>CM076114.1:3756132-5008176 GCA_038048805.1 Hipparchia sbordonii | reverse complement strand
AGAATAGGGAGCACAGATGCACTTAGCGTCAGAGGTTTCGAGAGATTCACAAAAGATTTCATTTCAAATGCGCTATTGTATTCTTAATAGGTATGTTATTTAATTGATATTAATCTGTGACTGTGAGATCAAGTCAGAAATGAGGAGGTAGGAAAACCAGAGTTACAGACAGCTCATTGAGTCGAGAATCGATGTTTGTTGGGGTCCTAGGTGCAAGAGTGGCATCGCACCGGAAAATGCAGTATTAACCTGCCCACTAGGTAACTTAACGACATTAGACGAGTCGAAGGGAGTCATTGGACACAGGCAGCACAAGTCGACGTCTGTGGAAGTCCAACCAAAAGACCTGTCCAGTTGTCTAGCAGTGGACGTCTGTCGGCTGCGAAAGAAGAAAAATCTTCGGCTTAACGGTGCAAAAAGTGTGTACACCACTGGGAAGGTGGAAGATAAAAAGACTACGATAATTCGCGTGGAGACAGCAGAATAACAAATCGCTCGTATCATATTTCTGAGATGTTCAGGTAGATCGTTGAAACTGGAAAGCTGTGCGACATCTCGCATATCTTGATCACGCTCTCGTTCGAAATGACGCTTCATGGGCTCAAATAATACGATAGGATTCGCTTTCTTTATTAAAATTACCTAGCTTTAGGCCACGACTTCATCCACTAGTGTTAGGGGTTTCCCGCGGGAATTTAATACAAAGTAGTGTCACTCTTCAGGCGGAATTTAATACCTTTAAAAAAAATCACATCGATCCATTGCTCCGATGCTACTTCATTTAACGACAAACCAACAAACAAAAACCCTTTCGCATCCTTTCTGGTATTATAAATCCGAGTGGAAATCGAGTTGAAAAGTGAGTTTATTTGTTGGTATGTCCTTCAATCACCTACAAAACAACGGATTAAAGTGTTTTTTTGCATCATTATAATAATTAAGGACTTGGAGAGTGACATAGGTCACTTTTTATTACAAGAAAACCAGAGAGTTCGCGCGGGATCTTTAAAAACCTAACTCCACCACGAAGTCGTCGGCAAAAACTACTAGTTTGTAGTATTAGTAAGGAATCTGGGCAGAGTCTAGTTTGATTACTAGATTATATTGGCATAGAGACAGGTAAATGACGTATTGCCCATTCAAAGATTGCCCATGCCGTTTCCATGGCACTCCATGAAAACGCGACATCTCTACTATCGTGATCGCTATATCGTTGGCAATCAAGCTTCGTTAGCGAGCCTTCTAATAAAGATATAAGCAACGAAAACTTAATTAAAACCCTTATCTTTGATTTAGGCACGCCCTCAAAGTAGCGCGCACGAAGTTATTTAGATATCCCATTAGAAAATTGGAAGATATACTTGACATAGTATTGGTGAAAGCTTCGATTATTATTGACAACGACAAAAGCATCTTTTGTCTATATGATGCACGCGTACTCACCACGATAAATGTTTTACTTGAAACTGATACAATTTCGACCCAGTTGCATGAAACGTGGTCACGATGGGACGACGAGGTTGTGAGATTTTCTGGCGGAAGCGACTGGTCGGCTGTCAACAGTTTTCGCCTTTACTCGCCTTCTTAGTCTTTTCGAAGGAACGTCACTTAATGTTCGACAAAATAGGACAAAATACACTGAAATCGTAATTTTTAAAAGTTGTTGTACCTATGATGCTTTCTAGTTACAGGATTATCATAAAATGTGCATTAGTGTGACGATTGGCTTCTTTTCTCTTGCTATTGCTTAAAATGCAGCAAGAAAGTCAGCCAATTAAGATTGATTGCAGTCGTCATAATATACGATACATATATCATTTTTAGATAATCCTACAACTTTGGACAATTCAACCTTCCAAAAGCTAGGTAGCCTGTGGAACAGTTTCAAACAAGCCTAACAATTGAAATTATTTTTAGACTAAGTAACGTTAAACGTTTACAATGTAGGAGGTATATTACAATCGTATTGAACTACGGTATAAGTCTAAAATCTTTATATTTCCCATGTTTCATTTTTTATCACAGCCTCAGCTCTGTCTAATAAAAAAGAAATCTTCCTGCCATAGATATTTCATTTGTAAAACCACTTTGAACTTTGCCCTGCAGGAAATTGCATCTCAACCGTTTGCAGAAAACAATTAATAACAGATTCAATCCCCCGGTTATGCAAATGCTATGTTGCTCTCCTTTCACCTGTTGCTTCATGTTTACCCGGAACAGGTGTGCCTACTGCCATGGGTAAGACAAAGGATAAAATAATGCGAAATCACATTAATCACTAAAAATAAAATACGGCGTCTATTGAGGCAGAAAAGGCCTCAAATATGAATACATACAAAACAGTTTCATATTTGTGCTGTTTGGTATTGAAATGGGGGGTCATGGGGTGAGGATCCTAGATCCCTTTTTAAGGATCTGTCATCTTGTCTCACAGAGTTTTATGGTGACCGGAGGGCTGGAAGTTACCTGGGAAAACGTTCAGCGGGGTAACGCAGCTAGCGTTCTGGGCACATTTCCTCGTTCCAGTGGTTTAGATGATGTTTTTTATTACTTTAACTTTTATTTTTGATATTTAGGATTTAGCTTTAATTTACTATGTAATTTATTTGGCCGCTAAACCAAGATAGATATGGATTTTCATACATGCCGGCCGCTCGCATGTATTTGGCCAGTGCAGCAAATTCGATTTATCTCGATGAAGGTTGTCAAAATAATGCTCCCAAGCATGTTTGAGAAAAAGTCCATTTTTGTCTGTCGGCGTCGTGCGTCGTGCGTCGTGCGGCCAGTGGTCACCGCTCATTTTGTGGATAGCTACAACACAGCGTCCAGCTCTAACGGAAGAATGACAGTTATCGCGCTAATGCATTTCCGTATCTGAGAATCGAGGGAAATTAGACATTGGCTCTTACGACCAGGGCTGCCAACAAATACAAATTCGAACCGGTGCGTGGTAGATTTATGACGTGTCATAAGAGCTACAAGGTAGCCTAAATTTTGAATTTGAATTTGAATTGTAGTAAAAAGAGAGAGATTCGTATATTCCGTTATATTCATGGGTGCGCTTTGGGTGAACTGATATGTTTCTTAATAATTTTTTTTATAAAACAACGTCGGGTTAGCATTTACAACTCAAGAGCATTTGACGGACAGAAGCATTTGTTTCCGCCCAGATTAGCAGAATAACTATTAAAACATCAGAGAAGTTCATGAAAAAATATAATTTATGGAGAAAGTGAATTTTCTCATACATTTTACATGAGCTGAGGGCATAGAGAGTGAACGGTTTTCCGCGAAAAACCGTTACCTAACTCACGCAGACCAAGTCGCGGGCAAGAGCTAGTTAATATTAAATAAGAAAATTAATTCTTACTAATATTATAAATGCGAAAGTTTGTCGGTTTGTCCTTCAATCATGCAGCAACGGAGCAACGGATCGACGAATTTTTTTTCACAGGGCTATCTTCCTCACCGTGATCGATAAAAGCAAAGCTCTTACTCGTAGACGGATAATAATTGTCACGCTCCAGTTAATTTGAATAAAATTAGAACTCTTAGGCTATGTTCAGATGGCTGAATTGCGACGCGCGTTTTCAAATCGCGCGCTTAGACATCCTAATATATACCTAGCAACCGTTCACATGCGCGCGCGTTAACGCGCGTCAGCGAGCGTCAACGCGGCGCTCAGAGAAAAAGTTTCTAGACGCAGACAATCGCGCGTTGACTCGCGCTTTGATATTAATGTAATGTCCGTTTGCTGTTCAGTTGATCGCGCGCTTTCATCGCGATCGCATGTAATTATTAGTTTTTCTTTGGGTGAAATACAATATCTGATGGCGTTCGGAGCTGCTGTAATGTCCTCTTGGTGAGTTGAAGCAAATTGTCGAATGACTTTGTAGACATTCTAAAGTAATTAAAGAATTTAGATTCATGGTCTCTTAGATTCGGATATAGTGTCGCAAACAAACTGGGTCTATTTTTCAAAATTGGATGAACCCAATGTGTACGTTTTCTTTTTCTATATTTTTCTTTATAATATAACCACAAAATAATAGCCTCTTCCACGTCCATTTTCTACGTTCTACCGAACTAGACTGAAGAGTACTCTCGCAACGCGCATTAGCGCTCATCATCTGAACTCTCTTCAAATTTGATCGCGCGTTGACGCGCGTTAACGCGCGTTACATGTGAACATATAAGGCTATGTTCACATGGAACGCGCGTTAACGCGCGTCAACGCGCGATCAAATTTGAAGAGAGTTCAGATGATGAGCGCTAATGCGCGTTGCGAGAGTACTCGTCAGTCTAGTTCGGTAGAACGTAGAGAATGGACGTGGAAGAGGCTATTATTTTGTGGTTATATTATAAAGAAAAATATAGAAAAAGAAAACGTACACCTTGGGTTCATCCAATTTTGAAAAATAGAAATAAAAATAAATTATAAAAATTGTTTTTATAGGATTCCGAACCTATATTCCAAATTGCTGGCTTTTTTTCTACTTCATCGATTAGTAAGTCGATGTCAATATCTTCAATTTCACTCATTTTAAATGCGAAAACAAAATATAATTACGAAAATTTACATGCGATCGCGATGAAAGCGCGCGCTCAACTGAACAGCAAACGGACATTACATTAATATCAAAGCGCGAGTCAACGCGCGATTGTCTGCGTCTTGAAACTTTTTCTCTGAGCGCCGCGTTGACGCTCGCTGACGCGCGTTAACGCGCGCGCATGTGAACGGTTGCTAGGTATATATTAGGATGTCTAAGCGCGCGATTTGAAAACGCGCGTCGCAATTCAGCCATCTGAACATAGCCTTAATGTGATGACAAGAGAAATCTAATTTAGAACGTTTTTTGTGTTTTTTTTTGTCTCGATTAAGATCTACAGTTGTTCCTTAAATTAAGGCGTTGCGCAAACGTAGATACTCTTGTTTTGTGTACATTTGTGTATTGTAAGAGTGTGCATGTGTGTATTGTGTACATTTCGGATACACGCGACCGACGCGAATATTTTATTTTCATACAATCAATATGAACTCAACCAGCAACAGCATAAATATAGAATACTTTTTGTGTCCAGTTGCTTCCACTCAAAAAGTGTCCGGTGTAAGGAACTACACACTAAAAATTGTCAGTTGAAGATACAAGCACACACATACACACACAGACACACACATATACATACACACACGCGCGCGCTTAAACACCAAGCACCGAACTGCAGCAGCAATAGCTACCGGCAACTTTACTGCGTCTTGTAATGGCAATTATGTCCGGTTGCCAATAAAGCTGTCCTGGGTCATGGGTGGGTGGCAAAAAGCCACGTTTTCGCTCCGCCTAAGCCCTAAGGAATAGTAAGACTGTATTAATATTGTAGGGTTTTCTTTAAATCTTCACAAAGACGT
The DNA here is from genome assembly GCA_038048805.1 of Hipparchia sbordonii. Lineage (NCBI taxonomy): Eukaryota > Metazoa > Arthropoda > Insecta > Lepidoptera > Nymphalidae > Hipparchia > Hipparchia sbordonii. The sequence continues at coordinate 5,002,769 of CM076114.1, read as the reverse complement.
AATAACTCTTATACTCACTTATGGAATAAAATGAAATCGTATCGAATGGTATTTAAAATCGGTAATCGTTATCACATTTATGAACGTGACAATGAAAAGCTTGAGGACTTGATGAATAACATAAGCCCTCTCACAGAACCCTCTGTTCCCACGAACTTTTTCTAACAGGAAACTTAAAAGCTTTATATTTTCGAGACTTGTAATATTAAAAAAAGAAAAATGACAAAAAAATTGTCAAATACGCAATTCTGTAAAGTTTTATTATTATAAAAGCGAGAGCAACGAGAAGGGAAGGGAAGTGAGCGGGCAGACGGCATGCGATAAAGTTGACAAGTCAATTTAAGAGCGGATGATTGATCATGTATAGCACGATTAGGTCATAACTCTGATACCTATCCATTAATAATAATGTAACATTACAACGATAGCAAAAAATAGCTCTTATAAAGTCTACAGAAGTAAACACGTTAGAACATGTTCCTGTGATGTTCGTTAGATGATGGATCTAATCACAACTGTAAAGTTAGACATATAGATAGATGGTAGAAACACAAAAACAAAGGAGGTACACAGCACAGGCCTAGTAACACAATGTGGGAATGTTAAATGTTAAATACTCTATAAAAGTGTTAATTTACACTACTACTTGAGAACAGAAAAATCTGAAGTGTGCCACACGATGCATTGCCAAATTTTACTTGTCGTAATATAATTTTGTTTTTTTTAATGCTACTTGTGGCGTCGCATAAACTCAATTTGAACAAATCACTACCTACGCTACGCAACGGCTTAGCAATGCAACGCTTCGCTGCGACTCAGCAACATTACGCAATTCTACGCTACAGCATAGCAACGCTACGCCACAGCGCAATGCAACAATACGCTACGCTACTGCTCAGCAACACTACGCAACGCTACGCTACGGCTCAGCAACGCAATGCAACAATACGCTACGCTACTGCTCAGCAACACCACGCAACGCTACGCTACGGCTACGGCGCAGCAGCGCTACGCTACGGCTCAGCAGCGCACTGCAACTATACGCTACGCTATACTGCTCAGCAACACCACACAACGCTACGCTACGGCTCAGCAACGCAATGCAACAATACGCTACGCTACAACTCAGCAACACCAGGCAACGCTACGGCTACGGCAAAGCAACGCGCCGTATGGCACCGCTCTTTCGAAGCTCTAAAAGATATCGTCAGATTTTAAAATAACCATTGACCTAAAATATACTTCCTGAAATCCGAGTTAGTTTAGCCTGATTAAAAATCGTAAACATGCATGTATTTTAGTCGGTCATTAGTGCGAGGACGCCTTTCTAAAAAGGGATCTACTAAAGAGCTATTTAATTATTGGGCTTCGGTCGGGCTGACGTCCTAATCGCCTATGAATTTTGTCATTTTCATCTTTTACTACCTCCCCAAAAAATTAAATTGAAATCCTCACACCGTATTATACAAAATCAGATCAAGGATAATTTAAAATTTATAAATTTCCAAATTGCTGGTGCCGGGAATCGAACCCGAGAGCTCTTATTTATGTAAACACAGCAGGCAGGTCATCAAGTATTTATCCTTATCATCAGTACCCTTATCATCAGTAACCCATCACCTTATCATCAGTAACCCATCAACAGCATGTGCGATCTTTAATTTGTTAAACGCACATAACTTCGAAAAGTTAAGAGTTGCGTGTCCGGGATCGAATCTTCGCCCCCCCGAATAAAAGACCGCATGCCTAACCACTAAGCTATCACTGCTTAGATTTTGCAATAACTAAGCATCATCTCGCTTAGAACAACCTAAGTTATCTTATATGCATATAACATACAACAAATCGCCTCATGTGGTAGATTTATATGACTCATTAGGCGTGTAAAGATGAAGACACAAGTGCATTTTATTAATGGACTCGTGTCGGCCCCGCGACCTAATCGCTTATGAACTTTAACCGCGGACGTACATCTTTAACCATCTCTGAAATCTCACCTCTAGAACATGATGACTTGTATATTTTTTTAGTGTCTGTTGTACCTATCAAACTATTTATATGTGTGTGTAACATATAGAATATGTGAACATATAGAATTAATTGTGTTAGTTAAAGCATTCATCGCTTATATAACTTACTAGCTGATGCCCGCGACTTCGCTCACGTCAGGTTCAATTTTTTAAACTCCTATTTTACCTCCTTCGGGGTTGAAATTTTCAAAAATTCTTTCTTAGCGGATGCCTACGTTCTAATAGCTACCTATGTGCCAAATTTCAGCTCGATCGGTTCAGTGGTTAGAGCTGTGCGTTGAAAGATCAGTCAGTCAGTCAGTCACCTTTGCCTTTTATATATTTAGACTAGCTGATGCCCGCAACTTCGTCCTCATGGATTTTTTTTAATTCTACAAAAGCCTATTTGCGCTTGACGACAATCAATACTGGATAGTACTGCACATCTGTGCAGTCCCAGACTAATTAAAAACTAATTATTAACTTCCGTTCTGTCCCTGATAATAAATATATTTAAAACGGTTTCCATAATGAAGAACCGTAATTAAAATTTTTGCATTTACAAAATGACATTAAGCAGATCGTGCGGAAAGTGTAATACATATAATCCGTGAGTCATAAAAAGTTTTAATAGAAAAAGCTTTTTAATCTGTTGCTCTTTTTAATCTGTTGCTATTTGTAGAAAATCAAGATAATTATCGTCTTTTTTGCTAGAGGATGTAGATATGTTCACTTTTGAGTGAGTGTATATCGGTACAATTCATCAGAATTAATAGAGAGAGTTTCCGTACAAAGTTTTTGCAGTTTCCTGCAATCAATATGGTAATATTATTTCAATTAGTTATTACCTACTTACTTTTGCAATAATTGCACTTTTTGCAATTTAATGGCACTTAAGAACGAATTAAATTTCGAAGACTTTTGACGGCGAAAGTTTATAAAGTTTTATGACTATATTAATGATAGGTAATTATTATAGTATTAAAATTGATTATAATTTTATTTTCATTTTTATTGAGTAAATTATGTTATGCAGTGTGCGCAGGTAATTATTTTCTCAATTAAGAGATGTTCAAAGTTTTTAACCAGCTTTGGGATTTTCTAAAAATACTATAGTAGGTACATATATTTGCAACAGTGATCAACCACCTCTGATTAGCCAATTAAATCGCGTTCTTTCTGCATCAATGCATAACTACCTATATCCACAGAATACCTAATAGTACCTAAAGGTACAGAAGAGAGAAAGATTCAGTCGGCAAAATGATTTAAATAAATAGCGACTCTTATTACCACACAATAAAGTGCAAGTCAGGTTGACACAGCGCTACTTATCTACCGTCTTATTCACCTAGACTTTTCTCTCTTTCTATCACGTAACTCTTATCACTTCGCACTCTCTGAATTTAAGAACTAATTACAATTTCTAAATTGTCTCTGGTCTGGTCTGGTGGAAGGCTTTATCCGTGGTTACCCCGCTACCATCTTAGACTGCATCGTTATTCGTTACTTACCATCCAGTGAGATTACAGTCAAGGACTTTCTAATCATCGAATAAAAGATCTTTATTTTGCGTTTCCACCCTGTCAAGATCTACCATAACCTTAGAAACGAAGCTCATATCTAATATTCCAGCTAGCTGATAATGTCAATACATCGTCTAATAGTTCACATAGTTCACAGAATAGCACTTGAATTATTTCTGTCGGTTAAAAAAGCTTATTTAGTATTATTCTGGTGAAAGTCGAGGTCGCAGGGTTACACGTCAGATGCTTTGAGCTTTTTCATCGTTCTTAACAATTTAGACGAGGTTTTTTTTATGATTCGATGAATCGGCGTTTTGCAACTTTTGATACAAAGTTGAAGGATCTATTTAAAAATTTGATGAATAGTCGTGTTTTAAATTAATAGCTGGAATACTTATGTTGATATAATTAATAGGGAAATAATAAAAGTATTTCATATTTAAATTACCTATAGAAACGAATTTTATTTTGAAGGTTTGGCTAAGTAATAGGTAAAATACTCCATAGAGAAAAGGAACCAATGTTGACTGTATCTTAACATGGATAGAGATCTTAATACCTTAGCTACCTTACATCTTGACTTATCACCGGTCTCTTCTGACCTCTTTGAATGAGAAGTATCTGTAGTGATCTATATCTAGTAATAAAAGAAAAAAAACGAACATTTTGCTAGTTAGGCTATCACCACCTTAATCATTGCATAATTTCCTTTGATAATAACCATTTGAAACTCAATGAAAAAACATAAACAGAATGAATAAACAGTTCTGGAGACAGAATATGTAACACATTACTAAGGACAGTTATGTTCTAAGCTCAAAGGAAAGAATTAGGTAATTTCGTAGAAGTGATTTATTCTAATGTTTTCGGCTACTTTAAACAAACGTGTCTATCTGTTAATAGTTAGAATTTAGGCGGTAAGTAAACACATAGAAATAGTGGCATACCCGCTGTTCCGCGGTCGACAACACCAGCTCTCTACAAATAGATTCCTACAGAAGACGGGCCGTTATTAGCTTCGAAACTTCCAATTATAGTTTAACTAGCCGGCCGCATATGGTTCCGTGTTACATGATTGCGCCCTACAGCTACAGCATATGCTTATAGTGTTTTAGATTGGTTAAAAGAATAACTAGTGTTATTACTACTAGCATACATTGAATACCCACATTTTCAGGGTTTCGCACCCGAAGGATAACCAACGGGACCCTATTATTAAGCCTCCGTTGTCCGTCCGTCCAGCCGTCCGTCCGTCTGTCAGCTGTATCTAATGGTAATGGGTAGAAAGTTGAAATTTTCACCGAATGTGTATTCCTGTTGCTGCTGTAACAACAAATAATAAAAAAAAAGACGTGTGGCACTCGGGGACTGCCGCGGTAAAGCTATTGCATAGCATTTTTTATCAACGCCATCTAGCGGTGAGAGGAGTCCCGTGTCAGGTTATTTTCGTTACGGAATTTCTGGATTCGGTCTCCACGCTCAAGGCCCGCGATAGAAGCTATGCAATAGCTTAAAAGTGAATTAAAGTTTTCCCCCTAGACACATGTTTTTTTCGGCGTTTTTTTTTACGGAACCCTTCTTATGCGAATCGGATGCGCTTTTGACCGGTTATTTACTTTTCATAAGTAGGTACCTTTAATTAATAACAATGTCCTCCTGGAAGATTCCGGTCATGGCGGCAAATCTCTACAGAGATTAGCCATCTGCGCGGGAGATGTTAGAGAGCACAAGTGTGAATGTAAACACAGGTGCACTCTCTTTTCCCTCACTCTCATGGTCACATGAGACGGAAATCCGACGCTACCGGAAAGAACAGGCGCAGAAACGAAGACTTTACGTGCTCTTCGAAGCACGGAGGTGATACACCGCCAACTTCCTAACTCTGGGCAAGTACCTACAGACCCAATGCTTTTTGGCCTGACCCGGGAATCGAATGCGGGACCTCGTTATCCGCAATCGAACAGGTTAACCAACTAGACCAACGAGTCAGTAAAAGTCATCGATTTACGTAGTAAATTCTTAAATCAATAGTAATAGTCATAAGTATAAAAAGTTGGTGTCAACCAGACTTTCCTGTAATCCGATTACTATTTATCAGTTTTTACGCGCCCTCTTCAAACGTGTAATATCAGTCTCGCCCTATATTAATTACAAGCTGATTAGAAATTGCACGGGTGATAATACTTTAAAGCAAATAAAACTTTATTTGATGTACACTCTAGTGAGCCCAACAAGGTGTGACTTTGGCGATAAGGGATCACTTGTTCCGCCATTTTGAATCTTCCTACTCGACTACGAAAAGCTTAAAAAAATAAAAGGGGAATATTATTTACCTAATAAAATTTTTATAAAAATAAATTATAATTCAAAATGATTTTTCTCACTTTGCCCGGTTTTGCAAAGCAGATTCTGCTGAGAAGAGCCGGCAATAAACTCAGCAGATTTCAACTTAACTCATTTCAGTGCAAAAATATTTATTACACTAGTAACTTTTGCGATTTCGTCCGCATGGAGTCAGCTTTTTTAAAATCCCGCAGAAATATCTCGTTTAGCCGGGATACAAAGTTAACTATATCAATCAACTAGCGGCCCGTCCTGGCTTCGCACGGATGGACATAAGATTTTTTTATATTTTTACCTTTAATTTATATTTTTTTGTTGTTTTAGGGCACTTTTTACACCTTGGATTACGTTAGTTAAGTTTTAGTAAGGATCCCTAATCTTTTCTAGCAATAAATATAGCCTATGTTACTCAGGGTGAATGTAGCTTTCCAATGGTGAAAGAATTTTTGAAATCGGCACAGTAGTTTTTGAGTTTATTCATTACAAACATACACACAAAAATACAAATCTCTCCTCTTTATAATAGTAGTGTAGATGTAGATGTAGAAGTGTAGATATAGACTAAACTGACTAAATATATCCATGCAAAAAAATTACGTCGATACTTTGCTCCGATACTGCGTGATCAAAGGACAAACCAAACCTACCACCTCTTATATGCTACAAGTGTATAATGCAATAAATAAATTCTGATTATACTAAGCCTTTCAAATTTAATACTAATTAAGGGAACATGAAGAGAACTAAGGATTCTCTGGGCAGCTGAATTTCTGGTCTCTGGGATGTAGACGTATCAACGCTTGTGGCACGGGTTATAGAGTGCACTTCAAAAATTATTGATAAAACCGTTTGTCGTCAAGGTTCGTGCCTGGCAGAGATCGCCGGCTGAAAAAACACTGTAAAAACTTACCCTTTGCACGATATCGTGCCATATGCCAGTATTTTATGGCTCGGCTCGCCAAATGTTTATGTGCGTTTTGCCTTTTGTGTTTGATTTTGATTTGTAGGCCTTTTTATTGACGTCAGTCTTGGCTAATATGAAACACGCTGAATTAGAACAGCTGGTATGCCAGTACAGACCCTACAGACCGACTGGTCTATTGCGGAAAAAATGCAATCTCCATAGTGATGATTGGCTGATGCACAGGCTGGTGGCGTTTTTGCTGCATTTTAACCTCCAGCGAAAGAGGATCGGCAAATTGGAAGTCATTGCGATCGTCACCATGTAGTAATGATTTTTAGACAGTCCTGCAATTGACTAAATAATCAAAAGGTAAAGTAGGAACACTATTGAGTAGGTAATTAAATTAAAAATACAAAGAAAGCACTTTGTAAAAGTTTATTTGAATAAAAAATTATTCTATTCTATTCTAAAAGACTAGAAAGAAGCAAATCAATATTTTGGTTTTTATAGGTAGTGAACAAAATATTTGAATGAATGAATGAATGAAATATTCTCCATTGTAGACCAAATAAGAATGAAAAACAACATACATACTACAAAAAGTAAACCAAACAGAATATAACCATATTTCATCTATATATATAAAATTCAAAGTCCTGACTGATTGACTGACTGACTGAGATATCAACGCACAGCCTAAACTACTGAAGTTAGAAACTTGAAATTTTTACAGTTGGTTCCTTTTATCACGTAGGCGCACACTAAGGAAGGATTTTTGAAAATTCAACCCCTAAGGTGGTAAAATAGGGGTTTGAAAAATCGAACTTAACGTGAGCAAAGCCGCGAGCAAAAGCTAGTACATTCATACATTTCCATCCAAAATTCATCAGATATGCGCGTCAAACATCGACGTTTTGACAAAAAACAGACGTCGTTGCAAGGTCACATCATTAAACTCTCATTGACAGATATGTAGGTCGCACGCGTCTCTTCTAGTGCAAGTGTTACTCCTGATACAAACCAGATGCACGATTACTAGTTACTGAAGATATATTACGATGTTTAAATAGGCTAGACCCACTGTTGATTGCGTTTTTAGAGCAGCTGAATCTTCAGTCTCGATTACCGTCGAAAACTAGCCAGCTTATCTGTGTTTTATAGAACACATATTTCGTTAAGTGCGCTCAGAGACTCTTCTCATAGCCAGCATACTCTCATACTCCATTCCAAGTTAGCCCACTACCATGTTAGACCGCATCATCACGTACCATCGGGTGAAATTCTGCATTGTTTTATCAGCAGACAAGTTCAAACAATAGAAGGAGCTATCATTGAATTTATTACAATGCAATTTATTGCATTCTTCAAGGAAGTGTGCCAATTATTTATTTGTTTCAAGGATTTCAAATTATTCATCTCGATCACGCAAATGTACGGTAGGTAAATGAATATTCAAAGGCGTCAGGTGCGATGAGCGACGTGTGCTCTATATACCTCTTTACCGTCGGTTATATTTACCGTGATGACCACTGAGTTAGGTCGTAGGCTTCGTAGAGTAGCAAAATACATAAATCCAAAGTGTGTTTACATAAAGGTAGGTACAGCGTTATTTTTATCAGCGAGAAATCTGAAAATACTTTATGAAGAATCGATTACCTATTTTAGCCATTTTACCCCAACAATGTAATAAAAATACATGGAATGGAATGCTTTTTTACTTATGCGGCTGGCATGCAGTGTCAATTTTTACGTATAACTAGGCGCGCAAACAGTTCCGCGAGTTCCGCACTTGGTGAGAAAGATTTTACGCGTAGGCATAACGAACTAACGAAACTTAACGATTTATATGTCTTTGTCAGGTTTCATAATTTCTTTTTGAAAAAAAAAATATTTTGCTTTTCTGATGACAAAAAATTAAGTTTTATCTTTTACTCATTTGACAGTATCAAGAGTTGCGTTATGTTATCATTATAGAGATAGTGAAATTATTGAAAAACAGAGTGAAAACAGGTCCAGTGCCAATTTATTAAAAACACAATAATATGATGATAATACAAACTACCGAATATTGCTGCACATTGCTGCTCTAACATAATATAACAACTCTCCGGTGGTGACTCACTTTTCTATGTAACCTACGCAAATGTCATTTGTACGTAAAAAGGCAAGGAATATGGAGCTATATTCGTCCCAATATGGTAATTGGTAGGAGGATTGCTATTGCGATTTATGCTGAGCTCTATAGAGCGTGCTTTGACTTAGCTTGGACTCAAGATAAGAGTTAAAACGAGATACAAATATACTCTAAAATAAATCTTTTTGATCTCTGTCTTGAGTCTGAGCAGAATGAGAGTGCGGTCTAAAGATTTACCTTAGAGTGAACACCAATACCTAATTTTTTAATTTTTTTATTGAATTAAAGTAAATTATAATTATTACAGATACAGGTATACGAATGTGACATTTTACGAAAAATAACCACTTTAGGTGTTAATTTATTTCGAATCTGAAAATCTTAAGCTATCAGAAGATAATGCAACGTTTATTTACTCTTTTACTTTAACTTTTCAATCATCTATTTAACTAACATAGAATTTATAACTACTACCTCCTACAAGATTTTTGCGATCCAGTTGTACCAAATAAAAGGCAAGAAAGTTTACTGACGCAGAAATATTATATGAGGGAGTGTTCTGAGAAGAAGCAATTCCCTTTTGATTTCTTTGATGTATTATGAACTGAACTTTGACATTTCAAAATATACAATCTCCTACATCAAGAGGAATAAATTTTGTTAACGTCTAAAAATAACTGTAAAACCAACGAGATTAGGAAGGCGAATATTGCTATGTAAGCTCTGAATTTCTAATTTGAATGAGACGAAGGTAGTCTTCGCTACACAAAGGTACAATCTATATGTATATATAAAATTCAAAGTCCTGACTGACTGACTGACTGAGATATCAACGCACAGCCTAAACTACTGAAGTTAGAAACTTGAAATTTTTACAGTTGGTTCCTTTTATGACGTAGGCGCACACTAAGAAAGGATTATTGGAAATTCCACCCCTAAGGTTTAAATAGGGGATGGAAGTTTATATGAAACTCCGTCATTTTTCAAGCTGTTTCCATCAAAGTTGGTACTTGAGCTTTCAGTTAAAAATAAAGAAGTACGTGTGTCACAGTTTTTGAAAATTCCACCCCAAAATCTAATTCCACGCAGACGAAGTCGCGGGGGCAAAAGCTCTCCTATATAATCGCTGGTCGAAGAAGTTTTTGATTTTTTTAATTATTATACAAATTCGTGTACTTTAAAAATATTGGCACAGTAAAGTTGTATTACAAATAATAAAATGACATAAATATTGTATTATAAATATATGTGGTAAGTATCATTATAAATATCATAGTTCTTTATTAAACGAGAAAGCGCAGAATTTCGAAAGCGCGGATATGAGAGCCGATTGAATGAAAAAATCGGGCAAAATATGTTGGAAAGCGGACCCCGCCTAGTGGGATATCGCTCAGTGGAAGTTTTTTTTAATCCCCGACCGAAAAAGAGGGGGTAGGTAGGTAGGGGGGAGGTGTGTTAAATTTTCAATTTACACTTGTTAAAAGGTTTTTTTTAAAAGGACACTATCCACCCTGAACATGCCTAATATTCCAATCTCCGCCCCAAAAATAAGCGTAAGTACCTAAAGCTTACTATTATAGAAGTTGGTACGACCTTTTAGGTTTTCAACTAAACCTACTACTTTTCAGTACCTATCTTTTTATGAACTTGTTATGTAAATGTCATGCCGGACGTGCATAATAATCCGCCAATTATTTCACACTTTTCCATTAGAAAATGGGAGCATTGGACGGCCGGGCTTCCGTTTGATCGGATCGTGCCGATTTGTTTCGGCCTCGGATTCCAAATCGCTTCTTGTTTCGACGATTACAAACTTTATGGGGAAAACAATTATGTATAATAAAATTTACTTGTAACACAAGCTAGAAATAAAGCAGATAGATTTCTTTCTTCCCATAGCATTAGATATCATACTCGTAGTTTGGGGGCCAGACAAAGTGGGCTGTGCGTGGTTTTACTTTTGATACTTTTTGTATTATATTGTAATAATATCTTCGTATCCTGAGCGTATTTTGGCAGATTTTCAATAAAAAAATTGTCAGAACGCCTAGTTTATTCCTCGGTTAAACGTCGACGTTGGAGAAATCCGCTCTTAAAAAATTAATTGATAAAAATGCATTATCCCGTTTGAACTATGTGCTGAAAATCACAAATCTATAGATTTATAGATTAAAATTAACTCTAATAACCTGCTCGATCAATATGAAGAAATAAATATAAACAATTTTCGAAGTTTTTATTTCACAAGTTTTGTTCACATGAAAAATTAAATATTAATATTATAATGTTAAGATTAAAAAAAAAGACGTGTGGCACTCGGGGACTGCCGCGGTAAAGCTATTGCATAGCATTTTTTATCAACGCCATCTAGTGGCTCACCGCTAGATGGCGTTGATAAAAAATGCGCCATCTAGCGGCTCACCGTAGAGGAGTCCCGTGTCAGGTTATTTTCGTTACGGAATTTCTGGATTCGGTCTCCACGCTGGCCTGCGATAGAAGCTATGCAATAGTTAACACAGTTTTGTTCGTATTATGAAAAATTAAATAATATTATACTAGATAAGATAAGAAAAACTCATAACTATTTTTAGCTGAAGTTTTTATCCTAACAGTTAATACGCGTTGTTCTCAGCGGTCCGTGTTTTTAACACTTTTTGCCGGCGCGGCGTCATTCAGAGCGCGACTGGTTCGGTACCGTTTCTTGCCGCGCTTACCGCTCGACGGTCAATCGACCGGAAAGACTTTATGAGTTCATTTTGTTGCTCGATAATAATGCATAATCGGATTAATCGATCGAAGTTATAGACTTACAGTCTTATTCATAAAAATTTAAAGAAGCTTTATTAGCTTGTTATAAGCAAAGTTCTCAAAAAGATTATTCATAAACGTTCAATAGTGCTATAATGCTCTATAAGGACTCAATAAAGGTTCCATAACTTATAACAGGCTGAACCCTACTATAAACCATTATTAAAGAACAAGATGGCCGCCGTCTTGTCTTCAGATGACAGCTGATTTAAATAAATAAGAAATAAATAAATAATCATTTAATTCAGAAAAAAATCCATAGCATTACAATAATAATAATAATTTAAATTTCATTAGTATCTAAGTTAGTGTGTTAGTAACAAAATTTCCTATTTCTATGTTAGTATTGTTGGGTGGTTGGTTCCACCATACATCTGTGGTTGGTTTAATCTCGTCATCATAATATCAAAGTATCATAATAACAGACTGATTTACATTCTCTTGGATTATAATGCAAGCTCTGCAAGCTATAGCCGCCATTGAGTATGTCGAAAACCCTACACGTCGTCAGAAGCTGTGCCAGAAGAGAAATGACCCGTTTTCTTTGCCGGAAATCGAGTTTAAACGGCGATATCGCTTCAATAAAGATACCGCAAGGTTCATTATTTGGAGGATCCTGCTGTGGCGGTGGACCGCCACCTGTAGCAATGGTTTGCTTCCTGTGTGATGATTTTAGTCGTTTTTGGTGCATCTTTATGATGCCCCATTGTGACTTCAGCTGTGTAAGGGTACGATTACCCCCCTTACACATACTGTTAAAACTGTGAACAATAATATTATGACATGTTAATGTTTATTTACAAGTTTAATGCATTGTATGTATTGATTTTAACAAAACCATACTTACCTATTTAGCAAATCTGCCCACGCTGCCTGCTTTTTGGAGTTGGTGTTAGTGTCCGTATTTTTATTTTCAATTACGGACACTCTCTCCCTGACCAACTCCATTAATAAATGCTACGGAAAGAAATAAACACATGAAAATATTAAAAAGGAAGTAAACCGAATACATACTTGTGTAGCTTGTAGAGAACTGCTGTAGGTACTAACCTTGTCTTCACTTAACCAATTTTCACTTCTGTCTCTCTTTTTAGTCACTTTTCTTCCTGTTTCCATTTTAAATTTTAATTAATTCAATAAATCCAACATCCACTTTTGGCGGAAAACAAATGACACACATGACATGCGTCACTTTTTGTGTAGAGCCCAGTAGTATTTTTGCCATTTTGTCTATGAATTCATCAGAACGACAACATAATAAAGCGAAACTAGCCTATAGCGAGAATTTAGTTGTGAGAGGTTTATTGAACCTTTATGAATAAAGAAAGTTATGAAACGTTTAATAGGCCTATTGAGCATTTTAGCTAATGAACGTTTTAAACCTATAATAAGGGATTTTTATGAATAAGACTGTTATTATATACCTACTTCCCATCATAATAAAAATCGAAACACCTCGCAATGCCTTTTAGTTCGAAAGTGTTTCGACATTTTTGATGAGAAGTAGGTATATGACCGAAGCGCAAAATTTCTCTTGAAAAACCCTTTGCGACTCGACTTTACAAGCAGAAAAATCTTGAATTGAGATTCTTTCTTCCTTTTGTTGTTAATGTTTAAATATTACGTATTACGTAGGCAGCAAGAAAATAATCTATAATTATATAAAAAGGCTTGTCCTGACTGACTGACTGACTGACTGACGATCAACGCACAGCCTAAACCACTGAAGTTAGAAACTTGAAATTTTGACAGTAGGTTCCTTTTATGACGTAGGCGAGCACTAAGAAAGGATTTTTCGAAATTCGCCCCCCAAGGGGGTAAAAAGGGGGGTTAAAGTTTGTATGAAACTCCGTCATTTTTCGAGTTATACTCATGAAATTCGGTATTTAGGCTTTAAATTGAAAACAAAAAAGTACGTGTTTCACAGTTTTTAAAAATTCTACCCCCTAAGGGGTTAAATAGGGGTTGAATGTTTGTATAATAGTCCTTCGTTCTTCAAGTTATTTTTCAAGTTACGTTTATGAAACTTGATATTTTGGCTCTTGATTAAAAATAAAGAATTACGTATTTTACATTTTTTTTAAATTCTCCCCCCAAGGGGGTAAAAAGGGGGGTTAAAGTTTGTATGAAACTCCATCATTTTTCAAGCTATACCCATAAAATTCGGTATTTAGGCTTTAAATTGAAAACAAAAAAGTAAGTGTTTCACACTTTTAAAAAATTCTACCCCCTAAGGGGTTAAATAGGGGTTGAATGTTTGTATGATAGTCCTTCGTTCTTCAAGTTATTTTTCAAGTTATGTTTATGAAACTTGATATTTTGGCTCTTGATCAAAAATAAAGAATTACGTATTTTACATATTTCGAAAATTCTCCCCCCAAGGGGGTAAAAAGGGGGGTTAAAGTTTGTATGAAACTCCGTTATTTTTCAAGCTATACCCATAAAATTCGGTACTTAGGCTTTAAATTGAAAACAAAAAAGTAGGTGTTTCACAGTTTTTAAAAATTCTACCCCCTAAGGGATTAAATAGGGGTTGAATGTTTGTATGATAGTCCTTCGTTCTTCAAGTTATTTTTCAAGTTATGTTTATGAAACTTGATATTTTGGCTCTTGATCAAAAATAAAGAATTACGTATTTTACATATTTCGAAAATTCTCCCCCCAAGGGGGTAAAAAGGGGGGTTAAAGTTTGTATGAAACTCCGTTATTTTTCAAGCTATACCCATAAAATTCGGTACTTAGGCTTTAAATTGAAAACAAAAAAGTAGGTGTTTCACAGTTTTTAAAAATTCTACCCCCTAAGGGATTAAATAGGGGTTGAATGTTTGTATGATAGTCCTTCGTTCTTCAAGTTATTTTTCAAGTTATGTTTATGAAACTTGATATTTTGGCTCTTGATCAAAAATAAAGAATTACGTATTTTACATTTTTTGAAAATTCTCTCCCCAAGGGGGTAAAAAGGGGAGTTTCAATATTCATAGTTAAGACAGGACAACGTCTGTCGGGTCCGCTAGTTTCATATAAATGTAGAATGTACAATATTTTGAGGTATTACTTATATACTAATTAAAAAAATAAATAGATTGTAGATACTCATACTAGTAATAGATGACACCCTAAACGTTTTCCACGTAGATTTAGTTTTTCAGAAAACCCATGGAAACTGATTTTGGGAACTAAAATTATACCCCAAACATTTTCCACGTAGATTTAGTTTTTCAGAAAACCTATAGAAACTGATTTTGGGAACTAAAATTATACCCTAAACGTTTTCCACGTAGATTTAGTTTTTCAGAAAACCTATGGAAACTGATTTTGGGAACTAAAATTATCTTACGTCCGTATGCTATCACTGTGTCAATTTTTCGTCACGATCAATCTGCAATTGAAATATAAAATACCAAAAGAGTGATAGTAGATTCTAGCACTCTATATAGACAGTTTCTATAATAATAGTAGGTACGAATTAAAATTAGTCGTTCCGATTAATTCATGAGAAATAGCACATTACTCATCGATTACAGTTTAATCAACAAAACATAATTAAGTGTCGAATCTCGACCTGTGAAATTAAGTATGGAATCGTGATTTACAGAACTGTCCCACGATTGTAAGTGAAAGTATGGGAATATGTTTTTTTCGTACACACTTAATTAGTTCGCGAAAAAGCTTTCTTCAGTGCCTCTATCTCAATAATCTTAAACGATTTGGTATATTTTTGTTGTACAATATCCAGTCTCTTTTCCTTTTCTTTCTAATATTAATAGAGGATGTTCTTACAATTCACGACGGTGCGTGGCTCATTGTTGTGTGTGTGTCGTATCTGTATAAGTGTGAGCGGGAGCACGCTCGCGCCTGACCGCTTGCACCTAGGCTCCTGACAGGCACGTGCACTTACGCAATGTGCATTGACGCAACGTAATCACAAATAAAGCGCCCGTAACTTCGTGAGATTAACGTACTATACCTACACATTTGATTATCGATTTACAAACAATGATATTTACAAAAAAATCAAAATGTTGTATAAAAAATTGAGTCGTGACATACCGTACAGAATTACAGAACTGTCGTAATATAGTGAAAGTATGGGCATATTTTTTTTATGTGTTATTGTAATTACATTTTGGAAAGGGCATGTTGGTTGCGTTCGCCGCTGCTAACAAATTGGTCTCGTTAATTTTTTGCTGGCGTCTCTAGCTCCGCGGGGGTCGATTTTTACCCGACTAACCGTACTTAGTCGGGTAAAAATCGACCTTCCTTTTGACTTTGGCGTACCAAAGTCAAAAGGAAGGATTATGAAATGATGTTTACAGTATACCTATGTATATTTGTAGTTAGTTACGTATCCTCCTCCTCGGAAAGTCTGGGGTTCGATCCTGACACCTCTGACTTTTTGACTTTGTCTAACTCTCTAGAGTTAGACAAAGAGAAAATGCTTGCCATAGATGTCTTAGATCTTCTGGGGTCGATTTGAATTGAGGACCTCCTCTTTTTTCTGAAGTCGTTTAACAAGTTATAATCGAGATGTTTTGGCAGATTTTCAATACAAAATCTGTCAGAACGCCCAATTTATTCCTCGATTAAACGTCACTCGACTTTAGTGAAATCAGCACTTAGTTGGTCTTTAGCTATCGGACGACAGAAATGAAACATAGTAAAAAATATGCGTGTAACTGATAAACTGTTTTCCTTTTCGCAGGTACGTGGAGTAGCGTTAGTATAATTGAAACACAGCCTCGTCCGGTATGTATGAACTTATGTCGACTGCGTAAACGCGGCGTGGGCGACGATTTTCATTTAAATCTTGCAACCAACGGAGGCAGTCGGCAAGGGTGAGGGCACATGGATGATATATTGATTATATGTATATTGAGCGTATTATAGTATGACAGATTGTGGCTCAGAGCTATTAATATAACGTAAAATCAATTTACGCACACTTTTTAAAATGATTTCTTGTGAGTATGTTGTGAGTCAAAAATAAAGAATCGTTAATAACGGATATAGTATGTGTAACATGTTGCCACTTGTTGACAACACTAATTTGTGCACTATGACGTTTCTTCTTCTTCTTTGTCAACCGATAGATGCCCACTGCTAGACAAAGGTCTCTTACATTGACTTCCACAGGCCTCGGTCTTGTGCCGTCTAAATCGGCCCACCTAGGGAGGGTTTGCCAAAACTGCACTGTGTCCCAGTGCAGGGTCTCAACTCCAGCACCTTACTGACCCACCATTATGACAGTAGATTTGTAAACACGAAAATAATACGTAGATACCGTAGATACGACGAATAAATAACACGTGTTTATAATATAATCAAAGAGTATCCATGTAATTGACTAAGTACGAAGTAACGAGCAATGTGAATAAACCGACCTCACTCAAACTGCCCTGCGGCCGTGCCACCGGTCATACGTAATTCGATAGTATTAATTGATTGACGTTAACTCGTTAACTGGATGTATTAGCTCGGTTTTTAGTTTATATTCCCTTGCGTAGAGTTACTTGTGGTTATCTGTCTGCAGTGATAGCCCAGTGGTTAAGATTTCGACAATCCATTCGGAGGGGTCCAGAGTTCTATTCCAGGCATCTCTGACTTTGCGGAGTAACGTATGCGTTTTAATTTTTTTTTAAAGAAGCTATTAGCTAAACTGAAGTTGACTCCTCTCAAAATAAGCGGAAATTTGTACTAGAAGTTCAGACATGATGTCTTAGGATTTATTAAACTACTCTATAAGAACAACAAATACCGACATCACACTATTTTAATAAAAACTAAAATTTGTATTTGTATGTGTGGATGTCTGTGGGTGTGTTTGTTACTCCTTCACGCCACAACTAATGAACTGATTTGGCTGAAATTTAGTTTGATCCCTCATACCCAGGATCAACACATAGGCTACATTTTATCCCGGAAAATTAAAGGACGCGCACGAAGTCGCGGGTATCATCCAGTAGTTCAATAATAATATAATTAACTTTGTATCTGGGTCTACTCATCCTCCTTTGACTGTCATTTTTTTTGGATTAGTTCAATTGTCAGAACTCCGCCTTACATTGACTCCCCGCGGCATCTACGTCGTTTTTCAGTCTGTAGCGTTTAATTTGCAATAACGCAGCCGTAGGTGGAACTTTGTCACTAGAACAGAACGTCCACCGCCATCTGGAACCTTCAAATGGATGTATTTAATGCAATTTAAAAGCAAATCGTACCATTGTAGTTCTTCAGATCAATTTGTTTCGAATAAACGTGGGTTTTAGATTAAGATAAGGCAAATGCGCAGTGAAAACGCACAATCTTTAGGTTGATATATTTAAATTCTTGTCAGTAGGTAATTGCTGCGACTCCATTGATTTACTTCGGACATAAGGAAGGAGAAGCGGTGATAGTCTAGACTCTAGTGGTTAAAACTTTGGCCTACTTTCAAACAAAAAAGAATTTTTCAAATCGGTCCAGATGTCTACAAGTAATCGGAGAACATATACCTACATAAAAAGATCCCTACGAATTGAGAACCTCCTCCTTTTTTGGAGTCGGTTAAATATAAAATTGTAAACAGAATAATGGGTAATTTTGTATGAGCCCCGTACCCAAGACGTAGCATTATGACTTACTGTCGGCCTTTGTTGGCCTAATGGATAATAACGAAACACGTGTAGTGGTGTTAAAAAAATTCGCACTTGACTAGCGCAGCGGACTTATGGCCTAAACCCTTCTCATTCAAGAGAAGACTTGTTCCCACTAGTGGGTCAGCGACGTTGAGATAAATCTAAATGAAAAAAATAATTAAAAAAAAAAACATAAGTTTTTACATTAAAACAAACGTAAATCAGCGAAAGCCTGAAGCCCTTTTTTAGTAGACCACCTTTAATTAGATTAACGAGGCGATGTCGCGACATATGCCCGTAGTGACCCACTGCCTTGCCGGTAATGAGGATATCGGTCATTGGACTGTATTACCGGTATAAACTAAAAGCATATTTATTTATTTCATTTAAGGAATATTAGGCATGCTAAACTCGACTAATATTCTCCTCTCCTCTCCAACTTGTGTACGACAATAGTGCAATGTGTGGGGAATGAACCGTCAAGCTTTTAGTTTTCAGTCCGCACCCTGTAACTGTTGACCTATTGCCTATTTGAAAAATATATAAATTATTTAGGTATCTACACAATTCATGAATTTTTTAATGTAATTGAGAAATTCATAAAGGTAGGTTTTAGAAAATGGAATCATGTTTTTAGACCCCACCAAGTTTCCATAAATCCGGATAATAAAAGTGTATCACCGCTGTGACAGACCAGAAGTAGGTACCATAATTAAATTTAAATTTTTAATTAATGGTTCGAACTCCGGATAGTAAAAATATAGCTAACTAGACTAAATCACTGCTGTTACACACCTCAAACACCATTGTTAAATTTAAATCTGAAATTACCGATTAGACACAAAATTAATCTAAATATAAATAAGCAAAGGTCTGACTGACTGATCTATCAACGCACAGCTCAAATCACTGAATCATGAAATTTGGCACACAGATAGCTATTATGATGAAGGCATCCGTTAAGAAAGGATTTTTGAAAATTCAACCCCTAAGGGGGTAAAATAGGGGTTTGAAAATTCGAACTTTACGTGAGCGAAGCCGCGGGTAAAAGCTAGTAAAATATAAAAGGCTGTGCCAGAACATTACTTGTAGTAGGTACGATTATATACTAGTACCCTAAAATTGATTTTCCCTCCAACGACTTCCGTGCGCTAGTGTATCTAATCCCGCAATTTGCGGGTAATTTCGCCACCTTGTCGGGCTGTGCATTCCCACGTAGTAACCGCGACGTTCTAATCACCAAACAGGGCCAAAGGTGATCATACAGACGTGTCTTGTACTACCACAACAGAACTACAATGTAACAAAGTTCCATGTTCCATGATCACAGGTTCTAACATAGAACCTTATGAAGTTTTATTGCAATCACAAATTACCGGTACTGGCGATAATTCGTGAGCTCACTGTAACAAAGTTCCATCTTCTATTGGTGTTTCGACATATAAAACTCTGTAGTTGTTAGGATATAAATTATTATAGGCAATGGTTTTGAATTACCTTACTTTAACATGACTTGGGAGCTCTCACTTATCGACAATACTTCGTGAAGTTCGTCTTGTATTACTGTCTGGCATATGTTATCTATGAGAGATTTTTTTAGAAGTAGATACGTAATTATAAACCTTGGAAAGAATGTGTATGTTTACAAGCAATGGGCAGTAGATAATGCTATTTAAATTTTCTCTTTCTGAAGGACCGTTCCAAATTACAAACCATCCAGCGACTCTTTTTTAACTTGTTTCAATAGTTAATTAAAGTTTTCATTTACTTGAATATATCCTTAAATTTTAATAACCGATTTTAAATATCTGCAAAATTAGGAACACTTTGAAATAATCATTCTGGTACTTGTTAGATTTTCCATCACCAAAAGAGAAACCGCTTAGATTTTTGCTGGTGCTTCTATAATATAATCAGAGGTAGGATTCACTTTACGATTCAAAAGGATTTTTTAAAAGTATCTTAGAATAAAAAAAAAGATACCGGCCGAATTGATATCCTCCTCCTTTTTGGAAGTCGGTTAAAAACTATACTTTTCTATTCTTTTTATAATTCTTTGTCTTCGTATTGTAATTTTTAATGATATTCTTAAATACTTTCTAAATCTTACAACTTTTAACTGAAACATAACCATTTGCTTTTTGAATGTTTCGAACTTAATTAGTGTGATCCAACATGTACCGTTTTAATAAAAAAAATAAAACATCATTTTCTCAGATAATGAACGATGTTTATAATAAAATTAATTGAATGTATTTTATTAATTACAGCCACTAATAACAAACAAGAGTTCATAATTTATGACTAGAAGTTAATCGATCTCTCGGCAACTCTCAATCATAGTAGTAGCATAGATAAAAAGAAAAATAGTAGTCATTATTATTATCTTTGAGGCAATAATTATTTTTATCGTCAAATTTGTTTAACATAAGCGCTCTTTAAAATAAAATTTTGAGTTAATAAGACTACCTACTTAATTATTTTTTGGAGAAATCTAATTTATATTTTAATTTTAAATTACCGTAAAAATATGTACATAGGTAAATACCGTTTGATCTGGTCTAGATTAACGATACTGCAATGGACAGACCAGACAATGAGAAAGTGATAATGCAAAACTGCAGTCAATGCATTTTGCTTAGACTATAATTAGTACCTACTACATTTATGCTTCAGATTCGATGAGCGTCTGGATATTAAAGAGAGAGGTGAGGTGACGTACGAAACGCGCAGTAACCTAAAAAGTTAATTGTCTCTGATCTAAAAAATTAAAGATTAAAAATTTTAAATTTAAATCATCCCTAACATGTGGAACGAATGGCCGGGTCTCTGTATGATAATATACGCGATATCTTCTCGCTTCATCATCAGATTGGATATCAACCCATTTTTCTACCAAATGCTAGGCCTAAGTTGTATAAAGTTGAGTTCTTGTGAACATTTACCTATTCAATCTTCAGACACTGGTCACTGTCTATTACCAACTGGCAACTATTCTACTAGCCGAAATTAACTAGGGTATAGCGAAAGACTTTTTTTGCCTTATCAACAGGAGTTCTATCAAGATGAGATCAAAGTTCGCAAGTTTTCAAAAATCTATTCTAATGATAGTGGTATCTGATTTCTAGTTTTGCATGTAAAAAATTAATTCTATATACAGTTAGACACTAATAGGTAGGATTATTAAGAAAAGTATCAGTCTATTAAATCAAAGATCTCTCAGTATTGATTCAACTTTATTAATTCGGACATGAATGAGAGGCTGGAAAGATTCATTGCCTTTCTATTGAAATATCATATTGACAGTCGTCGAGCTCGCTTTGTGGTCTGTGAGCTGGTGGCAAATCTCGAGGTGGTACAAGCACTTGATAAAAACTGAAGGGTTGTTGTAATAGTGGTACTATTAGTATAAGTGTTCAAGTAAAATAATGTGACACCGGTGTAACATTCATCTGGCAAAAATACTGAGATGTCCAATAACGTTATGCACTCTGACAGATTTTACTCCACGTATAAGCTACAGGTACACTAACATTTTACCTAAAGAATCTAAAATTATCCAGGAATTGCAAAGATTTTTGGGTGTTTGCAGTATGCCGCGATTACACTTGGTTGTACGCCCGAATTCGATTGCATATAGAATTCGGGCATACGTCCGAAATCGACTCCCAAGTGTAGATGTCCCAAGGGTCGAATGTGCCCGTCTTTGGACAATCTCGTACTCAAATTGGGATGCATGACACCAGTTTTTCTTTCACTTTGATCAGTGCAGGCGCAAGCGCAGGTACTCGACATCATTCAAAGCAATGGAAATACAACTACTACTACGAGTAGTAGTTATTAGCCCGTATTCCATTGCGATAACCAGTGCATAATAAATGCAACAGGTGCCCAAATTTTAGTAGTCATTCGAGTACCCGAATACACCCGTATAGGCTGATTTGTAATTCTGTGGAATTCTGACAGTTGTCATTTTATAAATAGAGCGAGTTATTTGTATGAAAAACAGTATTACCACCTGTAGTTCGATTTTACCCCAAACTATCTGTCAGGCATTTGTCATATATCTATGTGCGGCAATTGATTTTTATTTTTATAAGTTTAAGTTTGTTATCTTTTTTGTGGGATTTTTTTCATCTCTGGTAACATTAAGATACGTCAGAATTCCACGCAATTAAAAATCAGACAATAGTAATAACGAATTTAACGATCAAGTTTAATCATGGCTACGTTAATGTTGGCTTCATTTATTTTCTTCTTTCTTCTAGTTTATTTCGTACACCTTGCCAAATTTTTCCACCAGCTCTACATCATTTTGATAGTCAACTAGTTGGCTCTGGTCTGGGTTTTTTGTGCGTTTTGGCTCTCTTGAACATCACTTTAGTCGCTTTGTATCTCTTGTGTGGTAAGCGGTCGCGGGCAATTCAATTAATTGCCTCTTGGAGAAACAACTCTATCAATTAATGTAATCGAGACGCCAAATGGAATTGAAATGTAATTGATTGAATTACTGTGTTTGTACATGACCACTCTTACGAGTAGCCAAGCCTATATGTCTGTTGTTTGCTGTCTTTTTTTTAACCGAATTCGAAAAGGAGGAAGTTCTCAATTCGACTGTATGTTTTTTTTGTATGTTTCTTTCACGATTATTGATAGAAGGGCTTTTGGATAAAATATCCTAAGAGATAAGCTACCCTTGTGTATGTCCCATAAAATTATGTTCATATTTTAGTTTAAGTTTTAGGAATACAGAATAAGTAAATAAATAAAAATTATTCCTTCGGACCAGAAATTGGATCAGAGGGATGATCAAAACCTCCAATGTTTTTTTAGAGGCTAAATCCTAAGTAATATTATAAATACGAAAGTATGTTTGTTTGTTTGTTCTTCAATCACGCCGCAATAAAACAACGGATCGACTGATTTTGTGCATGGATAGTTGAGGACCGGGAGAGTGACATAGGCTTTCATCCCGGAAAATCAAAGAGTTCCCGCAGGATTTTTTAAAACTAAATCCACGCGAGCGAAGCCACGCGCATCATCTAGTAATACAATAACAATGAGCAATATAAAGTTTTAGATGAACCAAATAGGTACAAGTATGAATGTTGCGGACCATCTAATTACTTCCCATTATGAACCATATTGCTTGTTGTCTACACCGGATCGTGAACATCAATAACTCTTCACTTTTCCTCCTACGCGATCGTTTAGCGGTGCTCTTGACTGCTATAATGCTCGTAAGTCGTAATTTACATTAGATTTACTTTAATTGATCGTACGAGTAATTTATTTATGTCTTGTTTTATTGAAATACCTAACCGCCTCGCGGCTTCTGACGAATGGTTTCTATTTTATGGCATGAATACCAAACAAACCTTATTATTGCATGCAGGTATGTACTCCTCTTTGTGTTTATTAAGATAGCCTTTTATTAGCCTAGCCTTTTATTAGCCTTTCTTTATTAATTGATTCCGCTCTCAGATTTAGGGACTCTAAAATAACATGAAAATTTAAACTAAAACTATCAATAATATATTCAACAATATTATGCGCAGAGTTAGCATATATACCTATGGCCCATCTGTAGGTAAGTCTACAGATGGGCAATAGTTGCTTATTATCCCGAGAAAATATTTTGGGATACCATCCGTTCTACGGCCATTAAAAAGATGTTAAAAAGAAATGATTCTACGCGGATGAAATCGCGGACACTGCCCTAAATCTGTAAAACATTGCCGTCAAAGCAAGGAGATTCTAAACATCTGGAAGTTGCTATAACAAAGAATCATGTCGAAAAGTCTTTAGGTAAATCATAGTGCCAAACAAACTAGAAAGGTCGACCATAAATCTCTATGCACGTCACAGTTAGGAACTTTTGTGCATGTAGGCTTCATTGAAAAGTGCTTACAGCCAGTAAAGCTCCCCTCATTCTGCTGGCCGACCGCCAGTGTACTAGTGAAGTTGTTATTGATTGATGGAGGCACAGTTTTGCGTAGGAGGGATATGAGGTCGGCACACTCCCCCTCTGCTCTAATCCTGTAACATAAATTCAACTGAGATACTTCAATTCAAACAAAAACTGTCAAAATTTCAAATTTACGCTCTTTATGTTTAATTTTACGGTGCCTTGGTGAAATTGGTCCTCCTAAGTTTATTTTATGACCAAATTGGACATAGTTGGTATCTACCTACAAACAACATCCTTTCAGTTGACCAAAAATATTTAGGCATTCATTCAGTGCTAATGCCAACTAGCCAACTAAATTAAAAAAAAAAAACTGCGATAAACTGGAGTGCCCCCTAGTGGTTTTTATACGTTATCAAAATAGAAACTTTGCTCGTAGTTACTTCCGAAAAGCAATTTGAAAACGTCTTTCTGAAGAAGTTTCTGAAGAAAAAACAACAAAACCGGTTTCGACAAACTCGAATCGGTTTTCATCCGAGGGAAACTTGTAGATTTTCCTCGGATGAATAAGCAAGGTTTTTTTATTGGGAAAATAAAGAATTCCAACGAGATTTCTAAGTAACCTTAATCCGTATTTCGATAGCTAATTCTTGATTTACGGACACAGGAATAATGTGAAGTTTAATTTTTCATTCTAAAGTGGTTTTTCAACTCCAGTGGTTTCAGCGCCTCAGACGACCTTACTTGTCAGCTACTGTAACAATTGGTATTTCCTAAAATGGCTTAGTTCAAGGTTTCCTTTGTGGTGGAGGCTCGTAATCACTGGAAAAATCGAAGCTAGTGGCAAACAAAATGGCTAGATAGGACCAAGATAGGAAGGAGGATAGGAATGGCTAGATAGGACCAAGATAGGAAGGAGGATAGGAAGTTAGCTACTTAGGTCCTATCTCTCCCTTTTTGCTCCATATTCAAAATTACTGAGAGTCTGAGAGTGGTGATATACCTAATGGTTTTCTTGAGATAATAATTCGGTTAGTTCCCAGATTTCCACGTAGGTACGACTCGACTAAGAATTAAATTACTTACCTGAAAAAAGTATATTTAATTCTACGTTTTATCGACTTCAATAACCGGAACTCAAGGTCAGAAAGACTCCTTATGTTACATATAATATTTAATGTTAATAGAGAAATGGATGTAGAGGTTTGAATTTGGCCTTTCTCTACATCCGTTTCTCTACCGACTTATGTGAGTGTTCATGGATATTCCAATGGTTAAGTAAATCAACTGAAAGAGCCGATAAATGTCGATGTCATAAATGGTCTTAGGAAAAGCTTAATTTTGTTGAAAATCCGAATTTTTTGAATCGGAATAACGGAGCCTGAACTAATGTCTATAATGTGCTCTATGTCCGCAGTGGAAATGCATCAATTAGACCACTTCGTGTAAGCCTTTACTCTTGTAAATTTTATTATCGATGCCGTGCGCGAAATCACGATCTTATCTCTTCCGATTCAACAATAATTCGCAGAGAGATATCGATTTCTCCCAGCGATCGAACGTCAAAGGAACGAAACGCTTTGATCGCTACACTGCCGAGATTTTATCGATTAATTTGAAACATCGAATAGAGAAGCGAATAATGAGCAACGTTTGCTTTACCAATCGTAGATTTTATCGCTAACATCCACATACATTACGCGTCTATTGATTGACGTTACTACAGGTTGTGTGTACTTAAAGTTCAATGGATGTTTGGCAGGATTATTTTTGTGTTGTTACGAATGTAGTTGTGAAGGAAGCTCGTAGACGCTTGGCAGACGGGCGCCGGGGGTAATGACCGTGTTTCGTGTCTAAAGTGGTACTGCAAATAGCTGGCCAGGTAGATAGCGCTGACAGAGGGATCGTTGCCACTCGAGTTGGTAATCGGAATCGATGTGCTTGTAACCTAGATCGTTTTGCGCTGCAATATTTCACGGCTAAGCATGATTGATAAATGATAAGTAAATAATTCTAGTAGGTAAGTAAGAGATATTTTACACAGCTTTCAATGATAATGCTCTAGGTATTTTTGTGGCTGAGTAGTTAAGAATTATGCAAGTATATTGTGATTTTTCATTATGAATTATCAGGAATTATTCATATTTATAGGCATTTTGCCAATATTAAGGAGGGTACCATTGAAATGAACAAATACTTAAAGGAAAATCTCTATCTCGATTCTGAAGATATTTTTAAATGCCAACCCCAATTTTTATTTATTTTGACATATTATCTTAAAACTTTTCAAACTCAAACTCAAAATTATTTATTTTATGTAGGCCAACTTGTGGCTCTTATGACAAGTCAAGAATCTACCACTGGTTCGGAATGCTGATTCTGCTGAGAAACTAAACATCTATGTATAAAGTTTAAATATTTAAAAATAAAAAATTCTTAAAAAGCAGGCAAAAATATTCACTACGGTTTTTATACCTTTAGTAGATTTGTTTTTTTTTATGCTTTCTCAAGCTCGACACTTAGAGAGCTCGTTAGTCTGTGAGAAATTCGCCTTTAGACGAATTTAAAAAAGAAAACACTTAACACTCTCAAAGGTATTTCCTGGAATGTAAATACGTCAATTAAATTTTTTCTTTAAGTCTTATCGAAGCCTACCTTAGCCTACGTTATTCATAGGTGCACTATAATTTTTTGTTAGATTATTCGGACTTTTTACATTTTTTATTTATATATTTATCCTTATTATTTTTAAGAATAGTAGAAAAGATGAACTTATTAATATTCTCCTCTCCTCTCCAAATAAGCGAGTGTTAGGAGTGGCTACGACGATAGTGCAACGGCTGCCAACTTTGAAAAAACTAACTGAAGTCGTAGTTTTTTTTTTTAAAGAAAATTAGCCAAACTGAACTTGACTTATATTCTCTTCTCCCCTCCAAATAAGCAAAAAGCTTGTGCTAGGAGTGGGTACGACAATAGTGCAACGTGTGGGGATCGAACCTGCGACCTATCGTTTTCAGTCCGCACCTTTAACCGTTGGGCTATTGAGGCTTTAAGCAAACAAACAAGTAGGTAACCTCAATAACACCTTGAAACAAAGCGGGAAAATAAACCACCATAAAAACTAAGACATTACGTAATAGGTTGGTATTTTCCTAATCCAAGCATAAAATGTACGCATGCATGTTAGTTCTTATTAGTGAACAAGTCGCTAAGTGAAGCTAATTACAAACGAAAGCCTCATAAATGCGAGGAATGTGTACACTGAACAGGTACAAAGAATGCCCCTTTGAATAACTACAAGAAAAGCCGGTATTAACAGCTTTATGTTGAGCAATTTGGACGCAGAATAAAATATTTTGGAGGAAGATTTATTCTACCAATCTGTTGTTGCAATTTTCTTTGTGCAATCAAAACAGTGAAGTTTTTTTATGAAGCTGAACTAGCTATGGCCCGCGACTTCATCCGTGTGGAGTTAGCTGCGGGAACCTTCTGTTTTCCGGACTAAACAATAGCCTATGTCACTTTCAAAGTCCTCAATCCTACTTGTTCATTCACAGCGTGATTGAAGGATAAACAAACACACTTTCGCATTTATAATATTAGTAAGAATTTCTGATTTTAAAATTTTCTTGAATAGTTAGACGTGAAAGTTCTCAAGCGGGTCTAAAAATCTTAAGAAAACGCAGCGAAACCAGTTGTGGAGTCTAAAGCTGCATCCGCACGCTTGGCAAACCTAGGCAAACCTTCACAAACGCAAACGTGCGGATAGAGCGTTTGCCATGGTTTGCCTACGCTTGCGAGCGTTTGTGGCCGATCCATCGAGTGTCGGTCTTTTGATCGCAAACCAAAGGGAATTTGCCACAAGCGCTTGCGTCTCCGTCCACACGTTTGCGCGCACTCAGTCTCGTTTGTGCACTGGCGGCGATTAGACGTGTTATTGTATTACGATTTACGTATCGCACCTTTAGAAATCTTCATTTTGTGAGTGGGTAAAAACGTAAAATGAATGACTGGTCGACTGAAGACTTTTGAAGACGATTTGTTTATATAATTAAATTAATTAATTAATTAGTTTTATATACATACATGTATTAATAATAATAAGTGGCGACTCCGCACCGGAAAATGGTATATAATGGTATGGTAATAGATGGACCGACACCATCAGGCGACCCTCAGGGAGCCACTGGGTACAGGTGGCGCAAGACCGAAGCCTGAGGAAGTCCATGCAATAAACAGTCCAGCAGTGGACGTCTATCGGTTGATAAAGAAAAAAAACAAAATATCTATTGAGTAGGTACATACTAGAATAGAGTAGAATATTTTTTTATTCAAATAAATAAACTAGGTAGGTATCAAGTCTTTTCGAACATACTACTAGCTACTACTACTAATCTATAATATTATACTAAAACTGTAACTGGACAAATTGTGCACATGAAATATGTTTTGAAAATTTTAATTAGAGGACGCTTTACTATCAACTAGATGACGTCCGCGACTTCGTCCTCGCAGATTAAGGTTTTTTAATTCCCGCGGAAAGTCTTTAAATCTAAAGCTGCATCCGCACGCTTGGCAAACCTCGGCAAACCTTCACAAACGCAAACGTGCGGATAGAGCGTTTGCCATGGTTTGCCTACGCTTGCGAGCGTTTGTGGCCGATCCATCGAGTGTCGGTCTTTTGATCGCAAACCAAAGGGAATTTGCCACAAGCGCTTGCGTCTCCGTCCACACGTTTGCGCGCACTCAGTCTCGTTTGTGCACTGGCGGCGATTAGACGTGTTATTGTTTTACGATTTACGTATCGCACCTTTAGAAATCTTCATTTTTTGAGTGGGTAAAAACGTAAAATGAATGACTGGTCGACTGAAGACTTTTGAAGACGATTTGCTTATATAATTTAATTAATTAATTAGTTTTATATATTAATAATAATAAGTGGCGACTCCGCACCGGAAAATGGTATATAATGGTATGGTAATAGGTGGACCGACACCATCAGGCGACCCTCAGGTAGCCACTGGGTACAGGTGGCGCAAGACCGAAGCCTGAGGAAGTCCATGCAATAAACAGTCCAGCAGTGGACGTCTATCGGTTGATAAAGAAAAAAAACAAAATATCTATTGAGTAAGTACATACTAGAATAGAGTAGAATATTTTTTTATTCAAATAAATAAACTAGGTAGGTACCAAGTGTTTTCGAACATACTACTAGCTACTACTACTAATCTAAAATATTATACTAAAACTGTAACTGGACAAATTGTGCACATGAAATATGTTTTGAAAATTTTAATTAGAGGACGCTTTACTATCAACTAGATGACGTCCGCGACTTCGTCCTCGCAGATTAAGGTTTTTTAATTCCCGCGGAAAGTCCTTAATTTTCCGGGCTAAAATGTAGGTATGAGCTATCGCTATTCCACATTTCATTCAAATCGGTTCATTAGTTGTGGCTGAAAGAGTAACAAACATCCATCTATCCATCCATCCATCCATCCATATTCCATTTTAGTAGGATTATTGATCGATACTGAGCTTAAAACATTTGTAAAAATAACTTAAGCCAAATAATAAAGCCGACACAAGTTCGACGTCCGTCATGCTTGCCTGTTCAGAACATACAAACGCCCTCGCAAGCGTGCGGATGATTCCCAAATTCAAGGCAAACGTTTGTAGAGGTTTGGCGTTTGCCGTTTGCCACAAGCATGCGGACGCGGTATAAAAGAAGCAAATGGCATGCGTAAAATAAAGGACCTCAATAAAAATGCTTCATATTTTTCTCGACCTTCACCTATGCCATGCTAATGCTACGACAGAAGGCTAATTGAGTTTCTGTATGCGATAGAAATCGAGAGTCACGTAGAAAACAAATTATAACCCACACGTCCTTGATAACCTTAGTAACTTTTTTCTAGTTATAGGTAGTTGATAAGATTTCCTTTAAAAAAAAAAGACGTGTGGCACTCGGGGACTGCCGCGGTAAAGCTATTGCATAGCATTTTTATCAACGCCATTTAGCGGTGAGAGGAGTCCCGTGTCAGGTTATTTTCGTTACGGAATTTCTGGATTCGGTCTCCACGCTCAAGGCCCGCGATAGAAGCTATGCAATAACTTAATATTCAAAACTACTGTTATAGTGCAAAAGTACCTACTTCCGCGAACAGGGGTCAACTCTCAGCTGTTCTCTACAGTCCAATGGAGCGACAATGAAATAAAAAGTGCAGCTGAAAATGCACACATATGCACACACACACACACATACATACACACACACACAAACTTTCGCCTTTCTAATATTAGTGTGATTTTTAGATTTTTAAATAACAAATAACTTTTTGCTAGCGTAGGTAAAATAACTTTTTGCTTACTAAGATTAAAAGGCAAAGTATGTCAAAAGATATCAGATGTGAATAGATTCGAAGACGAGTCGGCAATAATAGGTAAAAAAAGTTAATGTAGGGCACTGTAATCACAGAACGACAACTTAATGATACACTGTAATGCCACAGCCCAGAAACATTTGGTTCAGTCTGAACCCAATATTTTCCATTGTTATGTAGGCACAAATTAATGTAATCAGCTAAAGCCAACCATATGCCTTTCCTATATAATTCCGTCTACAAAAACGCGCTCGAATATTACGTCAGTGAACGTCGCGCGGCGACGCGCGGTTCCTTTGACGCGAGTGTCAACCAATCACGTTTGAGGACAAACCACGCCCACATCCAGAACAAAGATGGAATGGAGTGGCGTTAGTACTATTTTCGTATAAAATCTCATCAAAATTTTATTTGGATGGGACGTGTAAACCAGACTTTTGCATTTATATAAAATAATATAATTGCGGTTGAGCGTGTAATGAATATAAATCAAAGAATATTCACTTATTATGCATGTACGCAACGGATACACGTACAAACATATTTTTGCCATAGTTAATTGAATCACTTAAATTAAAAATATAATGTATTTATTTATTAGTTATTTATTACATAACATTGTATATTAATAACTTCCAACTTGACGTTTTATAAAAATAATCACAATTTTTATTTTTATAACTTTTTCAGTGTTTATAATATCTATAGTAGGGATGTTGCGGATGCAGTTTTTTTTAAAGTTGCGGATGTGGATGCGTATATCCGCAGCATCCCTAATCTGTATGTACGTAATACGTACATACAGATTAGGGACGTACGTACGACGTATACATACAAACATACATACATAGTTAAATACATACAAACAAAAATAGGTACAGTACACAGTTTTCGCAACTAGCAACATCCACATCCGCATGACCGTCCGCATTGATTATTGCGGATGCAGATGCGGATGTCCAACTCAATGCGGAATATCCGCAACTTACCTAATCTATAGGTACGTAATACGAACGACGTATACATACAAACATAGTTATATAGTTAAATACATACAAACACGTATACATAGTAAAATACATACTTAATCATAATTCATACGCGGATAAAAAGTTTTACTTCGAAAAAAATAACACGACTCCATTCTTTTTGTAATGCAATTGTACGACATTTTAGTAGCACATTTTTTATCATAGCAAAATTAAAAAATACCGAGCTTATGCTGTAAGTTAAATAAGAAAACGATATACTTACAAGTGAAATGTTATTTCATCTCTTTTTTGATGGATTTCCGAACGTTTTTTGCATGATTTGACTGCAAACGACGGCTTTTTTAACGATCAAAAATACGAGCGATACGTTGAAGCGCGTGCGGCCGACTGATAACAAAGACAAGAGACTTTTGCAAATTCTATTGTCTTTTTGAGCGCGTTTTTTTTCTTCTAAGGGCCTATCCTTATATATCGATGGCTAAAGCTTACTCCACACAACATTATCCTACATATACTTTATATCATAAATGCGAAAGTTTGGCTATATGGCTGTTTGTTACTCATTCACGCCGCAACCACTGAACCGATTTGGCTGAAGTTTGGCACAGAGATAGATAACACATAGGCCACTTTTTATCCCTGAAAATAAGAGAGTTTCCCTTCGGAATCAAAACACCATAATCCACGCTTTTATTAGTAATTCGTTTAAAAAGCATGTCTTACGACCAAATATTGCAAATACTAACGGCCTAAACGCCTAAAGTCGATTTCACCAACTTAAAATAAGTCCTATCCGAGCGTAAAGATATTTTGGCCAAGATTTTCAGAGATTTTCAGTACAACAAGACAAGA
Source organism: Hipparchia sbordonii (assembly GCA_038048805.1). Classification (NCBI taxonomy): domain Eukaryota; kingdom Metazoa; phylum Arthropoda; class Insecta; order Lepidoptera; family Nymphalidae; genus Hipparchia; species Hipparchia sbordonii. The sequence goes on along the minus strand of CM076114.1, from coordinate 4,970,296 downwards.
TTTTCAGTACCAAATCTGTTAGAATTCCCAATTTATTCCTCCATTAAACATCACTCGACCTTGGTGAAATCGGCACTTAGAAAAAAATAACTGATAGCTAAACTCTATTAAAACCGTGCTACAGGTTGTATTTCAATATTAGTATTCTTGTTAATAATTTCCTTTAGTATTTATTGCGCAAAACGTTGAAAAATCACTTATTATAGGTATATTTAAATGATCGATAGAGCATGTTTTCTACGTTCAGTCTCTTAAATCTCCGTTTGTATGAACCCTTATCATAAAAATGCAGTTTGAGCGTTAGAAATGAAATGATCGGTGAAAGAAGACAAGAAGTCACGTACCGGCACGTGTAATTTCATCCAATTTGGTTTTTTTTTTAATTTACCTAATTTGTAGACATGTGTTATTTGAAGCTTCCTTCGAGGTATGGAAGTGTGGTTTGAGAAATCGTTTCAATTAAGTATAAAATGAGTAGTATCACTGCCATGACCAATGTGAGTTAATATTTGATATTTTTTTGATGTCGAAATGTGATAGGATTATTATGTAGCTGGCATACATTAATATTGTAATATTTTGTTATGAAAAAAAGAGCAACTGCTGAGTTTCTTGCCGGCTCTTCTCAACAGAATCTGCATTCCGAACCGTTGGTAGAGTCATGACGTGTCATAAGAGCTACAAGTTAGCCTACATGAAATAAATAATTTTGAATTTTTTGAATTTTAATTTTTCTCATTGATCGTAGACTAAATATATTTAGTCTACGGTCATATACATTATACGTATATTGCCAGTGATGACATAGGGCGAGACAAGTTGCTAGAAAGCTCTTTTTTCTTTTAGAATCGAATGGAAAAGAAATATATTTTTCAACACACTTGCTCATAAAATGGCTCCCGGTTCACCGCAATTAGGCACACAATGACACCTTTAACTCAAACTGTGACTTTTGATTACTATTATTCACAATGTGAGTTAAAGAATTTTTTTTTTTAATTTTATTGGTTGAGTTGCTTTGTTCTTAAAAAAGTTTCTATTACAAAAAAGATCCTACCTATTGCCAAGATACCTATTGCTTGCTCATTTCATACAACTTCGTATTTAAATAGATAATTTCAACTTGTACGTGTTTAATAAATAAAACTGTCACTCAAATATAACTTTTGTTTTTCTGTAATAAAGAAAACTGGAAATTCCCCATTTTGTACGTGGCTATAAGAGAAAAGCCAAAAAAAGAAACCTCATTCTTTTAGTCTATGGCCATTAAAGGTGCGCGCGCATTCCGGAAAACTAATTAAATCAAATAAACACCTGAATAGGCTGTATGGTCGTCGATCTTTGCCTGCCCTCAAGAGCATCTCAAGAGGGCGAACAAAAAAACCTTAATTTTTCCCGCCATTGCGAAAAAATTTTCACAACTTGTTTTCACTGTTTTGTACCATAATGTACTATTTTAGTATTATTTTCTTCACAAGTGTGTTGAAAAACGTCGTATGATAGCGTGTATATTGATGATTACCGTCCTCGGCTGCCTTAAGACCCTCACCTGACGGCTCGGGTCTCAATAGCGCCTCAGCGGTAATCACCAACTTTTACACTTGTACCATAATGTACTATTATTAGATAACTTATTACAAATGATCAAGGGAATCTATGACTTTTTCGGAATACCGTTCCGACCGAGAAGAACCAATAAAACACTGTGGTTACTGTAAATAATAATTAATAATTTCAACTAACGTTCTCTATACCTAACCAACGGTTAAAAGTGCGGCCTGAAAACTAAAAGTTCGCAGGTTTGATCCCCACACATTGCACTATTATCGTACCCACTCTTAATGCAAGCTTTCCACTTATTTTAGGGGAGAGGAGAATATAAGAGGAAAAAAACTATGAGATACTTATGTCCAATTTTTGAGGTCCACCGTTTAAAATGACAATGTCCAATGAAACTTCAGCAATCGATAAAGATCTAATATCATCTATCATACCAGTGTTTAATCTAAAACCATACATCACAAAGACACAGGCACGTCGCTACAACCAACTTTGAAACCTAATTTGCCTAGACATTACATGACCGCGTTTTCATCGAATCACCGATGCAAATTGACTTGTTTATTATTTACGACTCACGTTCCCACAACCTTTATGTACGGACAGAAGAAACTAAACTTATAAGTGATCATTTTGGGTCAAATCTGTCTACTAATATGTATGTAGATAAAAGTGGCTAGCAAGTAGTACCGAGTCAACTATTTTGTCCCACTATTAATTATTAAAACTGCGTCTGAATCCTTTTAACAGTTGTACTACTGGGAAATAAAGTTCAACGGTTGAACTAATCATTTGTGTACTAGGGTACTTGATTATAACATTGATTCGCTTGAAAATTCACCACCTAACAAAAAACGCGTATGCCTTTACGATTTATAGATATAGCAAAAATGTTATTTTGCTGACGTTAATTGGTTGGTATGCAGACTTTATTATTCAAATATTGTGCAACATATCAATCATCTATTGCAATAACTATCCTAATAAAAGCAATACTGGTATAATTTGGTTTGGTTGGGAAATTGAAAATACCTAAGTACCTACCGACGACTTGGGATGATTCACATTACGTCGTAACGGAACCGGGTCGTGCTATGGATTGGGCACTAGCGTTGCCAGACGTCCCGTATTTCCTGGGACATCCCGTATTTTAGGCATAGTTTAAAATGTCCCGACGGGACTGACTCTGTCCCGTATTTGAACCGTACTTCGTTTTTCATTATGAAATCGATCTAAGTACACGCAACGTTCGTAAAACGTACGGTTTACATTATCTGACTCGGCTCGTCTCGAGCGACTGTGTAGTGTAAAGTAACTTGCACTCGCAGCCCGCATCGACCAATAACAGTGTTAGTATCAGAATGACAATTGATGTTAAAACTGACTCGATCCGCGGAAAAATAAACTAAATAATTTTGTTTTTTATTTGTCCCGGGTAAAAAACTGATATCCCGTATTTTTTTGCACATTTAACCATTTGTCCCTTATAGGCTGAAAAAAAATCTGGCAACCCTATTGGGTACTGTCAAATATTTTTGTATTAACTTGCTCACAGCGGAGCGTAGAATTCGTCCAGTATAACATCATCAATGTCATCATCATCAACCAATATGTTCATCAACCCCTGTTGGGCGTTGCCTCTTTTAGGTAGCACCCAGTGGCGTGCACACAGGGTAGGCATAATGCGGAAAAATGATATAAAATGGAGAAAATCGTCATTAGGAGTTATAAAAACTTAAGGGTAGGCTTTTTATAATTTGTACAATGCCTACCCTTAAGTTTTTTTAAATTCGCACCGAAGATTTTTTCCATTTTGTATCATCTGCCTACCCTGTAATACATCCTGTGCACGCCACTGGACTAGCACCACAGAATACAAAATAGTACCCACAGGTACCAAAATATCTGCATGCCAGTGAGTTTTTTCTTTTATATTCTCAAAGGTGTGTGAAGTATGCCAATCCGCACAATATAAATATAACTAAATCCTTCTCATTCGAAACGAGTTTGTCTTTGTGACCAATACGATTATTAGGTAGGCAATGAGTTCTGTTGAATGACATTACAAGAATAGTAACATTGGCGAAGTGCATTGTGCTGAACTAGTACTAAATAAAACCAAGAAAGCTAAAACAATAACAACAACAACATTACAAGAATGACAGCTTATTATAGAATGCACCTTCATCTGGTATGATTTCACTTTATTAAATTATACATCGAATGGTTTATACAAAAGAAAACTAAATACATATATTTATAAGTGAACAGAAAGACGCATTTTATCTAACCTGTCGCGCTATCGTATCGGATACGTCGTATGGAAACGTGCGAATAGTTAAATAAAACATTCCATTGCAGTCGTTTGCTATGAATGTTGTATGAATGCCATTAAAAACGAATTTCCCGCGAAAGTGTACAATCTTTGCTCTCTACTTATATAGTATAAAACGTAACGTATCGCCTTTCGTTCGAAAACTAAAAGCATTTTCTCCTGTCGCTCCACATATGATAAAGTTACTGTCTCTCATTACCATGGATAACTTAGCATTGCCGTGTTTCTGTAAACAGGTGGCTAATTGCGCAAGACACTTGCGGGCAATATAGCGCTTTATGTTGACAGTTGAAACCGATTTAAAATTGGAACAAAGTAGCAGTTTGATTTTGTATTCGATAGAAATATATGATCAAACGAACTTGCAAAGTGAAGTTCGATCGATATTACATGAGTACGCTTCATTCGAAGATTTATACGTTAGTTAGTTAGCATTTTAGGTATTTTTTAAAAATAATGATCTAATCATCATGTTTCTTTTTTTGGAATAAAAATAAAAAGATTGTAGTAATATCGAAAGCTAGGAATATCGAATCACTTATAAAGATAACTTTTAGCCTACCCTATCTCTACATTACCTACCGTAAACATTATGTCTGTTTACAGTAAGATGAAATTTTATGAAAATTGAGTAAACGTACTAATCTTAGAGCATTAATATCTCTGATACGGTGGCTTATCTTCTTCTTGTAATGGTTATAATGTGTTTAATGCATTAGCAGCAATTTACATAAACGTTATGAAAAGGACCATCAGAAATAAGTATAGGTTACTTACCTACTTAGTATTTTTAGGGCGCGAACAAGCCAAGGATGCCTCACTGCGATACCTCGCGGTCGCGGTTTAGCTCGCTACCTCGATGCCACCTCCATGTAAAACAAATGTATGCAAACAGACGAGCGCGAACATGCCGAAGGATACCTCACTGCGATACATCGCGGTTCACATCGATGTTTACCTCGATGCCTACGCGAAAACAAAATATTTTGTTTTTACATCGCGGTCGACTGCAAGCATCGATGTGCTCTGGCTTGTGATTGGTCGAATCGGTTCGCCTTCTCAAGGTCTCCCGCTATCGTTTACCTTAGGCCTCGAATACATTTTAATTTAATAAAATAAATACAATGTAGGTATAGCGTTTCAAATATTAATTATATGATGTATTATTTTATGAATTTTTTATAAATTATGGTTTTCAAAGCTCTATAAGATTTGTGCCAATAAACTTAGAATAAGAATTATTATAATAGACTTAGGTACTTGTTGAGAAAATTATTCAATAAAATAAATATTATATTATATTTGCATAACTCTTTTATAACTAAACTACTCGTAAAATTGGTACATATTATTATATATTTAACCATTCATTATGGTTAATTTTTTATTTTAATTAAATAATGGAAAAGGAGGCGCTAAAAGATTTAATTTTTAATATTCCTGCCCCGTGGGATAAGCGGTACAAAAACCACCACAACAGATATACGACCTCCCTGGCGCAGTGGTCTTATAACTTGGAGGACTCGGGTTCGATTCCCGGCGGGGGCAATTTAGGAATTTATAATTTCTAAATTGCCTCTGGTCTGGCCTGGTGGGAGGCTTCGGCCGTGGCTAGTTACCACCCTAACGTCAAAGACGTGCCGCCAAGCGATTTAGCGTTCCGGCACGATGGCGTATAGAAACCGATTAGGATTGAATTTACACTGCTATACCCCTTCCAAGTTAGCCCGCTACCATCTTAGACTGCATCGTCACTTACCATCAGGTGAGATGGCAGTCAAGGCCTATCTTGTCATCGAATAAAAAAATATATATTTTAGCCAAGGAATGGAAGAATATTACTATAGCGTTTAGTGAGCATTTGAACTAAGCATCCAGGTGCGACTGAACCGGCATGTTCGCACCGACATCTATGTAAAACATCCAGATATCGACATCGAGGTATCGAGCAGCGACCGCGACCGCGAGGCATCTTCGCTATGTTTCCACCCCTAGATAGTCTTTAAACATAAATTGGTAGCTTTTAGATCGTATCGTAAATAAATTATACGTAAATAACAGGCAGATATGTTATGATATAGTCAAAATATAGATAGATTGTCAAAAGTATAAAGGTAGGTAGTTGGAGACTTAATAACTTAAAACTAAGCTAAGAAAGAAGCTAGTCACACACACTCACACATGCTCAATATATAATATCAACTAGCTTTTGCCCCCGCGACTTCGTCCGCGTGGAATTAGGTATTGGGGTGGAATTTTGAAAAACTGTGACACACGTACTTCTTTATTTTTAACTGAAAGCTCTAATACCAACTTTGATGAAAACAGCTTGAAAAATGACGGAGTTTCATATAAACTTCCATCCCCTATTTAAACCCCTTAGGGGTGGAATTTCCAATAATCCTTTCTTACTGTGCGCCTACGTCATAAAAGGAACCAACTGTAAAAATTTCAAGTTTCTCACTTCAGTAGTTTAGGCTGTGCGTTGATATCTCAGTCAGTCAGGACTTTGAATTTTATATATAGGGTGATTTCGGGGGTTACGCGACCGGGGTCAGTTAGCCGACCACTAACAGGTCCTACGGCATTAAAACGAAAATAATAAGAATTCTATTCTTCTTTTCCAAATGAAATTCACTTAAGTAAAGAGGGGGATAGACCTATTAGTTTTACCTACAATAGTTGGCAGCTTTGTGTTTACCCGAAAGCAAACAAATCTTAGTTCAATCCGCCGCTCATACTTTCGGCGCGTACACGTTCCCAAAACAACGAAAAAAATAGTGAGTAAGTGAAGCGTTCGAGGTAAGTAGATCGTGATGTATTTATTTGAGTCAATTTTTTAATGTTCTATTAAGTGGATATATATATGTTTTACGTTATTTGTACATTTATTACATGTAATATACAAAATCAGGTAAAAAAATTGAATGGTCGCTAACTGAAATTGGAATTATCCAATAACTTCAGTTGGCGACCACCTGGCCGCCAATAGACATTTAGAAAGAAAAACATTTATTTTTATTTTTTATAGACTACAAATCTAATTCGGAATTTAATCACTTTCAATTTAATTTGTTTATTTTTATCCGTGTATCTTTTAGTTTACGACCACCAAATTATTATTATAAAACATCTTAAAATGTATGGGTATCAAGTGGTCGCCAACTAAAAATGAGCAAATTAATATGTGGATTTACGACCATTTGCAATCACTACTTATAATCTTATCTGTTTTTTGCATAATGTAGGTGTTTAATATATAAAATTTTCATTACAGATGTCCTCCACAAACCGTATTAGAAAATAACACCGGCTTATTCCCAAAGAGATCTGGAATGTGCTTTAAAAATATAAGAGAAGGAGGACACGGTATTAGAAAAAAATGTAAAATGTATAACATCCCGAGATCTGATGATCTGATGATTTGATTCTAAACTTTTGTAATTGTTGTTTAAAGTGATATTTTTAATTTTGTTCTTGTGTAGGAAAATGTATTATACTTGCTAAGATTCATTTAGGCTTAAGCTTGAATATTAAAGTGTACCTTTGATCTCATGAAAAAATGTGTTTTAATAATTTATTAAATGTATGAATAATAAAGCATGAATAATAATTATTTTTTAAACATTAACACGTTCATATTTTTAATTTTTAATTAATCAAATTTAGTTTTCCCTAGCAAATCGAGAGGTCGCCAACTAGATAAGGGGGCAGTCGTCAACTAGCAAAAGTGGTCGCCAACTAGCATTTCACATAGTTTTTAAGATTTATTCAATTTAAAATGTTTTCACAACTGTAATTCTTATTTTTTTACTTTTAAATATAACTTGACAATATCTAGGACCCCGTCATATAACTTTAATACATGTGCTATGGGTGCAACATACTTAAATATTGACGTAAAGTTGAATATCCCGCTAATCGGTCGCCAACCGGCGAAATCACCCTATAGATATCAAATTAAAATGTTGCCAAAGAACGTTTTCCAATATAATTTCCTGTATTTCTTGCGGTGTGAGTAAAAATTAATGAGAACCAAACGATATTAATTGTTAAGTTTGATTTTTAAGTCTCTAGGTAGGCGCTTAATAAATTAGTGACGCATTCAACTAATTATTAAGTGATTAATTACGACATTGTAACAGCACATGAGCGTCTAATAAATCCTGGGGCGTATCAAATGAATCATTCTCTAAGATGCTATGTTAAACGCCTGCCACTGCCACATATCCCGCGTGTGACAGTATCGTCTTCGCGATCGGTAAACGGAGACGTTCGACTATTTATCGATGGGATTTATTCAGTTGACATTGCTTATTCCTATGCTTTAAATCTTTGTGTCATAGCGCCAATTTCACCTTTGCCTAGTAGCATTTAATAAAGACGTTTTGTTAGATGTTAAGTACAAAAACTGTCAGAACGTCGTTTTAATAAAGGTTACTCGGCGATGAAATAAATGACTTAAAAAATCTATTAAGAATAAAATTTTAACTTTAGGAAAATGAATAAATGCCTCATTCATCGATTATAACGATAAGATTTTTTTTATTTTTTATTACGAGATAGGCTTGCGCTTGACGACAATCAATGATGGAAAGTACTGATGAGGTCTAGGTTGGAGCGCGCTTGCCTAGAAAATGCCTATTCACTCGTCTTGAAATACGTGGTCGGAAACACAAAATCCCAAAAACAGTAATGGTATTAATGGTGGTAATGTAATTAATGGTAGATTTATGACGTGTCATAAGAGCTACAAGTTAGCTTATATGAAATAAATAAATTTTGAATTTGAATTGAATTTGAATAATAAATAAATAATTGTTCTATCGTATAGGTGTATAAAACTGTTTGATTGTCCTTTCCTTACTATCAAGACAAGCTTTCTTCGGCGATAGGGGTCGAAAAGAGGAGCAATTTAAAAAAAGAATCGTTGAAAAATTAATTTTCCAATTTTTCTAATTTATTTGTGGTCGTGTGGAGTGGGTAAATTAATTTTATTAAGGCCCTCTATCGTAGTCCTTGACCTGGCGGAATAAAAAGACGATTAGTCACTCCCAACTGAAAGAGACAAAGTGTTTCGTTTTAATGTATAGCAGTACTGTCTGATATAAATTAACCTGGGCATCAAGGTTGGCCCGTTTACGAACAAATAACGTGATTTATAAAATAGATCACCCCAAGTATCACCTTTTAGGGTTCCGTACTCGAAGGGTGCCAACGGGACCCTATTACTAAGCCTCCGCTGTCGGTCCGTCCGTTCGTCCATTCGTCCGTCTGTCAGCGGGCTGTATCTCATGATCAGTAATACGTAGAGAGTTGAAATTTTCAGGGAATATGTAGGTATTTCTATTGTTGCTATAAAAACAAATAATAAAGGGGGCGCCCCTAGTAGAAAAGTGTTTTTTTCGACGTTTTTTGGTACAGAATCCTTCGTATGTGTGTCCGACTCGTATTTGACCGGTTTTTTTAAGTATTTTTGTCAGTCTTTTTTGTGAAAAAGAGATCTTCTTTTTCCCCACCGCGTCATCAACGGTAACGGTAAAATAATATGGCACATTTTTTTTATTCGATAACAAGATAGTCCTTTACTGCGATCTCACCTGATGGTAAGTGACGATGCCGTCTAAGATCGTAGCGGGTTAATTTGGAAGGGTTATGGCAGTATACATTCAACCCATACCCCTAATCGGTTTCTAAACGCCATCGTACCGGAACGCCTAATCGCTTGGCGGCACGTCTTTGACGGTAGGGTGGTAACTAGCCACAGCCAAAGCCTTCCACCAGATACTTACCACACCACATGACTCAGTTGTTCCAGCGCTTCTTCTACTTCACGCCTTTTGTCTGTAAAGCTCGAGTGGTGGAAGCGCCGGGACGACCTAATCTAGGTATAGGTACCTACCCTACATGGTGATGTGTGGCACAATTTATAAAATAAACGTTTCTTTCTTTCTATCACATGTCCGGCGTGAACAGTAAAATAATATTTAGAAACAAAAGGGTTTTTATTGTCTTCCGGCGTCTGTCCGTGCGTCCGTTTGACAGCTGCCTATTTCTGTACGACGATGCCCCCTCGGCGACCGGCAGGGCTGCTAGGTGTCCGGTTACTAAATATTCACTTTCATGATTCATCTATCTATTTCTATGCTAATTAATAAAAAACCATCTAAGTTAGACAAACTTAGCCATTTTTTTAGAGTCGCGCTCCGAGGATTTTGCAACTTAATAATACCGCGTCCGCATGCTTGTGGCAAACGGCAAACGCCAAACCTCTACAAACGTTTGCCTTGAATTTGGGAATCGTCCGCACGCTTGCGAGGGCGTTTGTATGTTCTGAACAGGCAAGCATGACGGACGTCGAACTTGTGTCGGCTTTATTATTTGGCTTAAGTTATTTTTACAAATGTTTTAAGCTCAGTATCGATCAATAATCCTACTAAAATGGAATATGGATGGATGGATGGATAGATGGATGGATGTTTGTTACTCTTTCAGCCACAACTAATGAACCGATTTGAATGAAATGTGGAATAGCGATAGCTCATACCTACATTTTAGCCCGGAAAATTAAGGACTTTCCGCGGGAATTAAAAAACCTTAATCCGCGAGGACGAAGTCGCGGACGTCATCTAGTTGATAGTAAAGCGTCCTCTAATTAAAATTTTCAAAACATATTTCATGTGCACAATTTGTCCAGTTACAGTTTTAGTATAATATTATAGATTAGTAGTAGTAGCTAGTAGTATGTTCGAAAACACTTGGTACCTACCTAGTTTATTTATTTGAATAAAAAAATATTCTACTCTATTCTAGTATGTACCTACTCAATAGATATTTTGTTTTTTTTCTTTATCAACCGATAGACATCCACTGCTGGACTGTTTATTGCATGGACTTCCTCAGGCTTCGGTCTTGCGCCACCTGTACCCAGTGGCTCCCTGAGCGTGGCCTGATGGTGTCGGTCCACCTATTACCATACCATTATATACCATTTTCCGGTGCGGAGTCGCCACTTATTATTATTAATATATAAAACTAATTAATTAATTAATTAATTAAATTATATAAACAAATCGTCTTCAAAAGTCTTCAGTCGACCAGTCATTCATTTTACGTTTTTACCCACTCACAAAATGAAGATTTCTAAAGGTGCGATACGTAAATCGTAATACAATGACACGTCTAATCGCCGCCAGTGCACAAACGAGACTGAGTGCGCGCAAACGTGTGGACGGAGACGCAAGCGCTTGTGGCAAATTCCCTTTGGTTTGCGATCAAAAGACCGACACTCGATGGATCGGCCACAAACGCTCGCAAGCGTAGGCAAACCATGGCAAACGCTCTATCCGCACGTTTGCGTTTGTGAAGGTTTGCCGAGGTTTGCCAAGCGTGCGGATGCAGCTTAGATTTTCGATCAAATCAAGATCAAAAACCAAACTTCCAACTTTTATGTCAGTGAGGCATTTTTTAAACGATTTTATCGAAAATTTCAAAAAAAAATTGCAAACGTTTTTATTATAACCTTCTTTTTTCTGGGGCAAAAGGTAGCATAAAATATGGTCACTCTCCAAGTCCTCAACTTTATTATACAACATTATCAACATGCAAAAAATTACGTTGAATTTTTTTATGGAGATTTTTATACGAAAATACAATCCGAATTTCTGAACTTTCCGTTGAAATATTTACATACAAACCTTGATCTGACAATTGCGAATAGGTATAATAAATAAACAGCCAGTTCGGTTAAGTAGTTTTCAAGTGGGGATCTTTCATACAGGCTGCAATGGATTTTTATTTATATAGGTTACTGTCAACTCTATCTGAGATAGGCGGTTTTATGTCATTTATATCCTTGTGCATTAGAAATTTCGTAGTTGGCAACATTATTGCTTCATCGCTTTAGTTTTTGTCAAAAAAGTTACCATACTAATCTGGCAACCCTTTCTTAATTCGCGTTGCGTGTGGCGTCCGCGCATGCCTGTTCTTTCTATTAGAAAATAACACAACTACATTTACATAATGGTACTCCTACACCTCAGTTTTTTGTTAGATAACGTTGTATAACAATTAATTATTGCAAAGTTATAAAATATTTTATCTAGTTTGGCTAAAAAGGTGGTACATATTGCAACATCACACAACAAATTCGAGCTTCCTCGAAAACCGATTCTGGACTAATAGTTATAAAATATTACATGATGTTTACCGACATGTTAGAAAGCTTCTGCCCTTCCTTGTTGGAGCGTAAATAACATCGAACAAATTGTAGTAAAATGTAAGAGGACATAATGTTATCGTGATATAATAGGGTATAAAGTAATTTCCTTCCTACTAGTCCACAGCGGAAAATCCAAGCGGAGACTAGCCATCTACCTAGAAGTTATTATAGTGCGCAAGTGAGTGCGCAAACCCAGGCGCAATCTCTCTCCGAGGCACGGAGTGTTCTTAACGCTTCCCATTCTTTTAAATCCTGGATTTATTTGGATTTGTTCTGGGCTATTGAAAATGTTTTGAAAGAAAATCTCATTTTTTTTTTGGCCCGATTCGGGACTCAAACCCTGCGGATCATGAGGTCCTACCTCATCCGCAGCCGTACAAGCTAGCCTCTAGAGTCTAGACCAACGAAGCAGTTAAATATGTTATATAACTTCTATGTGGAAGCACCTTAACACCTATTTACTCTCACGCACTTTCTTACACGCAGGTAATTATACCGGAGAATGTGTTCGTTGATGTTTGTTGTTAAGGTTTGCGCTGTATAACGTAATTATACCTCTGATTTTCATACGCCAAGGAGTCTGTAATCTCAACTCTATGTAAAATTGTACCTATATGTAGGTAGGTAGTTTACCTGACTATGTGAGACCTAAGTTTATCTACATTTTTTATCTATTTATCTAGCCTGATTTGCCTGGTTATTTTTTTTTATTTTTTTTTATTCGATGACAAGATAGCCCTTGACTGCGATCTCACCTGAAGGTAAGTGATGATGCAGTCTAAGATGGTAGCGGGCTAACTTGGAAGGGGTATAGCAGTGTAAATTCAACCCATACCCCTTATCGGTTTCTACACGCCATCGTGCCGGAACGCTAAATCGCTTGGCGGCACGTCTTTTGACGGTAGGGTGGTAATTAGCCACGGCCAAAGCCTCCCACCAGATTTACTTATAAAATGTAAGTAGATACGTACCTACTTACTTTAAGTTAAATATCAGGACTCAGGACTATTTTTGTCTATAATAATTTATGAAGTTTTAAACCCTTAAGCTGTTTTATTTCTCAACCTGCTATCTTAATTATCTGCTGTTGAAAAAGTGTATAAATACCAAGCTAAGCCAAAATAGATAAATTTTCCTTAGATTTTGCTAACGTTTCGTACTGATACGTATATAACTGTATCTACCTAATAAACTCAATAACTAAGTAGGTATTACCTATTACGGAGAGTGTTAGCCTTGAAGGTAATCTTTACGAGAAGATATACTTAACAGTAAAATACGCACCTAGCCTAAGAAATACTTAATGTCATTTTTGCCATACTTAGGAGTAATTTGTAAATATTGATGACATCCCTAGCGCAGTGGTAAGCGCTGTGGTCTTATTTTTGGGAGGTCTCGGGTTCGATCCCGGCGGGGGAATTTGTAATTTCTGAATTGTCTCTGATCTGGTCTGGTGGGAGGCTTTGGCCTACCGTCAAAGACGTGCCGCCGCGGAGCGATTTAGCGTTCCGGCCCGTAAGTGTAGAAACAGATTAGGGACAGCTATGGGTTGAATGTACACTGCCATACCTCTTCAAAAATATTCCGCTCCCATTTTAGAATGCATCGTCACTTACCATCAGGTGAGAACGCAGAAAAAGACTATCTAGTCATCTAATAAAAAAAAATGCAGGTCCATTAATACACTATACCCATCTATTCAAATATTATACAAATTTCCGCTTTTCAATGAGCAAACGCATTACAGACAGAGCGTAAACTAATTTGAAAGGCAGGCGTTGCGAAGGCAATTTTCTAGAAAACATCATTACAAGCAACATCGATGCGGTGTGGGAGAGGGACTAATAAGCTCTCGGTGAAGCAGAAAATACTCGATTATACCCGTAAATCTAGACGCCCGCTTCATGCGAACCACCTGATCGCCAGATATGAGACCGCAAACGTTGTGAGTGGGAACGGTTTGAGGTTTTAAGACTAAGGCAGACATCAATCTTGGTACCTATTTTGATTTATTATAATCATCTTAATTTCTTAACCCATCACCGAGCCACTGTACTGGGTACAGGTGTCCTTTGGAATGAGAATTGTTTAGGCCATAGTCCACTGGACAAGCGCAGATTGTCAGACTTGAACCCCCATTTGCATATCAATCTGAAGGTAGTCAAATTAAACAGGGCCTGCAGTTTAATAGATCATCTTCGGTCATGGTGATGTCCTCTTTTGCAGGGTAACAATTTAATTTAGCTTGGTTTATTTTGTAGTAGGAGGGATACATAGATGCTAAACCTTGTTCAATTATTAAAGGTTTACCTTAGAGAACATTGTGGAGGACTCACAAGCGTGCATATTTCCTCACCTTCAGCAGTCAAGCGTTGTCACAGGTTGAACCTACTGTCCCAGAACTATACCTACACAATATACATAATATAAACATTAAACATGCACTATTATTCTTAGCTGACGCAAAAGTAAAAGCAGTCGAATCCTTCAAAAACATCACTACTCACCTTATAACTTGCGAATGCAACCCGCTTTATTTGAACATGAACTAGGTATATTAAACACCTGATGTGTATGTGTAGGTTCTTAGGGGTAGTTCTAAAAGCTTAAGCTCAGCAATGACATTAAAGAAGAACTTCCTAGCTAGAATTTTTGTATAGTCTACGAAGTTTTCATCTTGGCTAGGTTCACAGAATCGATACGCCAGCAGTGCGCTGCGGTTTCCGGCCGACGCTATGCACCACTGCCTTCTGTGACTCTAGGCTACTGAAACTATTTATAAGCTTCCGCAAACGAAACTTTCTAAATAAATAGAATAGAATGGGAAATTAATGGCAATAGTTCACTGACCCATAAATGTGATAAAAATTCACAGATTTGGCCACCTTTCTGACGTAGCATAACAACGGAAACCAGCAAACAAATTGTTCAGGCCAGAAGCAAATTGCACATTTGAATTTTTTTAAGTCGGTTAGCAAAATCTTTCCTCACGAAAAAAAAATTCGCGTCGAATTGAGAACTCCTCCTATTTTTTAAAATCTCACTAGATGATGCCCGCGACTTCGTCCGCGTGAATTAAGGTTTTTTGATTCCCGCGGGAACTCCTTAATTTCCCGGGATAAAATCTAGCCTATGTTTTAATCCTGGGTTTGAGTTATCTCCATTCCAAATCGGTTCATTCGTTGTGGCGTGAAGGAGTAACAAACATACACACACACGCGCACACACACACACACACACACACACACACACACACACACACACACACACACACACACACACACACACACACACACACACATACAAACTTTCGCCTTTATAATATTAGTGTGATTAGATCGTGTGACGAGACGAGTTGTCGACTCCCGATATTATTGAATGCAAATGATTACTTATAACCAAATCCCTATCCGATTACCGAAACTCAATCCCAGAATGCATTATTAATAGACCAGTGGCCGCCCTCACAGTCCACTGGACACGCAGGCCATTACCTGTGCCAGGGCCCGTCCACTTCCGTAGGGGAACCCCGAAGTCAACGAACACCGCAAACAAATCGCTCGCTTCGATTTTGAAAAACCATAAAAGTTATTGTAGGGCATGCATGGTGGGGCGATACAGTTCATTGACATGGATGATACGAATTTCCGATCGGAATTGAGAACCTATTGAGAACTGTGTGTAGTTAACTCTTCAAGTTAACAGTGCGTGAATTTGTCAGTATGGAAAAACTATTGGAAAATGTCATCTCCACAGTATATGTGACGTATAGGTGGTTAAGGTTGACTCTTTGCGTTGGCTGGGTGACAGGCTCTACCTCGATGTGTCAACAAGTGTGCCCTCGTTACGTGCCAGCAAGTAGTTAGGCAAATAACCAATCTTTAGATTTACCCACCTACCTACGAACAACTAGACTGCTAAACTAAGTTTCAGGTATATTTTATTATTCTTATAGTTAGGTATAGGTACGTACGTATTAATTACAGTACAAGGTACATACTTACGAGTAACTTAGTACTTATCTCAAGCTTATTTCTTATTATCTATAGGCAGTTATTGAAGAAGATAGGTAGATAGGTAGTATCAGCAAATACCAGGAGCTACCGTATCTGGATTTTATTAGTTTTATTCTCAGAATGTGGTTTGCGACCCCCCTACGAGAACCTCAGTATACAATCATGATTTCTTATTGCTGTCTCTACAACTATAGTCTCTAGTCTTGTGTAGTACATGTACTAAGTACTATGAACGAGAATGAACTATTCCGCATACTTAAAAGTACATCATTCTTCGTTTGCTCGATTCTGAACGAGCGAGAACCAGACAATTCAAAATATTAGGCAATAGTACATCGTTCATTTATTACTTCGTTCCTTGTGAACCTATTTAATCTGTACGATTCTGTCCTCGGAACTACTCTCCTAATATATCTACTAGAAGTCCGAACTAGTACAATTGATTGTACTACATAGTTCAATTTTTTTTATTTCTATGTCGTTTAATTGGATCACTTATCTCATTACAGAGTTCCCAATGCGCCCAAGAGCTGCATCGCGGAGATTTTCAACGGCGACACGACGGACGGCGGCAGCCCCGTGAAGAACGGCGCGTCGCGGCCGCGCGTCGTGCGCGACACGCCGACGCGCCCGCGCGACACGCACACCCGGCTCTTCGGACAGGCGAAGGTGCGTACGGACATCCTTACTGATAATCCCTACTGATATTATTATCTAATGCGAAAGTGTGTTTTTCCTTCAATCACACCGCAACAGATTGCTGTGATTTTTAAAGAGTAATAAAGGCTACAAACAGTAAACACCTCGCAGACCAAGTCAAATTCTAGTCAGTAATTATAATGAATGCGAAAGTTTATTTATTAGTTTGTCGTTCAATCACGCAACAACGAAACAAACTTCGCTGCAAGCTGTTGAGCTGTTGTTTGCTGCAACTTTTCATACCCACCGAAAAATGAACAAAACTCCGCATGGACGAAATCATGGGCAGCATCAGGGCAAATAGCTATAATGTTTATTTTTTGGCCGCATTTCTTCTTACGGAAGTCAATTTCTACATCGACACTTGCAATCCAGTGAGATCGCAGTCAAGGCTATCTAAACTAAGGGCTAAGGGTATCTGAAAAAAAAAAAAAAACAAAGCAGCCGTTCAAAACCTTGGCAAACCCCTGATTTTCTGCTATTCCGTACCGTCCGTAGCTTCGAAGAATGACCACACCTTATATTGATTATATTGTTATATATTACGTTAAAATTGCTCAAAATTAATATTAATGAATGGTATAAAACTTAAATAAAACTTAAAAAAAAAACGCCTGATTTCAGACGTCCGGCAATTCGTCCGTGTCGCCCATGATCACCGACACCATCCGCAGCCACATCCAGTTCGGCGACGGCGAGATGAACGGCAGCCCGGCGCACTCCCCCAAGATGAACGGCAGCGCCACCTCCACGCCCAGCCGAGGTGAGCCGGAGCCCGCCCACCAGTGTGAGTCGTTCTCGATGTAGGCACGTGAGCCACGCAGCACGCAACGCAAGCCTAGCTAAACCGGGCCGAATGTGGAATCGAATTTCAGTGGCGTCACTGAGGGTAGGACTTGAAACTCTGCACACAATTTTCGCGCGTGCCATACAACGTGTAATGAAACTCCGAAATAATACTGAAGGAGGTGAATGTGCTCGTGAAACTGAACAACTTTCCCCAAGGATCATAGGTCGATATATGAAAAAAATTTTTTACCTCCCATAGTAAAGCAATCAGCTGATCGTCAATTTTGTATGGGAGGTCCACATTTTTTTTTTCACATTTCGACCTATGTTCCTTGGGGAAAGTTGTTCAGTTTCATGAGCACATTCACCTCCTTCAGTATTATTTCGGAGTTTCATTACACGTTGTATATACCTACTACGGGGTTCCTACGGTTTGATTTTAGTTGATCAACTGCTGAATTCAATAGTTAATCTATGATTAATAATGGATTTGGATGCGCAGAAGCAATATGCCCTACACTTGTTACCTACGTCATAGTCATTTCCTGTTCTTTATCTCGTGATATGAAGATTATGAAATCTGAATTGTCAGGTTAAAAATAATGCTAACTTTTACACCTATTCTCTGCGGCAAACTTCGATCACAGAAGAAAAAAAGGATAGCATGACATTGAGAGCTGTCAATTCTAACGCTCTAGCACTGTGAAATGCACCAATGCAATGTAGTATAGGTTTCTTTTTGCAACATAAATTCACATTAGCGAATGTTTTACACTCTAGTGCTTAAAAGCTTCTATTACATTTCCAGTAAACTTCATTTATACAACTACTGAATGTTAGAATTGTAAACATTTAAACCCACCTTGTAAATAAGCACAGAAAAGGGACAACTTCAATTGTTGTGGTTTGCAAGATTTACAGGAATGTTTGGCCTGTAGCAGACTTCTATTACGACACGATCAAGATCACGAAACTGTTGAAGTTTTCTATGTATATTCAAGCACAGAGATCTTTTTTCCATACAATTTGGACGCTGTATTACCTGATTACAAAGCCATGTCGATGAAGTGACACCAGTCATATCGGTGTTTTGAGTGTCCGTGGTTTCGTCTCTACGGTTTCGCGGTGAAATGTGCTAAAGACGTAAATAATGGAAAGTTCTATGGAAATGTAGGTAGTAAGTACCTCAAGGAATAGTGTCGAGGCGTCTGAGAAATATTCCAGAGCCCCTGAATTCCATTCCACTTTCGAACAGTTCGAAACAAACACCAAGCATGCGCTGACGTTTACTTGACGATCATATTCTTCATGAAGTTCGTCAAAGGGACGTTATGTGATAATCAATTAATTAGCACTTATGCACGCTGGCAATTAAGTAAAAAAAATAATTTCGACAATCATTCTTAAACTCGAATTAACTGATATTATCATAACTACATTTAATAAATCATGACTAAACTTTTTACAGATATTAGCATGTACTGTACGTAATTAATAAGTCTCATAAATAAACATTGATTGCAAGCAAAGATAAGACGATGATAAAATAATAGTACCAAATGAAAAAACCGAATTATAGGCAGATGATTTCAAGAGCAACAAGTTTTATTTATGAGACCCAACGATATTAAAATAATAACAACCTTTGGAAAAATAACTTACCAACCAAGAATTACCTACTCAAATAATACGAAATGACTTACTAGAAATAAAAAAAATTATAATAAAATAACTAGGTTGGGCCCAGAATATTAAGGCGATGCGACTAACTCTTATTTTTGATAAAACTATGGAATTCAACAGTAAAGTTACGCATTTCGAAAAAAAACAAAGACTGAAAGATTTGGTCGTATCGCATTTGGGAAAAGTTCGGTAGGTTTAGGTTAAGACGATAATATAACCATATAAATAGATTGTATATTATTATCGTTATTGAATGGTCTAAGTGAACAACTTAAAAGTACCTATTAGCAATAAAAACACAATCCTCGCAATTTCTTTTTTCGTAGAAGTACCAAAATAAAGCCACTAGAGTGAGGGTTTTGTATTCTTATTGCTAATTTTCTTTATGTTCTACATGGTCTATGGTACAAATGAAAACCGTTTGTTCTAAATGGTCAGTATCATACACGCCACCGAAGAGGAATCCGGTGACCGGGGACGGAGTACCCTTGCCGCCTCAGCGCCGCCGACATCCGGCAGCCAGCCTGCGAGGTGCCTCACCAAGCTATCCAAACACCTACCCATTCGATGAGATCCTAGAACCACAACCCACCCACCGATACTTCACGCGAGAATGGCCACCAAAACCAGCCCAGTACTATGTGGAATCCACCACAAAGCCACGTATAAACATTCCACACAGCCCCTACACTTTACTAGGTCTTAAAACTGACGATCCAGAGAAAGTCCACCCTGTAATCGATCCGAACTCACTTTCGCCTCAGCTAGTTCTCGATAGACATTGGCCACCGTTCCCAGCGCAACACTACCTAGAGCCGCAAGAACATTACATTCCTCATCACCCATTGCCTCCATACGCTTTTGTAGGCATGACCTCCGCTTTGGGAGACCGTCCCCAGCCGGATTATAAATACAATCCCATTCCTACTTTAGATGGACCTGTAGATCCTTTCACTTTTGCCAAGTATGACCCTCCCCCTACTCTTTTTAAATATGAACGTGATGGCCCTATTCCGGATGTTACATTACTTCAGACTTCTCCGGGTCCCGGACCTAGTACGCTCACCGGTTTTCCTCCAATATTCCATAAATACGTTCCTGGATACCTTTTTGATCTCAACCGGCATGCAGAAGACTTCAATCAAAAGACGTATTATGTAGACTATGTTCGCCGAAGAGAGTTGGGTGGGTGCTTAATTTAGACAAATATTTTGTCAAACCGTTTTGCACCGTCACTGTTAATGTACAAAATGCTTTAAAAAGAATTTCAAGACTATTCTATGAAGTCCTCAATTAAGCACTCAACTTTGTTATAATTTGCTTTTTGGAAATAAAAATTAATATAGTTCGTTATGTGACTTATAGTTTTACAGTTATCATGTAACTTAAGTAAGCTTAGTTCAATTTTATTGTCTTGTAATATTACTTTTGTCGTGTTGTCATTGTTATAGGAATTAGCTTTTTAAAATGAAAACTGTATTGTTTTATACTTACGAGTAGTGTCTATACTTTCTTACTATCGCACGCATCTTCTATATGATTTTCGATTGTTTATATTTTAAAAGCTGTTTCTTAGTTAGTGTGTATCTTTATGTGTATAGTTAAATTGTGTATTAAGTAAATATAGAATCGCTATAGATCGCCTCAATATTTGCATGTTCCACATTTAAGAAATATGTTTTTGCCTGCCGTTATGCTCGGCGTTGAAAGAGGGTTACAAAAAAAATTCCTTCTATGCAAATTAAGGCAAACATTTTTTCAATGTGGAAGTTTTTATGACAAAACTTATGCCTTGATTAAGATTTAGCCATAGTGATACTACTTAGATTTTTAAATTAGTTTATTTTGACTTACCTATAAGATTAATTCGGATAGTTTTGCATGATTCAATAGATTATACATTTTATACCTACTGTACTCGTAGTGTGTACATCTTTTTAAAACTTAGAATTTATAACTAAAGGTAAAATTGTGTTTTTTAATTAATACCCATTGATACTATTCTTTATGAATTAATTATTATTATTTATTATAAAGATCTCCATGTCCGTTAAAGTTGATATATCCACAGTATGGCCGTAAATCCGAGAATCTAAACAGGCCTTATTTACAGTCTTAGAAATATTCATACAGTGTGTATGTAATGCCCATTTTTCGGGCCCGATAAAATGATTTGAAATATCAAAAAAATCAAAATTTATTTATTTCATGTAGGCCAACTTGTAGCTCTTATGACACGTCATAAATCTACCACCGGTTCGGAATGCAGATTCTGCTGAGAAGAGCCGGCAAGAAACTCAGCAGTTGCTCTTTTAAAAAAAAAAATTATTTTACAATTGTTAACAAAACTAGGCTATGCACACAATTTTACTACAATAACTACTACAATACTACTTGGGTTAAATGTTTTAACTTTTATTGCAAATTTCCAGAGGGCAACCCGATCACAGGCGACGGCTACAAATCACTGAACGGCCAGATCAACACAGTCACATCGCTAAATGGCAACAGCAGCATCCTGCACAACCGCGTACCCCCCGGCGGGTTCTCGTCAGGACTTTGGTAGATTGCCCCGCACCTGAACGAATTACAGCGGCCAAATGATATCAACCGCCGCACGTCTACTGGCCGTTGATACTTTCAAACGAACGGTTCTAATTAGAATATATGTACACTATTTAACGTCCATTTTGTAATTTCAATACATATTAACAACATTCTTTTACATAACCAGTACATAATAACAAAAATTATTACTAACAATCTCGCTCTTGGAATTGGACCATGAATTTAACAGTAAGAAATTTTCACTTAATTTAGAGTATTATCAACTCATATTCTAATTAGAATTGCATTTTTATCGGAACTATAAAAAGATGGATTTGCGGTGCATAACAACAACGCATTTATTTCATAAATGACATGACATTTATTGTATCTCTTAAAATAAATTAATATAAAGTAGAAATTGAATCGTTAAAAATAATAACTTGCACAGAAATAACACAAAATACAACGTCCACTAAAACTGAAAGGGTATTTGTTGTTCATAAAGTCCTTAGCCTGTCCCAGTAACATTTTATTGGAATAATTTTAGAATAGATTATAGATATTTTTGTAATAGTAACATTTCGATAGATTTAAAATCATCAGGTGGGGAGATTTGGATTTTTATCAACACAGCTGGCAATAATTTTACGCTCAAACACTTTGTAATAAGAATGGCTGTAATGTGCTTGAGAAAATTGAGATGTATAATCAAATAAATGTACGCGTGAAAGGAAAGTGCAGTTGATTAGAAGTTCAAACCCTCCCACCACTTTATCGTTTAAGGACATGGAATTTGTAATCTATCACACTTGTAAGCGCATGTAACGCAGTTCATATTATTGAGAATTAGGAGTGAGGATACGTATCAGCAATATACCAAAATGAATAGTGCCTTGATTGGTGATGAAATTGAAAATTCTATAAGAATCCAGATTACGAACGTATGTGAGGCGTTATATGTAATCGAAAAAAAGACAGTGATTATATTATCTATATTTCGCAGTATAGAAATAGTAATCATGCGGCACGCGGGCTATATTGATAATAATAAATTACGTAACTTAATATTCGACACTATTTATATAATCTTAATCTCGTTTGTTGAATTTCATTATCGTAATTTAAAAATAGAAGGTTTATAGAATGCATTTATTTTGTCTGTTTATACATTTTTTAGTTTATTTTCTACTCGTTTAGGGTTAATGTAAATGTTTGAATCTTGGTAGATTATCTGTTAACATATTAATGGACCACTCTGTTGTGTATTCGTGTAGGCGATAGTATTTACATTGACTATTTAACTGTCATTTAAAATTAGCATATCATCTTTGTAAAATCGTTTAATGTCTAACACAATGTCGCTGCCACAGGCCTAACTTTAACAAATTAATGTTAATAGATAATAACCACTATTTCAAAATAAAGTTTTTTTAATTATTTGTATTCTTTTTTCATTCATACCAATATTTTAGATCTCCCCAAGGCATTCGATTGCATCTACCAATTGAGTATATCAGTTTCTTTCAAGGCCTGAAATTGTACGGTACGGTAATGAAACTGTACGGCATTCAAACTTTAGATGCAGTTATATAATGGTTGAGTAAGTAATCAAAGGGCTGAGTTCAAAATTAATATATTTTTAGTAGCAAGGTGTGATGCAAGGAGGACTGATATTGCCCATGCTTTACAATTTAGACCTTCGAACTAAAAATTCACATTGCTTGTGTACACATTTCTCACACACATGGTTTATACATAGAGAAGTCAGTCTATGGTGTAGTATGTGAGTTTAGTCCTTCATAAAAAATTTCAACTTTGTATATCAACTTTACTACAATGAAATTATTATTAATGTTATGTACTTAATAAACAGGAGCAATATTCCCATTTGGAAAATAATTGATTTCTGCCTGGAGGTCATAATTGATATGATTTATTAATAGAAATAATACAAATGTAATTATTGCAAACACATTTTATTCTCCAAGGTAATATTAAATGATGACTATACCAGCTAGTTCCTCATTAACAATCAGTAAATAAATAAATGCAAGATACCAAGGAAGTCAATTTAAAATATATACTCATCATAGGTAGCAAAAAAGTTACATATCTCATTCATCTCAAGCCATCGCCGGATGCAGGCATATAATTCACCACAATATTTATCTCTCGAAAAAGAAGTGTTTAGGCCATAGTCAACAATGCTGGCCAAGTAGATTGGCAGACTTACCGCATCTTAGAGAACATTATGGACAACTCTCAGCCATAAAGGTTATTTTTCTTCACCGTTATAGCAAGTGATATTTAATTATGACTAGCAAAGAAAATATAACAGAAACTAAGGGTTAAAAATTTAAATAATCATAAAACCTGAGGGTTGTTCCCTCGTAAATGTACAAGACCGGCAGACCATTATATGGCCATTTGCGGTGATACTAAAAGTAATTTTACGTTCCATAACATCTTTATTCATTTAAATACCGACATTTATGCAAATAAATAATCGAAAAGGAATTTTGTTACATTGGATCTTTACGATGCTCGCTGATTGCATGAAAAAGATTTTTTTGGAATACAATTTCTGTTAATATATGGCCAGCCTATGTGTACAATATAATAAATAATTAATCTATGCCAAAAAATAACATACCTACATATTAAGTTCAATATTATCTCTCTGCAATATCTCCTGATTCTTCAGTGGCTTTACTAGCAGGTGCAGATTTGTTTTTCTTTGTTTTTTCAGTTTGCACCGGCGATTCGATCTCTAAAGTGACTGGTCCATCATTTTGCAGGGATACTTGCATGTATGCGCCAAAAACACCATCTGTAAATTAATTTAAACGATAGACTATAGACTTGGAACCAGTGCTCACGGGAAGGCTATTTTTTTTTTTTTCAAACAAAAATATAACATCTGAATTTTAGTGAATTTGTTATTTACAAATCCTAGGAATGCAAATCTAACTTTTAAGAGATAATATATTATGTCAGTTTTATGCAATTTATAATCACTTGCTATAACTGTGAAAGAACACATTGTGAGAAAACCTGCAAAAAAAAAAAGAAACTCAGGTAGAGTTTCTTTTTTTTTTTAAAGAATATTAGCCAAACTGAAGTTGACTAATATTCTCCTATCCCCTCCAAATAAGCGGAAAGCTTGTGCTAGAGTGGGTATGACAATAGTGCAACTTCGAACTTGTACCTGTCAATTTAGTTTTGAGTGTGTTAAAACATAATAATGGATTACACAACATAATATTTACTTAATATATTTTTGTTTTACCTTTAACTTTATCCGGTTTATATTTACTTTTTAACATTTCAATAAAGTTTTCATAAAATTCCTTAGAACGTTCTGATGGCATTGCAAGATGGAAATCTGGTTTGAGCCCCTGAAACGAATTTTACTATTTATGAGTAATGGAAAACAAAAATATTATTATAATTAGATTAAAATAAATACTAGGGATCAAGTTCTCAAAGGTGTGAGAAGTCTACACATTAGTCTTAGTCTAGTCACATTGGGCAAGCATAAAAAAAAAATCAAAATCAAAATTTATTTATTTCAAGTTGGCCAACTTGTAGCTCTTATGACACGTCATATATAGAGCTATGCGGCCTATAACCTTTCTCTGGAACCTGCGCTCAGTTGTGTGACGTTAATGGGTTGCTCATGATGATGATGATGATCTGTCATCATAAACATGACTCATTTTCCCCTTTCTCCTTTCTCTTTCATTTCACGAGGGCTCGTGGTTCATGGTTGTGTATGTCGTATCTGTATAAGTGTGAGCGAGCTTGCTCGCGACTGACCGCTCCCACCTAGGCTCCTGATAGGCACCCACACTTACGCAATGTGCATGTACACGATGTAACCACAAGTAAAGCACTCGTAACTTCGTGAGATAAACGTAATATAAAACTTGTTAGGAGTGAACGAGATAATAGTGTAACAGGTGAGTCTTGAACTTTTAGGTTTTAGCCAAGCCCCTTGTAAGCTACTGGTGCTTCTAAATTGAATTGAATAAAAGATAAAATACCTTCCACGTGTTGTACAGTGTGAACTGACTGACACACAGCACTTCCAAGTCTCTGTCAACGAGGCTTTTCTTCCATTTCTTTTCATTTTCATCGTCAAACAGTTTTATGCTTAAAATTTTTTTGACCCTGTAAAATAAAGTTACATCAGTTTAATGATGCATAATAAACTATTGTAACATAAGGTAGGTCAGGATGGTCAAATTGAACAACTTCGTATTTCACTTTAACTTGATGTTCTCTCGCTCTCTAGTTGCTTACTATTAATACAATCCCCTAACGTTTAAAATAAACAAACTGTAGCTCTGCAGTTGCACAGTCAGGGTATTCATGAGCCTCTGCAATAAGTAACATAAAAAAATTCTACAACACTATCTAATAAAGATAGATAAATATAGTTTTATTTATTCATTAGGATCACTTTGACTGCATTCTTAGGTTAGGTTAGGAAAATTTTCCTAACCTCATCCCTCCTTAGGGCATTGTTTATACTAATTATATATATATTTTTATATTATAGTTGCACTGCAACAGTTTTCTTTGTTAGTTCACATATCTATCATATGTGAACTAACAAAGAAAACTGTTGCAAGTAAGTAATAATATTTTATGGAGCTACTGATGTTAGTATCTTAATTTCTAATTAATTTAAGAAACCATTTTACAGAGCTACCATTTGAGAAACCAGCTGCTTTTTTTATAGCCCCACAATATTTTATATACTTTTTTTTATTTGTCCAGGAGTCCGTAACACTAAAAGTCCCATCATGTGGAATCAAATTTTTTTATGTGAGTTAGTAGTAAAATTAAAATAAGCTTTATACTTACATGAACTCCATGTCTTTAGCATTGTCTGTGCTACATATACCAA
This sequence comes from Hipparchia sbordonii, assembly GCA_038048805.1. Classification (NCBI taxonomy): domain Eukaryota; kingdom Metazoa; phylum Arthropoda; class Insecta; order Lepidoptera; family Nymphalidae; genus Hipparchia; species Hipparchia sbordonii. Next base: position 4,943,528 of record CM076114.1, on the reverse strand, counting down.
TAAATACCAAGGCACCTTGGCCGATACTGCTTATAACTTCTCCATTCACTGTAATAATATAGAGAAAATGTTTAAATGACTTAAATACTTAACTAAAGCTATAATATTAAAGCTCACAGCAATTTCCATCAGATTTTCTTTTATCACCATCTTACAGTGTCATTTAGAACTTATCTGTAGGCTTTTACACTATAAATCATGTCGCTTTTAAGCTATCTACATCAAAACTTATCAAACTTACTACAAATTATAATAATATTCAAACTTATTTCTCAGAGACTCATAAAGTCTGAAGAATCCAAAGACTTATAAGAATCTATATAATGAAAATTTTACTCACGGCAGACTTTAGCGTCCCTAGCCCCGTACTATTTAATAATTATTTATACTTTTCATAATTAAATATTTTGCGACTTCATATAAACAGAATTAAGAGACTCATTTCTAATTTCTAACCTTTTAATAAATAATAATGTAAATAAAAAAATTAAACTCACCGCTGACTTTAGCGTTCATAACCCGCTGTATTATTGCTTTCATAATTAATTCTTTTATAATTTAACTGAAACGGAATTAATATTTTATAGAAGTTCAGCGTGTTAACCTTACTTTACACTTTTTTGTTTACATGTTTATTGTTTATTTTTTAAAAGTCAAACGGAGTGATTTTAAATATTCTCTTGGTAAAAGTCACAGATTATTATGATTAGTGTTCTGTGACTAATCTATGATAGGGACCTACCTACGTAAAAGTCTTGCAAGACGTCTTATTGGACATATCTTTTTTTGACCACAGATTAATGTTTGTTTTTGACAAAACACGTGAAGTGACAGGCATGGAAGTAAGTTAGGTAACCAGAGGTTGTATAGGTACTATAGTGACGGCACAGTGACGGCCACGTCAAGTTGGCCGTCACTATAGTAATCTGTGTTGGCCGTCGTCGACCGTTACAAATTGACGTCATACCTTACGCGTCATACGTACCGTTGACAAGAATCTGATTTTGACAAAGTACTGACACCACTGACCTCTATAATTATTAGTCTATGATTAGCACTGGACTGGCTGTCCCATGAAGGTACCTATTAAATATAGGCGGTAGATTTGTGACATATCATAAGTGCTACAGGGTAGCCTACATGAAATAAATAAATTTTGAATTTTTGAATTTTACCATGAACTGTCCCTATGGGCTATGAGGCCTATGAGCTATGACACAATGTCCCTATACAAATGCGCCGTAGGTATCTATAGTCAATAAGTTTTTTCTTTATTGTGGTTTTGTGCCTAAAATGTGGGTACTTCCAAATTCGATGCCATTATCGTAGAATGGCAGAGAAAATAATATGCCCGGAAAAGCCTCCACTTATATTTTGGTATAGCAACTTGTCGGCAACACTGGCCAACTGATTAATATTAAGTATAGTTATTTGTAGGAAAGTAGGATTAGAGTGATTATTATTTAAAGCGCCATTTAGTGACGGTAGTCTTGTAACGTTTCATGACGGAAGTTTCGTAGCATTGGTATCATTGTTCCCTCCCCACTCGTTCGGTCCATAAAAGGGAAGCGTACAGCGTGTATTGATTCATTCGTCATTCTGTGTCGAGTCAGTCGACTGAAGTTAGTTGTCGCTCATCATCTCTAATCAGTAGAGAGTTAGATTAGCGGTTGGTTAGAATTGTCGCGGTTATTATGTGTTAGCGAAATATTGAAATAGTAAAGATATACAACTTTAATGTATTGAAATATTACCTATAGATTTTGATGAGTGTAATTAATTGTTGATTAAATAATACTTTGATATCTTGATAGTTACCCTCACGTTCAGATGGTGGTTTGTCTGACGTGTTGCGGTTAAATAGATTAGATGTGAGGACAGGGGCCGTTATAGGGGCGGTTGGAGACGGCTTTAGGTAGGGTTTCAGCGTTTTAAGAGATCAGATCTCTTAAGGCGTGATTAGTTTAGAGTTCTAAATCCCCATTTCTGGATTGTGTCCTACAGTTCAGAAGTGGGATAGACCTATGCTCACTACTAGCCTTGATGACCTCACACACAGCCGTTAGTTTTTGTCTTCACGTTCGAGCGAATAACTTTTACTGTTCGATTCCCATCTGTGGTTTTGGGAGATTTGGAAAAAGGAAAACACTTCCCTTTTGATGTTCGGTTTTGACATTGAGCAGGAATACAGTGTTCTTGTTGAAACGAGTCGTTGACTCGTTTAGGTAAACGAGCGTGTGCCAATTTGTGCTATAGTTTGCAGGTAGTTGCATAAAGGTACTTTGTGCAAACGCGGTGCCAAGCAGCAGCGGCTTCAGTAATGTGTGCTGCGTTGCTGTCTGCCACGGTGCCTGGTTTCGCGTCGGCGCGCTGGCGAGCGTGTTGGTGCGCGTCGCTGCGCTGCTGAGGCCGCTTCTGCGCACCTCACCTGTCTGCGCGCTGGCGAGCGCGTCGGAACGTGTCGCTGCGCTGATGACGCACTTCTGCGCGCCTCACCTGTCTGCGCGCTGGCGAGCACGTCAGAACGTGTCGCTGCGCCGATGACGCGCTTGTGCGCGCCTCACCTGTCTGCGCGCTGCCGAGCGCGCTGTAGCGGGTCGCAGCGGTGAACGCGGCTTCTCTGCGTGTCACCGGTTGGCGCCTGCCGAGCACATCGTTGCTTGTTGCGACGCCTGCCACGGCGTGCCAGTTGCACATGAGATGTGCTTTGCTAAGTACAAGCCTACGTGTCGGTAAGAAGTTTCCAATATATTTTTGACCATTTGAGTAAAATCATGGCAAATTCATGCCCGCTATAGTTACGTTAGCTAGAAACCTTTTTCTAACCTCTTTTATGCGAAGGTTAACAAAGAATCAGTGTTGACTTTACGAGTTAAGTTAAATGGAAAAATGAGATTCCTGTTTGGTCGAATAGCTTAAAATATTGTGGTTTCGTGAAAACTAGTTAATGTGCGATCTCGTATGTAGATGCGCTTAAAAGAATTCAGAAAGTACAGCCATTGCGAGATTTGTGATATTATTCAACAGTTGATGAATTTCGGTTCCTTGTTTATCATTCTTTGTCCAATTATCTTTGGAAGAGATAATTAAATTGAGTTATCCCCGTTTACGTTGGTGCATTTCGTAATATGTGACGCATTGTGATTTAAATTTATCGTACAATGAGCAATAATCAAACCGGGTATTCTCATAAAATATAGTGTGGGTAATCGAAGTATAGATTGCACAGTTTGTTTATTAAAGATCGTGTTGCAAAAGTTATATTTGCGTAACGAAGGTAGAAAATTAAATTCGAGACGTGTAGTTCAGTTACTGTCTTCAAGTAAAACAAATTTGATTATGTGGTTTGTGGTTATCTTATTGATCTATAATAATGTTTCTTATAGTTTGCTGACGTTTCCAATATGTTTTGACGATAGGAGTGAAATTTTGGTGTTTCGATTTGAGTGAGTAGTAATTTTGGGTAGTACCTTCGATGGTATTCAGTTATTTAGATTTTTGATAAAACTTAAACGGGTACTTTGTTTAATTTGCTGGTGTCACTTATTTGTTAAATAGAAAATTTGTCACATAAATATGTACCGGTGGTAGTTCATTCGTCTCAGTTAAATTATTAATTGGTGAATAAAGATAACCTACGCGTATAATTAAGGGATGCTATCAATGAAATTAGTGATAATTCCGCACATGCGCATATTACGAGATGTACTTGCACTGACTTACATAATTGAAAAGAATCTTATTTAAATATTAGTTGTCGACTTTAAAGAAATTTACTTTTCTTATTTGAATCATTGAATCATTAGTTAAAGTCAGGTTAGACCAAGCTATCATACTTTGATCGATGTTTTGACTAAGCAAATTTGATTTGACTGACTGACATTAAACAGTTTGTTAATTTTTGGGATTTTGGTATACAACCACGATTACGTGGCAAGCGATGTAAAGTACATCGTAGACAGATATCACTTGTTTATTTTTACTTGACTCTTCTAGTTTCTTGACCTTATGGTTAAACTGAGTCGTCTATAGAATTGAACTACTGATCCGACTGATTCGTACCACACTGAACTGAAGAGTAGAATGTATGGCCACTATAAGTTGCTCAGAGTGATATGCGCGTGGTTTTGCACGCGAGAAGATGAGCAGCTGAGCTGATGAAATATAAAGGACAACCCTGGTCCTGTTAACATACTGGACAACCCTGGTCCACTAATTTCGGGACAACCCTGGTCCTGTTATGCTTTGGACAACCCTGGTCCACTAATTTCGGGACAACCCTGGTCCTGTTAGGTACTGGACAACCCTGGTCCGGTATTCATTTTTGGACAACCCTGGTCCTTAAATGAAAGATTTCAGGACAACCCTGGTCCTGTTAACATACTGGACAACCCTGGTCCTGTTATGCTTTGGACAACCCTGGTCCACTAATTTCGGGACAACCCTGGTCCTTAAATGAAGGATTTCAGGACAACCCTGGTCCTGTTAGGTTCTGGACAGCCCTGGTCCTTAAATAATAATAATAATGTTTTATTTTCAGGTTACAGGACCCATAGTTTTGCATATATATGTTGCGTTAATATTATAATTAATATAGAATTTGTATTATTCGTGGAGCTAAGAACTTATAATACAGTGTTTTTAAGCTGCCGTACCTTGTTGTCAGTCGCCCGAGGTCGAACGACTCGATTTGGATGGCCGACTGTCGGCAACACTGGCCAACTGATTAATATTAAGTATAGTTATTTGTAGGAAAGTAGGATTAGAGTGATTATTATTTAAAGCGCCATTTAGTGACGGTAGTCTTGTAACGTTTCATGACGGAAGTTTCGTAGCATTGGTATCATTGTTCCCTCCCCACTCGTTCGGTCCATAAAAGGGAAGCGTACAGCGTGTATTGATTCATTCGTCATTCTGTGTCGAGTCAGTCGACTGAAGTTAGTTGTCGCTCATCATCTCTAATCAGTAGAGAGTTAGATTAGCGGTTGGTTAGAATTGTCGCGGTTATTATGTGTTAGCGAAATATTGAAATAGTAAAGATATACAACTTTAATGTATTGAAATATTACCTATAGATTTTGATGAGTGTAATTAATTGTTGATTAAATAATACTTTGATATCTTGATAGTTACCCTCACGTTCAGATGGTGGTTTGTCTGACGTGTTGCGGTTAAATAGATTAGATGTGAGGACAGGGGCCGTTATAGGGGCGGTTGGAGACGGCTTTAGGTAGGGTTTCAGCGTTTTAAGAGATCAGATCTCTTAAGGCGTGATTAGTTTAGAGTTCTAAATCCCCATTTCTGGATTGTGTCCTACAAACTGTAGGTTACCTAACCTAATTATCTCAAGTTTTTTTTATTTGCCTTCCATTTGCTATTATTGAACGCTTTGAATAAAGGTTTTTATAACTTTTAGTTAATTCTATGTTCAGGTTTGATCCACGAATTTACATGAATTTTTATTATTTCAGGATTTACTTACATGAAAAGAAAAGACAGATAAGTGGGGTCTTACTAAAGCTTAGGAGAAGGTAAATAAGTACCTACATTGCGTTTATACTTACAATTAATTAAGGATTAGGGATTTCATGAAGAACAGAAAAAATATATTAATCATTCAGACTAGTTTATTTTCAAAATAACAACTAAAAGTTTTTACCCATATCAAATAGAAAACAAATTTTAAGCGTAAAAACTTTAAATCTTAAAATTATTATTAGACACAAGGAGTGTTGCTGTGTTGTGCATTTAAAATTACAATATTAATACTTTTACAAGTAGGATAATTGATAAATCGTCGGCTTATTGCAAGAACTCATTAAGCGACATATTCAAAACTTTGAGAAAACAAGCTTTGAAGTTTTAGTAATTTTGATTGCTTATAGCATCTAAAATTATGATTATATTAAAGAAAAATTAAACACATTTTGTTGTTGAATATCTATATTATTAAAATCAACTCAGTATTTTAAACATTTATTAATAGTATTTAAAAAAAAAATAAAAAACTAAGTTAATGACTTCTTGCTATTGTAATGGTTTTTCAATGTTTGATTTAGGTATTTCTTAAAATAGGTCTAATAACAAAGTTTTTGAATGGAAAAAGATTTTTTAATCAGTCTCACATGTTTGAATTAGTCTCAAAAGTTAATAAAATATTTTTTGTCATTTGAAAAACAAAAAATATATTCGTAAAAAAAAGAAAAACAGTCCTTTTAAAAAAAATCGCATAACACTTCGATTACTAACATTAATACGTCATAGAGCAATCAAAAATAGCAGTTAAATAGTAAAAAAAATTAAAATTGAAATATTTCTACTGCAAATCTTCCGCATTAGAGCACTTTTCTTCAGAAACAAAGTCTTAATCTTCTTTTTCTGGTAAATTTTGGTACCAATCATGTAGTTCTGAAGATATTATTTTTTCGGCGCACATGGTTATATAAGCTTTTTTCAGAATGTAAATATTTTAATTAAATTCATTGTCAGTTTGTACGGTGTTTTTTGGCCCCGCAGATTTATCGTTTGAGATACTGTCTCAGTTATCTTAAATATTTCACAGATCTATCATGGGAAAAATTGGCATAAGACGCATCTGATTTTCAATGTTATCGAGTTCGAGTCTGGACTCACTCATATGAAGGTACCTTCTTGAGACCTCTCGGTATTGGTGTTTGATAACCTCAAGATAAATTGTTTGGACCAAATCTCTATTTGGTATATTTCTGATACCTAACATCTACCATCTGCAGTAACAGAGATATCTCTGTTACTGCAGATGGTAGATGTTTTATCCAAAGATACAATGCGGTTCCCACTTCATAACTTCCATTTTTTCCATAATATATTTCAGACCACAGGCAATAGAGGCCATAAAAAATATTTCGATACACGTTTACGGATACCGGATAATTGGATGTACAACTACTTAATTATTTCTTCGTACAGTTTATACATTTTAGAGATAAATAGAGTTCTCTCTAAATACTTCATGGATGAAGTTTTTCTACGATAACTAGGGTGACTCCATCGGAAATGCCTCGATGTTTTCTTTGACGAAGTCTTCATCTTCCTGCTTTGTTTTATTATGTGCCTCAAGCTGGCCTCGTCTTTCTTGCCCTTCGAAAGATGCTGAACTTCTTTGTTAATAGGACCATTTGATAATTACAAGAACCGTGATCTTTCGTTCGCCTTTCTTAAAATAATGCGAACGAAATGCGGTCCTTTTCCTAGTTTCATTTACTAAACATCTCTGGGGATTATTTACTATATGCATCTCTATAAAATTCTTCTGACGTCTATATCATCAGATAAAGCCCAGTAAGATTCACTTTGGTTACGATCTTCGTCAGTGAATTTAATGAGTATTAATTTACATTCAGTCTCCTAGATTAGTTGTTTTAGGTGGCCGTATTTGTTTGCTGTAGTTTTTATAGGGCAAACATTGTGACCGATATTTTTATTGTGTATTTCTATCGTAAGTCTCTTCTTTTTTGTGTCATCTAACTAGAGAAGACAACTGTCTTAATTTTTAATTTTTTTTTGGCATTTTAATTTCCGGCGGTTATCACTTTCATTATTACTACTTTAGTACTTAGGTATATCAGAATTACTCTCATATTTCACATTCATTTCATGTTCATTTGTTTTAATATGCAGTTTTATGTTTCAAATTCTATCTATGACTTACTAAAATATGCTTTTAATCAATTTAAAAATTTATTAAATTATTTTATTCTCTTAAGCAAAGAATCATTTAATGACAATAGTCAATTGATAGAATTCATTAAAATTACTTAAATGTGTTTTTTTCATACATCATTGATTTATAAAAGTTATTAAGCGCAGATAATGAATTTAACCGAATTTCATTCTAAAGTGATATTTAAATTAATGTAAATTCATGATTTTTTATGGAACCTAAAAGTTCCAAAATTGTAATTATCGAATTTATGCTTAGTCATAACTTCTAAATTTGAATAGCTAGAAGTAAGTGTGTTTTTGTATTATATAGAACTCGTCAAGAGGAGTTTAAAGGTGTTCTTAACTGTACTTGATGACTATTTGCACTTAGTGAGTTCTTGCAATAAGCCGACGAAATATTACTACCGAAATAGATTTTTAATACTTTCCGAAAATATAACAAAAACATACAACCTATTACATACTAAGGTGCTTCATGAACGCATTACATTTGTACAGATTTGATAATATTTAACTGGTCGAAACGGAGGCATTTAAATAAAACTGTATCTTGGATATAAATTAATTAAGTATCTGCCTATTCAAAAAAGACCTGACTTGGAATGAAAATGAAACCTAATGATACTAACCTGAAAAAAAATTTTTTTGAGATGGAGAAATTAATACACAAAGTATCTTTTTTTACAAGCAATTTAGAAGCAGTTTAGATAAATCTTTAACTTCTTTCACTTCCATATAATATAAGATTTCATTACTTACAGGTAATTTTTACCTAAGTAGGTATATTATTTCTTTTTGTAAATAACAAACATAGAATAATAATTAATAGTTTATATACTAAGTCACAAAATTAAGGGGTCGTTATAGAAATAATACGTGTAGATATCAAGATTTTGTGAATGGTTCATCGAAAGATCATCTATCTAGAAACTATAATGTAGGAAAAATGAACACAGGTTTTGGTAGATCTGTGTGTGCAAATCATTTAAAAACTATTAAATGCTTTTTAGAATCAAATTGAATCTTAAATAGGTACCTACATTTAAACACAATATAACTTAATTACAAAACTTTAAAAAAGAATCCTTCTTGAACTTTAAAAAAAGGAACTTGGGAAGTTATCTACTTTACCGTTCTTTAACTAGGAGTATTTTTTATATTCAGCTCCGTATTTTAGCTTAATTTAATGAACAATAATAAAATCACAATAATAAATAGGTAGGTATAACTTTAAATTCAATAAGGCGAGGTATAATTCGCAAAGTTTACAGAATTCTTTTATAAAGTTGATCAGATGCGATTAAACTTAGTAAAAGGTAGTTGGAAAAGTAATTATGGTTACAATAATATGTAAATTTCTCGGTAGAAATAACCTTATCAGATTAGTTATGCACATACTTCTATTGTAGGTATATTGATTTGCGATTTTTAAAATAATTTCTTACCAATTATTAAATACAGGGTAGGTATTTCAAATTAAGTAAAACACACCTGCGCTGTTAGTTTTAAGTTTGATAAGTAAACATTCAAATTATTATCGATTAAATATTATAAAAAGTGCGCCAAAATTTCATACAAGTTCACTATTAGGGATTGCAATCCGTAAAAATCGGACCGGGAATCCAGCGGATCCGGCATTATTAAACTTTTAAGCGAATCCGGCTATAATACCGGAACCGGTGCTAGCTATTTATGACAAAATAATAGCGCTGTTGTATGGTCAGTATCGATGAGAATCCGGTCGGATCTGGCCGGATTGCAATCCCTGTTCGTTATGTTTTTTCATTTGACAAACTAGCTAGTTGATTGGCTAGTTGGCAACATTCCTATTTAATATTTAAACATTAAAATAAACCACATCGCAGGTACAGTTTTGGCAATTAAGTGGGATTTAACGTACTTTACTTATTCATTTAAGTAAATTGAAATATTTTATCTATGAGAAAATAATTGAGTGCTTAGTCGGAGATACCTGATACCCTGGTAAGACGGTTACAACAAACTCGTATAATGGCGGTGGTCGCATCACCCAAGCGGCGCGATCTTTTGTTATAAATGTGATTTTCATTAGACTTAGTTTAAATCTAATAAAAGTCTCCGCATTGAAAAGAATTGCCAATGCAACTTATCGCTTCGCCATCGCATCGCAATCGTCTTACCAGTGTAGCCCCGGGCCTAATAAAACCTTATATCCAATAACCTTGTTTTCCTAAAATTTTAGTCTGTGACTAGGTCTTTATTCAGTCCTACTTTCCTTTATAAGAATATAATAGGTACAATTTTCTTTATATAATACAATATACATATAAGGGGTTACGAAGATAAAGCTAGATACATTAACAGCCTCGTAAATAACAACCTCAATAAGTTTACAACAAGAAGGTTCCCTATATTAGCCACAACGTTTTTAAAGACACTGCATTTAAATATTATTGCTGCAAGGTAAAAAGAGAAGTCTGGATACCGAAATACTGGCTCTCCTAGCACCTAACATTGATAGCGAATTTGTAATAATCGCAATTCTTTTCGATTAACTGTCATTCTTCAATAATAATGCTCATAGCATATTGATGGACTTATGAAACATATAATAAGTCGCGTCGCGTACCTAAGTTATTCATATAGGTAGAAAATATAAGGTACACCTACATATTTTGTGAAGAAAGTAGAAAGCACAATGCTCAAAAAACCCAGGCCCGGTGCAAACGAAATGTTACTTATTATTAAAGGTATAAATGAGTAAGTAAATACTGCATAGGGGGCATCATTGAAATCGATGGCTAAATGTGTGTTATTTGCTATTCGAATTTTGGAAAAAGCTACGCAATGAAGTTGGACTGCGCCAATTGGTCTTGAGCCCTAACCATAGAATCCATAGATTAGTCTTTTTCGAGATATATTTCATAGATTCGCGATGATTCGCGCGTAAAATTTCACTCTATACTCGCAAAGTTTCACAACTTTTTGCAGTCTAAATTGGATCGCATTAATTTCTTTGTCGCGATCAAAATTGAAATCGGACGGAGAAGCCGCGAATTATCCACAAAGGTTCTTGCGGCACGAGTATAAAATGAGTTAACTAAAAGGCACAGTTTGAAATAATAAGGCCTTCTTAACATTCACTCTGAAAAAAATTGCAATGATCACAACGTAGTAACCACAAATTGGGTGCTAGGGGGCCACATTTCTGATATTATTTACCTTCGCCAATAAATACTTAAATAAATTAACTATAATAAATAACTAAACATTTTCGCATAAAATTATCACATTCTTATGAAAATTACTCAACCAAACATTATACCTAGGTAACACAATTTACTTAAAAAAAACAGAACTCACTTCCATTCATGCACATTATAGTCACTCCATACTACAGGTGCTGTCATGTACTTAAGTTGAGACACAACAGAAAAGTTACTTCGGTCTCAACGTACAAGACAGTACCCGTATTCGACATCATTGACTTTTTAATCTGTAGGCTCTATTTTTACGGCGATATTCCGCGCCTCTGATTTCGGCTGCAAGGTGATCAGGCCGGCGCCGTATAGACGGACATGTTCCAAGTACCGTCGCTTATTCTCCGGATTGCTCATGACCGCAGCTACAAACTCGGATGTCTCCCGTTGTAGCGCGATAATTTTCTGCTGGATGAGCCTATTCTTTTGCATCAGGGCAATGGTTTTCCACGCCAGTTCAAGGATGACCCGGTTTTGGGTGGCCTTGTTGACCGCCGCTTGAGGGACCGGAACCGGAACGGGAACAGGTTGCGCCGGAGCTTCATCGGCAGGTGTCGGCGATGCCAACCATTGCAGCCTTTGGAGGCGTCTGGCTTCACGCAGACGGGCTAAATGCGACCCTGTAACAATGAAACAACAAAAATGAACAACGTGACAATGAAAGACTTGCGTGCAGGGCAAAGTGGTAGGCACCAGAGGGCGAGGAAGAACGTTCATGAATTGTTTTTTTAAAGAGCCAAGCCGAACTTGAATAATATCCTCCTCTCCCCTCAAAATAAGCGGAAAGTTTGCGTTAGGAGTGTAATAGGAGGTATAGCTTGGGTTAGCAATAGTGTAACGCGTGCGGATTGAAACTGCGACCTTTCAGTTTTAAGTCCGCATGTTTAACCATTGGGCTGTTGAGACTAAATCACGTCTGCTATGGGCCGTCCATTTCCAGTGTACCAGGCTGTCCATTCAATTTTCCGTAGTCGAGTTTCAATTTTAAAACTTTTCTTGTGTCTAATGTTCTCCTGAATAAAATTTCAACGGAGACTAACCAATTGCGAAGGAGATATTACAGTGTGTGCGCAAACATAGGTTTAATCTCTGTACGAGTACACTTGCGTCACTTACAGACGACGTGACGGCAATCCGACTCGCCAGGGAAAGATTAGGCACGGAACTAACAGCTTTACATGCTAAATATTTTGTTTATTACATTGTGGATTGACGAAGATAAAGGTAAAATAAAATATGGGTACAAAATCTCTACAGCATTTTTGCCAAAAAAACCTTTACCCGCAGATGGACAGTCTTAAGATTTGAAAGTAGGGACCTACACTCTCACAATCAATTATTTATTTAAGTACGCCTCATTAGTAGAGCTAATTTTATTGAAATCTCGGGAAAAGTTTAAAATTAGTTAGTGACTTATTAGTTTGAATAGAATAGAATAACTTTTTATTCAAATAAACTTTTACAGAGTGCTTTTGAACCTATCACTGGTGGTAGTATTGAAAATATGCACACTGTTTTTTATCAGATTATTAAATGTAAAGTTTAAATTAAAATCTATTAAGTTAGGTTAGGTTAGCCTACCTACCTAAGGTTTTTAAAGGGAACGATCTGAACCACAAAAAAGTACAACTTTATATACGAGTAAGTGGTTAACAATTTATTTGCACAAGGTAAAACAACTCTATTTAAAATGCCTAGTTAGGTCCAATCTCTGCAGTACAGGCGAATGACATTGAACTACTGAGCCTGCTAACTGGACCATTCGAGACGTCTTTAGAACTTGAAACTTTCTAAGTCTGTGACCTAGAACGTCTTAAAGTAAACTGACGTGATGCACAAAAACTACTGTGGCAAATGATACTATGAAAATAATTTCGTAGCTACCAGGGGTAACTTATTGTGTGATTAAATCTTTGGAAGACTATTTCCATAGAAACTTTAAGGAAACAAGTAAAAACTGGTCAGATAAATTGATATTATGACAGAGACTGAATTTATATTACTTAGGTTTAAAGAAAATCTTAATATGGAAACCTAAAAAGAGGTAAGTATATAGGTAATAATTAATTATTGTTATGATCGGCTTTCAACTATCTACCTATTTAAGTGTGCAGGTAACTTTGGAATGAACTTTTACCTAAATAACAAGTAAGCCCTTGACTATGATCTGACTGATGGTAAATACGATAAATATAGTCTTAGATGGTAGCGAGCTAGCGCGGAAGGGGTATGGCAGTGTTGAATAAAACTTCTTTTCTATTCTTCTAATAAAAAATTTATTGAATCCATGGATGTAATCATCGAATGAAATCAAGGTGCAAACCAGAGGTAATAGAAGAACTCGTTCTAGTTTCTTTGGTGCAAACACACAAGTTGCGATGCATTCACGTTATGATGGCATACGTTCAAAAACCGGCCAACAAAAACAACGTGCCGGTCGATGTCACGTGCACGGTGCAGGACAGGAATTTACGATCACATCACGTCTTGTATCACTGTGTACCCAATTACTAGGGTTGCCAACCCAAAAACTGTACTGTATTTCGCGCAATGTATGTAGGTACACAAAGTCATGAAGCAGTTACGATATTAGGCACCTATTTTTGTTCGGAGTGGAGACCCTAGGGCCAAATTGATCTCGTGCAAAGAATTTTTACAAGATAAAATAATTCAACAAAGTTGTTGTAATTTTTGCGTAAGAATTTGTCTGCTCTGACATGATTTATTCGTAAACATGATTAGAATTTAATTAGTTCTATTGTATCATTTAATATTTAATTAAAATCTGTATGTAATAAACATCTCATAGATGTATCTCAATGATGATGATGATGTAGATTGATAAAAATAATATATATTTTTCATCAATTCTTTTTTAGTGTGGGTGGGTTAATGAACTCTGAATATATTATTGTATGAAGAAGTTATTTTTAGCCAAACTGCATTTCAATAAAACGTTTCTCTTTGCTTTGCTTATCATTTTAACGCATAATTCGGCGATTTACTTACATAACTAGAAATAAGTATGCAACACCTAGATAACACCGTTTACATCTTGAATTTTTTGAAAATTACAAGTATTTTTACGTTACTGTGTTCTTAGTTTTGTATAGCAAACTATGAGAACTTTAAAAATTATATAATAATACATACTAGCTTTTGCCCCCGCAAATACGTCTGCGTAAAATTAGGTTTTCTGAAAACCCCGCGGAAACCTGAGTCACTTTGACAGTCCCACGTTTCGTGGTCATAGATATATAACTTGAATTAAATTTGAAAAAAAAAAAAAACTTTCGTACACAACCCCTATGTAAGCCCCTTACCGTAGTTCGTAACTTCGTAGGTACCTTTGTAGGTCACAAAATCATCATAAAGTCTTTGAACGAGCTTTTGAAATAAATTCCACAAACGGAAGAAACGAATGTCGAACTAAAAATTTGACCATTTGTAATTTTAATTTTTATTAGGAAACTGTGGTAGCGATCTTAGAAAATGTTTTTTTTTATTATTCAAATTTAAAAATGATGTACCTAAGATGGTTTATTAATTTCGCATAAGAAAAACAATAAAATCGTTAAATAAATAAAGTTGTTGTTCTACCGGTACCGTACGGTAGGTCAGTGTCTCTTGTCGCTAAGGCTTTTAAATTCTCTTTAAAAGCACTCGCAATTTTATTGAAATAAGTAAATAAAATGAACTGACCTTTTTTAATTTTCCTTATCCTTTTCTCACACATATTTGTATAACACAGCTTGGAAACACAAACACAAAAATAACTCGAGTGATTTCTGAACGCGAGAAATAGACGCGTGCGAACCGTTTGAGATTCGAACGTGAAGTTATGGAGCCGGGCCGGGTTTGAAAATCGAAGGCCCGGATGGCTCGCGTCGCTGCGCCGGTCGCGGAGACAGCGCCGCAGAGCGAGATAGAAAGTTGTATTGTCGTGAGGAAAATGTGAATTTCCATTTTTCGCACGTTGAAAAAAACCTAAAAATAAATGAATGATATGAAAAAAATATAATCAATTTTCCTGCTTTTCCAGAAGAAGCTGTTAAAAATTTTCAATTACTATTACGGTAACATTAATTAAACGTTCCGAAAAAAAAGGAACCCTGATAGGATCACTTTGTTATCCATCTGTCTTTGTATCAAAGCCCTTTTGGCCCAGAAACGGCTTGAGGTATTATTATAATCCTCACAAGGAATCTTCAGTGATCGAGTATGACTCGCACTTGGTCATTTTACATTTAACATTTTATAAAAAGTGCTTAGCAAGTAGGTATATAGTGTAGTTAAAATCCCAGGGTTTTAAATACATCTTCATATAACCTTTCAATTTCTAAATCAAGAGAGAAGAATATTAATTACAATTTTTTTAAGCATATATAACTAAAATCAACATAACATCAACTGAAAATAGATGCGATAGATTTTTTTGCGCCAATAAAATTTTATACCCGAAGAATCTAATAACATTTCATTTATTTTAAAATCCGTGAAACCGTTTAGAACATAGAACATTCCAAAGAAATAAACGTACATATACACATATACATTATACATATATGTTTGAAAAACATTATCCTCCTTCGAAAGTTAAGAAAACATGAGGTTTCCAATATTTCACTCAGCCCATAATTTTTGTAACAGTTGCTAAACGGTCGAGTACTTATTAATATTTATGTAATAAGTTCTGAATTTTTAAGCAATGTTCATATTTTATTTTTATTTTACCAATAGGGAATATTTCCCTGAAGTAAGGGTATTTTTTCAGCACACAACACTGAATAATTTGGAATCGACGCCCCTCGCATGGGACAACACGTGCGTGGGAATACATGTTAGGTA
Organism: Hipparchia sbordonii; assembly: GCA_038048805.1. Taxonomy (NCBI): domain Eukaryota; kingdom Metazoa; phylum Arthropoda; class Insecta; order Lepidoptera; family Nymphalidae; genus Hipparchia; species Hipparchia sbordonii. Next base: position 4,927,737 of record CM076114.1, on the reverse strand, counting down.
TGTGCTATACACATTATGTAGGCACCTACTCATTATGTGTACTTGCTATATACACACATGTATGTACACATGATGTCAATTATTTACGTATGATGTTTCACCGTGTTCCGTTTTCTACCGTATTCTACCGTATCTTATTTGACTTTGTTATAGCATTTTCCCATAACTCTGTTGCCTATACATTTGTGAAATTAGCCTAGTATGTTTTGTACAGGAAATCGAATAGATGTATGATTATTTATGGCGAACATACTAAGCTAAAATACATATTTATATTTATTGCTACACAAAGATTTCAGTCACAGTATTCAAAAATAGATACTTATAAAATTGGTAAAAGTCAATAGATTCAGTTAGGTACATTGTTTTGGATTCTGTCGATATACAAGCCTATCTACTTTCAATGAAACCACGTGGTAAATTCGAGAGCCTAAATGTACTAAATCATTTTGAAAGTCCTTCAATTTCATTTCAAACAACATAAAACTAAAATTTTACTCGAATTAGTTTAAAATAATGGAGTTATTCGTATACCGGTAACACTCAGAAGGCGAAACGCTTTGCTAGCAGACACCTCGCGTGGTTCAACACGTGCTGCAGACAATTACTAGACCGCTATCTGACGCATCTCGAGCTACTAAACGGTTGGAGTGGACATGTTTATAATAATAAAGTCAGAATTGTGGAATGTTCCACTTACCGGTAATACGTGTACCGGTATTACTTAGAAGGGGAAAGCTTTGCTACCAGATACCTCGCGTGGTTCAACACGTGCTGCAGACAATTTTACCAGACCGCTATCTGACGCATCTCGAGCTACTAAGCGGTTGGAGTGGACATGTACATACTTAATAATAATCAGAATTGTGGAATGTTCCACGCAGACAATTAACAAGCATCCAGAACTACAAAATAACTAGAATGAACATATTTATAATAAATATCAGAATTGTGGAACGTTCCACTTAATAGTAAAATAAATACCTACAAGGAAGGATGATAAGATCAATCTGTCCTGTCGTTGTAACTTTGATCTTGTATAATATTTTATATCTAAGATAGCAGTAGAGAAAGAAAATTCTGCTAACGTACGAATTAATTATTAAATATAACTATATAAAAATTCCGAGACCAGCGGGATCTGCTAATTTTTCCGAGATAAATAGTATAACCGATATAAAAAACTTGAGAGGTGTCAAGGGACACCCGGATGGAACGAAGTTCCTTTTTATTATTTATTATTTACAAAAAACCTGTATACACTCAACAAAAATAATCGTCGCGACACCACACTGTTCAATGCGAAATAGAAATGAAAATATCTGGCTTGCTTTCTATAAGAGAGAGAGAGACAGACAGAGAAACATGCGACGCCGCACAGCTTACAATAGCTTACTATAGCAAAAAGTGTCGTGACAACTTTTCGTAAGAATTTTTTCCGTCTAGCCCCCTTTCACAACGCGCGATAAGGAACTTCGTTCCAAAAGACAAACCAACAAAGTAAGTTGGGATTTTATCTAAGAACCTATAGAACTAACTTTACCTTCCTTTGTAAAGTTTAATGATATAGGTACATTATAATCGGTAATATAATCAATTACTGCAGAGTTCAAAACTTAAAATCAACACTTATCTGCCAATGAAAAATAATGTTGTTAAATAATGCTACGTTGTAAAATTCAACAAAATAAGCCTCCTACAGTGTTTCGTAGCTCGTAGCGATAGCATGCACGTTGTTTGACGACGGACTACGAAACGCGTCGGTAGATCGTGACTCAGTCGCTGTACATTCGTAGGCCGCGCCTGTTCATTTAGGTTCACACTAGGGCTGCCAACTTTGAGAAAACTAATTGAAATCGTAGTTTTTTTTAAAGAATATTAGCCAAACTGAACTTGACTTATATTCTCTTCTCCCCTCCAAATAAGCGAAAAGCTTGTGCTAGGAGTGGGTACGACAATAGTGCAACGTGTGGGGCTCGAACCTGCGACCTTTCAGTTTTCAGTCCACACCTTTAACCGTTGGGCTATTGAGGGTAGTATGGGTTAAACTTTTGAAACAAGGGCTCTGCAGTTCTACAAAGTTGCTGAGTATTAATGAGTTAAAGAGAAAAATGAATTAGATGATTTGACTCAAGCTATCTAGATTCTAGGCATCCACAAAAAATTTGCTAGTTTATATTTGCTTCTATAAGCCCTCGAATAAAGTTTTTTGTAACTTTACGTACTCTAGCTCTACTACTAGTAGTTACTAACTCTAGTAAGTAAGATAGTAGACAGTGAATTTGAATTATAATTATGTTCATTAATTCAGGAGCTATATTATAAGGCTATGACGGACAGACGGGCGAATGCAAATTCACCCAAACAGACTCAAAGATAATATCACTTCGCCCGATCGGTTAGGGCTGCCTTGTTATTAAGATTTCTAGACTCTATGGGTTGTAGTTATTATTTTCTCAACGTTAATCGTCGCGCCTTTTGTCTATGGAAATTGAAATGCAAAGCAAAGTGTGTCTGAGGTCACATTGCTTAAAATATAGAAATATACTTACGACATTGAATCGTGGAAAATACTTACTCATGAGTACCTACTTACTCAAGTGTCTATTATGTTTATAATATCGCACCTTGAAAACAAGAGTGGCACTATGTGGAACTTTTTTTTAAAACCATGTTTTCTAAATTAACTCCATAATTTACTGACATGTTTTCAGTACACAACTTAAATTAGATAGACCGATAAATGAAATTAATTGCATTCTTTTCTTCCAGTTATTTGCTAAGATATTGAACAAAAATGCTGCGTCAAAACTTTAAAATGGTCATACTGAAAAATTTCAATTTTTGTAAAACGCCACTTTTGTTTTCAAGGTGCGATATATTGTTTTTTTTATTCAACGTCAAGATAGTCCTAGACTGCGATCTCACCTGATTGTGACGTTTGTATGGAGAAAAGACCACCCGCATTTCTTCTCAATTTTAGACAATCTCACACATAGATCACCTCATTTCTGACTTGCCCATTACCAATTCAGCTTTGCGAATCTATAAGCCGAGTGATGAGTGGGACCTACTTGGTAGGAAGATAATTTAACATACCAAGGTAGAGTATAAGTATTAACTGATAAATTACTGGTTTAGGTAAACAAGTGCTATCGTTATTCGTACCCTCTTGACATGATGCCTTTAATGATAAGCTAGGTGTACCAGGGCACCATATGTGCAACTCACTCATTATACAACGTGCAGTGTGCACGCCAACGTGCCGACCTACCTCAACCTCGTGTTGATGCATGCCACCACGAACTATGAAGTATGAAGTAGTGCCAATTAACGCGTACGCATTAACGACAGTAATACCTACTTGACGGTACAAATCCACGAAACAATATGCTCTTACAGTACTTACATTGTGTCGAGGATTTCTGTTTAAATATACACAGACTATTTAGGTAATCACTGGCTTTTGCCCGCGGCTTCGCTCACGTTATGTTTGATTTTTCGAATTCCTATTTTACCCCCTTGTAGGTTGAATTTTCAAAAATCCTTTCTTAGTGGATGCCTGCGTCCTAATAGCTATCTGTATACTCAATTTCACCATGATCCAGGCGTGGTTTGAGCTGTGCGTTGTCAGTCAGTCAGTCTGTCAGTCAGTCAGCCAGTCAGTCGATCTGTCAGTCAATCAGACAGTAAGTACCTTTATTATACTATATATATAGCTACTCGTGCTGATTCACTGATTGACTGACTGACTCACTGACTCACTGACTCATTGATCACCTCTCCTGTAAAATTTTGTATGGAAAATTTTTTTTTCACTCACGGTTTCGTATAGAGGAGAAAAATTCATTTGGAACAAAAATATGGAGAGAGCTGATGATTGAGGATTTCGGAGACGGGTGAGGAGCACCGGCCAGGGTATCGAAGATAGGTGGGGAGTGTTCAACCAAATGTCACTCGAAACTTCATCCAATTGGCAGAGAGCCGAAAAAAAATTCCAAAATGGCAGATTCAAGATGGCGGCCATACAAATTTCGTCGATGTCTATCTCGGAGACTATGAAAGATGAAAGAGTGTTTTTTTGGAAAAAGATGATTAGGACCCAAAGGCCTACTTGATGAATAGAAAAAAATTCAAGATGGCGGAATTTATTTTTTTCATACAAAATATATGCAAGACTTTGATACGGTTCCTTTTCGAAAATTTCTGATGATTTCGTATAGAGAACAAAAATTAATTTGGAGAAAAAATATGGAGAGACCTGATGGTTGAGGATTTCGGAGACGGGTGAGGAGCACGGCCAGGATATCGAAGATAGGTGGGGGGTGTTCAAACAAAAGTCACTCAAAACCTCATCCAATTGGCAGAGAGCCGAAAAAAAATTCAAAATGGCGGTTTCAAGATGGCGCCGATACAAATTTCGTCGATGTCTATTTAAAAGAGTGTACAAGATGGAATAGTGGTTTTGGAAAAAGATGGTCAAGATCCGCAGATCTACTTGGTGGTCAGAAAAACCGCGGTTCGCTTTAGCGAGCCGCGCACCCACGCGCCCTACTAGTCTTTTATATACCTATTTAGATTTGGCGTATGTATAGTTACTAATAATACTTAGGTAGGTATTAGGTAATAATATTACCTATTTAAACTAAGGAAAGTTACTAAGATCTGAGATAACTATAACCACAATTATAATAACATTATGATGTCTTGGTGCTTCCATAACGCGTGCACAAGCGGCGCGTTATTTACCTTCACTGTGATATTTTTCAGCAGACGATTAGTAATTTAGTAGGTATCTAGTATTTTAATATTAGGTATTATGGCTTCAGAAATCAAAATATATTATATACCTACCTATGCAATTTTTGAATAGCACCTAAAACTCCACGGGAATAGCCACTGCCATCGACAGACTGAAAATCAAATTGGTATGACTGAATGTATCAAGTTGGTGTTAAAATTTAGCATAGGCCAGAGGCATCCCATATAGTACATCTTTAGAGATGTCAACGACCACGCGACACTCAATGTCAGGACAGGAGTCTTCTTTAACAATAGGCGGTTTATCTTGATGATATCATTCACCTATTATTAATTATGCTGCAATTACTCAGTAGGTAAACTTCATGAGTTATAACTGCTTGAAGGACATAGAACAATAAGCAAATAACTAATTAAGACATGCTTACTAATGCAACAATTAGGAATTACGTAAGTAAGTACTTACTATAAAAAAAAAACTAAGTTTTTTATTCGATGACAAGATAGCCTGTGGTTTTACCTGATGGTAGGTGACGATGCAGTCTAAGATGACAGCGAGCTAATTTGGAAGGTAAATTAAACCCATACCCCTAATCAGTTTGTAGACGCCATCGTACCGGAACGCTAAATCGCTTGGTCACACGTTCTTGACGGTAGGGTAGTAACTAGCTACGGCCGAAGCCTCTCACTAGACCAGACGAGGGGCAACTCAGAAGTTAATAATGTCCTCCCGACAGAATTCGGCCACGGCGGCCAATCTCCACAGAGATTAGCCGTCTGCGCGGGAGATATTATAGTGCATAGTGTGCGCAAACACAGGTGCCCTCTCTATTCCCTCACTCTCACAACCCGATGGGACGGAAAATCCGACACGACCGGAAAGAGATCAGGCTTTTCGTGCTCTCCGAGGCCGACTTCCTAACTCCGGGCTAGTACTGAAAATTTCTCAACAGAAAACTCAATACATTTTTTGGCCCGACCCAGGATTCGAACCCGGGACCTCGTCATCCGTAGTCGAACTTGCTAACCACTAGACCATCGAGGCAGTTTAGTAATATAAGTACTAGACCAATATCACTCGAGCAGGTGTGTACAGCCCTTTAGAGACACTATGAGTGCTTAGAATGTTCCGACTTGCGTGCAAGTAGGTACTTATTTGCAATGAATGGAAGCGTGGTTTGGCCGTGTGACATCAGTCACATGTACGAGACGACGGGTATTTACTGTGCGCCGTAAACCGTGACACGATTGTGAGTTGTGGCCTTGTTCTTCCCAATCGAAAGATGTCCACCGCTGGACAAAGCTGGGCAAAACACAATCTTGTGTCCAGTAATGTTATGGTTTTATTGCAGAGCCCATATGAATTCGCTATGTGTGGGTCCGTGGGACAAGCGGCATTAGTGACGATATTACGTGTAGAGTTGTTAATTACTGTTTTAAGGTGACTGGGTTCCGATGCCTATTAACCGTCTTCCGACTTCAAGTTTAGGTTTAGTTCAAGTTTAGGTTTAGTTGCCTAAATAGAAATTATGTATGAATTATTCAATTTTATCAAATTATTCAAATAACTAATACGGACAGACGGACTAAATCGCCTTTTCTTAATTAAAATTTAAAATGTAATTCTATAAAACGTTATTCCGGCTACTATGATCGCAGAGCAAAGTTCGAAATGAGGAGATACACGTAGGACCAATAGTGGATGTCTATCGGTTCACACAGAATATGAATAATTGATAATTACCTGCGGAATAATTAGAAAAATCGACTCTACCTACCATTTTCATCCACGTGGACAATTATTTGTAGGCAAATTGCACGAAAAATGATCACTCATCGTTCATCAACTAATTAGGTTGTTTACTGGAATAGCAATACCAAGTCACGTTTTGTGTAACGTTCAAGTTACTTGCGGATCACGTCAATTTTATAAGCGAAACGTTCGACTCGAAACTCGTACAACTTTGCTGAAAAAGGAACTAAGTTTTCTTTAGTGATAACACTCCTGAAGTGTCAATACTAAAGTGTCACCTAACAGTACAGTATTTATTATAATTTATGTATACCTTGTGTACTGTTTTGCGTCATTTGATGTTGAATATTTTTTCTGCGTTAGGTATATTGTCTGTATACCTACTTGAAAATAACCACCAAAATAATTTTTAGACCCTAAGACTAAGCACCAAGTAAAATATGTTAACTTCAAAATTATTTATTTCATCACTAGCTGATGATGCCCGCAACTTTGTCCGCGTGGATTTAGTTTTAGTTTTAGGTTTAAAATCCTGGGGGAACTATTTGATTTTCCGGGAAAAAATTTTCAAGCTTGCAAAAAATCACGTCGATTTGTAGCTCTGTTGCAGCGGTATTGAAGGACAAAGCAACAAAGCAATAAACAAACACTTTCGCATATATTATTAAGGAAGGAGGAAGGAAGTCGGCCAACCCGGGCTCTTATAAATAATAAATATTAGATAAAAACTACTATTCACTCTTGATTTATAGATAGGTTCACCCTGTAATGGAAAATCGGAAATAGGAACGGCAATTATAATCTTACCACCACACCACAGCATGTTATCAACGTGAAAGCGCTTAGATTTAATTATGTAGGAAACAAACCAGTTTGCTCACATGTCGGTAAAAATTTAAAGTATTCACCATAATATTTACAAAAACATGTTTACAAGTAGAACGTAAAAAAAACAACGCGCACGTTGGCGCGCACGCGGTTTACAATATTTGTGTACAGCTACCAACTATTGCAAATTGAATTTATTGACACGTTTCACATATAATTACGTTAAGAATTTTGTGTGAGTGGTTTTGTCTCTACCTACATTAAATGCATTAAAGTAGTTTGCACTTATAACGTCTTTTCTAAGAATCGCAGCCGTACTAACCTAGCTTCTAGTAGCTACTTCTAGCTAGTAGCAACTATGCATTTGCCAATATAAATATTACCTACTCTTATGAGAAGAAGGCGGAAGAGACATCATAAACACTGACAGTGCGATACTCTATGATACACTTTATGATAGTACAATACTCCTCGTCCTCTAGAGATCCCCATTTTGTAAGCTGGACTGGATGACTCAAGACCGAACCTTTGAAAGTCCATGCAGGACACATTTGTTCAACAGTGGACGGCTGGCGGTTGATAAAGAAGAAGACGAAGAGAAGCCAAAATGTATATCGACATTTTGGCGCTCATTCTTCTTAACTCTTGAGTCTTGGGTGGACTTTCACAGGTCTTGGTCCACCGCCGCCAATATTTAGCGACTCCCTGAGACTAATCTAATGACATCGGTCCAGATAGTGAGGGCTCTGCCATACTGCACTTTTCAGTACGGAGTCGCAACTCCAGCTCTATGGGATTTCAACAATCATCAGTTCTTAGAACTATGTGGCGCTGGTAATTATGATTTGACATATAAGTGCAGCATGTTATTTGTTACCAGGGAGAAGCTATCTGCCGATTCCCTTAAAATGATTGGATTAGAGCCACGATCACAATGCCCTCTGGGTTGGCTGAATTAATAGAGTTCTTGATACATCAATGCATTTTACCAATACCAATAGCGGGAGGGTACCAGCCTATCCGAAGTGATTGCGATCGCTACACTAAAGCAATCGTTTTTAGAGAATCGACACACTGCTGTGCGATTGACTATTTATGGCTACAATGGCCCAAACGATCCCAATCGGCTCTGATTATATAAAAGTCATAAATGATTATATAAAGATTGATGTCATTGATCCAACAAGAACGCTACAAGCGTTCTTGTTGGATCAATACATTAACCAATAGAGAGATAGAGAGAGAGAGAGAAAGAGAGAGAGAGAGAAAGAGAGAGTGAGTACCTACCAACCAATCAGAGGATATTGCGATAGACATATTGTAGCAATGATTTTTAGACGATCCTACAGCACAGAGTTGGTAATACGAGGAAGAATTCTACGCTAAAACGAAAGGAAATTGCTGGATTACTTAGTTGTGATTTGCTTTGTTTAGTTGTTAGACATTGTTGCTATGATGTGACTCGGAACGTGTAAAAAAAAACACCTGAAATCCAAGTAAACAGTGTTTGGTATGTAAGATGTAGTAGGGTAGGGGTGTCGATAGTTAACTTTTTGTCTCGGACCATTTTTGTAATCATGATTGTTATAATTAATTGGTTATTTATTAGCAACGCAACACTTAGGTATATGTGTAGTGTATACTGGCATCGGTCCAACGCGTAGAGGCTGCGTGAGAGAGTTGATCTTTTTAAATTATCTCATACTAAGCTTTTAGTCATACAATTGTTAAAAGGAAATGCGGGCGGTATTTTCTCCATACAAATGCTCTCGCCTGATTTCTTTCTGGTTTTTTACTTTAAAACAATGATTTTTTTATAGTTAAATAAATATCAACCTCTTCTATGTCCCTATGTTTTCCAAAACTCTTACAAAATGCTCAAAATTGCCTATTTAGACCGCTGTTAACAGTACTTAGTGTACAAAGACTATTAATAAAAAAAGAAAAAAGTAGGGACACAGTATATATCTTTCTTATTCCGTTTGTAAAATATCTTTTAAATTGGTCCAATACTGGAGGAGGAAATTGCAGAGAGCCAAACCTCGAATTATGACTTTTTTTAGGGTATTCAGCCGAATCAGTTTTTTCAAATACCTTATTTTCAAAAGTCTCTGTGACCGCATTTCCTCTTTTAACTACTAATTTCCATAAAGAATTTTCGATTCCGCATGACGGGGCTCTTTAACCGACTTTCGAAAAAGGAGGAGGTTCTCAATTCGTTGGAATCTTTTTTTTATGTACGAGTATGTTCCCCGATTACTCGAAGACGCCTGGACCGATTTGAAAAAATCTTTTTTTGTTTGAAAGGGTATATTTCCCAGGTGGTCCCATTGTTATCAGATTAGGATCTCATTAAGGGGTCCTGGTGAAATCGAGGGAACTCTTCAAATTTTATAAGCACAATTGATATACTTTGTAGTGGCGTTTGAAGTCGGTTTTATAAAAAAAAAATTACGTTTATATTATAGTATTACCGACTCCCTAAACATCATGGATCAATAATAATAAGCCCGAGGAGGTAATTCATGTCTTACTGGCATATGTCCGCAACGAGGCCGAGAGATGGGACACTTTTGTCCCTTTTCCCGTGCTCCGGCAGGTCAGTGGCTGTAACAGCGCTCTGGCCCATCCTCTGTCGGATGAGGCTACAGGCTAGCGCTGGTGCAACTGTATAGAAAGTGAAGTAGGTGAATTTATTAGAGGTCAAATGGAGTGACGTAGTCTTTACGGACCGATCTCCTGAAATAAAGATTTAAAAAAAATGGTCATGATTAAATGACACAGTCGACAACCCTGGGTCACGTTGTGGACACGATTCGGAATCGCACATGGCTCCCCACGCTCGCCTCTCACGTTGCGACCAACAGCAATATATCAAAGCCACTTTACTTGTAATGCCCCGTATGTGTAATATCGATATATTATAATGCCATACACGTGGGATCAAAAACAAGAACAGCTCGCCACGGCGAAGGCAACGTGTCTAGGCGGGTGATCCGGTTTTTTTCCGCTATGAAACTGAAATCGCTGCATCGAAAATGTTCCAAAATATACGTTTGGCGAAAAAAATATCTATGCCAGCGACCATCAATATACATGTACTACGTACTAGATGGCGTTCTGAACACTCACCTTTTTCAACTGGTCATGGACCATGCATTAGTAGTGTGGCATGGGCATGGGCATTGGTACCTACGTACGAATTTTTTAAGCGCCTAATTTTGGATTGAAATGCCAATAATATCTATTTTTCAAGTACGAAAAAAGTAAAGTCTTATATTGTATCGATAGGCGTACTCTTTCAGAAAAATATAAATAGCCATGAATGCCTCTTATCGTAAGCGACATTTTTACCTAAATTGAGTTTTTTATTACAAACAATATTTCAATATTAGGCTTTTATAGTCTAAAATATTGTTTAATATGTTTGTTTTTTTAGACATTTCGTAGGAAAATATCATCTAATTGAACATTCGGCACACAAAGGACAATTTTTTTTTAGCGAGCAAACGAACTGGCGGGTCACCTGATGTTTAGTGATTACCGCCACCCATAACATTTGTAGCACCTGAGGCATCACCAATGCGTTGCGGGCTTTTTAGGTTGGTCCGCTCCTTGAATAACCCCACGTTGTAATTTAGTGGGAACAAAAAGTTGAAGTAATTTATAGGCATGTGTTTTCGTCGCGACTTGCACTTGCGGCCTGTGGGGCCTTGAAGCCGCGAGATCATGAATAATGCGGTTCAAACGAAACGCGATGCAATATTTAACAGCCTATTTCGTTAACAGATCCGTTACAGGAGAACGGGGTTGCTGCGCGGAATGCCAGAAAATCATCAGATTTCACCCACACTATCGTGACTAAGCGACGAAATAAAACATCCCCGAAACCTCGTGTGAAATGCGAGCTAGCGTATTGCGCGGATTAGGAGTGTAATAAGCGCCAAATACATCATATTGTATTCTAATAACTCGTAATATATATTTTTTAAATGGCTGTATCGTCTCTTAGTAATATGTGTAGGAATTTTATATAAAAATTTTTGCTCTGTAATATATATACACCACATTGAATTTTCAAATCTTATGACGGGGCTTTTTAACCGACTTCCAAAAAAAGAGGAGGTTCTCAATTCGTCGGAACTTTCTTTTATGTATGTTCCCCGATTACCCGAAGACGCCTGGACCGATTTGGAAAGTTCTTTTTTGTTTGAAAGGGTATACTTCCCAGGTAGTCCCATAGTCGTCAGGTCAGGATCTGATGATGGGATCCTGGAGAAATCACTCATTTTATAGGCACAATTGAAATAAAAAAAAGTTTATAATGGCGTTTGAAGTCGGTTTTGTAAAAAGAATTTTTACGTTTAAATTATTTCTTTTTCACGGATGTCTATCAGTTGATAAGAAGAAGAGATCTTACTGCTATTTCACGGTAATATTTCAGCCAAAATAAATCCCTCGCAAGTTCAAAATAAATCCCTCGCAAGTTACTTTTAAGTTTAGGAAATGAGTGACCGAATAAAACGAGGGAACCGATTGCATGGCAAGTCTCGTGAGCGAAAATATGAACATCATTTTCCGCTCACGTTTAGACTACGAGCGTTCTAACGGATATTGCTATTTGCAGTACAACAAATAATTGTTGACAAAAGGAATCGAAGTCACGTTAGTATATTAATAGATCTCTATATAACTGCCTCGTTGGTCTAGTGGTTAGCAAGTTCGACTGCGTATGACGAAGTCCCGTGTTCGATTCCCGGGTTGGGATAAAAAATGTAATGGATTTTATGTCAAGAAATTCTCAGTACTAGCCCGGAGTTAGGAAGTTGGCGGTGAGTCACCCCCATGCCTCGGAGAGCACGTAAAGCCGTCGGTCCTGCGCCTGATCTCTCTCCGGTCGTGTCGGATTTTCCGTCCCATCAGACTATGAGAGTGAGGGAATAGAGAGTGCACCTGTGTTTGTTAAAAATAAATAAAAAAGATTCCGACAAATTGCGAATCTCCTCCTTTTTTGAAGTCGGTTAAAAAATGAAAGTCGACGAACTATGCAGCTGCTGTGTGGGGTATCATTGAATTGGTATTTGAAAATAATTGATTAGGTACATTATTGGATTGGTTTTTTCCTTTTCGGTTTTTATTAGTTAAAGACAAATGGCGTCAAGCAGAAGAAGCGCCGGAACAACTAAGTCATGTGTGGAAGAACATAATATGGAATATGATCGTTAAATTGGCACGCTGAGTTGGCAAGTGGGTCGCGCGCACGCTCGCTGCAGCCACGTGCGGCGCAGCCCCTGACACTAATTCGATTGTAATTTCGAGCGATTGTGCTCTCTAACACAGTCACGGCCGCATTCGACCGACACGTTTTGCACGTTTCATAGAGACACGTTTGCACTTTTGACTTGGTTTATAATTTGTATTGCATAACGTCTGATTTATTATAATAATATCTAATTAGGTTGCTGTGCTGTTCTACCCCAGAACTTCGAAAAGGGTGAGCGTTAGCATCCTTCGTGATTGCAACCTATACTCGAACTAAACGCTGTCAAATCAAGAGAGAATAGGCAATAGGCATGTTCTGGGCAAGCATTTCATCTGAGGGTCAAGCTAGACCCCATCTCAGTGCTTCCCATCATTCCCTGTCGTCAAGCGCGATCTCGTAATAAAAAAATGACGATTTCATTTAGGTTTTTTATGAAAATTCCTTTCGAAAACCGACTTAAAAGGACACTGTGAAATATAAAAAAAATTGTTTTAAGATTAATACTAGTTACTACTATTATATAAATTCAGCTGCTTTTATTTTAGTCAGATTTCCATGCTTTAGTACTACTTCAATGTATTCTCTATTTTAGACATTTCCGGTGGCTATGGAAAACAATGGGAAGTTGCTAAATAAAAATTCTTTTCAAAAAACCGACTTCAAACGCCACTACAAAGTATAAAAATAATTTTATTTTGTACACGTTTGTTGAAGTCGGGCGGCTTAAATAGAAACGATGAAACCGATACGCGATGCTCACCCGATTTCAATAAGCGTGTCTCTTATATGTCACCATAAGGTAAGCGTCGCGCATCGATTACATCGTTTCTAGTTAAGCCCGCCCGACTTCAACAAACGTGTACAAAATAAAATTATTTTTATACTTTGTAGTGGCGTTTGAAGTCGGTTTTTTGAAAAGAATTTTTATTTTAAGCTTTTTAGTGTAGCTTGTTCCTGCTCTCTTTCTCCCCTCCCTCCAACACTACGGTACTAAAGTAGTCTATACTTGGTACCTACAGTACTTATTAACAACACACAATTTCTAAAGAGCTAGGACCAGGAGGTCCATGATGTAGTCCATGCTTGGTACCAACAATATCAATTCGAAAGCGACAGTTCGTAATCCCTCCAACCCTGCAGCATCAGGATTGAGGAGCTAGAACCTTGAATTTTATATGAAGTATATGCTTGGTACCAACAATATCAATTCGTAAGCGACAGTTCCTAAATCCTCACAGATTAGGTAGGCAGTACCCCTGCAGCATCAGTATTGAAGAGCTAGGACCTTGAGCTCCACGATGTAGCCTATGCTTAATACTAACAATATCAATTCGCAAGCGAAAGTTCCTAAATTCTCACAGTTTAGGTGGGCAGTACCCTGCAGCATCAGGATTGAAGAGCTAGGACCTTGAGCTCTACGATGTAGGCTATGCTTAATACCAATAATATCAATTCGCAAGCGAAAGTTCCTAAAACCTCATAGTTTAGGTGGGCAGTACCCTGCAGCATCAGGATTGAGGAGTAGGACCTGAAGCTCTAAGATCTAGTATATGCTTAGGCCAAGCATACCAATTCGTAAATGACAGTTCCTAAAACCCCATAATTTAGGGGGAAAATACCTCTGCAGCATCAGGCATGAAGAGTTGAAGGTAAAAATTTTTATGGGACCATTTCGCGAGCTTCCTCTGTCGATTAAAAAAAAAATCGCGTGAATCGGTCCAGAAACCCCGGAGTAATCGGTGGGCATACATAGAAAAAAAAAAAAAAAAATATACCGGCCGAATTGATAACCTCCTCCTTTTTGGAAGTCGGTTAATAAGAACTGTCAGACCCGAATTTCTTCATACTAAATACGAGATAGTTCTTATATAAGCAACTTTCGATAGCCGATTTAAGGCCGATTTCGATAGAAAATAGCTCCCCACGACGAAAACGACGACAGCAATTACAGATAAACGCGAGTTGTGACTTTGTTTTTTCCTTCATCCAGAGTGTACGTAAAACGGAATGATTTTATACTCAGTGGGTGTACGCATCGATATTTCCACGACAACAGAACACATGGAAACGCGCACCCACTGTGCGTCGCCGACGCGTCGCGACACCATTTAATAACACCTAAGCTACCTAAGTAACTAAATAAGAAGGAAAGTAGATAACTTTTTACCTACTTACTATATAATGTAAGTTACTAAGTAAGCAGTAAAGTATACAAGGTGTAACAAAAGTGTGAAATAACCCTGAAGGAGGTGAATGTGCTCATGAAACTGAACAACTTTCCCCAAGGAACAGGTCGAAATAAATAAATTTTACCTTCCATAGTAAATTAATTAGCTGTTCGTCAATTTTGTATGGGAGGTCCACATTTTTTTTCACATTTCGACCTAAGTTCCTTGGGGAAAGTTGTTCAGTTTCATGAGCACATTCACCTCCTTCAGGGTTATTTCACACTTTTGTTACACATTGTATAGTACCTAGTGCTTGTCAGGAGCCTAGGTGGGAGCGATCAGGCGCGAGCAAGCTCTCGCTCTCACTTATACAGATACGACACTCATACAACCATGAGCCACGAGCCCTCGTGAAATGAAAGAACTATACCTACACTTTACACTTACTGATGGATGAACTCAGAGGCTTCTTTAGCCCATGTAGCGCCCGTGTGCAATTAATTTCTTGGCGGCTTCTAGTAGACGCGCGGCCAAAATGGAATACTTACAATACAAGAATACCGTTTGACTTACAGTTATATTTTCACCAGTGAAAGGAAATTCAGGTGCAAAAAATGGTGCAATTTTAAATGATGTTGGGAAGCAAGTAAGCGTGGCTCGGCGCGGCGCCCCCTAAAATCCTGCGCCCGTGTGCGTTGCACACCCTGCACCATAGGTAAAGCCGGCACTGGGTGCACTTTGTCAATAAATATTGCTAATTGATATTTTGTTTCAAATATGACACCACCGATGGTAGCGATTGTGATATTTACAATTTTGCCTTGTGGAGTCAACATCTCCGCATCAGGTTGAAGATGCTTCGGTGCTGGACCAAAACCTACTTAGAGTGTATTGCGGAGGTTTTGTGTATTTGTTCTACTACTGGATGAGCGGCAGTCTATCAATGAATGCGACACAGTGTATATTTTTTAAAGTTTATTTTCAATTAAAGCAAAAGAATTTTGTTTCTTTTCGAGTTTGGTCATAAATGCTCATTCAAACAATATTTTTTTTGATTATAATTAAAAAAAAAAAAACTCATAAGAGTTTCATCATCATCACCATTTCAGCCTGCGGACGTCCAATGCTGAACATAGGCCTTTTCCATACAGCGCCACCACACCCGGTCCTCAGCCCTTCTAATCCAGCCACTTCCCGCCACTCTCTTTATGTCGTCGGTCCATCTTGCTGGAGGGCGCCCCACACTACGCTTGCTTGTTCGCGGTCTCCACTCCAGAACTTTTCAGCTCGAGCAGCCATCGCTAAGCATAAGAGTTTAATTAATTGAAAATTAAAATAAATGAGCATCTGCTGTTTTGTTTGAGCCGCATATATTTAGTGTATGAGTCGCAAGAAAATTACGAATTCAACGAATTATTATACCTACACAACCACGTGACACTCATAGTATTGTATGGTACTGTAATGTTAAATGTGTATTGACATCGCAAACAACACGTGGGCGTACAAAGAGTCACGTTTTTGAACATTAATGTTCGAAATAAAATAGAATTCTACTAATATTGTAAATGCGAAAGTTGGGATGTATGACTGGATAATTAAAATATTTGGATGGATGGATCTTGTTACTCAATTCCGTCACAACGACTGAACCGATTTGGCTGAAATATAGCTTAAAGAAAGCTATTATGACGTAGAGATCCGTTACGAAATGATTTTTGAAAATTCAACCCCTAGGGGAGTAAAATAAGGGTTTGAATAATCGAATTTAATGTGAGCGAAGCCTCGGGCAAAAGCTAGTCTAAATAGATATATTATAAAAGGAAAATGTGACTGACTGACTGATCTATCAACGCACAGCTCAAATTACTGAACGGATCGGGTTGAAAATCATACAGACAACTGTTACGACGTAGGCAATGGATTTTTGAAAATTCAACGCCTGAGCGAGTGAAATAAGGTTTGAAAAATCGAATTTAAAGTGAGCAAAGCCGCAGGCAAAAGATAGTTTTTATTATAAGAGGGTAAACTTTGTATCAGTACAAACAAAAGTAGATAAGTCGTATAAACTGATAAAAATAGTTTCGGCGCGGACAACAAGCACGTTTCAGTTATCTCGTCTGTTGACGGAAACATCAACGTGTTCCTCATTAACGCTTGTTTGTTTCCTAATTATTAAATTAAACGTGACTTGAAAGGACGAAAAAATTAATACACTAGACCACGGGTGGCCAACCGGTCGATCTGGATCGACTGATCGATCGCAGCTATTAGTCGAGTCGATCGCGGCATGACATCACATTTATTATGAACAAATAGTTAGTAACTTAGTTACTAAGAATTCAATTTTATGTTTTCTCTTTTAATCAAAAAAAAAAGACGTGTGGCACTCGGGGACTGCCGCGGTAAAGCTATTGCATAGCATTTTTTATCAACGCCATCTAGCGGCTCACCGTAGAGGAGTCCCGTGTCAGGTTATTTTCGTTACGGAATTTCTGGATTCGGTCTCCACACTGGCCCGCGATAGAAAATATGCAACAGCTTAATAAAAATACCTACTACATAAATAAGTTACGAGTACTACTACTGTTTCATTTATCATGAATCTTTCAATTTCATTTATCATAAATTGGGAGATCTCACAGGGTTTCATCAGCTAATAGTAGATCTTAGCTCTAAACAAGTTGTCCACCCCTACACTAGACGATGCCCACGACTTCGTCCGCGTGGATTAAGGTTTTTCAATTCCCGCGACACCCACTGTATTAATCCTGGGTATGAGATATCGCCATTCTAGATTTCAGCAAATTCGAAGTACAAGTAGATTATAAAATTGTAATAGAAATAAATGCTGTAACTACGCCCAAATCCACCTTTATAGTACCTACCTATGCTACAAGTATTTTTTAAGTGCAAAAAAAAAAAGCAAAAGGAACATTTTGCTAGTTGGCTACCTAATAAGTTAACAAATCATTCCATTGCTATTATTAACTACCACCTATATTAATCTAAATACCTATTAAACATAAAAAGTAATAAACGTTTGGTAGGAACACGTGATTATATTAATTTAGCGTGATATCTAATAAATAATGTTTAATATAATATGTTATACAGAGAGTCAGAGACTATAAACAAAATACCTACTCGAATAATATTATGTTGATAAAGTTATTTAAACAATATTTTCTATAGTTCCTTAATCAAAATTTAAGTTTTTAAGTGTACTTAATTGAAAATTTAGTCAACATAACTTAGTCGAACATGAAAATAATGAAAAAACATTCCAAAAATAACTGATAAAAAATTCCACACAGTGCATAATTAAACGGATAGCCAATTTTCACGTGCTTTCCTTGCTTGAATGCTTAATAATTTAGGTACCATCGCTCACGTGTTGGTAGTGTCAGAGCCGTTAAAGGACACGTGCAAATATATATTTATTAAATAATAATGTCCTCCCGACCGAATCCAGTTACGGCGGCCAAACACCTTAGAGACCAACCATTTGCGCTGGAGACATTATAGTATTATAGTTGTACGGTCTATGTCGAAACCGTACAATTCGCCCAGTCATCATTCACGCTTTATTATAAAATATACGCTTTTCATTTAATCATACATCAGTGCACATAACATCGCATCGCGCTCACATTACTGCTATTAGGTCATTATTAGCCTAAGTAGAAGCCAATAAACTTAGGACTTCTACTCAGCAGTTTTATTACTGTGCGGTCCTGAATCGTACAATAGTGAACAAGTGAAGAAGACCTATGTACCTACTTATTTGTAATA
Source organism: Hipparchia sbordonii (assembly GCA_038048805.1). Classification (NCBI taxonomy): domain Eukaryota; kingdom Metazoa; phylum Arthropoda; class Insecta; order Lepidoptera; family Nymphalidae; genus Hipparchia; species Hipparchia sbordonii. Next base: position 4,909,169 of record CM076114.1, on the reverse strand, counting down.
CCAAAAACGTGACATTATCCGTTATTTCCAGCCTTTTCCAAGAATGCCTTTCAATGGAATATCTTTTGGGTAAATTTACAATGTGATAATATCTATTTATCTATTTATATTCTTAGAGTTCCGTACCCGAAGGGTGAAAACGAGACCCTATTACTAAGCCTCCATGCGTCCATCCGTCTGCCAGGCGGTAATGGTACGGAACCCATCGTGTGTGAGTCCGACTCACACTTGGCCAGTTTTTTAATACACCTCGTGTCCGCTCGTATCTACAAAAAAATGCTTACGTAGGAAGACACCTACTATCTGCGAATATTTTTCTCAACGGATTTAAACAAAAATCCGCACGTGGATCGAAATGTGACTACGAACGCGACAGATCGTATAAATAAACTTTAGGTGCTCTTTGAAATATTGGACTATGGACTATATGTATTATTATTTATCTAAGTCGTAATATTGTTAGAATATTTACGTTGAACTGGTTAATATTTTATATAGTAGTTTAGACATATTGTAAAGTGCACTTTTATTTAAGTTCATTTGTAGATAGTTTAGTTATAGATAAGTTACGTAATATAGCCACGGAATTCTACATCGTAGCTGTACAACAGCTACGATGTAGAATTCCGTGGCGCCACCCGAATCAGGGTTCTGGCTGAAAATCAGCGTTGTATGCTCTTGTGCATGCGCAAAGCATACAGCATTTTGCTGAGTTGGGAGTCTTGGGACCTTTTTTCCGGGTTGTGCCACACATGACTTAGTTGTTCCGGCGTTTCTTCTGCTTGACTTTTGTCTTTATTGTTCGGTGGAGGCGCCGGGGCAACCTAATCTAGGTATACCTATTGGGTGATGTGTGGCACAATTCATAAAATAAACGTTTCTTTCTTTCTTTCTTTCTTTCTTTCTTTCTTAAGTCTTATGCTGAGCTAAGGTTTTTAAGTTGTTTTGTATTACTAACAAAAGGGGCCTGCGGTTGCCTCGATAAATAATTTATTTATTTATTTATTAACTCTGTCTTGAGTCTGAGCAAAGTGAGAGTGCGGTCTATAGGTTTCAGCCTAAGAGTAAGCAGTGATAACCGAGTGGTCAAGGATGCGGTCTTCTATGTGGCGGAATTTTGCATCACCATTAGAAACTTTGCCTCTGTTCGGTTATTTTCCTTATACATGTGATAAGATAATATCGCTCATTTGTGACAAGGGTGACATAACTCAAAATTCACCAATTTTAGTGTCGAACATTTATACTTTTTGCTATAAAAACAACATTACGCTAAGCACAAAACAATAAGAGCGAGAGAGATTGTGAATTAATGCTCTGTCGCTTTGTTGGCCGCTGTGTTGTTTCGAGACCGCAGCATCCACAAAACATAACGAGAGAATTCTCTCATCGTCGATTTTGAATTATGTCACTCTTATCGCAAATGAGCGATATTGTCTGTGTTTTTATTGATCGCAAAAGGGAGCGTCCTCGGGCAAATGCCACAGTTTAATTAAAGCATTACAGTATTTCCACTTTCCTTTATTCATTTATTTATTTTACGAAAATCAACAGCGAATTAGAACAATATAAAGCTTTAGAGATAGTGACAATTGTATGGTCAATTATTTATACATTTTCTCAAAATTAACTACAGAAAAAGATGTATTTTGTGAGAGTGATTAAAATAATAGAAAAATTAAAACATGAAGCTTGGAACGTGGAAACATAATTAAGTAATGAGAACAAAAAAATACAAAATAATTTGAGTAGAAAGTAAGTCAATGAGTCAGTATGTGTGCGAGTATGTGTGTGTATGTATGTGTGCAATCGTGTATTTGTGTGTGTGTGTAAGTTTGTTACTCCTTCAACGAATTAATCGATTAGGCTGTTTGTGATGATGATAGCTCATACCCATAGGCTATTATGTATATTACATTACATAGGCTAAATTTTATATCGAAAAATTAAAGAGTTCCTGCGGGAATTAAAAAACCTTAATCCACGCGGACGAAGTCGCGGGAATCATCTAGTATTAAGAGTGCAAACATTCGACTTTATAATATTAGTGTGATAGACATTCCTATTACCGTATTACAAGTCGTCGATACTAAGTATTGATATCTGATGGACTGGATAGCTGCTATATTCTTATACTGTGACCCAGTTAGTGAATGAATGAGTTTATTATGTCACGCGACACGTGCGCGACGTCACGTGTGATCACGGAGATAATGTCGCCAACTGGGAATAGGATCCCTAGGAGAAGCAAAATCGATATAGCTCATCGAGTCGCGAGACTGAAAAGTGAAGATGCCATGGACTTACCTCAAAGCAAATGTGTTTCCGGCCACGTATAATCTGAGTACCTTCAAGACAAGAGTGAATAGGCATTTTCTAGGCAAGCGCGCTCCAACCTAGACCTCATCAATGCTTTCCAATTTCCATCATTGATTGTCGTCAAGCGCAAGCGTATCTCATAATAAAAAAAAAGACGTGTGGCACTCGGGGACTGCCGCGGTAAAGCTATTGCATAGCATTTTTTATCAACGCCATTTAGCGGCTCACCGCTAGATGGCGTTGATAAAAAATGCGCCATCTAGCGGCTCACCGTAGAGGAGTCCCGTGTCAGGTTATTTTCGTTACGGAACTGAATTTCTGGATTCGGTCTCCACGCTGGCCCGCGATAGAAGCTATGCAATCGCTTAAAAAAAGCACCTATGGACATTGGGTTTTGAAAATCTGGACGTTTGACAACCCTATCCCCTATTCCAAGTAAAGTTCTGGATCAATACTTCAAACCAGTCTTGATAGTTATGGAAAATGATGACTAACTGATGACTCCAATTATAAAGGAAACAAACTAAACAAGGAAATAGCGAATAATTTCACATGATGTAGAGTACACATGTCCGCGGTCAATGAACTCTAATCTAATCCTAACTCTTGTTCTAAAGGAGGAAACGGCACTACACTGTTTACATTGAAAATTATATTAAACTAGCTTTTGCCTTTACTTTTTTTTTAACTTAGCTTAGATTATCGTGGAGGTATCTTCAATATATAAAAGGCAAAGGTGACTGACTGACTGACTGACTGACTGACTGATCTATCAATGCACAGCTCTAACCACTGGACCGATCGAGCTGAAATTTGGCATACAGATAGCTGTTAGGACGTAGACATCCGCTAAGAAAGGATTTTGGAAAATTTCAACCCCAAGAGGGTTATATAGGGGGTTAAAAAATGGAACCTAACGTGAGCGAAGCCGCGGGTTAAAGCTAGTTTAGAATAATAATAATGTCCTCCCGACTGAATTCGGCCACGGCGGCCAATCTCCACAGAGATAAGCCATCTACGCGGGAGATATTATAGTGCACAAGTGTGTGCGCAAACACAAGTGCACTCTCTATTCCCTTACTCTCATAGTCCGATGGGACAGAAAGCCGACACGACCGGAGAGAGATCATGCGCAGGAGCGACAGCTTTACGTGCTCTCCGAGGCAAGAGGGTGACTCACCGCTAACTTCCTAACTCCGGGCTAGTACCTACTGAGAATTTCTTGATAGAAAAACCCAATACAACTTTAGAATACAAGGATAAAGTCTTATATTTCTATTGTAATCGGTAAGAAATTACTTAGTGTGTTCATTGAATTTCGTTTACCTATGCAAAGAGAACAGAATCACCTCAATAGTTGATCGTGTTTATGACACTACAAAATTTCATACATTGCCTAGAGGCAATGTTTCACATCGCAAAAAGTAATAAATGATGTGATGTGACAGTACAGGTGGCGTATACGTCGTAAGGCGTTCTTGGTCTTGACTAGATTCAGGCGAAGAAGCATCGTCGAACAAGGCTTGAAGCTTTTTTGACGCTTTTCGATTTTATACAAGAAAAAATTTTGACGTCGACAGGCGTACAGTCATATTAATTTTTACAGTTACGACGTTAAGAGGCGTACTGTCCATGAACGTGTTAAATTGTGGAGACAACCCTACAATACACGTGACTAATATGAGGACATAGCCTGAGGTCATCGCTTCCGCATAGATGAGAATGTGTAGGCAGTTTTTAACACGAACGATAGAAAAACCTTTTTAACCCCGCACGAAAAAAGAAGGGTGTTACATAAGTTTGAACTCCGGGTCTTCTATAGGCTAGAAATGTTGTTTACTACTACTCTTCTCTATCAACCCATAGAGGTTACCAACCCATATTGACCCTTCATTTCTGGAGATGTGGTTGAAAAATTTCAGGGTTAATCCAAACATATAAAAAGAAAAAGTGACTGACTCACTGATCTATCAACGCACAGCTCAAATCACTTGATGGATCAGGGCTGTTTGTCTTAGCTATTAGGACGTCCCAAGTAACAATTTCTTGTCCTATAGCAGCCCATAGAACGTTTCCTCTAACACCACTTAAGCACTGTAAAAGCAATAAGAAGGTCGTATAACGCTGATTTGGCGCAGTTATATCTCTATTTAGAGACATAGCGAAACTATAGCAGTTGTGCTTGGGACTTTTTTTTTCTATAAATTTGATATATTGGTGCCTTGTATGACAATTTGTTGACATACGAGGCACAATAAAGCTTTTATAGTTCTTTTTTATTCTGTAGCAGCGTTCGTAATTCCATTATAGTGCTATTATACTCTATAGAAAAGTACGTGATTCTTTTACTACGCTTTTCATTTTAATTTTTCACGGCAAGGTGGTCTACGTGTGTTTATACAAAAACAAAAAAATAAAAGGGATAAGGATTCCATCTTGCTGAGTTTAATGTCATCTTTTATTTAGACATGGATAAATTCGACCAATACTATAAAAACCACTTGGAACCAAAGTTTTACTGATAGAATAGCATTAGTTTTACTTATTATTTTCAATGCGCCCTAAATTAATTGAGTTTTTTAATTAAAATATTAATAAAAATAAATAAAATTAACCGTAGTTTCTGCTACACAGCCAAAAAGCTAATTTGGTTCTCTTTTAGGTTAACTATAGCACAAGTGACAAAAAATCTGCCGCCATTGACGTAAAATTAGGGTTCCTTATGACTAGTCTTGTCCCACATACTTAATTTTTGAATACATTTTTGTATCCAAGGAAGAAATAAAATAGGTAGGTAGGTAATCGTTGCTCATGATTGGTTTTCTTTCTCAGGTACTTATAATAAATATGCCCCTAGTAATGGATATTGATAAATTTCTAAAATTTGTTCTATAAAGGAAATAAAGGAATTAGCTATATATCGCTGTTGTCTTAAAACAGAACAACCAAAACCATAATAGAAAACTTTGGTCATGTAATAGAGTCATGGTGACTTTTTCTTCAATGAGACTATAATAAACCCAACAAAGATAATTAAAACACTTTTTATTGTTATAAAAATGTCCCGAAAATCGTTTATAAAGCAAAACCGCTCTATAACAGTGTTGTTATGAGTAATTATGTACCATGTACTATAGCAGTGTTTTGTGGGACCACAATAGCGTCAAATTATTGTATTGTTGTGTCCTTCATCACTGCTAAAACGCCATACTTATAGCGGTTACCAGGAAAACTTTATAGTACTAATGGGGTACATAATAGTGAATTCAAACGCTGTTATACATTAATATAGCGCTATATTGTCTAAATTCGAGGTTTTTATAGAACTTGCCTATAACGGCTCTACAAAACGGTTTTGTAAACCTTTACATCCCCTGCTAAAAGGATAGTTTGGCTATATAAGCTTATAGAGCAAAAAAGTCATAGCAAATGCTTTTATATAACGGGTGGTTATCGCTACAACCTTTACACGATGTTAACTCAACCTTTTCGTGATGAATTCTTAAATTATAGTACCAAAATGTTACTTGGGGTAGGCATCCGCTAAGAAAAGATTTTCGAAAATTCAACCCCTAAGCGTTAAGTAGAGGTTTGACAAATCGAACTTTATCTTAATCGAACCCGCGGACAAAAGCTAGTACTATTAATAGTGATTAATTACGTAGATGTAGAGACACCCCTAAGGTACACGTGACTCGGTAAGGTCGTCGCTTCCGCATAGCCGCGACAGACGGCTTGACGGAAATGAGGTCACCTGGCGAATATCAATTCCTACCAGAAAATCACGTCGCACTGCAACCTTCATGACAGTACCTGATGACAAGAACGAGTTGTGACAACGTCTCAAACGTAAATTGACTTTTGAGTTAACGTTAACACTTTGTTTGCGTTAACACCGTCGAGTTTATTGCTGGCTCTAGTGGCTCTTCTCGGCAGGAAGGGCATTCCAAACCAGTGGTAGATTTCATCGACGATTCAAAAGCACTTGTAAAAGTTTATTTGAATAAAAAATATTTCTATTCTATTCTGTTATCCATCATTTAGGTAGATACCTAGGGGCGATTATACCAACATAAAATAAGTTTTGTCTATTTGTGCAACTCTTACATTTCATGTGACATGGATAATTAGATATATGTCGATATTCATAAAGTAGTTAAGTACCTACCCACCTATTCGTTTGCGTGAGTGAACATATTGTATTCTGAACTTATTGTGAACATATTGTGAACAGTATCGACTGAATACTGCATCCTGACTCGTAAAGATAAGCTAATCAATTAATATGGAAATTAACTTATTTGTTACACTATTTTTTGCTATATATATCGAGTGTTTATAATACAATTTTATTTTCTATTTATTTATAGAGCTTTATTATAAAATATTACATTGCATAAAAAAAAGAAAAAAATATATAAGTACGTAAATAAACAACGTAACACAAGATGTGACTTTATCACTAGGTAATAGTGATCTCTTCCAAGCAACCAAAAAATTTAATTTTATGGAGATAGCATCAACATTATAACCGTTATCTGAACCACTGGATAATGTATATCACAGCTAGACATAGATATATTTTAAACAAGACAGTGCTCCTGTGACTATCCTATAATAACACCATTCATAATTATTACCTATCGGTTGTTATTGTTACCAAGGAAGGTTATATAACTTACTGTTTTATGCAGTGAGTGCACTTAGCAAACATCTTGATAATTTTGAAGCCTCAATAGCCCAATGGACTGAAAACTGAAAGGTCGCAGGTTCGAGCCCCATCCAATGCATTATTATCGTACCCATTCCTAGCACAAGCTTTTCGCTTATTTGGAGGGAAGAGAAGAATATAAGTCAAGTTCAGCTTGGCTAATATTCTTTAAAAAAAATATACCTATGCTTTACATTCAGTCGTTTCTTACTACATAAGAAGAACAACAAAAGTGTCGTTCAAAAATAACCTAAGGTCATTTTTCAATTTAGAATTCGGCGTCAGTCATTGAAATTTATTGCCATCACGTTGTCCGCATGATTGTTTCTGCTCACGTAGGTAAGTAGGTATAGATGTGAGCTTTGGACCCAAAATTGGAGCCCGCGAGAAAGAGAGAACACACAGACAGACCCTTATTTATTCATGTAAATAAAGTATAAGTAGGTACATATTTAACTTTAGTTATTTTATTTGTATAGATATGGCTAGAAGCCCATCACTCCAAAATAATTTCACGTTTACAGACACGCCTGACTGCAATTAGGGCCTAGGGTTGCCAGATGCGGGACTTGTCTCGATCATCACGTTATTTCATACATTGTCCAGCGTCGGTTTATCTAATGCTAAAAATTTCTATAAATAAAGCGCACGCACCGCCCCCGTAAGCATCCGTCTAAATTACTAAATAGCTTCAAAGTTACTCAAAATGACCGTGTTAATTCTTCACCTACCTATTTTTTACTCAGATATTACCTAATAAGCTGTTTCTGTATGTTTTATGAGCGTTTTAAGCAATTAAACATCACTCGAAAGATAACATCATATTTTCCTCATGATGTTTTGTTTTCTAGGTAAGTACATCCCTTATTATGAGTTCTACATAATAACCTCGAAGGTATGTGAAGACTGAAGTCTACCGGTTCGCACTCGACCACTGCAACGTGGTAGACCCTTCTCATTCAGGGGTTAAAACATGTTTGCCATGAATGAATAAAGACGTTCATAAAATTATTGTTTTAATTTTTTTCCAGGCAAAAGTCCTATTATTTATTTCATGTGGCTCTTATGACAAGTCGAGACTCAAGACTACTACCATTTCGGAAAGCAGATTCTACTGAGAAGAGCCGGTAAGAAACTCGGCAGTTACTCTTGCCCAGACATTTAATCGTTTCTCAATAGGCAGCCCTACGGGCCACGTGGCGTCGCACGTGAGTTGCGCGCACGCAACTATCCGGAGGAACGACCTCCGACGATAATAAAATTATATATTTTCAGGGACGTTGGATCAACTTGCATGGAGTTTAACATTATTTATTTGCATTAGGTACATGCCTACCTATACATGATCCCTCGCCTAATTAATGGCTTTGATAATAAAATTAGATTAGAATTAATAAACGAAATCAACTGCTGGGAGAGTGGTAGGAAAAAAAAAACTAGGCTAGGCTGGAACCTCGTTGATTCAACCAGAGCAGACAAGAGGCAATTTAGAAATTACCCAAATTGTCCATGCCAGGAATCGAAATTCGAGTCTCCTACCTAAAAAGCTCAGTAGATAGGTAGTACCTTTATTTTCTATCCCACATTAATTCTATACAATTTACAAATAGCTGCAGAAACTCTGAAAAAAGCACACAAAAGTTCGAATCGTATTTTTATCCAAATCTTAGATCCAAACGAATTTTAAAACTTGTCCAACAAGTAATTTGTATTGTGGAACTTGTGGAGTAGCAAACAGGCCAAACAGCGACATCTTGCGATGCCTCAGGTACCTAAGTCGTCCATATTTTGTTTACTGCGTTGTTTCAATACACAAGTCACAAGGTGTGTTCACTGTTCTTAGTTCTACATTAATTAAGCAAGTAATGCAATGTTCATTCAAAAGATGGCAGCACAATAAAATACAAATAATAAATGTTGTTTTTTTTGTTCAACCTGGTTCAAACAGCCAACCAAATTTATTCAAGCGCAACACTTTTATAATTTTTCCCATTTGACCAATTTGACTTTTTTGTTTTTAAAGGCTCGTAATAATCAAAATAACCTGCCAAATGTGGGTCGGATTCGTATACGAAGGGTTCCGTATCAAAAAACGCCGAAAAAAAACACGTAGGTATCTTTGTAGGGAAGCCCCCTTTAATTTTTAATTAATTTTTTATTTTTATTATTTGTTGTTATTTATTTAAATCGATTGATCTAAGCGTCAAAGTAAAATGAATCTTACGATTTAAAGTCGCAAATTCAATACAACCGATTTTAATTTGGTGCGTATCCGTATGCGTAAACGTATAAGAACGCATACACGAAATTGAGTTCTAATTCAATGTAGCTATGGTTCAATTTAATTGACGCTAATGTCATCGAATACGAATACGATACGATGACGACCTCCCTGGCGCAGTGGTGAGCGCTGTGGTCTTATAACTGGGAGGTCTCGGGTTCGATTCCGGGCGGGGGCAATATAGGAATTTATAATTTCTAAATTGTCTCTGGTCTGGTCTGGTGGGAGGCTTTGGCCGTGGCTAGTTACCACCCTACCGTCAAAGACGTGCCGCCAAGCGATTTAGCGTTCCGGCACGATGGCGTGTAGAAACCGATTAGGGATATGGGTTGAATTTACACTGCTATACCCCTTCCAAGTTAGCTCGTTACCATCTTAGACTGCATCGTCACTTACCATCAGGTGAGATCGCAGTCAAGGGCTATCTTGTCATCGAATAAAAAAAAAACGATCAATCGAATTAAATCTTATACTAGGGTGACTAACCCAATTGCTAGCACTGCACCAGTTTATTCGCACTTTAGCAAAAAAGATTAAAAAATAAGTTTCTGATTGTAGTTTTTAAATTTTCAGATTAAAAAATATTTAGAGGAATTCATATTTTTCACAATCGAAACCTTTCTAATCTGGAAAGTTTTAAAATGACGTCAGTATTGTAGTTGAAAGATATTGTTCTGGAGTTCCTGAAGTTTTCGGCCTCTTTGACTGATCGACTTCCCAGTCAGTACTTACCAGTAGTTAATCCCGTATGTGCTAATAATTGGGGACTGGATCATTTTTCAATTTTATTTCAAATTCTTGTTGATTTAAGAAAAAAATCCTTAAAAAGTTCTTTAATTATATATATTATTAAACAAGTAACCTTATGAACACAATTATTTAAAGAATTTGGTTAGATTTTAATTTAAAAAACATATTTGAAATTGGATAAACTCTTAAAGTGCCCATAATTGGGTCTGCCACCCTAACTCACCCTACTTAACTTTATCCGTCCGACGTGCAACAAGACTTGCGAGCTCTTGCGAGTCATGGCTAGTGGTGTCAAAATTAATGACTACGCTCGCGCTATGGACCTCTTGATATATTATTATGTTGTCTGTCTAGCCATCAGTTCGGTACCTACATGGGCTGACGTCGAACGCTCATTATATCGGTATAAAATCTAAATAGTTTATAGTATTAAATTCCTTAGGTAAACACGTACCATCTTGCGCAATTTCACCGCCCGATTGTATCTATCAACTTAACTTTTTTCAGTGTGTTTTGGATTAATATTATTTTAGTATTGCCGCTAAAACGATCAATGATCCTGATTTTCAGAAAAAGTGTGCGAGGTATAGATTTACACAGAACCGTGTACCAATACAAAGATACCTACTAATGTAAATCGGCCGCGAAATGAGAAAAAAATCAAATAACCATGTTATTTTAAAAGACGCGACGACTTTGAAAATCGTAATTAAGTATCTGCACTAAACATACTTTTCATTATACGGATTTAAAAAGCAATGACTCTATTATAAAATCTCTAAAACTAGCATCTGGTGACATTTGCCCAAATAAACAGCTGAAGTCCTAAACGCAAAACGTTTTTTGTGACTTGCCAAAAAACAGTTTTTTTTTCATTCGGTCACTTCTTTAATACCTACTTGACATTGGCTTGACACTAAAAAAAAGCCATTCACCAAAGAAAACATAAACAAAGAAATTTTAGTGACAAAAACTACATAGACAATCTTACTTCCATGCTTTAGTACCTATTACTTCCATGGGATCTAGTGTTAATTTTTCAAGTTTACGTCAACCTGTCACTTACTATTAGGGTTGCCAGATTTTTTTTCAGCCTATAAGGCACAAATGGTTAAATGGGCGAAAAAATACGGGATTTCAATTTTTTACCCGGGACAAATAAAAAACAAATTTATTTAGTGTCATTTTTTTTTGATATTTTTCCGAGGATTTATTCGTTTTAACATATCTGTATGAATCAATACAATATTATAATCGTAATTAAAAACGGTTATCAACTCTCTTTTTTACGAACGTTGCGTGTGTGAGTAGGTACTTGGATCGATTTCATAATGAAAAACGAAGTACGGTTCAAATACGGGACAGAGTCAGTCCCGCCGGGACATTTTAAACTATGCCTAAAATACGGGACGTCCCGGGAAGTACGGGACGTCTGGCAACGCTACTTACTATACATGAGAAAGGGACAGAAAATTTTTCTATCCCTTTCCCGTTGATAATCTTCTTAAGACGAGGTTCTGGACGAATTTTAGGTATTTGAGGGGGTGCGGCAGAGGAAAGCGCGCGGTACTAGTCCCGCCAACCGCGGGGGGCCCCCGGACGAATTTAGGGCGAACGCGGAATATTAGCTTTGATAGCGACAAGGTGGCGGCAAGAAATGACTCAGTCCGGCTGACAAAACTATATTAGGTCTGTACTGTAACTTATTTTCGTCAATCATATTGTAACGTATATGGCTCGGTTGGTATGGCTACAGTATGTTTTCAGAAACAGAGTACAGGTTCGATTCCTAGCCAGTAATGTAACATTGTTTTTTTAATTTCCTTATTCATTTTTAGCTTTTTTTTTTATTAGTATGTATTTCAATATTACTTACATTTTCTTAAGTACATAATTTGAATAAATAGTGTTTTAAGTTAGGTGTTGTATTTTTTAATTTATTACCTAATTTTTTAATCTAAATTCTATAAGTATATTGATATATTGATAAATTACTAGTTGATGCCCGTGGCTTCGTTCGCGTGGATTAGTTTTTAAAATGAATCCCTATTTCCCTTGTCGAAACATCACGCTTGAACGGCTGGACCGATTTTGATGGGACTTTCACTGGCAGATAGCTGATGGTAGGAGTAATATAGGCTACTTTTTTAACCGATTTTCAAAAAAGGTCTCGGGAAGTCTCGGGTTCGATTCCCGGCGGGGGCAATTTAGGAATTTATAATTTCTAAATTGTCTCTGGTCTGGTCTGGTGGGAGGCTTTGGCCGTGGCTAGTTACCACCCTACCGTCAAAGACGTGCCGCCAAGCGATATAGCGTTCCGGCACGATGGCGTGTAGAAACCGACTAGGGTTATGGGTTGAATTTACACTGCTATACCCCTTCCAAGTTAGCCCGCTACCATCTTAGACTGCATCGTCACTTACCATCAGGTGAGATCGCAGTCAAGGGCTATCTTGTTATCGAATAAAAAATAAATAAAATGTTCTAATAAATATTTTTCTTACATGTTGTATTTTTTCGCTATTGAGGTGAAAAGTTGGAAGTATCACACGATAGCAAAGTTTTTGCTTCTTGTGCCTTTGAATCCCTCACTACTCTTATGATTCTAACTTAGAATCCTTCTCTCGCTCGGGATTCAAACTAGGCACTCGCAACAAAAAAACTTTGCTATCTTGTTGAACAAATAACTATTTCGGGCAAACTATCAATTTTAGAGAAAATTTTTATTTCGTCCCATAGTGCCGCCGCCGCACTATGGGACGAAATAATATAAACCGTCTCATAAATGGTTGGGACGAATGTTATGATTCCAAAGATTTTTCCATGGATTAATATCCTCAGATAATAGGACCTTTATGAATAATGTTGAAAAATAAAAATATTTTAGTTCTAGGTATATAAAATTACTAGTAGGGCGCGTGGGTGCGCGGCTCGCTAAAGCGAACCGCGTGTTTTCTGTTCCCCAAGTAGATCTTCGGATCTTGATCATCTTTTTCCAAAACCACTATTTCATCTTGTACATTCTCTAAGATAGACATCGACGAAATTTGTATGGCCAACATCTTGAATCCGCCATTTTGGTAGTTTTTTTCAGCTCATTGCCAATTGGATAAGGTTTCGAGTGATTTTTGTTTGGGCACCCTCAACCTATCTTCAATACCCTGACCGTGCTCCTCACCCGTCTGCGAAATCCTCAATCATCAACTCCCTCCATATTTTTCATACAAATGAATTTTTATCTTCTATGCGAAACCATCAGTTTGGAAAAGAAACCTTATCTTAGACTTGCATATATTTTGTATGAAAAAAATAAATTCCGCCATTTTGAATTTTTTTCTATTCATTAAGTAGACTTTCGAGTACTGATCATCTTTTTCTAAAAAACCACTCTTCCACTTTTTATACTCTCCAAGATAGGCACCGACGAAATTTATATGACCGCCATCTTGAATCCGCCATTTTGGAATTTTTTCAGCTCCTTGCCAATTGGATGAGGTTTCGAGTGACTTTTGTTCGAGAACCCTCCACCTATCTTCGAAACCCTGGCCGTGCTCCTCACCCGTCTCAGAAATCCTCAACCATCAGCTCTCTCCGTATTTTTTCTCCAAATGAATTTTTGTCCTCTCTACGAAACCATCAGAAATTTTGAAAAAGAGCCACATAAAGTCTTGCATATATTTTGTATGGAAAAAATAAATTCCGCCATCTTGAATTTTTTTTCTATTCATTAAGTAGACTTTCGAGTACTGATCATCTTTTTCTAAAAAACCACTCTTCCACTTTTTATACTCTCCGAGATAGGCACCGACGAAATTTATATGACCGCCATCTTGAATCCGCCATTTTGGATTTTTTTTCAGCTCCTTGCCAATTGGATGAGGTTTCGAGTGACTTTTGTTCGAGAACCCTCCACCTATCTTCGAAACCCTGGCCGTGCTCCTCACCCGTCTCAGAAATCCTCAACCATCAGCTCTCTCCGTATTTTTTCTCCAAATGAATTTTTGTCCTCTCTACGAAACCATCAGAAATTTTGAAAAAGAGCCACATAAAGTCTTGCATATATTTTGTATGGAAAAAATAAATTCCGCCATCTTGAATTTTTTTTCTATTCATCAAATAGACCTTTGGGTCTTGATCATCTTTTTCCAAGCAACCACTCTTCCACCATTTATAGTCTCCAAGATAGACACCGACGAAGTTTGTATGGTCGCCATCTTGAATCCGCCATTTTGGAGTTTTTTTTCGGCTCTTTGCCAATTGGATGAGGTTTCGAGTGACATTTGGTTGAACACCCCCCCACCTATCTTCGATACCCTGGCCGGTGCTCCTCAACCGTCTCCGAAATCCTCAATCATCAGCTCTCTCCATATTTTTCCTCCGAATGAATTTTTGTCCTCTACACGAAACCATGGGTGAAAAAAATTTTTTATTGTGTAAATAAGATCATTCTTATTATTTAATCAATCAGCACGAGTCAGCACGAGTAGCTATATATATAGTAACTAGTAGGGCGCGTGGATGCGCGGCTCGCTAAAGCGAACCGCGGTTTTTCTGTCCACCAAGTAGACCTTCGGGTCTCGATCATCTTTTTCCAAGAAACCACTCTTCCATCTATTTCTTCTCCTTTTAAATGCTAAAAAAACAAAGTGTGTTGAGTTTTTATTACCTAACACGAGAACTGTCAGTAAAAATTTAAAGATAAATAATGAACCTTTGAAAACTGAGGACTCCACAGTGTTTTTGGGGTTAACCCTGGATTCAAAGCTACAATGGGGCACCCATATAGCAACGCTTGCTGGCAAACTTAGCTCTGCTGCTTACGCTGTTAGGAAGATTCGACAGTTGACTGACATAGAAACTGCAAAAATTGTTTATTTTGCATATTTCCATAGTATTATGTCATACGGAATCTTAGTATGGGGTAAGGCAGCCGATATTGGAAAAATTTTTGTTTTGCAGAAGAGGGCAATCCGCGCAATCTATAATTTGAGGCCGCGGGATTCCCTTCGAGAAAGATTTAAAGAGATAGGCATTCTTACAGTAGCTTCACAATATATTTATAACAACATAATATTTGTCAGACAAAACATTTTGAGTTACAAAAAAAAGAGTGATTTGTCCGATAGACCAAGTAGAAATCCAAATAGGCTCATGTTTCCTGGGCTGCGCCTCAAGAGGGTCCAAAAGACATTTGTGAGAATGGGCGTGACGTTTTACAATAAAATTCCACAGTCAATCTTAGACTTGCCTCTACACAAGTTTAAGAAATCAATTAAATCTGCTCTCATGAAAAAAGCATATTATACAATTGAAGACTATGTAAATGATAAAAAAGCGTGGATATAATTCGCTCCAGTGATTCATAAGACAGTAATAACTATCCTGTGTTCAATAACAATTGTAAATTTTTTATTTTTTTTGAAAAGAGCAACCGCCGAGTTTCTTACTGGCTCTTCTCGGCAGGAAAGGCATTCCGAACCAGTGGTAGATTCATTGACGATTCAAAAGTGCTTGTAAAAGTTTATTTGAATAAAAAATATTTCTATTTCTATTTCTATTTCTATTTCTATTATAGTCTCCGAAATAGACACCGGCGAAATTTGTACGGCCGCCATCTTGAATCCGCAATTTTGGTGTTTTTTTTTCAGCTCACTGCTAATTGGATGAGGTTTCGAGTGACTTTTGTTTGAGCAGCCCCCACCTATCTTTATTATCCTGACCGTGCTCCTCACCCGTCTCCGAAATCTTCAATCATCAGCTCCCTCCATATTTTTCATCCAAATGAATTTTTGTCCTCTATACGAAACCATCAGCGGAAAGGAACGCATCAAAGTTTGCATACATTTTATATGAAAAAAAAAAATCTGCCATCTTGAATTTTTTTCTATTCATCACGTAGACCATCGGGTCTTGATCATCTTTTTCGAAGAAACCACTCTTCCATCTTTCATAGTCTCCGAGATAGACACCGACGAAATTTGTATGGCCGCCATCTTGAATCCGCAATTTTGGATTTTTTTTTGGCTCTCTGCCAATTGGATGAGGTTTCGAGTGACTTTTGTTTGAATACCCTCCACTTAGCTTCGATAGCCTGGCCGTGCTCTTCACCCGTCTCCGAAATCCTCAACCATCAGCTCTCTCCATATTTTTCCTCCAAATGATTTTTTGTCCTCTATACGAAACCGTCAGAAATTTTGAAAAGGAACCGTATAAAGTCTTGCATATATTTTGTATGGAAAAAATTTAAATCCGCCATCTTGAATTTTTTTTTTATTCATCAAGTAGACCTTAGGGTCCTGATCACCTTTTTCCAAGAAATCACTCTTCCATCTTTTATAGTCTCCGAGATAGACACCGACGAAATTTGTATGGCCGCCATCTTGAATCCGCCATTTTGGAGATTTTTTTCAGCTCCCTGCCAATTGGATGAGGTTTCGAGTGACTTTTGTTTGAACACTCCCCACCTATCTTCGATACCCTGGCCGTGCTCCTCACCCGTCTCCGAAAACCTCAACCATCAGCTCTCTCCATATTTTTCCTCCAAATAAATTTTTGTCCTCTATACGAAACCATCAGAAATTTTGAAAAGGCGCCGCATAAAGTCTTGCATATATTTTGTATGGAAAAAATTAATTCCGCCATCTTGAATTTTTTTCTATTCATCAAGTAGACCTTTGAGTCCTGATCATCCTTTGCCAAGAAACCACTCTTCCATCTTTTATAGTTTTCGAGATAGACACCGACGAAGTTTGTATGGCCGCCATCTTGAATCCGCCATTTTGGGTTTTTTTTTCGGCTCTCTGCCAATTGGATGAGGTTTTGAGTGACATTTGGTTGAACACCCCCCACCTATCTTCGATACCCTGGCCGGTGCTCCTCAGCCGTCTCCGAAATCCTCAATCATCAGCTCTCTCCATATTTTTCCTCCGAATGAATTTTTGTCCTCTATACGAAACCATGCGTGAAAAAATTTTTTTCCATACAAAATTTTACAGGAGAGGTGATCAATGAGTCAGTGACTGAGTGAGTGAATCAGTGAATCAGCACGAGTAGCTATATATATATTAACTAGTAGAGCGCGTGGGTGCGTGGCCCGCTGCAGTGGACCGCGGTTTTTCTGCTCTTAGACTTTCAGGGCTTGATCATTTTCTACTAAAAAACCACTCTTCGATTTTTTATTCTTTGTCAAATAGGCACCGACGAAATTTATATGGCCGCCATCTTGATTCCGCTATTTTGGTTTTTTTTTAGCTCCCTGCCAATTGGATGAGGTTTCGCGTGATTTTTGTTTGAGCAACCTCCACCTATCTTCAATACCCTGGCCGTTCTCCTCACCCGTCTTCGAAATCCTGAATCATCAGCTTCTTCCATATTTTTTCTAAGAATGAATTTTTGTCCTATTTGAAATCATCGGTAATTCTGAAAAAGAATCCTAACAGTCTTGCATATATTTTGTATATGAAAAAAATTAATTTCGCCATCTTGAATTTTTTTCTATTCATCAAGTAGACCTTCAAGTACTGATCATCTTTTTCCAAGAAACCACTCTTCCATCTTTTATAGTCTCCGAGATAGGCACCGACGAAATTTGTATGGCCGCCATCTTGAATTTGCCATTTTGGAGTTTTTGTTCGGCTCTCTGCCAATTGGATGAGGTTTCGAGTGACATTTGGTTGAACACCCCCTACCTATCTTCGATACCCTGGCCGGTGCTCCTCAACCGTCTCCGAAATCCTCAATCATCAGCTCTCTCCATATTTTTCCTCCGAATGAATTTTTGTCCTCTACACGAAACCATGGGTGAAAAAAATTTTTTATTATGTATATAAGATCATTCTTATTATTTAACTAGTACTTATTTTTAATGAAATAACTAAAATGACAATAATTATTAATAATGAAATAATTTTAAGTATTATAATTCAATTTTTAGTACTTATGGAAAATTAAATAATTTGATTTTTGACATGCTCTCACGAAATAAATATTATCTTTAAAATACTCGTGTTTCATTTTTCTAGTAGCTTATACATTCAATAATACGTGTACAAATTTTCAAATCAAAATGTCAAGAAACAAAAAGTTATTGATTTTCGAGACGGTTTATATGATTTCGTCCCATAGTGCGCCGTCGCCGCACCGCTGCCCGCAAGATTCGGAGCAAAGGCTTTACTCACTCTTGCAATGTTGATGGTTCCTCAGAACTTCAAACGTTTTTTCCGACTGAAAATTAAATATAACTTATTATAATTAATTTTGAAAAAAAAAAAATACTATTGTCCTAAAAAAATGCGCTTAGAAAATGCAAAACAAACACGGTAGAAGAACCGAACCCGTAACTTCTAGCTATCAACTCTCTCTTACACTGACTAAGCCCAACGTCTAATACTATAATCGACGAAAATAAGGTCTAGTATAGCTATACCTAACTACCTAACTATAGATATACCTAACAAGCTAACTACAGTTTGATAAGCCAAACTGTACGACGAACTGGGGTATTACACCATTATTATTAGATACTTACCTTCTTCTTCGTCAACCCATAGACGTCTACTGCTGAACAAAGGTCTCTTACGTGGACTTCCACAGATCTCGTTCTTGCGCCGCCTGAATCCAGCGGCTCCATGCGACTCGTTTGATGTCGTCGGTCCACCTAGTGGGGGATCTGCCAACATTGAGCTTCCCTGTGTGAGGTCGCTAGTCCAGCACCTTGGAACCCCAACGACCTTCAGCTCTTCGAACTATGTGCCCCGCCCATTTCCACTTTAGTTTCGCGACTCGCAGAGCTATGTCGGTAACTTGGTTCTCCTACGGATCTCCTCATTTCTGATTTGATCTCGCAGGTAATTTGAAAAAACGTAATAATTGTGAAGAAATTACGTAACTTACGTAATTTCTTCACAATTATTACGTTTTTTCAAGTAATTGAAAATTGATGATGAAATTGATATTTCATGATCCCTTACATAATGCAAAACCTTTACAAAATAATAGGTAAACTCTATTTAACTTCACTAAAATATACAAAATAGTCTTCAACATAAAACAAAAACAATTTTACTTATTATAATTAATTTTGAAAAAAAAAAAAACACTTGTCCTAAAAAAAAAACATAAAACCTTTTTTTAGAAAATGCAAAATGAACGTAGTTGAGATTCGAACCTGCAAATTCTAATTATCAAATCGCGACCAAACCAACTGAGCCAAATTTCTACTAGAAAGAATGACGAAAATAAGGTACATTATAGTAAAGTACCACACAACAATTTGATTAGCCGATTTACGTCACATTTACGTACTGTACGATAAAATTAAAAATAGGTAGGTAGACACTTATAACTATCACCATCTGCTTTTGTTGTTTTTAACCGACTTCTTATTTTGTTCATTTTCTTTTTCGGACTCATTTTCAAAATTTCTACTACTTAGTACTTATTTATTTACAACTATATTATGGTTTATTTATTAACAATATATTGTATACAAACTTATAACTAGGTACACTCTATTTGACTTCACTAAAATATACAAAATACTCTTCAACATAAAACAAAAACAATTTTCAATTATTATATTTCGCGATGTTATTTGATAGCCGAGCGAGAGCAGTGCAGCGCAGGTCCACCTAGCAGCACGCCTTAGCGATCACTGTCTAATTGAGTACGAGTGACAAAGAAGCCGCTACTGGGAAATAAAACGGCCAAGACACAAATTGTGATAAAAAAAGATTAAATTATAATAGTCGCTGTAAAAAAAATCTAAAACTGCCATTTTTTGTAGTAAAATATGACAAACAAATTGTACTTAAATTTTACAAAAATTAATGTATGGTAACTGAGAAAAATGGGAATTCATGTATTTGCAGAGGCAACTTTGCAATTTTTTTCTATTGAAAAAAGTTTACGTCATTGTGTTTTGGAAACAGGCATCAGGCCAGAAATATGATCAATTGTAACTCCCTTTTTTTTCATAGTATTATGACCAATAGATTTTGAATAAAATGATCTTCTTTCGGCTCTATTTAGCTGATCACCGAACCTTAACTAACGTAAGCTTAAAAAGTTATACTAGAGACACGGCAAATTCCTAATTGTAAATGAATTAAAACTACTTGAATTGGATAAAATCTTCATAATACCCATCTTCTAGGATCTAGGTAGTACATGTACCTACCTACTCGAATACATCACAGCTGCCTGTACCCTTGATCCTCGAGTTATGCACCTACAGCTGTACCTACTACCTAGGTACCTACGAAGGTATTGATAGATATGCGTTATTTATTACAGAGTTATTATGTTAATATGTATAAACATCTTTAATAATATAATATATATTATATCTATAATTCTATATTATACAGACAATATACAAATATAAATATTACTTATATAAAACTTAACTTTTAGTCTGCAATTTTGTGACAACAGTTTTATTAAGTTTACTTTTTACTAATAAAAATACGAAAGTGTATATGTTTGTTGGTTTGTCATTCAATCACGCAGCATCAGATCCACGGAGCAATATGATTTTTTGCACTGGAGAGTGGCATAGGCTGCTTTTTTCCCGGAAAATTAAAGAGTTCAGGATTTTTATAAACTAAATCCATATGCGGTATGGAGTCGCGGGCAACAGCTAGTTAGCTAGTTATTCATAAATATTATTTGAACGAAAGCACGTTTTCAAAATTTTTGTTTCTATACGGTCTTTTTATTTGTATACGGGTGATCTTTGGAACGGCTAAACTGGAGACGGGATCCATCTTCGGAACTACTTTTTATCCCGGAAATTAAAGAGTTCCCATAGGATTTTCATAAAAAACGTAAAACACGCGGGCAAGGTTACGGTCACCATCTAATATTGTAAGTAATAAATAATAATTATAATAATATTATAGTAGCAGGAACTAAAATGAAAACAAGACGTCCTTTGATTATGGAATTTATGAATCCGAGTGGAATATTGGTACCTACACATGTTACACAACATTGAGTAATCTAATATCAATTCTCAATGCCTTGACAACAGCGCAGCGACCCACCATGGAAGTGAGCCAGAGAGTTTCGATCATAATATTACTAGAGGCAGCCCGTGCAATACATCTTTTGCACCTACTAATAAAAAACCTTGTACTAACTGACTGATCTATCAACGCAAAGCCTAAACCACTGGAGTTAGAAGCTTGAAATAAAAGCGGGTACCTTTAATAACTTAACCACTCACGCATTGAGTGTTTAGAACTAAGAAACGATTTTTTCGAAATTTCAATCCCAAAGGGGTTAAAAAAGGGGTGAAAGTTTGTACGAAAGTCTACAAGTGTAAGTTTTACTAGCAAACAAAATTTTTAAAAGAGTAAAATATGTTGACCTTACAGTAAAAAAGCAGTAATAAAGATGATAAACTTATAATATTATGTCAAAACTAGCCAAGTCAGATATGGAGCTTCAATTTTATTCTAAGTAATCTGCTTTTTATAAATAATTCTACTGTTCAAATGTAAGAAGTTATATTTTTAACTAGCAAACATTGTTCTAGCAAATTGTGTTTTGAATTTATATTTTAAGAATGTTGTAAGTATGTTCTTATAAATTTTCAGGATTACTTGGCATCCATTTAGATCACAATTCTTTTGTCGGCGAAGTCGAGAACACAACTTGGCTCTCATTTTCACATTTATGTTTTTGATGGGATCTAATTTTATTTGTGTCGGATGATTTTCGCCTCCAGCAATTAAACATCTCTGTGTATTAAACCACATAATTTAACACCTTTTGTTTAAGATAAAACCACTAATCAGTAATTGAGGTTTCTTTGGGATTGCTAAATGTTGTGACACCGGCGCTATAGGTAATTAAAATCTATAAGCTAGTGTTAATTTTTCCAACCACAGAAATGACATATTAAAGATATAGGACATTAAATAAAAAGAAACATCAAGAAATAATCAGTGACATTCTTTGAATAAGTACTTACCTATTTAGTACCTATTTCTTTTTAATTTACGATGCAGCTTAAGATGGTAGCGGGCTAACTTGGAACGGGTAGGTATGGCAGTGTACACTCAACTTATACCCCCTAATAGGTTTTTACTCGTCATCATGCATGTACTGAAATTTTAATTTCCACACAATATTTTTCTTTTCCCTTAAAATCCCTAGTAGGTAATCTTAACGCGAAAGTGTGTTTGCTTATTGGTACATTGGTTTCTCCTTCAATCACGCAGCAATGAAGCAATAGATCCACATGGTTTTTGTAAAGTTATAGCTATTCAGGAAATATTTATGAACTACCTTTTGGACGCAGTTACGCAATAATGATTCAACCCACACAACTTATCAATTGAAAAGTTAACTTTATTTTTAAGCTATTGCATAGCTTCTATCGCGGGTCAGCGTGGAGACCGAATCCAGAAATTACGTAACGAAAATAACCTGACACGGGACTCCTCTACGATGAGCCGCTAGATGGCGTTGATAAAATATGCTATGCAATAGCTTTACCGCGGCAGTCCCCGAGTGCCACACGTCTTTTTTAGATTATGTATGTATTTTATTCGAAAAAGGTTTGAATAATTATTATGTATCTGCGTCTTTTTATCCTGAAAAAACAGGGGGCCCCCTAATCCCGGATGTTTAAAAAACTGCGCATGGACTAAGTCGCGGGAAAAAGCTAGTAGAAGATATTTAAAAACAAGTAACACTATAAATAGTCGCTATCTTCTAATAAATAAATATAGCATTGATTGGTATAATATATCTACATTAAGTGGGGCTGAATACAAAATTATATGCATATTTGGCAGTAGCTTGGGCTGCCGCTATTGGTTGGTGTTATTTCCTGTTTTCTTATATGTTCAACGCTGTTCTCAATACATAATGAAAGCAGAATACCTACCTAACTTAAGGCTCCAACACACATGTGCGATGTACACTATATAGATTACAGTTCTCTAGATGTGACTATGTGAAAATTTAAGAATGGAGGCTATATACACATTTGAAAGTCCCTTTCAGTGTAGGTACTTATGCCGTTTCCACTTTTTTTTAAACTTTATCTACGTACATTTAGTTTATGTGTATACAATACATACATAATAAAAAAAATTGTTTATTTTAATACCTATCATGCGAAAAAAATGCTACCTATGACCTCACTCAGCTTAAACTCAAGACAGAGTTAAAACGAGACAGATTTATGTTAGAGCATATTTGTGTCTCGTTATAACTCTATCTTAAGTCCGACCCAACTAACAAAATGGTCTTAATATAAGTCATATAAGAATTGTGTAAACGTTTTCCAAAAACTGAATGGCATGAAAATAAGGCTTACAAACGCTTATACAACGCGATTTTGGCGCAGTTACTATTTCTATAAAGTCGTATAGCTGTCATTCAAAAGTCATAAGCGAGAACATAGTAGTGTTGTAATATTATCATTGGTATGAGTATTTAGTCGTATAGTTATCATAGCATTCATAGCGCAGACGTTTATCGCACCAATGAATCTATTTGATGCAGTATGGAAGCGCTTTCAATTATAAGTAATAGAATTTAACTATTAATAAATTCTGCATGTGTGCAGACTATATTTTTATACTTTTATACTATAAGTGTAATCAAATTATTTACAAGTTTGAAATGGGATGTGTTTATGTTTAAGTTTGGAAAACTTAATGCGAATATTACTTTAGGGACCAACTTTTTAGGTTTATTAATAAATTTTAAATGCCCCCTTCATTTATTGTGTATTTAATTATTATTTTTTAAATAAAAAATAAATTATTATATGTCATAATGCCATTATGACTTACGAAATACTTATATACCATGAATACTGCTGTGTTAAGAGTTAAAACTCCTTGTACACGATGAATACTGCTGTGTTAAGAGTTATAAACTCTTAAAGAACATGGCGTTCTTTCATTACGAACCTATCAGAGTTCCCTAAAACATTTTAGTAAACCGTTATTTGTCATTCCAAAAAATAGTTTTTTACATTAACAGAACATTTTAGAGACCATAAGTTTTTTGAGAATGTGGCAAAAAAACATATTTTGTCAACGTGGAAAAATGACATAATTGTCGGTTTTCAACTTTATCCGGGGACTAGGGGCCGTTGTGTTGTGTCGTTAACCATGGGAGGTATGGCCATAATGACTTGATTGACATGATTAAGGTTTCTTTAATTATCAGGGATAAAATGTAGCCTATGTGCTAATCCTGGGTATGAGCTATCTCCATTTCAAATTTCAGCCAAATCGGTTCATTCGTGTTGACATCGATTTTCAACAGAAAAAAAAAAGATACCGGCCGAATTGATAACCTCCTCCTTTTTGGAAGTCGGTTAAAAAATAGGTACGGAACCATCACTCTCTGTCGCGTTTATTGGGCTTGGCTGGTTTACATTACTGCGAATATATTTAAAATGTCATGTTCACATGCATAGTCTTATAGCAGCATTATTAAGGTTGTAATACCAGCCAAAATGTCCCGCCTAAAACGTTTGTATGACTGTGTATTTTCTACGATTAAATTGCTTTATAGCTATTTCATATAGACGTTTGTACAACGACTTTTATTACCTAATTGCATTGAAACTTAAATGCAATATACATGATGCCTGTACAACGTCACATTTTAAAACTTGCATTAATACGACACCTATGTGACGAAATAATCATAAAAGCTTAAAATCTTATGACCATTTTGTTAGTTGGGGAGCTAAGGCAAAGCACGCTCTATAGATCTGACCATTAGTACACAAATGAAGCTCTTGACGTTACAGAAATCGGCCATGTGATCATCAATGCCATTGAGACACATGAATTTTTATTGTTGTCTATTAATTTTAATCGATAGCCATCGAAAGGACACTGACCACTGAAAACTTGAGAATTATTTAACCAGTGGGTATCTATAACAAATTCGTGCACATAATAAGAGTATCTTATTTCTACACAAGCTGTTGCTTGCGAAATCTACCCGTTGAATGAAGTATTTTTGAATTATAACTTTATAAAATACTCTAAATTTTCTTTTTTCTTTGAGATAAGCTTCACCTATGTCTTCTTCTTCTAATTTTTTTTTTGTAATTCTTTATATGTACTTAAAAAAATCTATATTAATACTAAATTGCTTCTAAAATTAAAGCTAAAATAAATCTAAAACTTTATTGATATAACCTCAGCGCAACATAGTACTCAAAATGCTAGCAGCAAAATGTAGAAGACAGATACAATCGCTGATTCCAAGTTAGCCCACTACCATCTTACCTTCAGTGCCGGCTTTACCTATGGTGCAGGGTGTGCAACGCACTCGGGCGCAGGGTTTTAGAGGGCGCTTAGGGGGGCGTCACGCTGAGCTGCGCTTGCTTGCTTCTCGACACCATTTAAAATTGCACCATTTTTTGCGCCTGAATTTCCTTTCACTGGTGAAAATATAACTGTATGTCAAACGGTATTCTTGTATTGTAAGTATTCCATTTTGGCCGCGCGTCTACTAGAGGGCGCCAAGATATTGATTGCACACGGGCGCTACATGGGCTAGAGCCGCCTCTGCTTACCTTTAACATCTTACGTTACATCTTACGTTACCATCAAGTGAGATAGCAGTCAAGGACTACCTTGTGAACGATTAAAAAAAAAACTTATAACTTTTATCACGTCACGTACCTATCTACGTTCTTTTCGAGAGATGCTAATTTGAATAATCAAAATAATGACACTCAATGAAACCAAATGACTTCGTCATTTAGTTAAGCTGTTGGTTATGGGTTTATGATCAGTGTGTCGATTCTCTAAAAGTGATTGCGTCAGTGTAACGATTGGCTGGCACCCTCCTGCTATTGGTTAAAATGCATTGATGCAGCAAGAACGCCATAAATTCAGCCAATCACAGGCCATTGCGATTTTTTACACTGATGCAACCATTTTTATTAGAGAATTGTACACCTGGGTGTTAGATATATGTTATAAATGAACTTTGCACCCTTTGCCTACCTAAGCACTTATTTATACTTACTATACTTATTGTTGATGAAGTATTTCTATCTAACTTGAGTACTTACCTATAATTTTTTAGCCTTTACAATAATATTTATTTTTGCAATAAGTCTATAATTGTATGAGTAAGCGCAATGAAAAAACACTTTTAAGTAGGTACGGCATTTTTATTAAATGCATTAATAATAATAACATTCCAAATTAAGATCAAGGCACATTGCGGGAGAGTAAATGCGAAGCGATGCGTCTTATACAATTATGTATATTTAAAGCTTATACTTTATTTTGTAACATATTAGTATATACATATACACTATATTCGCTGCATAATACATACTTGCGAGGAACAAATTAACCCTGAGTGATGTTGGGGTGCGCATGGATTTAATTTTTGAAAAATTTTCATAAGAACACTTAATTTTCGCGGAATATATGTATGATTAGGTATTTCGTTCTTTACGTCTGTAAGTCCCGTCAAAATCAGTTCAGCCGTTTCTACGGTAAGCCCTGGACAAACAGATTTTAAAACAAAAATTTTAATATAGATGTTCTGGTTTTGATACGATTAGGATAGGTATCATAAATAATTCACCTTTATCTTTTAGAAGCTGTGGCAAAGATTAAATAAATAAATGATAAAGATCGTATAATTAAGTGCATTTATTTTAAGATCACAGACAGAATTTTTTATCGTCTATAATTATGTGATGAAAGCTGATTATATCAGTCAGTAATTTATACAGTTCATGAATAGAAAAATCGGTAAAAAATTAGTATCTTATTACGATATCTATAAATTACCTATGTATGGAACATAGCATTGTGCCGTGTGCGTGATAAAGTTAGACATGGTAGACATCGAGACGTTTATTTTTGTTCTCAATCCCCTCATGAGATATTATTATTATATTACCAGTAGAGCTAACATGCGCGCCGGGAGAAAACTTTGTCTACCCATTTACTCGTGAAATCTCACACAAATTCACGAGTAAACGGGTAGACAAAATTTTCTCGTCCGAACGTCAGATACGCAAGTAGCAGGTGGATTAAAAGATAGAGATCTTTTTTAACTGGTAAGAAAAGTAGATCGTATACCTAGTTATATCTATATTTATGAAAGCAATTTTTTAAGGTTCCGTAGTAAATTAACCCTTATAGTTTGGCCAAGCAAGTCCGTTCGTCTGCCGAGACGAAGTAAAGTAGGTAGGTAGGCTAAATATAGGTACTAAAAAGTTGTATTTATTTACAATAATAAGATTTATATACACCCTGTATAAGGGACACCATAACGAAAACTTTGTGAATAGGTTACACTATTAATATTAAATTACAAATGAGCTCAGTTTATTTATTATATAACACCCATATTATGTGCTATTTAAAAGCCGTAGTAAGAATTTTTTAAAGTAGATGTATAGTTAATATATGTAGTCGTCAAGGCCACATATTGTATTGGCCTTATTTAAATTACCAACAAAAATATATAGGGTGTAAGGTACACCATAACGAAAACTTTGGAAATAGGTTACACTTAATGCCTACAATGAAATTACACATGCCACTCATCATCTGGAAATGATGGGTCATCAATATTATAATTTTTGAGCACGCAATGTATCGCGAACAATACATATTACATATACACTCGCGGCTTTAGGTATATACGGAAAATCGCAAGCGGCGGTTTAAAGGTATTACTTACATTCCTTTATATTTCATACACCAAAACAGCAATGTGCTGTTTTGTGTTAAATAATATTGCTATTTCTTGTTTTTTCAATTTAAATCAGGCTGAGATAGGTTATATACACGATTCTAATTTGTAATTAATTAAAAAAATGAAAAAAAAAAAAAACGTTGAGCGTCTCAGAATGTACTGAATCCCTGGTTTCAGTTTTCGTCCCTTACACCTTGCATAATATTTACACTTAGGTACATTCCTACTTTTTCCACACGTTAATTGCCTTTAAATTAAAATCATTCATAGCCAGTTAGTACCTAATTACTATTTCATTAATAAATTTTAATTGACATAAGGTTTTTGCGTCGTTAACGGTAGTCATTTATTTAATCCAATCATATCGAAAAGATTTTTATTCACCATACCCAATGACATCAATATCTTATGGGAATTTTTGGTAACACCACAAGCGGTAAAAGGAGTTCCGAACTGGTTATTCTCAAATACAACATTCCGAAATCTAAATATTCATTAGGTAGTAGTTACCGAGAAATTTTCGAACTGATTTATACATTACGCAACATTGTTAATTTTCAAATAGTTAAGTGTAATAAAAAAAAGTATATTTTTTTGTCAGGCAAGACTATTAATAGACTGGTTTTTGAATGATTAATTAAATTAAAAATCTGACCATCCATCACAAGTTAAACAAGCAGTAAGCACGTCAGTTTATGTCGAGCATCTGTAAAGATTAGAGGTCTGACATACTCGTAACTTAAAGTATCTATTCGTATAATATCAACAAAACCGGCGGTGTCTTCTTCGAAAAAAGTGGCAAAATATTTTTTCTTTAATTAAGCAAGTTCAAAAGATGCCGACATTCTAATTAATGTGCCTTTTCTGTTTAAAATATGTAGGTATTTTAACAAATACAAATGTCATCGTTACTATTTTTCATGTTTTAACAAAATGTTGGCTTTTTTATAAATATTCATAAATAACTTCTGTGTAATTTTAACTCAAAACACATAGATACATATCTAAGTATTATTTCCCCAACTTGTTCTAATTTAATCGATTAGAATTCCGCGAAGAAAAAGGCATAATCTACTAAATAGTATACCTACTTCAAGTACTTAGCAAACAATTGAAGGCTTATACAAAACCTCGCAAATAGGATTAACAATATTGAATTATGCGGTTATCAGCGAGACAGCCAGTAGGTGAAGTGATTGCTTACTAATTAGTGTTACAGTGAAAAGTTAAAAGAAAAAATAAGTGGATTTTTTGTGTAAAAATGACAAGAGAACCGGAAAATACAATCAGCAGATCCAGGGTGGTTCTGTCCCAGGTATGTAGAAGAATTTCATTACCTGCCTACGTACTTATTTCCAAGCTACAGGTTATTTTTTTTAATATTTTTTTTGATAGCAAAATACAAATTTTTTACTTAACAAAATATAGAAATGATCGCGTATCCTTATAGTTGACAATGAAAAAGCTTTCGGAGATTCCCTCCAGCATCCTCAGAATGTAAGAACATGATTTTTTTAAATTTTCGATAGAAAATTACGGTATGTACGGTATCTTACTCTTTTATCGTATTTGTTTAATTTATTGTTACATCTAGATGCACAAATAAGTTTAAGATTAATATCTCGCCAAACTGGACAGCCAGTTTGATGGAATAGTTAATTATTATTATTTATAATTAAAAAGATTAAATCAAAATAAATATATATATCTACTAATTTATAGGCTTTATATTTATCAAATTAAAGCTAAAATCTCATCGATTCTACCGCAGCGCGCCAAAGTAGGTAGTAGACAAACTCAAAATTATTTATTTCATGTAGGCAAACTTGTGGGTCTTATGACAAATCAAGAATCTACCATCGGTTCGGAATGCTGATTCTGCTGAGAAGAGCCGGCAAGAAACTCAGCAGAGTTGTTCCTTTGGATGGCGTAACTAATTCTTTCGCTTTTGGGTCGCTGGTAGACTCGATGACCCTTTTTGATAGCTCTTCAAAATATGTTCTCTCTCATAACGTTTAAATAACGATATGTTCGTAATTGTGCCTCTTGGCTTGTTCGGCGCTAATATAGCCGCCGCGTCCACCATAAAGGAAGTTGCCTGGTTGTGGGATGCAGCCAAGGTATTAAACCAAACTATTACTAGACAAGAGGTGTTTTGAAGTATTAAATTACAACATGGGGTTATTCAAGGGGCAGATCAACAAATTCCTGAAAGCCGGCAACGCATTGGTGGTGCCTGTTCATGGGCGGCGGTAATCACTTAACATCAGGTGACCCGCCTGCATATTTGCTCGCTAAAAATATAAAAAAAAAGTTTAAAATAAAAGTACCTAAGCTAAAATAGAAGTTTAACTGAAAATCAAAACAATTTTATTTTGTCGTTGAACGGGCTCGTACTCTCAAAAATGTGTAGCCGAGAGATACTAAGGTCAAATAACCGGTCAAATGCGAGTCGGACTCGCATACGAAGGGTTCCGTACCAAAAAACGCCGAAAAAACACGTCTTTAGTAGGGGTAGCCCCCTAAAGGGGGGGGCTACCCCTACTAAAG
This sequence comes from Hipparchia sbordonii, assembly GCA_038048805.1. Classification (NCBI taxonomy): domain Eukaryota; kingdom Metazoa; phylum Arthropoda; class Insecta; order Lepidoptera; family Nymphalidae; genus Hipparchia; species Hipparchia sbordonii. Next base: position 4,878,837 of record CM076114.1, on the reverse strand, counting down.
ACGTGTTTTTTTTGACAGGAAATAATTTTTATTATTTGCTGTTATAGACAGAACGGATTTGCTGTTATAGACGTGTTACAGAAACACACATTCTCTGAGAATTTCAACTGTCTACCCATTACGGATCATGAGATACAGCCCGCTGACAGACAGACGGACGGACGGACGAACGGACGGAGACTTAGTAATAGAGTCTCGTTGGTTACCCTTTGGGTACGGAACCCTAAAAAGCAGCTTAATTGAAAAGTTACAGTATTTTAAATAACCAATTATTAATTTATAAAACAAGCTCCATTCATATTTATCTCAATGGCTAATTTTGAATATTTTATAGTGGCATGAATACGTGCCGTTGATCAAAAATGATTACTCTAAACTTGTGTGCGTGTCATTGATCTCCGCTGAGTGAATTAAAAAAAAGAAAGTCATAGGCACACCACATCTTTATTAGAACCCTTCTGATTATAACTTTGATTATAAGAACGAGTTTCGTCTGGTGGGATCAGGTAGTGTCATTAGAGAGTAGTGTTGCCAGACGTCCCATATTTCCTGGGACATCCCGTATTTTAGGCATAGTTTAAAATGTCCCGGCGGGACTCACTCTGTCCCGTATTTGAACCATACTTCGTTTTTCATTATGATATCGATCCAAGTACTCACACACGCAACGTACGTAAAAAAGCGAGTTGATCATCGTTTTTCATTACGATTATAACAGCTATTGTATTCATTTTTACAGATAATATGTTAAAACGAATAAAAATATGCTAAAACTGTCTTGATCCTCAAAAAAATATCAAAAAAAAAATGACACTAAATAATTTTGTTTTTTTATTTGTCCCGGGTAAAAAACTGAAATCCCGTATTTTTTTGTCTATTTAACCATTTGTCCCTTATAGGCTGAAAAAAAATCTGGCAACCCTATTAGAGAGGCAGCATAGGTACATACCTACATTTCAACACGCCATCAGACTAAGGCTGTTAACTTTTTGTATCCTATTTCGTATTAATTAATTAATTATTATTAATTATTAATTAGTGCTATTAACATTATAAATGCGAAAGTTTGGATGCATTGATGGATGGATGTTTGTTACTCAACCACGTCACAGCAACTGAACCGATTTAGCTGAAAAGCAAAGAGATAGATTAATTATTATAGTCGGGAATAACGCATAGGAAACAAGGGAAAACAAGAGAGTTTCCGCGGGAATTAATAAACTTTAATCCACGCGAACGAAGTCGCGGGCATCAACTAGTAAAAAATAAACAATATTTACATCGAATAAGGAAAATAAACATATATTTTTAAATTTTTTTTTTGAAAAGAGCAACCGCCGAGTTTATTGCTGGCTCTTCTCGGCAGGAAGGGCACTCCGAACCAGTGGTAGATTCATCGACGATTCAAAAGCACTTGTAAAAGTTTACTTGAATAAAAAATATTTCTATTCTATTCTATTCTATAAACTAGCTTTTGCCCGCGACTTCGTGGAATCCTCTGTTTTTCCGCGACAAAAGTAGGTGTCACTCTACAAGTAGGTATTCAACTATACGGTATATGTATATCCATACACAAGTGTAAATTAAAAATTTAGAACACGCATGCACGCATGCGCGCACTAACACACGCACGCACGAACGCACGCACGCATGAACGCACGCACGCACGCACGCACAGACAGACACATCAAACTTATAACACCAAAATCACATCGATCCTTTCCTGCGTGATTGAAGGTCAAACAAACACATTCGCATTTATAATATTGGATAAAACATATTATATTTTTAGTGTTTCTCGGGAAACTTAAAAATACTAATCTAATATAATTAAGTATGTATCTATTTTATAGCACCTACAATCTACATAATATCTATAATTGTTTCAAACTTTATAAATTAATCATCCATGACATTTGATTGTAGCTGGGGCAGGTCCATTAAAAAAAGTCCCACCAGAGTTTCGTTTTCATGCAATTTACGACGCTTAATAAAAGATTCGACATTATCTCACGGCTCCAAAATATCACAGCTTGACTTCCGATTTATACAAATGGTTTCAGTTCGGGGTTTTTTTAAACAATATTAGAAATTGACTAATATCCTCCTGTCCCCTCCAAATAAGCGGAAAGCTTGTAGGTACTAGTAGTGGAGTTTTCAGTCCGTACCTTTAACCGTTGGGCTATTAAGGCTTATGAGGGTTGCGTGTTATAAGTATGCTTCCAACTTATTTAACTCGTAGAAAGGAATGAACGGTGAATCGATTCACCTTTATCAGGCCTAGAAGGGTTCGAATTCCATTTTTTTTTGTTTTAGGGCTGATGTTCGACCGCCATATTTAATGTTCAACAGTTTTGGTATACGTATACCTAATATTGTCTTTATTCCTCTCTTAACCAGTAGATAGTTGGTTATATACTCAAAGAGTGGATACCTACTTATCTACTTAGCAATTAAAAAATTGGCTCGGTTCGTATTTGATTCAGAAGATTTTTTGTGCATTTTGAAATGCTTACTTTATCTGAAATATAAATTAAAAAGGTGACTGACTGACTGATCTATACCAATGCACAGCTCAACCAATGTTCGTTTCACGATTCGAAAGCACTTTGTAAAAGTTTATTTGAATAAACAATTGTTCTTTTCTATTCTATACAGCTTAAACTACTGGGCGGATCGGGCTGAAATATATTAAGAAAGGATTTTTGAAAATTCAAATTCAAATGGGGTAAAATAAGAGTTTTAAAACTCGAAATTAACTTGAGCGAAGCCGCGCCCGGGCAAAAGATGGTTGTACAATAAATACAAATACAAAAGTGTGTCTGTTTTTCCTTCAATCACGCAGTAACGGAGCAACGGATCGACGTGGTTTACAGGGTAGAAGAAAGAGGCTACCTTTTATCCCGGAATAAAAGAGGGTACTTTTAAAAACCTAAGTCCACGCGGACAAAGTAGCGGGCAAAAGCTAGTTTTAAATATTAAACAAGTAAATAAAATAAATAGGTACCATATCTATTTCAAAGAATGTATCATAAACCATGTCAGGTTTAAAAGTTAAAATAATATTACTCATTAGGCTATAGGCTAGAATAGATGGTAGTATAAAATAAAGCCACCGTTACATAATGGTGCTTTATGGTAGGAAAAAAACATGTTAACCTCGAAAAATACTAGACAGACCTATTATTATAGAGGAACGCACTTGTATCTTTCTTATCTCGAAAACTGGAATCTCAAATCACAAACTTACATTTAACGTTGGTTAAATAGAAAAAAAGAAGTGTTTCTAACCGACTTCATAAAAACGAGGTTATCAAACCTCCTTTTGAAATCGGTTAAATACATTGTTGCGGCTTAGTTTTAACGTCCCGTCGGCACCCTTTGGATACGGAACCCTAAATCTTGTAATAGTTATACATTCTTTTAAAAACCTATGAATTTATTACAGAAAAAGGTCAATTGATACAAGTATGTATTAATTTAACCACACTTATTTCTAAACAAAAACTTCAAGGTGAGAAAAGAACGATTTTGAATAACATGCATTAAATAATTAACACTAATTTTTGTAACCGACTTCCAAAAAAGGAGGCGGTTCTAAATTCGTCGGCATTTTCTTTGTTTTTATGTATGTTCCCCGGGGCCAATTTGGTAAATTCTATTTTGTTTGAAAGGGTATACTTTCCAGGTGGTCCCTTAGTTATCAGGTCAGGATCTTTAAATTTTATAGGCATAGTTGATATACTTTGTAGTGGTGTTTGAAGTTGGTTTTGTAAAAAAAAATTTACGTTTAAATTATTTATTAACTGTTAACAAAAAGCGCTTAAAAAATGATACTAGAATTATGTATCTACTTGTAAAGATATTGTCCGAATGAAGTGCTAAAACAAAAATTAATTATGTTAAGCATAGGAAATAATAATACCTATTCTTACTGAGAAATAACTGACCTTTTATGTTGCCGAGAATTATTCTAGGTTGTCTAGTGCTAAGCGGATTGTCTGGCTACCCGAGCATCTGTTTTGTCACCTGACCTCCACAACAGTACAGTAAATAACACAGCCATAATATAATTTCCACTCTTGGATTACTAGTTACTAGTTACACATATATTATGTAATAAGCTTTTGCTTCGTCCGCGAGACTTAGGTTGCTGTTTTTCGGGGGTAAAAGGACACTTTCCTTGCCATCATAAAACATCAATACAAAATGTGTGAGAAAATGAAATTTTTTCCTTAATTTTTTTTTTTCGTGAATTTTTTCGATATTTTAAAAGTTATTCTGCTATTTGGGACGGAGACAAATACAACAAACCAAAAACCATGAAAACCGGTCTAGCCGTTCTAGAGTTATAAGTGTTCGAATAAACCCGACTTTGTTTTATAGTATAGGGGATAAAAAGTATCCTATGTCACTCTCTAAGTCCTCAACTATATCCAATATCCATGCAAAAAATGACATCGATACGTAGCAATGTTGCAGCATAATTGGAGGACAAACCAACAAAACAAGAGTGAATAGGCATCTTTTAGGCCAACTCGTTACACCTTAGAACACATCATCACTTTCCATCAGGTGTGGAAGTGGTCAAGCGTGTTCCTATAATGTATTAAAAAAAAACACACGCACACATCCACTAGCTGATCTATAAGCTTGGTTATTACCAAACTTATTTTGTTCGTCGGAGCTTTTATTACCGTTTCCCATGTAATATGACAGTGCAATAAAAAAAAAAACAACCTACACACATCGATAACCGGATGGCCACAGATCTATAAAATTACATTCAATAAAAACTCCATTAGCTGTCGTTGATGTTCAAGTGGCAATAAACCAAAATTATGCGTGTCTGAGCCTCTGAGGCCGCCATCAATCACCGTTCGTTAGATATTTATCGATACTATACAAATAAATAAATTATATTTATGTAATGTCAGGTGTCTATTCCATTATTCTTGACGACGCGACGGTAGCTTATGACATCGATTATGATTTATAGTATCGTAGATTGAGCTTTTTTAAAACATAGTATTTATTAAACTACAGGGCGCCCGCGACTTCGTCCGCGTGGAATTAGGTTTTGGAGTGGAATTTTCAAAAACTGTGACACACGTCCTTCTTTATTTTTAATCGAAAGGCAAAATACAGATTTTCATAGATATAACTTGTAAAATGACGGACTTTCATACAAACATTCATCACCTATTTATTCCCTTTGGGGGTGGATTTTTCAAAATCTGTGACACACGTAATTCTTTATTTTTAACTGAAAGCTTAAATACCAACTTTGATGGAAACAGCTTGAAAAATGACGGAGTTTCATATAAACTTCCATCCCCTATTTAAACCCCTTAGGGGTGGAATTTCCAATAATCCTTTCTTAGTGTAGGTACGCCTACGTCATAAAAGGTACTGTAAACAACTGTAACAATTTCAAGTTTCTAACTTCAATAGTTTAGGCTGTGCGTTGATATCTCAGTCAGTCAGTCAGTCAGGAGTTTGAATTTTATATATTATAGAGATAGAGATTGGTTTATGGATTAACAATTGCAGGATAAACATACATAAATATATAATTGTTTGTGTATTTTAAAATGTACAGAAAGCATTCTAAAAATACTATGGATTTTTTTCGTAAAGATTTTTAAGCTATTGCATAGCTTCTATCGCGGGCTTTGAGCGTGGAGACCGAATCCAGAAATTCCGCAACGAAAATAACCTGACATGGGACTCCTCTACGGTGAGCCGCTAGATGGCGCAATGCTATGCAATAGCTTTACCGCGGCAGTCCCCGAGTGCCACACGTCTTTTTTTTCTACCAGTGATAATGGTTGAGGCCTGTGGGTATCCTATTCGGGTATCGCAAAACTGCTGTCAAAACTGTAGAATGTACTTACATCTACTTTGAAAAATTCATACTACGGCTTTAAAACAGCACAATATTCATAAGTGTAATATGTATTATGATAAACTAAGCTCAATTATTTTATAACTTGCAATATTACCTGCAATTGAATAGTGTTGATACAGAATTTCTATTGTTTGAAAAGTAGGCCAAATTGTTATTTTAAGTAAATCTATGTGCAATTATTATCATGAAGTAATTTGCTTGCTTAGATTATGCTTATTACAGACATGATTGAAAATATCGTAGGCATAAGTCAAAGTAGGCTTAGGTACGCACACTTTATGTGCCAGATGACAGTAAAACTGATGTACCTTTTACGTCACATGAGCAAAAGAGGCCTCAATAGCCCAATAGTTAAAGGTGTGGACTGAAAACTGATGCTGCCCTGGTAGCATGGACGGGAGAAATTTTATCCCCGGGAAAAGGATAAAACGTTTATCCCCTCGCTTAGCTTTATCCACCCGTCGAGCATGGGCACAGCGGCGGTGGAAATAACACTCAGTGGATATACTTATAGAAATATACATCGCCTTCTCCTCTGTCGCCATGCTTTAGCATAGGGAAAAGATAATTTTATCCCCTGTCAGTGGATAAAATCTGGGGATAAAACTTTTATCTCCTGCCCATGCTACCAGTGCTGATATCTATAGAGCGTGCTCTGAATCAGCTCGGACTCAAGATAGAATTAAAACGAGACAGATTTATGTCAGAGCATATTAGTGTCTCTTTTTAACCTCTTTCTTGAGTTTGAGCTGAGTCAGAGCACACTCTATAGATCTCAGCATGAAAGTTCGACGATTCGATCCTAATCCATTGCACTGTTCTCGTACACAACCACATTATTTGGTGGAGAGAAAACAATACTAGACAAGTTCAACTTGGCTAGTAGTAGTATTATTTTTAAATAAAACCGGCCAAGAGAGAGTCGAATTAGCACACGAAGGGTTCCGTACATACGTAATAGCGATTGCAAAAAACGCCGAAATTATTCTATCGTCGTCATACGAAGTCATGTCAAATAGTATTTTTGTGTTGTCTTTAGAATGTTTGCCCCCTTTCAATTAATTATTATTATGCTATCTTTTATCTTACCTCCAAAGTCTTATCAGAGCGTTATAGATATTTTGTCAGATTAATTCTTAGTTTTTGTATTTATAATTATCAATACAAAAACTGTCAGACCGTCCAGTTTATTCATTGGTTTTCAAAAATGAGTTATAAAGGATATCTCACAAAGTTTGGGACGCATGGCAAATATAATAATTATATACTAATTATACCTATCTGGAAAATAGAATGTGATAATTCTAATGTTTACCTACATGTGCAATAAAGATTACTTACAATAACAGTTTACATTTACTTGTTCACGTATTTATAAGTTATATATTATGTCAATATTAGTTCTTTGTCTATAAAATCACTAGCTGCTGACTGCGGCTTTGCATGTAGAAAATTAATAATAATTATATTATATACCGACTAGATAGTGCCCACAACTTCGTCCGCGTGTATTTAGGTTTTCCGGGACCCGCTATTCATATAAAAAAAAAAATTATTAAAATTTTAGTAGCTTGAAGTTCTTAGTTTTTTTTTTTTTTATTTTTTATTCTATGACAAGATAACCCTTGACTGCGATTTCACCTGATGGTAAGTGACGATGCAGTCTAAGATGGTAGCGGGCTAACTTGGAAGGGGTATAGCAGTGTAAATTCAACCCATAGTCCTAATCGGTTTCTACACGCCATCGTGCCGGAACGCTAAATCGCTTGGCGGCACGTTTTTGACGGTAGGGTGGTAACTAGCCACGGCCAAAGCCTCCCACCAGACCAGACCAGAGACAATTTAAAAATAATAAATTACTAAATTGCCCCCGCCGGGAATCGAACCCGAGACCTCCCAGTTATAAAACCACAGCGCTCACCACTGCGCCAGGGAGGTCGTCAAGGAGGAGGAGTTCTTACATGTTAAAGAGAGAAGGTACCAGATTTCCCCTTACTTTCAAGGGATGGACGCAAATTAATTGTATTCAATATTTTAATGACTTTCCCGGATAAGAATATATGCAGGTAGACTTTTTTTATCACTTTTTTTATCTTTATTTATTTTATAGGGCTTTTATAGTTGGTATATCCTCCAAGCTTTTATACAATAAGTATATTATGACAGCCTTATCGTACTTTTATCATAGTGTTATCATATTATACTTTCAAATCAACAACAATTATGCTTATTATTTATCTGTTTTTAAACTTTTAAAATAAAATTGTGCATAAGAATTTAGTTTTTTATGGTAGAACGCGTTAAAGCTTTTAGATCGTTTAGATATAAGTGTTATTTAATTCATAGTACTTTAGTGCTATGAATAAAATAAAACTAAAATATAAAATGTAAAAAATAAGATATAATATGTTTCATTGAATCTTTAGTGTTCTATAAAATGTAATTTATTGACAGTTTAGTCCAGTGTCGAAATCAATTTTATAAAATCAACTAGGTATTGTTAATTGCATATTTTAGAATAATGTTTACAAATGATGAAGAAAATATTAGATTAATAGATTACAGACTTTTAATATGTAGACGTCAAGAATTCTGCATAATTTAAAAAAAAAATTAATCTGTATTCTAAATTGCTACTATATTTAAATATTTTAATATACTTACATAATTTTAACATTTAAAATAGATGTTAAACAGATATAAGTGGATTACCTACCTATTTATTTATAAAATTAAGTAGGTGTTATTATCTTTATGCTAATAAAATTAAGTATTTATCTTTGTGCTAAATTAATACTATTATTCGGATATTATAATATTATATGTACGTATATGAATACTAGATGATACCCTTTCCAAATTTTCCAGTTGTAGAGTGAAGGAGTAACAAACACACACACAAACACACACATACGCACACGCACACACACACACGCACACGCATACAAACTTTCGCCTTTATAATATTAGTGTGATATTAACTAGCGGACGCCCGCGACTTCGTCCGCTTCTTCAATTCACAATCGACAGTTCCTAAATCCCCACAGTTTAGTTTGGTAGAACCCCAAAAATTTTAAAAATTGTTTTCTTCTTATAACTACCGTATTTACTTTCGTATGCAGTTAGTAAAAAGCTGTTCTTTTGATATTATGAACAGACACTTCAATTTTATTGATTTGTATAGATGTATAGATACGATACTTATTATATCAAAAAATCAATTTTTTAAATTTTTTCTGTTTGCCTATCTGTCTGTTTGTTCCAACTAATTTCATAAAATGTTTTCATTTTAAGTATATCATGCTCTCTTTAAACATTTCTGTGGCGGTGTCGTGTGGTGCGGGTTGTTACGTTCCCTCAAATATGGTTGAGCGAAGCAATGGCTGGATCATGCGTCGTGCTCGTGAACGGGTGCCACCAACGGGAATGGGTCTGCTTTGTCCGCCCATTTTCACATGCGTGGGATTGTGTGTACCTGCGTATGCATTTTTGAACCTTCATTGTGGAAGCACTGTATTTGTATGTATAGTTTTGTTACAATATTGTAAAAAAAAATTTCTGAAAAGAGCAACTGCCGAGTTTATTGCTGGCTCTTCTCGGTAGGAATGGCATTCCGAACCAGTGGTAGATTCACTGACGATTCAAAAGCACTTGTAAAAGTTTATTTGAATAAAAAATATTTATATTCTATTCTATTCTATTCTATTCTATTCTATTCTATTCTATTCTATTCTATTCTATTCTATTCTATTCTATTCTATTCTATTCTATTCTATTCTATTCTATTCTATTCTATTCTATTCTATTCTATTCTATTCTATTCTATTCTATTCTATTCTATTTTCAGGTGTTGGCATGCCTCGCGCTGAACGTGCTGCTGATCGGCCTGGGCATGTCCATCAGCTTCGTCACCATGGTCCTGCCCGAGGTGCTCGACGCTAAGGAAGGCCTGTCGATGAACCAATCGCAGGCTTCGTGGTTCGGTAAGCATTTATCTTTAAAATTAAGAAATAAAATCGGCCAAGGGCGACTCGGACTCGCATACGAAAGGTTCCGTAAAGTCAAAAGTCATTCATTGCAATTTACGTTGCCTCTTCGGGCGTGCAACATACACACTGAAAAATATGAATTAACTATGAAAATTATCAATGTCTGAGTCTAAAATTACATGTAAAATTTAAAAATATCTAAGTTGAAAAAACCGTGCCAAAAAACGCCAAAAAAACACGTTTCTAGATGGGGGGTTCTTATTATTTGTTGTAATAACAGCAACAGAAATATACATTCTCTGAAAATTTCAACTATCAACCTATTATAAATCATAAGATATAGCCCGCTGACAGACTAACGGACAGACGGACAGTGGAGGCGTAGGTAATAGGGTCCCGTTGGTTACCCTTCCGGTACGGAACCCTAAAAAAGAAAAAGCATTTATTTGGAACACACGCATCACACAGTTCGAACGAAGGGCCTCTTGCATCGCCCTAAGAATTTCTTTTTGATGCAACTAGCATTCTGTTCGGTGGCAAATAATGTATTATATTTGCCAAAATTGCCACTGCTATTTCCTTTTGCCGTATAAATTATTGGTTTTTGACAACTCACCAAACCTATTATAGTTTGCCAATTTACATAAATTGAACATGTGGTTAAAACTACTTTTCCACACGAGGCCGGCAGAAGCGCGTGCGCTCGGCTAGCACGCTCCATGAATTATAATAAATAAGCAGAGTCTAAGTTAAATGATTTAGTAGATTTTTAGAAAAAAAAAAAAAATTAGAATAATAAAGATAAATATTAAGATTTTACAAGTGTTTCAGCGTTTCCATAAACCGTATTAATAACTTTCTATCAACAAAAAACAACGTTGTAGATATACTAAATTATTTTCTTAAATAGGTATCGTAAAAAACTTAGTACAAGCATTAGGTATTAAATACGTATTGTGTGGTAAAAGTTTATAGAAATTGATATAAAAGACATACTGAATGACTGACTAATTGATCTATGAACGCACACTCGAAACCACAGGGCAGATAGGTCTGTTTGGCATACAGATAGTTATTATGACGTAGGCATCCGCTACGAAAGGATTTTTGAAAATTCAACCTGATTAAAAAATCGAACTTAAAATGAGCGAAGCGCGGGCAAAAGCTAGTAAGGAAATAAAACAAAATCTAGAGGTTTATATACCCATTTAGCCGTGGTAGTTTATATAACGAAAGGAATTTATTTAGGGGTTTCATTGGGAACCTTCAGACCTTGCAATTGGGTTCGAAACGTTCTTGAATGCTTATTCTTGAGATAATCGTCGAATAAACATTCCGTTAAAGTTGTGAACTTATGACGTAATATATTATGTAACTGTCAAGGGCAAATACATCAGTATATAAAGGCATATAAGACAATTTACCTTTAATTAATTTATTTCTTCATAATATGGGATGGGTAATAAAATATGTTGAATAAAGAATGAACCACAACAAATTACTTTTTAAAAGTTTACTCGAATAAAAACTTTTCTATTCTATTGTATTCTATATTCTACATGTAAGTAATATATCTACCTATAACACCTACAATCTACATAATTATTATATGTAGCTTGTATGTGTAGGTATATCTGCGCCTAAGGTCCCAACGTTTCCAAACGAAAATATGTTACTAATATTATAAATGCGAATATGTGTTTGTTTGTTGGGTTATTGGTTTGTCCTTTAATCACACTGCAACAAAGTACGGCATAATTACCGGGAGAGTGATTAATGATTACCGGGAGGCTTAGATTAATTACACATATTATAAATATTCTTAGGACATAGGTTAATTTTTATCCCGGGAAGTCAACGAGTTCCCGTGGGATTTCAAAAAAACTAAATCGCGGAGTGGCACAGCTTTCGCGAGCTTCCCTAGGTATCGAACCAAAAGTATCGATACTACTCAGGTATCGAGTAGTATCGATACTTTCGGTACTTATCGGTACTTTTTGCGAATCCCTAAGCATCATGCAAACTTGACATACTTGATCGTATAGGCATAGGGCCTGTCTAAAAATGTCTTTCTTCCAGGCAGCATGGCGTTTCTATGTCAACCGCTGGGCAGTATTTTCTCCGGCCCCATTTTGGACTACTTCGGCAGGAAGAAGGCCCTGTTCCTAGTCAACATACCACACCTGATAGCGTGGCTACTCATGTACTTTGCGTGGGACGTTCCTTCCTTACTCCTTGCCAACGCGCTCCTCGGCATCGGTACGGGAATTATGGAGGCACCATCCATCACATATGTGGGAGAAGTCAGGTGAAATACCATATTTTTTTAGTCAATTTATTGCAACCACCATCGCACGCATCATAAATTCAAATTCAAAATTTATTTATTTCATATAGGCTAACTTGTAGCTCTTATGACACGTCATAAATCTACCACCGGTTCGGAATGCAGATCCTGCTGAGAAGAGCCGGCAAGAAACTCAGCAGTTGCTCTTTTCAAAAAAAATTTTTTTTTTTTACAAAGCTATGCTATATACAGTGCTTCCACAATAAAGCTTTAAAAATGCAAAAATGCATACGTAGGTACACCAATCCAACGCATGTCAAGATGGGCAGTCAAAGCAGACCCATTCCCGTTGGTAAAACATAGTAATACTAGGATAAAATATGTAGACATAAAAATAATAGAAATAAGACTTATAATAAATAGATGCAAAACAAAAAGAAAAAAAAGGTGTGGATTATGATAACAACAGAAATTAATAGTTAAAAAAAAAATGGCGGATCCGCCAGTCTACTCTTGACGTGCCACAACAAGGCCACAAAACGTATGCAAGAAAAGAAATACGTGTCTAAAAAGAGAATATATTATAAAAAAATAACACCATGCAAATAACCAGCGCTGCAGCTTGCTGCAGCATGATGCTGAGTGGGGACCCTATTTGATCACATTATGCGAATATTTTTTTTTTCTTTTTTTTCTTTATTTTACTTGAATTGTGTTGATCAAATAAAATCTATTTTCTTTCTTTCTTTCTTTCAAATATAAATAAATAAATATCTTTATTGATGCAACTAAGACTCACAGTGAAGTACAGTTACTAATTTACTATGTTAGTTATTAACTTTAAATCCTCAATAATATTTTTTGAAGTCCCTTAATGTGCAGCGTGTCATAATTATAACTATTTTTATTTACAATTAATTTTCCAGTGATCCCTCACTCCGAGGCATCCTTACAACGCTGACCAACAGTTTCACATCGCTGGGCATGTTCATCGCATACCTGCTGGGAACTGTGGTGTCATGGCGCCAGGCAGCCCTTGTGTCGCTCTCTGTACCTTTGGCGACGATGGCACTCGTATTGTTTGTACGTATCGCGTAATATTTTAGCACCTTCTCTTCTCTTCTTTAGGTCGCTAACTATGGGCTTCATAAGAAGGCTCAGGGTCAATAAACGGGTGATAGAGCGAGCTCTTGTAGTATGCCTGCGAGATCAAATCAGGACTGAAGAGACCCGTAGGAGATCCATACTTACCAACAAGATACTGCCGGCCTTATGAAAAAAAAAAGTGCAATGACTAAGTGCAAGATTAATAGTGAGTTATTGCACTTTTCATAAAGACGGCAGGGTCATCAAGTCACGAAGCTGATGAGGCAATGGGTGGGGCATAAAGAACTGATGGTTAAGGGTCTTAAGGTGCTGGAGTGGCGACCTCGCACCGGAAAGCGCAGTATTAGCAGACCCCCCACTAAATGGACCGATGACATCATTCGAGTGTCTTCTTTAAGGTCCATAACAACCTTATTATTATAAATATTATAAGTATCGTATTAAGTATTTCATTCAAATACAAACGCGTAAATAATCGCCTATTAATTAATTATTCATTCCTTATGAATAATAAATAATAGGCTTCGAATCGCTTTATATACCACTAGCTGTTGCGCACGACTTCGTCCGCGTCAATTTTTTTTAAGAAGTTTTTAAAAGAATATATTTTAAATATGGATAATTTCACCCGTTTTTGCAACATTTTTCACTGATGCTTCGCTTCTATTGGTCGCAGCGTGATGTTATATAGCCTAAAGCCTTCCTCGATAAATGGACTATCCAACACAAAAAGAATTTTTCAATTCGAACCAGTAGTTCCTGAGATTAGCGCGTTCAAACAAACAAACTCTTCAGCTTTATATATTAGTAGGTATAGATAAGGTATTTTCGACCATCATAATTCATAATTATTATTATTTACGATCGAACTTTAGAGTTTAGACTAAAGTAACGTCGCGCGCCGTATCATTTTCATGGATAACTGTTATGCTACGTCTACGTCAAACTAGACGTCAAAACCAAAACAAAGGGTTATTAAGCTATTGCATAGCTTCTATCGCGGGCCAGCGTGGAGAACGAATCCAGAAATTCCGTAACGAAAATAACCTGACACGGGACTCCTCTACGGTGAGCCGCTAGATGGCGTTAATAAAAAATGCTATGCAATAGCTTCACCGCGGCAGTCCCCGAGTGCCACACGTCTTTTTTTTTGTAGTATTTATGTATTAGTAAGTTTGTATTTACGTATGTTCCACGGTAACGCCTAAACTACAGAGCCAATTTTAATGAATGAGGTGTCAATTGATACGTTATTATGATTCAGATATCCATCAATATGATGGATTATTATATATCTATAATTAAAATTTTCATATTCGGTTTTCAACTTATTCTCGCTAAAGACATTTTTCCCGCTTTGGTAGCTTATCTATCTCCAGGTAGCTTGGTTCCCTATATGAAATAATATTTCCATATTATGTTGAAAAGATCAAGTTTGTATAAAATAAACATTATTATTAATAGGGCTACTTAAATTAAAATGGAGCGATGTCGTAAGCATCAGATAGTTTTTAAATGATTCGACAGTTGGTAGGGTTCCGTAACCAAAGGGTGCCAATTGCCAACTCGACCCTATTAATAAGCGTCCGCTGCCCGTCCGATCGTCTGTCTGTAAGCGCGCTGTATCTCATGAACCGTAATAGGTAGATGCGTTGATAATAGTTATAATAGGTATTGATAGGTTGCCAATATAAAAAACCGGCCAAATGCGAGTCGGACTCGCACGAAGGGTACCATCGTAACAATGATTGTTAAAGCCGAGCAAAAAACGCCGAAAAAATCACGTTTCTTGTATGAATAATGAGGGTAATTCTATACAAAGCAAAGTGAGGGATTCTAAGGCACAAGAAACAGCTTTACTCTTGTGTGCCAACCATTAAGATATAACCAACTATATCTTAATGGTGCAAACACAACAAGTTATCTACCTACTATAATTTCGTATTTCTTCTTTCAGGTTCCTGAAACTCCAATATGGTTGATATCAAAAGGTCGCCAAAAAGAAGCAATGCATTCCCTATGCAGACTACGGGGCTGGGCTCAACCCGAACATGTTCTAGACGAATTCAACCAACTCATAGAATATAATAACGCTTACAGAGAATGCGTTATGTGCACCGAAGAACACACGCCAGAAGAAAGTCCATGTGAACATTCCAACTATAACGTATTCAAGAAGATCTATCTAAAATATAAGTACGTGTTCTTCGTCAAGGAAACCCTGAGGCCGTTTGGGCTGGTCATGGCGTATTTCTTCTTCCATACCATGAGTGGTTTAATACCGGTCAGACCTAACATGGTAAACGTGTGCAAGGCTTTGGGCATGAAGTTTGATCCGAAAGCTATAGTGGTAAGTAAATTATCTTCATCATCAAGAACCATGGCTCTAAATATCTCTGGGGAGAGAGAGTGAATGATAAACGTAAACTGCAGTTTACTTGAAAATAAAGTTACGGATATTTTCGTCATTTTTTTAAATCATATACCAAGTTTTTGATAGAGAAAATTGGCGA
Source organism: Hipparchia sbordonii (assembly GCA_038048805.1). Taxonomy (NCBI): domain Eukaryota; kingdom Metazoa; phylum Arthropoda; class Insecta; order Lepidoptera; family Nymphalidae; genus Hipparchia; species Hipparchia sbordonii. The sequence continues at coordinate 4,863,030 of CM076114.1, read as the reverse complement.
CGAAATTTACTAGTTGCTTTCGCCATTTTCTTAAATATAAACTAGGCGTAACACATTAGACATTAGGTATGTATTAAATATCCTATATATAAGTTGTATATATTAGCAACAATTACATATACTTACTTGAACATTAATCAGGTGTAAATAGCAGAGAATCAGATCATTTTTATTACGATTTCTTTGCTCTCCTGTAAAATTGACTTTTTTCTATTATGCCTTTATTCGCTTGGGCCATCGTTTTGTTCCATTTTGTTTTGAAAAGAGCTTAGACCATTCAACCTAATGTACGGTCTGGAAAAGAGCAATTGCTAAGTTGATTGCTGGCTTTTCTCAGCAGAATTTGCTTTGCGATAGTAGAATCTTGACTAGAATAGAATAGAATAATTTTTTATTCAAATAAATGCTATAAGAGTTTCAGGTTGGACTATCTGAATTAAATAATTTTGAATTTTATTTAATTTATGATTTTTTCTTCCAGGTGACAGTCGGGCTGGTCTACATAATAATGAACCTAGTCTCTGCAGCCGTAGTCAAATCAATAGGCAAAAGAAAGCTAGTCCTCACATCATTATTCGCCACAGCTTGCTGCAGCCTTGCTATAAGCATATACGCAGGCGTCAATCTACCCTTCAACGTGTTTTCGTATGAAGCGAGCACATTCCCGGAACAAAAGGAGTTTCTACCCATTGTGCTGTTTATGTTGCTGGTCTCCTTCACTAGTACTGGTATACCTTGGGTGCTGCTTTCGGAAGTATTTCCGTTCAGGTGTGTGATCTTTTATATCCATTAATTGTTTGTGTGCGCAACCCTGGCGCAACCACTTATTTTTTACTTAGTGTTCCGTATCCGAAATTAAAGGCTCCCCTACTAGAAACGTGTTTTTTTCAATTTTTTTTGTACAAAAGGTTATTTGGGTTTGTGGAAAAACAAGAAGAAATCTCTTTATTAGGTAGGTACAACCCTTCCGACCGCCAACGAAACCATTGCTATATAACCAGTCTTGTACAAAGAAACCAGTACCGAACGAATACATTTTGTTCTTTGTACGATACCAATTAATAGCAATAAATTAGTGCTACGTAACCACGTGCCGCTCGCAGCGCGCAGTACCTACAGTTTACAGTACTCCTCTCCCCTCTGCTCACATTCTGCTATTTTCTATTTTCAGGAGTCGAGGCATGGCGACCGGCTTAGCGGCCGCTCTTAGCTACGTAATTTTCTTTGTAGCTTCAAAAACCAACTACAACCTTGAAGCGAGCTTCCACATACACGGAACCTTTCTCCTTTACTCTATCATAGGTTTTATTGGTACGATCTATTTATATTTCTTCTTGCCAGAAACGGAACGTAAGACTTTAGTAGAAATCGAAGCGTATTATAAGGGAAATCAAAAAATATTCGCCGACGACTTTTTTATAAACGCCTTTAAAAAGAAAAATGGCAAAGACAACGATGTCGATTGTCCTATGCTAGTTAGTCGCTTATAGTTCATTTTAATACTGTTAGTAATGTTTATTCATTGAAATTCTCAATACTTAGAAAATTAATTAAGAACTTTGTTTTTGTTAAACGCTCTTAAAGGCTGGTGCCATGCCGTATTTTTGTTACTACGTACTTAAGGTAATTACTTTTAGTAATAAGAAATGTAAAAAAGAAAATTATTTTAGGAAATTTAAACTCATATTGAGTTTAAGAAATTTAAAAAAAATTGGTATTTAGCTTATATTGAATTCGAATAAATTAATTATTACGTAAATGTAATAATTCAGAACTCAAAAAATTTAAACAGAAAAATAACACAAAAAAGCGCAGATATATTGAAAATAATAAATAAAATACCACAAAAGATCTTTATCAAAATGTTTGGTATTTCGCACAAAAGTATGGTACCTGGAGATATACCAATACTTAAATCATTTTATAAAAATTAAATCAGAGATAAGACTAAGTTTTATTAAATAAAGAATTTATTATTTTTAAAGTCGAGTGTATTTATTTTAATTTTTCGACAATACGGTTCCATAAATAAAACATACAAAAAAGTTGTGTTTGTGAAGACTTATTCTTAAACGAAATATCCAAGTATTATAGAAGATTCTGCACGAATGCCATCATCCTGCCAGCATCCACATAAGATGTTGGCATTCGTGAAGAAAAATCCGTGGTATACTCCACGACACCTTATCGCATAGTGGATTTGTAGCGTGGATGCTGTACTTCTGAGAGGTCGCTGCAGCGTCCTAAAGAGTAAGAGCCATAGCACACGGCGTATTTTATACGCGCAGACGACGCGCAGATGACGCGCGTATACGCGCTTCATACGAGATTTGAACGCAACCTTCTAACCTAAGCACACGGGGCGATCGTGAAACGCGCCTCTACTGCGCGTATACGTGCTGTAGTCGCTCGTAGTTTTTGCGTTTTGATTAGAAACTCCTCTTCTTCAGTTGTACAATGGCATCGGTTGAGACAACACTGCTTATGCTGGCTTTAGTACTTCTTTTAAAAAGAAAGAAACGAAAAAAAAACCGAATCTATTGGATAGACCCCTTTACGAGTGAAAAAGATTGAGTGGTCATTATCATTTACGCGCGTTTGTATCGCTGCAAACGCGTGTATACGCGCTTCATGCGCGCGCTTGTATCATCAATGTAAACGCAACAATCAGCGTCTACGGCGCTGAAGACGCGCGTTCCTAATACGCACGTCGTCTGCGCGTTAAAAATACGCCGTGTGCTTACGCTCTAAGATTGCGTGGTGCGTTGCAGAACTCAAGCGCTAATTTATTTATATGGAAGCTTACACCGTGTGATACACCAGCTTTGTGTCAAACAATGCGTCAAAATCACTAGTTTGCAATATTTTCATTTAAGTTTATACAATTACCAAATTGTTATTTTATGTCTAAGCTCCATTTAGAATTCTGAAAAAATCTCTTGTTTCACCTCGAGCAGTCGTGGCCCATGTATTTGGTCTTCCACATCTATAATTGCCACAAACAGTAGCCATAGTAATTGGTTTGGTATAAACTATCTCTTCTTTGGGAATATGGAGAGACAATTTAACTCGATCTACGTGATCATCGTCAGAAATCGTATCATTAACTGTTGTGAATTCAAGACTATCTTCTCTCTTGGGCATATTTTCATCACAGCATGTACATTTTTCATCACAATCAACAACGTCGAAAACTGTAACCAAATATAAAATTAAACTTCATTTTACATATCTGTACCGCAGCAAGTTAAATGTTTAATTTGCCACTGCTGGAGAATTATTTAAAGGGGTTCAGAAAAACGGTTAGTTACTTTTTAAATGAAATTTTTATTATAAAGTTGCTGAATAACACAGTACCTTCTTATAATTAGTAATTACGTTCTTCTCTTTTTAATAGTCGTAAGCCATGTTAAAGGTCTCTGACAATTAAATGATTTACATTTAATGTGATTTTTTGGTAAGTATTCCTTTGTGGGTATTTTATTTACTACTATTTCATTAGGTTTTGTCGAGTTATTTTCTACATTTGTTATTTCAACTACTGTAGGTGAATTAGTTTGAGGTAGTTTAGCTGTTAAACGTAAAGTTATGAATGGAACTTTCTTTGTGTTACTGTTTTCAGTCAATGTATAGCTTGGTACAGTAGTTCTTGGCTCGTCTAATTCCAGCACTTCTTTGGACATGTTAATGTGAATTTCAGGTATTTCGTTTTCATGAGATGAAAGTTCTTCTTGGAATTGTTTATATTCTATTATTTTTGTCGTCTCTGTAGTTGTTTCCCAGGTCACTGGTCTGTTACAACAATAATGCAGTACAGAGTTGGGAGAATTATTTGCTGTTGTGCTTTCATTATTGGTAAATAATATAGTACTACTTTCTTGAATCTTTGTAAGGAATACATCTGTAAATTGGGATGTAGACTCAGCTACAGTGGCATTATTAGTTGTGGAAATAGATACAGAATTTATCAAATTATTATCCATGTTGTTTGGTTCTATGGTTGAGTACTCAAGATTTGTAGCCACTTTTTTTGATATTTTATTTTCATTTAAGGTTGCACTAACAGGTGGTGTTTCTAATTTTTCAACCACTTTGTCAATTGTAGTTTGCCAAGTTTTAGGTATGTCACAACATGGTAAGATCTCTTTAGATTTATTTGGTAATCTCGTAGATTTCTCTAGTTTAGTCGTATTTGTTGTATTGTATTTTGATGTCAATAGTACATTTTGAGGTTTTGTTGTATTCTTTAATAAAATATTCGGACTTCTGTGGGATACTGTAAGTAATAATAATATTAAAATTTTATATGTGAGAATCCTATACTATACACAAGAATCAGCACAATAAAATTTTATCAAAAGCTATACCATAGTAAGTTGAATTTTTAGTTGATATTTGAAACATCCGAGTTTGCATCCATGAACAAAATAATATGTAAGTCTCTTGATAACCTGCAAGATAGCAAAAAATATTACATAGGTACATTCACGAATATAATATTATTCATAGACTTACATGATATTATTACATTTTATTTGTACTTTGGGTGTGATAAATGAAATTTTAATATAGAAATGGTGATCACTTACATTAATAGTTTTTGGCATTGCAAAAGTATATTTTTCAAAAATGTTAAATAACGGTAAAAGTATTTATGTGAGATACGCTTCCTCACATTTAAGAATTTTTTGTAATTTCCTGGATGAAATTTTATCATAACATTGGAGAAAAACTAAAGTTGCAATGGTAACATTTATTTTAAAGGTACTATTTTTACAAACATTTGTCGATCAAATTAACACAAAAAGTCAGGCTGTCCGCCAGTACATGAAGTTGCTACTCTCGTCATATATTCTGAAAAGACAAAATATAAGTGTTAGTGCTAATTTTCGATTACTATTTTTATAATGCTTATTGCATCTGTTTGGCGCACTTTACTTTGGGATTCCAACTTACAATTAAATATTTTGGCATTGATTGTTATTTCTTAACTATGTCTGTCAGTCGTCTCGTGTTCTTAATGATAGTTTTTCTCCAGTGTTATGAAACCACGTATCATCACTGGTAGCATGGGCAGGAGATAAAAAATTTATCCCCTGATTTTATCCACTGACAGGGGATAAAATTATCTTTTCCTATGCTAAAGGGACAGGGGAAAGGAAAAGTATATTCCTATAAGAATATCCACTGTGGATATTATTTCCACCGTTTTGCTCATGCTCGACAGGTGGATAAAAGAGAGCGAGGGGATAAACATTTTATCCTTTCCCCGGGGATAAAATTTCTCCCGCCCATGCTACCAGTGCTGATGACTATATGAAATAATCAACACTTTTAGACGAGGAATTCATCCGAAGCACGTCGAAAGACACGAGAGTACGGCAGAAAACTAATAGGCTGAGATCTATAGATCGTGCTCTGACTCAACTCAGACTCAAGATAGAGGTTAAAACGAGACACAAATACGCTTTGACATAAATCTGTCTCGTTTTAACTCTGAGGCGTACGTTCAGACATTCGCCGCAAATGGATCGGCTCCACTCGGCTCGGTTTGCCTACTGCTGCCTCAGATTTAGAAGATACAAAAGAACATACGAGTGCCATAGTCACAGTTGTACTCGTACATATCACATTGATCGAGGAAGCTACGTCGACTGCAGCCATCTGGGGAAGACGCGCAAACGCCTCGCCCGTCGTGGATACATGTTGATGCCATGCTACAGAAGTTAATGGGCTGACGACAAAAAATCTTAACTAAATTAAATTAACACACAAAAGCACAAGTGATTCAAGTGATATTTTAGTCAAAATAGCGCATTTTCGCCGCTTTTTTGAGATAGTTAAAGAGGTTTTTGTAGAATATTCCATTATTCTAACTGCATTGTAACCTAGTGAAAGCTTCAATGGCCTACTTGAGATTTGTATGAATATCTCGAAACTTGTACAATGTCACTTGGATCACATGTACACCAAGGTAACCAACTACTGATATCCTTATGCTGGCCGTGCGAAAAGAAAATAAATGGTGGTATACTTTGACAGCTGAAAGTGAAACCTGGGCTGAAACCGTATTTATATAATACCCATTATATATATTATAAACTGTTTATGGATTTAATTTAAAAATTCATATAATACAAATGAAAGGATTGGTAAATTGGTAAAGTTGGTGATGAAGGCACATTCTATTTGGTACTAAACGCTGAACCTTTCGTAGAATATATGTAGGTATACGAGGTAGGTACCTATATTCTTCAAATCAAATCAAAATTTATTTATTTCATGTAGGCCAACTTGTAGCTCTTATGACACGTCATAAATCTACCACCGGTTCGGAATGCAGATTCTGCTGAGAAGGGCCGGCAAGAAACTCAGCAGTTGCTCTTTTCAAAAAAATTTTTTTACAATGGTTAACAAAACTATGCTATGCACACAGTGTTTCCACAAAGAAGTTTCAAAAATGCACACATACCACAACCTAACACATGTTAAGATGGGTAGACACAAAGCAGACCCATTCCCGTTGGTGGCACCCGTTCACGAGCACGAGTCACGACGCATGATCCAGCCCTTGCTTCGCTCAACCATATTTGAGGGAACGTAACAACCCGCACCACACGACACCACAGAAATGTTTAAGAGAGCATGACATACTTAGGCTACCCATGTTAAGGCATCGAATTAAAAACTAATATTAAGATACTCATTTTAAGACATGACTGAGACACAAATAAAGTGGAAACCTTCTGGGTACCAATATGTATGGTAATCATGATGCACAGAAATGAGAAAAGCGTTGGAGGAAGAGAAGTCGTCAGATAATAATTAATAACCAATGACAATATTATTACAATAGCTAAACTAACAATAGTTAACTACTAGCAATAAAATACGGTAAGGTTGGTATTACGTATGACAGATGCTGTCTTGAAAAAGAGACTGATGACAACACTGTAATGAAAATAAAAACAGTCTAGTATTTTACACAATTTAAGATTAAAACAATACAAGCGTTTAAATTTTTTACCTAACACCAGTACAAAAAATAACATTGTTTATTGTTGTACTACATGCTGTGAACTAGTTGTACCTATATGTACATATCGCAAAAATAATAACTTAGAGCTGGTTTTATCGATACATGAACGCCATAAAATTTGAATAAAAATAATAGTGTTACAAGGTGGTTACAAGGTTTGTGCAAAGTTAAACCCCTTATAGAATGACGTCTTATTAGTCAATTTTATATTTTATTTAAATGGAGAACGATAAGTTAATCCTCTAGAATACCTTCTCCCCTGTATTTACATCGTATTCCTTTTTTTAAATTTTTTAAATTAATCAAGTACGAGATTAATTTTAAATTAATCAAGTAGGTACGAGATTGTAGTCCATTTTGTATATATTAATTGTATTATTATAATTGTAATATTGTGTGAGTACCGATGGGGCTGACATGAAGGTCACCTTCAAAAGTCCCTTATTAAAAATGACAATTAAAAAAAAAGTACGAGATTAGCTATCACTTATGTTTGTTGAGATCATGAGTGTTTCTGTCTGTGTGTGTCTCGAGATAAAAATAAATCTTTCTATTATCTTTTGTATGTATCACGCATTTGTGATGACTGATTATATTTATATGTATTATTATCATCAAAACAAATACAAGATAGTTCCTAAGCATCATGCACATTAGCTAATGCTTCTAGTTGAATAGGAACAGTCAAATAAAATCAAAATAATTATAATACGCGCGACGAGCTCACGAAAAATAATTAAAAAATGAGCTACTGTGCTGTAAAAGGGTGTCTTGTCCACAACAATCATCAAAAACGGTGTTATTAGTACCAGTAAAGAAAATAACTACATGGCGTACACACACATTCATTGTTTCTTTTGGCAGTAACTTTGTTTGAAACTTTTGTTCTAAGCATTATAGTTTGACGCCTATACAGGTTGTCCCACGGCTATGCCACATGGAGGGGAAGTACCTTAAATATTGTAGATGGAACATTTTACTGAAAGAAGACTTCATTTTAATTTAAAAAACAATTTAAACTGCATTCATAGATTTTTAAATAATTGCCTGGTTGAACCGGGACTCGAACCCGCTATACGAGAAAAAAAATTAACCTGTATCTTTATCATACCGATCGGAAGGCGTCATCATAAGGATTATTTTTTGTTAAATAACATAGCATGAGAAATAAAAGGAAGACCATGAATTTTAGCCTTTGATGTAAAATTTTGTTCAGAAAAATGAAAAGCTAACATTGGCGTATCGTATCGACATACAACTAACTAACTTGGAACGGGTATGGCAGTGCAGATGCAACCCATATCCCCGAATCGGTCTCTACACGCCATCGTGCCGGAACGCTAAATCGCTTGGCGGCACGTCTTTGACGGTAGGATGGTAACTAGCCACGGCCAAAGCCTCCCACCAGACTAGACTAAAGAAAATTTAGAAATTATAAATTCCCAAATTGTCCTGTCGGAAATCGAACCCGAGGCATCCCAGTTATAAGACCACAGCGCTCACCATGTCATGCTCTCTTTAAACATTTCTGTGATGGTGTCGTTTGGTGCGGGTTGTTACGTTCCCTCAAATATGGTTGAGGTTGAGCGAAGCAACGGCTGGATCATGCGTCATGCTCGTGAACGGGTGCCACCAACAGGAATGGGTCTACTCTGTCTGCCCGTCTTAACATGTATTGGATTGTACCTACGAATGCATTTTTGAAACTTCGTACGTACTTTGAATAGCTTGTCTGAAAATGTTTGTAAAGTGAGTGCGTATTTATTTCGTGAAATAGGTAAATAGGCAGTCTCCAGTAGAACAAGGACGAAGATAAGACATTACATTTTATACCGTGTGTCTGAAGCATTGTCAGTTATGTACCTTATACCTCGGTACATAATATTATTTGATAGGGCAAAGAAACGTGGCATTGAAACACAACGTATTCATTTACATTCACAAGCATAACATAAGGAACTGGTGCGTTTCATAATGATTAATTAGATTGAACGTGTGACTTATTATGTACAGTTAATAATTATTTTGTTTGTGTGTAAGTATCGAAAAAGTATAAAGTTCGTAGAACTCAGTGCAATGGTTTCCAAAGTTGAAATAGGATCTCTAACCGTAAGTCGGTTACGATCAGTAACATCTCAGGTAAGCAATTTTTAAATCGCCACCCCAACCGAATAAAGGCGTAATCGAAAAAAGTCAATTTTACAGGAGAGCCAAAAAACCGTAGAATTGATCTACCTTCTTTGCTATTTACACCTGATTAAAGTTATAGGTATAGAAAAACGAGTAAAAAAATAACGCTTCCTTTACTCTATTTGCTAAATTTTTAGCCTTATTTGCAAAAGAGATATTCAAGAAAAATCATCTTAAATTTTTATTCGTCTATGAACTTCCTCATTTATTTTTTGTAAAAAACAGTACGCCTTTATTCGCCTACAAATGCTCTAGTGAGCGAAACGCATCATTTTTGTGCATAACTTATTGAGTCAAATTTTGTATCGTAATCTGGCGCGCAATTATTTTTAACGCCGTTATTCTTGTACTTTTTGAATGATGCTCGAATCGTATTATAGATTCACTTCTATATTCGTTAGTCAATGCGGAAAATATAGATTCGTAATAAATGTTAACACTAAACGTGAAAAATACTTTTTAATTAAAAAAAAGTCGTTAAAAATAACAAAAACTTTAATATTTTTTTAAATTAACAAGAAAATAATACAAAAAATTTTGTAAAGCTTCAATAGTCCTTAATTAATATGGCAGTCTTAAAATGGTAGGTACATTTCTTACCACCATCGGTATTATTCACAAATAATTGAGCCAATTACTTAGAATTTCTTTGGAGATCAAAAATCGGATATATAATCTTATATCTTTAATTCAAACAAATATGATTGATTTATGATAATTCTTAATGACAAAGCTGAATAGAAAATGCCACTATCCCGGTTCTTTTTAGTTAATTTAATTATGAAATCTATTTTATACTTCGCGCTTAAAACCAAACATGCGCGTTTGATGACACCTCTGAATTTAACCTATTTTTGTTATTTTATTAGGAACTTCAGTTCTAATACAATTAACAATAACATAAATATGACATAAGTTAATATTGTGTTAATAGTTTAAAATGCAGTTTTATGCAGTTTCTACTTCTGGCAAAAAAAGTAACAAAAAATAGTAAAATCTTCTCAAATGTTCATTAAAAAATTAAAAAATCAAAAGATAATAATGTAATAAAGTATCAAAAACTAATTAAACTCCTTTAGGAACATGATCTCTTTTAAAAGCTTTTATTTAACTTGCAATGTATTGTTTGTTCGGGTGGAATCTTGCAACTCAATTTTAAAGCAGATATGTTAACCGATTGAGCTGAAATTTTGTATACACATTTAGTTTGGATGACAGTGCATGGTTAGCTATGTGACGTCATTCTAAATCCAATATGGCGGAACATCCAAGATGGCAGACTAGTTATTTTTAATGCACTCCTACAATATGGGTATCAAATGAAAGAGCTTGCGGAGAATAACTCGAAAAATTAAGTGACATCACTCTAAATTCTATATGGCTGACTAAGTTTTTTATGTTTTCCTACAATATGGGTATCAAATGAAAAGATTTGCTGAGACTACGAATGCGAGTTAAATTCCGTTGCTTCAATCAGTTTGAAATTTTGGTGTACTGGGGTTTTTTAGTTATCATTCGAAATAAATTTTTAGACGAAAAAAGACGTAAACGTTATTTACTCCGTACAACAGATCCGGTAAATTCAGGTAAGAGTCTATAACACTTTTCTTCTTCTAGAAATTGTGCAGTAAATTTCGATAGAATAAAGCCGCCTTCCTTCATATTTTTGTAATTTTCAGAGATAAAATTCTAAAAAAAAATTAGCCTATGTAACACGATTCCCATTATCAGATAATGAAATAAAAAAAAATTCGCGTAAATGATCTTACGCCTTTATTCGGTTGGGGTGGCGAAATGTTTACAGAAGCAGACCTAATTATACAGAAGGGTTTAAACATTCCTTACTTTATAATATCTTTCTTACGAATGCTTTTTTATTCATCAATCTACTTGGTCTGGTTAGTTACAATCTACATTGTGCATTATATTTACCTTTTACCGTAGTACATAGTAAAATTAACATAGCAAATGTCCATAGCAGCGTAAATGCGATTTATTGAGGAACCTTCAATTGGTTCAAGTAATTTCAAACATAAAACATGGCTTTTTTATTGATTGCGTGAGCTAATTCTCAAATAATTTTTCAGTTCATAGCATCAATATCTTCGTTTCTCCTCCTACTGGATTTAGGAATGGCGATTTTCTTTTCGACCCTCATGATACCTGCTCTGCTGAATGCCAAGGAAGGTTTGTCTTTGAATGAATTTCAAGCATCATGGTTTGGTAAGTTCTTTTCAGGTAACTTTAATAAATTTTTTTCTTATATTAAATCCAATTCATCGCGAACGTAGTAAATCGGTCTTACAGATTTATTTTAAAATGTTATGATGGGTGTTAAATTAGAATATATAGGTAGTAAGTAATTACATTTACCAAAACAGGTTACTATTGCCTTTAGATTGATCAAAGAAAATCGAAAACGAATTGCAAAGAGTCGCTTTGATTCAAAATGGCGCCAAATAAAGTTTTATGAACGAACATACGCGAAACTAGGATTTATTTCAACGAACGTAATGAGTTCATTGTTCAGAAGGAAATATAGAAAGAAAAAGGCGCAGTGATATTGGATTGGATTGGAAGGGAAAGGGATCTTGGATCTCAAGACGAAATCAATAAAAAAAATTAGAAACCTAGAAAACGCTCCTAGAAAAATTAATAGAAGACAAACGGCTGACAAACGTAGAAATTAATGAAGACAAACGGCTGAATAGAGTAAACGTATCAGCGAGGATCGGTTCAAAGAACTTCTAACTAACATTGTATGCACTAATCAAATAAATATTTATGAGTTTATCACATCGTAAAACTATTATCTACTACAACAATACAATACTTTGTTGTTATAGCATTTAACCGATTTGCGCGGCAAAAGTTGACAATAAATCAAGAAGTATTTTAGTGAAGTATTTTTTTTTCTACTCGTAAATCAATTTAGAATTATCGACTAAAATAACTTCTCATGAATTTCACTTTATTCCCAATTCACCGATGGTTTCATACTTAGACTTAGTATTTTATTCTTTCAGTCACATAAATGGTCATCAAACATGTGCTCTTATGACATGTCAAGAATCTACCACTGGTTCGGAAAGCTGATTCCGCTCAGAAGAGCCAGCCAGCGAGAAACTCAGCAGTTGCTCTTTTCAAAACAAAAATGTTACAATATCTATCTTGTGGGCAGCTGAAATAAAGCAGTTTGCTTCCAAGCAGCTTTGTCATTAAGGAATTCATTAACTGTGTAATAACATCTACTAATTGAATGTCTCTTTACACATTTTTTTATTTAATTTCACTCTTGTTTCGCTGTACTAATCTTAAACCATTTTATCTGTACTAAGCCTATTTTCAGGAAGCATATCATTCCTGAGCCAGCCAGCCGGCGCGTTGATGTGCATTCCATTATTGGATTACGTCGGAAGGAAAAAGGCTAACTTTATTTCAAACATACCGATGCTAGTTGCATGGCTGCTAATGTACTTCTCTTGGAACGTAGCGTCTCTCTTTTCTGGAAGTGCTTTATTGGGTTTCAGCTTAGGGATTATGGAAGCTCCCATCAACTCTTATATAGGAGAAATAAGGTAAGACTAAAACGTATTTTACTATAACATTAGTATCTTATACAGATTTACTCGTACCAGCTCTAACTTACTTCACTCCTAAATCTGTAATGTGTTTGTAATGCCATTAAATGTTGGTCGATGGGGTCCCAAGGTGCTGGAGTGGTGACCCCGCACCGGCAAGCGCAGTGTTGGCAGACCGCCCACGAGCTGGACCGATGACATCAAAGAGTCGCAGGGAGCCACTGGATTCAGGCGGCCCAAGACCCGAGACCTGTGGAGGTCCATGCAAGAGACTTATGTCCAATAGTGGACGTCTATAAGTTGATAAAGAAGAAGAAGAAGAAATATGTCATTAAAAGAGAGTGAAGTTAGCAGGAATTGTCAATATATTAGAACTATGGTGGAATATTAGCAGTCTGCGGACTCCTTGCATTTCAAGAAATAGGCCTTATTATTAAAGGTTTTTCAGTGAGCCGTCAATCCGAGGAGCGTTATGTACAATGACACAGTTCTTCGCAGCAGCCGGCACACTGATCATGTACTTCCTCGGCACCGTGGTCGACTGGCGGAACGCTGCTCTTATTTGCCTCATAGCACCCATTACCTCTATGATCATGGTGACATTTGTAAGTACCTAGTTCTCAGCCTATACAGGGTGTCCCACGGCGATGCCACATGGAGGGGAAGTACCTTAAATATTGTAGATGGAACATTTTACTGAAAGAAGACTTCATTTTAATTTAAAAAACAATTTAAACTGCATTCATAGATTTTTAAATAATTGCCTGGTTGAACCGGGACTCGAACCCGCTATACGAGAAAAAAAATTAACCTGTATCTTTATCATACCGATCGGAAGGCTTCATCATTAGGATTATTTTTTGTTAAATAACATAGTATGAGAAATAAAAGGAAGACCATGAATTTTAGCCTTTGATGTAAAATTTTGTTCAGAAAAATGAAAAGCTGACATTGGCGTATCGACATACAACTGACATGAACTATTACTAATGAGTACCCATTTGATAAGTAGGCATCATTTCCCGATCCTTACTATCCTTACTAATCCTTACTTATATTACCTATAAATGCGAAAGTTGTTTGTTTGTTGATTTATTGGTTTGTCCTTCAATCCCGCTGCAATTCGTAGCTCTGTTGCAGCGGGATTGAAGGACAAACCAATAAATCAACAAATAAACACACTTTCGCATTTATAGGTAATATAAGTAAGGATTAGTAAGGATAGTAAGGATCGGGAAATGATGCCTACTTATCAAATGGGTACTCATTAGTAATAGTTCATGTCAGTTGTATGTCGATACGCCAATGTCAGCTTTTCATTTTTCTGAACAAAATTTTACATCAAAGGCTAAAATTCATGGTCTTCCTTTTATTTCTCATGCTATGTTATTTAACAAAAAATAATCCTAATGATGAAGCCTTCCGATCGGTATGATAAAGATACAGGTTAATTTTTTTTCTCGTATAGCGGGTTCGAGTCCCGGTTCAACCAGGCAATTATTTAAAAATCTATGAATGCGGTTTAAATTGTTTTTTAAATTAAAATGAAGTCTTCTTTCAGTAAAATGTTCCATCTACAATATTTAAGGTACTTCCCCTCCATGTGGCATCGCCGTGGGACACCCTGTATTTCAGTGTCTCCAGCAAAAAAGGGAACTACTCAAAATCGCCACTTTTCAGGGGAGGCAAAAATCTCATGAAATCATACCTTCTTTTAAATTAAATCATCAAATTAAATAAAAATAAAAAATTGCTATGCAGGATTCCTCACGATCTTTTCCTTCACACTCACAGGTAAAGCAAGTGATACCTATTTAATTGCTTAAAACGCACATGACTCCCCGGACCTAATGAAAAGGAAGCCGAATTTTAGCCATTATAGACTATCACAGCTTGTAGTACCTGTAGCTTTGTGTAGCCTTACCTTATCTTTAGACGTCATACTACAAAGTTTTTTAAATGACACATGATAATTCAATTTCTGGGTCAAATTTTTGGTACAAACGTTTGGTCTCATTAGCTTTATTGTTAACCTAGAATTGATAAAACTATTATTGATGTTGGGACATTTTACTGCGAAGCCTTCTGATTTTATTCAAAAGATAAGAAAGAAACAAAAATAAAGATCAAGCTTACGATATCTTAAAGAAAAGAAGTTGAACCCTATTCCTAAACAGATTTTAATTACAACAACTATGGTAATCAACTATGTATTTAGTTGTATGATATAGGGTTTATTTTTTACGAATTAAATCAACAGAGTAGGTGACAGTTTATAAACTTGTTTCTTGTTTTCTTGCAGTCACCAGAATCTCCAATATGGTTGCTAGCAAGAAATCGAGAGAAAGAAGCACTTAAATCTCTCTGCAAACTGCGTGGATGGACGACACCGGAAAACGTTAAAGCTGAATTCGATAAACTGAACACTTACAGCAAGAATGTGCTGAAGTGTGTTATCTGCTGCAACACTAACAGAGAACAAAATACCTGTGAGCATGATACCATGAACTGGTTTGTCAGGTACGTCAGCCACCATAAGATACTCGTCGTCATCATTTACCAGAAATCAGCTATCTAAAAAACAACTCCTATATGTCGATTCTCTATAATATATGATATGGCCTGACACGCACCCTTTCCGCTGCGCTCCTTGCTTTTGCTTGTTTATATCGATACAAACCCAATCTGCCCTTTGTAAAACTCAGCACAGCACATCGTCAGCACATAGACAACACGCCTAATAGGTTCTTACCAACATTTCCAAACACTTCAATATAAAGTGATATTCAATTGTTTCAGGCGCATCCTAACATTAAGATACGTGATGTTGTGCAAGGAAACCCTCAGGCCACTGTCGTTAGTAATTATGTATTTCCTCTTCTTCGTGATGAGCGGCCTCGTGCCTATTCGGCCGAACCTGATCAACGTGTGCGGAGCACTTGGCATGGCGCAAGATGGAAAGCAAATTGCGGTGAGCTTTTTTTATACGAAACTAGCCTGCAATTTAGCTGGGTGAGCGGGAATCCCGCGGGAACCGTTTGTCCAGGCACTTAATTAAATCTATGAAAATAATTACGATGATTGGTTGCTCCGTTTCTGGAGGATTTAAGGACCAACAAACACATTGTCGCATTTATACGCGTAATAATATAATATTGACAGGTCTACAGAATCCCGTAGAATTTTTTTGATTTTTCGAGAGAAAGTATCATATACCTGACTCTAGGGTGCAAGCTAACTCCTTGCCCATTTTTTTCGAAATCGGATGCATCGGTGAATCGGACTGCGGACATCACTGGGTGCTATGTTTGTTATGGATTTTATATAATATTGTTACCAATACGACATTGTCTTTTTGTTGCGATAAAAATTTTATCTCTCTAATTGTTATAAAATATTTCGAGTACGTACCACGGTAATTATTTTAGTGATATTTCGATCCAAATGCATGGACCGTGGTCACGATGAGACTGCAGTGTTGCGACCACGGTCCATGCAATTGGATCAAAATATCACTAAAATAGTTACCGTGGTACGTACTCGAAATGTTTTATAACATTTATGTCAGCAAACCATGAATCAAGTCTAAAATCTTTATTTTATCTCTCTATCTATCTATTTTGTTTTTTCTAGTTTATGGTCAGCGTGCTCACATTCATCACAACGTTCGTCGTCACTGGCGTCGTCAAAGTGGTCGGAAAACGGAAGTTAGCCATCGCTTCCATGCTCGGAAGTGCATTCAGCTGTCTGCTACTCAGCATATACGCCAAAGGAAACTTGGATGCCGCTGTGTATTCTTACAATCCTTCCACGTTTCCTACTGAAACGAGCATGGTGCCAGTGATCTTGTTATATCTGTTGGCGATATTCACTGCAATGGCGTTACCGTGGGTTCTGCTTGGGGAACTGTTTTCCTTCAGGTATCCACGTTATCATTTTTCTCTGCTCTTTTTTTACAACCGATAGGCGTCCACTGCTAGACACACGCAGGTTCCTTGCATGACTACCACATTCGTGGTCGTGCGCCGCCTGTATATAGCGGCTCACTGCGACTTGTCTATATTTTTTAATAGAGCAGAGCACCTCTTGGTTTTCATGAAGGAAGAAGGGATATAGCTATATGAATGAAGGACTGTTCAAACAAGAAAATAAAACATTCAACTTCGCGTGTTGATTCTCTAAAAATCATTGCATCAGTGTAACGATCGCAAGGGCCTCTGATTGGCTGAATCTATGGCGTTCTTGCTGCATCAATGCATTTTATTCAATAGCGGGAGGGTACCACGCGGACGAAGTCGCGGGCATCGGTTATAGTTTAGGTAATTAGCTATTTATAAGAAAAAAGCATTCAAGGGCTTCTGGAAGAAATCATCTCTTTCTTAGAGTCTTTGTGCTCTCCTTTATGTGAAAATGTTCTTAGTTTTAGTTTTTTAGTTACTAATTAAAGACCAAATAGCCCAACGGTTAAAGGTGCGGACTGAAAACTGAAAGGTCGCAGGTTCGAACCCCACCCGCTACAACTTGCACTATTGTCCTACTCATTCCTAGCACAAGTTTTCCATTTATTTGGAGGAGACAGGAGCTGATATTAGTCAACTTCAGCTTCAGCTATATTCTTAAAAAAAAAAGTTGGGCTATTGAGGTTATTGAGATATATTATATAGTATGAAACAAACTTATTTCTATAGATAGAATGATTTGTATCCTATATTTATGTATATAATATTTAAAAAAAAACAGGTCTAATGGAATTTTAAAAATAATTTTCCTCAATTCAGCTTTTCTATCTAACAGAAGCCGAGCCTCAGCCCAAGGACTGTCAGCTGCTAGTAACTATTTTTTCTGTTTCGTGGGAACCAAAACCTTCATCGACTTGGAGACCAACTTCCTTCTGTGGGGAGCCTTTGCCGTATACGCGGGATTCGGGTTTCTGGGCACAATCTACTTGTATTTCTTCTTACCCGAGACCGAAGGAAAGAGTTTGCAAGAAATTGAGGAATTTTACAAAGGAGAACTGAGAATCTTTGCTGATGATCCTTTCATAAACAGTGTTAGAAAACTTAAGAGATGACATTGTTTTGGAACATATTTGGATGGGAGTTATGTAAATAATAATTTGGGTTGGGGCTGTGTAAATATAGTGAATTAAGTAAACACCAACATATTTTTTTTATTCAATGACAAGATAACTCTTGACTGCGATTTCACCTGGTGGTAAGTGACGATGCAGTCTAAGATAGTAGCGGGTTAACCTGCAAGGGGTATGACAGTGTACATTCAACCCATACCCCTAGTCAGTTTCTACACGTCATCGTGCCGGAACGCTAAATCGCTTAGCGGCACGTCTTTGCCACGCCAAAAACGCTAAAAGCCACGGCCAAAGCCTGCCACCAGACCAGACCAGAGACAATTCAGAAATTATAAATTCCCAAATTACCCCCGCCGGGAATTGAACCCGCGAACTCCCAGTTACAAGACAATAGCGCTCACCACTACGCCAGGGAGTTCCCGCGGGTTTTTAAAAACTAAATCCACGCGAGCGAAGCCGCGGGCATCAGCTAGTAATTTATAAAGAGTGGTTCAATTTTTTTAAGCATGTCCCTAACACCCTGTATGAGTAGGATTAACCTTCTTATATTATTTGTATCAATTAAATCAAGGTCACTAATCTATATGCTCATAGTATGTTAAAAACTATGTTCTTGACACAGATTTATTATCACTAAATCCCAAATTACGAAACTCTTTTTTTATTTAATCTGATTTGAAGTTTTATAATTATGCAACGTTGTAGTGCATTTCACGAGGGCGCGTGAGCTTTACTCGTGGTTACGTCGTGTACATGCACATTGCGTAAGTGTGCGTGCCTGTCAGGAGCCTAGGTAGGAGCGGTCAGGCGCGAGCAAGCTCTCGCTCCCATTTATACAGATACGACACGCACACAACCATGAGCCACGCGCCCTCGTGAATTGAAAGAACTATAACAGCATTTCCGTGATTAGATAATGAATATAATTTTTAAATTTAAATAAATAAATCTTTATTGAATGTCAGTAGACGACATTAGGCATAATGACATTCAATAAAAATGCAGATGAAGTGATAATTTAAAAGGCATTTTTGACACAAATTAATTTATATGTCGTACTAGCTTTTTTTTGCCCCCGTGACTTCGTCCGCGTGGAATTTTTCCTGAATTTTCTTTGCTATAAACCTCACGGAGCCCGAGACCTTTCCAACGAATGCAAAACCGTGAAAATCGGTTCGTGCGTTCTGGAGTTATAGCGTCAGGAAGGAAAACCCGACTTATTTTTATATAGTAGATTGTGTGTAATTTTAGTTAGATAAAGGCTGAAACACACGAACGCGCATGGCGGCGCGACGCGACGGCAACTGAGTGCACAGTGAAAGCGCGTATAAGCGGGTTCAGTTTATCTCAAAGAACTGTAGGGTTAGTATAAGATTTAATTCGATTGATCGTATTCGTATTCGATGATATTAGCGTCAAAGTAAAATATACAAATGACGTCATATCAAAAAACACATATCAAAAATTTGTGCAAATTATGCTTCATTCCAATATGCAATTTTGCAGACTTACTTAATAACTTTTTCATATCATTCCATTTACCTCATTACATTTTATCCCACTTCTTCACTTCATTAACTTTTTATGATGTACTTAGCACTTGTAAGTTTTTTTTAGGGGACTTTCTTCCGACAAGGACTTAAAAATTATTAAATAATAATGTAAGTAATTAAAGAAAGAAATCGAAAACACGTGACGATAGATTTCTTTGACAATCAAGTCATGTAATAGTACATTACTGCCGCGGCCAGCAAAAGAGGCATTCATGGATGAACGTGTAAACGTTGAAAAAGACGTAAAATAGACGTTAGTCCATCAATGCCTAGTTGTGGCCAAGGCTTGTATAATATTTTTCTCAAATAATGCGCGGAAATTAAAGCTTTCTATTTGCAGCAAGATTTGCAAGCTAGTTCGAAACTTAAATAAAACCTTTGATAAGTCCATCCTCCTTGGTTGCCATGGTTACCATGCCAATCTATACTATCTATACTTATGGAGAGAGCTGACAATCCGAAAACAATTAAATATAAGACAACTGTAAATTGCATTACACTTTTAGGAAGAGAGAGCGCGAATTTTGTGAGTTTGTATGTATGTCCGGAGCAAACTTTGGAACCACCGCACCTATTTCAAAAATTCTTTCACCATTTCAAAGGTACATTATTCCAGATGTTTATAGGCTATATATTATGCACATAAATGTATTATGGCTAGATATTATGTGCAAATTTGTTAAAGAAGTCGGAAAAATTTTTGACTCTCAAACGTTTTCAAGGCGTGCGCTGGGTCATATACTATTATTGGATGAAAATGATGTATTGGTGAATTGTTCCTTTTAAAAAGTTCTAAAAAAAAGTCCGTGACAGCATATGTCTAGCTTCTAAGGATAACTTACAGTAACCATTTCTATCTTTCAAATTTCTATCTTTTAAAAATAATGAATTATTTTCGACCTTCTTTAACCGATGTGATGTCAATCTATATCTAAATAAATATGTTTATTATTAATTTAGAACATATTTGCCCTTTACACTATACAATTTAAATAAATAACTTGGGAGTTATCGGTAAATTAATTTTTCCGCGCGACAAAAATTAAAATGGTGCCGGCCGGCGCGGGCGGTGCACGGTGGCGGGTTTCGGCGCGGAAGATTCCTGTGATTCCTGTGGTGATCTTATTTACAATCGTCTCCTATTAGAAGCTCTGTGCGATCAGTCCCGTAAAAACAAATCTTTAAATTTTCAACCCGGACGAAGTCGGCGCGGGCTTCTAGTTTTATATAGGTACCTAACACGACAGATATATATTTAGCCGCTAACCTGTGCGCTAACCCGGCCCAAAATGGCAATTGCCGGCGAAGTACAGCAATTTCGATTTATCTCGAAGAAGGTTGTCATTATAATGCTCGTTTGAGAAAATATCTTTCAATGACTTTTGTTAGATAAATATGAATAAAGCATGACGAATTTTGTCATAACAAAGAGCCGGTGACAACTCTGTTATTAAAATAATTCCAGCGAAACGGTTTACAATGTTTAGGATAGTAAAACAATGAGCGACATACATTGTGCGCATACCTAAGGCTAAGCTAACACTATTTTATTACTAAACTCTTCATATACATACGTAAAAATTGTTTTTACAAAACCGGCTTCAAACGCCACTACAAAGTTTATCAATTGTGCCTATAAAATTTGAAGAGTTCCCTTGATTGCTCCAGGATCCCATCATCAAATCCTAACTTGATGACAATGTACTACCTGGGAATATAACCCTTTCAAACAAAAAAAAAGAATTTTCCAAATCGGTCCAGGCGTCTTCGAGTAATCGGAGAACATACATAAAAAAAAAAGATTCCGACGAATTGAGAACCTCCTCCTTTTTTGGAAGTCGGTTAAAAATACAATTTATTGACTGGAGTCTGGAAAATATGTAAGAACTTGGCTTTATCATTAAATGGAGTTAATTAATTGAACACACGAAGAGGTGTTTGTTTGTTCGTTTGTTTTTTTGAACCTGCGCATTGACCTCTGATAGGCTGGTACTTTCCCGCTATCTGTTAAAATGGAATGGATGCAGCAAGAATTCTATAAATTCAACCAATCAGAGGTCATTGCGATCGTTACACTGATGCAGTCATTTTTAGAGAATAGGTACCACTACTGGTCCACTAAATAGGTACCACTTCCCCCACGCAAAGTGATTTCAGGACATCTCTCTCTGTGTCGTATTCCCCATTACTGAGGGTCGTGACCCCTTCCACCAAGGACTCTTTCATAGACGATGTCACGCCATGTGCCTCGGTTTTTTGCGGCTTCGTGGACCTTACTATCGAGAGTGGTGCGGATTTGGTCTGACCAACGCATCGGGCTACGTCCTTGAGGTCTCTTTCCGCCCTCTTTGCCAGTAATCACGATCTTTTCTAAATTGTGTCCCTCCCTTCTGGCAATGTAGCCGAAGTAATCGAGTATCCTCTGGAGACGGGTGGTCGATAGCCTTCTCGTTATTTCTAGTTGTTTCAGTATCGATGCGTTGGTTCTGTATGCTGTCCACGGAATTCGCAGCATTCTCCTCGAGCGTTACATTTCGAAAGCGTCAATGCGATGTCGATCAGCAGCTTTTATTGTCCATGTCTCAGCTGCATACATGAATATCGGGAAGATGAGTGTGCGGACGAAGTCGCAGGCAAATGCTAATTGGTACTTAACAGCTAAATAAAGGGCATGGAATGTCAACCTCGTATCAGAATGGGCAGTGTTAGTTTCTACTAATTCAAAATACATAGTGGCTAAAATAGTATTTTTTAGAGGCACATTGATTGTGGCTGACTTAGTAATTCAGAAGACAATGTAAATTTTTAGAGGCGATTAATGCTATTAAATAGAAGCCTGTTTAATTACATGCTAATTTAAAGTCAGACATGCAAATCTTGAAAATCATAAAGATTACTTATAACCTTAATAGACTTGACATTTTGATTTTCTGACTGTGCTATTTATTATCTTTAATGCTTTTATGACTTCGTTAAGATGTGAGAGCGCCGTGCAAACAAAGCGCACTTTTCAAATATTAAAATGTAGTAGGAATGTGAGTTGAGTAACCTTTTATTTTTAGCCCCCGACAAGAAAAGAGGTTTATATGTTTGACGTGCATATTTACCGAAAGTACCGATTTTGATGTGGTTTTTTCGATTTGAGAGAAAGACGTGTGGCACTCGGGGACTGCCGCGGTAAAGCTATTGCATAGCATTTTTTATCAACGCCATCTAGTGGTGAGAAGAGTCCCGTGTCAGGTTATTTTCGTTACGGAATTTCTGGATTCGGTCTCCACGCTCAAGGCCCGCGATAGAAGCTATGCAATAGCTTAAAATATTTATTTTTAAAAGATTTTATTCCACGGCTGTACAAATTTTTCTTACAAATTTTTTTTGATCAGGCCTACAGGCTTCATTAAGTACAACCATACCAAATTACAGCTCTTTAGTACAAACAGTCGGACGGACGGACTAGACGAAATTAAAAAGGTTCTTTGTTATTTTACTACGGAACTATAAAAAGGATTCTTATTACTACTCGTATGTATAAAACGTCGTCAAAAAGCGGAGTGGACTAAAGATACGTGACGATTGAATATTTTTCAGTCGTCAGCATATAACGGGCCGGTGCATTTGCGCCGACCGCGAAATTAAAGAATTCTTATCAAATCGAATTTTAATGTGAAAAACAATGATTCTAAAATGAAAATTCATCTAGCTATTTCAGTTTAGTTTAGCTATAGATTTATTGTGTTGGTTTTTTAAAGTATGAACGATAATAATTTTGCTTTTGCCGATTTTGTTGAAGTGTGTTTAAAATTTTCATATATATTTTTATAGTGATAACAATGGTTATTAAATTGGAAATAGGATCACAAAATCCAACCGTGAGTAGGTTGCGATCTATAACATCTCAGGCAAGTAATTTTTAAAATCTTATTATTTATGCGTACGAAATTAACATATAAATAATATTCCTTACTACTACCGTATAAAAATTAACAGCAAAATGTGAATAATAATTTCGCATTTTAAATGAGCACCAATTATAATATTACCTATAAATGCGAAAGTTTATGGAAGGATGGATAAAGAGAACATATAATTAATTAATCTGTGTGGATGGATGGATGGATGTTTGTTTGTCACTCAATCACGCCGCAACGACTGCTAACCATTTGACTGAAAGGCACATAAATAGATTATTTATAGTCTAGAATAACACATAGGACATAGGCTACTTTTCATCCCGGAAAATAAGCGAGTTCACGCTAGAATTAAAAAAACTCAATCCACGCGAACGAAGTCGCGGGCATCTGCTAGTATTGTAATTTAAGTGAATAACATTAACACAAATTCATAAGCTGAGTTTTCTTAATTTATAAAAGGAAAATGTGACTGACTGACTGACCGATTTTGATGAGCAAACCCTATTTTATCAACAGGGTAGTCTATAACATCAATCACATCAATATTCGAGTGCCTAGCACAAAAAGGCAAATGACTTTTTCACCTCAGTTTTCATTAATTTAATTATTTTCAAGTTTTCAAAAAATCTCCATTTAACTAGAGTTAAATGCACAATACTGAGAAGCACGTACCGTGAAGGTCTTAATCAAAAACATATTTTAAATAAAAAGACTTTAATATTTCTGGTTGAACTCCCTTGGCTAAAACGAGTTCGGAAGGTCAGTTTGTGCCGTGTTATATATGTACTTACTCATCTGTACTGTGATTTATTGAGCAACTGAGTCAAAAAACTGCAAATTCCAAATTCTTTCCAATGAAATGTTCTTGAGGTTCTTAACGTGGGGATTCTTTCATTGCATTTTGCCAACGATAGCATACGGCTTTGAGCCATACTCATTACTCATTAACTGAGGACCCCTTAACAATAGCTAAGAATTATTCAGTGGTTGGTTGGTGAAGAGAGCTAAGCTATCAAATCTGAAATGAGATCTTTTGAAAAACCAGAGTAAGCGATATGGCTTAAGTGATAGGTGTTGGGAACTCAAAGTGCTGGAAAGATGATCTCGTAGCAGAAAGCAATGTAGGCAATCACCTTAAAAGAGTACAAGATGACATCAAATGAATTACTAAGGCTAAATCTATAGACCGCACTCTCCCTCAGCTCAAACTCAAGACAGAGTTAAAACGAGACAGATTTATGTCAGAGCATATTTGTGTCTCGTTTTGACCTCTATCTTAAGTCTGAGCTGAGTCAGAGCATGCTCTATAGATCTCAGCATAAGATGATAAGAGCCACTGGGTAAGATCGCAACATGTGGAAGTCTTTAAAGAGACATTTTCTTTGAACGTCTATCAGTTGATGACTGCGATGACAGTAATGGTGGCAATGATCTTCCTTTACCATTGTTGTGAGATAGTAGACAATTACAACAAAATTGTAAATGGTACATTTTACTATTACTTTTTCAATATTTCAGTTCATAGCAGCATCGTCGTCGTTTCTTCTACTCCTGGATTTAGGGATGGCTCTCATCTTTTCGACAATCATGACGCCTGCTGTACTTAACGCTAAAGCGGGATTATCACTGAATGAATTACAAGCTTCGTGGTTTGGTAAGATATTTCTAGTACCATTACTTACCTACTTACATGCATTCATGTCGTGGCCTTTTGCAAATCTTAGTGTAAATTTTAAGTCACAAAACGTGACACTAGAATAAAATTACGTTAATCAACTATTCGAATGATTATGTAATACTAGATGATTGCCGCGACTTCGTTCGCGTGAATTAAGGTTTTTTATTCTTGCAGGAGCTCTCTTATTTCCCGGGATAAAAAGCCTTAGCCTATGTGCTATTTCAGACTATAATCTTTCTCTGTGCCTTTTAGCCAAATCGTCATCGTACATCCAAACTTTCGCATTTATAATACGAGTATTAATAGGATGAAGTTGCCAAATCACGAAATGAGGTCGTTAAAATAAAATGACTATGAATACTAATGTCGCTTTTGCTAACTTGATATGTAAATTGATAAGGCAATATTTAAAATAGAGGTTTTGTGAGAGAGCCTGACAGCAAATCACTGTAAACTGGAAATCTATTCTGTTTTTTTTTAATAATATTTATTTTGTCTTCGGTGGTCTAAAATTGTTAGTCAAAATAGGTATATGCTAAGTAATCTAAGTATAATTTAATATATTGAATTTGTAGGAACTAAATACATTATCGTCAGCACGTTGTTTAACTTCATTTTCCTTATGACAATTTCACTATCCAAATTCAATTTTTCAGGTAGCATGTCATATCTGACTCAGCCAGCTGGTGCCTTGATATCTGGCCCACTAGTAGATTATTTTGGAAGAAGAAAGGCTAACTTTCTCTCAAACGTACCAATTTTAGTATCTTGGCTAATTATGTACTTCTCTTGGAATGTAGCGTCTCTCTTCGCTGGCACTGCTTTATTGGGAATTAGCTTAGGAATTATGGAAGCACCTATCAACTCATACGTAGGGGAAATAAGGTAACACTTAGCATACTGATGTTCTTAAAAGCTTTATATCGATTTTTCGACAACTTATTGATGGACCAGAAACTGATAACTCCGTGTGATTTCAACTTTTAATAACTATTTTTAATTATGATACCATTGAGCTTATCTGATTATAAAAGTGGAAGTTGGAATACATTGCCGTTTCTTTTTTATTGCTGGTTCTTCTCGGTTGGACCGGCAATTCAAACCTGTGGTAGATATACTTGATTTTCAAGTTATGTATTACTGGAAAATCAAGTGAATCTATGATCTTCCAGATTGAGAGTCTAGATTATTTTAGTGCCGAAAAAGTAAACTACGGTTGTTTTTTGGGAGTTTATAATACTCAAACTCTTCAATTATTCAAAAATATTATACATATATTTTATCGATTTGACCAATGCATTTGACTTACTTCGTGGTAATGAACAATTAATATTAAATTACTTCTAAAATCAAAACTAAAATAAATCTAATTTCAAAAATTAATTTTAATTTATTTAAGTTATTTATTTAAGTTTTATAATATATTTTGTAAAGATTTGTTAATTTTTGTTTCAAAAAAAAAAATTTTTGAATATTCAAAAATTGAAATATACTTTTTCAGCGACCCATCTATCCGAGGTGTATTATGTACTGTGTCGCAGTTATTTGCATCAGTGGGCATTCTAATCATGTACTTCCTCGGCACCGTGGTCGACTGGCGGAACGCTGCTCTTATTTGCCTCATAGCACCAGTTGCCTCCATGATTATGGTTATCTTTGTAAGGATACATATTTTTATTGCTATTATATCTTTCATTATTTATCTAAGACTAGTCAATAAGCCAACAATCAAACACATTTCAGCATTTTTAATATGTATTAGTAAGGATAAGGATCAGTAATCGTGTATCTTATTTCATAGGATCGGTTTTAGGTTTCGACATTAGGGCAGCCTAGTGGTTGAAATGAAATCAAGGAAAACATCTTCCGGAAACCTGCATGCCTAAGAATTCTCCATAACATTCTCGAAGATGTGTGAAGTCTGCTAATCCATACTTGGCCACCGTGGCGGACTGTGGTGGTCGATAGTGGTCAAACGACCTCCCTGGCGCAGTGCTGAGAGCTGTGGTCTACTGGGAGGTCTCGCGGTCGATTCTCGGTAGGGCAACTCGGGAATTTCTAATTTCTCAACTGTCTCTGGTCTGGTCTGGTGGAAGGCTTCGGCCGTGGCTAGTTATCACCCTATCGTCAAAGACGTACCGCCAAGTGATTTAGCATTCCAGCATGGCGATGGCGTGTTCAAACCGATTAGGGGTACGGGTTAAAATGTAGACTGCCATACCCTTTCCAAGTTAGCCCGCTAAAATCTTAGAAGAGGGAGGAGAGATCTCAGTCAAACATTATTTTGTCATTGAATAAAGAAACCGTTACAGGGTCCATTACTGGCGATACGTCCTTAGGGCTTTAAACTCTTCTCCTCAATCCTAAGGAGACCTGTCCACAGAAGTGGGCCAGCAATGGATTTGATGAATGACGAATGACTTTTCTTTCTCAGGCGCCAGAAACCCCAGTTTGGTTGCTTACAAGGAACCGAGAAAAAGAAGCACTACAATCCCTTTGCAAACTTCGCGGTTGGACAACACCGGAGAACGTTAAAGAGGAATTCGATGAACTGAACACGTATAGAAAGAATATGGACAAGTGTATAATATGCTGCAGTACTAACAAAGAACAGAAGACCTGTGAACACGAGTCTATGAACTGGTTTGTCAGGTACGCCAATTTTAATTTATGTAACTTCTCAGCTTAACTCCAGTGGGTTTCTCAGCTTATGTACTGATCCATCTGTCTGTCACAACTGTTTGTCATAGAATAATAGTATGACAAAAATGAACAGTTTCATGTCAGACACTCAAAGATAGGCCAGAATCGATTTAGAGACAAGTTAGGTGCAAGACTTCAATTTACCGCTTGACTGAGAATGGTCGTTGACAGTTATGAAAATTAGTGTTATGTCCTTTTTACGGCCCCTATGTTCTTATCACTATCGAATATAAACCTTATAAACGAATCTGAATGTAGCATTTGGCCTACCACACCGATAAAAAAAATTAAGAAATCAAAGTTTATCAATTGATCCATATTTTCTTAACGTAATATAAACTTCATAAACTAAAATTCAACTTATACAGAACGATGACTACAATGAAATAATCTCATTACACTTCAATCCTTGAGTGTTATTCTAGGAGTCTTCAGGGTCATAAATTGAACTCAAGACCTCTCCTTACAAGCCCTCACTATTGCATTAAAAATATTCCTATTGATTTGCTGTTTAATCTAAACATTTAATTTTTTATTTCAGGCGCATATTAACCTTTAGATATGTGATGTTATCCAAGGAAACCCTAAGGCCACTCTCGTTAGTAATTATGTATTTCCTCTTCTACGTGATGAGCGGCCTCGTGCCAATTCGGCCGAACCTGATCAACGTGTGCGGAGCACTTGGCATGACGCAAGATGGCAAGGACTTTGCAGTGAGTTTTTTTCATAATAAGATTTCACATGCCTATATTTCACCAAAACATCCTATTATTGTAGACCAGTGTGGGCATCCTTTGATTTCTCTAACTTGGCCTGAGATGCTCCTATCTCTAAGTAATTCTAAGTAGCCAGACGAACGTAAATCTAACAGAAGTCAAAATAGAGAAAAAAATACCAGCCGTATTTATGGTTAATACTCTGTAGTAATAATGTTATTTTTCCTTTCAGTTCATGGTTGGTGTCATCACATTCATCACGGCGTTTCTCGTTATCGGCATTATTAAAGTGGCCGGAAAACGCAAGCTTTCCATCGCCTCCCTTCTCGGGAGTGCAATCAGCTGTCTGTTTCTCAGTATCTATGCAAAGAGGAACCTGGACGATACCGTATCCTCATACAATCCTTCCACGTTCCCCACCGAGACCAGTGTCGTGCCCGTCATCTTTTTGTATTTGTTGACAATATTCACCGGCCTGGGTATTCCGTGGGTTCTACTCGGCGAGTTGTTTCCTTTCAGGTAATATTTGCTATTTCTATTTCCATAGTCAAGCTCTTTGGCTAAGTGCGATATGTCTGACTTCACAGATCTTTGTGAACATCATGTAAAAAATAACAGAGATAGCTTGTATCCGGTAGAAACTATGTTTTTCTCCAGGATACACGCGCACAGGTCTTTGCGGGAAGTTTCTTAATTCTTATCCCGGGAAATCAAGGAGTTCCCACGGGATTTTTAAAACCCTCAATACATGTAAACTTAATTGAGCTATTTACACATACGCATGCAAAGTTTGATAAACTACGTGAAATCAGACACAGCATTTCAATATTTTGTTTTTAGCTGACCCATACCTTTAACAAAGTTCCATTTTTATATGCCTAAAATTGATGTTATTTTAATACTGACTCAATCCTAGCTGCTCGGTCAGCGCCCTCATTATAATAGTATGTCTTACTTGCAGTTTACATATGATTTTTTCTGTTTTATTTCGACAGAAGCCGAGCCTCAGCTCAAGGTCTGTCAGCTGCTAGTAACTATGTATTTTCCTTCATCGGAACCAAAACTTTCATCGACTTGGAGACTAATTTTATGCTCTGGGGAACTTTTGCTATATACGCAGGATTCGGTTTCCTTGGTGCTATCTACTTATACTTCTTCTTGCCTGAGACAGAAGGCAAGTCATTGCAGGAAATAGAAGACTTTTATAAAGGAGAACTGAGGATTTTCGCTGACGACCCAATTATAAATAGTGTTAGAAAGCTTAAGAGGTGACATATGTAAGGCTATCGTAGTTTTTTTATAAGGATAATAATATAATATAAAACTTGTAAATATGAGGATTTTGTTTTATTAAACCAAGGAAACGTGAGTGCTTTAAGGAAAGAGACAAAAGACTGCCTCTTATAATGGTAGTTACTTCATTACATCAGTACAGATCAAAACTGCAGTGGAATGGCAATAATGGACATACGCTTCTTCTACTATCCAGTTTAATCTACATCTTAATAATAAATTCATTCTCAGTCCATCTACATTACAGTTTGAAATACTAAATAATTCATATTGTGCCCAAAGTTTATCTACAAAAATCTAACAATAAATAATTTTAATAAAAAAAAAATATTATCAAAATAGTTGTATAAATATGATCATTTGACAGAGGGATCTTCAACTCTCGCAATGAACAATGGTATAGCAAACTGGGTATCCCATAGCACGGCTAAGAAGGGTCTATTAGCGCGGAAAGTAGCTGATGGGTCGTCATAAGATAAGGCTACTGCTGTAAATCCAGTCGCTGCAGATGCTGATAGGCCTTGTTCGTCGACAGACAAGAAGCCTGTGTGTACAGCGCTGGAGATCTCTGGAGAATATGTCCGGAAAGTACCGATACGTGTGAGGTCTGTTTCCGGCGAAAATATCCCTGTTATACCCATCTGAAACGAAGAAAATTATGGTTGAGCATTAGATTACTGCGTGATCGAAAGTTTTATTACTAAAGTAGGTATACTTTATGTAGTCAAAGAAGAAATGGTAACCATGCAATTTCTTGAGTCATGACGCGTGTTGGTCGATTTTGTATTCATTGTTAAAAATTGCCCTAATAGCAATATTAACAACGTACAAATTAAACAACGGACGGATTTATTTCATTTCAGCCGAGTCGTGCAGCGTGCTGAATTAGTTCCTCTATCAGTTAGAACCACAGTATAAACAATTAATCTCAGTAGAAATAACTCATTACTTACCGCTTTTAGAACTGGAATTAAATTGGTATCCGATTTGATTGTAAACTTCGGTATTTCCAGTTGGGTTTCGATTTCTGCGAAATTGTGGTAACTTACGAGCTTAGAGTTAGTAAGTGAGTCCAAAACTGTGTCCACATCAGACAGTTGATGCGGCAGTATCAAAATTAATGAGTATTGGTGTCGCTAAAATGCAAAAATAATTAAAATATTAATATTTGAAGAATTCTCAAAAAGTGTAATCGGGGTGTAAGTGTAAATCTACCAGGGATCCAAAACCTGGCAGCTACTTTGGCCAAATAATTATTTTGGCCATCTAAAGGGGCAACGATACCAATATTTTGAGTAGGTACTACATACCAAAGCTGCGATAACATCGTTTTTAGATTTTAGACTAAATTTAGTTTTAAAGGTTTTAGAAATTTTTTTCAAATTAATTAATTTATTTAGTACCAGAGAACAAAACAATAAAAAATAAACATTTAAAGGACAGCTTATCTCTAAGGAAAAGATTTTTTCCAGAAGCCCTCGTATGTGAGAACAGTGAGAACAGTGAGAACATACAGAGGTAGGTAGGTACTTTAAAGTTAGATATTAATCTAAAAAAAAAACGAAAAAAAATTTTTTTTTGTAGTTGTTGTTTAGGTTACAATTATGTTTTAAATTATCGCAAAAATAAAAAATGGTAATTAAATTACTGCAATAAAAAAGTTTCCAAGACAATGAGGTAATTTAAACCCGGAGTCCTTGTCTCCAATGGGGCCTTTAACTATATAAAATGGGGCCAATAGAAAAGAATAGGATTTTGTTTTCCGCTAACCTCCACAACAGAGCAATATAATAAAAAAAGTCACAACGAGGAAAGATAATTATTTTTTCCATTATATTCTAAATCTACAAAAGAAAAAGGTGACTGACTGACTGACCGACTCATCTGTCAACGCAAAGCTCAAATCACGAACGGATCACAAAAAAACAATGCGTACAGACAACAAGAGTGCGTTAAGTCGTGGTTATTACAAAGTTAGTGGCTTAATGGCAAAGTTTCATGGAATCAATCGGCTCGGCATCCAGCTACCCACAAAATCATGGACTTAATAAATTATTACATTGTAATTTGTCATATTATGTAGCTATACATTAATATTGTATTATTTTGTTATGAAAAGCACACTTGCTGAGTTTCTTGCCGGCTCTTCTCAGCAGAATCTGCATTCCGAACCGGTGGTACAGTCATAAGAGCTACAAGTTTTTTTTGAGCCAAGCTGAAGGTGACTAATATTTTCCTATCCCCTCCAAATAAGCGGAAAGCGTGTGCAAGGAGTGGCTACGATAATAGTGCAACGGGTGGGATTCGAACCTGCGACCTTTCAGTTTTCAGTCCGCGCCTTTAACCGTTGGGCTATAGAGGCTTCAAGTTTGAGCTACAAGTTGACGTACATGAAATAAATAAATTTGAG
Source organism: Hipparchia sbordonii (assembly GCA_038048805.1). Classification (NCBI taxonomy): domain Eukaryota; kingdom Metazoa; phylum Arthropoda; class Insecta; order Lepidoptera; family Nymphalidae; genus Hipparchia; species Hipparchia sbordonii. The sequence continues at coordinate 4,830,867 of CM076114.1, read as the reverse complement.
TATGAGTTTTAAATACCTCAAACGGTAGTACAACAACGCGAGCCCTGGTTTCTGCTTCTATGCCAAATTTGAATGCATGCACCATGCGCATGAAAGGAACAGATTTCGTTTCTCCGCTACTCAAGTGGAATACTAAATCCTTTGTTGCTTCCTTCTTAAATTTCGTCTCCCACAGACCTTTGAAATATACTGCATTGGCTATTACCAACTGAGTGTTCTCGCCCACTGCATCTGTAAATATAGGCCTATATTTTTTTTTATATATTATAGGCACACACTTGATGGAAAGTGATGATGTGTGAAAGTGTCCTTCTTTTCTTACTTAAACGAGTTATAGATTTGTCTATTTGTGTTCTAGCATGGTGCGGGTAACAGGTCATTAGAGTGTAACTTAGTTTGTACCATATTGCTGCAATCATAAGGGTCAAATTAAAACCACACCATCAAAATCTATTTATGTACTATTATTTTCAGAATAAATGTTTTCGTAATTTTCTACCATATTGTTACAATCGAAATGTTCACTTACGTTTATATGGTAAAAAATACGTTACGTTCTATTGACCTGTCACCTGTACCATATCGAATGGCTGAGTTTCTTTTCAATTTTCTCTATTTTTTTGATGGTCAATCTTAACCAGTAACTCAAAACTTCAATCAACAGTTCCGTTTGGGAATCTCTTTGAAGAACCGTGTTTATACAGAACGTTATTTTAGAAGTGGTCAGTTTTTACTTAACTATAAAAATTTAATCAGTTTTGACGTGTTATTTTCGTAAATCCTATTATCTTATTAATATTATAAATGCGAAAGTTTGGATGTTTGTTACTCAATCACGCCGCAACGACTAAACCGATTTGGCAGGGCTGAGATTATAATCTGGAATAACACATAGGCTTTTATCGCGGAAAATTAAAAAGTTCCCGCGGGATCAAAAAACCTTAATCCATGTGGACGAAGTCGCAGGCATCATCTAGTATAGGATAAAACTTACTGGGCGGAAGCAGGTTTTCGATTCTGTTGTGAGTTTGTATAGCAACCCATTTATTGATTTGGTTCACAGCCCAGGCGGGTCTTGAAAAATCCATTTGCGTTACTTCGCTTCCGAAATTTTCGACAGCACTATATTTGAAATCCGAATTTATATCAAAACCATCGCCTACGAATAAGTTATTTGATACTGTCAAGATGTTTCTTGAGTTTCGTTTCTGTAAAACCAAACGATTAACAAATATAGGAATTTAATATACTAAATTTACAATCTGTGGCCTGATTGTGTTAAAATCTAGTTGGTAGACTGATGTGTTTCTCATAGTCTGTCCTTTTTCTGTTTAAGACTTGATATTCTATCTTTAATAGGTGCTGTTTGAAAAATCAACTAATCTAAGAAGTGTTTAAGTTTTGTTATTTGATAATTTACAAAGAGCTTTGAGCTAGGTCGTTAAACTAGGTTAAGCTTGTCTTTAGAAGACGTGTAATGTTAGGTTAAGTTATCATGTTTGGGACCGTCCTCACATTGGTTGATTTAGTTACCTTCATGTCGTAAGTGAGCCTCTTATAAGTAGGCGCTGTGACTTGCGGGGTCATTTGCAATAGCTTTGTTATTTGTTCCTGCGCATCGCCGATGGTACCTTGCTGCAGAAGCGCCAAAACAGTTGCGACAGATGTCGGCGAGACTATAATGTTTCCGGCTAGCAAGTGATTCACACTCTGGAATTTGAAAGAGTTTTTGTCAAGTGGTGATTGTTAATTAGAGTTTAAGAATACGCCTTGTTGGAGCTGTTTCGCTATTGTAACATTTATTGGGTATCATCATCATCATTTTTTTTTCTCTCTTTATTTTCCTAGGGATTTCGTCAATACTGACTATGTCACCCCCGTAAGTTCAACAACACATAAAACAATATAAACTATTCTTAAGCATATTTGATGAGTGACTGCATTTTCTTAGAGTGGGGCTGCTAAAATGGTGTAGCACAACCCCACACTCCAAATTGTAAAAAGGCGCGGTCGCTCCGCTTCGTTCTGTACACACTCCATCAAGATATGATACACATCGTCAACCTGTTGACTCCCATATACGGTACGGTTTTCTGTTGACGATCTCCTCATCATAAAAAACTTGTTTGATGGAATGTATCCAGAATGAAATTGCAAAAGTTTCACGATATCGGGTCTTTTCATCTTCGCCGCATCCAACCATGGACAACGGGGAAGCTGACTCACTGAATTGATGAACTTTTAATAGCAAATAGGCCAGCTCACACCTCTTCCTGCAACTCATCTAATGTCTTTGGTTTACCTATTGGGAGGCGGTGGGGGAATCCTGCCAAAACTTTCTGGTGAGCCACCATTCTAGACACTTTGGGATCATCGGTTCATTCGAACTATATACCTCAACAATTGCGATTCAACTAGTGACGCAATTAACTATTTCATCCAATGTGGTCCAAAAGCTTACCTTCATCAAATTTATTCCAAAAGTTGTGATAGCATAAGTTACATTGTTCAATTGTTCCACATCAGTTTTACCGACACCCATAAATCTTATTGGATTGAGAGCAATGGGTGACGCGTCATCACTAGTTTGTATTCCGTTGAACTTATTGTTAACATGATCACGATTAGCTTGCGGAATTTCATTGATCGGCACATTTTTATCGATAGTAGTGCTGCTTTTCGGTGGAGATTTTGTAGTCATACTATTCAATAAATCTTGTATATACTTGTCATATGAGCTTTCTGTTGGAAAGTTTATTGCTCTACTGTCATGATTTTGCGTATTGAAGCCCCTTCTGTGTTGATTTCCATGATGAAATTGTGTTTCCACGTGCAGTATCAAAACACACACCGAACAGAACGCTAAACATTGAAAAAAAGTTAAAGGGAACAATAGATTTTTACTACACTGCTCGAAAAAAGAAAAGCTTTTAAATTGATATCCAACACAAAGTTGTTGACCTTAATGTGCTTTTATACAAATTATTTGATCCGACATCGGGGCATACATATCTTAATATCGGATCATCTAATCCGTTCTGGAAAATTGAATACTATTTGAACTATTTAATGAAGTGCTGTGTAAAAAGAAATCTATCAAGTTGGGTGAACGTTTCAAACTCCTGCTATCAAACTCGACAAGTGTATCAAATAATAATCACAATATGTAATTAAAATCTATTAATGTGTTATTAGACTTTACAATGAAGTGTAGATACACGATTTTAGTCAAACAGTTTTCCTTAAGTTTCTAGTTATAATACTACCGTATACGAATAATCATCTTAATTATTATCCTACTAAAAACCTGTAGTAGGCATGAGAAAAAGTACTTACTGTATACTAATTTCATGTTTGTTCACATTAATACCACTATTTATATGTGTTGGAACTCAGTTGGGTTTCTCTTTATCCCGTTTGATTGGTTTATTTTTTTATTTGTTTACGATCACTCTGCAAAACAATGGCACAGCCCGATCTTTGCGCTGCTACTAAAGAATGACTGTATACTGTATAGGAGTTTATCGTGAGGTAAAATACGTCGCCATACTTAGTTCCGTCTGTTATTGGAATTAAGACTTAATTTCGTCACATCAGAATACTGAATTCCTTGAAGTTCATTTGTTACTTGTGAAATTGTGTAGGTTCATAATATGAACTTTGTGGTTTTCCCAAGTCGTCCGGTTTTATTGGCGCCATAAGGGTACTTTATTTTTGACCCTAAATAATATTAATTTTCTGAGTCCACTTGGGTGAATTTGCACTTATCCAACTGTCAAATGAAAGTATTATAACTCCCGAATTATTAATTAACTGTATAATTGAATCAAATTCGCAAAAAAAGCTGTTAATAACAAAAAGTTGTCTTTCAAAAACTTTATTTGAAACATCTAATGAGAGAAAATAAATGAAAAACCTAAAGAATCTTAAATTTAATTTATTATACCACATTTTTCTAAGCTAATTTCATATTTACCATGTCATAAGTGTTAAAATTATTCGTGATTTTTTTCTTTCTTATAATATATTTTAATTTATAAAATCTAAAGAGACATGAACGAAAATAGGTAAGTATTATAATAAGTAACAGTTCCCAAGAAGAATAAGAGAAAAATTAAAATTTAAAAATTGCATATGCTTTCAAATATTATATAAATGTTATTAAATAAAATATTTTCATATTGATAAATAAATTTATAAAATTTGTTTTTTTTTTTAAATCGTCATTATTATGTGTAGGAAAGTAGTACATACTTATTATGTTAGATGAAATCGTTAGGTACTCATTATCCAAAATATAATTACATATTACGTTAAAAAATATAATTACTTATGTGATATTTTTATCAAAAGTGGAAATTTTTATACAGGCTTTTATTCAGTTTTAGTCTTTAAGGAAGTCAAAATTTTATCAGTCAAAGTATAGTCCTTGGAGTTTTTCAACAGGGCCCTATATTTGCAAAAAGGAGATGACATGGTGCGGAGCGCCTCCCTCTGAAGCGAACAGAGGTCTCCGAAATGCTGCTCCTTTTTCGCTGCTACTTTATATCTGAGGAACAAGAAAAATCCATACTTTAGTAATTAGGATGTTGCCTATATAAAAGCCTCAATGGCCCAACGGTTAAATCTACGGACTGAAAACTGAAAGGTCGCAGATTCGAACCCCACCCGTTGCACTATTGTCGCACCCACTCCTGGCACAAGCTTTCCGCTTATTTGAAGGGGAGAGGAGAATATATATAAGTATATATAAAATTAAAAAAATATTTATTCATCTTTATCAACCGTACACTGTTGAACAAAGGCCTCTTGCATGCACTTCCACAGGTGTCGGTCTTGCACCGCCTGCATCCAAGTAATTCCTGCAACTCGTTCCATGTTATCGGTCCACCTAATGAGGGGTCTGTCAACACTGCCCTTTCCGGTGCGGGGTCGCCACTCCAGTACCTTGGGACCCCAACGACCATCAGCTCTTTGAACTATGTGTCCCGCCCATTTCCACTTCAGTTATAGTTCTTTTAATTCACGAGGGCGCGTGAGCTTTACTTGTGGTTGCGTCGTGTATATACATGCACATTGCGTAAGTATGTGTGCCTGTCAGAAGCCTAGGTGGGAGCGGTCAGGTGCGAGCAAGCTCTCGTTCCCACTTATATAGATACGACACACACACACACAACCATGAGTCACGCGCCCTCGTGAATTGCAAAAACTATACGCGGCGCCAACCACTTTTGCCTGATTTTCGCAGTCAAAAGTAATTTTAATTTTTATGAGTTTTGACTGTAACATATACAATATATTACAGGAAGGTAAACCTTCCTTTTGGCTTTGCTTTAGTCCGCTAAAAAAATCTTACACAGCGTTCTCCTTCAGCTTCACAAGTAAATCTTTTCTTCGGAGCAAGTGCAGCGCGTTGCTCATTGCAGCCGCTGCTGACACCGAGGGGTAGTGGTGAACGAGCTGCTTGTGCATCACGAGGCTTGCCATGAAGAGGAGCGTTGCGGCCGCCTCAAGCTCCACGTAGTTGGACGCATCGCAGACCCACGACCAGTAGGATATGAAATCCTGAGGCACTATTGGCTGGATCGGAAATTTCTGTTAAAAATATTATATGGCTATATTTTTCAGCTGTATTAGAACCTATTGTTTGGGATGCCACTATGCAGATTTTCTTGCCACTTCCCCACTGAACTCTATATTTAATGTATGATTAACACTGGACTTGCTGCTGTGATTTCTTTTTTGGCCCTAATTAATTGACGCCATTTTAGCGCTGTAAGCACTAAGCCGATACGAGTGTCTCTGGAATTGATAGGTAATATTGCAAATGGCGCACCGAGCTCTATAATTACATTGTGGTTTTTGCACAATTTCACAGATTCATTATTATACAGGTCGGTGCGTCATTTGCAATATTTTTAGTTCCAGATGTCTACGAATGTGGTGCTTCAAACCGATCCATAATTTAGGCTGTCATTTGTATATGCACAGTAAATCCAGTGTTAATCATAGATTTAGTTTATAGAGATCAGTGCAGCCAACGAATACAAGTAAAAAATCTTACCAATCTCTCCAACACAGCTTTTTCGGCACACAGCAAAAGCTTGACAGAGTAAGCGTTAGCACCCACTGAAACCAGCTTCTTTGCGGACGTGACGTGGCCTTGTATCTTCAGCGCTATCCAGTAGCAAGCCGCGGCCACCACTTGCAGCTTGTCCACCTGGACTGTACCCGCCGCTAGCACATTGTCGAAGTACCACGCTGCCGTTTGCACAGCTGCTGGATTTCCTTTGGGACCCTAGAAGGTAGCAAAGTTACTCTTGGTTGAATAATTGGTAGCCAAGTCGACACAATTGTCTCGATCGCTCGTTCTCGTTCTGTATCGTGGAAAAAAAATGTGAATAGTCTATGGTTAACGTTTTTAAATGTCAGCTACGGCTACTTCGCCGGTCCAGTCTCAAATAGCGCGATTTAAAGTATTGCAGTGCCATCTATTTTTCGATTTTGAAAGACATACTTACCATTTTATGGCGTCATAATATTATAATAAGTATTTATATGACAGTTCTTATATCCGCAATATATTTTTAATATTTGTTGTTATAGCGGCAACAGCAATACACATTCTGTGAAAATTTCAACTCTCTGATTATGAGATACAGCCCGCTGACAGACAGACAGACGGACGGACGGACAGCGGAGGGTTAGTAATTGGGTCCCGTTGTTCACCCTTCGGGTACGGAACCCTAAAAATTGGTTCTTCGATCACTTACATTCACTTTCACCAGCCAGTTCATTATACAAGCGCGTCCTGAGTTGGGAATTCTCGGTGTTTTTGGAATCGTCTCTCTCTTCAGTAGGTAGTCAAATAAATCCAGTCCATAATCTTTAATATAACTTTGAGCATATGAGTTTAAATCTGTTTTAAAAAATAATCGGTTAAAGAAACTGGTTACTAAAGCAATGGGTTAGCACACACGCACGCACCCACGCAAGCACGCACGCACGTGGTTGTGTAGTTGCGTGGGTGCGTGCGCACACGCACACCCACACCTTATACCTTTAAAATTAAATTTAAAGAAACATTACCCTCTTTCAATAGTCGGGTAAAAATCGTAAAACCTCAAAGCGTTATTTACGCGACATCGTGCTGACCTTAGATTTAATCAAGGATTTTGTATAACATTATCAGAATAAACATTCAATTATAATAAGAAGATCAATTATTACCTACTATTGATTAATTGTTTGCAATAATTATAATTATCAATTGTACCATTGCCTTACTTATAATTCCCTACATTTCAGGTTCAATGAAAATAGAAAATCAATTCAAATTCTATGCATATTATGCAGCCAGTATTATTGGCACCATTCCACGCGGGCATGATTTGTACAGTTTTGAATTATTTTATGTCATTGTTAATTTAAATAATATCATAAATAAATATATTCAAATTAGTATTTTTCTTTATCAACCGATATTTGTCCACAGCTGAGCAAAGATATTTAAGTATATTTTGTTAAGTTTACTTTTTTCTGCTTGTGGTGCAATAAAGAATAAATAAATAAAGGTCTCTTGCATGGACTTCCATAGATCTTGCACCGTTAGTATCCAGCGGCTGGCTCCCTGAAACTCGTCAGTTGTTCGTCGGTCCACCTAGTGGCGATGAATGCCAAGAATTATTACATTTATCTTGTGCATGCGCAAAGCATACAGCATTTTGCTGAGTTAGGACCTTTTTTTCGGGTTGTGCCACACATGACTATTAGTTGTTCCGGCGCTTCTTCTGCTTGACGACTTTTGTCTTTATTGTTCGGTGGAGGCGCTGGGACAACCTAATCTAGGTATACCTATTGGGTGATGTGTGGCACAATTCATAAAATAAACGTTTCTTTCTTTCGTTTCTTTCTTTCATTTAAACATTTGGCTCATTTACAGAATAATAACATTTGTCAACAAACCAGTCACGTCAAACTTAGGTATCGTAATTAAAAGCAAAAGGAAACATCAAGGTGTCATTGTTAGGGACTTACATAAATCAGAAGTAGGCTCAGCTCGATCGGTAAAGTCTAGCCTACGTTTGAATTTTTCCTCTTCTTTGTCGTCACTCACTGCGGGAGAGATTCCTATCAGTTCCCTACTGTGCGGTCTCTTGAGACTTTTTTTTACATTTCTTATTCTGAGGCGGACCGGTTCCGGGAGCGACTTAAAGGCTGGAGTCGAAACTCTGCCACAGTCTCCTTCACGAGTATCGTTAATATTACGAGTAAGGTTATCTGAAAAGTTAATAAATAATTAAGGCCGGTCACATAATATTATAGTTCTTGCAACTCATGAGGGCGGGTAGCTCATGGTTGTGTGCGTGTCGTATCTGTATGTGTGTGCGAGGGCTTGTTCGCGTCTGACCGCTCCCACCTAAGCTCCTGACAGGCACGCACACTTAAGCAATGTGTATGTACACGACGTAACCACAAATAAAGCGCCCATAACTTCGTAAGATAAACGTACTATATCACATTATTATACGGAGTATAGGGTGTCTCCCGACAAGATGGAGCGATGACATCCAGCATTGGTTGGATGCGATGCTACGTTGGTGCTAATTAACTCTCTCACTCATCGGAGAAGGCTCGAAAATGAAAGCAAAAATCTCGAAAAATAAACTGTCTAATTTGGGCTTCACAACTGACAAAATATTACCTTTATTGTCATCGTCATCATGCAAGTTATCTTTGAAAACGGAGTAGCTCCAGTCAAGTTCTTCACTTTTTTGTCGGATGGTTACGTGTCGAGTGTCAAGCTTGGTTAAAGCACTATTGGATCTTGCTAGAACTTTTTTAACTTTTCTGTTTACAACAGCCCCTTCCACGTTCATCGACTCTTGATATAAAGTCTCCAATGGATGCCGAGGTTGTTCAGGCTTTGCAATTAACCTTTTCCGTAGGGCTAATTCCGATAATGGTGGTAGTGGATCCAGCGGTATCGGTATTTTAGATATAACTGTATTTTCTTTAGACATTTTTTATTATAACACTTTACACAACTCAAAAAATAAGTAGTTTTCAACTTTTCGTTGGCCACGACCAGCGTGGCTGCTTTTCATCAAACACGAAATTTTACTGACACGTTTCTAGCACTGGTAACAAACTTTTGAGAGTTTAAATTTGTAAATACCCTCTTTTTTATTCAAAAATTTTAATGGGTCTTTGAATCGTACATTAACATGAAATTATGCCAGACCCAATATCTTAATTCAATTACAATCATTGTTTAAAATATAAATACTCTTAGTTTTCTTTAACAATTTATTTCTCAATACTTTACTAACTTGTGGTCGAGGACAGTGTTATGCCGCGTTGACACGATCGAAGTACGCTGAGAGCGAGTACAATCGAATTGCTACTTGAATACTAGTCGAACAGAAACGTCTGAAAATTAGAGAACTCTCAGATAATACGTCGGTCAATAGGAATATGGCCAAATAGAGCGGAGTAATGCCGGGCGGAGTGTTTTATTGCTTTTTCGACAACTACTGTAACGTTGTGGTTTTTTGATATTTAGGTTACTACTAACGCCATCTATGGGGTCATAGTGGCATCTTTACGTATTTACTAGTTTTGGTAGTAATTATTCGTTGGAAATGGATTGTCAAGAAGTTTTTAATATTTTCAGGTTGAATCGTAAAAATAGGTAAATTAAATAGTGTCGATTAGATATATTTTTTAATCCTTTTGGTAATGTGTTTTAATCTGTATTTAATCTGTGTTAATCTGTGGCTTGATTGGTATTCATTTTTATTCTGTTACAGATGCATTCAAGTTGTGTTCTGTGGGATACCATTGTAATAATTTTTTGTCTATGGTCAGGATAAACTAGGATTTTTCGTCCTTAATTTTGACAGATCTGTTGCCTCCTAGGAGGATAAATATTACTCTGTTTGAATCTTAATTTATTTTTGCGTATAGTCCTGGATATCGTATTTTTATTGCAAAAATGTTCGACTAGGTTTTCCTGATGATGTTAACCCTGAATTCTGGGTGTGTGTCACGATATATAAACCACGTCACAAAGTGATTAGTTCTTTTTTCCTGGATTTGCCTTGAGGGCTGTGCACCGCGTTGGCTCGTGTTGAAGGCTGATGGAAGCCATGGAGTAATGGCGTAGGAGGTGCAATAAATGTGTTTACGTTCGACCTTGGAAATGGTGAGTGGTGAATTTTCTCAAGGGTTATTTAGTGTCGTGCGTGATCGATTCCGTAGGATTGGTGTTAAAACAGTTTCCGTATCTTGTTCCAGCCGTAGAAACTTAAATGTAACGTGGAGGGTCGTGGTGTGCATCTCGAAAATACGGTATTTATATCCACAATACGTAGTGAGATTTGTTTTCGCTTTTTGTACATCATAACATGGGTTCCTTTTCTCTTTTCAGGGAGCACATGGGTTTTTTTTTCTTTCTCTTTAGTTTTGGTTCTCTTATAATGATTATGTTATAATGAATTTTACTTTTATTTTTATTATCATGAGAACATGATTTAGGGGGGGGGTTTAGTTCCTTCATGTAAATAACATGACATAACCTTTAAATACCAACGATTTAGTTTGGATTTCATTGCCCTTCAGGCTTAACCTAATGTAGAAATTTAAATTTAACGAGGGAGGAAATATGGACTCGGTTCCTCACTTGAACCGAAGTACATCCTAGCGACGTGGGGTAGAAGCGGACTGCGTGCCTAGTTCAGCGGCCACCACCTGGGACCAGGGGATATTTGGTACGAGATGACTCCTCAGTGAAGACATGCGGTTCCGTCTGCGTCGGGTACGCGTCCACACCAAATAACCAGGTGGCTTCCCTCCTTGTTACTTTTATTTTCATAACAACTTAGCATCATTTTGATATTTATCCTTCTTTTCAATGTAGTATGATGGTATACACAAGTTGATAGCTTAATTTAATATGAATAGGAAAATTTAATTTTGTAGGAAACTTTTGGTACCGCAGGTACGCTTATCTCATTAATTGTACATGTTTATTCAGTGTTGTGGGTTCGGTTAAATACTGGTGCGTTGTTCTGGCAAGGACTCATGCTCTGAGGTCCGAGAGCTGGTCGGGGCATTTAACCGAAGCCTCAATTGGGAATCAAACTACAGTTAATTCATTTTGTTTTTTTTCTTTATTTTTTTTTCATGTAACCTGTACAAACATTATCAATAAATCTTTGCAAATAAATAGAATTAAGTATTTTTTCTATCAGGTTATCTTTTATTTAGACGCAAGTCACCAACCCCTGTGTACAGGAGCAATTCTGTTAACAATCCGGGTTCTTCAACGCACAACTAGATATTCTGAACTTAGGAATGTAACAGTGGCGCCCAACGTAAATGAATTTTAACCCCTTATCGTGTTTTTTTAAACAATTTATTAATATTTAACTTTTGTTTCAGTTTAAAACAATTTTTTTTCTTTTCTTATATTGTTCCATGTGCACAGGACTTAGATTTTTTAGGCTTGTGTTACCATCATGAAGTTTAATGCTTATTTGGAAATATTTTATGTAAATGCAACAGTGAGGTTATAGGAAATTGTTATTAGTGTTACCAAATATTTTTTTTTGTAAAATAACTTTAACAATTGGGTTTTGAAGTATTGATGTAAGCGTATAAACTTAATCTAGACTTATATTAGCTAAAAATTTTATTATTTAGCATACCTAAATTAATATAGTTCATTTATAACTTATTAGTTTAATCTTTATAGTTTTGTAATTGTGTACACCACCAGTTACTAAAATGGAAAAGTCTAGAATCATACAATTTCACTCCCTTAGGAAGGATGAGTTAGTATATGAAGTTTCCATTCGGTCGGAAACTCCGGGTAACACTGTAGATGAACTCAGACGACAAATGAGAAAACTTACTTTAGAGTGTCCATCTGAGGCCATTTTAGAAACAAATTTGACAGCTGACTCGGAATTGTCAGTTATTAATGAAAAATATACTGAACTTGCTTCGTTGATAGGGAAATGGGAGAAATCTAAGGAGAAAGTTTCTTTTGCTAGAGCTGAAGCCCTAGCTTATCACCTCTTTCATAGGTTAAATAGAATCTCGGAGGATGAATCGGAAAAAATTCTCACAAAAACAGCTGACCTAAAACGCAAACTAGGGAAACTTATAGCGGTTATTGAATCCCCTACCACTATCGTTTCAGGAACCTCTTCGTCAAACATTGAACCTTCTTCGGTCGAGTGTTCCAGCGATAAGAACGTAGCGAAGTGGAACGTTAAATTCAACGGGAACACAGATCCTCGCTCGTTCATAGAAAGGATAGAGGAGTTGCAGTGTTGCTATGGGGTATCAGATGCAAAACTTTTCAAGTCTGCGGCACAGCTGTTCAGCGAGCAAGCGCTTTTGTGGTTCCGAGGAATCAAAAATCAGGTATGTACTTGGTCCGAGCTTAAGAACCTGTTACTGGAAGAGTTTGACCCGGTGGACTATGATTATCGTCTTTTGGGTGAAATTCGTGCCAGAACTCAAGGGGTGGATGAGCCTATACATATATATTTCTCTGTTATGGCCTGTCTATTCGGTAGGTTAAGAACGGAGTTGTCAGAGGCTGTTAAACTTGAAATACTCTTACACAATATACGCCCAAATCTCTCACAACAGTTAGCTTTAGTTCAGATAGAGTCAATTAGTCAGTTAAAAGAGTGTTGTAAAAAGATTGAAGCAGCCAGCCAGCGAGCTATATACTTCGCGGAGCCTGGCAAGTCAAACAATGTCATTACCCCTGAGTTTTCATATAAATCTAAAAGTAAATCAGTAGCTTATGTTGACAGTAAGGGCAACAATAAACAAAGCACATCAGAGCCAAATTCTCATCAAAATTCGGTTACTGATAAGCGACCTTTCATCAAGACCGGTTTCAAAAATAAAAATTATAGTGGTAGTAGTACTAACCCTCAGTTTCAAGGTCCATCAGGTAGCTGTTGTCATTGTAAAACAAACAATGCATCTAAACAGCCCATAAAGCGTAAGGTTCATTGCTTTACTTGTAAAACCCCAGGTTATACAAAGTTAACTTGCCCAAATTGTAAGAAAACTAACTCCAATCCAAAAAACTGATTAACTCGAATTGTAGCAGTGTAAATAATAGTGTTTCAAAATTCAAGAGTTTCGATTCTTTGGCTGCAGTTCGTTTTTGTCCAAAAAAAGATGATATTAGGCCATATTTAAAATTTAATATTGGAGACTTAGAAGCTTATGGTTTACTAGACTCAGGTGCGTGTATGTCTATATTAGGCAACAATGCTCACAAATATTTTATTCAACTGGGGTATAACTTCAATTCTTTCTTTGACAATTCTTGTACAGTTGCAAATGGCGTTCAATTGGAATCATTGGGTCATATATATTTACCTATAACCTTCAATAAAATCACTTGTGCCATAAAGTTTTATATAGTTCCTGCAGTAGTTTCAGATATTATATTAGGATGCGATTTTTGGAAAGCATTCAAAGTAGCACCAGAAATTTTTGATCATATTGATTATAGATGTTCACCAACAAGCTTTTGCGATTCTCTAACTACGAAGAATGTACACACTATTCAACCGTTCGACAATTTAACCTCAGATCAACGAGAAGTAGCCAAGGCCATAATAGAGAAATATATTGACATCTCTTTTGATAAAAAAGGCTTAGGTAGGACGTCGTTGATGGAACATGTGATTGACACTGGGAATGCATCACCAATTAGGGTTAAGCAATATCCTCTGTCTCCGGAGAAGAAGATAGCGTTACAGGCTGAGTTAGATAGGATGCTAGCCTTAGATGTGGTTACTACTAGTGAAAGTCCCTGGAATAATCCAGCCATTCTAGTGAAAAAATCAAATGGCGATTGGAGGTTTTGTTTAGATTGCAGAAAGCTAAATGCGGTAACAAAAGGTGACTCTTATGCAATTCCTTACATTCCACAGATCCTTGACAGTCTAAAGGAGGCTAAATTTTTATCAACTATAGACTTATCATCCTCATTCTGGCAGATTCCGCTGTCAGAAAGTTCTCAGGAGAAGACTAGCTTCACTGTCCCAGGTCGAGGACTTTTTTAAATTCAAGGTTATGCCTTTTGGCTTATGTAATGCGCCTGCACGTCAACAACGATTAATGGACATGTTGATAAATCAAAACTTTTGTAGCGATATTGAAAATGGCTTTGTCTTCTGCTACATTGACGACATAGTTATTTGTTCGTCTGATTTTTCTACTCATTTATTATTACTTAATCGAGTACTGGATAAATTAAAAACGGCAAATCTGACCGTTTCCTTTGAAAAATGTAAATTCTTTAGAGAGTCCATTAAGTACCTTGGATATGTTGTTGATGAGTTTGGTTTACGCACAGACCCAGAGAAAATAGCAGCGATACTGAATTTTCCTACTCCAACATCAGCCCATGAAGTAAAGGTGTTTCTAGGAACTTGTTCTTGGTACAGACGATTTATTAGAAATTTTTCTACAATTGCAGCCCCGTTGAACAAGCTCACAAGCAAAGGGAAAAATGCGCCGAAGTTCCAGTGGAGCGACGCAGCCGACGAAGCTTTCACGGTGTTAAAGAATGCACTTGTGTCCGCGCCTGTACTTGCAGTTCCAGATTTCAGTAAACCATTCATCGTACACTGCGATGCTTCATCGTATGGTTTAGGAGGTATGTTGTCGCAAGAGATCGATGGTCACGAACATCCGATTGCGTATGTAAGCAGGTCCTTGAATAAAAGTGAGAGGAATTATAGCGCTACTGAGAGAGAGGCTTTAGCTGTAATTTTCGCAGTGGAGAAATTTCAGGCATACCTAGGTTCTCGAACTTTCAAAATCGTTACGGATCATTCATCATTAAAATGGTTCTTAAATTTGGAAAACCCTTCGGGTAGACTAGCTCGTTGGGGTTGTCGATTGTCTCAGTTCAATTTTGAGATTGAACACCGTAAGGGCTCGGATAATGTAGTACCCGATGCCTTGTCACGATTACTCAAAGTAGAGGCAATCCATACATCTCATTTAACTCCTACTATGAGAACGAAAGATGAATGGTATGATAGATTATATAATGGTTGCAGATCTTATCCAGCTAATTTTCCAAATTTCATGATCAAAGATAACACCCTGTTCCGCTTGAGTAAAAGTAAATATAATCTCACTAGTGAGTTCGATTGGAAAGAGGTTGTTCCTAAACAGCTGAGATCTGGAATCATTCGCGAGAATCATTGCGAGGCAACTGCAGGGCATCTTGGTATTTTTAAAACTCACAGACGTTTATGTCTTAGGTATTATTGGCCAGGGATGCATAAAGATGTTTTAGAATTTGTGAATGCATGTGATGTATGCAAAGCTTATAAACACTCTACTCAAGCAACCCCAGGTTTAATGGGAAAACCGAAGGTTTGTTCGCGACCGTTTCAGGTAGTGTCGGTGGATTTGGTTGGTCCGCTACCACGATCCCGATCTGGTTACACTTTCCTTCTGGTAATTACTTGTTGCTTCTCTAAGTATACCCTTCTTTTTCCTTTGCGACGTGCAACTTCGGCACTAGTGGCAAAACATTTTGAAAATGGTGTAGTCCTGGTACATGGTACGCCAGAGACCGTGATTCTGGACAATGGTTCTCAAATGACTGGTTCAGAATTCAGGAACGTAATTACACGCTACAACATACCAAGATTACACTATTCTCCAAAATATACCCCTCAAGTAAATCTCGTAGAGCGATACAATAAAACGATTGTGACAGCTATCGCGTCTTACGTAGAAGATAATCATCGTTCGTGGGATCAAAACTTGAATAAGATTCAATTCGCTATAAATAGCGCGATAAATGAATCTACGGGATTTTCTCCATTTTTTTTAGTCCACGCACGTGAACCGGTAATAAACGGGAGCTTCTATCGGGATACAGATAATGAGTATATGGTGGGTATGCCGCGTGACGAGTATGCAGGGAAATTTGGAAGTTTGGAAGAGATTTTTGATAGTGTACGTGAAAAGCTACATCAAGCTCATGCTAAAAATGCAACTCATTATAATTTAAGGCGTAGAAATGCTAAATTTTCAGTTGGAGATTGGGTTTGGAAATTTACATACACTCAGAGTGATGCAGATAAATTTAAAATGTCTAAACTAGCCCCAAAGTATGAAAAGTGCAAGGTAATCAGAGTGCTGTCTCCATTAGTGTATGAGTTGGAGAGATTGGATGGTACGAAAATTGGTTCCTGGCATATTAAGGATTTAAAGGCTTAAGTTGTTACTCAGTTCAAATTCAATTCAGAAATCAGTGTCTGAATATAATATGATATTCACACACAAAAGTGAAAGAGAGTGGTACACCTAAGAAAATAGGTTACTATGAATATAAATGCGTGAAGTATGAGAGTTAGTATGAAGATGATGTAAATGTATGTTGGAGTGAATTGACGACTCATGATTGAACTGAGACAATCAGACAAGCTGTCAACCACTGCACTTGTTTATGTGCGGATTTTTTTTATATACGAATTTTTATTCGTTATCACCCTTGCTGTGTTTCACACAGTGACGTTTCTATTCCAGTGTCTAGTTAGCTCTTGTAAGGCTAGGAATTTTTTCCGAGATGCTAGGATTAGACGGTTATTATAACCGATATTCTCATGAGACTTAGTCTCTTATATTATAACAGTTATTTGGCTGTTTTGTTTATTTAAACAAGATTAGGCTGCAAGGATCGTAGGCCTAGATGCGCTGCTCTTGTGCTACTTCACTTGAGGCAGTGATGCCAAGATACCAAGCAACTTTTAATCAAACATACAATGAATACTGTCATTGTAGTTGTAAATAATTGGTTAGGTATTAACTAACTCAATAATTTAAGTTTAAGTTTTTTTTCTTTAGGGCATTTCTAAGGTCGACAGTTAGGTTAATTAGATTTACATAGGTTTAATAGTCCATATGATTTTGTTTGTATGGGTTAATTTGTTTTGAAACGTGTTAGTGCAGTTGTAGTCAATATCGTTTATTTATTTACAGTCATCGCTGAGGGCAGCGAACGGTTCGCCTTCGTGGAACCTTTTCCTCTGGACGAGGGGTACTGTAACGTTGTGGTTTTTTGATATTTAGGTTACTACTAACGCCATCTATGGGGTCATAGTGGCATCTTTACGTATTTACTAGTTTTGGTAGTAATTATTCGTTGGAAATGGATTGTCAAGAAGTTTTTAATATTTTCAGGTTGAATCGTAAAAATAGGTAAATTAAATAGTGTCGATTAGATATATTTTTTAATCCTTTTGGTAATGTGTTTTAATCTGTATTTAATCTGTGTTAATCTGTGGCTTGATTGGTATTCATTTTTATTCTGTTACAGATACATTCAAGTTGTGTTCTGTGGGATACCATTGTAATAATTTTTTGTCTATGGTCAGGATAAACTAGGATTTTTCGTCCTTAATTTTGACAGATCTGTTGCCTCCTAGGAGGATAAATATTACTCTGTTTGAATCTTAATTTATTTTTGCGTATAGTCCTGGATATCGTATTTTTATTGCAAAAATGTTCGACTAGGTTTTCCTGATGATGTTAACCCTGAATTCTGGGTGTGTGTCACGATATATAAACCACGTCACAAAGTGATTAGTTCTTTTTTCCTGGATTTGCCTTGAGGGCTGTGCACCGCGTTGGCTCGTGTTGAAGGCTGATGGAAGCCATGGAGTAATGGCGTAGGAGGTGCAATAAATGTGTTTACGTTCGACCTTGGAAATGGTGAGTGGTGAATTTTCTCAAGGGTTATTTAGTGTCGTGCGTGATCGATTCCGTAGGATTGGTGTTAAAACAGTTTCCGTATCTTGTTCCAGCCGTAGAAACTTAAATGTAACGTGGAGGGTCGTGGTGTGCATCTCGAAAATACGGTATTTATATCCACAATACGTAGTGAGATTTGTTTTCGCTTTTTGTACATCATAACATGGGTTCCTTTTCTCTTTTCAGGGAGCACATGGGTTTTTTTTTCTTTCTCTTTAGTTTTGGTTCTCTTATAATGATTATGTTATAATGAATTTTACTTTTATTTTTATTATCATGAGAACATGATTTAGGGGGGGGGTTTAGTTCCTTCATGTAAATAACATGACATAACCTTTAAATACCAACGATTTAGTTTGGATTTCATTGCCCTTCAGGCTTAACCTAATGTAGAAATTTAAATTTAACGAGGGAGGAAATATGGACTCGGTTCCTCACTTGAACCGAAGTACATCCTAGCGACGTGGGGTAGAAGCGGACTGCGTGCCTAGTTCAGCGGCCACCACCTGGGACCAGGGGATATTTGGTACGAGATGACTCCTCAGTGAAGACATGCGGTTCCGTCTGCGTCGGGTACGCGTCCACACCAAATAACCAGGTGGCTTCCCTCCTTGTTACTTTTATTTTCATAACAACTTAGCATCATTTTGATATTTATCCTTCTTTTCAATGTAGTATGATGGTATACACAAGTTGATAGCTTAATTTAATATGAATAGGAAAATTTAATTTTGTAGGAAACTTTTGGTACCGCAGGTACGCTTATCTCATTAATTGTACATGTTTATTCAGTGTTGTGGGTTCGGTTAAATACTGGTGCGTTGTTCTGGCAAGGACTCATGCTCTGAGGTCCGAGAGCTGGTCGGGGCATTTAACCGAAGCCTCAATTGGGAATCAAACTACAGTTAATTCATTTTGTTTTTTTTCTTTATTTTTTTTTCATGTAACCTGTACAAACATTATCAATAAATCTTTGCAAATAAATAGAATTAAGTATTTTTTCTATCAGGTTATCTTTTATTTAGACGCAAGTCACCAACCCCTGTGTACAGGAGCAATTCTGTTAACAATCCGGGTTCTTCAACGCACAACTAGATATTCTGAACCTAGGAATGTTACACTACTTTAAACAACATCAACTCAATTTTAATATTCATATAAGTTTCAAATTGTTATTAATATTCTACATGGTGACACCGACTTCATCCATGGATATTTAGAAAGTACGATATTTTGGGATAAAAAGTATCCTAGAAAAGGAATGCAAGCTGTCTAAGCTTAGACGATTTTGTCCAAATAATTTCCAAAATGTTTTTTTTTTTCTGTTGATTCTGAGATATAATTTTTAAATAGAAGAATTTAATCTATTTATTTTAAAAGTTACGTTTTTGTTTGTATCATATTTATGTTTCTTTGATTCATGTACACATAGTAGCAATTTTGTACAAGTGCTGGCTTACTGTAATAGAATAGTGTCAACGCAGCTTAACATCGTAATAGTCTAAAAGAGGGTATTTACAAAATATAATAATATGATTCATTGCCGTCACTTTACTGGATGTTGCGTTTAATTTTAAGGAATGACGAACGTAAAATAAATTAAACTTTAGACCTAAAACTTATGAAAAACTTTGATGATTATGAAAAATTTCACATTGTACTGTAGACAAATCATTGATACCTTTACCTACTCGATACGGCATCGAAATGTTCAAAATAAAAATTGAAAATAAAATGCGCACAGTGGAGAAATCATGGGATTTATTTTATTATGGGGAAAAATAAAATTATCATTATTCAATAAATATTTAATCTTAAAAATATCACATGTAACATAATAAATAAACTTAAAACTAAATTAATCTACGCTATGTACTTTTTCATTATCAAATGCGTCTGGTTCGTTAGATACTCTGGGATCATTCATAGACCCCATCTTAAAAGGATTATTTTGTCTAAAATCACAATGAGATTCAATATGAATAGTTTAGAAGTAGTTTTATTTTTAACGGACTTCCAAAAAAGGAGGAGGTTCTCAATTCGGCCGGTATTTTTTTTTAGGGCACAAATTATCTTACGAGTTTTATTAAACTCTAAACTTTCTTACCGATTTGAAAACTCAAATAAGGTAGACTTATGACAATATTCCACACATACCTTCATATTGTCAAAGAATGTGTCTTGGGAGAGAGAGTTTCTGTTCAAGGGATATTTTTTCCAATTTTTTTTCCGAAATTTAGTGGTTAAACAACTGAGACAGAATAAAAAAACAAAACAGTACTGCTTCTATTTAAACATGAATGCTGCAAGCAGTGATCAGAAAAAGGGACCTTATACAGTATAGTTCTTGAAACATAGAATTCCATATTATGAATAATTTAATTTTTACATCCGATTCTTATAAGGGATATTATTTTTATGATGATTTTTTTTTTTACTCGATGACAAGATAGCCCTTGACTGCGATCTCACCTGATGGTAAGTGACGATGCAGTCTAAGATGGTAGCGGGCTAACTTGGAAGGGGTATAGCAGTGTTAATTGATTATTTTAATCAGGAATTCGTTTGCGTATCAAAATCAGGTTATAAACAAAAGTCATATAGAAGTCTCCAAACCTTGATTATGCTTGTCCCAATAAGTGACGTTTTTCTGATCACTGGCAGGTAGCAGAATAAGAACAACACCCAGTTTCAAATATAAGCAGTACCTATTCAGCTCATTACTGTGTCCAGTTCCTCAGGTGAGGAGTGAAATGATAAATAAAGTGAGTTTTAATCGTCTAATGGTGACTGCGGGTCAGTGACCTTGCCAGCAACTACGACAAGATTATCCAAACGATCGACGATATAGAACAAGAATGGGTGTTCAACAGAGAAGCGGCGTGGCTCTTTGGTTTCAGCAAGAGGAAGACTCTTTAGTGACTCCAGGTCTTCCAATTCCTCAACGACGGTGCCAACTGTAATAAAATGTAAATTTGAATACTTTTGGTTTTGAAAAGAAAACTTTTTCTGTTACAAAAAATCGATGGGCATGGAATGCAAGACAATTCCTAGAATTCCTCTTTGGAAAACAAGGATTACCTTTCTTGGCTATAAAATATCTTATGTCAATATTGATGATCATTTTGGTATGTGGCTTTTTAATACATTTAAAATTTTGAACATTTAGGCTATGTACCAGACTAACTATTTGATATACCTATCTACTATTATCATATGCTACAGTAACTACTTCCAAAATGTAGGACAAAATTATGAGGAATAAATAAATACGTCACCTCCAAATGAACTCGATTTTATGGTAGTATTGTCTACGCGTACAGCGACGTTCTGGACAAGTTCTTGAACAAATAGGCCTTCCTTTGCTGATATTCCTGTTAACTCAGCATCCCGGCCGAAGATACTGCTTACTCCAAACTGTAAGGATAAACATTTAGATACTTGAAATAATTTATTTACTTACCACATGCTTACCACCAAATTAAGAATAATATTATGCACATTAGATACGCTTTAAAATAACTGTGGACAATAAATTATTCAATTCTGTGAATGAATTCTATTGTGTAATTTATTTTCCACAATATTTTTTAATATAATTAATTATATATAATTTAATAATTTTTTATATTAACGAATTTAATAATGATACTGATACAATAATGAACATTTCAACTATTAAAATTTTTGGTTGTGCTACTTCAAAGAAAAAAACTGGGTTGCAAATGTCACTTAATTTTTGAAGCTTTTCGAATTTGACTGTATACAATATTATGTATAATTAATATAAACAAAATTCCTCCACCAGTCAAAGGAGTCAAAGGGGCATAAAAAAAGGATGTTGTAAAAATATTGACCGTACCTTAGCTAAAGCAGCAACGGGTTTAGTTGTGGTATCCACAAGGAATGTGGGCAGCGAAATATGCAATTTCTCCTCACGTAGCCGTTCCTGAATTTCCGATAGCGGGACTGCTGGTAGATCAGCGATAAGTCTAATAAGACCGTCTCTTGTTCGTGGAACTAGTAATAGAAGAGCGTAGCGATCACCCTGAAAAGTAAAAGGTAATATAGTTGCTAGCTGAAATTGATTTTGAGTACAGACAATAATAAAATTTATTTATTATGCCATCTTGTCTTCGCTTTCACCCACAGTTTCACATGTGTGAAAACTAAGCTTCATTTGTATTTAAATCTGATTATATGAATTAGGCTTCACAACTGGAAATATTTCATCTCAAACGGTCCAGTTCATTTCGTGTGATGTGACATCAATATTTTTATAATAGTATAAATATAAAATTGTAATTGTATTACTAATTGACTTACATCATAAGGCAATAGAACAGCTTCACTGTCTAATTCTGGGAAGGAATTGGTCTTGTAACTACCACAAGTCTTCATCATTTGTACTTGTTTCTTCTCGGTATTGGATCTGTAGAAAACGCCAGGCTCCACTTTATCGAAAGGCTTCTTCCAAGAACCACGGAAGTACATGCCATTGAAGATGAGCATCAAAGAATTTGTTGCTGAAATAAATAAGAAATATAACAATTTTATTTAAGGATAAGAGTAACATTCGTATTAATTGATTGAAAGTTTAAAATGGATTTGAGGAAAGAAATGACTTTTTGAATGATAATAATTTTCACAATAAAATAAATTTTATTTAATGAAAATTGTCAGAATGTGAGAAGTGAGAAAATGTTCTGAATTAAGTAACTTTCTGAAAAAAACGTATGAAAATCTTACTTTTACTGGTTTTTTCTCCAACACTGTTTACGGAGATACTTGAAGCTATATCAGTTTTCTGATTAAGAACTGTACTCTTAATACCAAGACTCCTCGCATGGTTTCTAGCTTCTACTGCTACCATAGTTTCTTCGTCTTCTTCGTTTTCATATTTCTTTGTATCCTGGATATTTTTAACATACTTGATTTTTTCTTTAATGTTTTTAGCGGGTTTATAGTCCATATGTGAAATATCGACTTTGGTTGGAACATCTTCAACGGCATAAGATATCAATTTTTCATTAGATTCTTTTGGAGGCATGAGGTCCGCAACATCTTCTGTTTTTTGTACATCTTCCTTCTTTTGAACATCTTTGTTTTCTTTTACGTCTTCATGGTTTTCTGGTTCTTCAAGCATATGATACCTTTCAACTGATCTTACATCAGTCAAATAAAAATCTTCTAAAATCTTTTTATAATCTTCATCGATTGTATAGTTTTTGTAAATATAGAAGAAGTTTTTCAGTTCTGGTTGGTTATATTCATATTGATTCTTATATTTTAGCCGTTCTAAGATGTATCGATAAGTTTTCCTTACAAGGTTTTGATCTTTAGGCAAGTGGAGTGCTGATACAAGTTGATTTCTTGTTTCGCCTTTTGCACCCTCAGCAAGAATAGCAAGGATGGCTGAGTAGCCGAGGGGCGAGAAGGCAATATTCTTGTCATCGTCGATGTATCCCTGAAATTTAAAATTTAATAATTTAAAATGAAAAAGTCCTTGGGAAAAGATTTTTTTTACTACGCTGTCAGCATTTTAGGTATGCAAGTATTGTGTAGTGAAATTAATTTTTAACTCAAACAGACCTGTAAAATTGTTGTAGAAAGCTCATTGGTAGCCTCTCCAATAAAACTTGTATCCTTTGGTTGATCGGATCGTTGTTTTCTCATCCATCGTGCATTTGCTATACCGACTGCTACCACTAGAACTGAAAAAAAAAAAATCAGACTTTACCATATTTTTCTTATTACAACACAGTTTTCGAACGGTATTGACCAGTGAGAGGTGTTAATCCGACTTTCTATAGATTTTAAAATCGAATTCTGATAAAAATACTGGTTTAATACTATAACATAAATATTTTATGCGCAAAAGGAAGAATACCGTTAAAATTGAAAACAACCTTGTAGTAACTTGTTTGCAAATCTTGTTATTAATTTTATATATCCTACATTTTCCACATATGATATGTAAAAACAAATAAGTATTTGTCTGTCCATCTGTTTGTCCAAAACGTGTTCGTTTATCGTTCTCTCATCAAATTATAGCAGAGAGATATTAACTTGAATCCTAGAGATGATTCGTGTGTAATTTTCAACTTAATTGAGGCATTTAGAATTTAAATCTTTGTAAGTTTCAATCTAGTTAGATGACATTTAAAAGATAAAGCTATTTTTGTCACTATTTTTGTTTCTTGCCGGCTCTTCTCAGCAGAAACAGCATTCCGAACCGGTGTAGATTCTCGACTTAATAAGAGCCACAAGTTGGCCTACATGAAATAAACCATTTTGAATTTGAATTTGAATTCGAAGGCTTTGTTGTCTCTGATAATCCTCTTTAAAATGTGTATAAACTGTATTTGTGTGTTAATAATTATCATCAACTGCTACTGAACTCAGGTTTCGTATGAGGGAAGAGTTACAGGCCATTGTCCATCACGATGACCTATGTGAATTGGTAGATTTCACAAACCTTTGATCTTCAATATTATGGAGAACACTCAGGGAAGAAATTTTATATTTTTTAGTGAGTAAACGAGCAGGCGGGTCACCTGGTGTTAAGTGTTTATCGCAGCCCTTGAACATTTGTTTGAGGCACCACCAATGCGTTGTCGGCTTTTCAGGAATTTGTTGGTCCGCCCTTTGATTAACCCCATGTAGTAATTTAGTGGGAACACCGTCGTAGGAAGTTGGTTCCACAATTTCAAAGTACGTGCAAAATACTCGTATGTAAAATATCATCCTTTGCAATAACGTTGACGTTAACGTTGATATATTGAATATAGGTATATCAACTTAGAAATGGAGGTCGCTAGCGGTATCAATGCATTCTAACGGACGCAGTACACGAAGATGCAATTTACCTTGTTCCCACACCTTCAGTATTATAACTGCATCTTGTAAGATAATTCATCTTAACTTAATTGACTACTTAAGGGGGACTTTACTTTACTTACAAAGTGAAATTGCTTTTAGATTTGCTTTGCTTTACATAAAGTTTTAAATACCTGAATAAATAATATAAACTAGCTGATGTCCGCAACTCCGTCTGCGTGGATTTAGTTTTTAAAATCCCGCGTGAACTCTTTGATTTTCCGAGAAAATAGTAGCCTATGTCTTCAGGTACAAGTAAAAAATTGCATCAATCCGTAGCTCTGCTGTAGCGTGATTGATTGACAAACCAACAAACAAACACACTTTCAAGTTTATAATATTACTAAGAATTTAACTAATGAGTATTTCAACATTCACCTGAACTTATAAATATTATCTTAAACGCATCTTAAACGACAAGTAGGTACGATTAGCGCCTACTCCATTGAAACATCTGTCTTTCTTTATTCTAGCCGAAGACCTATTTTAGGTGATGATATTTTATTTTATTGGCCACAACTTCGTTAGCTTTAAATGATTTTCTTCCAAAAAGTCGTTTCCTAAATTGATCTAGAAAGCATCGAACTCAAAACCTATGCATATTTGACAGATTTTTACGCCACTGTGCGAAAAGGTAGGTACAGGTTGCAAAATTTCTGACGATGAGAGCTAACAGAATTTACTCTAGCCGTGAACTAGTAAGGCACGACGAACGGTGAATGCACTGTGCTGACCCTACACTATTGTACTCTCTCTAGTGGTACAGTGCGCAAAAAAAATTTTTTTGTGGAAGGTTAACTTTGCCAGGAAAATAATTTGGTCTAGTTAATTTTTCCTTAGGAAGGAACTTTATCATAAAAATTAAGGAAAAAAAGGCAGAAAACAAAAATTTTTCTCTTAATAAAAATAAGTAGGACTTATTGTTTTTACAATAATTCTTACTCAATGTACAAGAAAACATTGAATGTCTCAGGAAAATATTGATGATAGTCAAATAATTCTGACCGAAATAAATATGTGAGTACGTATGAATTTTACAAACAAAATGTTTTCGACAGCCAATCTCAACGTTATACTTGTACTTCAACTTCCAAAAATATCTACTCGAAAAAATTGTTGTTTGCTGACGGTACTAGGCAATCTAGCGCATACCGCCTGGGAAAGTAATCACTGAGCCAACTCGCTCAATGAAATTATTTTTCTAGTGCAAAGTAAAACTTTACAAGTTAGTATTAGTTAGTTTTGGCTTTGAGATGACAAAAAAAAATTAAGTAAAATATATACCTACCTAGTAATTTTTATTTTAAGTATTTTAAGTTTAATAACAAAATAAATGAATTAACTGTAAAAATTTTTTAACAATTAAGTATATTATTTGAAATAGTTTGATGTATTTTTAATATCTGCAAATAGTTTTCCGTATTTTCATAATTCGAAATAAATAAATGAAAATATAATTAATATTATAGGTACTTCACATTATTATTATTTCTAAATAGATTTCTTCTTATGTCAACCATTGTATAGAATTTACAAACTTTTATAGATTTTAGTTTCAGTTTGAATTTTTTTTTTTTGATTCCAATTTCCATCGCCACCCTATAACTTTGGGAATCCAACGACCATAAGTTCTTTATATGTGCACTCAATATTCCACTTCATTACAAGAAACGCATAGTAAAGGAAAATGGCGATATGTCGCTAGGTAAATTTCTTCTATCCGGTAAACGTATTCTCCAAATAGAATTTAAAGTACCTACCAGTATTATATTATCAAGACGCGTGGTTTCTATCGATTTCAATGCACTTGGAGAGTGACCGAAGAAACCTTTGTTTAGAGATATTATCAGAAATTTTATTATCCTCACGTAGGGGCCCACGAATTATTATTTCTTAGCGGATGTTGACAAACAAGAATGAAATACAAATTAGCATGTCATTGGAAAGGGCGAATACGTACTTATGCAATATTTATAACGACTTCAACATACTTAATTAACAAAAATCTGATTCGTGGACTGCATTCCATCGATGTATAATTAACTATATAGCTTTGTATATGATAGGTTCTCATACAAAACGGTGCTTATAAAATCAATTTGATTGCAAAATTCGATTAGTTTGGGCGACCGTGCGTCGGCCGCACGCTTTAGGCAATTGGCACACGGCTCCGCGTAACGCCACGGATGGCGGTGAAGCGGATATTACGTCGTATGTGCTTGTATGTCCATTTGTTAAGAGTATTTTAAAATAACCTAAGTTGACTTAATAATTTCTGCAAGGAAAACTCGTATTTTCTTTTCTAACACAGAATACGAACAATATCAATACTTGAATCACTTTAATAAAGCTAATGTCACTGCTTTTATCACCAGCTCTCGAGTTGTCTCAATGAAAACGTAGTTTGACATAACTTTTTGTCAAGATTCTTAAAAGGCAATAGCTGCCTTTATACACGCACTCTTTAACGCGTGAATCGGCTTTCGTGCGAAAAAGAGCGCACATGTAAAGGCAAGCGAAGGAAAAGGGAATGCGCTTCCGCGCCCACCGCCTCGCGAGACTACCACGTGCGTCATCCATCATGCAAGTCTGCGTGACAATTCGCCTTTAGATGCCCGTTTTTGTTCAGTCTCATAAAAATGACAGACATAAGATTATGGAGCAGAGATCTTATTTCAGAGTTTTTGGAAATTTATAAATCTCATACATGTTTGTGGAAAATTAAATCTGATGAGTATAAAAATAAAAATTTAAAGGAACTAGCTTACCAGAAATTGGCTAAGTTTTGTAATGATAACGGAATCGCTCATGCCAACAGAGATTTTGTGGTAAACAAAATTTAAAGCTTAAAAGGGTCATTTCGTAAAGCGTTAAAAAAGGTATCAGACAGTCAGCGCAGTGGAAGAGGTTCAGATGCTATTTACAAACTTAACTTATGGTATTATGAACTTTTATTGTTTACAAAAACATCAATATAAAGTAAATCATAGTGCCTAGATTTCGACGAATTGAGAACCTCCTTTTTTGGAAATCGGTAAAAAACACACGCGACTTAACGTGGAGTGCGTGAATTTCACACACTCCAGGACACGAAAGTATCCCGCAATGAATCGCGCGCGTTTAGCCTTTACACGAGCACTCTTTCCTCTCGGATGAAAATCACGCAGACAATTGCGCGCTAATGATTCGACAGCCAAAAATTGGTTATTAACAATCACTCGTGATTGTGCGTGCAAGCTTTCGCGCGTTCCATCGTGCACGATCCCAACACACTCCAATCGCGAGCGAATGAGCGTCTAGTGTAAAGGCAGCTATTCTCTTACAAAATCGCGTTCACATCGCATTTTTCTGCATTTTTCATACAAAAAGTTTTTCGATTGTGACATTGACCTGTCAAAAAATTTTTTTGTCTTACATAGGTAGGCATTACATAGGTCCTTAATAGACTGTGGCAATGATACGTGCTTCCAAAACCATACTTTGACATTGATCCAGTAATTATTCAACGATCGTGAATTGTAAAACTATACCGAAAGTACGGAATCGAGCTGCTGGACTCGCGTTGACGGATTTTTTTTTTACGGAAAATGTCATATTCATTGCAAATGGAAAATTGATGTACAATTAATAAGATAAATAATAATCTAAACAAATAAATAAGAAACTACATCAATACAAAAATAAATAAATATCAATTTTATTGCATAAAGGGTCATTAAACCGCAAGTAGATATGTTACAGTAAGCAATTGCAAACTCACCTAGGAGTAACGGCTTCATTTTACAGATCGCTCCACTTAACTGGAAAGAAGAAAATCACATTTACTTATTGTTTACTTTATCTGTTCATCGATGGATCTATTCAATGCGCAATTGAAATTCATTACATTCGTTGTTTCAAGTTTCAACAGAGTAAATAGGAGTAGAATCGCCATGCGGCGCTATATAGGTATGTAGTTATTAGCGTTGCCAGACGTCCCGTATTTCCCGGGACGTCCCGTATTTTAGGCATAATTTAAAATGTCCCGGCGGGACTGACTCTGTTCCGTATTTGAACCGTACCTCGTTTTTTATTATGAAATCGATCCAAGTATTCATACATGCAACGTTCGTAAAACAGCGAGTTGATGCCTGTTTTTAATTACGATTATAATTTTATTATTGTATTGATTTTTACAGATATGTTAAAATGAATAAAAATATGTTAAAACTGACTCGATCCTCGGAAAAATATCAAAAACATAAAAAATGACACTAAATAATAACTTTGTTTTTTATTTGTCCCGGATAAAAAACTGAAATCCCGTATTTTTTTGTCCATTTAACCATTTGTCCCTTATATAGGCTGAAAAAAAAACTGGCAACCCATCCGTTGCCGCGGCGGCCCACAATAATGCGTGTTGTTAATAAAACAAGGTAGGTATAATTAAAAAAAAAATTAAACCGACTTCAATTATACCGAAATGAAGAAAGTGAAGTGTCCATAATCCATATCTTGAAAACTGCTGAACTGATTTAGATGAAATCTTCACTGTTCCCTAACTTAAAGTAAATGTAAGCAAATTAAAAAGACTGATCACAATTCAATGAATAGTTTCAATCAATACAATAAACCCTTATGCATGCATTATAGTACATAAGGCATGTCATGCCGCATCATCGTCTAGGGTCCGCTTAAGGAATTCAAATTTCAAATTTAAGCGATTTAGCGTTCCGGCACGATGGCGTGTAGAAACCGATTAGGGGTATCGGTTGAATTTACACTGCTATACCCCTTCCAAGTTAGCCCGCTACCATCTTAGACTGCATCGTCACTTACCATCAGGTGAGATCGCAGTCAAGGGCTACCTTGTCATCGAATAAAAAAAAAAAATAAGCATTTGCCCTGAGATGACAGCAGTGAACATCAAAATATTTGAGGGAAACCGGCTTCGCTCGATTCAACAAAACAAACACACAGCCCAAGGCAAGCAGTGATGCCATTACTATTATTAGTATAATAAGGTAATCGCAACACAGCCATATTCATTTTTTATGTAGAATTTATTCATATTAGCTTATAATATAGGTAGGTACTCAAAGATATTCGCTCTTATACAATAACTAGCTTTTATCCATTATGTAGGTAGATATCTAATCATAGCGTAAAGTAAGTCGCAACTTGGTTCGCGTGGATTTAGGTTATTAATAAAACCGGTCAAGTGCGAGTTGGACTCGCAGACAAAGTTTTCCGTACCATCTTAACAGCGATTGTTAAGGTCGAACAAAAAACGCCGAAAAAATCACTTAGGCCAAAACGGCACAAAGATGAGATGAGTAGATACTTTAGGCGTTCATCATAAAGAAGTTGATATACCGATTAAACTTGACCTCCATCACAGGTGAAACTACGGGCAGGAACTATTCTTTACTTAGTTGTTCAAAAAATCCTAATATCTTTCATCATAGAGGAGCTGCAGCACCATTCAATAGAGTTAGTATAATTTGTTCGATCGTATTCGTATTCGATCACATTAGTTTCAAAGTAAAATGAGCCATAACTGCACTGGATTAGACCTCAATTTCGTGCACGCGTTTACGTATACGGATACCCTCCAAATTAAAATCGATTGTACTGATTGAAGGATTTGTATTTTTGTGTGTATGTTTGCAATGAATAAACTCAAAAACTGCTGGACCGATATAGCTGAAATTTAAAATGAGGATAGATTAAACCTTGGATTGAAACATAGGTTACTTTTTATCCCGAAAAAATTATAGTTCCCGCGGGATCTTGAAAACTAATTCCACGCGAACGAAGTCGCGAGCATCAGCTAGTTATTTATAAAAAGTAGCTAAATCGATACGAACAGAAGAAAACTGAAGCGAATAACTATTTTCACAGATAGACAAGTTTTCACAGATAGAAATTATGTCAAATTAACACTTATTGACCATTAGGTCAAATTTCGAAAGCGAACTCGAAGTGAAGTGAGTTTTATTTTAGTAAATACCCCTACTGGTGCAATATTAATAATAATAAACTTGACCTACATAGTACAGATGGCTGAAGTACTTACGTTCAATGCGGTCACTGGGAAAAATAAACTTGCACAGAATAAAAAAGATGCGACTGTCAAAAAGCGCGAAAGGTCCGCGCGCGCACGTCGTTCGCTCGTGAGTAACGTGCGCGGAAGCCGACGCGCACCGCTTTATATGTACTTGTACACTTAACAGTTATGTTTGACTAATCTATGGCTTGTGTAGCACTGACTTGAGAAAACTGGGTGAAAACGCCTGAGAATCACTACAAATCATTTGTATCCACCTAGTATTCTCTATAGAAATAAACATATAATATACCTTTATAACATCGATAGCCCAACTGCGACTGCGATCTCACCTGATGATAAATGGTGATGCAGTCTAAGATGGCAGCGGGCTAACTTGGAAGGGGTATGGCAGCGTACATTCAACCCATACCTCTAATCGGTTTCTATTTCTACACGCCATTGTGCCGGAACGCTAAATTTTATTTTTTTTATTTGGCGATAGATTGTAAACTAGCCACGGCCAAACCCTCTCACTAGACCAGACCAGAGACAATTTGGAAATTATGAATTCCCAAATTGCCCTGGGAATCGAACTCGAAACCTCCCAGTTATAAGACCACAGCCCTCACCGCTGAGCCTGGGAGTCGTTAATACTAAAACCTCTCAAACATTGATTTTGAAAAATAGGTATACCTACCTATAGCAAGCCAATAGCACATAATTATTCAATGCTCTCAAAGCGATTAGTGTAATATATAGAAAATCGAATTAGCATCCGTTCAGTAGGGTTAGTGTAAGATTTAACTCGATTGATAGAATTCATATTCGATGACATTAGCGTCAAAGTAAATTGAACCATAAATGCTTTAGAGCACAATTTCATGTATGCATTCTTATACGATTACATAGGTATACGTATAGGCTCCAAATTAAAATCGCTTGTACTGTGACTTTAAATCAATACAGTTATGGTTTATTTTATAGTTCTTACAATTCACGAGGGTGCGTTGCTCATGATTGTGTGCGTGTCGTATCTGTATAAGTGCGAGCGAGAGCTTGTTCACGCCGGACCGCTCCCACCTAGGCTCCTGTGAGTCGCACACTTACGCAATATGCATGTACATGACGTGACCACAAGTAAAGCTCACGCGCCCTCGTGAATCGCAAGAACTTTGACGCTAATGTCATCGAATACGAATACGATCAATCGAATTAAATCTTATACTAATCCTACTGACTTCAATTCTACTTCCTTTGAAGCCAGTTTTAAATCATGTTTAGATCGAGTTAGCGGTGAGATAGTGGTAAAGTGAAAAGGTTAAATTAACATCCTCAATAACTTGTTTCCAATTAACCCTCCGATGATTTCTCCTTGCAAATAGGACAGCCATTAGGTCAGATATAATATAATCAAGGCATTTAAAGCTGGTAGCTACCAACAGAAAATAACAGGTTTATTTAACACTTAGGATAGATTCAACGTGATCTCTTTTAGTTACTTACACATAATTTAGATAGATCGACCGTTCCGTAGAACAAAGTTTCATCTTCTAAATTCATAACTTGAGATTTGAGCCTTGCAGATGTACTTAACTTTTAAGGCTCAAATTTCAAGTTGTGAATTTAGCAGATGAGACTTTTTTTCCTTTAATAAAATTAAAAAATGACACTAAATAATTTTGTTTTTTATTTGTCCCGGGTAAAAAACTGACATCCCGTATTTTTTTGCCCATTTGTCCCTTATAGGCTGAAAAAAAAATCTGGCAACGCTACTCACTAGCAACTTTTACGGATTAATTTACCTTTCTTATTTCGCTTGATCTACTAAGTTTTTTAATAAGTAGGTATTCAGTACTGTCTGATATGTAAAATCCTGTGTAAAACGAGGTTACAACGTGAAAGTGGTATGGTAAAAGCTGTTTCTGATAAAATCCAAAACCAGATACGTATATTATTATTTTTGTTTCGTTTTGTAACCCAGCTTGAAAGTAAGCCAAGAGTTTTGTTTTTCACCTTTGGGATCTATTTTAACCCCCTTTAATAAATAACCAACAGTTTTCAGAGGTTTTAATGCAAATACTGAGCGTAAATCTGATGTTTAAGCCGAATTTACATTGCGAAATTAATGCCATGAAACTAATTTCACAGTGTAAATTCGGCTTTAGTCTTCGATCACAAAATAAGTATTTAGTTTATGGAGATGTTTTCCCATTCTTTCTTTGAGCGTATAACCAACTATTCTTTACTTGGTTCCCCTTTTATTAAGAGCGTGTGTAAAGGTAAATCTTTAATTAATTAATAAATATATTCGATCGTAAGAACGAGTTATTTAGAATAGATGACGTGTTTGGCGCTTACAACACTCCTACACGCATGTGCATCTGTAGCGCTTCACACGAGGTTTCAGGTATTTTCTTTCATCTATCGCGGGGATTTTTTTCTGGCGTTCTGCGTTGTTCTGTTATGTATCCATAATTCATGGAATTAGGAGGCCTCTTTAATTTGCACTGATATTTACAAAATAACAGGCCAAGTGCGACTCATACTTCCGCACTGAGGGTTCTGTATCTTATGAGGATTGTATTAATTTTATTAACTGAGGTGGAAAAAAAACATCCCACCCTGTGTCCTGTGTCTACGCGAATTGAAACACTGGGATTATAATTTACAATGAATGAAAACTGTATTGCGCTAGAATACACTATAATACAACAAATGGGCTGGGGGGCTGGTCGCAAATGCCGTATACAATAATTATGACTTTCTATTTTACAGCGAATGGGATGAGTGGGACCAAGTAGCGCCATCTGGTTTGAAGAAAATAATTAAAAATTGGGCCACAAGGGCGCTAGATAGCGCTGCGATACAAAATACAGTTTGAAAGCTGTAACTTTTCACCGAGTTAAACTAGAAACATGAAATTTTCAGAGCTTTAAGAGACCATTGACCTTTATATTCAGTATAAATTTCAACTTAGTACCTTAAGGAGTTTCCGAGAAAAAGGGCCTTTACACAAGGACAGACAGACGGACAACCGAGAGAGCCGTATATGGGTTCCGTTTTTTCAGAACCGTAAAAAGGACACTATAAATATTTTTGATGACTTGTTAAATAAAGAATCTCAAAGCAAGGAGTTTAAAAAAAACTAAGAAATATGGTTTATCTTTTAATTTTTAAATTGTTTTACAAAAGTTTAATCAAAAATGCGAATTTCACCATCACCAAGTAGCGTTTAACCGCGGAATAAATTGGACATTCTGAGAGTTTTTGTATTGAATATCTTTCAAAACATCTAATTTATTCGTCGATAAACCTTACTTGGCGATAGTGAAATTACCACTGCAACTCAGGCAATCAGTTGTACCAATACCGTTGAGGCTGTAAGGGTTGGCTAAACCTCCTTGGTGGATCTGAAAAATAATATAATAATTATCTATAGGTTTATCGTAAGCATGTCACGGCAATTAAAACTACTTCTAGAACTGTCATGACCACGTTGCTTTCGCAATTTACGAATCACTTGTTTTGTGGCACCAAACAAACTTGGTGATCTTTTTGATTTGAAACAATGTCTAGCTGACAAATTCTTGGAACATTTTCCATTCATAATATCCATATTCAGTCACATGACTGAATGACTAAACAATGATAGTCATGTAGCTAGGAGCAAAATTCGGCGTTTGTTTTTTTTTGCAGATTAACAGGTGGACGTTGGGTCCCAAGGTGCTGGCATGACGAACCTACACTGGGAAGTGCATTGGAAGAACCCCCACTTGATGTACGGACGATCTCAAGCGGGCAGCTGCTGAATGCCAATAACCAATTTTTTTATAGGTATATTTTTAACTTAACATCAGGCGGGTCACCTGATGTTAAGTGATTACCGGCTTCAGAAAATTGTTGTTCCGCCCCTTGAATAACCCTATGTTGTAATTTAGTGGGTACACCGTCGCAGGAAGTTGGCTCCATAAGTTTCGTAGTACATTGAAAAAAAGATCTGACGCAACGGATGGTCGAAGTGCTCCAGGCACCTAGATGGTGAGGGTGAAATTGTCATTGGTGGCGAGCTGTTCAGTTATAGAAGAAAGAGGGTGGAATCAGGTCAAATAGCTCTTCAGAACACTCCCCATTATATAGCTGATAGAATACGCAAAGAGAGCTTACATCTCCAAACTTACCGGCTAAACCCTTATTCTCCACAATTACCAAGGGCTCTTCGATTTTACCCTCAAACAGAGTCAACCCCAGTTGATTATCTCGGATGAAGAACAGGAAAGGTCTGTCCACTTTAAGTTGAACTCCGTCTTCTATCAGAGGTATGACCATGGCGGAGGTCGCTGCAGCGGCGACTGTACCCGCTTCATCCACAGACATGTAGACTTTGTGGAGAATGTCGTTCACTTGGGGAGCGACTCCATTCTCGAACATGCCGGGAAGACTTGCGTTCCTCGTGAATAATGTATTGATCCTCATCTGGAATGAGAAGACATGGAATTAGAAGTAACTGGCTGAGTACGTATGGCTGAGCTTTTTTTTTGTTTTACTCTCGACCATGAAATAAAACACTTATTTGATCATTTGGAACTTATTTGATCATTTGGAAGACGACGAAGGAAGTATAATTCCTTCGTCGTCTTCCTTAGTCGAGCACGCACTAAAGATTGATGCATATGCAGTAAAGTTCATCTATTAAGTAGATACACCTTATATTTTACGACTTACAATAAAAACTGAAATTATCATCAACTCTTCTTCCAATAACTTTAGTTATTTTTTAACATGTAAATAATTAAGTGAATTCTTATAAGCAAAAGCATACAGTGTTTGCTTTTAAACGATTTTGCATACTTTGTGCATGAAAATAACATATGTTATGTTATTTACATTGTATGTAAATAACGTAAGTTTAACTTGTGTAAAAATCATTAGCAAACCTAATAAATAAATAAATATAAAACTACGCATGTAAAGGCGACCTTATTGCTAACAGGGCAATCTTTGCCTCTCAGGGGTGAGAAGAATGTAATTAGGTGTGCGTGTGAGGTTACGGATAACTTAATACTGGATAACTTACACTGCGCAAAGGTCCCACCATACTATCCGTATAGTCAACCGTGAATTTAGGCATGAAGAGACGAACGTTGGTGGATTCCATTAGCTCCGATATTTGTCGGAGACTCATGTAAGGCAGATCTCGAATTAAGGTGTTAAGATTTCCTTTGTCTAGTGGAACTAGCAGAATCATGGAATAACGGCCACCCTGAAATTATAAATGATTTTAAAAAGTTATAGCAATTAAAAATACATTATGTATTTTTAATTTTTATTTAAGAAATTGTGCTAATATGCGGATATACAAAATCTCTGGACTCGCTTATAGGGATTTTAAAATGTTTTCCAAATTGCTTTGCAATCAAACTTTACTATGCGATCCCAAAAAAATGCGATTTCTTTGTTTGTGTTTGTCACATAGCGTCTACTCGTTTTCTAATTTTTCATTTAATAAATTAAATAAAAAATAAAAAATGAATTAAATTTGTTTGGTTTGGATAATATTCCTCCAATCTTTTTCAAGTCCACTGCTGCTACTATTTGCAAACCTCTATATATTTTGTACAGTATTTGTCTGAAACAAGGTATCTTTCCCAGTAAATGGAAAATGGCACGCATAGTTCCCATACATAAAGGGGGTTCTAAACGTAATGTAGAAAACTATCGGCCGATTTCTATTTTACCTGTGCCTTCAAAACTTTTTGAACGGATTGTGCATGACTTCATTTATCCTGCACTACACAATATTATTATTCCGCAACAACACGGTTTTGTACAAAAACGTTCCACAGTGACTAACCTTCTTGTTTTTACCTCACAATTATTTGAAAATTTAGATAACAATAAACAAACAGATAGTATTTATACGGACTTTCAAAAAGCCTTCGATAGAGTGGATCATAAACGGCTATTGGAAAAATTAGCATACAACGGTATACGTGGCGATCTGTGGCGATGGTTCAAATCGTACATAACAAATCGTACTCAAAAAGTTGTTATTAATAATTATGATTCGAGGACGGTTGTAATTACTTCTGGTGTTCCACAAGGGTCAATTCTTGGACCTCTTTTGTTTATTTTATTCATAAATGATATTCACAAATGCTTCAAACATAGTAATTTTCTCCTTTATGCAGATGACCTTAAAATATTTAAAATTACTGAATCACCAGATGATCACAGCCTCCTACAAGCGGATCTAAACAGATTCACTGCTTATTGTATAGATAACAAATTGAACTTAAGTCTGAATAAATGTAAGCATATTACTTTTACTAAAAAAAAAAATATTAACAACTATACGTATTCGTTATGTGGAGTTAATCTTGCAAAAGTTGATAACATTAGAGATCTAGGAATAACGTTAGATTGTAAATTGCATTTAGATACACATGTTCAAAATATTATAAGTAAAGCTTACAAGATGTATGGTTTTGTTATGAGAGCCAGTAACAATTTTAAAAGAACTTCAACATATATACACCTATATAGGTCATTAATACGCTCTCAATTAGAATACGCCGTTTGCATCTGGAATCCTTACTATGATAAATACAATAAGAGCATTGAGAAAGTACAGAAAAAGTTTTTGCGCAGAGTTCACTATAAA
The DNA here is from genome assembly GCA_038048805.1 of Hipparchia sbordonii. Taxonomy (NCBI): domain Eukaryota; kingdom Metazoa; phylum Arthropoda; class Insecta; order Lepidoptera; family Nymphalidae; genus Hipparchia; species Hipparchia sbordonii. Next base: position 4,793,473 of record CM076114.1, on the reverse strand, counting down.
TTCAATCGCAACCACCTATCTTACAACCAACTTCTTAAAAAATATAACCTACTCGACTTAAATAGTAGACGAAAACAACTTGAAGCGATGCTTTTATATGACTTGTGTCATAATAAATACGATTGCATTGCTTTAACTCGGAAACTTTGCTATAGAGTACCGTTTAGAACACCTATGCGAAGTAACCGAATACATCAACTCTTTGCCACTACAAAATGTCGTACTAATGCAGGCAAGCGATCTCCATTATATCGAATGACACAATCATATAATGAGCGCTTTAATAAAATAGATATTTTTTCCACGCGTGTAGGCACATTTAAGAAGTTGGTTGTGGATACATTGAAGCTTGAAACTTAGTCATTCTTTGTTTTGTAATTATAAATATCGATTTCCTTTCTTTTTTTTTCTTTCTTCTTTCATTGTTTTCCCCTATTTTATAATAATTGTCCATAATGTCCACTTATGTTTACTATATTAAATGTAACTTGTGGTTTGCGTGGTTGACGCCACAATTAATAATATTAGTTTATAATTTTTTTAGTAATAATATAATATTGTGATGTTGTTTGTAAACCCAAATAAAATAAATAAATAAATAAATAAACCGGCCATTATTTAATTTAAAGAATTACAAGAGTTAAAGCCTCCCGCCTAATAATTATAAAGGAGCATTTAACTTTTGTAATTGAATAAAAGCAATAGTAAATAGGTATAAAATCAATCATAAGTAAAAAAAATAGTAAATACCGACCTCATACGGTAATTCGACAGCGTGTGCCCTCAAGTTATCCACAAAAGCGTAGTTCATATCCTCATGCAGTTCCATCATGACCGCGTTCAGACACGCATTATCGACGTGAAAGCAACCGGCTCTCGTGTACTGAGGGTTAAAGGCATGCTGCCAATTGCCTTTGAAGTAAAGAGCATTTGAGATGAGAGCATCCGACAATGGGTTGATATCCGCTGAAAAATTGAAAGAAATCTAATTTTTACTATCTTCTATCTTGGTGTGTGATGAGACGGCTATGGGGACGGTGGAGGCCGTAACTAGGCTAGGTTAGTTAGCCGGGTTGTCTAACTCTAGGACATGGAAATGTTGGGTTCCATGCTAGTTACGTAATGATTACAATGTTACTTTATTGTGAGTAGATTTTTATTGAGATAGTTTGATTCCCTTTGTTAGACGTTCGACGAGGTGTGTCTTCACTCTTATGAGATAATCACGGAGAGTAATGCTCAGTTATGGTCGTAAGGTTGTTAGTTTAGTTTCTTCCGTTTTCACTTCTGATGCACGCTCCGTGAAGTATACAATATACAGGGTTTAAGACTTTTAAGAGACACCATAATGAAAACTTTGTGAAAAGATTACACTCTATGCCTATAATTAAATTCCAAATGCCAATAAATTTTTGAAAAAAAAAAAACGATTATTTTGGGTACCTACGTTAAAGGGGTTGATATTTTTTTACTCGTCTATCCCTTTGTGTGGGGTAACGATGGAAAGGTCTTTCAAAAGTATTAGAATGACGTTATGAACATTTTCTCGATTTCGGGGTCCGTTTGGGAAATATTAAGCATTATAAAGTTAAAATTTTCGTTCGAGTAGGGCGTCCCTCCCCGCCCCTCTAAAAAATAAACTGTTGAATTTAGATATACCTAATATGAAAAGTATTCATGATAGTAGTAATTGTAACGAACTTTAAAGGAAAACTACCACGGTAAGTAGGCTTTATTTCATTGTCAGTGTGCGGTAAGAACGTCCCATGCGCTGCGCTTAGCGCGTCGCTTACGCATTTCTGCGAGAAAACACTGGTTTATCGTTTAACAGCTAAGGAAAAATAAATTGTATATTACCTACCTATTATTATTGGGAAACTGGCATATCTACATAGATTGGGGATTTACTCTGCGTCATAACTCATAACCATAGAAGTATATCGAGGTCATAAATTATTATTATTTATAAATACTGACTTGGTAATATCGGGCTGCAGATTAATTGATAAATCATTCAAAGAAAAATGGACGCCCGACTTTAACAAACATGTGATTTCATCGTTTCTATTTAAAACAACCCGACTTCAACAAACGTACAAATTAAAATTATTTTTATACTTTGTAGTGGATGGCGTAAGAATTAGTCGGTTTTTTGAAAAGAATTTTTATTTTCCTGTCCCTGCTCTCTTTCTCCCGTTACTCCAACGCTACGAAAAAGCGTTGGAGGAGGTCGCCTTTCTAGAAATCGGTTAAAAAGCTGTTCAAATTGGGATTATGATATTCCACATTCATATTGAGTTAGGTGCTCGTAGGTATACCTATCGGTTGATGAGATCAGAGCCTTTGTTTTGCTAAACACACTTACAGGATTCGACAATCTTTGGTATAAGTCCTTTGGTATGCTGGTTGACCCACTCGTTGACGGTGTCGGCAGCACTCAAGCTGTCACTGAAGTCCACCGGCAAAACGTCTGCGAAGTAAACGTTACGTACGATTTGTACGAACTCCTTCCTGAGTTTCAATCTTTTAGCGACGAAAACGGAATTTGAGTTATGCAACTTGACTCCCGGTGTATTCGTCTGAAACGAAATTTTTCTTGAATAAGTATAAATAATTTTTTTTCGATGACAAGATAGCCCTTGACTGCGATCTCACCTGATGGTAAGTGACGCTGCAGTCTAAGATGGTAGTGGGCTAACTTGGAAGCGGTATAGCAATGTAAATTTAACCAATACCTAATCGGTTTTTACACGCCATCGTGCCGGAACGTTAAACGCTTGGCGGCACGTCTTTGACGTTAGGGTGGTAACTAGCCACGGCCAAAGCCTCCCACCAGACAAATATAATATTATTTAATAAAAATTATTCATTAGTGAAATTAAAAGAAGCATACACAGATAAACACACATACACACTTTGAACACGGAATTTGAATGTTGTATGTTCTGACCCTTGACTGATCACATAAATGTACCAAAATAAATAAAAAATAAATAAGTAGGTAGGTAGCTATGTCCAACGCAGGCCCCAAACGATTATAATAATTGTATAATTAATAAGACCAATGTCAACTGTGAATGTCAATTTAACGCTATTTCTGTACCTAAGAATTAGGTATTTCCAGATATTTCCTACTTCCATGATTTTAATACCTAGGTAAAAAATTAATACGAATACCATGCAGAGAGCGCAAGCAACCGACACTGGACATCATTGGATCAATGTAAACCTGCCTTAATTGATCAACTTACGTTTAGCGATTCGAGATGTACACATCATTGGATCAATGGAAATCAACTTACATTTAGCGATTCGAGATACGCATTACTGGATCAATGGAAATTAACGTACATTTAGCGATTCGAGATAGGTACACATCACTGGAGCAATGGAAATGAACTTACATTTAGCGATTCGAGATGCACATCACTGGAATTACATTTAGCGATTCGATAGACACATCACATCACTGGATCAATGGAAATCAACTTACATTTAGCGATTCGAGATACAAGTTCAATTGCTCCCTCAGTTCATCTTTATGAGGCGACAGTCTCAAAGCGCTCCTGATTTCAGCTTCAGTAGTGTCACTGGCCGCTTCCAGGATCATCGCCAGAGTCGATTTGATACTGGCCGGTGACACCATCACGTTGCCTTTCTTGTCTTCGGCCGCATACCGCAGGAGATCAGTGTCGAAGAAGTTGAGACGCGATATCTCTTGTGGAGCCACATGGCTAGTGATGCTCTGTATACATACGGTGAAGACTGCTGACAAACAAGAAAAAGTGGTTTTTTTTCACGTACTACCAAACTGTGGAATCATCTCCCTTCGAACTGTCGAACCCCCTAATATTGTAATGTGGGACCAATAAATTCCTGAAAAGCCGGCAACGCATTGGTGGTGCATCTACACTACAAGAGGTGTTCATGGGCGGCGGTAATCACAACTTCAGGTGACTCGTCTGCTCGTTTGCCCGCTATTTATATATATAAAAAAATTGTAGAAACTGTAACCCGACCTCGAGTGTGCTCAGTTCTTGAGCACACTCGAGTTGTAGGTGGTCTAACGAGGTTCTTTTCTACCAACGAACCGCTTGGCATCGCATGAATCTGCACCGCTACGTGGTCGAAATTCCACGATCGCGCACTAAGCAATTTACCTCCTACGCACCGATGGAATGCCCTGGATGGTTACCGTTTTTCCAACTAACTATAACTTGGATATCTTTAAACTAAGAGTGCGCGCACCATCTAAGGATGCATTCACTTACCATCAGGTGAGATCGCAGTAAAGCACTAATCTATTTATTAAAAAAAACCCTGACTACAGAAAATTGATCATTTAATTGGATGGATGTTTTGAAGGTTTTCAACCATGATAAATAAAATGGTTTTCCGGTTAGTGTTCCCAATGGATTTTAGAAAAAAAAAATGCGAATGAAATCGCGGACTTCTCACCTAGTAGGTAGGCAACTTATAATTACATCTGAGGACTGGTTTTAATAAATAACAGTGGGAAAAAAATCTCACTAAAGATTGTTATTTATGTTAAATTACCCTTGAATTAGTTTGACTAACGACTCGCTGTCCGACATTTTAATATTTTAGAATCCTCAGATCTTACATTTTATAGGAAAGCAAAACGTATAGTAGGTACCTATCTAACTACCTACCTGAAAACTGCTCTGGCTGGAAATAATTTAATTGGTGTATACGTAAGTAATTACAGTAATTAATGTCGTTAAAAAACTTTAAGTTCTTCTCTTCTATACCAACCGATAAACGTCTTTACTGGATAAAGGTTTCGCCCAATAGCCCAACGGTTAAAGGTGCGGACTGAAAGCTGAAAGGTCGCAGGTTCGAATCCCATCCGTTGCACTATTATCGTACCCACTCCTAGCACAAGCTTTCCGCTTATTTGGAGGGGACAGGAGGATATTAGTCAACTTCAGCTTGGCTAATATTCTTTTATAAAAAAAAGGTCTTTTGGACTTCCACAGGCATGCATAACATTGCATTTACAACAAAATCTTGTGCAAAGTTCTACTAAAGGTTGATAGTTAATAATGTAAGTCTCCGTCTGTCTTAGCAGTAGTGGAATCTAAGAATTCTTAGTATAAATAGAACATTATACATATTCTAGGCAGGTAAATTAAGCTCGAGTTGAAATAATTTCCTGTTTGTTAAGTTACAACCAGTTTTACAATTCTAAAAAAAGTGGGATTGGATAGGTATGTGTCTGTAAATTAAATCGCTTATTAATTATTTTTAGTCGTCAACACGTCATTAGGGGTATTGCCCAGGCTTCAAATTGTTTACATCTTCTGCCAACATGTGATACCAGTTCTATTTTTTTTTAAGTTTCATACTTAATTTTGCTGGATATTTTCCATTCATTTGAGTGTAGAATAAGTATAATTTAATTACCTACCATCACCATTAAGTACGTAATAGATACACTTACCAAAGTAGGGAGGTTAAAAGCTTATTGGGAAAAACCGATAAAGCACATTTCTTTATTTTTTGCCAAACGTTAGTTTTCGTAGAAATCCAGAGATTTAAATCGGTGTAAAAATCTACTCTGTACTACTTACAAGGTAGCAAGATAAGAATATTTATAATATCAGATATGCATCCAGCAAAATGTGTTTTTGTATTAATCGACCGGTTTATGGTTTATGTAATTTGACACAATCCCAAGGTCTCTCCAATTTGAGCTGCAAAGGTCACGATGTCATCTTCGTTCTCGGCATAATAAGGGATATTCTATCTACCTATCGCAGTCAAGTTTATAAACTAGATATAATTATGGTAAAACCTCAAGTTTAAAGGTTGAAGGAAGAGTTTTTACTCCCTTTTAAAGCATTTACGTAAAAAGTGAAATCCCTGCGATCCTTCAATATAAAATTATACCTCATAATATTTAAAATAATTGTTTATTTATACCTACGCAGCTTTCAAGGCTCCCACAGGCAAGCCCGATTTTATTAGGGTAAGGATGCCGAATATGAGATAGTTGCCAAATATGAGATAGTTAGGTTTTGGCGAAACTAATCGCCGCAGCTATTTGGCGATACTGTCACCAGAAGCCGCGTGGCAACAGACCGAAACATGTGTTGGTGCTTCCCAGTTCGAGGCGAAGTCAGGTTGTGTACGTGCGGATTTTTACGAAACCACAAAACCCGATTTTTGACACCAAATATTAACGAGGTATGTTACAACTTTATAGTCACACTAAATGATTTAAATTTACAGTCATTGTATCAGTTATATGATTAATTTTACAATGCATTTGCAGTTTAGTTGTATTTTCTTCGTCTAGAAATAATAGGCAGCCTAGTTTTTAAATTTGGGTGTTTTCCTAATATGAGACACGTGGGGGCTCCTTAAATGAGATATCCCATATTAGGATGTATAGAAATACGACAATTTAAAAACCTCTTTTTCTAGATGCCGTCGATCAAAGAAGTCCTAAGACCACGATGCCATAATACGGGCCGTGAGTGCAGTGCGAAGCAAACAAATATGTTACCTAATAGCGTTAAAACTTTCGATGTTCTTAAGAGTATCCTAGAACGTTATGTCAAAAAAGATGCTAACGCAGAAGTATTTGTCAAGGTTCATGGGATGACCTCCAGCTTTTTCTGACTATTTAGAAGCAAAAATAGAAAAATATTGTAAAGTTGGACTAACGATTTTATGGGTTACATCTACATCTGAAGAACATCAAGCACTTGGCACAAGCACATGATAGTATAAGTATTATTAAGTTGTTACTAAAACCTTTTTATTTAGTAGTACGATGTTGTAGATGAATAAATATCGCCAGTAAAAAGTTTTTTGAATTGATTTCTTTCCTTTTTCTCTGAATCTATACTATCTACTATATACTATCTCATATTAAAAACCCTTGGTATCTCATAATAGGAGACCATTTCCCTGAGACGTAATTTCTGACTTTTCTAATATTATCTGATATAACAAAAAATCTATTATACCTAGCACTAAACGGTCTTTCAAGGATAAACTTCATTAAATACTTATCGAATATAAATAATTTTCATTGTCATTAGTGCAAAAATTTATTTTTTATGGCCGAATATGTAAATGGTATCTCATATTCGGCATCTTTACCCTACAGCAATAGTTTGTAAGATTAAAATATACCTACCTACTAATAAACAAAATGATATCTCAATATCGCATGCGAAAAAAATGCAAAATCGCGCATTATAAAAATATCTAATATAAACTATCGCCCATGTAAATCATTTACAACCTTTAAATAACAAACGTGACCCCCAAAAACGATGATTCAGATCGTCCGTTTTGAATGAACAAGGAATTAACCAAAGAAATCGTGACAGATAAATACTTAGGTACGCCTATAAGCCTGAGATCAATAGAGCGTGCTCTGAGCCTCTGACTCAAGATAGAGGTTAAAACGAGACAAATATTCTCTGACATAAGTATGTCTCGTTTTAACTCTGTCTTGAGTCAGAGCTCAGTGAGAGTACAGTGAGATTTCAGCCTAAGTTTATGGTTAATCTAGGTTGCGATAACGCACAAACCCGACAGATTAAAAACAGCATATAGCATCATGCCTGCCCAACGAAGAAAAATTTTTGGAAAATTAATGTTTGCCACATGCATTTGCCGCAGTTACAAATTAAAATTAAAAAGGTCCAAAGTATTTTGTAGATCGGCCTTAAAATTAGGTAGGTATGTAGATTATATTACACGGATAATAACAAGCAGATATAAGTTCCCATCACCTTGGAAATCCATAACTATTAAAAGTAATAGCTAAAGTTACTAGAACATAACAAACACAGTACTCACCAATCCACAAAAACATAATCTCGAGGACGCGAACTTTTCGCAAACACTGCCAAAATTATACAAGCCCGTCTCAGGTGTGTTCACGAACTCGTTTTTTACCTCAATGCTCAATTTACAAATAATACCTAATGAATGAACGTAAACAAATGTGACTGGTGTTTAAAGACCGAGGAATGATAAAGAATGGTACTTATTGAGGTAAATTGTTACAAATTGTCATGTGAAACCTGTTTTCTCATATATATGCGCACTGAGGTTTTAAGTATTCTTGAAGAACACAAAAGATGAGGTTTAGACAAAACTACTGTTACATTACTTTTAGTATTCAAAGTAAACTACGTCGTATGAGTAAGTTTTAGAGCGAATTTAATATAACAAGTCCTACTCAAAGTAGAGGAGGTTTCAAACTGGCTGATGTTCTTTGTAGCTATAGGAGGATAAATGTAAGTAGGTAGATACCTATACCTATGTATTGTAGTTAATAGCGAACGCGAAATCACTACCGTTAAATATGAATAACCGGTCAAATGCGAGTCGGACTCGCGTACAAAGGGTTTCGTACCAAAAAACACCGAAAAAAACACGTTTCTAGTAGGAGTGCCCCTTTAATATTTAATTATTTTTATTTTTTGTTGTTATAGCCGCAACAGAAATACACACTCTTTGATTTTATTTCTCTACCTATTATTACAGATCATGAAATACAGCCCGCTGACAGACAGATGGACGGACGGACGGACGGCGGAGGGTTAGTAATAGGGTCCCGTTGGTTACCTTGCACAATGTGCACAATGAGCTAATCTATATGTGCACGCCTAACTTAAAAATTATTGTAACGATTTTTATCTGGATAGTCCTAGAAAAAAATAGAACTAATATTCCAACGTAAATCACCACAACGTAATTTCATTGCTGTTCCATAGCGTGCGCTTCACTAAACTTCCGTCGAACCGATGATCCCACCGTGGCAAATTCTCGGGCTTTATTAGATGTACACTCATATATACTATATCATAGTGTAGGTACACTACGAAGATTTTGGTCGTCCGCGGACAAAAGACCCTCGTCTGCGCAGAACCTTACGTGTTCCCTAAAGGTTCGTGAAAATGAAACTTGAAATGAAGTCACTTAGCTAAGGCAGCTCGTAAAAATAAGGGAACGTTGAAAAAAAAAATGCTTGTAGGCTTGGTAAAAAAACTATAATTTCTATATTACTTAAGTGCTGTAAAACATAACCAGCCTTAACTTATATCTGTCATAACATTCTAAATACTTATTATACGCTAATGTCATATATGTTGCAAGAGTTCTATGAGTGGATTTAGTTATTAAAAGCCCGCGGGAATTCTTTGATTTTCCGGGATAAAAGGTAGACTATATCACTCTCTCGGTCGTCTACTATACCCATGCAAAAAGACACGTCGATCCATTGCTTTGTTGCGGCGTGATTGAAGGACAAACCAACAAACAAACACACTTTCGCATTTATAATATTAGTAAGGATAGAAAGGATTAATCAAAATTATCACGACATCGTAAGACAATCTGACGAGTTCAGTCGACACTCGACCAAGATCGAAGATAGATAGACTGCTTGGATCTAACATAACATTATATTCATATAAAGGTATCAATACAGTAAGCGAGTTGGTAAAGTACAATGTAACTTTGTTTCTTTTAATTGCTCTATATCTATCAACAATAGAAGTTTTTTACCGGCAAAACTATCGAACCCTAACATAATGTGCGCTGGCCTTGGAGCTTGGCGCCTGGCACGTTCTTGATTGCATTATTATTTGATTATTTATATTAATGAGAATACTATGGCAGTTTGAAGTTTCCGTCAATGATGGAGGGGTCGGACACCCGGCCAGTGAACATCAGTTGGCGGGTGGCCTCGTCTTGAATGAAGAACATGAAAGGCCTGTTGGCCACTACTTCGGCGTTCGTCGTAGAATCTTCTCCGAATTTGTTCTCGAGGGCGATTTCTGTAAAAATCAAGAAAAAAACTTTAAAACTGTAACCCTGACGACCTCCCTGGTGCAGTAATGAGCGCTGTGGTCTATAATTGGGAGGTCTCGGGTTCGATTCCTGGCGGAGGCAATTTGGTATTTTTTATTACTGAACTGACTCTGGTCTGGTCTGGTGGAAAGCTTTGGCCGTTGCTAATTACCATCCTACCCTCAAAAACGTGCCGCCAAGCGATTTAGCGTTCCGGCACGATGGCGTGTAGAAACCTATTAGGGGGTACGGGTTGAATCTACACTGCCATACCCGTTCCAAGTTAGCCCGCTACCATCTTAGACTGCATCGTCACTTAGCATCACGTGAGATCGCAGTCAAGGACTATCTTGTCAGCAAGTAAAAAAATAATATCCATATTGATTTGGTTCGTTTTAGGGTGGAATCATATCTATGCTCATCGATTCGCATTTTGTCAATATAAAAACGCCATTTTGTATGGAGTCGCAAACGCATCAATTCGGCCTTTCGCATCGATTCGGCTTTTACATTTTTTGTACCTCATTTCCTTATAAGTGTAACTCTATAAACTCTCTCCGTTCGCATGCGTCGACGCATAAGTTTGACTGAAATTATACGGAAAAATCCGAATAGATGCGAATAGGTATGATTCCAGCCTTAAATGTAACCTACGTAATCGAGCTATTTATAAAGAACGCCCATCGATATATAAGGATAGGCCCTTAGAAGAAAAAAAACGCGCTCAAAAAGACAATAGAATTTGCAAAAGTCTCTTGTCTTTGTTATCAGTCGGCCGCACGCGCTTCAACGTATCGCTCGTATTTTTGATCGTTAAAAAAGCCGTCGTTTGCAGTCAAATCATGCAAAAAACGTTCGGAAATCCATCAAAAAAGAGATGAAATAACATTTCACTTGTAAGTATATCGTTTTCTTATTTAATTTACAGCATAAGCTGGGTATTTTTTAATTTTGCTATGATAAAAAATGTGCTACTAAAAGTCGTACAATTGCATTACAAAAAGAATGGAGTCGTGTTATTTTTTTCGAAGTAAAACTTTTTATCCGCGTATGAATTATGATTATGTATGTATTTTACTATGTATACGTGTTTGTATGTATTTAACTATATAACTATAACTATGTTTGTATGTATACGTCGTACGTATTACGTACCTATAGATTAGGTAAGTTGCGGATATTCCGCATTGAGTTGGACATCCGCATCTGCATCCGCAATAATCAATGCGGATGGTCATGCGGATGTGGATGTTGCTAGTTGCGAAAACTGTGTACTGTACCTATGTTTGTTTGTATGTATTTAACTATGTATGTATGTTTGTATGTATACGTCGTACGTACGTCCCTAATCTGTATTTACGTATTACGTACATACAGATTAGGGATGCTGCGGATATACGCATCAGCATCCGCAACTTTAAAAAAAACCTGCATCCGCAACATCCCTACTATAGATATTATAAACACTGAAAAAGTTATAAAAATAAAAATTGTGATTATTTTTATAAAACGTCAAGTTGGAAGTTATTAATATACAATGTTATGTAATAAATAACTAATAAATAAATACATTATATTTTTTATTAATGTTATGTAATAAATAACTAATAAATAAATACATTATATTTTTAATTTAGGTGATTCAATTAACTATGGCAAAAATATGTTTGTACGTGTATCCGTTGCGTACATGCATAATAAGTGAATATTCTTTGATTTATATTCATTACACGCTCAACCGCAATTATATTATTTTATATAAATGCAAAAGTCTGGTTTACACGTCCCATCCAAATAAAATTTTGATGAAATTTTATACGAAAATAGTACTAACGCCACTCCATTCCATCTTTGTTCTGGATGTGGGCGTGGTTTGTCCTCGAACGTAATTGGTTGACACTCGCATCAAAGGAACCGCGCGTCGCCACTGACGTAATATTCGAGCGCGTTTTTGTAGACGGAATTATATAGGAAAGGCATATGGTTGAGAACGCCTCGTTCATTGAAAAGCTGCTGTTATAGACATACATGGCACATGAGGAGGCCTATGTCCAACGATGGATAAAATTATAAGGCTCGCAAAGAAGAAGAAGAAGAAGAATTGTAATTACCCGTGGCGGAGTAGGCGACACTGCCTAGTTCGTTGACCTCGATGCCCGAGCGCTGCAGGACTTTGGAGATCTTCAGTCGGTTGTTCAGGGCCTGCCCGCGCGAGATGCCGGGGAACGAAGCCGTGTCTTCGAACGCTTGCCTTATACCCAACTGAAAACAAAGTATATTATTATATTTTTGTGTTTCAAAGAATTAAACACAAAAATACAACCATATGCCTTTCCTATATAATTCCGTCTACAAAAACGCGCTCGAATATTACGTCAGTGGCGACGCGCGGTTCCTTTGACGCGAGTGTCAACCAATTACGTTCGAGGACAAACCACGCCCACATCCAGAACAAAGATGGAATGGAGTGGCGTTAGTACTATTTTCGTATAAAATCTCATCAAAATTTTATTTGGATGGGACGTGTAAACCAGACTTTTGCATTTATATAAAATAATATAATTGCGGTTGAGCGTGTAATGAATATAAATCAAAGAATATTCACTTATTATGCATGTACGCAACGGATACACGTACAAACATATTTTTGCCATAGTTAATTGAATCACTTAAATTAAAAATATAATGTATTTATTTATTAGTTATTTATTACATAACATTAATAAAAAATATAATGTATTTATTTATTAGTTATTTATTACATAACATTGTATATTAATAACTTCCAACTTGACGTTTTATAAAAATAATCACAATTTTTATTTTTATAACTTTTTCAGTGTTTATAATATCTATAGTAGGGATGTTGCGGATGCAGTTTTTTTTTAAAGTTGCGGATGCGGATGCGTATATCCGCAGCATCCCTAATCTGTATGTACGTAATACGTAAATACAGATTAGGGACGTACGTACGACGTATACATACAAACATACATACATAGTTAAATACATACAAACAAACATAGGTACAGTACACAGTTTTCGCAACTAGCAACATCCACATCCGCATGACCATCCGCATTGATTATTGCGGATGCAGATGCGGATGTCCAACTCAATGCGGAATATCCGCAACTTACCTAATCTATAGGTACGTAATACGTACGACGTATACATACAAACATAGTTATATAGTTAAATACATACAAACACGTATACATAGTAAAATACATACATAATCATAATTCATACGCGGATAAAAAGTTTTACTTCGAAAAAAATAACACGACTCCATTCTTTTTGTAATGCAATTGTACGACATTTTAGTAGCACATTTTTTATCATAGCAAAATTAAAAAAATACCCAGCTTATGCTGTAAATTAAATAAGAAAACGATATACTTACAAGTGAAATGTTATTTCATCTCTTTTTTGATGGATTTCCGAACGTTTTTTGCATGATTTGACTGCAAACGACGGCTTTTTTAACGATCAAAAATACGAGCGATACGTTGAAGCGCGTGCGGCCGACTGATAACAAAGACAAGAGACTTTTGCAAATTCTATTGTCTTTTTGAGCGCGTTTTTTTTCTTCTAAGGGCCTATCCTTATATATCGATGCAAAAATATAACCGCTAAGGTGTGGAACGCTTGGAGAAGCGTCCGGCCACGAATACATTTCTTCACGAAAATTTAAGTTCAAAGTTATTTATTTCATGTCTTTTTTTAACACGCTTTTAATTTACTATAAAATAATTGACTTTTGCCAATGCTTTTTAAATTAAAAAAGAAAGAAAAAGAGTTTAAAAACCCACGCGGACAGAGTCAGAGCTATCAATATTATTGTTATTAGTCATGGACAAGTGCCTAATCAATCGTCAAAAATAACAGGAAATACCCAAATTGACATTACTGTACTAATGACGTCAGAACCATATTTCGTGAAGAGGAAACTTGAGGATTTATGAGAGCTAATTATATTCCTTCATTGAATCAGAGAGGAAAAAACAAACTACATCTCTAAATGTACCGTAGCGAAAATGTTAAATTAAACATTACTAGCTTTTGCCCCCGCGACTTCGTCCGCGTGGAATTAGATTTTGGCATGGAATTTTCAAAAACTGTGACACACGTACTTCTTTATTTTTAACTGAAAGCTCAAATACCAACTTTGATGGAAACAACTTGAAAAATGACGGAGTTTCATATAAACTTCCATCCCCTATTTAAACCCCTTAGGGGTGGAATTTTCAATAATCCTTTCTTAGTGTGCGCCTACGTCATAAAAGGAACCAACTGTAAAAATTTCAAGTTTCTAACTTCAGTAGTTTAGGCTGTGCGTTGATATCTCAGTCAGTCAGTCAGTCAGTCAGGACTTTGAATTTTATATATATATAGATAATCATGTACCATAATATGTTGCTCGCATCTTCATCCGCGTTGACTTTATGTTTTTGCAAATTCTGCTTTTCCGTGAAAATGTTTTTTGAGATATCTAAATCTAAATAGTCTATATATCGGTCCCCAGTAGGAACCTATGTGCGTTTGACACGGTACACGGTGTGGGTGACAGGTCAATGGAACTTAACTTACTTTGTACCATATTGCTATACTTATAAGGTTCAAATTACGAAACCAGATTTTGTGAATAGGAATAACCCCAATAGAGTCCTTATGGTGTGAATTTGTTATGACTGCAACAATATAGTACAAAATAAAATACATTCAATTGATCAGTCACTTTTACCATGTAACAACGAAAAACTGTGAATAACAATGACTCCAGCTGCTGTGGGATTGTCTAAAATGATCGCATCACTGTCATGATCGCAATAACCTCTGATTGGCTGAATTTTAACCAATAGGAAGAGGGTCAGCCAATGGGATGTGATTGCAATCGTCACACTGATGTAAACATTTTTACGCAGTTCCACACAAGTAGGGTTAATATAAAATTTAATAGAACAGAATAATTTCTTATTCGAATAAACTTTTACAAAGTATACCGACGTTAATCAAAGCGTAGCGTATTTGGAGCGTATCCACGCTCCAAAGTAAAACCGATTGCACTGGATTTGCGACTTTAATTTAAACCAATAAAGTAAAGGTTCATTTTAGTTTGACGCTAATGTCATCGAATACGGATACGATCAACCGAATCTTCAATCTTATACTAACTCTACAGTTATTATTTTCTTTCACAATAAATCACCTCTTATGAAAATCGAATGTAACAGACTTACCTCTCGAAGGATTCCATCCAAAATCGATGTGTATTCAAACTGGAACTTGGGCAAAGTGACGTCTACGACATATTTCTGAAGGTAGTACAGTTCGTTGCGCAGCTCAGCTAGCTCATTGAAGATCTCGGCCAGACCGGTCAGGGCGTTCGGTATTATAATGTACATGGCGAATTTGTTGCCCTGAAAAAATATAGGGAGAATTTACTGAGGAGAATTTAGATCTTCGCGCGTCGTCTCTGTCGCAAATCCGTCACAACAGGTGTGAGTGAAAAGGATGACGCTCTATAAAGTCGGATTAAATAACAATTGCTTTAATGGAAGGAAAACATTATAAGGAAACCTACATGTAAATTATGGAGATCTCAGTAGGGTTACGAGTATTTGCGCTAAAGTAATTGTATAGCGTATCTGTGCGGCTGTGTGTCTGTCTTTTCCCTCGTAGCTACCTAACGAATGGACCGATTTTGATGCGGTATTTTTCTGTTTGAAAGCTGACGTGGTCGAGATGGATCTTGGCTATGGATCAAGCATTTGAAGATCATCAGCTCATTTTCTACTTGATTAGAGGGTTTTACAAATTCCACTGGTGCGATTGATTTTTTTTTAATAATAATATTGTTGATTTATTTGGTGTACTGTTACTTCGGATCATTTCCAAGACATGGTAACCTGCAGCGTGATGTAGTCTGCGGTATACCCAACTCCTCAGCAAGTTACAGCAGATAGAGTATGTTTTGGCTCATTAGAATGGTCTCAATGAGTAACTAGGTGTTAGATATAATTATATACACTTTAATGTAGGTACCTACCAAGTATGGCATCCTCAATATTTTGGCATTAAATTTGCTAGACTCAGCGTAGAAGAACTTGTCTCTAACAGTCATGAACTGAGCTTCCTTTTTCTCAGTGGCTGAGGTATAGAACAAATCGGTCTTAGTGACGTTGGGATTGAACTGGCGCTGCCATGTTCCTTTGAAGAATATCGTGTTTAGCACTAAAGCTGACACCCCTGATACATCATCTGGAATTTAAAAAAAAAACAATTTATAAAAACTATAGCGCTTTGCCCCGGACTGAGTGAAGTTCATAGATGCCAATTGAATTTAAGTTTAAAGGACAAAGACAACCAGATAAGTTTTTGTCTGATGGGAGGCTTCGGCCGTGGCTAGTTACCACCCTACCGTCAAAGACGTGCTGCTAAGCGATTTAGCGTTCCATCACTATGGCGAGTAGAAACCGATTAGGAGGTATAGGTTGAATATACACTGTCATACCCCTTCCAAATTAGCCCGCTACCATCTTAGACTCCGTCGTCACTTACAATCAGATGAGATCGCAGTCAAGGACTATTTTGTCATCGAATAAAAAAGTTAAGTTTTAGCTTAGAGGAATTTTTCCATAAAAAGTGTATAACAATTTTATTTCTCTTTGACTGATGTTAGAGTCTGTTCAAAAAGAAAACCGCCGTAGGATTGGAGGGCGCTGGTGCTTTATTGACGAAGGTTCTTTTTTTGAACAGACTAGTTTAATTAGTTTTTTAACTTCAGCAAATAAGTTACAGCTATATCAATTTTAAGCAGTTTTTATAATAGATCCGGGACAAATAAGTTATGAAAACAGAGACTTTGAAAGCATCCCAAAGATCAACTTTTTAAGTAAAATTAAGGTAGTTCTAGAATCGAAATAATAATAATATGTAAATTGATAACACACCAGCGTTGACTAAATCTGAAATTCTTCCTGCTGTCGTGGTGTTGACCCACTGATTGATATAATACGCAGCGCTAACAGGATGGCTGAAGTCCAGACTCTTAATTTCAGTCTTATAGTATTTCTCGGATAGAGAAGCGAAATGCTGTAGGGGTATCACATTCGCACCGACGTATATTCTGCTGGCCAAGTTCAATACATAGTGCGCCGACTTCGCCTGTAAGTAAAAACAATTGAATTTATAGTTCACTAGCTTTTGCCCGCGGCTTCACTCAACTTAATTTCGATTTTTAAAAAACTATTTTACTCCCTTAGAAGTTGAATTTTCAAAAATCCTGTCCTAGCGAATGCCTACGTCATAATAGCTATCTATATGCCTTTCCGCCCCATCCGTGTGTGAGTTGCCCCAGTGATATGAGTTTGATAGATCAGTCAGTCAGTCAATCAGTCAGTCAGTGACATTTTCCTTTTATAATATACTAGCTGATGATCGCGACTTCGTTCGCGTGGAATTAGTTTTCAAGATCCCGCGGGAACTATAATTTTTTTCGGGATAAAAAGTAGCCTATGTTTTACATTGAAGGTTTATGATTACATTCTCTTTGCAGTAGTTTTTGAGCTTATTCATTACAAACATACACACAAAAATACAAATCTTTCCTCTTTATAATAGTAGTGTAGATTTATAAGAAGACAATTGTTTTTCTTTCAACATTCGGCATAGTCCACATTGGTCCATTACTGTAAGATGATTTTGCCACTTGAAAAATGAGAAACTCTATCAGCTATAAGCAAAGATTGTATTGAAAAACTTACTCGTAAAGAATTCAAAATGATCTCGAACTTCTTCCTGACCACTCCGCTGTCAGCGTCGAAGCCCAGTACAGTAGAGAGCTCCGTTTGTGTAGCTCCTGTAGCCGCTTCCGTTAGAATCGCAAGCGCTAGCTTAAGTCCCAGAGGAGATAGCAGGAAGTTCTCCTTCGAACTAAACGCTACACGCTGGAAAATAAGGGTAAGATATATTAAAATGACTCCACGATTTTTGTTAATTAAAAGAGGATTTGGATTTGGCAGAAATATAAATCTTGGAACTGTCAGAGAGACTAGACATCTTCTAGACAAGCGTGCTCCCAACCTAGACCACATCAGTGCTTTCCAGTATTGATTGTCGTCAAGCGCAAGCCTATTTAGTATAAAAAAGTCTTCTAGGGTCATTGTTCAGGCTCCCTAAACATGGACTGCCTGAAGGTCTATACCAGACGTCAGTATTTGAACTGCAATCAATAACGAATCTAATCAGAGATCTGCTGAGGCGTTTCAAGATCATCAGGTCATTTCCTTCTTGATTAAACAGTTTTACATACTTTCACTAGTGCTATTTGAAATTTGGTCTATTGTTACATGGGAATATTTTCTTTAACATTGAGTTGATGCTGTAACATCCAGTAGCCTGTGGATACCCAACTCTTCAATTACTGCAGATATAACCTCATTAGAATGGTTTCAAAAAGTAGGTGTTAGATAAATAATGACCGAGGATCGAGAAAGATTTGATGATGGAGCAGAAAATTGGTTAACAGGATGTACATAGTCCTGCTATAGATGTCGAGGAGGTTTTAAACTTTCAATTTACACTTGTTACCTTAGTAAGCGTCCAGTCAAATTTGTCGTAGTCAGCAACAGACGGAGTGTAGGACTGATCTACGTCTGCGTACTCCTGCCACGGGGCAGCTATGGCTTCTGGCGATATGGGCTTAGCTTCAACAGGTGCTGCTAATGCGGGTACGCTCGCATTGTTTCCATTAGCGGGATTTCCGAACACCGACTCTAATAACTCTGGTGAGATGGCCACGTTTGCACTGCATATCGTAACTGGCACTAGAACAAAAAAAAACGTTTTTTTTGCTACGAAACACTTTCTCACGCACAACGATTGGTCAATTTAAAATTTTTTATAGTTCAAAGTTCGAAGTTACAATACTGTTTACAAGGTACAATATTATTTCATAGTTAGAATAGCTGATGGTCGATGGGATCCCAAGGTGCTGGAGTGGCGACCCCGCACCGGGAAGAGCAGTGTTGGCAGACCCCCTATTAGGTGGACCGACGACATCAAACGAGTCGTAAGGAGCCGCTGGATTCAGGCGGCGCAAGACTGAGGCTTGTGGAGGTCCATGCAAGACACCTATGCCCAGCAGTGGACGTTTATCAGTTGATTAAGAAGAAGATAGTTTTTATAGGATAGGTATTATAGTAATTTAACTAGCTCTTGCGATTACGTCTGCGTGGAGTAGGGGTTTTAAAAATCACACGAGGAATCTCGCTTTGCTTTTCCTTGATAAACAAAGTATTTATAGCTAGGTTTCGATCACGTTATTTATTTATTTATACAACTTTAGTGCACATACATGAAAAAGAAAAATAGTAAAGAAATAATGTAATACAGAAGGTGACATTATCTCTAATACCTAGTGATCTCTTCTAGGAAAATTATACGAGAGAACTTAATGAAAGTGAGAGATCGCAATAAGTTCACGGAAATAGAAGCGTTATGTTATTTACAAATCGCGCAGGTTTTTGTTTCCAGGTCCTCAATTATACTCATGCAAAAAGTCACTAATTCGCCTCTACGTTACTGCGTGATTGAAGAACAAACCAACATTACAAAATTTCAAAGCGCTTTGTAGTATATTTAATAAGTATAGTACCTACCAGCTAAATGGGTGAGGAACGGACGAGATAATGCAGTTCATGGGCGCATTTATTATAATACATATTATGATGCAAGAAATAACATTAGAATTTGCATCAAACATAATTATTTTATTACATTTGTAGTGTTGTAACTTTTACAAATGGCATGGCTTATGAGGGCGCTATTTCTTTAAAATCGGTTTAAAGATTTATTTCTCAAGAAGAACCTTCTGTTCACTAAAACAGAGACGAAGTATTGGATAGAAATTAGCACGAAAAGGTGAGAATTATTTGCTATAATCCGCCAACAGAAAAAATCTATGTATGGTCAAAATGCAGTTACAAGCTAAGCACCGCTTACCTTCCCAACCAAGCAAGAAAGCCAAGCTCCCAAGCAAGCAATCCCACCACCACTCAAATGCACCAGCACACAAGACTTTTAATACTACTCTCGACGCACGTTTCGCCCCGACACCGGAGCATCAGGAGATGTCGACTTTACATTGTTGTATTGTCTAGTGCATGCGTGAATCTCTTTTTAATTGATACAAAACATTGCGAAATGTTCCCATAAAAACTTCGGGTTCCAATCCTTCAAACCTGATGCTGCAGGGGTACTGCCCCTCTTAACTCCGGGGATTTAGGAATTGTCGATTATGAATAATTATTGTAGGTACCAAGTTAAGATTACATCGTTGAATTCCAGGACCCAAATCCTCAATCCTGATGCTGCAGGGGTTTAGGAAATGTCGATTGTGAGTTGAAGAAGCAAACGAAGTCGCAGGCGTCCGCTAGTTATTGCATATGTTTTTTCAGTATCGTCATAAGTGTTATCATAAAGGATTTTCCCGGACGCAGAATGCTTGGAGACCTTACTTGAACTTATGCTGGGATTTATAGAGCGTGCTCTGACTTAGCTTAGACTCAAGATAGAGGTTACGAGATACAGATATGCTCTCACATAAGTCTATCTTGAGACTGAGCTGAGAGGGAGTGCGGTCTATAGATGTCAGCCATATTGGTTTGTGCTCGAAATCACACTTGTCGAGCTAATCCATGTTCGTATAGAAATCTGCATAGGCTCTAGGCTTTCTTTAGGACTAGGAATGTGAGTACTAAAACATACAGTTTATCTTGTCGCATCACACTTCACACCAATATAAATTTGTAGATGTGTGTATGTGTATGTTTGTAACTCCTTCACGCCGCAACGAATGAACCCATTTGGCTGATATTTGGAATGGAGATAGTTCATACCCAGGATTAATACATAAGATTAGCACATTTTATCTCGGAAAACTAAACTAAGGATTTAAATGGAAATATGAAATAATTTAATAATAAGTACTTAGGTTTAGCTTTAATACTTGCTGTAGATACATAATATAACAATAATAATAAACGTTAATATAATAACAATCCAGCAATTTTAATTCTTTTAGGTACCCTTTAATAAGGGGAAAACCAGCGCCGATCGTGAGATAGAGTTTTGTGCGGTTGACGATATTTTAAAACCGGTTAATATCGGTGATGGACGATGGTACCGAGTAATATATTTCTGATGCCTGCACTGAATGGGTATAACTAATATCACCTTAATATCTTTTATAGATATATAATGATGATAGGCGGCCCGGTACGGTAATTAGAATTTCTGATGTGATTAATTACCTAGTTTATTAAAAACTGATAAGTAGTCTACGTAGGTATTCATTTGGTATTTGTGTGGAACTTTTTTTTAAAATCCACCGTCGTTTTAATGTCTGTTAAGTGTCTATGCTATAGGAATTACTTAGGTATCTACATATTTAATATATTATGTAAGTAGTAGTCCATAGTATTACAAAAGATTTTTTGTTTCATTGACGTTATTATACCTAATTCCCTAACTTTGTCGAAGCGTACCTACTTATGTTAAAAAAAAATTATAAAGAATATTAGCCAAGCTCAACTTAACTTACTTATATTCTTTCCCAGTTCCAAATAAGCGGAAAGCTTGTGCTAGAAGTGGGTTCAACAACAGCCCACTTGTTATCGTTTCGAAAGATTTTCGTTTCGCCAGATTTTTGTTTCGACATTAAAAGTAGGTAGGTACAATTTGCAAATTACAACCATCTGTACCTATTCAATATACTTTAACCGTTAGGGTATTGAGGTTATACATATACGTATAAATAGGTATATGAATACTACTACTATATACCTACTATATACATATTACTTCTAATATTATCTAATATTAATCATTATGTTAACCTTTTATACGACCCGTAACGAGATAATTCGTAAATAGGTACCTAAATGAAATCTGTAACTTTTAATCCAATTCAAAGCGAATACCTACCTACTTTTGATAAAAAATGGGTAGGTAGGTACTTATTTACATACTGAGGCTACATTATCGGGATTCGGCCAATATTCCCATTATCGCGACAAGTGCAACCGAGTAGTTCGTTAAATCGGGATGTATTCGGGCGAACATGAATCTGTTGGTAATGCAATAACAAGTTGACCGATAGAATAGACAAGAACATCGTGTATAACCGAACACGATAATTTTATCTTGACAACGCGACAAGAATATTCGCACGATAATGTAGCCGCAGAATTAAAGGTTAGTTACACTATTGTGTCAAATTCGAAAATTCGAAAATTAATTGAAATCACGCAATCATTTTTTTTTTATTGTTTACAAGCTTTACAAGTTCACAAGGACGTTACTACGTCCATTATTGTTTGTTTGTCAACAAAAATCGTGTTCTACGAAGAAGGAATAATTTAGGTCAAAGAATATACAGACCATTCTTTAATCTATGATTTAGGTAGATAATGTAGCTACTACATATACCGAAGCCTATACCTAAAAATTAAAATAAATAGAAACTTTATGTGCCTAAATTAATCAGTTAAGCACTACTTAGCCGTCACACGTCCTATCCCTATATAAGTTATTTGTGATCGTTTTGTGAATTTTTGGCTATCAATTTTGAGGAGGAGTAGTAGGTAGTTAGTAGGTATGTATATTTACAAAAACGACAATGGAAAATTTTTCATACGAGATTAGATAAATGGTACTTAATTCAATAGTCACATCACATAAATGTTCGTATTGTCCCGAAATATAGGTAGGTATCCCGACGGGAAATTAAAAATAAAATATGCAATCGCGGGTATCACCCAGTCAACTTATAAAAAAGTCGTTAAGAACTAGCATTCATATTTAAACACATTAAGATTCTACAACTATGTTAATAGCCAAGACTTAAATTCTATTAATTAAACATACAAAAATAAACTCACCTAAAAAGATTATAAGAATCCACCTCATCTTCGCACTTGTTTGAGTCAACAAGGAAAACTATTAAATAAAAAAAAACGTCTTAAAATACCCAAGGTTGTTAAACCGGATACAATGGACAAATCAAATTGGGGAAAAATCACGATCAATGCACGATCTATGTTGGTTTAAAATATATTTTGTACTTATTACATGGCAGGTTACAGTTATTATTACGTATTTCCATACAAATGCGTCTAGACTGTCCGGGCCGTATATCACAACTGAAGTGATGACCACAACACGAAGGTTTTTACAAATTGAACAACCGGTTCATCAGAGAATGATATCGCGCTTTAGGTACACAAATCAACTTTATATGCGGCTTATAATAAGGTCTATAGCCGTTGATTCACGCTGTAACGTAGTAACAGAGGTTAGGTACTAACTACGTCATGAACTTGTAAGTCTTGGGGTCTGCCAACGCAGCTAGGGTAGACATTAGGCACTATCTATTTATAAACCGTCACCCTGTAAATGCATGAGAGGGAATGTACTTGGTTAGGGCACTGACCTGTGCATCTTTATATTACATTTAGCGTTGTTATCATAACAAAATCCAGCTTTCCGGGAATTCCTAAGTCCAGAGTCGAGACGTCTATGTACTATATTAAAAATTATATTATTAAATGCGTGGGTAATTTCATCCGAGAGTGGGTAAGTACATTCGGACAGATCTTACTACTTATCTATCAAATATATAATATGCGTAGACGACCCAATGTCAGCGATTTCGTGTCACATAAAGTAACTAGCCACGGCCAAAGCCTCCCACCAGACCAGACCACCGGGAATCGAACCCGAGACCTCCCAGTTATAAGACCACAACGTTCACACTGCGCCAGGGAGGTCGTCTTCTTTTGGGAAATCCATGCCCACACTGATAGTTGAACTCTTTTTACCGATGTTTCACGACGAATTTTCCCGCGTTTAATCTAGATTTGATAGGTACCCGTATGTAGTAGCTGATAGTACCTAGTCACTAGCATAGTGACTATATAGCATATCAAACAAATGTGGGTAAATATAGTCGATTATATGTTGGTTACCTATTTTCTGTTTCGTGTAGCTATGTAACTTTGTAACTTATCCAACAGTATCGAACAGGATTTTCAAGGATTTTACACTTTTGTGAGCATTATGGAAGGCTCTCAGGCATGCAGGTTTCCTTACGATGATTTCCTTCCCTTCTTAACGACTTGGCTTATACCGTAGTAAACGTCTTCTTCTTCTTAGTCGCTTCCTCACGACTGAGGGTCGTGACCCACTATATCAGTTTATTTGGTAAGTTTTTTACCTTGACTAAACGTCTATTGATTGATAAAGAATAACATATTAGGTATATGTTTAATCATCATCAAGTCTAAACAAAAATTAAATCTTATTGCAAGACAACCTTTAGAATTTATTTATTATCCGCTATTCATATTACTAAGAAGTTGAATGGCAATGTTTGCCTTATCAGAATTTTTTCTGTTGATTGAGCCAATGGGTAAATACTCGCAAGTTTTCCCAAAGTTTGTTAACAAATAACTACGTGCAGCGAAATTCCTTGATGAGATCAGAGATATTCTTCAAGTGAATTATAAATAAAGTAAATTACGGTGTCCTTCGCACCCTGTATATATATATATATTTTTTAAATATTAGCCAAGCTGAACTTATATTCTCCTCTCCCCTCCAAATAAGCGAAAAGCTTGTGTTAGGAGTAGGTACAACAATAGTGCAAGGGGCGGGGCTCGAACCTGCGACCTTGAGGTTATAATCGAAATCGAAATGATCTCTTTGTCGGGGGTTAAAAATAGATTTAAAAAACTTATGAAAATTGAAATAATTTTTATTATTAAAAATAAAGTATTGCTATATCATAGGTACAGTACAAGGTACAGCGTGATTTATTAATTTCATTAATTAATTCCTTTTATAATAGGGTATTTTACTTCTGCTTAGAAATAATCTAAAAATATATAAATTAGATAGTTTAGGTAATTACAAATCTTGAAGTGTTAGTTTCAGTACACAAAATTCTAAAATAAAGTTTATATTTTATTTTAAAGTTTTCACTTTTTTTTATCTGTGCTACAAATATGAGAAACGGCACCCGCCATAACCCTACGTCATAATGTCTGTAAATAAAGAATCTTTCATTTAGCACCTCGTCAATTAATGTAATAACATAGCTAATAAGCTATTGTCATCTGTCACTGTGATAGGTACTTAAACTACCTGCGCAGTGTGTTTACTGTCGAGATGACGTCATCTAGCGTTTTCGTCAATTTACGCGCGAAAATTGAAAATGAACAATTTAAATGCATTGTTTTGGTACTTATGGATTGAATAAAATTTTACTAAATTTTCTAGTTGTAAATTATCACCTTAGAATTAAATTGAGACACTTTTCAAAAAAGAGTAAAATACCCTATTAATGTACAATATTTTAATTTACGAGTTAGGACCTCGTTGACCGCGCCACGGAGTCTTCCGGCGTGCTTGTAAACAGTACAGTCACAACCCATAAATGTAAACCGACCTGCAGTAGAAAATACATAAATCACTATATATTTTTAAGACTTAAAAAAAAAGGACGGAATCTCATTTCAACGCACAAAATATTCAAATCGGTCAAGCCTTTTTTAGGGTTCCAAAGCAAGGTCAGGCCAGGTCAGGCCAGCCATAGGGTGCCAACAGAACCCTATTACAATTTATTTATTAAGCCGTCCGTCTGTATGTTAGCGGGCTGTATCTCATGAGTCGTAATAGGTAGATACTTGAAATTTTCACAGAATGTGTATATCTATTGCCGCCATAACAAAAAATACTAAAAATAAAATAAAAAATAAAAGGGGCGCATACAAAAAACGTGATTTTTTTCGGCACTTTTTGAATCGCTGTTACGATTGTACGAAACCCTTTGTGTGCGAGTCCAACTTGCACTTGGTCGGTTTTTAGGAACAGGTTAGTGGTATGGGTTGAATCTATACTTTCAATTTAGCCCACTACCATCTTAGACTGCATAGCCTCTTACCATCAGATGGGATTGTAGTCAAGGACTATCTTGTCGTCAAAAAAAAAAAAGTAAATAGATGAAGTTAGTTACAAGTCCCTTACCATATAAAGGAGAACGAGCAGTCTGAATATTGGGAAGCGCTTGATGATGACGCCCATGCGGAGAGAGAGCGCCGACAGCGGCGAATGGGCGTAATTCGTTCTGGACCGAGAGCGGTCACTGTCCTGCAAGTGAACCACGCTGTGCGTGTGCTTAGCGCGGAGCGATGCCACTTCTGAACGGTATTTTGACTGCAAAAAAAAAATTAAGTCTTGTCAATCACACTAATATTATAAAGGCGAAAGTTTGTTTGTATGTGTGTGTATGTGTGTGTGTGTGTGCGTGCGTGCGCGTGCGTGCGCGTGCGTGCGTGCGTGCGTGCGTGCGTGCGTGCGTGTGTGTGTGTAGTCTTGTGCAGTACATTTACTAAGTACTATTAAGAATAAATTGCCGACACTGAATGGGGATGAACTATTCCGTATGCTTAATACTACATCGTTCTTGTAGTACTTCATTCTATGGGCGAATAAAATAAAAAACATGTGCCTACCTCTAACTTATCAAGCTGTATCCTCAGCACATTATTATCTGCCATCAGCGTATCGATCTTCCCTTGCTTCTGCATTAACGTCTGCGTCAAATAATGTATCTTCTCGTTGTCTATGTCTTTCGTGACGTCATAGTCCGCTACATTCAATGCGCTCGTGTCGGAAGTTGGGACGGTTGATGTAGTCTCTCTGAGATGATTGACTTCCTCTTCTTTGTCATGTAAGGCCGCTCGTAAGCTGGCTATAGTTTGACCGGTTTCCATTTCAAGGGTTTGCAGTTCCTAGAAAAATGGAATAATGGAATAAGTCGTTCTATATGTATCAGTAAAACTGTTGGTTCTTATAGGGATGTTAAATAATATTATATTATACGTGTCTCAGCAATCTCTAAAATAAAAAAAAAACTACCTACTTAGAAACTGTGGAAACAACTTCCTGCGACGGTGTTCCCACTAAATTACAACATTTTTTATGGTTTATTCAAGGGGAGGACTAATAAATTTCTGAAAAGCCGGCAACGCATTGGTGGTACCTCTGGTGCTACAAATGTTCATGGGCGGCGGTAATCACTTAACATCAGGTGACCCTGCACGTTTGCTCGCAAAAAAATTAAAAGAAAAAAATCAATGAATACATTCCACTTTTGATGTTTCACTTTTGTATAGTTCGACTAATAGTTTTTTACTTTAAGCTAAACCTCGCTATCCAACTAGGTAATAGCGCCAGTCTTTTGGGCACCATGCCCATAAACGACCGTGTGACCGACGAGAGCGTGTATTTTTTGTAAATTAGTAGTAGTTTTAAATTTATTTAAGTTATTTTTTTTTAAATATATTATGTAATACTTTTTACTTTAATATTTTTGCCAACCTACCTTCCCTAAAGCAGCCCTCTGCGCCTCAGCCCTGTTCCTGGCTATGCGTTCCTCTTTCAAGGCATCACGTAGAGCGGTAACTATGCGTTCGGCCGCGCTGTGCCTCGACTCCAGCTGAGTCATGTGAACCTTCATATCACCGAATTCCGCGCGGACTTGGGTTATCGCCTGTGAAAGATTTTCCTTTTCTTCTCTGCAGAAAAAGATTAAAAAGTCTATAAATATATACGTTTGTTAAGTGTCTGTAAGTGTTATTTGCTTACCTTAAAAAAGTTTTTTTTTGATTTGATGACAAGATAGTCCTCAACTGCGATCTCACTTCATAGTAAGTAACGATACAGTCTAGGATAATAGCGGGCTAACTTGGAAAGGGTATGGCATTGTATATTTAATCCATGCCCCTAATCTGTTTCTACACGCTAAATCGCATGGCGGCACGTCTTTGACGGTAGGGTGGTAACTAGCCACAGTGGAAGCCTCCCACCAAACAAATAGAATAGAAATGATAAGTACATTAATTATATCAAAATCTCATTATCAAGTAAAGTACGATTCAGACCTGGCATAGTGGCAATGTATAATCTAATAATTAAATTTAACACTTGCACGAGTATTAGTTTTACGTGGTTCGCGTGGAGTTAGGTTTTGAACATCCCGGGGAATCCCCCTATTTGGTGGGATAAAAGTTACTCTTCAACTATATCTATATATATAAAAATGAATCCCTATTTCCTTGGTAATCGCATCACGCGTGAACGGCTGGACCGATTTCGCTAATTCTTTTTTTATTGTGTTTGTTATTGTTAGGAGAAGGTTCTTATGAAAGAAAAAATTAAGAAAATTGCGCGGAAAATTAGAAAATTTAAGAAATATTAACCACCATATTAAATTATTTCTAATGTAACCGCTTTTACAATTCAACCTTTTTTGATGTAACCTTATGGCGTTTGACATAACATTGACAAAATGCGTGCTGCCAATTTCGTCAAAGAGGATGTAAAAAAACTGAATATTGTTAATTGAAATATACAGGGCGTCCCACGGCTATGCCACATGGAGGGGAAGTACCTTAAATATTGTAGATGGAACATTTTACTGAAAGAAGACTTCATTTTAATTTAAAAAACAATTTAAACTGCATTCATAGATTTTTAAATAATTGCCTGGTTGAACCGGGACTCGAACCCGCTATACGAGAAGAAAAATTAACCTGTATCTTTATCATACCGATCGGAAGGCTTCATCATAAGGATTATTTTTTGTTAAATAACATAGCATGAGAAATAAAAGGAAGACCATGAATTTTAGCCTTTGATGTAAAATTTTGTTCAGAAAAATGAAAAGCTGACATTGGCGTATCGACATACAACTGACATGAACTATTCCTAATGAGTACCCACTTGAGAAGTACGCATCATTTCCCGATCCTTACTAATCCTTACTTATAGGCATTTGTCCTTCAATCCCGCTGCAACAGAGCTACGAATTGCAGCGGGATTGAAGGACAAACCAATAAATCAACAAACAAACACACTTTCGCATTTATAGGTAATATAAGTAAGGATTAGTAAGGATAGTAAGGATCGGGAAATGATGCGTACTTCTCAAGTGGGTACTCATTAGTAATAGTTCATGTCAGTTGTATGTCGATACGCCAATGTCAGCTTTTCATTTTTCTGAACAAAATTTTACATCAAAGGCTAAAATTCATGGTCTTCCTTTTATTTCTCATGCTATGTTATTTAACAAAAAATAATCCTTATGATGAAGCCTTCCGATCAGTATGATAAAGATACAGGTTAATTTTTTTTCTCGTATAGCGGGTTCGAGTCCCGGTTCAACCAGGCAATTATTTAAAAATCTATGAATGCAGTTTAAATTATTTTTTTAAATTAAAATGAAGTCTTCTTTCAGTAAAATGTTCCATCTACAATATTTAAGGTACTTCCCCTCCATGTGGCATAGCCGTGGGACACCCTGTATAGTGAACGATGGAACTGGCGGACTTTTTATCTTAGATGCTCCCGGTGGGGCTGGGAAAACGTTTTTGATATCATTAATTTTGGCAACAACAAAATTCAATATTCATAGTTAAGACAGGACAACGTCTGTCGGGTCCGCTAGTTCATGATAAAAATCACGTTGATCTTTTGCTCCGTTGCAGCGTTACTGAAGGACAAACCAACACACTTTTGCATTTACAAATATTAGTAAGGAGTGCTTTTTCGAACCCCGAAGAAGTATGGCTTCAAAAACTTACTTCAAACTTTCCAACTGGTCCATCAACATCTTTGTATCCTCTGTCAAATGAGCGCCTTCCCGTAAAGATTTAATCTCATTGTCTTTGGCGTACAGCATACTTTTCACCCTTAACTTGTAAGCTTCCCAGTCTTTTTCTAGTCTATGGCACTCGCCTTTTGTCTTGTCTATGGTATTCTGCTGTTCGCTTATCATAGTTTGAGCATGTCTTAATTCGTTTTCGACTTTTGTTTGTGCTGTATCTTTTGTGCTTAAGTCTTCAGTTAATTTTTTTATCCTGTCAAAAGAAAATGTTCAAAATTAAACAAAACCAGAGAAATTTATATGTCATAATAATTTATAGCAGTCATGCTTCGATAATATGTTATTTTGAAAGGTATTTTTAATTATTATAATAATTATTATGAAAGAAAACTTCACAAACAATTCTTTAACTTCAACTTTTATTTCATACACAAATAACTTAGAGGATTTTCAATGCAGTATAGTGCAAGTGAAAAGTCTATAGAAGGTAACTTAATTTTGTATAGTTATTGCAATTCACGAAGCAGCGTGAGCTTTATTTGTGATTATGTCGTGTACATGCACATTGCGTAAGTGTGCATGCCTGTCAGGTACTTTTTCAGAAAATGTATTTTTGTACTTTAAATCTTATTATTGCAACTGTACAGTGCAAAATATCTAATGTTTTATTGACTTATCACTGTAATGATCATAATGGGTACTTACTGTTCTTCCAACTCCCTATTCTTTTCCTTCAACAAACTGACGTTAGATTCCAGCTCTTGGCTCTGCCTCTCATACTTGGACAGCTGTATGCTGCTAACTTCATTGACTTGCAATTTCATGTTCTCTAAGAGAGTCCCTAAAGATTCCCTGTCTTCGCTTAATCTATTGTTTACCTTCTCTGAGCATTCTAATTTAATCTGTGCACTTCTAAGATCTGAAACAGAACTTTCCTTTTAAAATATAGGTAAAGTGAACCTTGGGATGGCAACATAACTCATAAATTTTAAATATAATTTTACAAATGAGAAAGTGTGTTTGTTTATTGGTTTGTCCTTCAATAACGCTGCAACAGAGCTACCGGATCGATTTTTTGCATGGGTATAGTTGAGGACCTGGAGATTGACATAGGCTACTTTTTATCCTGGAAAATCAAAGAGTTCTCGCAGAATTTTAAAAACTAAATCCATGCAGACGAGGCCGCTGGCATGAACTAGTACCTCATAAATGTGCAAAGAAAAACAGCAGGCTAATTCTGTGAAATCTACATAAATCATTGCTAGTCTCAATTGTGATGATAAGTTGATTTTATCGCATTTTTTTCATTTTAGTCAAGAGCCAGTGAGTATTGACCAATCAGAGGAGATTGCAATCATCATACCATAGCATTCATTTTTAGACATTTCAGATTCGAATTCTCTCCTTACATAACTGAGCTGTTAAAGTGTTTCAAATTGTATTTAATGATTAATGCCTGCTTGTTTTATAAATTAACTTTTCTTGTTATGCATATGCAATCGATAAACAATTAAAATGTTTACATACCATCTTCTGTCTTCCTGAGTCTCTCAAGCAATTCTGATACTTCTCTGTTCATAACATTAAGTTCATTTTTGAGCATTGTATTTTCGACTTCTAAATTTTGCATGTTGTATGCCATTTTCTCATTGCTCATAAGCTCAAGATCTGAAGGTAGACTATACCCTAGGCACAATAACAGATAAAACAAAACAAATGATATTAATTATATTAGGTTAGGTATAAAAATAGATTAAAACTAATTTAATAGAGATTTTTAAATTACGCAAAAGAACTACAATAAGATTGGCTCAGTAGTTTTTGGTATGACTAAAAACAGTAAAAACATATTCACACAATCCATAAAAATAAATAAAACATTCTAAATATCTACTTCTTATACAGCTTGTATAAGGCACAGACCCAATATGACACATTTTTAAAATTTTTGTCAGTCTTCTATTCTAATCTTCAGTGTCTGACCCAAAATTGATCTACAAAGGCAGGCTGAGGATTATAGTTTGATCTAAGTTTCTTGAGTAAACATAAAACTTTTGATATAACCATGTCCTAATCCCTGAGCCAATCTTTACATCAGTTGTCAATTTGCTGTTCATCCAGGACATGAAAGAGCTCTCCTTGGAATTTACAAAACCTTAATCCAAACAAAGTTGCAGGCATCAGCTAGTAGATTTGAATAAACTTACTTCTCTGTCGCAATCCAAAACAATCAGCCATATTATCACCATCTATATCATTGACTAAAGTATTTGGACTATTGTGGAGATTGTATTGAGTTTGTTTTTTTGGAGGGGATTTTTTTCTAGTCTTCTCTTGAACGGTTCTGATATTTTCCTGGCTTTCCATGGTGGGAGGCGAGCGACTTGAACCTCTTGTGGGAGGAATTTTAGCCGAAATTGTAGATGTGAAGTATGACCTTGCTTCGGATATCGGTACATTCTTCTTAGCGTTACGCGTTCGCTTTTTCTGCCACGCAGGTTCGGGGTACTCATGTTTTTTAACTTTAACGCCGCTCTGGTTACGCAGGACCGCACCAGTCTGCTCATCCAGGTTGTTGAGCAGGCTCTCCGCCTTGCCAGCGAGGTCCGCGAACCATGACATTTATACTATTTGGGTTTAATCTACAGTAAACAAATAATATTAATGATATGTAAGTTAAACACTATTTGAATTCCACTTTTGGCATCTATAATACACTAGACAAATCATATTAACATGCATCAGTAAACATACCAATCATGAGGAAATTGGATCGAAGATATTTCCGCGATTAGAAAAAGAGAAATTAGAGAAAATAAATATTGTAACAAAATACACAGCAATTTCATTTCACTTTTTTGTTGACATTTGAGGCATTTGCGATTGAGAATGAGAAAGTTGATAGCTGACATTGACATCACGGCACCAATTGACAGTCCAATTGACTTTGACAACAGAAAAACAAACCAAAGAGTAGGTACCTAAGTGTAGGTAACGAATTTATGGTACTATTATTCTTCCAGTATTCTTCCTGCAACCACTACTGCAACGATGCATTTTAGCCGTAGAGAGAGAAGACATAGAGTCAGTGACGATTTCTTTCTCACTCACACTAAAAAGAGAGCAGAAATAAAGTTATTAATGTGATAAACAGAGACGCAGCTACCCAATTTTTTGTCCCTCATCGTGTAACCAGTTTTTTTCAAGGTCGACACACTTTTGTGCGAAACAAACTGACAGTTAATAAGAAAATTTAGTATCTATGTGTGTTGCCAGCTTTAGGTACCTATACAATGTCCCGATTTTCCCTATCCTACTTATATTATAAATGTGAAAGTTTGAATGTATGTATGGCCATCCATACATACATCCAAATTTCAGCCATATCGGTTTAGTGTGGCGTGATTGAGTAACAAACATATGGATGTTTGTTACTCAATACGCCACACTAAACCGATATGGCTGAAGTTTGGCACGGAGATAGGTTTTTTTAGTAATGTCCTCTGACATACCGTAACGACGGGTTACTTTGGCTACTTTTTCAATTTTTTTTTTAATTTTTGTTGAAACAAAATAAAGTCGTGATGGAAGAAATGAATATTATGAGAAAAGAAAAGAAAGATGATGGATACTAGAATATAATATATGTCGGCGATGATTAAAGTGTATTCAGTTAGATAGTGTCGGTTTCTGTTCTGAATCATCCTGAAGTTTCGTTCGAATGTCCAACGACCAGTCGAGAACTGTTGGCGATCTTAAGAATTATTTTATTTACAAAGTTCTTAATTTTTAAAGCCATTTTTAAATAGCTAGAGGCAGACTTTTAATGTTTTTTTTAAATAATTATTAACTTAAACTATGAAGAGATGCAGTTTTATACGACTGCCTGAAAAAAGGAATATACTGTTAATTTCATTAATGATGATTTTGATGACTAAATATACAATTTTTGTTGCTTTTAATTCAATAGCATTACTCGATCGAAGGAAAATTTTAACTGTTCATTAAAAATTATTTTGTGTAACATTCTTACTAGTAACGAAAAAAAATTTTCCTTTGTGTTACATACATCTTTTTTCAAAGTGACTCACATATGCTAAATTTCTATTCGGCATTTCAATATTTTTTTTAAGGAGCAAATAATTATCTAGTGAATTGGTCCTATGAAACTACATTAAAAAACTTTAGTATAAAAAAAAATATTTTTAAAAAACCGAATTACGTGTACAAACTAAAATTATTTTATACTTTTAAGTGGTGGTTGAAGTTAATATTGTGTGCAATAAAGAATAATAAATTCTTTATTGCACACAATATTAAGATATATGTAAAAAATAGAAGCTTACCCTAATAGGTATGTCTCTCCCAGACAACCTTATATGTGTAGGTATGTTATTTAAAAAATAAAACAGTTCAGCATCTGTTTTGTCGTTTTATTTAAAAATCCTGGGAAGAATTTTCCATCTAATTTGGGGTACTAGGGGAGTGCAGTTATTGTGGCAACATTAAACTCGAACTTGTCATGTGACGTCATCGTTACGTCATGTTATCTCTATTTCAGTCGCGGTTACACAGTACCTTGGTCTATTGCCTTCTCTGTCTACGATTTTAGCCTTTATTTTAGCCAATACCTATGTGAGAGACAGCTGGTGAGAGAGTATAAGCCAATCAGCGACACAGTAGCTATCATTTTTATGCTGTGTACACACCGACCCAATAAAGGATATTCGGGTCAGGCCGTAAATATTGCCACTTAGTGACATAAACTGTTATACAGATTTTATGTAACAATAACATAATCGTTACATAAAAACGTTACCTAAAATTGTAAAGCTAAGAACAGAACTGTGAACAAAAACACAACAGTAAAATAAAGAAATAGTTTTTATTCTGTTATAATAACTGTAAGGCTCTGAACTGATTTTGGAGGCATCTGTGAACAAATAATTATTTATGTTGTTTATATATTGAATTTAGTTTTCAAGATCCCGCGAGAATTATACTTTTTTCGGGATAAAAAGTAGCCTATGTTTTAATCTAAGGTATAATCTATCTTAATTTTAAATTTCAGCCAAATCTGTCCAGTTTTTGAGTTTATTCATTACAAACATACACACAAAAATACAAATCTTTCCTCTTTATAATAGTAGCGTAGATTGGTATCTACCTATTAGACATAGCTACTAACTACTAATTATTTTCGTGAAAAAAGTGCTAACCTAAATGGCAAGTCCTCGTCTCTCACCTACACTAAGCTTTAAGGGTATTTTATGTAACTTTACATAAAATTAAATGTAACACGTTAGATAAGCGTTACATAAACGTTACATAAGCATGAACTTCTGGTATCTTATCGGTGATAACTCATTATAAATGCAATATTTCCAATTGAAATTAGGACTGTTTAATAACTTACGACCGCAAAACTAATTTCTGATAAAATATTGGTAAAAAGTTGAGTACTTACGTTTAAATCTTCAAAAACAACCTCCGTAACGACGTGACCGTGTCACTCTATCCACGAAAAAATTCGACGAAATTTAACAAAATAGCCGTAGTTGTTTGGACAACCACATGATATTCTGTGGCTATGTTGCGAAATAGAAAAATGTTTCTAATTAAATGATTAGTTAAAAACAAACGGCTATGAAGCGTTACATACAAAAAGTTACATAAATATCGGATTTCTTACCAACATTAAAAATTTCAATAATATATATAAAAAAATAATTAAAGCAATAAAATTGTCACTAGATGTAAGCCAATTTCATAAAGATTATAAGGAAGAAATTATATAAATTGTAAACGCAATAAATACGACACAGCATGAAGAAATGCTATGCCACCCCTACAAAGGACATAGTGATTATTTGCAAAAAGCTCCTTTTGGATTATATAAATATTTTTTTCTTATTAATTTACTATTAAAACGTGGAAGAACTTAGCGGTCTCGAGTACCTATACAATAATTCATGGATCTTTATTATTTAAATCCATGTACCGATCATAAAAATCGTAAAAACTTAAGAAGACAAGAGGGAAGGAAAAAAAGTGGCAAAATCTACGGCCTGACCCATTCATAACTTTTCTTTATAAAGATAAAATAATTAACAAAACCTAACTAACAAAAACATATCCTCATTACTCCAATTTTTGTTTTTCTCCATAATATTGATATAATATGTCTAGTTACGGCGGGAAATATTTATTAGCTTAGATAACATGCTACGCTCTCTTGCTTCAACTTGTTCGTTAGCTTTCAGTAACCGTCCATACTGAATTCGATCTAACCTGTGGATCTAACTACCTAATGATTAAATCCTTTGATGTTACCGCCACGCTTCGGATCGCTGGCATACACCAACGAACGATCGTTGGCATTCGTTCAGCTGTCCAGACAGGACCGACTAAGGACAGCGTGACCCATTCGTTGGCATTCATATTTCGTTTGGTCGATGTGTTCATAGCATTAGACGAATTCACATTGTCACATCACAGTTACAATCACAGATGACAAAACAATTTATAAATTTTTAGGTTATTAATCTGTGTTTGTTGTTTGTCGCTTTAGGAGATAATTTTTGCGAAAATTGGTGAAAATCTTGTCAAAATTTTTGAATTGCAGAAAATTCTTGAATCGCAAATTAATATTAACGATGGACTTTGAAAGTCCTGATGTAGAAAAAGACTTTCCAGGCCTTTATGCCTCTGAAAGTGGACGAAAAAGTAATGAGAGTGACTGTAAGTTATATCGATTTGGTACCTATTCAATTATTCGTAGATCATTTTACAGTGGAGCTGAAGGTTTGGTTGCCCTGCGACCCAGGGTATCCCACACGGTTAGTCAATAGTAATAGTGCTTTGTCTTCGCAGTTAGTGACGGCGGTGAGCACGAAAAACCAAGCAAAAAGGATTTGCTAGGTCGACGCAAAGAGAAAAAGGAATCAAAGAAAGACAGGGGCTATGCTGCTTTAGAAGGTGAAAGCTCTCCTGAAGAGGATACTGACACGAAGTAAATCAAGTTTTCTCTACTGTTAAAGCATTGATAGTTAGGGGTACCAATAGACTGCACTAGGAAACGCAGTGTTGGAAGATCTCTTACTAGATGGACGGACAGTCTTAAGCGAGTTGCTGGCAGTCGCTGGATACAAGTGGCACAAGATTAGGTTATGTGACAGTAGCAAAAGAGGACTGTTAAGTGTGTTAAGCAGTTAAAAGCTATTAGTTGAGATGATAACAACTGTGATAGTATTTTAAGTTATGTAGTTACTTAGTTTAAGAGAAAGTTTCTTAACGGTCTAGTTGTGTCAGCACATATCAGTTGTTGAAAACTATCTAACTACAGTATTGTTATAAAATATATTATGTTGTTTTTAACCAGAAGTCCATCTAAAACAAAGAAGACTAAATCATTCAAGTTTCCAACAAAAAGTAAAGAAAAAAGAGAAAAGTCGAGGGACAAAGAGAAGGTATTGGAAGATGTGGTTAAACAGAAAGAGCTGAGTGAAAAAGAGAAGAAAAAAGAGAAGGAGAGAGAAAAAGAAAGGGAAAAGGAGAGGGAAAGGGAGAAGAAGGAGAAAGAAAAAAGAGAAAAATTAAGGGAAAAGGATAAGGTATGCCAATTTGATTGTATGTAGATTATACTTTACATAGTGTCCAATAGAACCTTTAGCTTCGGCCACAATGAGCCGAAATTGCTGGCAGAAGCCGAAAGTTTTAAACATGCACCAAAATTAAATGAACTATTAGGGATGTGAGAGGATAATAGAAAAGGCTACATGCGAGGGGCAGGAGGTAACCAGTAAATAACCAAATCAAAATAGACTTTTTTCAGTTTTAAGGTAATTTTAATAAAAAATTATTTTATCACTTTTAGTAAATCTTAAATGGAATTTTTTAGGGTTATAAAAACTTCGGCTTCGGCCGAAGATTGGTGCAACAGCATTGGTGCAATACATATTAATAGCACAGCAATTTAAAAACTGAATGATCCCAAAAAAAAGTGATTGAGTTTTTCTATCAAGAAATTCACAGTAACAGTACAGAGTTGAAAAATTTACTGTGTTGCATACCTGTCTTTGTCAAAACCACCCGTTCTGCACACTTAATCTCTCTTATATCTGACATCAAGCTTTGAGAGTGAGGGAATAGAGAGCTAACTTATTTATGCACTAGTAGTGTAGTAGTATCACTAACAATTTGTTAGTGTGACTGATTTAATAAGGAGCATATTATTTTGTAATACAAAAAGGTGAGTTTATATACTAGTGCAACTTAAAATAATCTTTACTAATATTATAAATGCGAAAGTGTGTTTGTTTGTTGGTTTGTCCTTCAATCCCGCTACAACAAAGCTACGATAATACGATATCGACGTAATTTTTTGCATGGGTATAGTTGAGGACCTGGAGAATGACATAGGCTACTTTTTATCCCGGAAAAGCAAACAGTTCCCCCCAGGATTTTAAAACTAAATCCACGCGAACGAAATATCGGGCATCAGCTAGTAATATATACAGGGTGTCCCACGGCTATGCCACACGGAGGGGAAGTACCTTAAATATTGTAGATGGAACATTTTACTGAAAGAAGACTTCATTTTAATTTAAAAAACAATTTAAACTGCATTCATAGATTTTTAAATAATTGCCTGGTTGAACCGGGACTCGAACCCGCTATACGAGAAATAAAATTAACCTGTATCTTTATCATACCGATCGGAAGGCTTCATCATAAGGATTATTTTTTGTTAAATAACATAGCATGAGAAATAAAAGGAAGACCATGAATTTTAGCCTTTGATGTAAAATTTTGTTCAGAAAAATGGAAAGCCGAAATTGGCGTATCGACATACAACTGACATGAACTATTACTAATGAGTACCCACTTGAGAAGTACGAATCATTTCCCGATCCTTACTAATCCTTACTTATATTACCTATAAATGCGAAAGTGTGTTTGTTTGTTGATTTATTGGTTTGTCCTTCAATCCCGCTGCAACAGTTTGCAGCGGGATTGAAGGACATGTCGATACGCCAATGTCAGCTTTTCATTTTTCTGAACAAAATTTTACATCAAAGGCTAAAATTCATGGTCTTCCTTTTATTTCTCATGCTATGTTATTTAACAAAAAATAATCCTTATGATGAAGCCTTCCGATCGGTATGATAAAGATACAGGTTAATTTTTTTTCTCGTATAGCGGGTTCGAGTCCCGGTTCAACCAGGCAATTATTTAAAAATCTATGAATGCAGTTTAAATTGTTTTTTAAATTAAAATGAAGTCTTCTTTCAGTAAAATGTTCCATCTACAATATTTAAGGTACTTCCCCTCCATGTGGCATAGCCGTGGGACGCCCTGTATATAATAAATAATCTGTAAATCTTTATATCTTAGACAAGACAAAACCTTGAACTCTGCATGTCTAAACCGTGTCAACATAATGCTGGTATCAGATGTACGGTTGCAAAATTACGTAATTTTACCGAAAAACCTAGTAAAATACGGATATTTTACGGTAATTTATATATATTACGGTAAAATTACCGGCTACGTATGTATGCTGAAAAGTATAGCGGGGGGTGAGACGAGCGTGTAGTTGCAACATACTTACGTACTGCGAGTCGCGCGGCACGACTCGCACGATGCGACGTTGCCGTTTAGTGCAGTTTGCCTTTATGTTTTGCGCTGTTGCCATTCCGACTGAACAGTGAGCATTCGGCAAGCCGATCGGCGATCAGTTGAATTGTTTTGACTGACTGCACTATACGTGCATTTAGTAAATTATGCCACGAAATCAAGCAAAAGTGTGGGTCACAATAGTTTTGTTAGTAAGAGTTAAATCGTATTTTACCCAATTTTACCGTAATTTACGTAATTTATTTATATTTTACGTAAAATATGGTAAATTACCGAATTTTACGAAAGTAATATTACCGCTTTACATCCCTAATCAGATGTCGCCACATAATGACTCAGATCAGCGAAACGGGCTATTGTTGTAACGACTGCAATCTTTTCAGCTCAATTTAACACTTTTATTTAAGGTCACGCTTGTCACGTCCGCGTCGCGGTCGTTCTAAAAAATAGATTTATCAATGTAATCTGTTTGTATGAACAAACATAATTATGTTGATAAATCTATTTTTTATTATTCTAATTCAGTCTTCAAGTTTCTCTTTTAGTCCAAAAAAAAGGAATTTCGTGCGTAAATAAACTATAGTACCTACCTACTTATCAAATAAACAACAAAAGGCAACTTTACTAAATAATAATCTCAAAATATCGATTTATTTTGCAAAAAATTATACTAACGTAATACCGAACGCTGATTTGCGCGATCTATTAATTATTCGTGCCTCTCTCTTGAATATGTCCCACCCATTAATGTTGATTAAAATAAAATCTCTCAATACAATGAAATGATAAGCTTGAGAGTGCTCTCTCATGCTGAGATCTATAGAGCGTGCTCTGACTCAGCTCAGACTCAAGATAGAGGTTAAAACGAGACACAAATATGCTCTGACATAAATCTGTCTCGTTTTAATTCTGTCTTGAGGCTGAGCTGAGTGAGTGTGCAGTCTATAGAGAGAGCAGTCTTAAGGCCGCTGCATACATAACGTGCACGGGACGGGACGGGACGTGGACGGGACGGGACGTGGTGTTTTGGAAATATCGTTTCATAGAAAATGTAAGCGACTGTGCATACGTCACGGAGCACGGACGGGACGGGAACGTGCCACGCGCGGAACGGGAAAAATATCGTCGGCGACGATGTTTAGCACGTCCCGTCCCGCACGTGCCCCGTCCCGTCTTTGATTCCGCTGCGTATGCACAGTCGCCCCGTTCGCTCCGGAGAGCTAAGTAGTGATGTTTGTGTATTTACCTACCAAGCAAAAATGGACGAATGGAAAAACTAATCGAGTGTGTACGATCACATCCAGCTTTGTATAATTTTGCAATCTTTCTTTAATAAATGAGGGCTCAGCTTATTTTCCAGTAAAGCAAAACATTCTTTTGTCATACGAAAATACTTATAAAATTGAGTCTCGTCATCCAAAAGTTCTGTGTAAAGAGTGTGGTATTCTCCTTCTTGTTCTCTTTTCTGCCATGTAGGATGTACAGAAAATCTTCTTTTCCTCTTGACGGCCGTAGCTTCTTCATCATCTAAAGCAATAGCAATTAAAGCCAATTCTTCAAATGAAAAATCCATCTTTCCTTGTTCACATCACTAGCACGTTAGTTCTGAGTTATTGCCACGTTGCGTATGCATTAAAAATTCCCGTCCGTGTTTACTAACCACGTTCGGGCCCCGTCCCGTCCACGTCCCGTCCCGTCCCGTGCACGTTACGTATGCAGCGAGCTTTAAGCGGTGGATTTTATCTTCATTGTTTTCATACCTCTACAAAAGTATTAAAACCCCTCAACAAATAGATTAATTGACAATAATATTTTTCCTGATGCTAACTTTTAACCCTTTTTCACTAGATGTCAAAATATTTTAACCTTTTGAAACGCAAAGCTTTTCACACTCATACTTCATTAACAATAACAAAACTCATCAAACCAGTGGTTCGGAATAATGTGATTCTACATAATTTTGCATTACGTCAATCTACCTTTTAATTATAACCTACTAAAAATAATGTTTGTTTACAAGCGAAGGATATAAAACAATCCATGGCTCATTGGATACTTCATCCATACATAATTTCACTGTTGAGTAGGTAGCTCCGACCTTGCACCTACCTACTGTCGATGACCATTGAGTTATAGTTATAGACCACAGAGATACAGGCCTTGTATATAGGCGTCCAAAAAGCGCCACTCCCTTAATTATACACGTAATGGAACTATTTGATATTTTTAGTGAACATAATAAAATGTTTTTTCTCTTTTGTTTATTACGATATCACAATGTCGAAATGTCGTACGTCATGACTATATTATTATGTTATGATGGAAATATTATTGGTAATAGAGTGCAATACCATATTATTGAAGGAAAAAATAACATGCCTGGCTTTCTTGTATAGCAGCGGTGTTATCTAAGAATTATTGCAACAGTAAGACGATCGCTAACACTTCAGATTGGTCGTTTATCTTTCGCTATTGGTTAATCTTCTTTGTGTCTTTTCAAATTACATGATATTGACGAAGTGCACTGTGCTAGCTTGGCACTAAAAAAAGCCATTTGCCAAAGAAAAGAAGAAGAAA
The DNA here is from genome assembly GCA_038048805.1 of Hipparchia sbordonii. Lineage (NCBI taxonomy): Eukaryota > Metazoa > Arthropoda > Insecta > Lepidoptera > Nymphalidae > Hipparchia > Hipparchia sbordonii. The sequence goes on along the minus strand of CM076114.1, from coordinate 4,751,679 downwards.
ATCCATTGTTACAGCAATGAAACGGCATCTTTTAACTTGGCTCTAGTAGATTTTTTGAAGTTGCCGAAATCGTTAGACCAATTATTTAAAGCAGTAGAAGATTTTGAATGTTCCCAAAGTTTATGAATGGAATGTGGTCACCTCGCCTTTGTTTATCAGTCAGGTGGAAGCGGTTTAGTCAAACATTGTTGCCTCTAGAATATAATTATTGCACCTCTATGCTAACGACTCTGACGGCCGCATGGTTTATTCAGTTGTGTTCTGTGATCGCAACATGCATCACCTGCGGAACGTTTTTGCTAAGGTGTTCAATTTGTTGTTATAATTTCACGTGTTTATTTCTAGAATCAATTTTATTAGTATTGCACGGAGTTTTACAAAGTGGTTCGGTGCATTTTTTTTTGCTTTAAGTGTAGATAAAGCGTGTGTCCAAATCGTGATTGTTAAACGTGTACCAGAACCGCGACATATTATTACAAGGGTTCTAATAAGGGTCTTACAAGAGACATAGTCCCAGCAGTGGAAGTCTATCGGTCGACAACGACGACTGGTTTGTACCAGTGTTGGGCAAAGGTTCTTTCTCGCTGGATTGAGGGTATGCTTAAAATTATCATACTGTTCCTGTGGGTTGACAACTTAAGCCTGAAACATAAAGCACAACAGACCGGCGCAATGGTAACATGCCAACGCGGCTATAGGAAGTGGTAGTACAGTAACAGACGTTTTTTCGATATGTGATTTTCATACAGTAACATAATTTTTTTTTATACATTATAGGCACATGCTTGACCACTATCACACCTGATGGAAAGTGATGATGTGGTCTAAGGTTTAACGCGTTTGCCTAGAAGATGCCTATTAAACAATAAAATTATTGGTTTCATATAAAAATACCTCTGGACGAATGTGGAGAGGATGTTTGCGCATAATCCAAAATAATCGCGAGCCTGCATAGTCAACCGTCATCACGCTGCATTTCATACCAACAAATTAATCTGTAAACCACCTATACGTTGTCCAAGCCTTTATTTTCTTTTTGGCATCTGCCAAATACCCTACGCCTATAAATTACCGCTTTTTTGTTTTCGGAATAATGTACTAAAATAATGTCGTACTTTATTGACGTTTAGTGAAGTGCCCTGTGCATAACAAACAACCACAGAGTATAACACAGTTCTTGAAAGACGATAAATCATTCACGATTATGATAAAAATAATTTGACTTTGTGTAAGTATTGTTTCTGTAAATTTAATAAAAAAAGGAAATAAAAATAGTAACTATGACTCCAATATTGAATATTTGCAAGGAATTAAGTTGAAATCTTGGAATTTAAGTTCAAACCAAGAGTAAAGAAATTTTTCTTTTCATTTATTTATTTTTTGACGGCTGCCTTAAAATGTAACTATGCACGCGTTAGTGAAGTGAGTTAACTTCAAAACGCGTGGTTAATAACGTCTAAACCAAGTTTAAATCAAGAGTTATGAGCAAATATACTTGGAAAATCACATACCTACCTACTTATTTATTTAACAAACTAGCTACGTAATTGGGTATACAAATGAAACAAGTAAAATTATTAAATACTAGCGGCTCGTCCTGGCTTCGCACGGCTGGACATTTATTTTTTAAACATTTTGGCATAAACGTACAGTAAATGCAGGACAACTGACATCAACGCGTAATTTTTAAAAAACATTTCACTGAGCAATTTTATTAAACTCGTAATATGTTTCGAATGGAATGTCCGATTTTAATAAACTAAAAAGTAATTTACAGGTATTTAAATTGCCTTGCTTGAGAAATCATTTATTTAGGTAAGGATTAAGGCAAAGGTATAAATAACTTGATCTGATTTATATACACTATACAATTTAAATTAATATCGGAGTTATCAGAAAATGAATATTTCCGCGTGATAAAATAATAAAATGGTGCCAGCCGGTGCGGCGGGGCACGGTGGCAGGTATCGGCGCGGAAGATTCCTGTGGTTCCTGTGGTGATCTTATTACCAATCGTTTCCTATAAGAAGCTCTGTGCGATCGCAGCCCCGTATAAACAAATATTTAATATTTCAACCCAGACGAAGTCGGGGCAGGTCGCTAGTTAAACATATTTTGAAAGAAAACCTTAATTATTATTATTATCGATAAAGAACCCAAATCAACTTATTATTTTTTTCTGTTTGTCTGTACCGCAAACATATGTCAAATTAATTTATCTAAGTGATTAAAAATATATAATAAAATATAAGTACGTTAAATCAAAATTAAAAAGTATTTCATTAAATCGATTGAAAGTTCTTCTTAAATAAAATCGATTATTACTTCAAATCGAATCGGTAACGTGTGAAGGCGTCACTAAAGTCAAAATTTCTTGATCTGCCAAAAAGAAAATAAAGAATTGGACAATCTATAATATGCAGGTACCCAGGCATATTTTTACGTTGATGCGTAGGTACCTATGCGACGCGTGCGATATCTTGCCGTGCGGTTGACGTGATTTGTGTCTATTAAAGCCTTTAATGTATCTTTTACTGAAAACCGCTTTTATTTTCTCATAAAAAAGTGAGTGTGTGTACTTTTCAGTTTGTTCTGCTAATTATTATTTTCAAATTAAATTTTAGATCATGGTTATGAAAGTTGGTGGTAACAACTTACCGGCTTTTTCTTCAGTTTAATCAATATTATTTATTTTGAATCGAAAAAATCTTTACTTAATTCTAACGCTTTATTTGTTAGACGTATTCGATACGTTGCTAGCCAATTTTCTCAGATCAACGATTGCGTTGAGAAACTCAAACAATCGAAATGTAAAGCATTTCAATAAGGTTTGAGGGCACACAACCTATGAAAATTGGTTTCACATCTAGTACAATATTCAAAACCAAAATCAAATCGCATGTGCGATACTTTTATTAGGTACTGAACTCAGAGTCATTGGAAACTAATTCAATTCATTTTAGGGAGCAACAATTTGCTGTAATAATTAAGTACTGGCAGGATGGAACTATTAAGCCCCTACGCAGATAACTGACAGTCCATGGCGCACTTTTTAATCTGTCAAAGTAGAATACCAGTAACACCGAGACGTGCAAAAGTTTTTTTTTTTTTTTCATTTTTACCACACTATAATGTTATAAAGGCGAAAGTTCGTTTGTGTGTGTGTTTGTTTCTCCTTCACTCCACAACAAATGAACCGATTTGGCTGGGAATGGGCACAGCTCATATCCAGGATTAACACATAGACTTTTATCCCGGAAAATTAAAAAGTTGCCGCGGGAATTAAGGAACCTTGGTCCAAGCGGACGAAGTCGCGGGCATCGTCTTGTAGATATATAAATAAATGAAGTACCTAGCTACCGTACTTTATTTAGCGCCGCGGCCTAGACTGCACAATCCGTCGTCGACGCAGGGCCTAATTTTAACTATTTGCTGACATTGTGATTTGTGACAAACTGTGACAAAGAATGACGTTGCAAGGGCATCCGCTTACTGTAAATTTGAACCACAAAAGAATAACAAGTCTCCTTGTAAAAGTCGAGAGTAAACACTCGTTTTCGTAACAAGCCATTTTTAAGTATGTACCAAGTTTCAACTTATGTAAGTTTTGCTAACGACGGATCTTCACGGACTTATGTTCCTTTATAACTATGGTATATCTAGGTCTTAGCTTGGTGAATGGACCGATTTCGATGTGATTTAATTTTTTTGACTGATCATGACATGAGCGTGGATTAACTTAATTTAGATATCATGTAGGTATTGTACCTAAAATTACCATCAATATGTTATTGTAAAGATCAACAACTTTTATGAATAAATACATACAGTATAGTTTCCTTCATTATTAAGGAGTGAGGAGTGCAATAGAATATGTTGAGAGTAATTTTAAGCTTTTAATAAAAATATTTGACGTTGTTTACAGGAGAAAGAAGAAAAGGCCAAATTCAAACTTGAATCGAAAGAGAAACTGAAAGATGACAAGAAAGATAAGGTCAAGGATAAAGACAAAGAAAAGGTGAAAGAAAAAGATAAGGATAAGGTGAAAGAAAAAGAAAAGGAGAAGGTAAAAGAAAAAGATAAAGACAAAAAGGATAAGAAGCTTACGAAGGTGCCTTCTACTGTCACTTCGGGAGTGCCTTTTGAGGAAATCTTCACTCTCGGAGGTAAGGACTTAATACTTTCAAGAATTTGACGTTTGGTAGTTTTTAGTACATATCTTTTTAAAATACACATTTACACATTATTTACAGTTTTTACAGTACATATGTATAAAACTAATGTGAACATTTATTACCAAGTAAATCCTATTATAATAAATTATAAATGCGAAAATTTGGATGTATGTTTGTTACTCAATCACGTCGCAACTCCTGAACTGATTTGGCTGAAATTTGGCTCATAGATAGATTATAGACTGGAATAGCGCATATGCTACTTTTTATGCCGAAAAATAAGAGAGTTCCCGCGAGAATCCAAAAAACCTCAATCCACGGGAACGATGTCGCGGGCATCAACTAGTAAGGAAATAATTTAGAATTATGCTGTTGGGTTATGTTTTTTTTTGTTATATTATCGAATTCGTAAAAGAGTATCCAGACCGATCGCAATCACGCTTTTAATGATAACACGCGAAAATATTATCTGCGCTAATGACAAAACAAAACACTGGCTCAAGGTAATGTGTGTCACTGATAAGGTTTGACACAACCTTTCGATGCGCGATGGAATGTTGAACTCTCGTCAGTGACAGACATTGCAATAATGATCGTGAACTGCACAAATCCGTTTCTGTACGGTTTCGAAATTGGCGGTGAGGTTTTTAAATAATATACTTTTTTAAACACGGATGTAATATGATATCACAGATATTACGAGATGTTAATTAATTATGGATGCATGTTTTACACTACAGCGATACTCAAATACTGTATCTGCAGAGAGTTAGTAGTCATGTGTTTTTATACTGGAATTTGGATTGTTTTTGTATAGGTAAATAATAAAATTTATTATGCATGTTTGTGTAGGGGGTTTTTTGTTTTGGGTTTTTAGATATTAACATTTGGCGGTGGAAGTTTTATGTACTCTTAATACTTCGAATTTGGGTATCTTTAAAACAAGAGTGAATACTAGGCATCTTCTAGAATCTAGGCAAACGCGTTACACCTTAGACCACATCATCACTTTCCATCAATTTATAAAAAAATGTACCTACATTACTAATGCTTTTATCCCGGAAAATCAAAGAGTTCTTACGGGATTTAAAAAAAAACTAAATAGGTACGCGTGATCGTCTAGTTTTCAAATAAAAATCGAACTTTGTTTCGTATTGGTTGAAAATTCTTCTTACCTGCATGCCGCAGGAGAGAGCCATTAAGTAATGAGTAATAACTTCGCGGATATTAATGTCAGTTGCTCCCAGGAGAGCTTTGTAAAATGTCACTGACTCGGCTTCAAGTGACTCGTAGCTTTTACGATGCCGTGACGTATTAAGACGAAACGAAATACTGATTTTATTTCTGCTGTAAAACATGAACCAACGTATTACTTCACTTAAGTGTATTGGATCACTATTAGTTGATGAATTTTTCCGCTTGGATTTAGGTTTTCAATTCTTTTTTTTTTTAAGAATATTAGCCAAGCTGAACTTGACTTATATTCTCCTCTACCCTCCAAATAAGCGGAAAGCTGGTGCTAGGAGTGGGTACGACAATAGTGCAACGGGTGGGGCTCGAATCTGCGACCCTTCAGTTTTCAGTCCGCACCTTTAACTGTTGGGCTATTAATTCAGATGTAATTTCAAAAAATCCTCCTTAGAGCAATCTGGGCATGGATCTTGACAGAATGAGAAGGGTTACTAATTAGTATTATAAATGCGAAAGTGTGCTTAATGATTTGTTCTTCAATAACGCAGTAACAGAGCAACGGATCGAGTTGATTTTTTGATTGACTCGCTGTTGTGATTTCTTTTTTGATTGACGCCATTTTGGCGCTTTAATCACTAAGGAGATACGACTGTCTCTAGAACTAATAGGTAATATTGCAAATGGCGCACCGACCTCTATAAATCAATAATAATCCGTGATTTTATTGTTGTTGTTGTATGATTTAGATTAATTATAGACATACTTACTAGTGTTTCTGGAGTTAATAATATTGCAAATAGCGCACCGACATCTATAATTAATTAATCTATGAAATCATACAACAACAACAATTAAATCATAGATTATTTATTTATAGAGGTTGGTTCGCCATTTGCAATATTATTAACTACAGAGACACTAGTAAGTACGTCAAATGTAGTGCTTCAAGTGGATCAATAATTAAGCTTAGTCATTTGTACAGGGTCAACAAATCCAGTGTTAAAATCATAGATTAACAATAGAGATCATAGGTTTTATTTTTTTAAGGAAACATACAGTATTGAGAAAGATGAAAGGTAATACAGATATATAATACTTAAACCTTAATTGTCAATGAAACTTATTACATAATTGTAATCCGACAACAGAACAATCGGGTATAGCAGCATACGAAAACAAGAACGATAGGTTATAACTTTTTAATTTATTTTCTTTCTGTGGCAGTGGCTCTGCCAATATTCGGCGTACCCCTTCAGCAGTCGGTGGAGCGTTCGCGATGTCACGACGACACCGGCCTGCCTCTCGTAGTTCGCGACAGTATCGACTACTTACAGGTAAGATTATTTTTATAATTTACTAGCTTTGTTTCCCGCGAGTTTGTCCGCGTGGAAAAAGTTTCTTAGAGTGACTTTCTGCTATCCGCGAAAAATTATGTCCTCTTATAATATTAAGTAGATCTTCACTAAAATGGGACAAAATATTTCTAATAGTAAGTACATATTTTTTAATAAAAAAAGAGTTATCAAATTCGGTTTAGATTTGACATAGTTCTGGAGCAAAATCAACAAAAACTTTTATCCCCTTTCCGGGATAAATCTTATTGTTTATCAGGATAAAAAATATCCTGTATGTTGACCCGGAGTATCAGCTACCACTATACCAAATTTCATTTAAATCCGTTCAGTAGTTTTCTCGAGATGCGCGCACAGACAGACAGACAAAAAAATTCAAAAAAAAAAAAAATTAGGGTCAGTATCGATAGTAAAGCATCATTCGATTAAATTTTTTAAAATATACTTTCTCAAACATGCTTGAAAATGTGAGCATTATTTTGACAACCTTCTTCGTGTTAAATCGAAATTGCTGTACTTCGCCGGCAATTACCATAGTGGGCGGGGTTAGCGGCCAAACAGTGAGTTTACTAATAAAATGAGTGTAATATATCTGTCGTGTTATTTAAAATTGGCATGGTAACCATGGCAACCAAGGAGATAACTTATCAAAGGTTTTATTTAAGTTTCGAACTAGCTTGCAAATCTTGTTGCAAATATAGAAAGCTGTATTAATTTCCGTGCATTATTTGTGAAAAATACTATACAAGCCTTGGCCACAACTAGGCATTGATGGACTAACGTATGTGTGCCTCGGCTTCGCCTCGGCCCAAATTTACACGTTCATCCATCAATGCCTCTTTTGGTGGCCGCAGCAGTAATGTACTATTAATGTACAGAATTCGTCCCGTACAGTTTTATTATAAGTATAGATTTTGTATTGCAGGCTCACGGTCTAAAATCGAACTTAATATACCGCACGGAGCCCGACAAGATCAAGCTGCAGCAGCTGCGCAAACTGTTCACGGACCGCGGGCCCACCTTCCCCTACCACTGGGACGTGCCCGTCGCTTGTGCTATGCTCAAGAGCTTCATCAGGTAGGAAAATTTTTATCGAGTACTAGCTGTGGAAAAGGCTTAAAGTGACTTGCTACTATCCGCGAGAAGTTATGTCCTCTATCTCCGAAAATATTTAGTCATTTTTTGGGTAACTTGAACCGTTTACGCAGCGCACGCAACAGAAGCCCTCGAATATGGATAATTTTCCCCGTTTTTGCAACATTTTTCACTGATGCTTCGCTCTTATTGGTCGCAGCGTGATGTTATATAGCCTAAAGCCTTCCTCGATAAATGAACTATCCAATACAAAAAGAATTTTTCAATTCGAACCAGTAATTCCTGAGATTAGCGAGTTCTAACAAACAAACTCTTCAGCTTTATAATATTAGTATAGATAAGATGTATCAGCATAGCTAGTGGTCAAAAATTTGGGGTCCAAGGTTCAATCCTAGGTCTCAGCTCTGATTTTCAGAATTATGTGCGTAATCAAATCGATTGCTTTAACGGCGAAAAATGGAAATGTTTGGATTAGAGATAGCTCTACATACCCAGGAATAACACGAGAATTAGACACCTTTAATCCACCACGAAGTCGCGGGCATCATTATAATAATATTATAATACCAGTAATAATTATATTTTTTATGTGTTAGTTCATACTTTTTTTTTTAATATATTATACATATGTATGTTATTATTACTGTTTAGGTATGCTATATGTGTATATTTAGTATGTAATTTATATAAAATTTGTTGCACTTTCCCATATCCCTCAATAAGATTCTTTTAAATGTTAAGGTTGTCTGGAGGAGATCGCTTAAAGCGATAAGACCGCCTTTGCGCACCTGTGTTCATTAACTCTAAGATATATAACTTCGTGTAGTAATAAAGAATTTTCTATTCTATTCTACTAGTGAGCTGCCAGACTCGATCCTAACGCAAGAGCTGCACGGGCAGTTCGAGCAGGCGACGGCGATAGCGGAGCCGCAGCGGGAAGCGAGCATGGTGGCGTTGATCGGCAAACTGCCCGCCTGCAACCACAGCCTGCTGGGCTGGCTCGTGAGGCACTTCGAGAGCGTCGTGGCCCACGAACAGGTGACTGGTATAGTATAGTGAGCTACCAGACTCGATCCTAACGCAAGAGCTGCACGGGCAGTTCGAGCAGGCGACGGCGATAGCGGAGCCGCAGCGGGAAGCGAGCATGGTGGCGTTGATCGGCAAACTGCCCGCCTGCAACCACAGCCTGCTGGGCTGGCTCGTGAGGCACTTCGAGAGCGTCGTGGCCCACGAACAGGTACCTGGTATAGTTCTTTCAATTCACGAGGGCGCGCGGCTCATGGCTGTGTGTGTCGTATCTATATAAGGGTCTGTGCACGCCACGTTTTTTAAACGCGCATGATGGCGTCGGTCGAGATGGCATGGATTGCATGCGCTTTGTTATTAATTTAAATTGCTCGATTGCAATTAGCGTAGGTTCACACCTCCCTCGTTGCGGGGGAAACCCCGCCCGTAGGGAAGAAGCGCGCGCTAGTGACGCGCGTTTGAACCGATTCAAACGCTATGCTAACCCGTGTGTGTATCGATACAGACGCGCCGGTGTTGTGCGTTTGAATCGATACAAACGCGATGCTTACGCGCGTGTGTATCAATACAAACGATAACAAACTGCTGTGTAGGATAAAGCGCGCCGTGGACGCACGTTTCTAAAACGCGCGTCAACGGCACGTTTAAAAAATGTGGTGGGCACCATCGCCCCCGAACCACTCCCCTCTTGGTTCCTGACAGGCACACACACGCAATGTGCATGTACACGACGTAACCACAAGTAAAGCTCACGCGCTCTCGTGAATTCCAAGAACTATACTGTAGTCACACAATACCTGATAGTACCTAAAGGTGCAGAAGATTCATTCCGCAAAATGATTTAAATAAATAGCGACTCTTGTTACCACACAATAAAGTGCAATTCAGGTGGACACAGCGCTACTTACCTACCGTCTTGATCATCTAGACTTTCTCTATCACTTAACTCTTATCCCCACGCACTATGTAAGGGTTGTCTTTTAAACAATAATATTGTTTAAAAACATGAGGTTCGGTTTGTTTAAGCAGCCGAATGCGATGCAGTATGCATTTTGTCTTCATTTTAATATAGTACCGTATCCTACGCGACGAAGCGACGCGGCTCGTAAGTAATATCAAACTTATTATATACCAGCTCTGGTATTAAAAGTTACCTATGTAATATGTATTCTTCAACTTATAACATTAATAATTATTTTTCATTCAGGTGAACCACGTGAACATTCCAACTATCGCCACTGCGATGGGCCCGGCTCTCAACATGTCACTTAATCTGCTCACATACTTAATCACCAAAGCCGACAAGCTGTTCCCTGAAGTCCGACTCACTAAGTAAGTACTTCCTTACTTAGATATTTTCTTCGTGTGCTCGATGATGACTACAATGAAATATAATAGAATAATTTTTTTATTAAAATAAACTTTTACATAGTGCTATCGAACCGTCAAACCATGGAAATGCCATTCCAACCTAGAAAAACTAGCAAGAAACTCGGCAGCTACAAATAATATGTAATAAAAAAATATTGTACCACATAGTAATGTGGTCTTTAAAAGTATGTAAACTCTCGAGAATCGACTGCTATAAAATCGAATATGTTCCTAATATTTTGATCTTTAAGAAAAAGAGATGTTTGTTGTGTGCGTGCGTGCGCGTGGGCGGGTATGTGTGTGTGCTGAATTGGATGAACCGATATTGATTTTGTTTGAAAGGTGAATACGTTGAGAGTGTTCTGTGTTGTAGCTATGTTTGATGAATATCGGTCCAAGATGGCCGCCGCCACAAAATGGCAGATAAAGATATAAAAAATTCATGGCGGATAAAAATTTCACATTCAAATTCAAAATTTATTTATTTCATGTAGGCCAACTTGTAGCTCTTATGACACGTCATAAATCTACCACCGGTTCGGAATGCAGATTCTGCTGAGAAGAGCCGGCAAGAAACTCAGCAGTTGCGCTTTTCAAAAAATTTTTTACAACGGTTAACAAAACTATGCTATGCACACAGTGTTTCCACAAAGCAGTTTCAAATATGCACACCTACCACAACCTAACACATATTAAGATGGGTAGACACAAAGCAGACCCATTCCCGTTGGTGGCACCCGTTCACGAGCACGACGCATGATTTGCTTTCATTCGAAGGTATGTCCCGCCTCTCCTGTCGATCCCCAACGATTTCCCCGAGACGGCAAACGAGATCAGCGAGGAGCTGCGCAAGCAGGAGTCGCTGCTGAGCCAGATACACGCGGAGATGCACGCCGGGTTCATCACCCCCGCCCGCGACCAGCAGCTGTGGGAGGCGCAGCGCATTGTCACACAACTGAAGGTAGCTGCTCTACTAACTGTTGTTTTTGCTCCTTATATTGTTCTTTCATTTCACGAGGACTCGTGGCTCATGGTTGTGTGTGTCGTATCTGTATAAGTGTGAGCGAGAGCTTGCTCGCACCTGTACATGTACACGACGTAACCACAAGTAAAGCGCCCGTAACATCGTGAGATAAATGTACTATACAGATGAACTAACCTCTATAGTTAGTGTATTATTTCATATCACATCGAACCTCTTTATTTAATTATTTATTAGATTAATTATAGAGGTCTATTATTGGACTTGAGTCTGATTCGACAAATAGTAGACCCATTCTCGTTTTCACCAAAGTTCCCTAACTTTTAGTGATATTTAATTTTGTTTAGAACCCACATAGATCCAAAAAGTTAGAGATCCTTCGTATGGGAAAGTGTTTCTTAGGTCATCACTGAAAACTAAAGTGGATGTTCATTTTCGGTTCTGTTCATTGGCTCCTTGGACCTTCATAAACGCCGATTATAATTAAATTAAATTAGTTTAGTTAGTTAGTAGTAAATGCGATAAGTCGGCAGACCACGAGCATGTTTTGCGTCTAAGTGGCGTTTTTGAAAAATTTGAAATGATCTTATTTCAGAGGAAACTACGCTCGGTCCAAAAATCAGTTGAACCTAACGCCGTGTCCACAACACTTCAACACCCAACTGACGACAAACAAGACGACGAAGTGTGCCGACGAAACTCACAACCGTTTGAAATACCCGCAAAACCTATCGAAGCAACTAATAATACCAATATTATTACTAACACAAGTATTATCAGTAATACTAGTGCAGTTTCGATAGATACAGAAATACCTTTGGCAGCTAACGAACCATTCCAAGAGAAAAAGGAATCGCCAAGCACAGACATAACATTCCCAGTAGAATTCGAAGACAATTTCGACTTCAAACCTACAGAAACCAAAGACGAGATTGACAATCCAGAAAAGGTTGTAGAGAAACCGAAATTCACCGAAAAAGAACTCAAAGTTTTGAGGTTACAACTGGAGAATGCTGAGTATTTACAGCTTAAATCCTTACTCCAAGCGAAAATCAATTCGGAACAATTCGAAATAGTTAAACTGAGGAGTCATGTGGCGTTGAAGAATAAGCAAGAAGGTAACATTCAATGTAAGGAAAACAAAGAGAATTTTACTCCAGAGGAGCAGGAGTTGAAACAGAAGTTGTTGAAGGAAAATGCAATGTTGGAACAAAAGAGACTGAATTTAGTGAACCAGATATTTCAAGAGCGAGTCGCGTGCATACAACTGAAGATCGAGTTAGCTATGAAGGAAATTATGTCTAAATCATAGAGAAGTTTAGATTTCGTTTAGCACTTAAGAGCCTTTTGCATCCTTCTCGCACATTCTAATAGAATAGAAATATTTTTTATTAGCTGTTGCCTGCGACTTCGTCCGCGTCATTTTCTGTTATTATGATCAGCGTGACGTTATATATCGTTTAAATTTTATTGTCAAGTATAGTAATGAACCACTTAGGTCAAAAGCAGACTGAGAACATTACAATAGTTGGAAATATTAGAATGTGCGAGAGAGAGGGAATGATTAACGTATACTGGCTCTTAAGCTTGATATGCATAAGACATACTAGTTTTGTTTTAGACTATATAAACTACATTGATCGAAATAATGCACAGGATTAATTTTAAAACTTAATTAACAATATTTGTTCTTTATAAATACTTGTTTTAAAAAAATCACATTTTTATATCTCAAGCTAAAAAAATCATTTTTAAACAGTCCACTAAATCCACACTAAATCCTATAAAAATTCAATAGAGTTTTAAAGTATTTATTTTAATTATAAGTTAAGTGTTTGAGAAATGGGAAGAAACAGAACCTAAACACATATTAATTACCTTTAGACAAGAAATATTAATTGAAATATCTTAATAACAGTGATCAAAAATGCATTAATTTGTATGACTGAAATCATCACATTATCTCGTCTACGAAATTTTGTCATTTAGTATTTAAATCAAATGAATAATATTTAAAAAAAAAAAATAGTCTGGTATTTATTTGTATCCAAATCCACTTAAAATTATTTATCTATGTTAGAGTAATGTAGGCAGATTTTAATTATTAAGTTGAACATAATTTGTGATAATTTATTTTAAAATTTTGCAATTATTATGGAATAAATGAATTTTTATCATCAAAGCGTAATTTCTTGTGATAACTTCGTATTTTTGTTAAAAGTTTTCCTACTTGTTATTTTTTCCCGACTATGGCAAAAAGGAAGGGTTACGATTTTAGAAGTCTATGTAATATATGTATGTTTGTATTAACATAATTATGTTACACAGTAGCGCCTAAACGATTGAGCCGATTTTGATGAATTTGGTGTCAATCGAATCGTTAATCATGGTCGTGTGACATATCTAAGCTGCATTTTATAGACACAAAATCAATATTGTGTTAATTCAATTTTCCGTTGTCGGTTAATTACAGTTTTTATCAACTTTTTTTTGTAATAAAAAGCATTCGAAACTTCCCAATGTTTTTATGACCGCGTTCTATCTTTGACATTTGGAAAGTATATTGCAGGAAATCTTAATTCGGAATCAGAGCGCGGGTTATCAATCTGACCTCTATTTTTAGACAAAGACTTCTTTACGATATAAATTCTACTTGGTGGCACAGATTGTGCATATTTTGAATGAATGACTAGAGCGCTCCAAAAACTTTTCGTTTTAAAGACTGATTTATATAAGCAGTTTTTATCAAAAAATTAAAAAACACGACTGCTCTGCCAACTTCGACCGAAGGTTGTGGCGATAGCCGATTAATTGGCTTCGGCTAGAAATCGACCTTCGGTCCAACACTAGTGTTGGTAGACTCGCCACAGAACAGATACCAAACGAATCGCAGGAAGTAGTTGGATACGATCGGCGTAAGACCGTAGCGTGTGGAAATCACTACAATAGACCTATGTCCAGCAGTGGACGTCTATCGGTTGACAACGTAGTAACTATGTAAATAGTAATTCCAGCGGTCTTCATACCTAATCATCTAGTCGACTTCCTCTAAAGTAGGCAATTTAGTACTTGATCAAGGAAGACCCAATTACTACAAGCCTTGAACTAAATGAGTTGACTGATTGGTATCTAGGGTTGCCAAGTGTTAATGATTTTCCGGGATATCCCGCTTCTGAAAGGTGACGTTTCCCTCAAGACACAACTTCGTCTATCGTCTTGGTGGTACCCTAAGGGTAATATGGGGTGGTATCAGTAGAAAATGCTTCGCATCGGCGGCGCTACTGGTATGCGGTGATCTAGTCTTCTCAAGGCGTCTATTCCGTCCTGTTATATTATTAGTTCGATGACTATCCATCTAGGTGTTAGTTATTATTCATTGAAAATATAGTTAATTACGAATGTTAAATTTGGCATAGTTCGAAGAAATAATGGGTTGGGTTGGTAAACTCCTAAGGTGCTGGAGTGACGACCCCATATAGGATAAAGCAGTGTTAGCAAATTGAGAACAACACCAGACGTGTCGCAGGTAGCACCTAGAAACAGGCGACGTAAGACCTGAGGAAGTCGATACAAGAGATCTTTGTCCAGCAGTGGACGACTTTCGGTTGATAAAGAAAATGAATGTTAATTTATGTAAGTAACTTAACTACCTACCTACGAATGGAATATTACCTAGTGTAGTGTTAAGAATAAACTTATCAGAAAATGATCGCCGCCCTAATTGCATAACCGTACCGCGGCTTCTTATCTAGAATTCAATAATTATCGTTAAGTACGCATGTCTTTATCATAATAACTGGCTGATTTCGTTGGAGTGATAAAGACGAATGCCGTAATTGGCCGATTAGAGATAATTTTAACATTTCATTTGTATGTTATTCACAGTTATTCAAATACGAATATTCCTTAAATGCTATCTATAGTATTTTCAGGAAAAAAGTTTTAAGTTGGTACTTGTAAGTAAAGGGTATAATACCAGCACCTAAAACACATAGTAAGGTATTCTCGTATAGGGACAAAAAAGTTTTTCTGTCTTGAATTCATTTTCTATAACAATCACGTGTAGGTAGTGTGAAATTGGCTGTTTTACACGGACTACGTAAAGCCGTTGCGTCGGTACTCAAGTCATTGAAAACGAGACTTAAGTACTTAGGTAAGTACCTACTTATCTAATAAATATAAAAGAATAGAAAGTATAATAGGTAAATGACACCTTTCTACAATTGAACCGCAAGGAATCGAATATATAGTTAGTTAACATCCCTTGGTCCCACGGTTTCTTCCTCGTTGCTGGTATTTGAAATGCCCTCGTGGCTTCCGTTTTTCCGACTAAGTAGGTACCTGTAGCGAATGCGGGTATTCAGTCTGAGTCACGCGCTCGATGTGGTACACGCATACTCTGCGTTCCGTGTAAATACAACCTGTATTTTATTAGAACCCCGAGTCCTACAAAGTGGCGACGGGATAAAACGTGAGTAGAATAAAATATTATTTTGCAAAAAAAAAAAAAAACATAAATGAGAAAGTACATACCGATCAGTTTTTCAAAGAAAGACTGCTTGTTTACATTTACTTGTTGTTAGAACAGTTGTATTCCTATTTCCCATACAATAATTAACTATTTATTGCAATGATGGAATCAATTGAAGTAGATAATTATAAATTATAATTTCATACGTTTTAGCATAACATCTTGGGCCAGTAATTTAAATGCCTACCCACCTTAAAGTATTGATTGGCATAACAATTGTTGTGTGCCTACCGACACAAATATTTTGTGTATATAGTTTATCCATTTTATAATTTTATAAGTTTTGGGCGTAAACAATAATAAGGCAAAATACTGTTCGGATAACAAAGTTAAAATAGTTCAATAAATAGTAATACAACGGCAGGTTTTCAAAAAAATCTAATGAAGTTAGTTTGTTGAATATGAGTACCTACCTACATAGTAAGGGAATAAACTTAATAATAAATTACTTAAAACAAAAAAAAAAATAATAAAAAAAAAAAATAAAAAAAAAAAATAAAAAAATAAAAAAAAAATTAAAAAAAAATAAAAAAAAAAAAAAAAAAATAAAAAAAAAAAAAAAAAAAAAAAAAAAAAAATCCCTGATATAAAAAAAGGGGATATGTATTTAATGCATATAACGGAAATCTCGATGAGCTTAATTAATTAAGTCTAGGAAAGTTTTGAAAGAAATTAAAAAAACTATGCGAAATTATTGTGCTTCCAAATATTTTGTGCAGAGATTAACTACTGTCAATGCATTAACAAACAAAAGCAAAAAACACAAAAGTGGGTACAATCGTAGAGTACAGTTATTTTAATAACTTTGTAAGTCCTAGGTTTTATTTTTATTGATTTTATTCATTTTACCCCGTAATTTGTATTAACGGATCTCACCAAAGTGAGAAAAAAGTGAGGAAGTACAAATACTATCCACTTCAAATACCCACTGTTAATTTGATTTATTGATGAATCTCAATCTATAATAACACAAGTAAATATCTAATTCAAAAGTTTATATCTTAAGGATGAAGACACGGTCTTCTCATGGACAAATTCCCGCTAGATGGCGCTGTTAGGGCGTTTGAAAGTTTTTCAATATTTTCGCAAAGTTGCTATGCATAGATTTTAAAAAAATATTTCAAGCACTTATACAATGAATACCAGCTATGACATCGGTCAAAATGATTTGTTGGATCTATACTCTAAATATGTGGTTGGATCTTTTAAAATTACCATATCTGGTAAACTCAGTCAATCACTACAAATGAGATGCAATAAATAAAAATGATTGCTTAAAGTTTTCCGCAATCAACCAGTTGTTATCATTTTATATGTTATTAATTGTAAATTTTAGTGTCTATTCCTACAAAATGTATTTGATTTTGCATTCTGTTATTCAGCTACCTTCTAATAACATATTAATATTAAGTATTAAATATAATAGAAATACAAATAGAACATTTGCAAATATATTAATAGGTAAGCACATCAACCTATGAATGAGCTAATGCTCACGCTAATGATCACGCTAATACTAATAATAAAATGAGAAGGTCATGCTTGATACGAAAAGGCTATGCAGTTACAATACTAGTACTAAAATGTGGAGCCACGCACAAAATAATCATATCTCAGGGCTAAATACTGTTGCTTAAAATGTAAGCAAAGAGCCACGCACAAAATAATCGTATCTCAAGGCTATGCAGTTAAGATACTGTTGCTTAAAATGTAAGCAAAGAGCCACGTACGAAATAATCGTATCTCAGGGCTATGCGGTTAAGAACTTAAAATACTGTTGCTTAAAATGTAAGCAAAAAGCCACGCATACAAAATAATCAAAATAATCAAAATAAGTAGATATTGTTGTTGAAAAACCACACCACAAATTGTTATTTAGACTTTTATAATTATTGCAATTGGTGATTTAGCTGTCGATTTGCGATGGAAAAGTCTATATTATGTTTTGAAATATCATAATTGGAAAAAGCGAGCCATATATTTTCGTCATAAGTATTATTGTGGTATCACTAAAAGAACCGTGAGATTGTTGTATTTTTACCCGAATTCGAAGAAACAAATAGTATTAAAAGGCGTAGTTACTATTAACATAATTAAAATCATTATATAGGTATATACTTTTTCAATGTAAAGAACAAAAAGGATATGTTAATAATTATTAATAACATTGTATTGTATTCGTCGAAAAGACAAATTTTGAATAACTCCTTTAATCATAAATTGAGAATAACTTATTTTCAATAAATTGAAATAGCCTTTACAATGTATGTGGACGGAGAAATAATTTATATGACACGATTAACTTTAAAATAACCTATATTATATATTATCAAACTACCCATATAAAATAAATTTTAAAACTATGTTACTACCTTGCTTCGTAATTTAAAATGACAATCAATATGTTAGATTGCTGTTACATGTAGAGAATCTTAATTATGATTAATAAGTAGGTAAATCCTAATATTAATAAAATTGTAAACTACTTAGGTATATGTACGTTGTGTTTACCACAACAGAGAGATGGGCGATGTTTTAATAACCTAATTTGTCAATGTGCGTACATTATTAAAACTCAGAAATGAACAACTTCACTGAAAGTCTATTTTGTGACCTACCCACTGTTGGGTGGTGAATTTAACAAATCGGTATTTATTTAAAAATAGGGATATTTCATTCAACGTGGCAATATAAACAATGGCTGGGGGTGAATTATTTACCATAACAGCTTGTCTAACAAATAATAACTATCGGAATAGTTTTTATTTTCTTCAGATAGAAGTAAAAAAAAAAAAAAAAGGGGCCCTCATGTTAATGAATTATATTTGTATGATTGAACGAACTAGCCAAAGGAAGTTCGATCTTGAATTTGTATATTTGGCGGAGAGATTTGATATATTTCATCGTGATAAGAGACAATTAGGCAATAATTAGGGAAAACCATTCGCTCCGTGTTATAAACGAGCTTTCGTCAAGTTATATTACTAAGACTAAGTTTTCCAGATTAGATAAAATTACATTACTACTTTTAGTGCGTTTATTTGCTCTGATATAAAAGGAAGACTTTTGGAATTTCTTGTATTTACCCACGATAGATAGATTTGTGGAATAGTACACCTTTCGGACAATTCTAATTGAGATGCTGGTAGGGTACCACAATGACTTTACTGATGATTACAGATCATAATGCATAATTTCACATAGGTTTTATTCAATCATTTATTCTCGGCGATTCCTTATGATAAATTGTTAACTATTTGTCTATTATAAATTAAATGTAATTATAAACATTAATATTGCCACGATAGTACTAAAGGTTAAATTTTTTATATATTTTAAGAGGTTCCTTAATACCCCATTTTAAAATGAAAGAGGCATTTAGAATTATCTTTATTTTCCGTACGGGAAAATCTACTAGGAAAAGCATGCCTAGCCTAAAAGTATTTTGCCTGGGTTTATGCCATAATCCTTTATATAATAAATTAAGAAAGACCAGCAGCGCTAACTCAAAGCATTTCTTGTAATGGTCCAGATAATATGTGGAAATAATCCACATGAGGGTGCTTATGGATATATTGTAGGCTCTTACCAGTTATGAATAAAACGATTTGGATAAATAGTTATAACAAAATTAAATTATAATGAATATAACACGAAACATGTTTAATGTTTATGGATAATTAATACCAAGTGGTTATTAATTAGGTACAATATCTTAGAACATTTAATCAACTAAAAAATATTTCTATTCTATATCAATAAAAAATATTTCTATTCTATTCTATTCTATACCTACTAATTGCTCTATGTACAGAATAAACTAGAATAACCTTTCAAAATTATGGAAGTAATACAAATCAAATCTACGTAAGGTTATTTTGAGACAGCCCATAAATATGGAGCCGAATTGAAAGCACCTTACATCTGCATAATAGTAAAAGACTATAAACATAATATTATTTTAATAATCGATTAACTGAACGAAAGAAACTCGTTGGTTTATTAATAAGCATTGTAATTAGTATCTAATTATTATTAAGTTGTACCTACGCTTAGCTTTAGATTATATGTATCAATATCAACGATGGTGAACGGAAAAACTCGAACGAGTTTATGTTTACACCAAGCTGTAATAACCTTCTAAAAATTGTTATAAATAAATAGATAAAATAAAAAATATATATTCACTTATGTGAGTGTGGTAATAAAATATTGATTTTATTAATCAATAAAATATTGCATCTTATAGTTTGATTCTAATGCTACTAAATCTTATCTGATGCATGAAATGAGGCCAAAAGTGGTCACATTTAAAAAAAAAAAGTAGAAATTGTGATTGTTTTGAGCCCACTGCCTAGCCAAAATTATTCTTCTTTTACTGAAATACTAATTTTTATAAAGAATATACCAGAAACAGACACTTAGATATATTTTCCGAGTTCATCTATCCTGCAGTCATACCCGCTATAATGTTAATTACTTACAGCACTATTATGTTTGTATACCTCATAAAACTTGAAATCAGTCGGCCTGAGTTGAAAAGAAGGAAGGAGGATGGAGGAAGGAATTTAAACATTTTATAACAAGATGTTAATGCAATTTTTCAATATAAATGTTTCATCTTACATAGCCGACCAAGCAAGTGAGGTCCCGTTATAATCGAACCATAACTAAAATAAGAAGTGTCCGTCTCTGGTTGACTTGTTGATTGGTAGTTAAATCATTTTATAAAGTTAAATTATTTCAGATGTAATAACATTTGTTCTGATATATTTGGTTTATTAAAATTGTTTTCTATTCTTAATTGAAATATTAAGATGTTATACTTAAGTTGTTTATGCAATATTGTCTATATAATTTTAGTTACTAAGCCAAATAATTAACATGCAGTTGTTGACAAAGTTGCAATCAGCTTTGTTTTCAGCTGAATACAAGAACTTGTTACATTGTTGTAGCTATATAATATTTGTAACACTTTGTAACATTTTGTTGTTAAAAAGAGCAACTGCTGAGTTTCTTGCCGGCTCTTCTCAGCAGAATCTGCGTTCCGAACCGGTGGTAGAATTATGATTTGTCACAAGAGCCACAAGTTGGCCCCAATTTGATTAATTATTGTGCAGAAGTATATTTTCTATGAGTTACATTGTTACATACATTTAAAATTGAAATAAAGAAGGAATGTAGCGAATGCGGGTATTCAGTCTGAGTCACGCGCTCGATGTGGTACACGCATACTCTGCGTTCCGTGTAAATACAACCTGTATTTTATTAGAACCCCGAGTCCTACAGTACCTATAACTTGGCTACCTATCTACCTTCAAGTTTAGACTGAACTTGGATAGATTGAAAAAAAGTGAATAAGCATTTTATTATTGCTAGATATCAATGCTGGAAAGCATTGATGAGGTTTAGTTTGGAGCGCGCTTGCCTAGACGATGTATATTTACATTGAAGGTATCCAAATTATTCGGTGGATGCTGGAAGGGTGTTCCACACCTAACTTAGCGGTTCGGACACCTCGACCTCGAGGACCCTGTGCGAAAAGAGGAGGGGAGGGGGAATTTAATATTTAAACCTCCAATATTATCAAAGGATGACGAAATAGATTAATTGGTCGGCCGTATGCGTCGGTGTTCAATATATAGAAAAGTCAAGGTGTAAACGCCATATCAGTAAGATAGAATTAGCATTTTTATGGATAGTTACCCACTTTTGCAGGTTGCCCGAGGCTCTGCCCACCTGTCTGTGATTACGCAAACGGTACCCCGCACCTTGACAACTGTCACTTACCATCAGGTGAGATCATTCAAGGGCTATCTTGTCATGCTAAACAAATAACAGTCAAGTAGAACTTCGCTACGCTCCATACCAAAAATTCAAAGATGGACGTGCGAACCAATGCGATGACGTCATAGTTTTTATCCGGTCTCTCGATCACGCACGAATGCTCGCCCATTCAAGCGGTTCTAGCGGTTAGTCATACTTGAACACCTTGAGACCTAGGTTTACCTTTTCACCAGAACATCGCATTCCGCTACTGACACATCAGTCTACAAATACAGTTTTTAATTCATAAAATGACCCTCTCACCTAATGGTAAGTAACGATGCAGTCTAAAATAGTAGCAAGCCAACTTGGAAGAGGTACCTATATAGCAGTGTAAAATAAACCCATACCCCTAATCGGTTTCTATACTCCATTATCGTACCGGAACGCTTAATCGCTTGGCGGCACGTCATTGATAGTAAGTTAGTTACTTAGGTGGTAACTAGCCACGGCCAAAACCTTCCCCTTGACAAAAAATTCTATGACGCGAGATCTAAATTCTAAGGTCATATACCTATGTGTGCCTATTGTTTATGTAGTCCAGAACTGGAATTAACTCTTTAAATCCAGAGACTCGTATAATGTAAACTGGCTTTTATATCCCTTATTACCAAACTCATACCTACCCATTAACCTCATGTATTGTACTTACCTACCATCAAAGATGGACGTATCTGATGGGATGACGTCACTAAGTTTTTACTCAGTCCCTCTATCCGACAGTGGTGTTTACGCACGACTGGTCGCTCAATCAAGCGACTGCGGTTAGTCACACTCGAACACCTTGAAACCTAGGTTTAATTATGCGGAGCGTTCGACATTATCGCCTCGAAGTCAGAGACGCTCGAGAGTGCAGAAACCAGCCAAATGAGGTTTAAAAACTAATGACACATCACGTCAGCCTCTGGACGTCCAATGCTGGACATAGGCCTTCTCTAATGAGCATCACCAGACCTGCTCCTTAGCTGGTCCAACGTGCATGATATAGCCTTTAGTAGACACTTAGTACATAAACATATACCTACGGTATACCTACCTATTTATCAAAAGATTTAAGTACCTATAGTTAGATAGGTCGACTCAGTACAATTATCCTTTGGGCTCTTTTTAGGCTAAATAAATGCAAGCTCTTGGGACACCAGACCTTAAGTGTACTAAGTAGGTACTTAGTACCGATTTCACCAACGTCGATTGACTTTTAACCGAAGAATAAATTGGGTGTTCTGAAAGTCTGCCAAAATATTAATTTTAATTTTACGTTGGTAAAATTGGCCCTAAGTAGTTGACCCGGCCCGGTTTCGCACGGGTAAGTTTGACACTTCGCAGAATGTGCACCACTGTCTGATTAAATGACTATCATTAAGCCCGATTTATAGGCTTTTGGTTTTAAAGTATTTTACCTAAATTAAAAAATCGATTTCTTTTGAATTAGATTCTAGGAGGCAGAGAACAAAAATTGCATAGATACCCACAATCTACACACCTATATGCTAAGTTATGCACATATTTCATAAGTAGATAGAATAATGCTTTGATTCGACTCTAAACTCTAGGCAAACGGATTTTAAAGTATTTTCAAAACCCCATGAAATTGTTATATAGGTTTATGTTTATCCCTAATGGAAAACGGATATTTGCCTAAGCACCGGTAACATAGTCCAATTTGCGATATAGGGTTACAAAGGTTATCTTATCTCGTATTAGACGTGTAGGTTTACCTACCTTAGGTATCGTGCTACCACTTACCTAAGCTTGTATGTATCTACCTATTTATACATTTTTACAGTATCTCTTCTCTAGTCTTTTAATTATTCTCCTACTAGTTGATTCGGCGGCTTCGCTCGCATGCATTAAATTTTTAAAACTCCCTCGTGAACTCCATCCGGAAGTCAGACTCTAGGCTATTTTTTATTCAAGAAAAACAGAAAGAGAAAGTAGAGAGACAATTTTTTTATTCATAACAAGACACCGGATAATAATAGACAATTTGCAGTCTAAAACGGTAGCTGACTAGCTTGGAAGGAGGTAAGTATGAGTTTTAATTAATTAATCCCATACCCCTAATCGGATTCTATATTTACTTATTCACCGGAACGCTAAATCGCTTGGCGAAACGTCTTTGTCGGTAGGATGGTAAGTATAGTCGTGGACAAAGCCTCTCACCAAACAATACTAATATAAATAAACCTCGATATATTTTGAATATTTACGTAATTTCCTGACTACGGCAAAACGAAGAGTTTTAGCAGCCTATGTATGTTTGTTTGTATGTGACTGATTTCGAATGTTCCTTGTAGCACCTAAACTACTGAGCCGATGAGATGTCATTTAATTCGTGACATTGTTATACATTTTATACGAAAAATTCAATATAGCCGATGTAAAAACTAATTTTCCGTATAGTCGGGTTGCAGTTTTTAAGCATTTATCCTTGTTTCGAGGACTATGCCTATTTAGCATTTATAAATTATGACGTTATTGTACCCAAACACTACAATGCCATTCGTTGATGAAGTCATCCGCCTACTTTAAGACTAGGATTCCATAATATCGAAACTCCGTAATCCGTATTAGGAAGTTTAGCTTAAACTCGTATCGTATGCAAATGGAATGATATCACTGTACAAATGTAAACCCAATATTTGATCTTTTTGGAGCCGTTTGAAGATCGCGTAGGGATGGCAATCACATTTTTATGTTAATCTCGATTCGAGGCTAATATAACATCCAAATCAAAACACTTTTGTTTTAAGCTATTGCATAGCTTCTATCGCGGGCCTTGAGCGTGGAGACCGAATCCAGAAATTCCGTAACGAAAATAACCTGACACGGGACTCCTCTCACCGCTAGATGGCGTTGATAAAAAATGCTATGCAATAGCTTTATCGCGGCAGTCTCCGAGTGCCACACGTCTTTTTTTTTTAAGTTTCTTATAAAAAAAATAAAAGCCACCAAAATATAATTAAGCCAACAGCATACTAAATAATAATAATTAAGGTAGAAAGTACTGTTTTGAAACATGTTCATATATGCGGCATTTTTTGCCCGCTCTTCTCAGCAGAATCTGCATTCCGAACCGGTGGTAGAGTCATGACGTGTCATTAGAGCTACAAGTTGACCTACTATATAAATAGTTTTGAATTTGAATTAGTTACATTTATCTCTATTGCTTTTCATGATGATTTTTGGTCATATTATTATGCCATATTGGATTTATCATAAGTCATGACCTCATAATATTATGGCCTATAAACACGCAGAACGGTATGACAAAGTTATCGACATCTCATCTGAAGTTCAGGAAGTAAATATGTGAAGGAACCTATGAACATAATATTCATATAAAATGACTACTGAGTGTTATGACTAGAGAGAGGCGAGTCATAAAACGATGACTTACTTTACTATGAATAATTCCATACTAAAAACTTTCTATTTCTGTTACTAAAAATGGTAGCCCTAAGACAGCCCGTCTAGGGAAGAAACGTGGAAGTCAATGACCGACCGAGAATTGCTACAAATAGAGAAACGTCCGTACTTACTCATAGAAGCTATATAAATAAAATTAGCGCCGCATCCCGGGTGAAATAACGAAAAAAACTAGTAAACATAAAATGTAGTGTCCCTGTTTATAAATAAAGCGCACGTGAATACCTAGTTTGTTTCATGGAATCAGTAGGTACATCGTATTGTTTTTGTACGCGGACTCTTTGATTATTATGCAGTTACTAGCTTTTGCCCCCGCGACTTCGTCCGCGTGGAATTAGATTTTGGGGTGGAATTTTCAAAAACTGTGACACACGTACTTCTTTATTTTTAACTGAAAGCTCAAATACCAACTTTGGTGGAAACAGCTTGAAAAATGACGGAGTTTCATATAAACTTCCATCCCTTATTTAAACCCCTTAGGGGTGGAATTTCCAATAATCCTTTCTTAGTGTGCGCCTACGTTATAAAAGGAACCAACTGTAAAAATTTCAAGTTTCTAACTTCAGTAGTTTAGGCTGTGCGTTGATATCTCAGTCAGTCAGTCAGTCAGTCAGTCAGTCAGGACTTTGAATTTTATATATATAGATTATACGCACTTTGCAGTGTTGCATATGTTAATGTACAAGTGTAAATTTTATGATTCTCCTTGATTTTCCGGGATAAAAAGTAGCCTATGTCACTCTCCAGGTCCTCAACTATACTCATGGAAATAATCACGTCGATCCGTAGCTCTGTTGCAAACTAACAAACAAACACACTTTCGCATTTATAATATTAAGTAAGGATTGTAATTGAACAGGCAAATTTTGTATTTGATTACATACCTACTTATACCTACTGAAACAAACTCGTATTTGATCCTGGCGACCTCGAAAACCGCGAGATAGAGTACGTAGATAGGTATGTGGCATTTTCTAAATTCTGTGGCATTTCATAAGGAGCTACAAGTCGTAAAGGCGTGTGAAATAATGCCGTCTGTCTCGTTCGAAAGCGGGCTCGCA
Source organism: Hipparchia sbordonii (assembly GCA_038048805.1). NCBI lineage: Eukaryota > Metazoa > Arthropoda > Insecta > Lepidoptera > Nymphalidae > Hipparchia > Hipparchia sbordonii. The sequence continues at coordinate 4,725,640 of CM076114.1, read as the reverse complement.
CGATTGTGCAACAAGCTTGTTAATTTACACATGAATTACACGATCGACCACACATGCCGTCATGAGATACCTGCGTACTTTAAGAGCTTTCCAAAGAGATATATCGTCGGGGATAGTGCAAAACCGCGAATGTACCATAGGTAAAAACCGCGGATCTACACTAGACCAAGTTTTGCTGGGGAAAGCTAAAACTTTATCTTATTTCTACAGCTATTAGGCTCATTTTTCCACAGAGAGTATTAATTCATGTGTTCTATGTATTAATAAAAATATATATCTTTTTAAAGTGATTAATTTAGTCGCTACGACACTTACGCGGTTTTGATTTGAATACAAACGTATGAAAATAGAGTTTAATGTACTAATGCTAGTTACGCGGATTTGCACTATCCCCGACGATATAACTTTTTGACTGCGGAGAAATACATTATTACTTAATTTATAGAAGGAACCCGACCAATTTTCGAGTCTTTCTCTTTCCTGAATATAGAGGGAAAGGCGACTGACTGTTCTCTCAAGTCTTTATCTTACCTGAATATAGAGGGAAAGGTGACTGACTGATTGACTGATCTATGGACGCACAGCTCAAACCACTGGACGCATCGGGCTGAGATTTGGCATACAGATAGCTATTATGACGTATAGGAATCCGCTAAGAAAGGTTTTTTCAAAATTCAATCCTTCAAAGACATAAAATAGGGGTTTAAAAAATCGAACTTAACGTGAGTGAAGCCATGTGCTAGTCTCAATAAGTTGCGAAATATCTGTATTTACATAATTAGGTAACTAAGCATAATTACAACAAGAACTATGTCAGTCGCTAGGTCCTCAACAGAAATTACTCGTAAGATTTTATTTAGGTCCAAGATATCATAATGGCATCTTGCAATAAGAACTGGCCAAGTTTGGTCCCGATTAAATGGTTAAGATGATTGATTTGTACGAAAGTAAATAGTTCAACTGGTGAGATTTGAACCGACATCCTTTTAGTTTTCGGTCAGCGCCTTGAGCGTTGCGCTATTGAGGCTTTTAGAAACGTGTGTGTGGACTTAAGTCTGTTAGAACTTTCTCCGAAACCGTACCAGCTGTCGACTGCTTATATGTATATATTTTAATTTTAATCATCAATTAATTTATTAAAGCTTCCCAAACCGTCAGTAGAATCACTACCGACATACAGATACACTTGATTAGGTACCAACTACAAAGTAGGTACTTAGGCCTCTTTAAAATTAAAATTATATATTATAAAAATTATTTATTCTATCTATCCTACCTACCTACATATATTATGTATTTATTGTAATTTTGTTTTTCTTTTTTAATTTTGGCAGGTGAATAAATTACATTCCGGCTCATTCATTATAATACGCCACATCGAAAAAGAGCAATTAAGTACCTATATAAACCGTGTTGTTGCATAAGTAAGTAGGCAATTATGATAAACCAGTTAGAAGCAAGCGTTCAATTCCGAGAATGAATCTTATTAGCCACAATGACTTGTCAGTAATTACCTATCTAGATTTCAACATAAACACGAAAGACAAAAATATAATACTATTCCGCATTGGAGTTAATTACCTATTTTATTCCAATTTTATTCATGGAATTACGTTTAGGTACGATAAACGGCGACAGGTATGAAAATTTGCATTTCAGCTTATCTCCACGGTACGCTATAATTTATTGCTTAACAACTCGACAAATAACTACTGCTAAGTATATCCAAATATCGGCGCTCTAAGTGCGATGTCAATAAACACAGCAGTGTTTAGCGTCGGCTGAGTCTGCCTTACGCTGGAGCGAGTAGACTCGCACCGGCAGCATCATCGCATTCGGGCCGCAAGTTTTATATTCATTATATAATGAGCAATAGCAAATGAGCGTCGGCAATCGGCCGCCGCCGACGCCGGTCGCTTTCACTCGCGCCGCTATTAATTACGAACATGATTGTGTTCGTTCGGTTCTATTTACACAACTGTTTCGACTGCTGAAAGATAAAGGAATAAGTCGAGCGCTACATGGCACTCCTATCTTATCGGAGCACTCTATTGATCACTCGTCATTATATCGCGAACGGCCCGCCTTATACGGACGACCGGACCACCTTTATTGTCCGATTTAACGTGTCGACGTGTACTCTTTTATAGGCGCGATGTTACACCGGTGAAGTCATAATGTGTGCCGTATAAAAATAGAAATACAGTGTTTGCAGGAAAATAGTATCAATAACAAAAGTGCTGCGGTTTGTTATCGAACGGAAATGGCGGCCAAATCGCCTCCACCGAGCGTAAAGTACCGCGAGATGATCGGCGGCGACCAGTTCACTCAGCGGCGCGAGGTTTTCGACAAGCACGACGCGTTCGTGCCGCTGCCGTCGCCGACCGTCGTCGCGCCCAGCTACCGGGAGGTCGAGCCCATCGTCACCACCAACCACGGCATCACGACCTCCAACTTCAAGCGCAACACGCCCGGCTACTCCAGCATGCGCGAGACGCGGAGCGAGGACCGCCACTACGACTTCCGACCGCGGAAGTACTCCGACAACTTCACGTCCGACCTCAACCAGAGCGACGATGTCGACTACAGGTACAGCATGGCCGAGAGAAACCGGCGGCTGTCCAAGCTGCGGCGGGACTTCCTCAAGTCCAATTTACACGAACCGGGAGAGGGCACGTTCGCGCGCAGCGGCGTGCGCGCCTCGCTGCCCACTACCAACACTGTGGCCGCGATCAAGTATAAAATTGAAAATATAAATATATACAAATTCCCATTCGCCGAGCCGTATTCGACACCGTCGCCGACTCGGCGTGTTGTCGTCGATCTAGGCTCACCGACTGATGAAGACGCTGATAAAGAAAATACGCCGGCTAAACCGAAGCACCAGAGTTTGCCGAATGAGTCGCCTGGTTCGCCGAAGTTCGATCACCAAAAACTGTATGAGGAACTAGTGAAACGGTATTCACCGACGCGTAAGCCTGTTAACTGGACTTTGCCACCGACGAGACCGAAAGTGGTCGGTTCAGTTGCAAAATCTACCTCAAGTGCAGCGGATAGTGTCGACAGCACTGACAAGAAGGAATCCGAAGCACCTAATACCGATACGGACGAAGTGTTTGAGAAAAAAGAACAAGAAAACAAAGAAGACACACAAAAACCTACTACTAATGATAATGTAGAGCAAAATAGAGTGGAGGATATTAAACCCAATATTGAAATTCTACATAATGGTCCCGAAGTTAGTGAAAATGAATATGAACCGGACAAAAAAGAAAATGCTAAGAAAACGAACGATTCCAAAGTTTCTCTATCCGAGTTAGAAGAGAACGATTTCGTTCCAGAACTGTCGAAGTTCAAGAGACAACTGAGCAGAGAATCTGCAAAGAAAGTCCCAGTTGACAACCAAATTACCGATTTAACCATTCCAGCGTTGTTAGACAAAATGACAGAGGAGAGCGAACGGGCGCAAAACCATAAAAACGATGGGAAAAAAGTAAAGAGAAAGAGAAGTTTCCTGGATAAACTTTTAGGGCGTAACAAAGGAGTTAAAACTGAGAAAACATCCAAATAACAGCAATGTGGAACATTACAGCCCTGCCAAAGATTATATCAAGGTTGGTTTTCAAATAACTGTTAACTTTTCTAAATGGAATGATTGTGAAAATGTTGTTACTAAGTAATTACCTAGGCCCGGCTTTTAACACATGACATGACGTCAGCATTTCTTATCGTCTGATATAATAATTATATAAAAAAACTGTCTAAAGAGTAGGTAGAGATTCAGACGGTCAATAAATATAGCGCGATATTGGTCATCAACTGTACTAAAGGCTCATAATTATACCGTTATTTTGAATGTATTTAAAATACATCCAATTTTTAAAATAATATTTACCTAATTTATATTTACAGATTTTCAATAATTCATAATCAGAATTTATAGAAGGTATAAATAGAAATAGAAAAGTTTTTTATTCAAATAAACTTTTACAAAACTTTTTTGCTTTCGTATCACCAAGTGATTCTACCACTGCGTTATGCATTTTTAATTCTAATGACTATAGCATTATGCTGAATCAGAAAAAAATATTTAAGAACTTACTAATGAAAATGTTAAGGTCTAAGAAAGTAGGTCAATTTTGACTCAAAGTAGGTATGCACTATGCACATATTCAAAAAGACAATTTAAGAATTTTTGTACAACCGAAATCTTAGACCATTATTTATTGATAAAATTATTGAAGCCGATGTCACGAACCTGTATCGCGATATTTATTGTTTGACTGAACCTTGAGATAAAATACATAATAAATTGATTTCGGTTATTGAAAATTACGTTTGTGGAAAATAGCTGGTAAAGGCACAACTTCCTTTAAAATCTTATCGTAATGCAGTGGGTTATCTTTAGCTGATAAATTGTAAGTGCCACGTGATACACCCTATCAACCAATTTGTAATTTAATCACGAAATTGAAGAATAAAATACATTTAACGTAGGTAGTAAAGCCTTTACACTGCAAAATTAGTGGCATGAATTAGTTTCATGACATTAATTTCATCAACAGTTACACGTGTAAACTTCTAATTTCATGCATGAAATTAATGCATGCATCATGAAATTAGCAGTTTAAACGTGAAATTGTTGATGAAATTAATGTCACGAAACTAATTTCATGCCACTAATTTCACAGTATAAATTCTTCTTCTTCTTCTTCTTTTATTTCTTTAGGTACACATGAACTCTGAGCGATGGTGGCGGATGTAGACACATCGCATACTGTAGTTTCCCACAGCAAGCAAAGCTAAAGGTTGCCTGAGGGTCCAATAACGCGGCAGTACAGACACACCTCACTGCGTACCACCAAATACGAACAGTTCGATAAATCACCCACTACACAGGGTTAACATTTTCTTTTTACCTGACGCGATGCAAAAAATTAACAGCCTTCAATCTTCTAAATATATAAAAGGAAAAGGTGACTGACTGACTGATCCATCAACGTACAGCTCAAACTACTGGACGGATCGGGCTGAAAGCCATGCAAATAGCTATTAGGACGTAGAAAGGATTATTTATTGAAAATTCAACCCCTAAAATCGAATTTAACGTGAGCGAAGCCGCGGGTAAAACCTAGTTAGTAATCATTTTATTTTATAAGGTTAATCAGGTTGTAGTCACAACTGAAAAAATTCATGAGATCGGTTATAGGGAATTGAAAATGCCATTATTTCGTTTCTGATGTCGGTTTAAGCAATCCCCTTGTTAAAGAAACCTGTAGGTATATGCATTAATTTACACTAATTTGCATTCTAAATACTCTACAGGCATAACGCCTTGATAATTAAAGGTGTACGTGCATAACTTAAGTGTAAGTACCTACCTATAATGTGTACTGTGTACCTACCTTGTAAGTACCTAGGTACCGATTTTTAAGTATGTAGTATGTAAATAAAAAAGGTTTCCCGCGGGAATTTTAAAAACTTAACTCGGGAGCAAAAGCTATTTAACTTTGCACCTCGTGCTGTATGCGATCTACTTACTCGCATACAGCACGAGGTGCAAAATACTACTTTGTTATTTATTTGATGTTAATGTAATATCTAGGGTATCAGACATGCCAGATTACTATAAATAAATTACATAGCGGCGCCTTTACGCTTGTATGAATTACCCACTGCATTATTTCGCCCCAATTGCCTATATTTCGTTATGTTTAAGGAAAACTATTGTTATAAAGTACATAATTATAGTTTAACATAATATTTTATATTTATTAAATTATGTATGGATTATAATAACAGTTATCCGTGCGTTTCCTTTATGAATCATGTTGTTTTGCACGTGATAAAATTATTATTCATAAGAATACCTAATATTATTTAATATTTATATACAGGATGGAAAATTTTAGATATTTTCAGCCGATTATAATTTTCTCAATATGAGAAATACTCAAAAATTGAATATGGGTGATAAACTGATACAAATTGAAAATCATTCTTTTTAAAACTAAATTGATGCAACTTATTTTACATTTTTTGAAGTACATATATAAACAAAATAAGTTTTCACACGATTTTTGTCTTATTGCAATATTTGCTAGAGAAATAGAATTTTAAGGCAAAAGAAAATTATCGAAAAGTTTGCATATTTTAATTTTTTTCATTATATACGAGTACATATATATTATTTTGTTTACTGAGAAATGTAGTTTCAAAACTATGTAATTCCAAGTTTTTAGGTATCTCCTAAAATGAGAAAAAATAATCGCTTCCACCTGTATATAACTATAATTAATTTCCTAATCATGTTTTGTTGTTTTTGTTTTAGTTTGGAAGAACAATACCTACAGAGGATGATCGTTAAGTTGGTTTTTTAATAATATAATTTAAAAGGCATAATATGAATGTAAATATTTAAAAAAAAACGACTAAAGGGGTTTGAAGATTTTTGCCATTTGCAATTTTTTTTTCAAAATGGCGACTTTGCATAAAATCTGTTTCAATCAATAGCTGATTTACATCGTTACAAACAAGTATTACATGATTTTTATAGACATCGAGGCTGAAATCTATAGACCGCACTCTCACTCATCTCAGGCTTTAAGACAGATTTATAGCAGAGTATATTTGTGTCTCGTTTTAACTCTATCTTGAGTCTGAGCTTAAGTTAGAGCACGCTCTATAGATCTCACCATGACTGCCGATTTCACGAACATTGAGTTACGTTTAACTATGTTCAATAGATTTTTTCCAACTTGACATTTTGGCAGATTTTAATAAAAAAAGTGTTAGATTTCTCGGTTAAACGTTACTTGAAGTGGGTGAAATCAGCACTAAATTTTCTAGATAGAGCATCGAGAGCATCGGGTCAGTGGCTATGAAAGTTATACTGGTGGCGCCATCAGTGACACTTAAAATCAAACTTACGAATTCTCTCTAGAATACATCTTGAAAACGTGACAGATTAGAAAATTATTGTGTCCTGCAATAGATACTTATTTGTATTTGTACCGGTTATTAATTATTAAAGGTTTTATGCGTGGCCGCTATTTTGAAAAATAAAATAGCGGACAGTAGGTAGGCCAGGCCAGGCCTCTATACTAAAATATTCAATCCCCTTTGTAATGATTATGCAAATTGTAAAATAGTGTTTGGCAATGTGAGCAAAATTATTTTTTATTAATAAATGTTACTAAAACTTTGTGGTTTGACTTGATAACACTGTATAATTCCCTAATGAATTTGAAGTTCTTTTGATCATCATTCATCACAACTTCAATAGAATTTAACAGCAACACAAAATAATTTAATAAATTATTATTATTTGTCCATTGCCCATATAATATTTATTATTAAAAATTCATACTGTATAACAAATATGCAAAAAAATATACTCCTATATATTAAATGAAATAACAGAATGTTAAATTAAATAAAAATCAAACGATAACAAATAAAAATAATTAACAAAATAATTTATTAAGTCTCTCACAAATATGAATTATTTTTGGTATCTTTTTGAGTGTTGGTAACCACCAAACTTTTAGATTTGACAACTCGAAGTATTTAGCAGACACACATACATGAATTACTATAAACATATGTGCAATGTAGTAAACATATTATGTGTATGTAATATATACCACTCTTAGAGCACTGAACTAGTACTTTAGTTAATTTTTGTATTTTCATTTTCTCCATTTTTTCCCTTTAATTTTGAATCGGATCAAATACGTCGCGATATGACGGCACTGTTGCTCAAGTAAACCAGAGTTCAAGAGAGTGCCCAATCTGCACTGTATCTTTACCTAGTTTTTATATTAAACAGCTTTTATCAACTATTTTTCCTGTAGTCTGGGTCGAGTTTCCTGACAGCGGCTTCGAGAGAGAATAAGTGGTCATCATTGACATCTGGAGCCAGCAGTCTCATCGCATTTGCTAGATTGTAGACATACTCTTTGTTGGTGCCACTGGGACCTCTACAACTTATTACCTGCTTCGCCAAGTCATCCGTTGAAGCTGGACCTGAAATTTAATATTCACTATTATTTCATTATACTATAAAAACCGAAATCTGCTTATAGCTGTTGAAGCTGATTACACAGTGGAACTAATAATAGAAAAAACAACTCCAAAATGGACGAAGTCACAGGGAAAAGCTAGTCTGTTGATAAATAATTAATATGAATTTATGTGAACTAATTAGTAATTATACCTGCATAAGACTCATTATCCGTCATGGCAACATATAATGTTAGCTCAAAAGGCTGCCAACTTGTGCCTTTTGGGTGGAAAGTAACAGTTTTCTTTGAATATCCATTCTTCTCTCTATAATCCAAGTGTGTTGTCACTTGTTCCACATCTTCTTTCCTAATTTTGTAAGCTACACCCCAAACTGAGCTGTTTGGATCATTGCTAGGTATAAGTGTTACTACTCTGCCAGGCTGTAAATAGATGGTAAATTTTGGATTGACTATTTTTATCTAACTATGGGTAACTAACTACCAACATATGTGGATATTTATTTATTTATATGTTGTTCATATGTCTCCTCAAAATGAACAAGAGGAGAAACAGGAATTTAGTCCCATGACATTGCTAATATTCTTAAAAAATTGGGTCATAGGGGCATATGATAGTGCACAGGTACAAGTGCACTCTCTGTTCTCTCTCTGTCTGATTAAACGGAAATTCGATACGAAAAGAGAGAGACCACACGCAGGAGGTTTACGTGTTTTTCACCAACTTATAACTATCCAAAAAGAACTCAGCTTTTATTGGCCCGGCCCGGGGTTCGAAGCCAGCACCTCAACATGCTAACCACTAGACCAACAGGGCCATTATTCGTGATCTTACCTTTTCAGGAACTCCTCTATGATCAATACTGTGCTGATAGAATCTTCTGAGGTAACCTTTTATGTAACCTACAAGTTTGCATTCGTATTTAAAATCAGCTTTCCATACAAGTGACCCGTAACCGAACACCCACATAATGGTTAATTTTCTTTACAATTTGTCAATAACTGCTCATAATATATTCATTATTGACTGAAAAAACATTGGATTTTCAAAATGTAAATAGAGAAAAAAAATTATTTGTTGTTGTAAATATGAAATTTTGACAATTATCATATGATTATCATAGACAATTTATAACAATTGTCAAATGCACAGGTTATGAATACTAGACTCTATCTTATCTATGATTAATAAATTAATAAATGAAAAACAATGCAAAGGCCTATTCTCTATTTTTGACATTTTCAGTGGGCAGTGGCCAGTGGCCACCAGCGGGCGATTCTGTAACTCAGTGGCTATCACAAAATGAAAGCCACTGACGTTTTTTTTATCTACTAAAGGTTTAAAGAGAAATGTCATTTAATATTTCATAGTAAATCTTCAATGGATAAAAAATGCCTATCGTCGTTGATAGGCACTGAGTTACAGAATCAGCCCCCAGGAGATTGGCCCTAGTGTATCGTGGTCTATGGTTCCAAATCTTAGTGGCTGGTGGAGTAATCTGTGCTTGTTCCTGGTCTATGGTGCTGGTGGCAATTTCAAATTATTACAAAATGTAATTTACAATTCACCGAAAATATAGAATTGACTAGACTTAAAATGAAACCAAGCACGTAAATTAACATGTAGTAAGAGAAACACGGAAAATAAGTCAATTTTGCATGCTAGCTTTTGTGTCCAGCCATCAATCAATTATTAACTACTCATGCCAAACTTAGCCCAAAAACTTTGCCATGATATCGTAGAACCAGTTATAAAACGGTCGTCCACAAACGCCGGGAGAGTGAAATCAACCAATAGACTCAGCAATACTTCTTCTTCCATAAAACAAAATAATAAACCTACCAAATTCGTACATATCGACAGGAAGACAAGCAGTAAAAATAAAACATTACATACAGATGGCATGACTATTATTAAATCTAAAACATCAATACTAAAGTCTTTAGCAGAGGCTGCAGTTAATACGCTCGTCACTGGACCTTTACGATGTGATAATAACTGTGTTACAGTTGTCCGTAAACGAGACCACTATAGTTCTTGTAAATGTGGTAACAAGCGGTCAAACGCTAAATGTAGCGCTAAATCTATACAAACTTTAAAGGATATTTCGCGCATGGATAAAGCATGCATACATTGCATACAGACAGCAACATGTGGTACTCAACTCTTGGATAAAAATAGCATGCTAGGAAATCAAACTATATCAAGGTCTTCTAGAACACAAAACTTACCTGGAAACACAAGGATAGAGCCCAGCTCAGACAGATGTTTAAAACTTCAAAGAGATACTTATATTCATCATTATGATAACATAAATAGACAATCACCCAGCCTTAGATTTGTAACTGCTAAACGTTGGGCTTTATCTAATTACCCAACAAGAGGCCCAGATTTTTAACAATTTTGAAGTGCAAGAATCTTTATTTTAGAACATCTTCCTTAAGGTATATTATTTTGTTTTTATATACTTATATAATAAAAAGTAAATAAAACACTCCATCCTCAAAATTATGTAAACTTTTTATTCTTATCCAGTCCACTACATCATGATACAAAATTAGTGCATTCTTGTTATGTACCTAGAAAAATAATATATTGTAACATAGTTATTTTTAATAGAAAGGTTTTTACACCAGTATGTGCTGATTTCACTATCATAGAATGATTTAACCTTTAATCTAAGGATTTAACTGAAGAATAAATTGGGTGTTCTGACAGTTCTATCAAAATATCAAATTTACACTCTGATTAGACTTATTTTGCATTGGTGAAATCAGCCCTAAGAAATTAATATTACCTATACTTGTAAGATTACTATTTTATTAAGATTGTTAAGAAATTTGGCACTGAGGAAGCTTGCACCCCAAAGACAGACTATCTTATCCCCGGAAATCAAAGAATTGTTACAGAATCTTTTCATGAATTAGACTGTCTCCTGTTAGTGATCTTTCTGTGGTGTAAATAAAGTAGATAATTAGATATCTTATCTAAAAAGTTGGCCTGTAAGTATGTCCTCCTTTTATTTTTTAGCATTTTTTATTCTCATATGTTAAGAAAACTACAGTACATAAAATTAATGTTTTGTTATATTTTAGTGCATCATGTACTAATAGACACTCCCCAATTTAGAAATTAACCTAATGAACCAGAAGTTTGCCTAGAGAGCTGCAGCAAGCATCCTAAGTATAATACTGACTAAGGGAACCTGAGGAGAGGATTTGTACTTAAAGCAAGGGCTTTAGGTACAAATTCTTTTGTACATAATTTAATTCAAATTCCAACTAGTGACTTTAGGCCTCTCAACGGCGCAAAGATGGCTTCACCAGTGTCATATTTTTAGAGGGCATGAAGGAGTTATATAAATATTAAACTATAAAATAACAACTTTTTATACTGAAAATTTACAAAACATTGAAATCTCAGTAACAAGTATATTAACCAAGGAATTTCCAGTAATTGTTTGCACAGGTAATCTAAAATGGCTGGTCTATAATAGTGCTATCCTTTTCACTATGTTCACTGTAGAATAGAATAGCATTACATTTAGACCTGTCATCTTAGCTTAGATGTGTGTAGGTAAACAGAATTAGCACTCTAGTCAAGATTTGCAAAATTTTCAAGATGTAGGTACTAATGAGAAACATGCCTATTCCAATAATTATAACATTACATAACAAGTGTATGTTTTAATTCAAAGATTTAAACTTAGCTTGTAATGCATCAAAATAATCATTAATCACATTCCACAATTTACTAATAGCATTTTTCATATGCAATTTTAAATCTTGCATGCTATGAAAGTTGTAAATATATTTAGATAGGTAATAATTATTGAGTAAAGTATACCAAACTCTTATGATTATTTTACATTTTACATAAAAGAATATTTTAGTTAACTACTGAACTGAATAAGTAGGTACATGAATGACTTTTTGAATTTTGTAAAATGAAAACTATTATTTCATTTCCTTCAAACTTTTAGTTAATCCTCTTTATGAATTCACGACAGAGAACTTTTAAGTCACAAAAAATATGAGCAAAATTTGTTCTAATATAATAATATTCTTCAGCTTATTATGCCACTACAGATATCAAAATAAGAGATTTTTTTAATGGAAGGCTTATTTTGTATTTAGTTATTTTCAAAATTTTTTGCACTGCTGTATAATTTGAGTATTAAGATCTAATGTTAATAAAAACCATTGTTCTGTAAAAAAAAAGTAAATTGATTCCTACAGGTTTTTTTCAATTTCAAATAATATGCAAAAGTGAGAATATTATTTTTATACACAATATGTACTTTAAAGATCGTAAAGTTCATCATTATTTCAATATAGGTATATAATAATATTCACACTAATTACACCCATAACAGGCTGGTTTTTACAAACTGAGCCCTAAGCTCCATCTAATAGCACACAGAGCCTATTCATTCTAGAATTGTATTGCACTGTTGCCTGGTGGAACCCAGTGTGAAAATAATGCAGAAGGATATTTATCTAATCTAAGTGTTGCAGGGCAGCCTGTTCTAATTTGCACAAGCCTTAATACTACAATTTGAAATCTCTGTAGTGGGATAAGCTGTGCAATCTTGATTCTCACATGTTTGGTTGAGCAGGACTGGCTGGAGGAGGCTGTGCTTCTAAGTTCTTGATCAACTGAGCAAGCCAGTGTTTAGTGGAATTGTCTTCTTGAAGGCACGTGGTAAATGTAGCATCTCTCAACTGATCCGGAAGGCATTGTCGTAATGCCTCTCTTGCACGGGGATTATCGGAGAGGCGAAGGTAACAGCGTACAACGTGTTTCAATAATCTCGCTGACGGATCCTTGGCTAGAGAAAGCACCATCTTCCCTAATATCATAGCCACATGTGAAAATCTGTCATATGTTTGACAAATATAGCTCAAACCACTGTCATCTAATAATATCTTCTGTAATATAAATGTGGCTACTGTCTTCGATAGTTCGGATCCATTTTCCATGATACGTAGACATAGTGGTATTATCTCTGTAGTTAAGAGGAATGTTATAACCTCTTGCTCATCAGTTTTGACTAGTGCACCAATGACTCCGAGGCTAGTTAGACGGAGGTATTCAAACGGGCGGGTTTTCGACACTGTGTGGAGGAAAGGGTAAAGGAATAAAGGCACATGAGCTTGGAGAAATGCTGATCTAGTTTCAGGGTGGGACGCCACACACTGCATTAAGGCTAAAGCATTGCACACCCTGTTGCTCTGGTGCGCTGTGAGAGTGGGTGGTATCATCGCCACGTAGATGTTAGTAATCTCTTGCAACAACGCCGCAATTGTTCCGAAGCTGTGCCACAACATAGGCGCCAAGTCTGGCACAACTTCTCGCTTCTTGCTCAGCTCTAATAGGGCATTCTCACGTGTCTCCGGGTTACACAGCTCTAGGATCCACGTGTATATCTTTTCTCTATCCACGACGGCCTGCATGTTAGCCGGACTTTGTTGTGCACTCATGTTAGTATTCATTGGAACTTCTTTATACTACACAAGTTTGAGTAAAATTTTATACATTTGCACGACACATCAAATACTTCTTATTTACGTATTTTGCTTCACTTTTATTCGATTATTTGGTATAAATGAGTCTTATTTTAAGCAAAAAAATCATTTTTATTGACAGCCTAACATTAATTATTTTATTTGTATGATAAAAAATTTAAAATCACAGAAAATAAAATGTAGGTACTAAACACAGAGAATATACGCCACTCCGTTTTAGAAGTGGAACTTTTGTCTGTGGGTGGAACTTCATAGATTGGTTTTTCAAGCCATTGTAATTTGTAGCTTAATTTTAGCCAACTTCATACAAAATACAAAACTGCCAACCATTGCGACTTAAATTGACAGTCTCTGCTTGACAGCTGTGTTTGACAGTGACACTTGACATTGTTTCATTTCCGTATTGTGGTCCTAAGGTTTTGCGATTTTCATTTTCAGCTAAAAATATTGATAAAAATAATAAAAAAGATATTTTCTTATAATTCGTCATATTTTCGGTGCTTTTTGCTGAAGGCTAATACTATTATGTGAATAAGCATCAGAACAAAAACTTTAAAAACTTGGTAAGTTTTTTTAGTTATTATCTGGGAGTTTCTCTTTCCATTAAGCCTAAAATGTAGTGTGTTTTTAGGGATCAAACAATATCAAATATAAAGTTTATACGCTAAATTTCACCCTCATTAAGTAATAGTGGTTTAGTTCTCTTTACTTGCTTAATTACATACATTTTATCGACCATTCGTGAATCATGGATGACGCCATTGTTTACAGTGAATAAAAGTAGTCCTATATCTACATTGCAATTTAACCTAGTTACAGCGAAGGCCGACGAAGTGGACTGAAGTCACCGGAAGGGTTTTATTGCCTGAACATCAAAGTTTATACTTACCTTTCTTTATATTAAAACATACCTGTTTTCGTTTGTTGGTTTTTCTTTAAATCGGAAACGGAATGAAGTGATTCTTTGCATGGGTATAGTTCAAAACTGGAGAGTGACACAGACTACTTTTACTTCCAGAAAATTAGAAAGTTCCGATGGGATTTTAAAAGTCTGTGTGGTTGGTTTCCTGCATCAGCTAGTAGAATATTAAAGAAAGGAACGAACAATTGAAATTCTAAAATACCTAAATAAACCTTTGTTTGTTTAGGCATTTTAGGTTTAGGGTTGTCAGTTCATCAGTGTGAACACTCCCAAGCTGTAACGCTTAATTTTAATCTATTTTTTTAAATTTCAGAAACATGGAGGTGTCCCATTCATTAACATTAAATGAGACAGCCTTGCAGCAACTGCCTGATGATAAGAAGCCTCACTTTATATTTGAGTGGCTTCGGTTCTTAGATAAAGTTCTGGTTGCAGCACATAAGGTATATGAATAATAGTTATTAATATATGGAAAATGTGGATTGTCTTGTTAACACTTTCCTAGAGGATCATGTCTCATAGATGTGATAGTGATTTTAACTTAAATTTCAAATCGCATCTCCACAAAGCGATGCATTCCTGTGTCCTTTGTATTTAAACTTTTGCTGAGTGAACTATATGACTCTTATAGAAGATTAGAAAAATATATGTCTGAGACCAGGCACATATTTTTCTTTGGAAAATTTTGTTTCCAAAAAATTCTTTAAGTAATAAGCAAGACGCAAATAAGACATACAGGATTTAGACCCATCAAAAGCATATCTAAATTATGTGAATAAGTAGTGAACGAGGGGTGTGTAGTTTCATTAGCAAGAGCCATGGGGATTACATACCTAAGTATTAATAATGCACAATAACTTCTTAGAATACATGAATTGAGGACAAATATTATATCATAAGGCTTCAGTCTACAGGTATGAATGAAAAATAATGGAATTACATATTATGAGGCTGACCATAGTTAGGGATTAGTATGAAGAAATAGATTGCTAACTAAACTTGTATCAATCTAATGATGTTAAAAATGATCCTAGATGGCATGACTAGGATTACAAATTTTTTTGTTGCTCTCGAGAGAGGCCACTACGGCCTTTCTTTACTGCGGAAGAGTTGATGTGACATTTATGTTAAAAATAATTTATTATAAACTAGATGATTCTCGCGACTTTGTTCGCTTGGATTAAGGTTTTTTATTCGCAGGAACTCTCTTATTTCCCGGGATTATTAGCCTATGTGCTATTCCAGACTATAATCTATCTCTGTGTCAAATTTCAGCCAAATCGGTTCAGTCGTTGCGACGTGATTGAGTAACAACCATCCATTCATCTAAACTTTCGCATTTATAATATTAATAGGATTGTCAAATCTATGGCAAACTTACGATTCTGCAAAAGATCTATCATCTACAATCTATTTTTCACCAGCTGTCTTAAAAGGTAAACAAATTGCAGAAAACGTTTTGGCGAATCGCATAACCGATAACCTTTATCGGGTGCTTACGACGCTTTAGAGTTCAGTTTTTCACTAGAAGTATGGTTTCATTGTCAGTGCCGTAAGACCATCCTATGTGCTGTGGGTAGCGCGCCGCTTACGCTTCTTTGCGAGAATAATAAAACGAATAAATAAATAAAGTCTTTATTCAAACATACTTAAAACTATACAATAATATATATTTTTTTACATTTTTCTTTGCTAGAAACCATTTGTTTTTTAAGACAGCTAAGGAAAAATAGATTGAATCGGACCGCACATGAATGATGAAGAATCACATTCACATTTTGAAGAATCTGAAAATTACAAGTATCTACAAATTACAGTTCATGAAATACTTATAATCCGCTGACAGATAGACAAACAGACGGCCAGCGACGGCTAAGCAATAGGTTTCCATTGCTTCTTTTGGGGTACAGAACCTAAGTATGTCATGCTCACTTAAACATTTCTGTGGTGGTGTCGTGTGGTGCGGGTTGTTACGTTCCCTCAAATATGGTTGAGCGAAGCAATGGCTGGATCATGTGTCATGCTCGTGAACGGGTGCCGCCAACAGGAATGGGTCTGCTTTGTGTCTACCCATGTTAACATGTGTTAGGTTGTGGTAGGTGTGCATTTTTGAAACTTCTGTGTGGAAACATTGTGTGCATAGCCTAGTTTTTTTTAACAATTGTAAAAAAAAAAAAAATTTTTTTTTTGAAAAGAGCAACTGCTGAGTTTCTTGCCGGCTCTTCTCAGCAGAATCTGCATTCCGAACCGGTGGTAGAATTGTGACCTTTCATAAGAGCTACAAGTTGGCCTACATGAAATAAATAAATTTTGATTTTGATTTTTTTGATTTTTTTTGAACCATAATAATGTTTATCGTGCTTACAGTCGGATCTCAAGAGCTGTCAACAGAAGTTAGTGGCACAGTTGGTCAATCTCCTACGTGAGAACCTCGGTGCGCCCGCCCGGAGGATACTCGCGAGATGTTTGGCTACACTATTCTCTGTCGGCGATACATTCCTGCTCTTTGACACGGTTAATAAATGCAACGATATTATCAAAGTGAAGGATGACTCGCCATCGTATTTGCCGACTAGACTGTAAGTTAACAGTAATTACTTTATTTATCTATTCTGTACATTATAACCTGAAAAACCAAAATTAAATATAGAAAGGATGTGTACAAAGAAATCTTATCGCTACAAAATGTGTACTTTAGCATTGGTTAACAGCAATAAGTAACTAGTGACTACTTTATCCCAAATAGACTCGTAATTCCTCATCTACGCCTCAAGAAAGTCTGAAAATCGTTTGTAGGAATGGGCGTAACATTCTATAATAAAATTCCAGAGTTAATTTTAGCATTGCCTTTTTATAAGTTTAAGAAATCTATTAAAAGTAAATTTGATTCAGTTCAGGAGAATTTAAGAGTTGCAGCACATTAATGTATTTCTTACTTGGCAGTGCTGCAATATGCTGCTTGGGAAGTATGTACGAAAAGCTCGGTAGAATGATGGGGAGGTCTTACGAGGAAACTGTGACCACACTAGTAAGGTCGATGAAGAGCGCCGAGTCACAGACTCGACTGGAGATTATGACTACACTTGACAAGGTAAATAAGACAATACCTTCAATAATTTCTACTGAGGATGAGTTACATACCTACTCATAAAACAAGCGAACAAATTGTGCAGAACAACAAATAGTATAATAATTGACAAATGATATGACAAATTTCGACAAATATCTGCCATTACGCGCTTCATTTACCACATGGTTGTAACATATTCTCCTCTTTTTATACATATCGCTCATTTGCGTCAAGGGTGACATAATTCAAAATTCACCAATTTTAGTATCGAACATTTATACTTTTTGCTACAAAAACAACATTACGCTAAGCACAAAAAAATAAGAGCGAGAGAGATTGTGACTTAATGCTCCGTCGCTTTGTTGGCCGCTGTGTTGTTTCGAGACCGCAGCATCCACAAAACATTACTCTTTAACGAGAGAATTCTCTCGTCGTTGATTTTGAATTATGTCACCCTTGTCGAAAATGAGCGATATACTATATCATAGAATACCTTGAAATATTTTTTAATTATATATTTTGTTCTATTTTTAACCGACTTCCAAAAAGGAGGAGGGTATCAATTCGGCCGGTATCTTTTTTTTTTTTTTTTCTATGTATTTTTGATGCAATAGAGTTGTAGTATTAGTAGTATTAGTGCATCGCCAAGAAGTTAGTGATCAGAGAAAGAAAATGTTGAATCAAGGTTTTTTACAGTCTTCGTATTCTACATGGAGCTCACCTATTTGGGTTGTACTGTGACTTCCAAAAAGGAGGAGGGTATCAATTCGGCCGGTATCTTTTTTTTTTTTTCTATGTATTTTTGATGCAATAGAGTTGTATAAGTAAATAACTAATTTTAGATATGCGTGGGAATGGGTACGGCAGCGGGGACGGCTCTCAGGGAGGTGTCGCGGGCGGCGCGCGCGGCGCTGCTCAACGAGCGGGCGCCCGCCGTGCGCGCGGCCGCCGCCAGCACCATCCGACACATGCTGCCGCTGCTGCGCCTGTCGCCCGCCGACGTGGACGCCATAGCGGCCGCCTGCCTGAGGGCCGCGCACCCCAGCGACTATGCACTGAGGTGAGTGTAGTGTGTGTAAGGGTAAAAACATGCCAAAGATGCCTCACTGCGATACCTCGCGGTCGCGGTTTAGCTCGCTACCTCGATGTCACCTCCATTTAAAACAAATGTATGCAAGCAGACGAGCACAAACATGTCGAAGATACCTCGCTGTACCGCTATGTATCGCAGTGAGGTATCCTTCGATATGTTCGTGCTTATCTGTTTGCATACCTACATTTGTTTTAAATGGAGGTGACATCGAGGTAGCGAGTTAAAACCGCGACCGCGAGGTTTTTTTTGGTATTCGATGACAAGATAGCCCTTGACTGCGATCTCACCTGATGGTAAGTGACGATGCAGTCTAAGATGGTAGCGGGCTAACTTGGAAGGGGTATAGCAGTGTAAGTTCAACCCATACCCCTAATCGGTTTCTACACGCCATCGTGCCGGATCGCTTGGCGGCACGTCTTTGACGGTAGAATGGTAACTAGCCACTGCCAAAATCTCCCCACTAGACCAGACCAGAGACAATTTAGAAATTATAAATTCCCAAATTGCCCCACCGGGAATCGAACCCGAGACTTCCCAATTATAAGACCAGAGCCTAGTAGATGCCAAGTGCCTAACAATTTCATGTTGATTTATCTTTTGCAGGTGTGCAGTTGCGGAACTTTTGGGTGCGCTCATCGCGGCCACGCAGGCCGGCGAAGTGAACAATATTAACACAAAAACAAAGATAGGCATGCAACCAGGTATTGTGTGTTTTGTGTTAACCATATTTGTGTTTTGGCTGACTTTGTTCGTTTGACTCTTTACTGTTTATTTATTTTAATTTTTTATGTACATACTAGACGATGCCCGCGACTTCGTCCGCGTGGATCAAGGGTTTTCAATTCCCATGGGAACTCTGTAATTATACATATAAACCTTCCTCTTCAATCACTCTATCTATAAAAAAAAGCCGCATCAAAATCCGTTGCGTAGTTTTAAAGATTTAAGCGTACATAGAGATAGAGAAAACGACTTTGTTTTATACTATGTAGTGATGATTTTTTAACATAGCCTTGCGTTTACTTTGTCAGTGGCGAACAAAAAAGATCCTCCGAAGAACGTAATATCCCTGGAAGAAGCTTTGAATTTATTGATGGGTGCATTTTTAAGAGGAGGAACATCGTTTTTAAAAGGAGAGATCATAAAGTCCGGTTCGGGAGTCAATAGAGAAGTTCGTGTCTGTGTTACAAACGTAAGTTACTGCAATTAAAAAATCTGTTTCGAGTTTTTATTTTCCATCTCAATCTGGATTCTTTAACTTCATTTTAATATGTATGAGTACACAATTTCGGCTGAGTACTAATCAGAATTTTGTGTTTGAAGAAGGTTTATGAAGGAATTACTTTAGTTTTCGAAAGTGGAAAACACAAACAGAAAAGTTCCTTTGACGTACACTGGTTCATAGTTTTTTTAAATAATATTTAGCTAAGCCGATTTTAACTTAAGTTCTCCTTTCCCCTCCAAATAAGCGGTAAGCTTATTTTAGTAGTAGGTAAGACAATAGTGCAACGGATCGAACCGTCAACCTTAGAGATTTTAGATCATATTCTTGTGACCATAATAATTAATTCCTTGTAGGCATACGTGATGTTCGTACAAAACATGGGCGGTGTGTGGTTAGAGCGAAACATGAGCACCATACTGTCGCATGTGCTAGACCTGGTCGCTAACCCTAAGGCTGCCAGCTCACATGTCGACGCGGTATATTCCAGGTAACAATAATAAATTTTATTTATTTTACATACGGTTTACAAATAAATCTTTCATATTCAAAATTATATCATGTAGGCCAACTGCCTACCTTCCTGCCTAACTACCTGCCTAACTTCTGGGTCTTATGGCAAGTTAAGACTCTATCACCGGTTTGGAAAGTAGATTCTCTTTTTTCTCTTTGGTTTTTTAACCCGCCTCATAAATAAAAGGTTTTCAATTCGGCTAATTTAACTGAGATTCTTGTGACATTTCTTTTTTTTTTTTTTTCAGGAAATGCATAAATTATATTCTAAGAAATACTTTGGGAAAAATGTTAGGCGAAAAGGCTCAGGCGTCGGCGTGCCGAGAAATAATTCAGATAGTCGCAAAGCAGATGAACAGCATCGACTTCAACCCAGAAAACGCCAAAGACTGCAATCAGGTAGATGTATTTTACACTTGTGTCGCATTTTACAGCAGTTTTTTTTTTCTTTTTAAAAATATTTATAAAAGAATATTAGCCAAGTTGAACTTGACTTATATTCTCCTCTCCCCTCCAAATAAGCTGAAAGCTTGTGTTAGGAGTGGGTACGACAAGAGTGCAACGGGCGGGGTTCGAACCTGTGACCTTTGAGTTTTCAATCCGCGTACTTCACATCGCATAATCTTTAACTGTTGTGCTATGGAGGCTTCAATATAAATATATACATAGCAGTCGCATCACTAGCATCCTAATATCCGTTTAACATAACTTTACGGCGTTGTTGTGGTCTCGATCCTTGTTTTTGTTGATGTTTTTTTTTTTTTTTTTCCTACCATAAAGCACCATGTAACGGTGGCTTTATTTTATACTACCATCTAGCCTGTGGGCTAATAAGTAATATTACTTTAACTTAAACTTCTACTTATTATTAATTTCTATATCTAATTTACAGTCCAATAACTGTCCTTAGTTTATTCTAACGCGTTCACTATGAGTTCACTTTGAGTTCACTGTTGTTGATGTTGATCGATTGTTCTTTGAGAATGAATTCTTTAAACCTAACCTAAAATGAATGTATTTTTTTGCAGGAAACATTGTTCAGTCAACACCTGCTGGTGTGCGCGCTGACGGAAGCGGGGGAACTGGCGCAGCAACTGGGCACGTCTGTGCACAACCTGGTAGCGGACACGTCTCTCAACATGATTGATACCGTTTGCTCTGTAAGTACGAAATACAGTCCCACTACAAGTTCTTCAATCAAGATTTTTGATAATTTTTACTTTTTTTTATAGTTTGATTCATCGAACTTTTTCACAATGTTGGTACCACCCTTTTTTTATTGAATGACAAGATAGTCCTTGACTGTGATCTCACCCTGGTTAGCGTTGATGAAGTCTTCAATGGTGTTGGGGGGTAACTTGAAAGGGGTAGATGGTAGCGGGCTAACTTGGAAGGGGTTACGACAGTTTTAATTACACCCATACACCTAAACAGTCAAACACCATCAATGTTAAATCGCTTGGCGGCACATCTGTGGTGATAGGGTGGTAATTAGTAGCGGCCAAAGCCTCCCACCAGATCAGAGACATTTCTGAAATTATAAATTTCTAAATTGTCCCGTCGAACCAGAGATCTCCAACTGTACAAGCAGTACAAAGTGCTAACTACTACACCAGCAAGATTATAGTATCGTGCTTCTTTAGTCTTTTTTAAGTGATAGAAGATGATAGATGATAGATGTCCACTGCTGAACAAAGCTATTTTTATATGGACTTCGACGCTCTAATATCATCGGTCTACCGCATTAGGCAGACCGATGATATTAGACGCAGTGTCGGCAGATTTCCCATCGAAAGTCTGCCGACACTGCGCTTTTTGTGTTAGACAATGGCCTATAAATCTTCTCTGAACGGAGACTTGCACTCAGTAATAATCCATGGATGGGTTGCTGGTGATAATCATGATGATGATAAAGATGTTTGTATGTATTATATATATATAGGTGTTAGAGCACCCGTGCGTAGCGGCGCGCCTGGGAGCGGCGTACTGCCTGCGCGGGCTGTGCATAGCGCACCCCGCGCTCCTGGCGCCGCTACTGGACCGCTGCACTGACGCGCTCGACGTGCCCCGACCCACCCCGCATAGGATATCGGGTGAGTGCATTAGAAAGAAAGAAAGAAAGAAACGTTTACTTTATAAATTGTGCCACACATCACCTAATAGGTATACCTAGATTAGGTTGTCCCAGCGCCTCTATCACTTGAACAATAAAGACCAAAGTCGTCAAGCAGAAGAAGCGCCGGAACAATTATAAGTCATGTGTGGCACAACCCAGAAAAAAGGTCCCAACTCAGCAAAATGTTGTATGTTTGTGCATGTGCAACTCTGATTTTCAGCCAGAACCGTGATTCGGTTTTTTACACTATACGTGGGAAAGCCTCAATAGCCCATTGGTTCAAAATGCAGAATGAAAACTGAAAAGTCGCAGGTTGAGCCCCACCCGTTACACTATTGTCGTGCCCATTTCTAGTACAAGCTTTTCGCTTATTCGGAGGGGAGAGGAGAATATAAGTCAAGTTCAGCTTGGCTAATATTCTTTAAAAAAAAAAAGAACTCAGATAAGACAGTGTCAAAATACAGACGAAACTCGTATAGTTTTTCCAATTCCCGCGGGAACTCTTTTATTTTCTGGGATAAAATTTGTGTTAATCCTGGGTATGAGCTACCTACATTCTAAATTTCAGCGAAATCGGTTCATACTTTGAGGCATGAAGGAGTAACAAACATACACACACCCCCACGTACATAAAAACTTGCGCCTTTATAATATTACTGTGATTAGTAAGGATAAGGATAGAGATAAAGTTTTTGGTCTTTTGTAGGTTATTCATCGGCGTTGGCAGCCATATTGGGTGCAGTGCGGTCGTCGCCGCTGGGCGTGCCGCACGGGCGCGGCAAGATAGCGTTCAACGCGGCGGAACAGCTGCTGCGCTCCGCTGGACAGAGCAGCCGCTTGACCGCCGCCAGGACCAACGCTGGTTGGCTGATCGTTGGAGCTATATGTACATTGGGTATGTCCTCTTTATCTATACTAATATTATTAAGCTGAATAGTTTGTTTGTTTTAATGCGCTAATCTCAGGAACTAATGGTTCGAATTGAAAAATTCTTTTTGTGTTGGATAGTCCATTTATCGAGAAAGGCTTTAGGCTATATAACATCACGCTGCGACCAATAGGAGCGAAGCATCAGTGAAAAATGTTGCAAAAACGGGGAAAATTATCCATATTAGAGGGCTTCCGTCGCGTGCGCTGCGTAAACGGTTCAAATTACCCAAAAAAAAAAAAACTAAATAATTTCGGAGATAGAGGACATAACTTCTCGCGGATAGTAGTAAGTCACTCTAAACCTTTTCCACGCGGACGAAGTCGCGGGAATCAGCTAGTTCACCATATCGAGCCATGACCGTACACTTATTGTGATACCCTTTTTAGAGAATACCACTACTGTGCCCAGTTTTGGGCCGGCGAAAGGTTGAGATAAATGAAATTGAATGATTGTATTTTTAACCCCCGACGCAACAACGATGGGTTGTGTGTATGTGTGTGCGGATGCGTGTGCGTGCGTGTCTGTCTGTGGCATCGTAGCGACCGAACGGATGAACCGTTTTGATATTGTTTTTATTGTTTGAAAGGTGAATTAGTCGGGAGTGTTCTTAGCTATGTTTGATGAAAATTGGTCCAAGATGGCCGCCGCCACAAAATGGCGGATTACATATTTTTTCACAAGTCCCTCAAAATGGGTATTAAATGAAAGGGCTTGACTAGTAGAATACTGTACATTGATCATGATCAAATCCAAGATAGCCGCTACCACAAAATGGCGAATTACATTTTTTTTTAATTTTCAATTTACACTTGTTTGGTGTAGGTGTGCCAGTAGTTCGTGGCCTGTTGCCGCGAATGTTGCTTCTGTGGAGAAACAGCTTTCCGCGATCGGCAAAGGAACTCGAATCAGAGAAAGCAAGGGGAGATGCGTTTACTTGGCAGGTAAGGCCCTGCAAAACAGTTTTTAGTATGATTTTGCATTATTATGTACGTAGGTACGTATTTCGCTTCGATACCGGAGCATCCTTAGACGACATTGCCTCTACAATTCACAATTCACTGCTTCTTGGTCATTCTAAAGAATGACCATAAATCAAAATTACAATTTTTTACAGAAGAGCTAATAAAATAAAAATAAACTATTTTTTGTCTACTGCTTTCTTATTTTATACCAAATACATACATATTATACATCGGTAGAAGCGTATATTTAAGCAGCATTGAATGTTTTGAGTAGGTTTTTTTTGTAGTGTTCTAAAGTTTTCTTTAGCAAAGAAAAGCGACTCACGGCACCCCTCTTTACTCTCCACGTTGCACTTTTTGGGAACCCCTGGACTAGTCTATTTAATAAAAATAAACCCATGGAATTCCGCAAAATAACGCTTGCTTTTGTCCAATCAAGTTTTAATTTTTTTAGGTGACGTTAGAAGGGCGGGCCGGAGCTCTGTCAGCCTTGCACAGCCTGCTCATCCACTGTCCCTCGCTTGTGAACAACGACGACACGGCGAAGCGATTGACTCAGCCCATAGACGGTGCTATCGCTGTTTTGACTAAGTGAGTCATTTCGAAGGGGCAATTTAGGGTAAAATCTATAGACCGCATTCTCACTTCGCTTAGACCTAAGACAGTGTTAAGGACCAAGAGACGGGTCTGCCCGCGAAATTCAAATTTAATTTGGTTTTTCGCAATTTGTGAACTAATACGACAAAGTAGGCTTATGGTATTCAAATTGCGCCAATGGCAGTATCATCTGCACAGGTTTATATACTAATCTTAACGTGAAAGTATCCAGTTTAAGAAATTAGTCAAAATAATGAGTTTGACGTGAGCTACTCACAAATTAGTCATTATTTTGATTAATTTCTTAAACTGGATACTTTTACGTAAAGATTAGTATATAAACCTGTGAAGATGATACTGCCATTGGCGCAATTTGATTACCATAAGCCTTCTTTATCGTATTCGTTTATAAATGGCGAAAAACCAAATAAAATTTGAATTTCGCGGGCAGCTCCGTGTCTTGGGCCTTAAAACGAGACCGATTTATGTCAGAGCATATTTGTGTCTCATTTTGTTCTCTGTCTTGAGTCTGAGCGGATTGAGAGTGTAGTGCCACAATAAATTCCGGCTGAAAACTGAAAGGTCAAAGGCTAGATTACATTGTAGATATACAGGGTGTGTCCCTTACAGCCTATATGATATTTGTTATTTACCCTCGTGCCTTGGAAGCGGTGTGTCACCCCCGTGCCTCGGAGAGTAGGTAAAGCCGTCGGTCCTGCGCCTGATCTCTCTCCTGTCTTGTCGAATTTCCGTCCCACCCGACTATGAGAGTGAGGAAATAGAGTGCACCTCAATCTAGGAGTACGAAGTTGTGGGCATCAATTAGTATTTTAATGGTTACCCACTTTTTGACGACCTCCCTGGCGCAGTGGTGAGTGCTGTGGTCGTATAACTGAGAGGCCTCGGGTTCGATCCCCGGCGGGGGCAATTTAGGAATTTATAATTTCTAAGTTGTCTCTGATCTGGCCGTGGCTAGTTACCACCCTACCGTCAAAACGTGCCGCCAAGCGATTTACGTTCCAGCACGATGGCGTGTAGAAACCGATTAGGGGTATGGGTTGAATTTACACTGCTATACCCCTTCCAAGTTAGCCCGCTACCATCTTAGACTACATCGTCACTTACCATCAGGTGAGATCGCAGTCAAGGGCTATCTTGTTGTACGGTTCAGGACCGCACAGTAATAAAACTGCTGAGTAGAGGTCTTAAGTTTATTACTACTACTCTACTTAGGCTAATTATAACCTAATAGCAGTGTGAGCGCGATGCGATGTTATGTGCACTGATTTATGATTGAATGAAAAGCGTATTTATAATAAAGCGTGAATGATGACTGGGCGAATTGTACGGTTTCGACATAGACCGTACACTTGTCATCAAATAAAAAAAAAACTACTAAAGGTTACTCTGGTGGTAATATGGTAGCGTGGGAGCAGTGGTGCGCAACTACGGCGGCTCGCTGAAGGCGCCGGCGGCGTTGCTGCGGCTGCGGCTGTACCAGGCGTGCGCCGCGCTGGGCGCCGCGGCCTCCGCGCCCGCTGCGCCGCTGCTGCGCCTGCTGGCCGCGGAGCTGGCGGGCTCGGCGGACACGAGCGGCGCTAACGTCGCCACTGGTGTGGGGCTATTTCAATATTTATCTCTTTTTAAGGTTCCGTAGCCAAATGGCAAAAAACGGAACCCTTATGGATTCGTCATGTCTGTCTGTTCGTCCGTATGTCACAGCCACTTTTTTTTCGAAACTATAAGAACTATACAGTTGAAACTCGATAAGTAGATGTATTCTGTGAATCGCATTAAGATTTCACACAAAAATAAATTTTGGGGTTCCCCATACTTAGAACTGAAACTCAAATTTTTTTAACGAAACCCATACGTATGGGTTATCTTTAGATAGGTCCTCAAAAATGATGTTGAAGTTTCTAATATAATTTTTTTCTAAACTGAATATTTTGCGCGAGAGACACTTCCGTCAGAGCGAACGAATCATGAACGTATTTACTATCTTGATGACGTCGTCACGTGGCGTCTAGCGTTTACGCGCGAATATTTAAAATGCAAAATTTACATGCATTTTATTGATACTAATAAAATTTTAGTAAAGTTTTCTAGTCGTATATTTTCACTTTAGGATCAAATTTAGACACTTTTCAAAAATCAGTAAAATACCCTGTTACAGAGTTGATGTGGTGGAATCAGCGAATAAAAAAAATCTCGTCCAATTACATAATTTGTTTTTTGCTTTAGGTATGTTGCGAAGTGCCATGCACCCTCGAGATACCATATTACTTGGGGAAGAAGGCTGGATATACGACACTGACCAAGCCGAAATAGAAGAGCAGGTAAAGCTGGTTCTAACGGACAAGTGACAGCAGTAGTTTAAGCTCTTTGTAAGAACGATTAATGATTTCATTCGAATTTGACAGTAGGACTATAATAAATATTAATTTAATTAAGGTAACTTTCATTAATTAAGGTCTCTTCTTTGGCTTTAAATATTAAAACCCTTTTTTCCACGTGGAATCTAAACAACCTTGTAAAAATATATTGTAAACTCTGTTGATTACTAAGAAATAAAATAAAACTATAGAAAGTTATGTATTTTGCAGCTTATATCACCGCTGAGTGCCAGCGGGTCGAGCGCCCTTGAGCACGACCCGTGTTGTTTGTACCGCAAGCTGTCGGGCGCTCAGCCACTGGGGGTGGCTGTTATTGACGCTTCCGTAGCTCTGTTCCCTTTGATATTCTCACGGGCTGCGAACAAGCACAGGTATGTCAATGGTCAATTTGCAGTTAATATTGCCGCTAAGTGCCAGCGGGTCGAACGCCCTAGAGCACGACCCGTGTTGTTTGTACCGCAAGCTGTCGGGCGCTCACTCCTTGTGGTCAGCCACCCCTAGTGGCTGACCACTAGGGGTGGCTGTTATTGACGCTTCCGTAGCTCTGTTCCCTTTGATATTCTCACGGGCTGCGAACAAGCACAGGTATTCAATGCCCAATTTGCAGTTAATATCGCCGCTGAGTGCCAGCGGGTCGAGCGCCTTAGAACACGACCCGTGTTATTTGTATCGCAAGCTCAACGCTCAACCACTGGAGGTAGCTATTAATGACGCCTCCGTAGCTCTGTTCCCTTTCATATTCTCACGGGTTGCGAACAAGAATAGCTATTTCAATACCCAAGTGCCAGCGGGTCCTAGAGCATGACCCGTGTTATTTGTACCGCAAGCTGTCAGGCGCTCAACCACTTGAGGTGGCTGTTATTGACGCTTCCGCAACTCTGTTCCCTTAGATACTGTCACGGGTTGCGAACAAGCACAGCTATTTCAATGCCCAAGTACCAGCGGGTCGAGCACCCTAGAGTACGACCCGTGTTATTTGTTCCGCAAGCTGTCAGGCGCTCAACCACTGGAGGTGGCTGTTATTGACGCTTCCGTAACTCTGTTCCCTTAGATACTGTCACGGGTTGCGAACAAGCACAGCTATTTCAATGCCCAAGTGCTAGCGGGTCGAGCGCCCTAGAGCACGACCCGTGTTTGTACCGCAAGGCCTATTTGACCTGATGCCGAATATACTATCCATCGCAATACTAATTAGGCAATTTGTTAATCATTTATTGTATTGCAGACAACAAATGCTCGAGCATTTCGTGGAGTGCATCAAAATGTCCAAGGGAAGCAGACAAGAGGCCATTCAAATCAACGTGTACACGGCTCTCCTACTGGCCTTGCGTACTCTGGCCGAGCAGAAGAGCTCGCTGGGCGCGGGGCAGGACGCCGTGAAGACTGCTGCTATGGAACTTGTTATTGTAAGCGAAATTACGCGTAGACCTACTAGTTCTGACGTGATTCCAAGGAGGAACTACCATTTATACCCCAATTCGTCAGTTCAATAGTCCCGGACCACAGGATCGCGTGCAGCTGGAGTGGAAGACCAGGCGTTCATTTTTCCATCTCCATAATGAGAGGAAGATGGTAGCTTGATGTGGCACAAGCAGCCTTATTCAATTTCATACCTGCAGATAGTTTAGGGCTATTCTTTCCAAGATGAGCCCAATGGCGTCGTGCAAGAAAGGCACCGGTACGTGTTCCTAGGAGATCTAGGAGTCCTCCAATATGCGCTGAGGGTGGCCATCGAGGGGGTTTTAGTAGGTAAAAATCCTACATAACCCGAATTCTCCCGGATATCGGGTCTCTTATGAAGATTTCCCCCCGTTAGCAAAAAAAAAAGGGAGGAACTAACATGTTTAATGACAAGATAACCCTTGACTGAGATCGCTGTTTCTGATGACTAATTAGGATTAATATTTTCGTAGGATAGAATTCATATTATAGCAAGTTAAAATGAAGTATTCGATTAACTATTAACCACAAACCTTCGCTCTATGCAGGCCGGTCTATCAGCAACCAGCGCCACAGTACGCGCTGCAGCCGCTTCTTGCGCTGGACGCCTTTGCAGTTGTATAACGGAAGCGGAAAGCCAGGCTTTAAGCGAAAGAGTGATTGCGTTAGCGCGGTCGTCTACCAGTAGGCCGATCCGTGCAGCGGCTGCAGCGGCTGTGGGTGCTGTGCAGCGGGCGAGGGGCGCGGCGTCGAGCGCTGCAGCGCTGCCTGTATTGAGAGCGCTTGCTCAGGATACTGCTGCTGTAGAAGTGCAGGTTAGTGTGTGTTAAAGTTTTCATATGAATGATTATCCAGTGATTGAAATTCGATAAATTTTTATTTTCCGACAACATTCCGACATTGTGATTATTTCTGCTGTAAAGAATCTCCAAACTTAACCAAATTGACAGCTCTTAATATTATGCTATCCCTTTCACAATGCTCCCTGCAGAAAAGGATAGCAATAGATTTGTACTGTCACTTTAGAGTAGAGATTATGTAAATCAGAAATAGCTAATTTTCACTCGACTATTTTACCATAGACTACTATTTATGTGGCTGTATGCTTAAAAATGGGTACAAAGTATTCTCTGCACACATTAATTTATCCTATTTCCTATTATAAATTATCCTATTTAATATATTATAATAGTAGTAGTATAAGTATAAATGCGAAAATTTGGATGTATGTTTGTTATTCAATCACGCCACAACGACTGAACCGATTTGGCTTAAATTTTGGCACAGAAATAGATTATAGGCTGGAATGGCATATAGGCTACTTTTTATCCCGGAAAATACGAGAGTTCCCGCGGGAATTAAAATCTGTATCCACGCGTACGGAGTACGCGGGCATCATCTAGTAGATTTATAAAGGTCAAAGTATGTTATTGTCGTTTCGTGATAAACTATGGCCCCTCCGAGAGAAGACCTACGCTCAGTAGAGGGCTAGTGATGGTTTGAGATGAATGATAAGCTTCATTTTATGTCAGGTGTGGTCCCTCCACGCACTGTCAGTCCTCGTGGATGCATCAGGGCCGATGTTCCGGGGTCATGTGGATTCAACCCTAAACCTGGTGCTGAAGCTTCTATTCAGTGCCCCGCCTGGCTTGGACGAGTTACACCGCAGCATAGGACGCTTGCTCGCTGCATTGATTACCGTTGTTGGACCCGAGTTGCAAGGTATATCCATACATATTTAAAAAAAAGTCCTTCCATTGAGTTTGTATATCTGACTTTCTGTGTACGTAATTACTGGATTGGATATGCCCCCAATTCCCATAGATCACTATTTTTATTAATTTTCAACAACCTAAAACATTTTTTGCGGTAGATTCACTTGACGATTCAAAAGCACTTTGTAAAAGTTTATTTAAACAAAACAACTATTCTGTTCTGAAAACGGTAGGTGTGATTTTAAATTACAAAATATGCGTCACATGTTTATGACGTCACAGTTCAGTATTTCATACAAGCTCCCATTTCTATGCTCGCGTTTGACGTTTAATAAAGATTTTCGAAGGTTAATTCCCTAGTAGATGATGCCCGCGACTTCGTCCGCGTGGACTAGGCTTTTTTATGTGGCCTATGTATTAATCCTGGTTATAAGCGATCTTCATTCCCAGCCAAATCGGTTCATTTGTTGTGGCGTGAAGGAGTAACACACACACACACACGCACGCACGCACATACATACATACACACACACAAACTTTCGCCTTTATAATATTAGTGTGTGTTTCAGCGTGCGGTTGCGCGGCCGTGGGCAGGTTTGTGTGCGCGTGCGCGGCGCTGCGCGAGGGCGGCGGCGCGGGCGCGGCGGCCGACGCCATCGGCGGGCTGCAGCAACTGCACATGTTCGCGCCCAATCACATCAACCTGCACGCGCTGGTGCCGCAGTTGTGCGTAAGTGGTTTACTTTCAGACTTTGAAGGTGTGCGGCGTTATATACACAAAATATCATTTATTTTCAAATATCATTGTCATACAAATGGATTTAACCAACAGCTAAGCTAAAATCTTTAGATTTTGTGATTTAGCTGCTGGATCTCTTCGTGATCGAAGATTCAGTTTTGATATAATACATTAATAAAACAGATTTTTTAAAATTCAGAGATACATATTAGAAAATACATGGTACAAGTAAATTTACTTTTACCTATTATTTTTATGCTTGTATTGTGAATAATCTGGGATTTTATGTATAATCTAGAATTTTATGTATAGTCCGAAATCTTATGTCTAATCCAGAATGTTTTGTATAATCAAGAATTTTATGTATAATCCAGAATTTTAAGTACAATCCAGAATTTTATGTATAATCCAGAGTCTTAATTCATGTTGTAGAAAGACCTGTCAAGCCCGGAGTTGTCAGTTCGCCGCGCGGCGCTGTGTTGCCTGCGCCAGTTGTCGCAGAAGGACGCGGCCGATGTCTGCAAATACGCCATGCTGGCCATCGACCACGTACCTGCCAGGCCATATTGTGGTATGACTTATCTTATCCCCTGGGAATAAAAAAATATCTTAAACCACGCGGACGAAGTCGCGGGCATCATCCAGTTAATAATAATGGGGAAAATATGCTGCTTTTTAGTGTTGACGAATATTTAACCCAAGACGCAATAACGACGGGGTGTTATAAGTTTGACGTGTTTGTATGTCTGTGTGTGTCTGACTGTGGCATCGTAGCAGCAGACTGTCGAACGGATTAACCGATTTTGATTTTTTTTGTTTGAAAAATGAATTAGTCAGGAGTCAATCACCGACCGATTTTCATCAAATGAAAATGAAGATGGCCGCCGCCACAAAATGACTGATTACACATTTTTTCACAACTCCCTCAATATGGGTATGAAATGAACGGGTTTGATTAAGTAGTATACTATACACTATGATAAATTTCAAATCCAAAATGGCCGCCATCACAAAATGGCGAATTACATATTTCTTTTAATTTCACATGTCGGGGGGTGTTTTGAATATTCAATTTACACTTGTTTCGACATCGACAGGTGTCGTGATAACAGACACGGGCCTCCCAGGCGCGTTGTTCGCGTACTTAGACATGGAGCGTGACAAAACGGCACTCTCTCACGCGCGAGACACGCTCACGTGCTGCCTGCTGGCGGCGGCGGGCAACCGCTCCGTTAGAGACTGGCTGGTTTTAGCTAAGAAAGTGTTGACTGTGAGATTGGGTAAGTATTTTTAAAATATTGGTACAAAATGCAAGTATCCTCCCCAATCTATGAGCTATATTAGAATTTAAAAAAAAATACGATATCAATATAATGTTGCAGAGACAATGTAAATTTCATTAAGAACTTGTATTGAAATCCTTATGCAAAAGGCGTATTATAAACACATTCGTTTAACAAAGTTTTTATAAGTTTCATACATAATTTAAGTAAATTTATAAAAGGTATACACGATTTATAGAACTTGTGAGGGTTACAAACAAATATTTCTTTAAAATTATCAGTTTTAGGATTAATAAAATAATACAACGTTATAAAGTAAATATTTGTAATTAAAAATTATTAATGAAGTATTAATAATACTTAGTTAATGTTAATTTAATTTAGGAAAATAGTCTGTAAGTTGTTTTTAATGTTAAACTTTTTTCTATCGAATTAGGCTGAGTACCTGTTAAGATAGATTTGAGTGTGTTGAAATAAATAAATAAAACAATACTGTGTTTTGCGAAAAAGTTATAAAAGAATTTTAGTAGCTTGTTCATTGAAATATAATAATTGTCCCTTTTTAGAGGATAGCAGCAATAACGAGACGGATTTCGATGCGGAAGGCGACGACGACCAAGCGGAGTTTCACGCGGGATCCGAGCAATCCACTCATCCGGCCGTACAACCCAGGTGGCCCACGCGGGTACTAATACATTTTTTAAATCAACTAGCTTTTGTCCGTGACTTGGTTCGCGGGAAGTGCGTGCGAGGTTTTTGAAAATTCCGCTGGAACTTCTTGTTTCTCTGGGATAAAATTTCTATAGGATAAAAAGCCTTTGTCGCACTTCAGGTTCTCAATGCAAAAAAATCACCTTGATTCGTTTCTCTGTTGCTGAGTGATTGAAGAAGATAGCATT
Organism: Hipparchia sbordonii; assembly: GCA_038048805.1. NCBI lineage: Eukaryota > Metazoa > Arthropoda > Insecta > Lepidoptera > Nymphalidae > Hipparchia > Hipparchia sbordonii. The sequence goes on along the minus strand of CM076114.1, from coordinate 4,692,189 downwards.
TAATTAATGAATTTTTTCAAGCGGGAAAAAATTAAAAAATTAAAAACTACGCCTTTAGACTTTCAAGATATCATTGCCATGAAAATTGCCAGAGAAGAAAACTTTCATCATAGTTGTGATTACAGTAAAAAATACAATTATTATTACTTTTTTTGTCAACGGTACGGTATGACGTCATTTTGTAACGGTCGACTACGGCCAATTTGAGATGGAAGTAATTGTTTCAGGTATTCGCAATGGAATGTATTCAGAAAGTGATGGGCGCTTGTGAAGCGACAGGGGACGGCGCACATTTTGATCTGGTCAAGGCGAAAGAGAAGATGTTAACTGATCCGAACGGTATGCTGTTCCATGTTCCATTCGAAATTCTATCATTTCATTCGAAAGCACTTTGTAGAAGTTTATTTGAATAAAAAAATATTCTATTCTACAAAGCTTACGTCACTCTAATCGATAATATTATTGAGCCGTGCTCATTTGATACAAAAATGTCTTATCTCGAGAAAAGTAGTGTTTTAAACTTGAATGTAGAAAAATAACCATTTCATGCTCTATGAAACCTAACTCACAGAAGAATACTACAAAGTAGTCCTTTACGACACATGTTTGAAAAAAAATAAAGAAATACCGAATTTTTGAGACAAAACAGTGTTGAGCAATATGTCCACATTGTGGCTACAACGTCATCGAAAAAAAAACAACTTAACGTCCAGTTTTGCCTAATTTAAATTGAGTAATCATCAGGAAATTATTGCCGAATTATTATTATTGTCGAATGAGGAGTCAATGGATTTGTTATTAAATGGTCCTAGTGACATAGGACTTCATTTTCTTTAAACAAAATCAATAAAACGGATACTATATCCAATTTTCCGTAATCGGGCTACATTTTGAAAACTTTTTTGTTATTCCAGCGGACTACCTGTCCCTTCACCTTTCGGACCTGGTGCGTATGGCGTTCGTGGGCGCGACGGGCGAGTCGGACGCGCTGCGGTTGTGCGGCTTGAACACGCTGCAGATCATCATACAGCAGTACGCGCGCGCCCCCGAACCGGACTTTCCCGGACATTTGCTGCTTGAACAATATCAGGCGCAGGTATGGTTTTTTTTTTTTTTTTAAATTTGATGACAAGATAGCCCTTGACTGCGATCTTACCTGATGGTAAGTGATGATGCAGTCTAATATGGTAGCGGGCTAACTTGGATGGGGTATAGCAGTGTAAATTCAACCCATACCCCTAATCGGTTTCTACACGCCATCGTGCCGGAACGCTAAATCGCTTGGCGGTACGTTTTTGACGGTAGGGTGGTAACTAGCCACGGCCAAAGCCTCCCACCAGACCAGACCAGAGACAATTTATTTATTTGTGTATTGTTATGATCTAGTAGCTTTTGCTCGCGACTTCCCACAGAACCTTTTCATTGAAACTGAACGGTCACAGGTTCGAGCCTAACCCGTTGCACTATTGTTGTACCCACTCCTAGTACAAGCTTTTTTATACCGGAAAAAACAAAATGTAATTTAACCGTGCGCTTAAGTTTGGCTTTTCACATTTAGCATGGTTTCTTTGTCAGTGCGGTGAAAGAAAGAAGAAATGCTCGGTTACCTTTGTCGATTACGTTTCATAGATTTGCTTTCGGCAGATTGTCAATACAAAACTGACAAAATATCAAGTTTATGCTCGGATAAGACTTATTATACATTTGTGAAATGGGCCCTAGTACAGCTAAGAAAAAATAAATAAATAAAGCCTTTATTTAAACATACAATTTATTTGTCCTGTACTACTTTCTAAACCTTAATTTGTTCTTTTTTTTTACTGCCTCGATAGCGTGTCTGTTTGCCCTTACTTGGCAAAGACCTCTTCCAATAATTAAGAAAAAATAGACTGTCTATCTATCTCTAATGTTGTATACTATGTAGGTGGGTGCGGCCGTGCGGCCAGCGTTCGCGGGCGACACCGCGTCGCACGTGACGGCGGCAGCTTGCGACGTATGCTCTGCGTGGATTGGCTGCGGCGTCGCTAGAGACATCAACGATTTGCGCAGGTATAACCCTCATTTTCGCAACCCTCATCTTCCCCATATTCTTGTATGCAGCTGAGACATGTTCAAATTCAAATTCAAAATTTATTTATTTCATGTAGGCCACCTTATAGCTCTTATGACACGTCATAAATCTACCACCGGTTCGGAATGCAGATTCTGCTGAGAAGAGCCGGCAAGAAACTCAGCAGTTGCTCTTTTCAAAAAATAAAATAATTTTACAATAAGTAACCAGACTAAGCTCAAGTCAGAGGAGCACTGTCTTCCTTTAACAAGGAATAAAAAAAAAACCAGACTAAGCTATGTATACAGTGCTTCCACAGTGAAGCTTCAAAAATGCAATACATATAATCCAACACATGTTAACATGGGAAGACAAATCAGACCCATTCCATGGACAATAAAAGCTGCTGACCGACATCGCATTGACGCTTTCGAGATGTGGTGCTGGAGGAGAATGCTGCGAATTCCGTGGGCAGCATACAGAACCAACGCATCGATACTGAAACAACTAAAAATCACGAGAAGGCTATCGACCACCCGTCTCAGGATACTCGATTACTTCGGCCACATTGCCAGAAGAGAGGGACACAATTCAATTCAAATTCAAAATTAATTTATTTCATATAGGCTAACTTGTAGCTCTTATGACACGTCATAAATCTACCACCGGTTCGGAATGTAGACTCTGCTGAGAAGAGCCGGTAAGAAACTCAGCAGTTGTTCTTTTCAAAAAAAATTTTTTTTTACAAAGCTATGCTATGTATACAGTGTTTCCACAATAAAGCTTCAAAAAAAAAATGCAAAAATGCCTACGTAGGTACACCAATCCAACGCATGTCAAGATGGGCAGCCAAAGCAGACCCATTCCCGTTGGTGGCACCCGTTCACGAGCATGACGCATGATCCAGCCATTGCTTCGCTCAACCATATTTGAGGGAACGTAACAATATAGAAAAGATTGTGATTACTGGCAAAGTTGACGGAAAGAGACCTTGAGGACGTAACCCAATGCATTGGTCAGACCAAATCCGCACCACTATCAATACTAAGGTCCACGAAGCCTTGCATGTCGCAAAAAACTGAGGCACATGGCGCGACATCATCTACAAAAGAGTCCTTGGTGGGAGGGGTCACGACCCTCAGTAATGGGGAACACGACACAGAGAGAGAGAACCCTAATTTTTTTTAAAGAATTAAAGTCTAGCTAAACTGAACTTATAATCTCTTCCCCCATATAAGCCTAAAGATTGTGTTAGGAGTGGGAACGATAAAAGTGCAACGGGTGGGGATCGAATCTGCGACCTTTCAAATAAATTAGACTTATTGTTCCAGAGTTCATCAGTTGTTGGTTTCCAGTTTGGATAAATTAAACAAAAAGGGCAACACCACTCTTATTTACAACGAAAGTATGGCCACACTGGAGAAACTATCTATATTGAAAGCTTGGGCTGAAGTAAGTTTATCTTAGCTATTATTTTTTTTATTTTTTTATTCGAGGACATAATAGGCGTTGAGTGCGATCTCACCTGATAGTAAGTGACGATGTAGTCTAAGATGGTAGCGGAATAATTTGGAAAGGGTTTATCTAAATATATAAAAGGCAAAAGTGACTGACTGACTGACTGATCTATCAACGCACAGCTCTAACTACTGGACAGATCGAGCTGAAATTTGGCATACAGGTAGCTGTTAGGACGTAGACATCCGCTAAGAAAGGATTTTGGAAAATTTCAACCCCAAGAGGGTTAAATAGGGGGTTAAAAATCGAACCTAACGTGAGCGAAGCCGCGGGTTAAAGCTAGTTGTTAAATATGGTCATTTATGTCATAAAAAGATAGATGAAAAATTCCAACTTTGAGCGACTCAAAGTCATGTACTAAATCTTTGGTTTTAGTCGACATGCCCCTAACACCCTATATATAAAATAAATAAAATAAAATTGGTTTCTCTTAGTGTGTCAGGATTCGCAAACCACTAGATTGTTTGAATCAATAACGTTTTATTAAAATTAATTAAGTTCCAATAAATAATTATTAGGAGCCGTAACCGCGCTTTTTTCTGTCGCTTTTTTCAATCCGTGTCATTTGTGACAAGTGACAGTTGGCGAGTGTCCCGCTTGTCTATGGGACAGATGACGAAGAGAGTCATAGATATGCCTTTAAGGCTCAAGACACGGAGCTACCCGCGAAATTCAAATTTAATTTGGTTTTTCGCCATTTATAAATGAATACGACAAAGTAGGCTTATGGTATTCAAATTGCGATAATGGCAGTATCATCTTCACACGTTTATATACTAATCTTTACGTAAAAGTATCCAGTTTAAGAAATTAATCAAAATAATGACTAATTTGTGAGTAGTGAGCTACTCAAACTCATTATTTTCCCGTCTCTTGGGCCTTAATGCCTTTAATGGTGATTCTACACGAACAGTTTCCATAAATATTTGTCATAATCCAGGTTTACATAGTAGCAATGGTGAGCAACGACAGCGCACCGGGTAGTTACGTCAAGCAACTCGACACTAAACCAGTCAACAATCGCGCCGAGATCGCAAAATGGCGGAACCAAGTACTCCAGAACAACAATCAGATAGACAACGCTAATCAGGAGAGTGAGGACGACGAGTATGGAGAGTTTGAGTCTAAAGGAGAGAGTTTGCTGAAGTTGGTGGAACCCGAGTTAGAGAGTTTGGGAGAGAATTGGTTGGCTGCTCTGAAGGATCACGCGCTTTTGAGTTTACCACCGGGTGAGTATCATTCTGTTATGTTAAATTCTGGATCTTTTCAATATCAGCAACTCAACAAAAGATTCAACTGAGTGCAGATCTGCCGTTCACAAGCTATAATGCCGTTAACTACCAAAACCATATTTCTTAATATAAATCCAAAAACATTTGATTTAGGGTTTATATTAGGAAATATGGTCTTGGTAGTTAACGGCATTATAGCTTGTGGACTGTAGAGATCCTTCTCTCACAGATGGGTTATAGGCCATGCATTGGCCCTATGTAAATTGGCAGATTTATTTTTAGGTAAATTATTATCAAACTGTTTGATTCATCGAACTGTTTCACAATGTTGCTACAACCTTTTTTTTGGATGACAAGATGTCCTTGACTGAGATCTCACCTGATGGTAAGTGATTATGCAATCTAAGATGGGCTAACTTGGAAAGGGTATGGCACATTCAACCCATACCCCTAAATCTGCTTCTACAAACCCTCGTACTGCAACGCTCTTCAATCTCTTGGCGGCACATCTTTGACAGTAGGGTGGTAACTAGCTATGGCCAAAGCCTCTTACCAGACCAGACCAGAGACAATTTAGAATTTATAAATTCCCAAATTGCCACCACCGCGTATCGAACCCGAGACCTCCCAGTTATAAGACTACAGCGCTGACCACTGCGCTAGGAAGGTCGTATTTTTCCATTCAACCCGTTTCAACTGACTTATTGGACATACTTAACAATTACATATAAACAACAATTGTCAGCCAGTCAGAATAGTGAGATTCTGCAAGTAACGGCAAAAATACATGCATAGTCGCTTTAAGCAGATAGGGTCCGTAACAGTGTGCTATTTCAGAATTTGCTTCTCAACTGCCGCATGGAGGCGGCGCGTTCTATTCGGCAGAGACGGCGGAAGCGTCGCGCGCGCACTACGCACGCGCATGGCCCTCGCTGCTGTACGCGGCTGCGTTGCGTTTCAACGCCACTATCGCTAATTCCAGCCAAACCACTGAAAATACAGGTAACCTTAAGTTTTTAATTTAGGAAGTAAGTATACGTATAGTCTTCGCCAATCTTTTGAATGTTGTAAACCACGCGGTGAGATGACTGAACTAGGTCATGCGAACATCGAGCGACCATCCTTAGGCCATATCCGGCTCGAAGGACCAAAACGGTCCGGAACTGCACTGAATGAAAATGTTTGAATATTGATTGATTGAAGGTTTTGGATGCTTGATAGTGCTATGAATGATACGCGCTCATATCCGGCTCGAAGGACCAAAACGGTCCCGAACCGCTCTCTCTGAATAAAAATGCTTAAATATTGATTGATAAAGCTTTCAGGCTTTAAATGCTTAGTATTAGTAGTAGTAGTACTTGGAAGATCTGCTTTTTCATGCCGTCATGAAAATGATTATAGTTTTTGTTGAATTTCAGAAAAATCCGATAATGGTGTCGATAATAGAAACAACAAGACTGAGAATGGAAATTGTGAGTTCTTCGAACCTGTCGATGAAAAATTCCATCTTCTATTTGGTAAGGTTCTAGTAAAATTATATTTAAAGTTTATGATCCTTCAAACATATCTATTTTAGTGTAAATTTTAGGAAAACTTCGTACACAAATAAACTAAATAATATAAAGCAAAATAAACTATAAGAATGTGCTTCGTGCTGAGTGGGCCGGTTTATTTTCTCTTATAATGTAATTTAGTTTTAGATTTACTTACTTTGCAAGCAGATTGCATTTTTATGTGTTTCATTGACCAATAAAATATTTATATGTATATCTATTTGATATTTAAAATTCTTCTCAGGTATTTGTATGGAAGCACTTTGCGCTCAACGCGATATGAGCACAGAAAATACAATAACAGTGTTGTTGTCTTTGGTCACATTACTCGATGCTCCGGAGAACAGAGCGAGATTGCTTAAAGACAGGTGAGTTCTCATTAAATTATATAAATATAGTATAAATGTAAAATAATACGGCCATAGTCGCAAAGTTATATGCCTGACAGAATTTACTATAGAATAGAATAGAAAAAATGTCTTGAGATGAGGGTAGTTGTAAAATGTAAAACTTTGTTTGCAGAGCGTTAGCCATAGCGCTGTTGGTGAAATCAGTCCTAAATCAAATAAACTTTGACAGAGTGCTTTTGAATCGTCAAGTCAATCTACCACTGAATAATAAGTGAATCTACGAGTGATGTCCTGAGACGAGGGTAGTTGTAAAATGTAAAACTTTGTTCGCAGAGCGTTAGCCATAGCGCTGTTGGTAAAATCAGCCCTAAATCAAATAAACTTTGACAGAGTGCTTTTGAATCGTCAAGTCAATCTCCCACTGAATCATAAGTAAATATACGAATGATGTCTGGAGATGAGGGTAGTTGTGAAATGTAAAACTTTGTTCGCAGAGCGTTAGCCATAGAGCTTTGTCAAATCATTCACCGCACGGGACTCACTCAGGAAAGTGTCGAGGCGTTACTGTTGGCTGCTGATGTCCTGCAGCCAGTGGTGGCGGGCGCCAGGGAACAACTGCGGAAGGCTATGCAAGACAAGATAAAGGGTATGTTACTTTTGTACGTCCTTGTCGCACTTTTCTCTATCAAAATTGACAGCTCAGACTCAAGACAGGGTTAAAGCGAGACAGATTTTGTGCATGTTTGTGTCTCGTTTTAACCTCTATCTTAAGTCTGAGCTGAGTCAGAGTACGCTCTAGATCTCAGCGTGAGAGGAGACTTGCACTCAGTAGTGAGACATTGATGGGTTGCTGATCATCATATAGAATAAATGGATACAATAATATAGGATGGAATTTGTTTTAGAACTCGCGCCAAACGAACCAACGGAAAGCATACCCCAATCAGTCCTAGAAGTGGTTCACACATTAGGCGAAGGAGGCCCCACAGGGGACTTACCTCCGGGGAAGTCCCTTGTGTTCGCCTGTCTGGAAGTGTGTGTCTGTTTGCTTGTGCGGAGACTACCCTCCTTGAGCCCGTTGAAGCAGGAGGGGAGGGTGGGGGTTATAGGAGTTCGCAAGGGGCTGGGCCTCCACGGAGACACGTTGTTGATCAAGAGTTTGGCTTCCATGTCTGATTTGACTACGCTTACAAGTCCTCAAGGTCAGTGAATAAAAGCATTAAATCCATTAACACATGCACGCACACGCACATCGCACCTACACCCGCAAACCCGCACACCAGCACGATCACGCACGCGCACGTGCACGCACACCCACACGCACGCGCACTCACACACACACGCACACACACGCACACACCAAACGCATACACACACAACACGCACACACACATACACACACTAAATTTTTCATGTCTTCATTCTGTCTTTGTTACTGTACGAGGACCACCGCAACACAGTTCATACATCTGCGGGATCATCGTTCTAATCTGTTCTCGCATCATTTTTGTAACAAACTTGAAATAAATAAATAAAAAATCGTACTCAACAACATTCTCCACAACAGGTGCCCTTTCCCTTCTACCAACGATTCTCTATCTCGCCACGGAGATCCTACGCGAAAGTAAAGGTGACCCCACACTGGCCGACGCAGGGATTCTTCTGCTACAGCAGGCGGCGGAATGCAAAGCTGTGCGCGTATATCCTGAAACATGCGAACAGCATGCTTTGCTGTTACAGAGCACGCTTGCTACCCTTGTGGATAGAGTAAAGTCTGGTAAGTGGGCCGATTTACTTTTAAATTAGTTATAATAGTTAGTTGTAATAAACTTATGCATGCCATTTAAATAACGGCATGGAAAAGTGTTATAATTGATCACTACTAATTGTACTATCACTCTACTTATTTCAAGGCATAATTTAATTTTGATTTTGATTAATAATAATACCTAATTTATAGTTAGGCTTCTCTTAAGGGCATTTGTGTATGTACTCATTTTTTGTGCGATTTTCTTTGAATATTTGTTTCTTTTATACACTTGTTTATTTATTTATTAAAAAAAAAGAATATCGGCCAAGCTGAAGTTTACTAATATCCTCCTATCCCTTCCAAATAAGCGGAAAGTTGGTCCTAGGAGTAGGTACGATAATAGTGCAACAGGTGGGGTTCGAGCCTGCGACATTTCAATTTTAGTCCGCACCTTTAACTGTTGGACTTTCTTATTTCCTTCATGCTGGGCTGGTTTCCACACTTAAACCAGTCATGGTCTGTTGTGTGTCTTTAACTGTTGGGCTATTGAGGCTTTTTTATTTTATAGAGGAACCGGATCAGCGCATAGACAACGTGACAGGTGCGCGGGCGATGGCGGCCATATTGGCGAGGGCCGCGCCCGCGCCGCCGCTGCACTACCCCTGCATCAACCACTTCCGGCAGTGCCTCGATACCAGAGACCATGAGGTACTTTGCCATCCATTTGCCCACAAGATTGTGTAGAAGTGTGCGTGACATATTTCTATCTCGTTTTAACTCTGTCTAGTGTTTCTGTATAGAGATAAGGGTTCGATATGTAATGATTATTTTCTGTATTTATTATTGTGATGAATTATGGCATCCTTTCACAGCACTACATCATTTTTTAATAATTTTCTGCGAGCTAGTCGCGCGACGAACTACTACGTCGGTCTTATTAAAAATGGTTTATCTAAGCGTTGATGTGTATGTATGATATAGTTTGACGAGTAAGATTAAGTAAGGTTGAAGTGCCCGTACCGCCGCCGCCCCGCTGCCCACAAGATTTGAGGCAGAGGTCTTAGAGGTTAATGTGTGTTGTGTCAGGTGTTCGCGTTGTGCTGCGGCGTGCTGCGCGGCGTGTGGGCGCGCGGCGCGCCGGCCGAGTGCGTGTCGTGGTGGGCGCGGGCGCTGGGCGCGCGCGTGGTTGCGCGGGCGGCCGCGGCGCGCCATGCCGCCGACGCGCAGCACGCGCGCGCCGCCGTCGCCGCCGTCTCCGCGCTCGACGAGCTCGTGGACGCCGCGCCAAACGCCGCGCGTGAGTGGGCGCCTTAATGCCAGTTTACTCGTACTAAATGTACAATATTATTCGAAAGAAAAATGTACCTTTCTTTAAAAAAAACAAGATCTAGGAGCTTGCTTACTTCTATAATTTATCACAATTATGCCAATTAAATTACTTATAATATTCCTTTTTCTCTTATAGAGGATCCTCACAAAGGTTAGAACATAATTTATCTAAGTATTATATATATATTACTCTTTATAGGAATATAAGATTTCATATTTGATATTGCGTAGTTATAATAATAATTTACTGCGGGGAGACAGTGACGCTAAAAGTGCTCTTACACGGTAATTATTGTAAAATTGTGTCTAAGATACTCGTATATACTTTACACTACAAAATATATGATGCAAAGTAAGACATGGTACAAACTAGGATCCACCGAGTTAAGTTAGAAATCAATTAATTAATGAAATTAATAGGATGCATTTTTTATTCACCAGGTATTCAGATGCTCTGGATCCTGGTGCCGATCGTGATCTCGTATCTACGCGAAGCCTCGGAGCTGCCGCGCGCGCCCGCACACGTCCGCACGCTGCACGAGTTCGCGTTACACTGGCTGATGCGCATCGGGCCCAAGTATCCGCAAGTGAGTTTATATTGTTGTCTCTTTTTCTCTTGTGGAAATATCTGTATTTTCCTTAGCTTAAGTGGTTTCTCGCAGAAAAGCGTAAACGACGCGCTAAGCACTGCGCATAGGACGTTCTTTCTCACTTTATGGACCATGAAATTTCGCTACAAATAAAAAACCAAACTTCGTAAGCTACCGTCAATTTGATTATGAATTATCTTTATTTTATAATTTTAACTTTGAATGGAATTATTTGAAGTGGAATTGAAAATAAAAGTAAGTTATACCAATTCAATATCATCGATTGTTACCAGGAGTTCAAAACAATGATGCAGCAATCATCGGAACTCCGCACGAAGCTGGAAAACGCGGTCAAAGCGAACCAAGCCAACCGCAACGCGCGTCGAGCCTCGTCCACGAGGCCCGCCTTCGACACTCGCCCCGCTAAACCCACTATTGAACTTAAGACAGACTTTAGCGACTTCAGGTAAACTGAGTAAAGTTTAGATCTATATTAGTCATACTACAGTGTAAGTCTAAAATAGAAGGAAATCGCAAAATCGCATCGCGCGACCTCCAAGCAAGGCCAGCTATTGAAACTCGGCCCGTAAAACCCACTATAGAACTTAAGATAGACTAGCGATGTCAGGTAAATTGTGTAACTAAACGTGACAGGTTTGAAATAAGTTTAGATCCATATTGATCATTCTAAAATGTAAGTCTAAAAATAGAAGGGAATCAAAAAATCGTATCGCGCGACTTCCAAGCATCGCTCGTTATTGCCACTCACCCTCCTAAACCCCCTATAGAACTTATGACCGACTTTAGCGACTTCAGGTAAGCTGAATAAGTATATAGATCTATATTGGTTATACTACAATAAGTAAGTAAGTAAGTCTGAAATAAAAGGGAATCAATAATCAAATTACGCGACCTCCAAGCATGGCTCACTATTGATACTTGGCCTAAACCTACTATAGGACTTAAGACAGACTTTAGCGACTTCAGGTAAACTCCTAAAGGTATTAGTGAAAAGTGTTGAAAATTGTTTAGATTGATATTGGTCATTGACAAAAATGTAGCTCTAAGATATAAATTAATCAAACGGAATAACGCCACGCGAAGTTCAAACGAGGTGCGTCGTTGACACTCACCCCGTTAAACTAACTATACAATTCGGAGTTCGAAACGAGTATTTTTATATTTTTATTAATTGTAAATCGTTTGAATCGTTAACCTTTCGGGTTTTAGTCCTTCGCCCTGACCATTGCGCTTTTGGGGCTTTTTTTGCAGGCTTATGATTTCTTTGTCATTGCGCGTGGCGTGCGTTTGATATTCGGCGCTGATCGACTTTTTCTTTTATAAGAATACCGAGCGATTACACCTTCTACATAAAGAATTTAGGCGGAGTATACGTTAATATGTTTAGACTAACTGATTATTTAGACGAATATTGGTCAATACGACGAATATATTAAAGAAACGAAAATATATTAAAAAAATATTGTTAAAATAAGTAGATTTTAAGTTTTAACCAGTACTGTGTAGGACTATTTTTAGTATATATTGTCTAACAAAATTATATGAGAATATTCGAAATATAGTAAATAATTAATGAGAAAGTTGCTTAGCGACTTAGTAAATGAATTCATCGCTTCGTAAAGTATACATACTGTGTGAGTTTTAACACATTTTCTATTACTTCCTTTATATACATAGTTTAATTTATTTTCTATGAAATGAGTCACTCACACTTTACCATTTGCATGGTGTGCAAAATTGCAGTCAAAAGGTCTCATTTCATTTCAAAGGAAAGATTAAATTGGTTAAGGGACTGTATTGAGAGGCTAGGTATCTACGTAAAGAGAATTCCACTTAGGGGATGATTTTGGTATGTTTGCTGAAAACATGCATGAGTATATTGAACTTAATGAAATACAGAGAAAACAGAACAGTTTACTGTGATAGAATTTTTGAATTATGGAAATGCCAAATTTTGTTGTTGCATACGAGTTCTTATCTTGGTATTTGGTATATCGTATCCACCCACTGCCTTAAACTTCCAATGTTTAGGGGATAATGTACACAGAGTTGAGTTTTCGAACTGCAGAGGATTTTTTCCGCATTTAATTCATTTTTGCCCAATTTAATAGCAGAGAATCGTACTGAAACATTAAAAATCCTATACTGCCGTACCATGACAATATACTGTATCTAAAAAACAAGCATTTGTCACGATTTTCTGTTGTTTTTTTTTATCATTATGTTATACGAAATACTGCGTATTTGCATATGAAGTTTCTTTGTATTTTTAGGAGTTAATTAAAATATTTAAATGCCATTTTTTTTTTATTCGATTACAAGATAGTCCTTGACTGCGATCTCACCTGATGATAAGTGACGATGCAGTCTAAGATGGTAGTAGGCTAACTTGGAAGGGGTATGCAACCTATACCCCTAATCGGTTTCTATTCACCATCGTGCCGGAACGCTAAATCGCTTGGTGGCACGTCTTTGACGGTAGGTTGGTAACTAGCCACGGCCAAAGCCTCCCACCAGACAAATGCCATTATATTCTGTAATCATGTGCGAGGAACTCATTTATCGCTGTTACGATAAAACACTGTATCATGGCAGTATATTAATAGATAACAATTTTATTAAATCATTCCACAAATGCAAACTTTGTGTATATTATTCCTATCTAGAGTACGATGTTCCGAAATGATTACGTTTCTATTAGGCGGAGTATACACGACTATTTTTAAATGGTTCTATTCCATAAGTGAAGATGGAAATATACTAATATTTATAATAATTAGAAGGAGGAATTTAAAAATTATCGTCTGTATTCCGCCTTATAGTATTTATAGTGTTTTTAAGACAGACTATATTGTAGACTATTATCTAAGAGACTATTAATAATAAAGTAAAAAGTTGTTAATTCATGTTCGTTTCATTTACGTACCCTAATTTAAATTGAATACTTATTGAAACAAAAAAGTCATTATGTACAGTGATTTATTAAAATTTATTTAACTGTAATTAAGTAATAATATAATGTCACAAGTTGTTTTCGTCGACTGCCATTGTCACTTCTGAATTAATCTGCTTTTCGTCTCCATTTGATTTTCCATCCATTGGCTTTTCATCGGAATTTTCCAATTTTGTCACTTTTGTTTTCCCTGAAATAATATTCCTTTATTTAATATGTATGTAAATAAAAGTAAGTATTATTTTATGCCCTATTTAAGACGCAGATTTTTAAGGTTCAAAAGGTATCAAATAGAAAATTTGACAAAAGAGTGGAAGTACCAGAGTCAACGGGTTGTAATGCTGAAGGGGCAATATGGGTGGAGCACAATGTTCGAAGATGCACAATACACATAGATGTTTTGGTCCAAAAATATATGCATATCTGACTTCGGAGTTACTTGCGCATAAGCATTTAAATGGACGCACATTCGCAATAACGTTTCAACCCACAAAACTTTGTCAAATTAAATACATAATGTAAAGGAATAAAGTTAACTTTTCAATTGATAAGATGTGTTGGTTGACTCTTTATTGCATATGTGCGTCCAAGTATCATGTGCAATAGTCATAGTGAATAGGAAAATATCGTATGGAAACCGACACGCTTGAGAATTCTCCATAATGTCCTCAAAGAGTCTGTCGATTCGATTTTGGCTTGTGTAGTGGCCTATTAGCCCTTAGACATATCACAGGGCTGCGGTCAGTAGTGAACCAGGGCCCCAAGTCTGCTATTTTACATGTCATTGTCATTGATCCGCAATACAATTACAATTCAATTATCATTGGTCCAAAATTTCGTAGTCTACTAAATTCACAATGGTCGTTCGATTTCTTATAATTGGATTGTAATTCAATGATACCTCGGTATTGCCCTTAGCTTAAAAAGCGTTTGCCGAAATGAGTTTAAAAAAAAACTACATATTAAAAACGTTTATTTAAGCTAGATTCAAAGCTAGATGTGTCAGTGGCAAACCATCGGAAAACAATTGTGACGCCATTGAATTAGTAGACTACCAAAATTGCTAAAAGTAGCAATTGGGATGTCACTGATAGACAATTGAACTACAATTGCAATAGCAGACTTGGGCCCCAGGTGGCTCTGAATTGAGAACTGCGCTCAATAGTGAGCTGTTGATAGGTTGCTGATGACATTGACGATGGAGAAGTTCTAAGGGTAGAGGAGAGAGTAAAGAACTCACTTAGTTTGAAACTCGGCGGCAGAGTGGCGACAGTGAGGTAGCCAGTGTGCCCCGGCGTGCTCTGTGGCCACGCTCCTACCACGTAGCTCTTCTCGCTATTGGGTTTTTCTTCCACGGGGTTATCAGACCCCTGAAATGAAAAAGAAAGTAATATTAATATTACAAATATTCTAGAATTTGTTTTCTTTTTTTTCCTTTATCAACCGATGGATGACACGCAGAAGATTTTGTCCACTGCTGGACAAATGTCTCTTGCGTGGACTTCCACATGTCTTGCACAGTTTAATGATGATGTTTAATATTTTTTCAGTATTGTCATCTGTTATTTTAATTTTATTTAAAAATAACTGGCTCATATTAAGTTGTATAAACGCTGCTGATTACTTATAAATAAATAAAACAAAATAAAAATAAATGCTTATAGGTACCAACCCACAACATCTTTAAATGATGGTTGTGTTTAGGTTTTTGAAATCAAGTAAAATCAAAGAGTTCACTCTTTTATTGAAAATGCAACGTACATAATATCTCAGAGCCATATTTCTTCACGATCGGTACAACACTTGTGCCGTTACAAGGTCATAGACAGACAGCTAAACATACGTACAGACTATCGCATTTATAATATTACTTATTAGTATGGCTATGGGATTCTATTCGGCATATCAAAGTCACAATAGAAGTAGAAGCGGGTGTCAACAAAGAGCTCTAATTATGTAGGTACATAGCAGCTGAACGCGCTGATGAAAGGAGGCGCTTTCGGCGAGTGCGACTCTGTCATTATATTATGAGTGTGGCGCCACCGCGAGAGGTGCTGTTATAAAGTTACGACATAGGTACATCTTAGGAAGACAACACAATGACGGGTATCCACTATAAATATTTTTTTTAACCCTTCCAAAAATTCTTCAATGATTTGACGAATGGCACAGTGGTAGATAAACGCTGTCTTAAATGGAAGATCTTCCCAATGGGGTCCCGACTCTTTAAGTCAATATTATTTAACGGAATTCCAGATTACTAGACTTGTTTTATATCCTTTCCAGTTTTTATTTACGCGACTTCATTCGCGTGGATTGCAGTTTTTGAATTTCCGCGGGAACTCTTATTTTCCGGGATAAAAAGCCTATGTGTTATTCCAGACTATAATTTATCTTTGTGCCAAATTTCAGCCAAATCGATTCAGTTGTTGCAGCGTGATTGAGTAACAAACAAACATCCATCCATCCATCCATACATACATCCAAACTTATAATATTAATAGGATTAACTTGTTTTATCCCTTTCAGTTTTAATTTAAAATTCAATTTTTATGACACAATTGGGTTTTTGATTTTTTTAGTATTATATTTTTTAATTTATCATAAATGTAAATACAGGGTGACCGGAAATGAAATACATTCCTTGCAAGGGGTTAAAGTAGAGCACATTTGCAACTATTTTAGTCATATGATACACTATCCGAAACTTGGCCATTTCTGAGTTATTCAAGATTTAAGATTTTTTATTAAATACCCCAGTTTTCATGTTAAAATGTACCCTTGAAGTGAATTATACGAAATTTTGTTTATTGTTTTATTGTTTTTGCGTAGGCAAGTAACCAGAGTATCATTCAAAACCAAAATTAGCTAGAAAACACATCAATTTTTTTAGTTAAGGCAAAAGAACAAGTGTAATTTTTAGAAAAAAACTCATCTTTTAGGTAAATAAATCAAGATTTTCCAAAAATAATGTATGGAATGTTGCGTACAAATTACTAAATTAACTTCCTTAGTTCATAAGCTATTCAAAAAGACACAGACGTCAACAAAAAACTACGTGGTTGATTTACAACCCTGCTAAAAAATCGAGTAACCCGTTTCCTGGAATTGTTTTCTACATTGTCTTATCGCGCACGTGTATGGTTTTTTTGTGTTTGGTGACGCCGTCTTGTGCAACATGGGACATTGCAATGGCAATAGGGATCATTGATAAAAAGGACAATTATCGCCAGTCAAACTTTTAGTTATTTGGGTCAGATAGTTTCAAACATCTTCTGAGTACAGACCTATCGTTGCATTCTAACTACGGTTTTGGAAGATGTCCCATTAGCCACCAGAAGACATCTTATTTATCAACACGATGGTTGTCCAGCTCATTTTCGGCTCAGTGTACGCCAGTGGATGGATGAAGAATATCCACTTCGTTGTATTGGGCGCGGCGGACCTATTCCGTGGCCCGCAAGAAGTCCCGACTTAACACCTTGCGATTTTTATCTTTGGGGCCACATGAAAGATCTGGTCTATGCTACCCCGTCAACACCGAAGAAGAGCTCCGCGAGCGAATTCAGAGGGCAGCACAAGCAATGCGACAAAACCTGACAACAAGGGTAACAAAAACGGAAGTCAGAAAAAGACTTCGGGCTTGTATCAGAAAACGTGGTTCACATTTTGAACAAGAATTGAGATAATGGTTTTGCAATGAAAAATCATAACTTGTTTCTCTTTTAAGACTCGAAGACAAATAACAACATAGGTACAAACACATTTTCTTAATTAATTTTTCGCTAAGCTACTGGAAGTTTTAAATTGATTTTAAAATCAACCTTGTAGTTTTTTGTTGACATCTGTGTCTTTTTGAATAGCATATGAACTAAGGAAGTTAATTTAGTAATTTGTACGCAACATTCGATACATTATTTTTGGAAAATCTTGATTTATTTACCTAAAAGATGAGTTTTTTTCTAAAAATTACACTTGTTCTTTTGCCTTAACTAAAAAAATTGATGTGTTTTCTAGCTAATTTTGGTTTTGAATGATACTCTGGTTAGTTGCCTACGCAAAAACAATAAAACAATAAACAAAATTTCGTATAATTCACTTCAAGGGTACATTTTAACATGAAAATTGGGGTTTTTAATAAAAATTCTTAAATCTTGAATAACTCAGAAATGGCTAAGTTTCGGATAGTACATCATATGACTAAAATCGTTGCAAATGTGCTCTACTTTAACCTCTTACAAGGAATGTATTTCATTTCCGGTCACCCTGTAGACAAATAACTACCATACATAGACTGCTTTGCCGTAGTCGGGGGAAAAAAATGACAGCGTAAAAACGTCTGAAGCGAGGATCTAATCACAATTAGAGAGTGTAATTTTGTAATGTAAACAGTTATTCGATAAGCAGTCGCTATTAGCGAGTAATTACAGTGTTATTAGAGTCCGATGCCGTCATCTCATCACCTGTTCAACATCGAGCGACGCGACTGTTCAAGGGGGAGTCGCTATAAGCTTTTTGCCAAAGTACAAGCCTACGCGGGCAGATAAACGAACGCCACGGAACTTTCGTTATTATAGTATAATCGCCGATGTAAAAATTGTAAATTATGTTCTATTATTATGTATTGATGTTGAGATATAAGCTTTTACCTGTGATTTCATTTACCTTGAGTTAGTTTTTTTAAAATACCGCGGGCACCCTCTGTTTTTCTGAGACAAAAGGTAGCCTGTATCAATCTCCCTCTTCGTCGAGGGGTGAACAAATTCTTTACAATATATTGTAAATGTGAAAGTATATTTGTCCTTCAATCACGCGGCAACAGAGCAACGGATCGAAATATTTTTTGGAATGGGTATAGTTGAGGACGTTAGACACGGGATTTTTAAAACTAAAACTACTACCTCGGTGAAAACCTATTATTATTAGCTATTAGTCACCTTAATTTTTTTATGTAGCTGTATAATTTGTAATTTATAAGCTGTTGGTTTTCCAAAAAAAAAAAAAATGCACGCGGAAGCGGTCGCGGGCATCTGCAGCTAATGCGAGATAATAATGATAATTATGTCGTTGCGCTATAGTATCTATAGTATTCTATCTACTCAAGTTTTGCAGGGCAGCTTTTCGGTTTGGCAGCCGTGTCGCTCTGTGGCTGTTAAATGTGTAAGATCAACAGACGGGCGCATAACGCATTACACACCAGACACCTGCGCCGTACGTGCTGATGACGCGCCAGCCGCGGGACTGGCGGGTGAACAAGTGCTCTGCAATATATTGTATATGCGGAAGTGTGTTTGTTCTTCAATCACGCAATAATGGAGCAACTGATCGATGAAATTTTTTGCATGGGTGCAGTTTGAGGACCTGGAGAGTGACATAGGCTGTTGATACAGGAATCAATAATTAAGATTTCTTCTTAAGAAAATAGAAACTCATGAACAGACAGATATTGTCCCTAATATCAGAAACATGGTATGCTATCATTCCGTTAATGGAAATAGGATACTTTTAACCTGTGTAATGTCCCCAAGGGATTTTTAAAACTTTTATGAGAAATCAAAGCTTAATAAAAATAAAACGTATGAATCTTTCAATAGGTATATTGTCGAATACAAGTGAAAAGTTTCAATTCTAGTCGACATACCTAACTGGATCGGAATGACGTTCCAAACGAGAATCGAGACAATAGTTATATCTAGAGTTGAAATAAACACAAATATTTTTTAAACATTTTTTTTAAAGAATATTAGGCAAGCTGAAGTTGACTAATATCCTCCTATCCCCTCCAAATAAGCGCAAAGCTTGTGCTAGGAGTGGGTTCGACAATAGTGCAACGGGTGGGGTTTCGAACCAGCGACCTTTCAGTTTTCAGTCCGCACCTTTAACCGTTGGGCTATTGAGGCTTAGAATATATTATTTAAACGATAAAGAGCCTATGACTGGGCACGTTATTATACGCGAATGTACCTCTCCAAGGGGGTCAGGCGCAGTTATTATCGATGTCACGGATGGGTCCGACGCGCTTAGCGTCTCGTCCTCCAAATAAAGCCACTAAACAACTTCATGCTCTATTTTGCCTATGGGTGTATTGATGCAATCTACATACATGGGCACTTTCAGTCTGTACCGTATGCCGTTAGGCTATTAGTTATTAAGCCTCGTTGATCCAGTGGTTAGCGAGTTTGACTGCGGTTGACGAGGTCCCGGGTTCGATTCCCGGGTCGGGAATTTCTTATCAGAAAAACCCATTTCATTTTTTGTCACAACCCTGGTGAATGAATGAATGAATGAATGAATTAATATACTTTTACCTGGTGAACTCAGAGCCTCATCATCTGCAATCGAACATATACTAACGTCTACACTAGAGAGGCAGTTGTTGGTATGTATGTACTGCCTTCTTCAAACTATAACGTCGCTAATCAACATTTGGCCAAATAAGATTTTTTAATGCTATCTTACTTTTATTCTCTATCAATCAACCTTACTGCTGTAGTTTTTGATATAGCAATGTGAAAAACAACGTTTATTAGTAGCTCACTACTTTAGCTTTAAGACCGCAGTGTAGCTATTAGAAGTGGAAATGGGCGAGGCACATAGTTCAAAGAGCTAATGGCTGATGATCGTTGGAGTCCCGAGGTGCTGGCGTGGCGACCCCGCACCGGGAAGCGCAGTGTTGTCAAACCGCCCCACTAGATGGACTGACGTCATCAAACGAGTCGCAGGGAGATGCTGTATTCAGGCGGAGCAAGCCTGTGGAAGTCCATGCAAGATACCTTTGTCCAACAGACGTCTGTCGATTGATAAAGAAGAAGAAGTGCTGTACGAGTAAGTAGGCACGCAGTACACACATAATATGAGGAATGGACCTTGAGCGGTGAGGAGATTACACTAATTTGGAGCTTGGCCATCGTACGCGACCGCAAACCGAACTTATAGCGGCCTTGGCAACAAAACACCTCTTTACCTCATTATTATTACTAGTTTATTTTTTTTGAACACTGCTTGCGGTTTATGTCATATTAACTGCTGTCGCTTTGCAGATTAGCTTACACACCTATTTACACGTTAAAGAAAGAAAATTTCTTTTAATAACCATCCTTTCAACTCATCGCCGGCCACTGAACTCTACAAATTAATTTATGAAATTATCAATGAAATCATAGATTAATTATAGATGTCGGTGCACCATTTGCAATGTTATTAGTTCCAGAGACTCTCGTATGTCAAATGTTCATGCGCTTCAAATTTATCCATAATTATGCTGTCATTTTTATAGGGACAGTAAATCATATATTAATTACAGAAATCAGTGTCGCCGTACTACCACTTGGCACAGGGCTTCTTTCAACTAAGAGCAGAAGGGTTTAGGCCAAAGTCCACCACGCTGCGGATAGCATTGTAAACCTTGGCATATAGCGGCGATAGCCTAGTGAACTTCGGACTTCATTTTCAGGGGGTCCGGAATTCCTGACACAAGCAGACCTCTAACTTTCCGGAGTTACTTAGGTATGTTTTAAGCTATTCAAATTCAAATTCAAAATTTATTTATTTCATGTAGGCTAACTTGTAGCTCTTATGACACGTCATAAATCTACCACCGGTTCGGAATGCAGATTCTGCTGAGAAGAGCCGGTAAGAAACTCAGCAGTTGCTCTTTTCAAAAAAATTTTTTTTACGAAGCTATGCTATGTATACAGTGCTTCCACAATAAATAAAATTAAATATAACCATTATTTAATTGCTTAAATATGAATACCGATGTTTTGTTTCAACATTAAAAGCAAATACTGTTTCATTGTTTAAAACACAACTGCGAAAACTCAGAAAAGTGCGTGCCTGAGATAGAACCACTGGTACATATCATCGCTCATTCATCATGAAGACATTAGACATCCTACTAGTAAAACAACAACATAATCCCAGCACAACGATCGCAATGCGATCATGATCAGTGTCCGTCTGTCCGTGGCAGCGGGCACGCTCCGCGCCGCAATTACGTAACATAAATTTATTCAAACCCGAACGCGCATGCGCCGTGATCGATGGCCCCAGCCCGGCCCGTTCGGAAACGCAACAAAATGTTGTTGCGCTTTTGATTTATCGCTACAACTTTATGTGGTGCCTAACTGCCTCAAATCACTCTTAATTTACCTACCTACTCTTTTAAAGAGGAGTGCCTTCCAAGCGCGCACCATACAAACGAAGAGCCAATAAGCCATGCTGGACATGACTAATAGTCACTTAATTCTTTTCCCTCCAATTACTACTACGAAACTGTGGAACCAACTTCCTGCGACGGTGTTCCCACTAAATTACATCATCGGGTTATTCAAGGGATGGACCGACTTTCTGAAAAGCCGGCAACGCATTGGTGGTGCCTCAGGTGCTACAAATGTTCATGGGCGGTGGTTAATCACTTTCCATTAGATGACCCGCCTGCTTGCTAAAAATTGGACTTGACAAAAAATGAACTTCATAAAAGTTATCAAAGACACTAGTGATCATTATTTTTCTCGACTGGCTAGTTATGTAGAAATCTACTGCACCTATTAGAATTACTAAAAAATCATACATCACAATTAACTACAAAAGTGACCATAAACTAGATAAAACGTAAAACGGGCGACGATATAACCTTGTAATACTACCGATTAAGATTGAGCGGACTTTAAGTTCAGATTAAAACATAAAACCTTCATGGTGTCAACATAAAATTTAAACTCTCCGATGGATGACTCGGGAAAAAAGTAAATAAAAATTAAAAAAAAAAAAAAAGAATGACCAGCAAAGAGGCGCATTAAGAATTGAGATAAGAGAGATGGACGAGCACTCAGCGGCGAGCGGCCATCTTTATTATTATTTATTGACACTTAAAATAATTATCTACTTGTAGTTTGGCCCGTGCCGAAATGTTACGGTTCCGAAGTTGTAGATAAACATTAAACATAGCCAATCACATTCATCACCATCATCAACAACAATACATTGACGGTTTACTACTGAGCGCAGGTTCCTTTCAGAGATGGATTATACGCGATGGTTATACGCTATAATCCACCACGATGGCCCAATGCTAATTGGCAGACTTCAAACCCCTTTGAGAACATTATGGAGAACTCAGACGTGTAGGTTTCCTCATGTTGCTTACACACATAACTCCGAAAAGTCAGATGATCGAACCCACGAACTCCCAAATCCGCTCAATCCTACTAGGGCCTAGTGGTTAAGACAGCGGTCTTGTAAAAGGTCAGCGGAAAGGTAAAGGAGCAGTGATAGCCTAGTTATTACCTTCTATTAAGCGAAGCAAAATATATTGTTTGTAGTAATCCTTTCTCATTTCTGTAGTCTGAGCTTCTAAGTTTTAAGCTATTGCATAGCTTCTATCGCGGGCCAGCGTGGAGACCGAATCCAGAAATTCCGTAACGAAAATAACCTGACACGGGACTCCTCTACGGTGAGCCGCTAGATGGCGTTGATAAAAAATGCTATGCAATAGCTTTACCGCGGCAGTCCCCGAGTGCCACACGTCTTTTTTTTAGTTAAGGTCTTAGATAAGAGAAGGCATGGTGTTACCAGGTGTTAACTACATATAAATGAGCTTTAGAATCATTATAAAAAATACTTTCGCTTTCCAAATACGTCTGATCGCTGAAACCATTTTTCCAAGATACCCCAAATATAAGAGCGTATTTCATTATCTTCAAGTAAATTTTCACTGACAAATAATTTTGGCAATTTGACAGATTTCCTATACAAAAATTGACAAAACGTCAACTTTATTCGTCGTCAATTTTTGTAACACGGTACTACGCGATGGTAAAATATGCTCCAAATATTTGGTTTTACAGTTGCCCATCTTTTGTCAGTTTATGAGGTGAATTAGGAAGACAATTAGGACAAATACGTACAACATCAGAAAAATCAACAAAATATTTAAATAGGTATAATCCGTGAGGGAAATGAATGCTATAAAATTAAAATGTATGAATCCTTATCGTATGCTTAGCGCTAAAACGATTTATTTTTACCTTTTAACCGAAATGCAGTTTCTGAGAAACGATGCGATAATGCAAATGATCGCAGCGTAAGGACAACATCCGCGATAAAGTGACGCGACTGCCAAAATGACGCGACAAAATACGGGTTTTATCACCGGAGCCACTGAGATGTATATTACCAGAGGCCCTAGTGAAAATTTTCAAACTTACGTTAATTGAGTGTAAATCTGTCTATTGCTTAGATACTATTTTTGGAATAGAATACCCAGCTGAACATGGGAAATATTCTCTTTCCTTTAAATAAGCGGAAAGTTTGTATTAGGAGAGGGTACGAAAACAGTGCAACGCCTGGGCATCGAACCTTTGAGTTTTCAGTCCGTAATTTCCTATATTAAAATAAGATATATCCAATTTGTATAGATTTTAAAGCTGATTCTTAACCTTTATCACTTTTCATTTAATCAAGTGGTTAGAGGTTTGCAGTTCCATAGAAGTATCTCGATGGGTTTTATCACCGGCGCTCGTAACTGTCTCGGATAAATGCCTCTTGGATTTAGACGTTTGTCCGTATCGACTATCGACACAAATGAGGGATAAATAAACGTAAAAGGTTGAAGGGGTTTGAGATATCGTAAAAAGCGTCGGTAGCGGTCAAAACGCCTGTACGCGATATACGCCCCTTCTATAAACATACCTAATAATTATTTATTTCAACGTCTGTCCAAAAAGAAACTGTCCGGTCATAAAGTGCACTTTTTTTTTATTCGATGACCAGATAGTCATTGACTGCGATTTTTCAAAGTTTCTAAATTGATTAAAAAAAGATAATAAGTAAAGAAAGAAAAACACACCTTTTTTGGAAGTCGGTTAAAAAGTAGCCTGAGTTACTCATTATAACATCAGCTATAGCCATCAGCATCAGCCATCAAATAGACAGATAGACAGAATAAAAATTTAAAATTTGATTTCTTGTTACCTTTTGTATTTTTTTAGTTAATATGCATTTAATAAAAAGCAGTGATTTAGAACTTACAAACAGTCACTTCAATTTTATTAATAGATATAGATAAATATAGTAGAACAATATAAGAATAGATATGTATTGATATAGAATAATATACGCAACGTTTAAACGTTGCGGTGCCTATCGTTTATCAATCGCACGTTGCACTGCCATCTGTCAGTAATGAGAGCGAATGAATCATGATCCATACATCCAGTGTGAACTCGGCATAGCAACTATCCCAATAGTTAATATACTGCCCAAATACATGAGGAATAAAGACTATGTTCGGTTGAAATAGTTTAATAATGCTGCTCATTGTACTTGACTAAATAAAACAACGAAATAAAATATCCAAACATGCCAATATAGCTATACCTACCTATTTTGTAATTATTACGGTAATGACTAAATCTAACTGTCGTTAATTTACTTAACCTAAGGGGTTTTTGATTTTACATCGACAAAAAGTTTTCTATTTCTGTAGGATACAATAAACTATCATTTTGTCAAAAATAAATATTATTCCATCGGTGGTAATTTTGAACAAAGAAATAGACATATGAACAGAAAACACACAGTTTTGTATTTATAATAATACTAGCTGATGGCCTCGACATCGTCCGCATTTAGTTTTAAAAATCCCGTCAGACCTCTTTGATTTTCCGGTACAAAAAGTAACCTATGTCACTCTCCATATCTCCATACTCATGCCGATCTGTTGCTCCGTTATAAACCAACAAACAAACACAATTTCGCATTTATAAATTGTATTGTAGTAAAGATATTAATATAGAGGTAAGAAGTAAGAGGATTAGTAAGGATATTATCATCTAATGAACCCCAAAAAAATTACTCAGTTCGGCGTTATTGGTATAAGTTTCCTCTAGATGTCATTGTCACCATAAAACGTCCACAAATTACCCACAGCCCCGAAGTAAGCAATTCGGATCAACATAAAAGGTATTCCTGTCAGCTATAAAATGTGTACGGAATTTATGGCGGCTTTGATGTGACGTAAACTTGAAGTAAGCTTGAAGTTTGTTTACGCTTCGTCGTTTCCAGCTCCCGAATTCGAATTCCGTGGGTGTAGGCTACCGTGCGGCACCGGTTGGTCCTTTGTGAAACTTAATACGCGTAACGTAACGCGACAATATAGGCGTTTGCAATTTTGACCGTGCCCATTTGACGAGGGCTTTTTCAAAACGCGATATGTCCAAAATATTAATTTTTTAAACTGAGTATGAGGTCTTCTTACCTATGCTAAAATACATCATTTCACACCTTAAACAAATGTAAAACAGGATATTATGCTACTTAGAAAATTGGACTTAAAAAAAAAGGGATCTGAACAAAACAAAAAAAAAAACGCCACAGTTCACAATTGATTAATTTCGTAACAAAAGAGGGTGTCTCTTACTTATTAGGTTGTTATCTCTTCAAAAGGGGTAGATAATTTTCTTACAGATTATTATTAGTATCATCGATCCGTTTCTTTTACAATCAGTTTTTTTCTATTTTGTGAAAAATAAGTTAACATGCACAAATCCCGTTTTGAAAAGACCCTCATTTATTTACCCCGGGCGGAAAGAGAGGAGTGTTATAAGTTTGACGTATTCTCACTTAACGTTAGGTGAGATTGCAGCTTGTCCCATTTAAATTGGAAAAGAAATTCCACCTCTAAGGGCAGTCGCAGATGGTTTTTCCGATTCTATCAATACATGTACAACGTCGTGTATACATGTACAATACGTGTATAGTACGTTTATCTCACGAAGTTATGGGCGCTTTACTTGTGGTCACGTCGTGTACATGCACATTGCGTAAGTGTGCGCGCCTGTCAGGAGCCTCGGTCTGGCGCGAGCAAGCTCTCGCTTCCAATTATACAGATACGACACACACACAACCATGAGCCACGAGCCCTCGTGAAATGAGGGAACTATCCGACTTTGATGATTTTTTTCTTATCAATCCTCACTTTTAACAACTGAGCTGTTGAGGCTAGATCGTTCGTAAGCACAATAATTATTGCACATCATAATGTTAAAGACAGTCGGTTTGTGATCGTGACCGGATCCTGCCGGTTACGTATCGATGATTGAAGCACTTAACGGTGATTGATTTGGGTTTTGAAACGCCTGACGAGCGCCGACATTATGCGGTGACGTATTAGCCAATACAGCCAGCCCTTTAAGATGATTATTACCAAATAATTTGTGAAATCAGACTCTGGATATGTTTACAATCTCGTTTAATAATTAGCTTGTCCAGTTATTAATTCACATCACTTAGAATTACAACGCAACATATTTAGGTTAGGTTCACAATTTTGCATTAACCCACACGTGCCACAGAACATTACTTCGCACCGACCGTCGCCATGATAGTGTAGACCGGCTGGCGCCATAAGTCCGCTCCCCGCGCCGCGAGCCATCGCTCGTAGCGACATCTATTTCCTTCAGCGCGTAACAAATTACTATTAACCTCAAGTCAGCAGAATAACGGTAAATCTAAATGAATTAATAAATAAGACTTTTATTACTGAAAGCTGATGGTAGCGGCTTAACTTGGAAGGTGGATGGCAGTATATATTCAACCCATACCCCTAATCTGTTTCTACATGCCAGCACCGTACCGGAGCGCTAAATCGCTTGGCGGCACGTGTTTGACGGTAGGATGGTAACTAAATACGGCCAAAGCCTCCCGTAGGCCAGACCAGACGCAACTTAGAAATTATAAATTCCCAAATTGCCCCCGCCGGGAATCGAACCCGAGACCTCTCAGTTATAAGACTACAGCGCTAACCACTACGCCAGGGAGGTCGTCAAAGGAGGTGGTAACAATTTTATGAACCCGATAATATGCTTAACTATTCCGGGACCCCCCGCAAGGCGATAATACGATTATGAGCGATCAATCGATCCCACTCAATAAGCCGCACTTTCACCCGCTGTTAAATGTCAAATTGTGTGACGTCACTAAAGGCTCTGACACACATAAAGCGCTACGGATAAATTATGTGCCAACGCTTATCTTAAAAGAACTAAGCGGTATAAATTCAAGATTATCGATAGTGAATTTTATAGGAAGATTGTAGAATTGCTTAGCGTTGTATCTGATACATATACTTAATTATACATTTAACATTTACGAGCAAATAGGTGTCAACAGAGCGCCCACTAGGAAGGATTTTAGTTATTACGCCTGGGCGGGCGTCAATTGTGTCATTGACAAACAATCTAGCTTTCAACTTTATTAAAGAGAAGAGAAAGTATGCAAAAAAATATATATTCATCCTTTCTCCTATATCAACCTATAGACGTTCACAGCTGGACAAAGGTCTCTTGCATCGACTTCCACAGGTCTTGGCCTTGTCCCACCTGTATACAGCTGTTCTCTAACTCGCGATGGCTTCATATAATTCCCAGGTCTTGAAAATTTTACACGCATGCCGTCCTGTTGCTCCCATCGCGCGTTGCGTATGTCCAGGCCCTAAATGTCAAACCTGTGTGACAATTGTTAAATCTGGATCGTACTAATCTCTGGTGTTCAGTTTTGTCACACAATCCCTTTTGTCACGGCCATTTCATTAGTGTCGTGATTATAGACTGTTTAAAATTATTGAGTGTTGGTACTTGTAGAATACACGTACATACATACTATGTATAGGGCTGTACACAATTTGTAAGAATCCTTACTTTCATAATCCTTAATATTTATTTTATACTAGCTGGTGCCCGCGACTTCGTCCGCTTGGATTTAGGTTATAAAATCCCGCTGGAACTCTTTGATTTTCTGGGATAAAAAAGTAGCCTATGTCATTCTCCCGGTCCTCAACTATACCCATGCAAAAAATCACGTCGATTCGTAGCTCTGATGTAGTGTAATTGAAGGACAAACCAACAAACAAACACGCTTTCGCATTTATAATATTAGTAAGGATAAGGATTGGAAAGGACAATTTGACCAAGGCAATTATTATAAACATTGCTTCCAATAATAACAAAATTTTTATTAATTAAAACTTATCAATTAAGAGTCAAAACATGACAAGATATCAAATAAAACATAATGTCTTACATACGATAATGCATGCAATTTGCATACTAATATAAATAACATTATCGTATTTTTTTATGGTTTCATTTTAGTCTTTATTCTTATTTATTTATTAGGCCTTTACAGCCGTACAAAAATTGCCATAGCGGACGGTATTTCACGTCCACACGGCGGGGTATTGGTAAAGTTTTCAACTAGCAATAATCGCACCTCGGATTAACCTCATTGGTTACGATATTGCCTCTGCGCAAAGTTACCTTCAGCACATTATACTTAAATATTTAGGTTCTACGAGTCTCCCAAACTGAAGCGTAATGTAACTCACTTGTAGTGACATCTATTGACAACTTATGGAACTAAAAATTCGTGTAACTGTTATACGCTGCTATTTTTTTATTGTACTTTTATTTTGAACTATAGATTCTTTCCTTGGTAGTTGATATAAAAAAATTAAATTCATGCTAAGGTCTTGTCGACTTATTATTTTATGAATACCTATCAAAGACGGAATATGTACAAGAAGATCCCAAGAGTGACTTTAGTACGTACTATTTTAACAGTCTAATAATAGACACTTCGCGTTTGGGACTCTCTAAGTATTGAGATCTATACGTTGTAGTATTAGGCCGAAAGACTGCTTAAAATAGCAAGGAGGTACAAGGTCATATCATTGGTTGAAGTAAGTACGTAATAGGCATTTCCTCCTATATTTAATTTTGCTGTAATCTGTCGATATGCAGCTATTTATTTATTGAAATCAGATCTTTGGCTATGACAATGTCGCTTAGAAATAAATCTATAGATTACAGATAGATTTATATTTCGCTCATTTGATGAAACAATTTTTTATTTCGGAAAAGTAGTGATTTTAACTGGAATGTAGAAAAAATTCCAATCTTCATCGCTGTGAAAACTACATTTTTAGTTGAAAAGTAAACTCACTTTAATGTAAAGCTTTCTAAAACTAAGATGTGACCCTATTTGAAGACAAATTTTTGGAAAAATCGGGAATTTCCTATGGGTATTCTGGGCGTTAATAAATGGGAGGGCAATTAGTTACGCAGATAGCTTTCATTTGCTAAGCGCATCGAATGCTATCCACTCAACTAGCTTACACACCGCAAAAATTCTTGCACGTAGTGTTTTCTCAGAGCATCTCTCATGAATGAATAGCTTTGGAGTCACGATCGTATTGTGACTATTTTTTATCGGGCCGTGACACTTCGCCTTCCGTGTCGGAGGTCGGGGAGATTGAGTGCATGTCCATTGTATGACTTGAATAACTCGTATTATATAGAAAGGGGTTGGTTTTAAATCTATAGAAATGGTCGAAACAGCTCCAAGGAACAGTAGACGTTGGGGTTTAAAGTGCCTGAATAACTATGATAGTCTACACATAATTAATCTGTGATGAATGAGTACCATGTACTTGGAATTTGAAATGCAGCGTAGCAACACTTCCCCACTTTCCCTAGTGGGGAATGGTCTCAATCGAATTGCTCGAAGTAGCTAGATATAAGCGGGAAAAAATCGTATTCTGTTGTTGTTGTTGCACCAAATTTTTGTCTATGTATTGCAGTTAACCTCCCTTTATCGACCTAGATGATGATAAATAAAAATGCTTTTACCTTATGTAGCTTAAATTATATCGATGTTTTCAGAAAAATGTTTGTGTAACGGTCGTTTGTTTCATTCGGCAGAGTATACCTACAGATTTATGATTTAACAAATTGTTCTAGTTTTTTTAATTATAGTACGTACGGATAGTCCGATGAGCGACAAATAAATATAATTGTTCAAAGTACAATGGACACTTACTAAACTACCAAAAATTTCGTGACCGATGACCACGGGAGGGTCACGACACAGGTCTTTCCCTCATCAAGGAATGACAACCATTTTGTAAAATCCACAAAAACATAATTTTCCAACAGATTTACCCAATCCGTAGTAATTTGACACGCCTCTTGTTTCTTGTACCGCGCAGTCACGATATGTTTGACTGCTCTTGACTTTTTTTAATTAATAATTTCTATGTCAATATCTTTGATCAATGATGTCTTAATGACTTTGATCCACGGCTTTTGACCTATTATAATGCAAAGCAGCACATCAAAATCCCATACAGGTCTCACTACTGAGCGCAGGTCTGCACTTACAGAAGGATTATAGGCCGTAGTCCTCCACGCTGGCATAATGCTAATTGGCAGACTTCACACACATTTAAGAACAGCATGGAGAACTCCCAAGCTCAAGAAAAACATAGAGAAGAAACCATTCTTCCCGATGTTTTTCTTCCCCGTTAAAGTAGGTGATATTTTATTGCTTAAAACCCACATAACTCTGAAAATTCCAGAGATGCGTGCTTAAGACTGAACCCGGGACGTCGCTACAACAAGGCGAAAATCGTATTCACTAGGAAATCACCACATAACGCTCACCATCAGGAAGTAGTAGTACGTTCACTATGTAGTAGTAATGGGAGGACATACTAATGTATTAAAGGGAATTACCAGTAATTGTGGTTCCATCATAGAAAGCTTGACACTAGTAACCTGTGTCCAAGCACAGGGAATCGGGTGAAATTATCCTGACATAAAAGACTGACCCGCCTGGCGTTGGCAGGCGTCCCCTCTTTAAATACAACATAATCATAGAAAGCCTGGTAAGAGCGAAGCTGTGACATAAAGCTACCTTGATATAGAAGAAGAAAACTAGTTGCATAATCTGTTCGTTTTTATCGTACAATCAATATGTTGATTACAGTCGTAGTCGACAAACCATTAGGTTTCGATAGCGATCTTCATCAGGGGTCGAGAGGCCAGCTCTGCGGCACTAATATCATTAATCCGTTCAAGAGACAATGGCACCCGAATGTACTCATTAATGCTTGAGTAAAGTCTTAGTAGGTTCACCATGATGCTAAACTATTTTTGAAGTGAAAACTTCTTGAGGTGCGTTGAACAATTTTTGGTTGGGGTAAATCTTATGGACTTGCGTCCTACGAATACTTAGGTCAGTAAATTCTACACAAAAAATGGCCTTCTTCAAACCAAAACGTCGTATGATTCAAAATACAAATCAACAAAGTATGCGAACATTTGACGTGTGCTCGCTTTTCCGACTGATGACGCGCTAGACAGCACATGAGTTTTGTTGGGTCATTTTTTTAACACAGTTACATTTCTTTCGTAAATTACGTCACTGCTAATGTTAACAGTATGTGAGGAATGAGTATGACACATTCTTATTTTTTTTTAATTTTTATATTTTTTTTACAATATCATCCTTATTTTGGTTATAATCGTCGAAGACATCTACGAATACATAGGTCTAAGAAGAATTAAATTATTTAAATTCATCTATATTGAGTAAAAAAATACGTGTCTGTAAATCTTTATATACAATCTTTATATAAAATTTTTATAAAATAATACTTTTTTGAAGAGTTCAAACCCCATCTATTGCATTATTGTACATACTCGTATAAACCTATTACATATTAAGTTTAGTTGGATGTGAAAGAGGATATTAGTCATGTTTGCTGTAAGGTCTTATATTATGCCATATTACGAGTATATGGCATACACATATTTTTTAATATGACTCCAACCAACAATTAGTCGTGTGGTAGCTCTACTTTTCGCCTATTGCTTTATTTCAAACACCGATCGTTCGGTGTATTAGGAAATTTAGAAAACAAAGTTCAATTAGCTATATTCATACGGTGTTTTAGACGTCAACGTTGCAAATATTCCAGAGTTTCCTACTGCATAGAAACGTAATTGCGGATTGTAATTATTATTATGTTGTCAGATTGTTTTATCAGCTTGTTGATGGTGCAAGTTACGAGAGTTTGCTGACAACAGTTCGGGGTTTTTTGTTTCATTAATCGTATTTCAACAGCAAAACACAACTCAAATCACTAGAAACACCAAGGCAAAAAGAATAATTTTCGTAAAACTTTCAGATAAATAAAAAAAAAGACGTGTGGCACTCGGGGACTGCCGCGGTAAAGCTATTGCATAGCATTTTTTATCAACGCCATCTAGCGGCTCACCGTAGAGGAGTCCCGTGTCAGGTTATTTTCGTTACGGGAGTTCTGGATTCGGTCTCCACGCTGGTCCGCGATAGAAGCTATGCAATAGCTTAAAAAAGGTCTAAATCATTGTCATAATCCCAGCGACAACGTGATACCGGGACCATTCATTTAAATCAGGCAACATATGGCATGAACCAACGCCTGATTGACTAATACGCTAGACTTAGCGTGTCAATTCTCTAAAATTCGCTTTATGTCGATCAGATTAGTTGAATTATATCAGGAGCCTAGACTGGGAGCGGTCTGGCGCACGCAAGCTCTCGCTCTCACTAATATAGATACGATACACACACAACCATGAGCCACGCGCCCTCGTGAATTGCAAGATCTATAGCAGTTTATGACTTGTACTAGAGGACAAGCCAAGAGACAATACGGTTGGTTAGTAGATCGGGGTCAGGGCAGGTCACGAACCGACGCGGGCTCCAGGCACCAGTTTTGGGGTCAAACTCTAGAGCACTACATATACTTCCTAAACTTAGTGAATATTTGTAACGTATTGAAATATGGTTTTGCAATTTACTGATAATTTGTAATGATTTGTCAATTAAATTCAGGTAGCTAATGTTCTTAATAAATCCGTAATGGATAAATAATAATTACAATGTATTTTCGTGGGAGGAATTTCGTGGGAGAATTGAATGTTATAAGTTTTTATAAGTTACATTTATTAAGTTTCATTTCCTCGATCAAGGGGTTTCGACGATTTTTTGATAATAATATGTAACTTTTTAAATGTTTTTTTTTTGTGTGATAAAGTTTAAATTAAACAGTACCTATTTAAATCAAAACATTTAGACACAATTTTTAAAAAAAAAAAGATTTTTTTTCTAGAAGTACCTAGAAAAAAAATCTAGTAATTTTTGTCCATGATATATCTACACCCTATCAACACCATAATTCTACTTACATCCGCTTATATATTTAAACATTACGTAGGTATAGTTAGAATAGACAGTAAGTAGGTATCCTCAAAAAAAAAAATGCCTACATTCCTACAAGTCATAATCATACATTATAATACCTACCTACAAGAACAATGCTAATTGACCATGACATGTCACTATTTAATGCAATAAAAAAAATTATCACTCGGCGCCCTAAAACAATGGCGATCAGCGCGCGATCACCTTGGTCGTATTAATTAGTATTATAAATAATCATGACAAAGG
This sequence comes from Hipparchia sbordonii, assembly GCA_038048805.1. Lineage (NCBI taxonomy): Eukaryota > Metazoa > Arthropoda > Insecta > Lepidoptera > Nymphalidae > Hipparchia > Hipparchia sbordonii. The sequence continues at coordinate 4,658,509 of CM076114.1, read as the reverse complement.
ACCAACATCCGTAATGGTGATCGATCGGGAAACGGGCTCGCGATGGAATTCGACGTGGGCCAGCCGGCACCGGACCCCGGCCGATCATTGGCGTGAGCATGATCACGAAATTGTTGACGAGTCTATTGCCCACTGCTACATTTACATGACAATGCCTGATAAGTGTTGTTGTTGTTGGAACGCAGTTTCGTGTACAGTGCCACCAACCAATCTTTCAGGTCGACAAAATTGGAACTAAGGCCGCTATTTAACCGACTTCCAAAAAAGGAGGTTATTAATTAGACTGTAATATTATTGGGACTTTTTTTTATTCCTTGAAACGATAGTCCTTGACTGCTATCTAACCTGATGGTAAGTGATGATACAGTCTAAGATGGTAGCGGGCTAACTTGGAACGGGTATGGAAGTGTAAATTCAACCCTTACATCGGTAACGTCGAATCGTCGACGAGTTGAGAACCTCCTACTTTTTTGGAAGTCGGTTAAAAATGTAGCAAACCGAAAATAAGATCACGTAATGCATTTGGAGCAATAACTACAGATGTTTTAGTTAATATTATTTATTTAAATGCTTTTCGAGTATTTTTAATATTAAATAACATTTTGAAGCCGTAATTAAAAATATCAGTTTGCTAAATTGTTAAACAAGTAACACTTGAAGGCTAAAAGCGAAGACTCTAAGTCCTACTACATAGACGTTAGAAGTCCTTAGACAATAGCGATCTACCTAACACAGTTCTAACTAAACAACACAATTCAAATTTTAATTGGATTTCGAGTATTGAAATTAATGTGGCCCTCGGCAAATTTCGTGTAGAAACTTGGCTGTTAAGATCTAATACACGAACCGCTCAATAAATCAAAGGGATTTGGAAAGGCAAGTGAAACATTAGTTAGCTCTGTCCTCAAAACCTGACAGCGCAGAGCGTCCAGGCTTCGCGGATATACCGAATATGTCGAATAATTGATTGGGGTTATGTTGTAGGATATTCGATATGTTAGGCGGATATTCGGTTTGTCGAGACGTGAACGTTGCTTACCTAATACCTTAATGGATGAGTATTCGAATATTCAAGAATGTAATCCTTACTAATATTATAAATGCAAAAGTAATAATAATATTAATTCATTTATTTCCTCCACATTACATACAATATCATAGGATTTTACATTTGAGTATCAATATTTCACAACTAATGTGGGGACTGGTGCTTAAACTAGGTAAAACGTGTGTTTCAAGTCACCAGGGCCGAAAATGTGTTTGTTTGTTGGTTTGTTCTTCAATAACGCTGCAACAGAGCTAAGGATCGACATGATTTTTTGCATGGGTATAGTTGAGGACCTGGAGAGTGACATAGGCTACGTTTTATCCCGTAGAATCAAAGAGTTTCCGCGGGATTTTAAAAACTAAATCCATAATAATAAGGAATACTTATGCTGAGAATTGTAGAACGTGCTCTGACTCAGCTCAGAGTTAAAATAGAGTTAAAGCGAGACACAAATGTGCTCTGAAATAAATCTGTCTCGTTTTAACTCTGTCTTGAGTCTGAGCTGAGTGAGAGTGCGGTCTATAGATTTAAGCCTAAAAGTCACAAGGTAGGTATACAAGGCGTACCAAAAGTGATTGCTACAGTGTTACGATCGCAATCAGCTCTGATTGGCTGACACTCATTTGCAACAGGATTTGCTACCGTGAATTCACAACAATCGCGACTACAGCAATGCGATAATCACAACATCCGTGCAGTTTGCAGTGAGCCTTCACACGGCGAAATTAGTCGCATTAAATTAATCTCAACATGCATGAAAGTAGTTACGTAACGTAAATTAAACTTTACGAACAATACGGTCTAACAGTAGAACTGATCATCCCGAATTTTTTATTTTTTTAATATCAGATTTGATCTTGATATTTTGCATAGAAATAGCTAGACACCATCTAGAAACTAGCCTTGAAACAAAATCAAAGTTGCAAGCATCACCTAATTATAGGTATGTATAAGCAAAAAAAATTTTCTCAAATGCCGAGTAACAACCTAGTGGTTAGGACTGCGTTCTATTATGGGGTTCTATTATGGGGTTCTCGATTTTGATCCCGGGTATGCACCTCTGACTTTTCGGAGTTAAGTATATGCTTTTAAGCAATTAATAAATATCACGGTTACGGTTGAACGGCGAAGGTAAACATCGCGAGAAAACCACACATATGCACATCTGAGAGTATTTGACGACCTCCCTGGCCCAGTGGTGAGCGCTGTGGTCTTATAACTGGGAGGTCTCGGGTTCGATTCCCGGCGGTGGCAATTTAGGAATTTATAATTTCTAAATTGTCTCTGGTCTGGTCTGGTGGGAGGCTTTGGCCGTGGCTAGTTACCACCCTACCGTCAAAGACATGCCGCCAAGCGATTTAGCGTCCCGGCACGATGGCGTGTAAAACCGATTAGGGGTATGGGTTGAATTTACACTGCTATACCCCTTCCAAGTCAGCCCGCTACCACCTTAGATTGCATCGTCACTTACCATCAGGTGAGATCGCAGTCAAGGGCCATAATGTTCTCAAAAGTGTGTGAAGTCTGCCAATTTGCATCGGGCCATCCTGGTGGATTATGGTTTATGAGAGGAGACCTGAATTCAGTAATAAGTCGTTGATGGATTGTTGAATGTTGATGAGTATCAATTTAATTGTTTAAATACAAGGTTCATTATCTAAATGAAAATTAAAATGCATTTATTTGACAAAATGAGAAGAGAAATTACTCTTATAAGATACACATTTGCTAAAGCGATGCCGTTTGAATGTGCGCTCACTTTCGGCCATAGACAACAAGTTCATTCCCTAGATTTACGACGGCACCGAATAGAGTCGTCACTAGCTTGTACCACGTCGCACCGCAATAAATTAGCGAGCGAGTGTTCAGCATTCCCACGAACAAAACCGTATCAAGATGAGCCCAACAACACCGGAGTACGGGGACGAAATGCTTTATTTTCCTACTCGATTTATTCCGAGTGACACCCTTGCGTTTTGTAACCTGTCACTTGGACTAGTAACGAAGTACGATAGCTCAGGAAATATGGGACGGTCTAGTAACCTTGTGGTTAAAATACGTGTATCCTCCCTAGAAAGCTCACTTTTTTGAAGTTTTTCTTTGAAATTTATGACTGATGTCTCACAATTGCATATTCCTCTAGGTGTAGGGTTTTAGGTAAATAGAAAGAAGAGAGGAGAAACTTCTTGCCTGCGGCCCTCAGTATTCAGTCCCCACCTTTAGGGGGTATGGGTTGAATCTACACTGCCATACCCGTTCCAAGTTAGCCCACTACCATCTTAGACTGCATCGTTACTTACCATCAGGTGAGATCGCAGTCAATGACTTGTAAAAAACCATAGGGCTATTGAGGCTTTAATTAGAGCTTTAGTTAGAGCAGCCCGGGATTTGCATCCCGGAACCCCGTAAACGAAACCGAAATTTTTACCACCAAGGCCATCAATGCTTTTTAACTAAATGCCTGACAGGTTATAATAAAATTAAAAGAAAAAGTGACTCAAACATTTAATTAATAATTAATAAATAACATAAATTGTCATCGATATGATAACCGATAAGTGATTTGATACGATATGTTAGGCGTTGAATATATTTGTGTCATAAAACGCATAGGTACTGAAATGTCTTAATCAGTTTCCAAATCAACTTAACAAAATGATCAATCATAGCACCTGTCAGCGGTTTCAGTTCCGCTATAGATTGAGCTATTTTAAAGTGGAATATCTAGCAATACTTTATACGTACTTTTGTATTTCTAGCTTATAACTTAGACTTTGTCCGCGTGTAGTTAAGTTTTAAAAATTCCGCGGGACATTTTGGGATAAAAGATAGCCTACAAAAATCACATGGATTCGTAGCTTCGTTGCTAGCGCGTAAATTTCAATTATTGTGCTTTGTGGTCAACACCTCCTGATGATACTTCGCTGTCGGAGCGAAACTTACGTTGAGTGTTTCGAAGGAGTTTCTGTGGCGCTACGTGTTGGTGTTTTGCTGTTTCTGTGTTTTTTCTATTTTGCATAAACGACAGTGTACGGCGCGGGCGGCGCGTGTTGCCGTACAGATTTCTTCTGGTTTGGCGGATTACAGCAAAATATTACTTTTTCTTTATTTATATGATGACTAACCGCAAGAGCATCTTACTGCAGCAGCGTGCACTCACAGACAACAAATAATCGTGCATCATTCAGATACATTTATTTACGCTGCTCCATTGCTAACTGTAATTCAGTAATCAGATTTACTGTGCGAACCGAAAAGCTCTTCATCAAGAAGAAACATTACACAATGCTTAGCTACGTTGCACAATCGATATTATAACCATATACAGCCAATTCGTGCATCATCACTTGCATTTGTTTACGTTGCAAATATATTGACTGGGCTTGTGATAAAATATTATATGGAATATGGATGCAATAATGGATATATGGATGCAATGGAGTGTAGTAAGATTTTAAGATCCGAATACTTTCCAGCTATACCTATGCAAAAAATCATGTCGATTCGTTGCTTTTTTGATGCGTGATTGAACAAACCAATAAACAAATACACTTTCGCATTTACAAAATATATAACATGTATGTTATATAATAATATAATGTCATTGGGTATTGCTAACATAGTAGGTAACTAGTGTAGTAAATAGTATGTCAATCATTTAAAATGACTGAAGTATTTTATGGATTTCTTAAAAATCCTAGAATGAGTTCACATACAAGAAAGAGTCAATTTTACTCACCTGACCGAAAGTATATATAAAATTCAATTGCTGTTCGTTAGTCTAACTAAAACTCAAAAACTGCATGACCGATTTGAATATTTTTTTAGTTTGTTCGCTCTAACGCAGGGGTGGTTTAAAAAAGTACGGGAAACCCCAAAAAAACAACGGAAGCTGAAATAAAAATTGATAATTTGTATAGGAATTACACATGGGATTACTTTAAATGGATGGCGCGAGCGAAACCGCAAGTAAAAACTAAGCTAAAACTAATTCCGGAATAAAAATTAGTAAGTATTTAATTTCGTGATCTTATCCAAGTTAACCTATTATCGTTAAAAAAATCAAGATAATAATAATATGAGCTAACAACACACGCAGTCCTATCTGATTAACAATGCCAAAGCAGCGCATTTAAAATTATACGAAACAATGCGAGCCGCGGTCAAAACTGATTCCAATCAAACTGTATCAACATAATTAGATTTAATAACAACTGGCCGGACAATCGACGAGATTGCCAAGATATACCTAGCATTCGGCATTGCGTTGCCGATCGGCATTATCTGGATATCGAATAGCCGGAGAGTCCACCAACTCAAAAATATCAAAATATTTTAACTAGCTGAGCACACGACTTCGTTCGTGTGGATTGAGTTTTTAAAAGCCCGCGGAAACTCCTTGATTTTCCGGAATAAAAAGTAGCCTATGTCACTCTTTAAACCTTGACCCTGTGGACTTACGATAGTAATTTTTATCCCGGAAAAAATATAAAGATACAAAAGCTAAACGCCACGTGGATAAAGTCTCGCGATAGAGCAATTTTCTAATAATTTTATAGTTTTCAATATTATCCATCATTTTATATACGTTTCAGCTATATTAATTATCAATTTAGTCTTGTTACACATTTTATCTGACTAATGATATCGAATTAATGAATGTAGGCAATCTACTATATAAAAATAAGTCGGGTTTTCCTTCCTGACGCTATAACTCCAGAACGCACGAACCGATTTCCACGGTTTTGCATTCGTTGGAAAGGTCTCGGGCTCCGTGAGGTTTATAGCAAAGAAAATTCAGGAAAAATTTCAACAATTTAAGAACGCGGACGAAGTCGCGGGCGTCCGCTAGTTACATATAACTTATTTTAGCGGTGATATAGGAAAGGGAGTAAGCTGAAACCTGCATGCCTGAAATTTCTCCACAAAGTAGTGTGAACTTTGCCAATCTACACTTGGTCAGAGTCGTGAAGTAAGTATGCCTAAAGCTTTCTAATTCTGAGAGCAGACACGTGGCCAGAAGTGGGCTAGTGATGATGATGTCAATGATAGTGAGGTAGTTAGATCGTCGTCTCCTTGCCTATAAGCGTTTAGAAATTTCTATTACATTGCACCCGTATTAAGGTATCTGATTGAGAGGAGTAGGCTCAATATATCTCTTTCGGCGTTAATAGCTTCGAACTATCGCGTCCCCTATTATTTTGTCAAGTCGCGAATTTATGGATGTTGGAACATAACGGTGCAACTGCGTTGAGTCCCGGGAACAGGATGGCTAGAGCCTCCTAAAGGTCGTCCGCGGTGTTCATACAACTGATGTTATCGGCCCGGGATAAGCGGAACTAAGTCCATTTATAAAGTGGACATGCGAATGTAACATTTAGAGGAAGACATTTTGTCTGTAATAGTCGGATTCTGTCTGACTAGAACATGTAAAATTTATTAGAAACTAGCTTTCGCCCGCGGCTTTGCTCATGTTAAGTCCGATTTTTCAGATCCTTATTTTAACCCCTTATGGGAAATTAAATTTCCAGTGGTTTAAGCTGTGCATTGATCAGTCAGTCAGTCAGACAGCTGTCAGAAAGTCAACATTTCGTTTTATTCTCGTATATTCAGATTAGATGTAAGTAGTCTATGTCACTCTCTACGACCTCAAATATACCTACTTCAAAAAATTATGTCTATCCGTAGCTTCATTGCGGCGTGATTTAGGAACAACCTAACAACTAAACTTCCGCATTTATAATTCTAGTAACGAAGTAAGGATATTGGTAAAGATTACGATACGACAAATGTTTTTGAATGTTATTGTTTTGGCATTGTTTGATACAAAATTTTCCTCTACAATAAAATAATAATAATTGGATGAAATAGAGCAGAGTAGTGAGAGTAAGCAAGAGGTCAAAAAGCGATCGCATATATTACTCTAGAGCTCGTATTGCCACACGGGCCGTAACAAGCGATTTCACGGCGCGCGCAGGCGCATCCTTTAGCCACGGCTGTCTCGCCGCCATCTTGCCTGCGACAGATTTGTTTGTTGCGTCACACGTCGCAACAATATGGAGCCGCTACAGATGGGACTGACTTCTTCCTCCGACTATATCCTTTGAAGTCGAAATCATGGGCTGAAAATTAGAGCTGAGGTGTCTTAGAACTCTCAGGTTTCATATATTCTACAAACACTTTATTGTACACCAAAGTAATCGTATAAAAATATACTTCTCATCAAAAATATCGACACACTTTCGAACTAAAAGGCATTGCGAGAATAAGTTGTAAGATATTTGATAAATCACACACACACAGATATTACGTACTTTCGACAGCGTGTCACCAAAATTTCAAAAACTTTAATTGGTTAATTTTCATAAAACTACGTTGTGTATGAGGCACATTCGAGAAAACTTTCCCTAGAAATTAATTAATAATTTTTGATAAACATAAGCAGTCAGGCAGTAAGCAACTCGTTTTTTCCCAGTTTACAGTTGGACGAATTTTTAAAGGATGCGCGAAATTGATACCAACCGCGTTGGTACTGAATCGTAGAAGATAAGTAACGGAAGCAAGTTGGCCTTGTATGTAGAAATTTTATGGAGGATCGTGTTACAGTGCCCTAAATCTCTTTGTTCTTTGATTCGCGTGTTCAAACTGTCTGGTGAATGGAATGGTGTTGGTAAACATTATTGGAATTATTCGCCGCTCTTGTGTTATAAATGATAGACTTGTCTCAATAGCTATGTATGCAATGTACCTATTACGTGTTATACGTATTGCTCAATTGGAAATAAATCGTACAAAGCCTGGAGCCTACCTTGTAGACAGCATGCAGTACAAAACCTTTAACAAGTTTTCTTTACACTTGTATTTTAAACATGTTCCATCTTTTCCTGTATATGGTGTATATTGGCTATATCATACAAAAGTCATCATCGCAATCTGCTAGTCTGGCAGGGATATCTGGTCGGCTTTTTTTATAAATGTATCTACACAAAAAACTTCAACAAGTCATACTACCATTTGCCAGATTTTCATTACGAAATATCATGACAAACGTTCAAAAGTCATCAGTTAAACTACTTTACTTTAATTTTCGCATACTCATCTAATACAATTATAAACTTGAAAAGTTACACTAGGGCTACTGAACCAAAAGCAAAACGGAATGCGATAAAAAAGTTGTCAAGCGCGATATAATATTCGATACACATTTCATCACGCGGTCGTCGAATCGACCCTTGTTTCAATGGCGATTGATTACGATAGAAGTGGTCAGTCGGTCGTTACAAGCCCCGGACAGTGTTTGGACACGCGCCGGGCCGGACAACGACAGATCGCGCGATTCGCGATAAGATGGTATCGTTGCGCGCACGCGCACCCCGCACCGGTTCGGTCGCGCCGTGAAATTGAGACCGATTTATAGCCGCGCTTAATGGCTTTCTCGATTAATTGTCCTCTAAATTGTTGGAATTACAACACTATTAACGTTTGGGAACTGGTTAGCAATATATTGGCTTGGTGTTATCTGATAACACATATATCATCATCGGTCGGTAAAATATTTGGCCTTATTTTAGTATTAAGATTTAATTGTAAATTGTATTGTGTATGTATCGCTGTTGATTACAATAAAATAAAAAATAAATAAAAATAAAAAAATTATATAAAGCACAGTAAATATATCATCAATAATGAGACAACTCAAAGAAGGTCTCTGTTCCCTAAACAAAAAAAAAAGTCTTTCTGAATCTTTTGTTAGCAAAGCTACGAAACTTAATTTAATTTCGAGTCCTAAATGATGTCGTGAAATGCGACCTAAACTGCTTGGAAGAACCTAAAAGAGCTTCTCGTTTTACTGTGGAATCCTAAAACTTAGCAATAAAAATAACTTTCATGAACTTTGACCTCATATGCGATAGACAGTTGCGTTATCTACGAATATGTTACAGTTAAGAAAGAAAGATTAAATCTGTATATGGTATAGATAGATAAAAGATAGATGGGTTCGCGGATGCAGCTGCGCTAGAACAAAGCGGGCGCGCTCGTTCCCACAGCGTTTGCCGAGATGACTGATTGACGGAGATCCCTTCTTTATGCCTGCATCATGCTTATTACCAGCGGCGTTAATAGCTGAGGATATTTTACCACTCTGTTTAGAAAGTATTTAAATCCTATTATAATATCGCACCCCCAGACCAATAGTGAGACAACTCAAAAAAGTCTCTGTTCTCTAAACGAAAAAAAAAATCTTTCTGAATCTTTTGTTAGCAAAGTTATGAAACTCAATTTTATTTGAAGTCATAAATGATGTCGTGAAATGCGACCTAAAATAAAATTGAGTTTCATAACTTTGCTAACAAAAAGTTCAGAAAGATTTTTTTTTTCGTTTAGGGAACAGATACCTTTTTTGAGTTATCTCACTATTGATCTGGGGGTGCGATATTATAAATGCAAAAGTTTGGATGTATGGATGGATGGATGGATATTTGTTACTCAATCACGCCGCAACGCCTGAACCGTTTTAGCTGAAATTTAGCATAGAGATAGATATATAGATCTGGAATAACACATAGGTTACTTTTTATCCCGGAAAATGAGGGATTTCCCGGGGGAATTAGAAAACCTTAATCCACGCGAACGAAGTTGCGGGCGTCAACTAGTAACGAAAAACTAATATTATAAATCTAATATAACGATTCATCACACGTCAGAATTCACACTAATATTATAAAGGCGAAAGTTTGTATGTGTATTTGTGTGTGTTTGTTATTTTTTATTCGATGATAAGATAGTCCTTGACTGCGATCTCACTTGATGGTAAGTGACGATGCAGTCTTAGATGGTAGCGGGCTAACTTGGAAGAAGTATGGCAGTGTAGATTCAACCAATACCCCTCCCTAATCGGTCTCTACACGCCAACGTGCCGGAACGCTAAATCGCTTGGCGGCACGTCTTTGACGGTAGGGTGGTAACTGGCCACGATCAAAACCTCCCACCAGACCAGACCAGAGACAATTCAGGAATTATAAATTCCCAAATTGCCCCCGCCGGTAATCGAACCCGAGACCTCCCAGTTATAAGACCACAACGCTCACCACTGCACCAAGGAGGTCGTACTGTTTCATGGATTGATATTTTAAGGCCGCAAATACACTTGGTTATTTTTTCCACGCTAATTAGAAACAAAACATAGGGTGTAACGTCCAATCGTGGTGTAAATCCACTTCGATAACTTGATGGCAAATTCCCCAAGAATATGGTTTATCCGAGACGTCGTCGCTAGGCCAATATTGTACCTACAGCCAACACAGATGGCTGTAACAACCCATACACTATCCGGTTACAAGGCAGGCTCCCATAACGGACCCAGTGGCTAACCTATGGAAAGCAATCGATATGATTTGTTGACATCTCTCAGCCAAACTAGTGTTGTAATAAGTTTTCCTATTTTTTTTTATATATTATAGGCACACGCCTGACCACTATCGCATTTGATGGAAAGTGATGATGTGGTCTAAGGAGTTAAACGTATGCCTATTCACTGCTGTTGTAAAGATACCCAAATTGTACGTGTTAGGAAACACAGATCTAGGAAGAGCGTAGGTGCCAGTAGTATTAGATATTACCTACATATACACAATACAATATGCCATAAGTTGTAGTAGAAAATGACTTAAACGGTTAAAAGGTAGCCCTTTTAACCCGGAAAACAGAGGGTTCCCAGGATTTTATAAAACCTAACTCCACGCGGACGAAATCGCGGGCAAAAGCTAGTCATAGAAAATAGATCTTTAATTTTATCGAATCGCAGACCTAATCCCAACACTAGACGTCGGAATAACTTGTATTAGGAAATGAGGACTTCAGTATGATACCACCATTTATCCCGAAAAATACAGAGGGTTTAGAAAAACATCACGCGGGCGAAATCACGGGCAAAAGCTGGTCATAGGGAATAGATTTTTAATTTTATCGAATCATAGACTTAGGTCTATAGGATTAGTCCCAACACTACCCGTCGGCTACCGTTCGCCAAACGTGACCCCTTGTGAAAAGCAGCGCGCGTGGCGATTTCAAACACGTTCAGATAATATTTTGTTAAACAAATATAGCTCTTATTCAAATACGCATAGAGTATATTATACGTTGTTTCTAAGCAATGGGACAGACAAAATTTTCAATAAAGGTCGCCCCGGTCCTTATTAGTCCTTATGACTAAGTAATGCATGTGAAAACAACAAACAATACAAGTTGCAGGTACTAATGGAATCTAGACTTGTTTACTGGCTGTGCTGGCATTGTTTATTAGAGAACTAATAACTTTATCAGAGAACCAATGGACATTAACAACACAGTTTTTTCAATGTACCTACATAAAATCCAACTAAAACGCTTAGAACAGAATTTTCTAATAAAGTTCCGCTCGAAACGTAAGCTGAAAACAACCAATGAATGTGTGAGTGCCATGTAATTATTTTCTGATCTGGTACTGATATATTTTTGATGCTTATTGTGATGAATAATTATGACACCCTTTTACAGCACGTAGGTACGCCATTTTTAATAATTTTCTACTAGCTGGTTGTACTAACGCGACGTAACCGCGTTGTCTTTAAAGGCTTACTAATAAAAATGTCTTATCACCGCGTCGACTATTGCGCTTCTAAGCATTATAGTTCGATGGTAAAGAATTATATATGTCACAAAAAACCTTGGGAATGAGTTGTCTTTTAATATATCTAGTTTAACAGGTGCATTCAGGATTTATTACATTAAATTAAACTAGCTTTTGCCTGCGACTTCACCCGCGTGGAGTTAAACTTATAAAAATCTCATGGAACCTCTTTCGGGAAAAAAGTTTTTTCGGGAAAAAGTAGTCCAAAATCATCAAATATAGCAAAATATCTTATAACAGACAAACACACTTTCGCATAAGCTCCTAAACCAATGTAACTAATTTTGAGTCGGCGACAAACTTTTTCAAAAGTAAGACTGCGAAAATTTATATGTAAAAAAAAATTAAGAAAGGTTAAAGAAGGTTCTTAATTAAGAACCTTCTCCTTTTTTCACCAGTTGATAAAAGCTCACACAGTTCATAGTTAAACGTGGTAAAACTTAGCTCTATCAAATAAATATTCACTGAACTTTGTTAAAATAACTTTATGAGGAGAAAGAAGTTGAATTGAAGTATTTATTATGTGCAGATGCTCTATTCATTTATCTAATAGTGGTGTGAAGTACTACGATAGTGCAGCCAATGAAATATTAGAGCAAGGCGAGATTTATACGTGATCTTTCTAGTTTGAGATTTATAAGCATCCAGCTTCCACATATCACTTTGGGAGTAAAGCGGCTTATTTCAAGTCACGCGGGTTCAGTTCTCTATACACCTCATTTGGGTATATAATAAGAGACAGCTGAAAATCTAGTAGGTATATGTATAAATAAATTGATAGGTTTTAGCAGATCCTTTCCTTCTTTGAAAAACCGGCCATGTTCGCGTCGGACACGAAAGGTTTCATACAAAATCTGTGTTCCATCCCATCATACAAGATTTAACACCAGATCGAACAAAAACAAGTTTATTGTATGGAGACCCCTCCTTAATTTTTAACTTTTTGAATTCGTTGGCCGACCCAGAATTTTCTAGAACGCATTAATCTCAAACCTTCTGAGGGGATTTACTTTAATATATTTTCGGTTTCCTTTAATATATCGCCTAATTTTGTGAAAAAGTTTTTCCGGTTGAATTGGCATACGTTCATTTATATTTACATTTTGCTTAGATGTTTTGCCATGTTTATGTACGTACATAGGGTTAAATGTTATGACAGCGGTCTCTAGGTCTATTTTATAACTCTTCAAGACCATGCGCGTAGATCTACGATGGTATTCACATTAGGGAAGAAGATTCGCATCCAATTAACTGTAACGGTGAACTTTTCCTACTAATGATATGGGCAAATCGCAGAATTTGCGCTGCCTGGCTGGCGATTTATTAGTGGTTTGTTTAACTGTGAGAAATTTCTTACTACAAAGAATTATGGTACAGACCATTCGCGGAAAAAGCTTGGGCAAAGCATGTCTTGCCTTCTTAAGCTTTTTCTGTGAATTTATTTCGGAGTTTTCTTAGGAACTTTCCAACTTTGCGTTTCCATGTTAGAATGGTGAAGGTGGAACTACCACCTTCACCATTCTAACATTGAAATGCAAGGCAGCTAAAAACACGCTAACTAAGCGCTAAGCGCACTAATCACTTATATTTCTTCGCTCCTGATACGCACTGCAAAATTTTGAAATTTTCTTTTGGCTTTAGAGTGAATAAGGAGCTTCTAGGCGAGAAAAAACATGGTCACGATATAAGATATTAAAATTTTCGCATAAAAATTCTCTCTATATTTAGTGGCATTGGACAGGCCACATGGCTCGAAGAACCTGAAGAAGGGGCGTTGAAGTTTCTAGGTGCTGGAATGGCGACCCCGCACCGGGAGTGATTTCTACGTCCAGCAGTGGACATCTATCATTTGCGATGATTAATTTTTTTAGACGCGTCGTAGGCGTCCATACGTGCGCTAATTTGTGTCGCAACGTTCAGTATATTGGCCCTGGGTATTCTGTCAATTATCGGCTTGTTAGCCTCTGATCGATCCCCGTCGCACGCTACGGTGGCGTCGTAACTTACTGGAGTTAATGTGTCAGCTGCGAGGTCAATGGGCGGCCCAGATTGCGCTATTCACTTAGGACTTGGAGCTTACACTAATTGAACTGTGCTTTTTCTTTGTTCGAATTTGGTGAGAGAAGTTTGGAGATTTCTGACGCGAGTAAGAACAACATTGGTATCCTATCCTATTGCTTAGTGCGTAAGTGTGTTACTTGGATTTATGACACGCCATAAATCTACCACCGGTTCGGAATGCAGATTCTGCTGAGAAGAGCCGGTAAGAAACTCAGCAGTTGCTCTTTTAAAAAAAAAAAAAATTTTTTTTACAATAGGTAACAAAACTATGCTATTTATACACATACAGTAGTTCCACAATGAAGCTTCAAAAATGCATACGTAGGTACACACAATCCAGCGCATGTCAAAACGGGCAGACAAAGCAGACCCATTCCCGTTGGACCGTACCAAAACCTTTCTAGTAAGCCCTCTTTCATTTTTTAATTTATTTTTAATATTTGTTGTTATAGCGCAAATAGAAATATACATTTTGTGAAAATTTTTAACTGTCTACCTATTACGGATTATGAGATACAGCCCGCTGACAGACAGACGGACGGACGGACAACGGAGGCTTAGTAATAAGGTCCCGTTAGTTACCCTACCTGTACGGAACCCTAAAAATCGATTTCCACGCGAATGAAATCACGGGCAGATTAGACGGCTCTAGGTACTAATATTACTGTCTTTTTATTCAAATAACAAAAGGATTTTTAAAACTAAACGCGGGTGACAATCTTAATTAAGACATAATTTCACCATCACATTTTAATTATCAAAAACGCTTTCGATTCGCAACTTTACGTGAATATTACAGAAAAATTATATAGAAAACGGCTGTCTTCGTTTACATCCCTAACGTTGAAGGAAAAGAGTTCAACGAGTTAACTAAAAGCAATCCTAAAAATTGTAAGCGTTCTTTCTTGCAAAAGCAATATGAATGTTTGTTACCTTATGTTTCAAGAAGGAAAGATCCCTCACAGGCACCGTTCTTCTGCTGACCTTCAGTTCACTCTGCAGGACCTCCATAGTGCTGATATCTTGGAAGCCGTGCTGCTCGAGCGCCGAACATGTTCGCTGAACTTGTTCTATGCAGGGGGAGAATGAGCAGAAACGGCCCCCTGTGAAAAAAAAGGAAACATTTTTAAAGTCTTTCCAAAAAGTATTTTCCCCATCTTCCAACGATTTGACGAAAATGTCCTGTTGGTCTAGGTGTATGAAACCAAAGAGGAATTTATGAACTCAATTTTTTCAAATCTAGTTCAGATATACAGCGAAAAAGAGGTGATAGTTTAGTGATTAAGACTTCGTGAAGACTTTCGTGGGGTGGGTTCGATCCTAGACTCATATCTCCTGATCTTCCAGAGTTATGTGAATTTGAAGCAATTAAATATCATTAGCTTTACCGGTGAAGGGAAACATTGTAAGGCAATTTCATGCATAAGAAAGTTCTTCATAATGTTCACTAAAGTGTATGAAGTCTGCCAATCGGCACTGGACTAATGTGGTGGACTATGACCTGAACACTATTTATTTGAGAGGAGACCTGTGCCTTGTAGTCGGTTGAAAGATGGTGATGAGTTGAGATGAATATCGCACCTATCTTTGCTGGAAGGTACAACTTTTCTAATCATTCATTCGAATGATGAGAAAAGTTGTACCTTCCAGCAAAGGTATAGGATTTTAATAGCAGTAGTATAATGTCAAAGGTTCTAATAATGGTATGGCGTGTACGGTGTACTTCTTTAAAACGGGATTTGGTTAAAGACATTATAATATTTTGTCGAACTGTTCTATTATTTTAAACCATTTACATTTTCGAGCTGCGTACTCGTACTAAAAGAATAATGTCGGCAGGTATATATTTATGCGTCGGGAGCAGTCAAGAGTCTTGTAACGGTGTTTTACAAGGAGGGCGATTGAACTCGATAAAAAACAAAGTCTCATCCTCAGACCCTATGTCCGAAAAATAAACAGAAAAAGAGCACCGACAGCTGTTTTCCCTACGTGATAGACTAGTTCCCCTCTAAAGCCTGAGCCACACACGACGCAAGACGCAAACGTGTCAGATTCAAGCTCAATAGCTTAAAAGTTTGCAACCGAAAGCCCACCAGTTGCACTATTTTCGTACTCATTCCTAGCACAAACTTAGCACTTAGGTGGATTAGAAATTAGAACGGGGAATAAACAAAAAAAACTACTAGGAAGCGCAAGAAAAAGTATAAAAGCGTGCACATTGCGAAGTTTACATACGACTTACGAGCCATGCTCTTGAGCTCTTGTATTATTGCTGACTTGCGAATTTTGACGGATTCTATACTCGCCCTTCTGATGTTGTGTTTCGATACTCGAAAAATGATGCTGTCGAGATGTGCAAACTCGTGCTAAGAGCGTACGTATAAATCGCAAACGCGTACACAGTACACACGCGATTAGTGTGTGCTATGCTTTCGTCCCGCGTCGTGTCTGTTGCAGCCTTTACGCCCCGAATATTGTACGATGATACAGTTTAGAAATTTTTACAAGCCAACGTTGCCCGAAACACATCTTTAACATGCCGCCGGTTCTTATCCGTCACATCTTATCGACCAATAAGGACAGCGGACGTCACTCAGTCTGCCAATCCGAGTCGCGAGACGCGGGTCTGGCGCAGCGGGGGTCGATTTTCAAATTCCATTTTAAAATGTGTATCGCGTGCCCCGATGATATAATGCGCTTTGTAGCGGTATATTAGCATAATGCGGCCGGATCGGGGAGGTAATGAAGCCATTACAGGGGATCTCATGCGCATAGGTGGCGAAATATGTAATATGTTATCTTAATGCATCGCGAGTCACGTAGCGTCGTGTGGATCAGACTGAGACGCGCGGGTCTTGGGAGCGAAACAACTACGCTATTACGGTTAGAGTAAAGCGAAGGACATTCTATTTGACAAAACCGTCACAAGATATACCTATACTATTCTTCATGCGATTGTGTAAGAAAATCGTATTCATTTGACAACTCAAAATATATGTTTGATAGGTGGAATGAAAACCAAACGTTTTGAGTTGTGGGAATTCACCGTAGACCTTTCAGTTTTCAGTCCATAGCTTTAATAATAATAGTCTTCCTGACCAATCTCCACAGAGAATAGCCATTTGCGCAGGAGATATTACGTGCATAATAAGTTTGTGTACCTACATTCTCTATTCCTTCACTCTCAGAAATTCGACATGACCGGAGAGAGATCCGGCGTAGGCTCGACGGCTTTACGTGCCCTCCGAGGCTTGCCTCGTAAAGTTCACATACCTACCTACCGCAAACTTCCTAGCTCCGGACTAGTAGGTACTAAGAAATTCTTAATAGAAAAACCCAATAGGTCAATTTTTTAGGAAAACCCGGGAAACGAATCCAGGACCTCATCAACCGCAACCGAATATGCTAACCATTATACCAACGAGGCAGTTAAAGTTAGCATACCTTTAACCACTGGGCTATTTAGGATACAATTAGGACTTTTTGTTGGTGCTTTTGTCTTCAAATTAGGTCCTTTAGACTGGCCGCGTGTAATTTGGGCAACGTCAGTTCACATAATTGCTTGGTGCTGATGTCCTCGCTTATCCGTCAACCGGGCGGCATTCCTGTCCTGTGACCTACTCTCGACCAACTACCGAACACCGGTGAATGACTAACGGCCATTGTTTATTGTTTAACCCTCAACGAGATTTAGTTAACTTTGAACCGCTACCAATGTCGCCGATGATTCACCTCTTACAGTCTTCGGGAGGGTTAAATAATTATGATGATAATTTTTTTAACTTTTTGTAACTCAAATTCTTCCAAAACAACACATTTTCCCCGTTTCACATGTTTTCACACTATAATTTTTTAAGAATATTAGTCAAGCTGAACTTGATTTATATTCACCTCTCCCCTCCAAATAAGCGAGAAGCTTGTGCTAGGAGTGGTTACGACAATAGTGCAACGGATCGGACTCGAACCTGCGAACTTTCAGTTTTCAGTTCCGCATCTTTAACCGTTGGGCTATTGAGGCTCCAAAATAACTGAATACTTTAAAAGATTTGATCATGTGGGGGATGTCAGTTTGTATGACAAACATGCAGGGGAAGAAATACCAAATGGATCAATCCCCAAGCCATAATGTGAATTGGACGATATAATAATATATGGTACAAATGCTTCTGTTTTCAAAATAATTGAAAATAGAAGTATAATCATAATATTACGCTTGTGTGTTTGAGAGCGTTATATAAAGGTTATTCTATTTTCAATTATTTTGAAAACACAGAAGCACTTGTACCAATACAGTTGTAATTGGAACGTTCAAAAGAGAAGATTCACTATGATAAATACAGTTATTTCGTGGAGGAATAGCCACTTTATTAAATTAAAACTTTCCGCTTTCTAAGCTGTTCGTAATCGAAACCTATCCATTGTTAACCATGGTTCGAAGCTAACTCTATTTAGCCACAACAATGGCCGATGAACCATATAGATAAAACGAGTCTTTTATCAATTAAATAACGTAATTTTCGAACATGAAAGTTGCTATAGTACCGCGCTGCGATAGAGTTATAAATTTGAGAAAATAAGCCATCAAGATCTCCATTAAAAATGTTATGTTCACTTGTAATCGACATACATAGCAGTGAGTATAAAACTTTTGTAAACGTTATTGTGAATGTCATGTGTGTATTGTACTGTATTATGTGTACACGCACTTATAATATTAGTAAAGGATAGTACAGTCCGATTCAAACTTTGTCTTCACGGAAGTTAGGCGCGAGTGTAGTTTCGCGCAGGTAATTAAGTGAAACCGTCCCGTTGAAACCTAATATTGAGTTCTGCCTCAATACACAACCAATACTGTACAAGTGTACAGTCAATGCTGTATCTACTGTAAAGTTGATAAAATGCAGATCCGTCGTTGTTCTACGATCATAATGGTATAGTTGAGGACCTAGGTCCTAGTGCATCCCTAGTGTATCGTGTATGTACACAAGTGTTTTTAGCTCAACCCGTTTCTCGCTAAGCGTCGAAGAAGGGAAGTGCCTACACCAGATTATTAAGGTATAAAAAATATAGTGCAAACAGACACATGACAGCACAATCCGCATCGCCCCGTACAGTTTACATTGAATCACCGTGCAGTTTATAGGTGGTATTCTATAATAGTGGAGCCCCGCGGCGGGGGCGGCGACCACAGCGCGGCCACCCCGGCGAACGCCCCTCGCCGAGCCGGCTCGGGCATGCATGCATGCATATTGCCCCGTAAAAACTGAATAATTGCATATTCGTTCCTGTGTTTGTTTTGAATTGCACTTTGCGCTAGAAGTAGGAACATACAATAGCATCAATAGTCCAACGGTTAAAGGTGCAGATTGAAAACTGAAGGGTCACAGGTTCGATCGCCACCCTTTGCACTATTGACGTATCCTAACACAAGCTGTCCGCTAATTATTTGAAGGGGAGAAGAGCTTAGCTAATCTTCTTCAAAAAAAATTCAGCCTGGTAAATTTTCCCAGATCCAATATTATTTACTTCAAAACTTGCCTGATTTCCATTTGACGAATCCATTAAAAATATAAGTAGGGTTACAGAACAGTTCACTCAGCCAAAACAATACTATTTAACCCCAGTCAATACAGTAACAATAACTTAAAAGATCGAGTATCGAAATAATTATTTTTCAATCGGATCATCGAAAGAACAATGCTGGTATACGGTACTAAATGACCTCGTTATGTGTACAGTATACCAAATTTTTGTTACAAAACGTGTGTATATAACCCGTATTACAATTGCATAAAGGTCACATCAATTAAGTTAATGCCTTGTGGTTGATTGTACACAGGGCTCACATGTGATTTCACCGCCACTTTATCTTAGCTAATACATCAATAGATTGTCCACTATTGTTAGTGACGGAGCTGCAGCCTTTTGTGATATATGTTGCTGGAGACAAGGTAGAGACGTTCTACGTTGACGTTATGAAGTGTTGTCTACCTTTTTTATCGATGACAGCTTTTGTACAACACTACAATGTCTTCTTTTTTGAAACAATAAATAATTTAAACGTAAAAATTCTTTTTACAAAACCGAATTCAAACCCTAGACAATGTATATATTGTATATCAATTTTACTTAAAAAATTTGAAGAGTTCCCTCGATTCCTTCAGGATCCCATCATCAGATCTGGACCTGATGACTATGGGACCACCTGGGAAGTATACCCTTTCAAACAAAAAAAGAATTTTCCAAATCGGTCTAGGTGTCTTCGTGTAGTCGGGGAACATACATTAAAAAAAAAGATTCCGACGAATTGAGAACCTCCTCCTTTTTTGGAAGTCGGTTACAAAGGTGTTATACACAATCGATTAAGTGATGTCGTCTGTAAAAATACCTACAGATTTTTTTATGGAATATTTATACAATGTGCTTCCGATAGCATATCTCGTAAAATCGATGAATGTAGTATTGAAAACGCTGGACACAAAAGTGCTACCTATGTCCAGCAATGAACGTCTGTAGCTTGAAACGACGGCGATGCACTATAAAAACCTCGTTTTAAAACAGTCAAAATCCATGTGACATTTTTCGAAAACTGACAAAGTCGCAACTTTTGCTATTTACGCAAGCAGGATTAAACCGATGTCCTGTATTCGAGACCTGTGTGACCTGCGTTAGCTCCAATCGAGAATTACAATAATCTAATACATATCTACCCACTTAACCCGCTAGCATCGGTCTGTCAATGCCTTCAACGATAATGCACTGAAATATCCCTATGCATGTTAGCGTATTACTCATGTATACCAAGGAAGCCGTATTAGGTATCTACGTTGATCGCAATCAAAATAAATATTCGATGTATAAAAGCCGAAACATATTTTGCGAAGCTGATGATGAAAAAAACCAACGGAGACAAAAACTCATCAAAAGGTATGACTTTTAAAAAATAAGTAAACCAATAATATAAACGTAAAGATTCTTTTTACAAAACCAACTTCAAACACCACTACAAAGTATACCAATTGTGCCGATTTTTCCAGGATCCTTTCAGTAGGGAAGCGTGAAAAAAAAAACATTGGGAACCCCTGCTCTACAGTGACGTTAGCGCTCATGGAAAGAGAAACTGTCGTAAGTTTGTAATATGGCTAGGGCAGCAGGCATGCAGGAATGCAAGTTTCCTCGAGATATTTTCTTTCACCGTGTAAGCAAGTGATACTTAAAAACGCAAATATAAGACCAAAAAGTCAGATTTAGACCCCCAGAAAAGAAGGCTAATGAAAACTAGACTAACTAGGCTGAGGCTAAACCCTAGGCTATCATCGCTTCAAGGAAAGAGGAAATTCTAATAAGGACAATATTCTATTAACGAAACGATTATTCATTCGGATATTCAACGAACGAGGCCAACAATTCACCGAAACGCACACCCAAACCCATATTGATGAGAGCCGGCTGATTTACAGAAATAAATAGCACCGTATTTATAAAGTTTAAGCACCGAGAGATCTCGCTCACCGATCGCCGTACATTCTTGTATCACTTGTAACTTGTAAAATACTTTATTGCTCTGTAGTAGGGATCACAGAGAATGGTCGTTGATATAATATCACGATTTTTAAGAATTGCACAAAGAAAAAGGACTTTTCAACAAATTCAAACACATTTAAACCACAAACAAGCTTTCGATTTCGTCTCACATACCTAAAGTCCTACTCAAGAAACTTGAAAATGGGATTCTACTTTCTAGGGCCAGCTTTGAAATGGATTGAATCTTTCTTAACAGGAAACAATGTGTTGAACAGACCTTTGTTTAGTTATGCTGCTTTTTCCTCTTTATCAACTGATAAACTGTTGACTCTTGGATGTACATAATGTATCTCTTGTATAGACTTCCAATATGTCTCTGTCTGTTAAAACGTATCGTCGGCTATCGTCAGTCTACCTAAGCAGTATCCTGTCAACAACTTGGGACCTCAACGGTGCTATGTTCATAGAATCATAATTATGAGTTTAAAATGAGGCAGTTACTTCAAAATCACAAAAACGTGTTTCAGATTCATCACAGAGATCAGATTGTTTTATTTCAAAAATCTCGTCTTTTTTTTAAATATGTCTAAATCTTGATGTTTAAAAATTTAATACACAGTTGAATCTTATGTGAGTAATATAGTTCGACTAATATAGTTGTCTTCGAGCATGAAATGGCGATTTCTTCTGTTGAATTTTTGGCGAGATTGCAGCATATGAACGATTTCATAGATATATTATACTAATTGTGTGCCAATACTTTACAAGTTGATTATAACAATGAGCAAGAGGCCTCGGAAGGACTTAGATTTTTCTCGTGCGCGAGTGAGACAGGATTATAACGTCGGACTCCTTTTTTGTGTTTATAGCAGCGCCTCCCCGTTAGCATTATCTGCATCGGTGCGCTATGGAGCTATCGCGCGCGCCAACCACCATCTGCTGCCCTTTATAAAATGCGAAACACACTAAATGGTTTTTGACTGTCATATATAAATTTTTCTTGTTACAGTTCTCGAACTTCTGGAACTTCGTGTGTTTCGATGCGCAGAACTCATATTAGGTATCAGCGGTACGGTTTCACTTGATTATACCTGTGGGGATCTACACGCGGCTAACTTCCGTGAAGACATAAAGTTTGTACTATCCTTTACTAATATTATAAGTGCGAAAATGTGTTTGTTTGTTGGTTTTTTCGTTGGTTGTTTGTCCTTCAACAGCAACGAAGCAGCGGATTTACTTTGACACTAATGTAATCGAATACGAATACGATCAATCGAATTAAATCTTATACTAATCCTACTGGTGTCAGAGTGAACCTTACATAGAGTGTATTTTATAGGGTTTGTTTGGATGGTGGTGTTTATCCTCTACTTGTTCTGCTACTGGAAGAGCGGCAATCTATAAACTATACATTTTTTTTGCTGGTTTGGCGGAGTATAGCATAGAGTTTTGTTTTTGTTGTATATCGTACGACAAAGCAGTAGGTAGGTATGGAAGGACGAAATGATAAAAAAATTTGCTGGTTTAGCGGAGTACAGTAAAAGAGTTTTGTTTTTCCTTATATACATATAAGCTTCGTCGTACGATATAATATATATGGACGCACATACGTAATAACGATTCAACCCACAAACCTTTGTCAAATTAAATACATACATAATGTAAAGGAATAAAGTTAAATTTTCAATTGATAAGTTGTGTGGATTGACTCTTTATCATATGTGCGTCCATATATCGTACGACGAAACAGTAGGTATGAAAGGGCGAAATGACAAAACACAGAAAAGTTGAAGAAGCAAGCGACAGAAATCGCATAGTGTGGAACACTAGCTCGCTAATGATACACTGATTAACAATATTCGGGACAGATAGTGGTGAGTTACTCGCGGGGGGCGGGGCGATGTTAGATTGCGCGCGCCGATTTATGCCGTACCTCGCTGTATTAACCGATATCGCGCACTAAATATCCCATTATTATATGCGAAACAAATAATGCGCTTTAGCGAGGGGTTATAATTCCTTTTATTTATCGTTGGGAATGCTATTTAAAAGGATTTATGGGGTTACACGTGAGCGGTGATAGCATAGTTGTTAATAGTTCAGCCTCCTTCTTGGAAGGTCTGGGGTTAGATCTCCGGAATGCGTCTCTGACTTTTTCGGAATACCTAACATATTATGTGCATTTTAACGGCGACGAAAAACATTGCGAGGAAACATGGATTCCTGTAAGTTCTAATGTTTTTAAAGGTATGCAAAACCAATCTTTAACAAAATAAACGTTTATAAAGCGCTTTCGAATCGTCAAGTAAATCTCAACATAGGAAAAATCCCTGGAAACTCGTGGGGATTTTTCCTAAGTTGAGATTTGAATTCATGATGTTTCTGGAAATTATTGAGTTCTTTTCCAGAAATTCAAAATTGTTGAGTTCTTGTTCCGTGTGCGATTTTCTACAATCTACTTACTACATCTATCTCTAGCCTTAGTTAATTTTTAGTGCAACCGTTGAACTTAACAGTTGTACCTACCTGACCTGTTTGACTACCTCTCTGGCGCAGTGGTTTTATAACTGGGAGGCCTCGGCTTTGATTCCCAGCGGGGGCTTTTTGATAGTTTATAAGTTCTGAATTGACTCTGGTCTGGTCTAGTGGGAGGCTTTGGCCGTTGTTAGTTACCACCCTACCGTTAAAGACGTGCCACCAAGCGATTTAGCGTTCCGACACGATGGCGATGGCATGTAGAAGCCGATTAGGGGTTTGGGTTGAATGTACACTGCCATACCCCTTCCAAGTTAGCCCCCTACTATTTTAGACTGCATCGTCACTTACCATCAGGTGAGATCGCAGTCATGGACTAACTTGTCATCGAAAAAAAAACCCTACTTGTGGGAATGAGCCTTATTTAATGGTTTACCTACTGAAGAGTTCTGGTATATAACGAAGAGATATTAGCATATCTTATTTTAGGAGCAAAGGCAAGTAAGTGGTTATCGCCAAATCGCTTTTTCAAAAGATCCTTACAATGTTGCAAGATTTTGACTAAGGAGTTTATAAGGGGAGTTGGATAATTTTTTTAAATTCAATATAAGCTTAATTATGTAGCGCTTGCGCCGATGTTATATCGGCCATATCACGGGTGTCTCCTTTGTTAAAACAGAATAAACCCAATTTATAAATTCGTCTGCGACACGAGCGTCATTAATTATGTTGCTGGTTGGGTGGCTGAGAAAAACTTACTTCACTCATTTCGCTATCATTACAATCGCTCGCCGTCCCTTTCTTACATATACTAAAATGCGAAAATTAACATTGTGACAACACGCAAGTGACATGATAATCTTTCAAATAAAATTATACTGTAATTCGTGTTGGATAGAATTCAATTTTCATTGCATGGTTGGGTGAGTTGCGACGTTTTCGCTTGAGTTTGGTGGCTGGTCATCTCGCTCATAGGTTTTGTTGGCGAGCCTCCCCAGCTTTAATGGTGTTATCTTGCCCCTCGGACGCAGCACCTCTCCAGTATATTTCTTTATCTTGTCTCTGCTGGCGGTTCCCAGTTTGTTTTTTATTCATTTGCTAATTTCGAAAATGAGAAGGCCCCGGGTGCGATCACATCGCCGTTGATCGTAGATTTAGGCTCGAGCATTAATAAAATTAACGAATGCTCTTTAAATTAATTGAACGCGTCTCTTGGAAGTCGGCTATCACGGATCAGTGATTATCCCGGCTATTTACCCGGGACCCTTGAGTGTATTGAGTGGAATAGATCAATATCGAAACTATTATACTTTGAGAACCAGTCTCATTAGCTGCGACATATCGGTTGTTTAGTAAAGTGATACTATGTATCCCTCACGTCATCTAGGCCAAATTATATCAAAACAAAATTGGGTATATTACCCGTATATTACCCGTAGATCACACCCGTGTCCTGTGAAGGATGTACCTAAGGATGTATCCTTCAAAAGAGTACAAGGTACAATCCTTCAAGGTACAGTACCTTGATAATCTTTTGACAACGGACTGTTTGGCTTCATGCACATTGATTACTAGTGTGCCTAAATTGCTTATATCTCCCTTCGCAATACCACATAATTTTTCTTTGGATGTAGGTACAATTATTGCACATGTGGACACAGCATAGCGCGCGGACCAGTTTTGGCTGCCAATAATTTGAGTAGATACCTTAAAAGGCGTGAATAGACATTTTCTAGACAAGCGCGCTCCAACTTAGAACCCATCGTTGATTGCTTTCCATGATTGACTGTCGTCAAACCCGAGCCTATCTTGTAAAAAAATTCACGGCCATCCATTCATCTAAAGCATGATCTCATATTAAAGACCTGTCTCATCTGTCATAGGAACGCATAAAATCAGGTCACTAGATCTTAATAAGTAGGTATGTTAGACTTATGGCTAAATAAAACAACCGCCTAGTTTCTTGCTGGTTCTTCTCGGTTGGAACGGCATTCTTAACCAGTGGTAGTTTCATTTGACTATTCTAATGTAGGTATGATCTCGCATTAAATACCTGTCTCATGTGTCATAAGAATGCATAAAATCAAGTCACTAGATCTTAATAAGTGGGTACATAAGAAAGTCAATTTAGACTTACGGCTAAATATAAATTATAGTGGGTTCAGTCTTCCGATAGCCTATTTGCACTCCTAAATTGACAAGAATGATGGGCGACACAATGCAGTACGTTACCGACGAAATGAAACGTGATTCCACAAAGTAATTTAACAGTAAAAGTGATATACGGGAAAACTAAGTCACGATACTCTGCATAGCTCCTGACACTCAAAAATTTTCGTCACGAAACTCGAACTAATAAAGGACACCTCAGTTTTAGTTCGGAAGCTTGCAAAATCGGTAACAATACACTTTGCAAGAAACTTTTAAGTTGATCTTCCTCGTTAGTTTTATCTAGTCACTATTTATCGTGTAAAGGCCTTGAAAATACTGAAAGGTATGTATGTATATTATGTGTATCTGATATACTTAGGCTGAAATCTATAGATAGCACTCTCACTCTGCTGAGGTTTAAGATAGACTTAAAACGAGACAGATTTATGTCAGAGCATATTTGTGTCTCGTTTTAACTTTATCGTGTCTATAAAGCGTGCTCAAGGATTCTAATGCTGTGATCTTTATAGATCCAGATGCAGAAGCATAGATGTTGGAACCGAAACCTTTAAAATTTTTGAGTAAACTATGAGAGTTAAAATAGCATGGTTTCTTCTGAGGCGTTTCTGCGTAAAACAAGTTAATATTATCACATTTTCACACCAATTTAAATTATTGAACGAGATAGCGCGTAAGAAATTATATTACGGCAAACATCTGCTGGATACCTTTGGCACATCGGATAATTAATCTTATACCTTAGGTGTTTCAAGTTGCCCTAAATGGGATGAAAAATAGGTGTACATTGGTATGGTAAGAGAAAGTGAGAACTTGTAATTTATCACAACTCTGTTTGGTACCACAACTAGCTTCATATTAACTTTAAAATTTAACTTAAACTTTAATATTTACGCCCTGTCAAGTGTCATAGTAATGCTTAAACGCCCTAGTATTGTACAAGTAATATAGGGTATAGACCTGTTTTCACATTATTACGTTATCACAGTAAATAACCGTATCTTGGCGATTAGTAATCAATGGTAAAACGCAGTGACACAGCATAAATTACAGGCAAACGAAGTTTTACATGGAGTCGGAGTATTCACAAAATGGAACACGAATAAATTTAAATATCTAAACATTACTCTAAATCAAGCAGCAAAGCTTACGCCGCATACAAACGCAATTTCTAATGGTAGAAACACATCTGCAACACGCTACTTTGCTCTACACGGTCACATGTGTGATGAGTAAAATCAAATCGTAGTGTTTTAACCGCTGAAAGGAAAAAGGATGTTTGGCTGATTTGTAACATGTAACATGAATTAGCAGCTGACTTTAGTTACCCAAATGGATAGTTTAGAATAGAACTGTTTCTCGGTCACTATTAAAAGCACGAAGAACTCGCTTGGTCTGAAGTATATCAGTGTGCTGAAAAATAGAGAATGCCTCACGCCACAGCCTGTGTCTGGTTGAGGCAGGTTCTCCACTTGAATTGCCGCATGTTGAGTCGCTGCCTGTAATGAGTCGGAAGCTCATCATTGTGTCTGGTTGAGGCAGGTTCTCCACTTGAATTGAAGCATGTTGAGCCTGTAATGAGTCGGAAGCTCATCATTCATCACGCGATAGGTGTTGTAAATGTGCGCAGTACACGTGAGTTGTCGACATGCCGCGCTGGGGGGCTGTTGCAAATGTGTTCCTACCATGAACACGATGTATTAATGGCATTAATTTCAATCGAGACGATCAGTAAGTCTAGAATCGATATTGAATCGATTCAGCCATCAGTTTTTAATAAGGCATCTGTTAAGGTGACGAACATGTGAATGAGTTTTATTGCCTTTTGCGTTTTGGAGAAATCGCGTTGCATTGGCACGTCCCTTAATGATTTAGTGAAGCTTTGAGTGTTAAGACATCTTTACACTTTGAAACATTGACTTATTAAGGGTACGTCGCGTTGATATAAATGACTAAGTACATGCTCTGACCGGAATCCTAACCTCGTGAGCGAATCAACATCGCGCTATACTTTTAAGGGCATAAGAACCATGAATTCAATGGCCTAATCTAATTTATGCATGTCATTTAGGTAGGATTTTAATTCAAGGTGAACCAGTAAACATTGTATTAACTGCTAAAAGATGGAGCATCAAGATAATAGTTTCATAATGGAAATTGTGAGCTTTGTTACCTATTTATTTGCATGGAAAAGTTTAAAAACAATTTCCGTATAAAAAATGCCATTATTCTATTGCATTTAAATATACAACGAATATATTATTAAACGTGCGTAAGAGTTACGTACTCTTTCGTATTTTTGTGAAGTCGTAGCTATTTTTAATGAGCAAATAAAAAAGCAAAGGATTCTAATTGCGGATTTATACGCCGTTTATGGGCGACCTACACGCCCGGTCGCCATTCATTGCGTATAAGGCGGTGCGACATGTTCCCGCGACGCGCGACACGCGACAGTGTCGCTACCGTATAATCCAAGTCGCGCCTTGATATACGACGAGCTTTTTATGAGCAGTTGGCTTAGTATAAGTTTGTTTCTATTATCTCAATAATTCTGATTTTTTTTTCGATTTCGAATACTTATTTAAATTTTAAATACTACAACTTCAAAGGACAAAGGAAAAAAAAAACAGTCAAGCTCGAATCAGACTCGTACCATCGTACAAAATTTAACACCAGTCATTATTAAGATCGAGCTAAAACAAAACTTTGTTGTTTGGAGACCCTCTTTAATATTTAACTTT
The DNA here is from genome assembly GCA_038048805.1 of Hipparchia sbordonii. Taxonomy (NCBI): domain Eukaryota; kingdom Metazoa; phylum Arthropoda; class Insecta; order Lepidoptera; family Nymphalidae; genus Hipparchia; species Hipparchia sbordonii. Next base: position 4,629,822 of record CM076114.1, on the reverse strand, counting down.
ATTTTTTAAGCTATTGCATAGTTTCTATCGCGGGCCGGCGTGGAGACCGAATCCAGAAATTCCGTAACGAAAATAACCTGACACGGGACTCCTCTACGGTGAGCCGCTAGATGGCGCATTTTTTGCAAAAAATGCTATGTACCTAATAGCTTTACCGCGGCAGTCCCCGAGTGCCACACGTCATTTTTTTATTATTTGTTGTTATAGCGGCAATAGGAATACATATTCTGTGCAAGTATCTATTACGGTTCATGAGGTATAACCCGCTGACAGACAGACGGCGGGAGGGACTGCGGAGGCTTCGTAATAGTGTCCTGTTGGCATCCGTTGGGTACGGAACCCCAAAAAGGACATATTTTATACCACTTAATTTCAGCACACATAAGAGCAGCGCCACAACCGGAAACTGAAGTTATATAACTTTTTCCCGTTCGCATTGCTCTACGGCGATTTAATATGCTCTTAAGTTGTAGCTCAGGATGGGTTTGAATTGAAACTAGTCGAGTTCACTCCTACGTAAGTAGGTAACTTCACACTCATGTCGTTGTAGTCTAGTTTGCATAATATTGGCGTCCTTTTCACTCAAACGTTATAGGTTTCAACTTTCAATACAGTAAAAGCTCCTTATTCGCGCTTCCTTCATTCGCGGTTTCACTATTCGCGGATTAAAAAATTGTGACCCAATTCCTTTATTCGCGGCTAAAGATTTCTTTATTCGCGGATTTAGTCGGTACATATTACATGCATATTAATAAAAAGATATTCCAATATGTATCCAACTAAATATCCTTTGTAAACGCGCCGATAAATGGACTAATAAAAAAGTAAAATAGACCTTATTACAGCCGAAATTGCGAATGAAATAGGGCGAGATGGATTCGAACAGATAGAATCAAGTGACATTCAGGAGTTGCTTGAATCGCAAGATGAAGATTTGACTGAAACCGACTTGAAAGAAATGTTAAATTCACAGCCCATTGAAGAAGAGGCTTCAACAAGCACTGGAAATGTGACATTTAATCTGAAAAATCTTAGTGAAGGTTTAAGAATGGCAAATGAGCTGTGTGATTTCTTTATGAAAATTGATCCGTCCATGGAACTAAGTCTTATTTTTAAGAGGAAAATTGCTAATGCCACTGCTGAATATCAGTTTGAACTGAAGGAGCTTTTAAAAACTGCCAAGCAAGAAAAAATTACAAAGTTCTTTAAACCTTTGCCTAAGCCTGAAGATAATAATTAATAAGTATGGTCAGTAAGTCAAAAACTTCAATTAAATTGTTATTTTTTTATATGTTTGTTTTTTATTTTGTCACCTAGGAACGTATCCCCTATAATCCCATACAAATTACCATTCTGTATTCACGGTTTCTGTATTCGCGGCATATTTACGGAACGTATACCCCGCGAATAAGGAGCTTTTACTGTACTCGAAATCTACCAACGATTTCGAGAAATGCGAACACGACAGAAGGGTATGTATATTTGTATACTGATATACGAGTACGTCGAAGATCTTTTTATAACCAACAGCGGAATGTGTTAATGTCGATTCGCTATTTTATCGCTTCTGTAATACATCCGCACAAATCTTTATTCGAATGTTAAATGCAATAAAAATCAGATTAAAATAAGAAGCATAAAAAAGTTTAATGGCATATTGAACATACTTTCATTCCTGCAAATATTAGTGTTAATAAGTGTTTGTTTTTCGGTTTGTGCTTCAAATCACAACGGCTCAACCGATCGACGACGTGATTTATATATGGGTATATTAATTTGAAGGCCAGTGCAAACCTACCTGCATGAAAAAATTTTGTTTACGTATATCTATATGTGATATCTCTATAGAGACTTAGACTAAACAAAATTGGTTCAAAATTAATTTTAATGGTTCATCATTATTATTAAAAATATTTTGGAAAATAGATAAATATTTAGCATGAAAAATGGAATCGTATTTAATGTACTCGTAATTAGCTTAGCTTTACAATTTAAAGCCTTAATTTTCATAATAACCGAGCCAACTCCTCATCTGCACCAGGATTGTAATTGCAAAACGGAAGATTAGATTACTAACGGTTTACATAATATAAACATTATTCAGTGTTACGTATTCATTAATGTAATTATTGAGAATGTTCTTTAATAGTTCTTTACCTACGCAATTTATCGCTTGCCCTGGTTTCCGGTTGCGGAGGTCAAATGACAGTCACTAAACAATTAAAGGTCCTACTCGATCGGCAAAGTTTTCCATTTCATTTGTTTACTTGAGTCTTGAGCTTGTCAGCTGTTTCAAACTGAGATTTAAGAATGATTGAAGTCATTGCGTTGAACTAAGTTTCATGACTATTCTGTATTAAAGTTTTCAGTAAATTGCTTTTGTTTTGAAAATAAATAATATTTTACCTAATGTCAGTTTTATCATAGGTTTCAAACTGCACTCTACTGCTCTCTAGCAACACTTCCTGAAGTCCTAGCCGACCTGGGTGGCCTGCTTGGATTCTGTGTGTGAGTGAATTTTTGTCTGGTTCGGCTTTAGTGTTACGGTACGATTTCCGGTACAAACCGGTTAGGGGTACGGTTGAGTGTGTACTGCCATACTATTTTTAACCCCCGACGAAAAGAGGGGTGTTATAAGTTTCACGTGTGTATTAGTGTGTTTCTCTGTTTCTTCGTAGCTCCGTAACCGTCGAATGGATAGATTTTGATGTGGTTTTTTGTTTGAAAGCTAATGTGATTTAAATCTGATAACGTAATCTGAGCTAAAGGTCAGCTGTTTGATGATAATCAGCTCATTTCCTACTTGATTATAGGCTCTTACAAACACGCTGGAGCGATTGATTTGTTTGTACCTACTGTTACTTCAAAGGCCAAAGGCATGGTAGCTTTGAGCTGACGCTGCTGCATCAAATAGTCGGCGGGATACCCTGCTCCTTAGCAGCTGAAAGCATATATCGTGACTTTGGGCTGAATGGTTTCATGAGTACCTACATGTTAGATAGATGATGATCGAGGATAGAGGTGGAGGATCAGAATGGAGCAGAAACTGGATAACAGGAGGTGAGGTATATCGTACGTAGTCTGGCCATAGATTAACATGTCAGTGTCTTAAATTTTCAATTTACATTTGTGGAATTATATTGAGCACTATTTGGTCTGGTGGGAGGCTTTGGCCGTGGCTAGTTACCACCTTACCGTCAAAGACGTGCCGGCAAGCGATTTAGCGTTCCGGCACGATGGCGTGTAGAAACTGATTAGGGTTATGGGTTGAATATACACCGCCATTCCTCTTCCAAGTTAGCCCTCTACCATCTTAGACTGCATCGTCACTTACCATCAGGAATTGAGATCGCAGTCAAGGACTTGTCATCCAATTAAAAAACCTACCTCGATGGTAGGTACATAGTAAAGGGTGGGAAAAAAACAGGCAGAGGTCATCCAACCATCGTACCTACACCCGTTAGAAGTAACATAGGAATCCACCTGTCTCGGCCCGTGGGAACGATCCCCTAATTGCCGCCGCCCCAGATAACGAGTCTAATTCGCGGAGCTGCGTGCGCCGGCGCCTCTCTCACGCACGCATTGTCTTCTGTAATTGCCGATCCTGTTCAATTTGTTATTTGCCTCTTCGCACTGTGATTCTTTTAAGTGGCCACTTTCAATTGACTAAATAAAGAGAGCGTTTAGCTACAGGCATTCTTTTCTAGGCAATTATTTCGCCGCAGTCTATTCGGCCTCAGGGTTCACTATTTTAACTGCAGCTCCCATCTTAAAGTTTACGAGAACTTCGTCGTATGATTTTTGCTTTTGCTCGCGGGCGTTAGAAATAATAAAGTAAAAATTTAAAAAATCGGCATTTTTCAGAATACGTGCAAATCTGAATAAATTATTACTTTTCTGAGAGTGGCCGTTATACTTTACACTGTAAAGTGTAATCTATAAAATCTGCTATCAACAATTAGTACCTACCTACTTGTTGATCGTAGATACATATAACTATAAATGATGTGATTTGACCTCATAATTATTATGATTATTGTTTGAATGAAACACATGTACTTATTAAAAAAAATACAGTTTATCTGTTCAAATTTTAACGAATGACGCTTCAGTAGCTTGTATCCCAAAGATAGGCTTCTTTTATCCCAGAATATCAGGGGTTCCCACGGGATAACAAAACCTAAATCCACGCGGACTAAATCCCTGGTATGAGCTAGTAGACGCAATAATTCTCTCTTAAACCATCGTACCTAGCGTCCGTCGTATAATAACACGTCCGATAAGTCCGCCGTACGTCACGCCACTAATCAATTGGCGACTGGCGCGCCATGATGTCTTCATCAGCATCAGCTGCCCCGGGGCGTAACGCCTTGTCCGCTACGCTCGAGATCTCAATAATAATAACGTTTTATTAAAAGCATATAAAATCCATATACAGATTAGTTAATCTTACTATTTAGTAACTTACTATTATATTTAGTAGATTACTAGTTAGTAAAACTGTATACATATTTGTGATATATGAATGTAGGTACATAGGTACAAGGTACATAGTAAGTTTGGAATAAGCCGCTGTGGAGCGAATACGTTATATCAGCTGGTGTTTTATTCTCCGTCAACCGCGGAGACCACAGCGACGACAAGGATGGGATAATAGGTACAATCGGCTGCCCTATTTCAAAGCCTAGTAAGTGTGATTGACAAAATTTTACACTAGACCAAAAAAACATATTTGTGGTACCTAGTCCTTCTGAACTCTTCAGTATCTGTTGAGGAATTAATGTTTTGTAAATAAACTACTTTGAAAGCTTCTATTTGATATCTTCATTACATCGCTAAACCATCTATCACGAAACATGTTTTTTTTTGGCCTCCTGTAAAACTTTGTCAATTACACTTACTAGGTTTTGAAATTGGGCAGCCGCAATCTTCGATCGGCACTGTGGTGTTTTATTCTCCATCAACCGTGGACACCACAACATTATAACCTACACCTAACTAAAATGGTTAAAACACTTCAGGTGTCACAGGTTATTCTACTTTTCTGTTTTTGTCAACAGTCAAAACATCTAGGTATACCAATTCTCATCACAGATTGCCTTGACTTTAGCAGCTATTCTATTGATAAAGCGCCAAAGTCTTTTCCATAGGGAGAGGGCAGACTGACTACTTTCAGCGGCAGCGTTCGGTGTTTTTATGGCTTTTTGCGATTCTCAGTCGCTGTCGCAAAAGTAATGAGAATCGCAAAAGGTAATAATAACGCCGAACGCTACCGCCAAAAGTAGCCATCCAGTCTGCTCTCTCCCATAATGATGCCAAACGAGCTCTGACAATACGATAACAAATAATCTAATCTAATAATGTCAGGCAGCCTCGATTCAGCAATCATAGTGGAAGCACTGCGGTACCGCGTTAGGCCTATAAGAATTCGGAACGCATCACTAATTTGCACACGTAGCACCTACGTATCGTTACGTACGTTCACAGCAATACCTACGTATTGCTGTGAACTTTCTTAAACATTTTGTTCGCACCTTAAATCGAGCTTTAGCGCTTTTCACACAACATTCCTTAATAATTGTACACTTTACTTTGTATTGCGGCACAACTTTAATCTATAAATAGCTCAATGAAATCAAGTAATCGACCGACTGATGTATACCAATGCAAATTCTTTTCGAACACAAGCACATTTGCCAAACTGAACTCTGACCAATATTCTCCTCTCCTCGCCAAATAAGATCGTTAAGTTTGTGTCAGGAGTGGGTACGACAGTAGAGCAATGGGTGAATCGATCCATCGACCTTTCAGTTTTCAGTTCGCACCGCTTACTTCTCGGAGTTATGTGCGTTTTAAGCTAATAATATCACTTGAAGAACACATCGAAAACATCATGAGGAAATGTGCACGTCTGAGAGTTTTGTTCAATATTCTTAAAGGTACAATTTGCGTATTCAAAAAATAAGTAAGATTTAGCAATGAGCCAGCGATGGTTTGAGATGTTGATGAACAATTTTATATTATCTACTTTAGTTTTAACTGCGGAAGTCCTCAATAGTAGTTTTATATTATTTAATAGCAATATGTTTATATGACTGGTGTACAATGAAGAACATTGTATTGTATCGTTAGATTTATTGATTGTTCCCCCAAGCTTACCTAATCACGTTGAAATTTATTAAGTTTAATGAATAACGAATGTACCTATTATTCACGTTTTACTAATTTCTACTTTACAACTATGATTTGTAAAGGGGTTTAAAGTAAGTTGAGGTCCGTATCAAATTCACAATTAAGCCTCTGTACAATTAGACCTAACCAGTTGTTGAACGTGACATAATATGAGTATTGTATCGGCTATATAACGGGGAATGTTCTGAAGAGCTATTTGACCTTATTCCACCGTCTTTCTTCAACAACCGCACCGCTCGCCACCAAACATAATTTCACCCTCACCACCTGGGTGCCTGGAGCACTTCGACCATCCGATGTGCTAGATCTTTTTTCCACGTACTTACTTTGAAACTGTGGAACTAACTTCCTGCGATGGTGTTCCCACTGAATTACAACATGGAGTTATTCAAGGGGCGGACCAACAAATTCCTAAAAAGCCGGCAACGCAATGGCCTCAGGTGCAAATGTTCATGGTCGGCGGTAATCACTTAACATCAGGTGACCCGCCTGCTCGTTTGCTCGCTAAAAATATATATTAAAAAAAAGGAATTGAGAACCTCCTCCTCTTTTGGAAGTCGGTTAAAAATATCCTCCAAGTCAGAATTACGTAAGAAATATTGAAAAACGGCACGAATATTAGATACTTCTTATGTAAGTGCAAACGGTCGTCTGTCGGATAGCGTGCCGGGGTCCATTTGGCGTAGACATGCTGACCGCCTGAGGACACGGGTAAAACTGTTTTAGAATATTCCGCGTTTATTAATTGCTAACATAAACGTTTTTAATGTTAGCGATTAGTTAAGTGGCAACCGAGTTAAGATTGGGATAGGTAGCGCTTGGATTTGATTTTTATTATATTTCGACGTAGACGTTTACTAATTGTTTACAACAATCAACGAAGAGGAAGGTATTATATAATACACATTACACATATATCAAAATGTTATATTTATTGTAAGTATATTATATAAACTGTAGCATTAGTAAATTTTGTAGAGCAATAGGTATTAGCTTTTTCCCGCAACTTTGTCCCCGTAGAGTTACTAAATATACTGCGGAAATTACTCTAGCATGTCGCGTTTCACAAGAGGTTTCAGGTATATTTTATTTTATCTATCGCGCGGGTGAAATCTGATTTTTTTTTTTGGCATTCTGCGCTTTGTTGTAATAACGAGAATCAGGCGATCTATGGTCAAAAACCCCCGCTCGCTCGTAAAACAAATTCCCACGCAGGCACCGGCTTTAAAACATAGCAGAAAATAATAAACTAGCGGCAATCGGTATAAATTACGCGCAGCCGACAGCGCATTTACTGCGACGTCTGAGCATATTGAAACTAAATCATTTCAACGTGACCCCACCCGGTCACAGTACAAATAACTACGCTAATGAACTTTGATTAAAAATTGATTTATTAATTTTTGACGTGATGGTTTATGTTCTATTCCAACTACAGATAATATCCTATTTATTTATTTATATCTAAATATATAAAAGGCAAAGGTGACTGACTGACTGATCTATCAACGCATAGCTGAAATCACTGGATGGATCAGACTGAAATTTTGCATGTAGATAGCTATTATAACGTAGGTGTCCGCTAAGAAAGGATTTTTGAAAATTCAACCCCTAAAGGGATAAAATAGGGGTTGGAATAATCGAACTTAACGTGAGCGAAGCCGCGGGGTAAAGCTAGTTTAATAATATAAATGCGAAAGTTTGTATGTTTGTTACTCAATCACGTCACAACGACTGAACCGATTTGGCTGAAATTTGACATAGAGATAGTCTGGAATAGCACATAGGCTACTTTTTATCCCGGGAAATAAGAGAGTTCCCGCGGGAATAAAAAGCTTAATCACGCGGAAGAAGTCGCGGGAATCATCTAATAATATTATAAATGCGAAAGTGTTTTTCTTTATGGTTTGTCCTTCATTTACGCCGCAATAGAGCTACGGATTGACGTGAGTCTTTATATAAGTTTAGTTGAGGACCTGCAGGGCTAACATGCGCGCTACGAGAAAATTTTATTTTTGTAAACCCATTTACTCGTGATATCTTATACGAGTACCTATCACGAGTAAATGGGTAGACAAAATTTTTTGGTGGCACGCATGCTAGTCTTACTTGAGTGTAAGCCCGGAAAATCCGAGAAATGGGGTTGGAGAGGGGGGAGTAGCGCTTGAAGTCACTTCAAGTGCCACTACAAACTATTAATTGTGCCTACAAAATTTGAAGAGTTCCCTCGATTTCTCTAGGATCCCATCATCAGATCCTGACCTGATGACTATGGACTACTTGGGAAATATGGGCGTATACCCATCCCTTCTGGGAAGTTACTTGAAAGGGTTTTCAAACAAAAAAATAATTTTCCAAATCGGTCCAGGCGTCTTCGAGTAATCGGGGAACATCCATAAAATAGAAATAATAAAAAAAGATTCCGACGAATTGAGAACTTCATCCTTTTTTTTGAGACTCTATTCATTTCAGATTCCGATCCGATCTATCTCAATCGGTTACAGGGAATTTAGTCAGTTATATGGGTAAAAAAATTAATTGTCCTTTGACTAACTGTCACCTCATTCAATGTCGACTGACGAGTCAATCATGTACTTAGCAATTAAATACTGATACCAGAGGTAACATAGAGTTTCTTAATAAGTTAAGTTCAGCTGTGTGATTAGTAATACAAATCGCTTTAGCACGTGCCCAAGCACAATATTTTAATTACGTCCAGCGATACGTAAGCCGCAGTGACGCGCGGCGGCGCGCGGCCGCAGGGCGTGGCGAGTCAAGGCGAGGGGTCATAGAAAGGCTTGTGTACGTCTGTATTAATTTTATACTCACTTTAGTTATTAAACTCACTTTCATTGCACGACGACGGATGCGTCAAGACAGTTTTTGGAACCGGAGATATAATTCGGGGGAGGTAATTGTGAAGAGTTCGAAGCCTACATCTATATCATTATCATCTCATCAACTCATCGTTGACCTACTTCTAGTTACAGGCCTCTTCTCGAATGAGAAATATTTAGACGATAGTCCAAGCCGTTGGCCAAGTGCAAAATGAGACGAGGCTTTTTGTCAATAACCTTTGGTGTTTTCTTTTAAATAAAGGTGATTTAAATTCAAAATAAGAAAAGATGTTTCTTCGACTTCTCTTCTCGAGAGTTGAGAGAGGTCTATTATCTAAGAGTTGAATCAGGCCTATTTTTTGTTATAATTTACTATTGTTGTTAGTAGTTTACTGTTAATCATTTGCTGTTTGGTTGGATTGGTCATACATATATCGCCACCCCAACCGAATAAAGGCGTAAGATCATTTACGCGAATTTTTTTTTATTTCATTATCTGATGATGGAAATCGTGTTACATAGGCTAATTTTTTTTTAGAATTTTATCTCTGAAAATGACAAAAATATGAAGGAAGGCGGCTTTATTCTATCGAAATTTACTGCACATTTTCTAGAAGAAGAAAGGTGTTATAAAATCTTACCTAAATTTGCCGGATCTGTTGTCGGGAGTGAATAACGTTTACGTCTTTTTTCGTCTACAAATTTATTTCGAATGATAACTAAAAACCCCCAGTACACCAAAATTTCAAACTGATTGGAGCAACGGAATTTAACTCGCATTCGTATTCTCAGCAAGTCCTTTCATTTGATACCCATATTGTAGGAAAGCATAAAAAACTTAGTCCGCCATATTGAATTTAGAGTGATGTCACTTTATTTTTCAAGTTATTCTTAGCAAGCCATTTCATTTGATACCCATATTGTAGGAGTGCATTAAAAATAACTAGTCCGCCATCTTGGATGTTCCGCCATATTGGATTTAGAATGACGTCACACAACTAACCATGCATTGTCATCCAAACTAAACGTGTATACAAAATTTCAGCTCAATCGGTTAAGATATCTGCTTCAAAATTGAGTTGCAAGATTCCACCCGAACAAACATAGCTGCATACATACATTGCAAGTTAAATAAAAGCTTTTAAAAGAAATCCTGTTCCTAAAGGAGTTTTATTAGTAGTTGATACTTTATTACATTATTATCTTTTGATTTTTTATTTTTTAATGAACATTTGAGAAGATTTTACTATTTTCTGTTTTTTTTTTTGCCAGAAGTAGAAACTGCATAAAACTGCATTTTAAACTATTAACACAATAACTAATGTCATATTTATGTTATTGTTAATTGTATTAGAACTTAAGTTCCTAATAAAATACCAACATCATCAAACGCGTATGTTTGGTTTTAAGCGCAAAGTATAAGATAGATTTCATAATTAAATTAACTAAAAAGAACCGGTACAGTGGCATTTTCTATTCAGCTTTGTCATTAAGAATTATCATAAATCAGTCATATTTGTTTTAATTAAGATATAAATGATTATATTTCCGATTTTTGATCTCCAATGTACTTACCATTTTGAGACTGCCATATTAATTAAGGACTAATGAAGTTTTACATAATTTTTTTGTATTATTTCCTTGTTAATTTAAAAAAATATTAAAGTTTTTGTTATTTTTAACGACTTTTTTTAAATTAAAAATTATTTTTCATGTTTAGCGTTAACATTTATTACGAATCTATATTTTTCGCATTGACTAACGAATATAGAAGTGAATCTATAATACGATTCGAGCATCATTCAAAAAGTACAAGAATAACGGCGTTACAAATAATTGCGCGCCAGATTACGATACAAAATTTGACTCAATAAGTTATGCACAAAAATGATGCGTTTCGCTCACTAGAGCATTTGTAGGCGAATAAAGGCGTACTGTTTTTTACAAAAAATAAATGCCGAAGTTCATAGACGAATAAAAATTTAAGATGATTTTTCTTGAATATCTCTTTTGCAAATAAGGCTAAAAATTTAGCAAATAGAGTAAAAGACGCGTTATTTTTTTACTCGCCTTTCTATATATATAACTTTAATCAGGTGTAAATAGCAAAGAAGGTAGATCATTTCTACGGTTTTTTGGCTCTCCTGTAAAATTGACTTTTTTCGATTACGCCTTTATTCGGTTGGGGTGGCGATATCTTCACTGTCAATTTTGAAGCTTTGGGGTGTATTGTAATATTCTTTACTTTACTTAAGTTCAGCTTCTTCATGTAGATAAATGTATAAATCATATTGACATAAGTACAGTTCTAGCAATTCACGAGGGCGCGTGGCTCATGGTTGTGTGTGTGTTGTATCTATATTAGTGGGAGCGAGAGCTTGCTCGCGCCTGACTGCTCCCCCCTAGGCTCCTGACAGGCACGCAACTTACGACGTAATCACAAGTAAAGCTCACGCGCCCTCGTCAGTAGAAAGGACTATGCCACATTTATGATTCGGATCTCTTTCCTTCGTTTTATGTAACTTGATCCAAATATCGTGAGCTCTTGCATCGTTGTCGCCAAGTCGAAAAGCTCTTTTTACAGGCATGCCATGACTCGATTGTTCTGGTTTAGGCTGCTTGTCTTATGTAAAACAGTATGGGAGTTATGACATTGGCGGTGTGATAGCAAGCTCGATGTGAATAATGAACGATGCCATTAGTAAATGATACTACGAGTATATCAATCGCTTTGATTTGATATTCATCGGTTTAATTTGATACAATCCGGTTATAGAAGCCAATAATATAATGGAGATCGTTTTGATCTCTGAATTCTGGTTTTCAGCTGTTGGATTTTCTAAAAATGATTGCATCAGTGTGACGATCGCAATCACTTGATTGACTGAATTTATAACGTCTGCTGCATCAAAGCATTTTTTCCCATAGGAGGGGAGTCACCTAGCTTTGCAATCACTTTTAGATACTTTTACAGCAGTTGTGTTGGTGGTCTCGGTTGGAACGGCATTCCGAACCAGTGGTAGATTTATTTGACGATTCGAAAGCACTTTGTAAAAGTTATTATTTGAATAAAAAATTAATCTATTCTATTCTAAAAAACATGCGTTATGGAGAAGGACTTCCTGGCTGAAGCATGCGCCAAAGGTTATATAGGTTAAATATAGGTAGGTATATATTATAGAAGCCTCTGATTTTTATTCAGTGTCCAAAGTTCATGTTGTCAAAATGACTTTCATTAAAATTAGATTAGGCACATTAACAAGATGAAAAATTAAGTACATAATATCATTCCATAGATTTTGAAGACCTCACTGGCGCAGTGGTCTTATAAATGGGATGTCTCGGGTTCGATTCCCGGCGGTGCAATTTGGGAAATTATAATTTCTAAATTGTCTCTGGTCTGGTTTGGTGGGAGAGTTTGGTGGGAGGCTTTGGCCGTGGCTATAGTTACCACCCTACCATCAAAGATGTGCCGCCAAGCGATTTAGCATTCCGGCACGATGCCGATGGGTGTAGAAACGGTTTAGGGGTATGGGTAACCTTTTGTACACTGCCATATCCCTTCCAAGTTAGCCCGCTACCACCTTTGACTGCATTGTCACTTACCATCAGTCGAGATCGAAGTCAAAGACTATCTTGTCATCGAATACAAAACAATGGTGTTCTCTATTTTTAGTAATATTTTTTTTTCTCGTAACATTAAAGTCCTGAGATTTTATCGTCATAATAGAATTAAGTACCAATTTAAAGTACACACAGGAAGCTCAAACCTTGTAAATTACGCTCATCTAGAAAACTTAGAACCTCTACATGTTATTCGAGTGTTTTTGTCTAAGCCCAGATTATTTTGGTTTCAAGAAAATCCATTTCTTCAGATGAATTTACGTATTATGTAACTAGAATTTACGTATTTATATAGTTACACACACATTCAAATATAAACACACGTAAGCATGCACGTCGTACGCACACACACAGCTGAATGCATTTTCTCGGAATCATAACAGCATATTGATTCATAGTAAGTCTACCCCGGAGTCATAATTGCTCAAACAATATTAACAATCAATCACGAAATATGGAATTCGATTTACTTAGCGATAAAGTACGTATACAGATAACACCATGCAATAAATTAAAGCAAGTATCGTAAATAAACCGGTGACCTAAAAGCAATGAGGCCTAGACACAAAACATAACTTTTGCATTATGACAATCACGGCAAAAATATTGCTATGCGTTCGGACTAATGTGTCACTCTTATATCTAACTAAATTATAATGCCTTTGGAAACTAATTACCACAAAATATTTACCAATATTTCAAGCAATATGAAAATTCTCGGTCCATGTTAATGATATGTGTGATGTTCACTTATTGGGAGTTGGGTTTTAAGATAAACACAGATCAGTAAGTAGGTACACTCCAGGTGACGTCCACTCGTAGCGGGGAGTGCGATGCGAGTGAGACATCACCCTGTTGTGTATACTCATTTAATTATTATTATATATATCACATCTCTTCCTTTTTATAAGATTAAATAATTATTTTAACACAATATTTAACATGCAAGATAAACAAATTTTAAACTAAAATCAATCTATTCAGTAACTTCTTTATCAGAAACTCCTTTATCAGAAACTTCTTTATCAGATTCTTCTTCATTATCGACGACTTTCCATTGACCTTCTACTTTCTTTAGGTGAACGATATTCCTTCTGTACTGCTGACCAGTTTCATCATTTCTTATATTTATTTCACTGCCTTGAGTACTTACAACAGTGTGAGGTGTGGGATTAAATTCTGAAGCTAATTTATTTTCTTTAATTAAATTCTTAACATATACTTTCTCCCCAATTTCCAATTCTCTATCTACCGCTTTTCTTTTCCGGTCTTCGATTAACTTGTTTTTTTCTTTTTTTTTCTTTGTCTCGATCTCTAATTTCTAAATCATCATATCCGTTTTCCAGGTCTTTTAAAAAAAGGTAATTTGTCTCTAAACTGTCTCCCATAGAATAGCTCGGATGGGGTTTTTCCTGTGGATGAATGAGGTGTACTATTATACATCATTAAGTATTTTAACAAATCATCTTTCCAGTCGGACTTCTCGCACTGACTGATTCTCAGTCGTTTGAGAATATCCCGGTTTTGCCTCTCAACCTCACCGTTCTGTTGAGGCCAATAAGGAATTGTATTAAAAAGCTTTATTCCTTGTTCAGCACAGAATGTCCTGAATTCTTGACTGCAGAATTGTCTGCCATTATCAGCCGTAATACTAGCAGGATTTCCAGTCCGTGAAAAAATTCTTTTTAAAACTTTTATAGTGTCTTGTGTAGAGATTGATCTCATAATTTCAATCTCTTTGTATCTACTATAATAGTCGATGATTACAAAAAGATAATCTCCACTTGGCAGAGGCCCTAAAAAATCAATAGCAGTATCCACCCAGGCTTCCGAAGGGAGTTCACGCCTTTTCATAGGTGCTGGTGGATTAGGAGCTGAGACTAAAATACACCCTCTACAGTTTTTTACTGTATTTTCAGCGTCTTTGTCTATTTTCGGCCACCAGACCTTTGTGCGTAGCCTAGCCTTCATATTGACAATGCCAGATGACCTTCATGGGCAGCTGCTAAAACCTGTTTCCTTAACCTGGTAGGAATTACTATCTTGTTTCCCCTTAACAAAACGCCATCATGTAACCAAAGTTCATGTTGGAAAAGTTTATAATTATTAACCGAAACATCCCAAGTATTATTCATTAAAGCATCTTTGACCATCTTAAACTCACTATCATCATCAGATGCTTCAATGATAGATTTAAGAGATAATGCTACAGGACGCGCGTATTGAACAATCTGGTTAACATGATATTCGTCTTCAAGAGGAGTTTTTTGTGTGCTAGCCCTCGCACACAAACGGGATAATGGATCAGCAATATTTGATTTACCAGGTTTATAAATTACTTTATAATCGTATGCTTGCAATCGAAGAACCCAACGCTCGATTCGAGCGCAAGGCTTTGATCGCGTGCCAAATATTACCTCTAGTGGCTTATGGTCTGTGATAAGCTCAAATTTTTTCCCATATAAGTACATGTGAAAGTGTTCAATGGCCCATACTAAAGCTAATGCCTCCTTTTCGGTCTGACAATACCGTTTTTCAACGTCTGTTAGACTCTTATTTCCAAAGGCAATAATACGAGGTCCTTTGTCATCGTACTGAATCAGTACAGCTCCTAAACCTACAGGACTCGCATCAGCGATTACTTGGGTACGATCTTTGGGTCATAGTAGCCGAGAGTAGGAATCTTGGAGAGGCAATTTTTTAACTGTTCAAAACCATTTCTTGTTCTTTTTGCCAATAAACCTTTATGTTAGCATTTTGGGGTAATTTTAGTCGAAGTAATTTTCGAATGGGTTCTGTTAAGGTTGACAAATTGGGGATCCATTTTCCAACGAAATTAATTAATCCTAAAAAACTTTGAATTTCATCGATAGTTTCCGGTGCTCTAAATGTCTCAATTGCTTTGAGATATTTGTCCAATGGTTTAATGCCTGATGACGAAAGCTCGTGCCCAAGAAACTGAACAGTTGTTGCATTGAAAATACACTTGCCTGTGTTCAATAAAACATTGTTATCTTTGAGCACGCCTAATACTTGTTGAAGCCTAGCATCATGTTCTTTTTCATCCTTGCCAAAAACAACAATATCATCAATAAAATTAACTACTCCTTCACATGGCAATTTGCTAGTTATGAAAGTTGTAATTTCTCTACTATTTTCTTGAAGTTCAACCTGATGGAACGCATTCTTAATATCTAATTTTGAGAAAAATTTTGCTTTACAAAATTTGGGAAGGAGTTGCTCCATCGTGGGTAAGGGATGATTTTCTCTAATAATGGCTTTATTAGCAGCGCGCATATCTATACAAATACGAATATCGTCATCAGGCTTTAAAACCGGTACCATCGGAGAAACCCAAGAAGATGGCTTATTTACAGGTTCAATGATATCCATTTTTACCAGTTCGTCTATTTCTTATTAATCTTTGATTCTAAAGGAATTGGGACTCGTCTGTAAGGTTGAGAAACTGGGGGAACTGTTCTGTTAATAGTGATTTCTAACTTAACATCTTTGAACTTGGGAAACTGTTTTTGTTCCATAGAATACACAT
The DNA here is from genome assembly GCA_038048805.1 of Hipparchia sbordonii. NCBI lineage: Eukaryota > Metazoa > Arthropoda > Insecta > Lepidoptera > Nymphalidae > Hipparchia > Hipparchia sbordonii. The sequence continues at coordinate 4,613,619 of CM076114.1, read as the reverse complement.
TAAGGCCTAGCTTAAGCACATTAAGGGAAATGGCAGTTTCTTTACCTAAAAGATTCCTCGAACCATTTTCGATAACATAAAATTTTTGTCATTAATGATTTAGAACCAACTTTTATTTGTGCATCAAATGAGCCTAACACTTTTAGTGGATGTTTGGCACCGTAAGCCTGGAATGTTTTGTCTGAAGATTTTTGTTGGTTGGAAACTATAACTTTAGATTGTTCATGTGCTCCCAAGTTTTATCATTTATGATGTTAGACTTACTACCTGAATCTATTAACATTTGGATGTTAACCCCACCTACCTGACAATCTATTGTTGCATCATCGTCGATGTGGAAAATATAATCTACCGACGTAGATTCGCTTTTCTGAGGGGTTTCCACTTTGGATTTTTTGGCTCTATTGGAGTAACCTGACGAAAGGTTAGAGCTCTTCCTTTTATTGGCCCTTGTTCGACAATGTTTCTGAAAATGGCCTCGGAAACCACATTTCATGCAATTAGCATTAATTGCAGGGCAGGAACTACTGTCATCTTTGTGATTTTTACTGCCACATCGGCAGCAGGTATCAACATTTTTTTTAGTAACTCGTTTGGTCGTGTCAATTTTGTTAAGACTGGTATTTGTGCTCTGTCTATCGAACTCATTTAATTGTCTCTGTACAGTTTCTAGCGAGTTTGCCTCCGCTATGATTTTTTCGATTGTTGCCGTGTCACCAAGAAGCAATATGTTCTTTCTCAATTTAGTCGAGCTACATTTTTCCGTTATTTGATCGATAAGATTTTCGTCTTCCTTAGCGAAATTGCATTTTGAGCTTTGTCGTCTAAGGCGCACTAAAAATTTTTCAAACTTTTCGTCCGGTTCTTGTTTCATCAACCGAAAGATGTGTCTTTCAAATAAATAACTTTGTTTAGGGGAAAAATACTCATCCAACTTTTTAATCGCGATGTCATAAATATCGGTCACGTCAAGGTCTGTCACGTGAGCTCCAGGTATATTAAAATATATGTCTTGTAGTGCCATACCTCCGGAATGTAGTAACATTGCACGTTTTTTAGTCTGATCATTGGTGCTTGTAGCTATGAAGTATATTTCTAAAGCCCGTTTCCATTTCTCCCAACGGGAACTTATGGAGGTTGGATCACCTTCACAATCGAATGGTTCTACTACCGGTACTTGTGATTGGGACATGTTGGTGTTGGACGATCTGTAAGGGAGGGGACTTCATAAGTACTTTAGCGTTTCAAAATGAACTTGATGCATAACCTTTTAATTTAAATTTAGTCGTTAGAAAGTTATTGAAAGGAAGTCAAAAGTTTAGTCTTTGATAATAACTTATTTTAACTCGAACTTAATGTACCCAGCGTTACTCACAACATGGGTACCTATATAGTAATAAGCAAGAACTACGAACTGTGATAGCTATTTCTATTTGATATAAACAACCCGTGATATAAACATGCGAGTCACAAAATGTCCATTGGTAACTATGCAAGACTGTTATTTCATATTATATAAACATCAACAGTCAAATCTTTAACGAACGTCGAGATCTGTGATAAATTCTTTCATTGATAACGATAGACAGTGCAAAGTACTTTCGTTTGAATGAAATTTCATCATTACTTAGCCTTAACGGGTTTTATGACACTTTTCAGTTTTAACAATGGCTTGACAACATAACTTCAAAATTACTGAAGTGGTACTTTGTTAAAACGGGTAAGAAATTAACGATATGTTCGTTGGAACGTTTAGTTTTTGATCGGATATTTCCGATAGGTACCTTATTTTATTGTTTTTTTTAAAAAGATTTGGTCAACAATATGAAGGTAGGATAATTTATTATGTAAAGTACTTCCGAACCCCATATTTAACAATACTCTATTTAGATATATTGTTAAATACTATAATAACCAATTTCTTAATTTCCTTAAGTTATGTACTTAGCCTTCAATAATTATCCTTTATCCTTCACTTTTCTTTCCTTTCAAAACATTTTGTGAAAATATTTAAATTTTGCTGACCATTTAGGACAAATAAAAAATAATTTTACTTACTGCGCTTTTACTCGTCGCCAATGTGATGTTTCACTTATTGGGAGTTGGGTTTTAAGATAAACACAGATCAGTAAGTAGGTACACTCCAGGTGACGTCCACTCGTAGCGGGGAGTGCGATGCGAGTGAGACATCACCCTGTTGTGTATACTCATTTAATTATTATTATATATATCACAATATGTACATTAAATAATATAAAATTATTGAGAGCTAGATTAATAAAAGTGGGGTAAAATTACGCAGTTAAAAGTTGATTACATAAAACTATTCATCATCATCAGTTGATTGCTTAACCCACCACTGAGCACTGGTCTCTCTTCAGAATGAGAAGTGCTTAGGCCATAGTCCACCAAGCTGATAGGCCACGGCCTGCAGGTTTCCTTACGATGTTTTTTCTTCACCGTTAAAGTAAGTGATATTTTATTTCTTAAAGCATATAACTTTCAAAAGTTAGAGATGCATGCCTGGGATTCGAATCCCGGACATCCCTATAAGAGCACCGACGCCTTAATCACTAGAATATCTCGCTAAATATATAAATTGAAAATATGGCGAAGTGCGAGTCGGACCCGCGCGCGAATGGTTCCGTACCAATCTTACAAGATTTAATTTCAGTCATTATTAAGGTTGAGCAAGAACAAAAGTATATTTAAGGAGACCCCTCTTTAATTTATAACTTTTTTTATTATTTGTTGTTATGGCGATGAAAATTTCAAGTAACTGTCTACCTATTGAAATACAACCCGCTGACAGACGAACTGACAGCAAGAGCTTAGTAACAGGTTCCCGATAGCTTCCCTTGGTTACGAAACCCTAAACATTACCCAAATTATATTTGTGTCATTTTTAGCCGACTTCCAAAAGGAGGAGGCTATATCAAAATCGTCTTGAATAGGTCAAGTATATATAAGAATTCAAGTATATATAAGAATGTTCTGGCGTGTGGATTAGTCATTTATATAAACAGCTTTTCTATCTAGGTCTAAAAGTATAGCTTGTTTTACAAGAGGCCTGAGATTAATAGATATAAGGCTATTAGCGGAACCAGTATTAATTAATAGTTGCATTTTCTCACTTTATAAATTACTCTATCGATTCGATACTATGCAACGATCATTAACAATGAATTTTATAGTAATTCCAAACGATTAATTTTGTTTTAATTTAAACAATCTGTCGTCGAGACTTATACGGTTATTTTGATCGTACCAACGATTTTATTAAAGTACTTACCACCCTTCATAATATAATTATGTATTTAAAAACTGTATATATATGTGTCATTTCTTTAAGATTGTCATAGTTATTTTCTTTAACAGTCCTCAGTTTATAATTAGTCAGTCAAGGTAAATGCAAGTTATAAAATATACAAAAATACTTACTTAATCTATAGATTTTTTTTTTCAGTTGTCAGTGGTTTCTCGCAGAAAGACATAAGCGACGCGATAACACTGACAATGAAACCGTGCTACAAGTGAAAAACCAAAAAGTACGTTGTAAGCGCCCATCTATGTTCGTCGGTTACGCGTTTTGTACGATTTGTTTACCTTTTAAAAAAATAAATGATGATAAGTATACAAAATAATATTAAAGTATAAATTACGCTTAATTCCCATTTAAGTCCAACAAGTAATAAGCTGAATGAATTGAACATTTCTCAGTTTTAATCCAATAAGATGACGTTGACGGCGCGACATAAGCCCCTATCAGTTACACCAAATTAGAAAACACTGAACAAATTCATTATTAATAGACATTCTATCAATTATGGACCGGTGCGGTTGTATTTCAGTTAGCCAAACAAAACGCTGTATTAGTCATATGCTCTATTGTCCGTAGCTGTCGGTCTGAGCTTTATCTTAATTGACTACTATTTGATTTACTAGTTCCAATACTCCCTTTAATTAAAAACCGTAAATTAAACACGCAACTTTTAAAACCTGAGCAATAAAGTCCAAATTGGTTCGATAAATACTTAAATGATGTGATGATGTAACTTGGTGTTATTGGTGCGTTAGCAAATCGACAAATTCAGAGATAGAAAGTTTGGCTGAGCTTTGATAGTTCTTATAACGTATCTGTATAAGAAATACTATTGTTATAGTAGAGTGCAAAGACAGAGGTATCATTAAGTTTGTCAGAGGAGGCTGGGCAAGTAACGCCCGAGGCGACAAGCTATGTCACGTGGCTATTACACTTATGACATGTATTGGGAAAGTAACAAGGATATAAGATTGTTATCGTCCAAGTATGCGATTCAAATACCCTGCAGGGGTGCGAGAGGTTTGTATTGTTGGTAACTAGGTATGCATGAAATGTTTTCGGCAATTCCTTGATCGTTATCTTTAATTGTTGGATTTGATAATTAAACGCGTTCAGGAATGTTGCGTTAAGTGATTTATGAGATCGTGCTCTCGCAGTATGGGTACCTATAAAGTTTAGCTGTTTGGAAACTTTACGACTTTATGGGTTTAAATAAAGCCTCAATAGCTCAATGGTTAAAGGTGTGGACTGAAAACTGAAAGGTTGAATCTCCACTCGTTGCACTAATATCGTACCCGCTTCTAAGTACGCTTATTTGGAAGGAAAAGGAGAATATTAGTCAAATCCGGCATGGCTGATATGCTTTAAAAAAATATTGTAACAGAAGGTGGGTCAGGATGGTCAAATAAATAACTGAACAACTTTGTATTTCACTTTAACTGGATGTATTTCACAAAGCGTGTACTCTCGTCGAGTTTTACAAAAGGTCTGCTGGTGCAGGTCAGGAATATAGAAACTCTGGCCCCAAGTAACAATAATCAATTAATCATATTATAATTAATACAAACAAAAGTTAGCTAAGGCGACGCCGAAATAGTCACAAAGGAAATTATTATTTATCAAGCTCCATATTGTTAATACGATCCCCTAACGTTTAAAATAAACAATCTGCAACTATGCGAGTCGCATGTACAAAGGCCCGTTGGTAGGTACCTAATAACTATTCACAATATCAAAAGTAAAACGCACAGTGAGGGCATTCATGAGGCTCAACAATAAGTAACATAAACAAATTCTATAACACTCGGCCATCCTGCAAAAGCGTCGTGTCCCACGGCGCTTGACGCGGCTCTCACTGTTGTCTGTCTTCATGCGTCTGCAACAAAATAATCAAACGCAGTAACTGGTCGTCTGCAAAAAGGCACTAAATTCTGAAGGATTATTGAAGTTTCATATAATATCTCTCTTCAGATCACATAGTAATGCTTGTCGCACAACAGCTTTGCAGTTCACATAGTGTCGATCAGTCTATCACACAGTAAGTAAACATGAAATGAAATTAGTTTTTGTGTCTCCTTATATCTATATACAGACTCTTTTGTCATTTAGTTGAAAATAATTATAGTGTAGCGCATGTCACACAGCTATGCACCTCACACAGTCTGATCGATGAACCACGCACAATCACACAGTATGTGCTCTTTGATTAATAAATCTCATTATCACACAGTTGTACAGATAGTGTAGTGCATGCAGTGTTGCCAACCTCAGGAAAGCAAAAAGCAGCAAATGGAACTTAAAAAAACAGCAGAAAACAGTAAAATAGTAAATTCAAAACATCAAATCTACTGTTCGATATAACATTTATAAAATTGTTAAATAGATAAACAACTACTGTGAGATTTAACACAAATTGCCTTAAAATAAGGAATTTCTGGGAAACACAAAGTAAATAAAGTTAAAATGCAAAGACTTATTCTATTTTTTATTATATTTATTATTATATTTATCAAAATTATTCATTTTATTACGAATTACTCATTTCAATTTCGCGATCTTCAACGTTTTCTGAATCATTTTTTTATTAAAATCATACATGGCTTTATTAAATTTTTTCATATGCACCTCAGTTGCATTAAATGCAAAACATTCTTTTACTTCTGCCTTCGTGTGCAAAGTGCCTTTAATTGTCGTCGTGGACATTTTATTTCTTAACTTTGTTTTCATTATATTTATGGCTGAAAAAAGTCTTTCTACGGCAGCGCTGCTATGGGGCAGACATAGCAGTTTTTTTACCATGTCGCATAATATAAATATATAGAAATGAGAAATGAGCAGGAGAAACCGGTTTTATGCAATAAATCAAGTACAGTACAGCACAGCTATCCCTGTTCCACTTATCAAACTACAAATTTAGCTATCCTGTTTTACTGTATATCAAAAAGATTGCGTCAGAAAATGGAGAATCACAAATTAGTACTTTAATGCTTTCATGGGAATCCCCTATGCCGCAACAGGCCCGCTAGTGATACCAAATTCACAATTGTAAAAAGGCGCGTGACCGACACATACAAAAACTATCTTTATTGCTTGCTCTAATAACTAGGTTATTCCAGTTTAACATTTTGGTTTTTTTTTTTCTCAGTACGAAATTCGGGTACATCACCTAAAACAGTAAAAATACGAACTAAAACAGAAAACAGGGATGTCAACGCAAAAAAAGTAAATCTACTGTTAAAACAGTAGGGTTGGCAACCGTGAGTGCATGTCACACAGCTTTGCACTTCACACAATCTGATCGATAGATCACGCACAATCACACAGTATGTGCTCTTCGTATTAATCGCATTATCACACAGTTGTATATGAGTATAGTGTAGTGCATGACACACAGCTTTGCACTTCACACAATCTGATAGAGGGATCTTGCACAATCACACAGTATGTGCTTTTCGTATCAATCACATCGTTGTATCTATAGTGTAGCGCATTTCAAACTAAAATCATAAGTTGTTAAACCTTAGGACAACATCTAACTTTAAATTAGCTTGTACTGCTGTTATTAAAATATCTAATTTTCTGCTTGTGTCTATATTATGATCAAGTAACTCGAATCTGCTGACATGTAATATTCTTTTATGTAAAACCTAAAATAAATTATGTGGTAGATTTTATGACACCGACCTTATTTTGTTACTGCCGCGAAGAACCCGCTGCGAACCAGCAGTTCGCGGAGCCGTGCCCGACGCGCTGACACACCTCGCATCGTAGTGATTGAACAGTACATTCCTTCGCCTCGTGACCAGGTCTCAGACACACGTAGCAAGTCTTCTGTAGTAATTCCTTCGATGTACTCGCTGCTGCACTCATACTTGTAGTTGCAGAATTATTGTCGCTACAAGAACCTCTTCTCCAAGTAGTCTTCTCTCTTATACTGGCTGTTTCGACTCGATTGTAGTTCTCCAATGACGACAAATAGCCATAGTAAAGACTTTCAGGTTTGTCACACTGATAAGCCTTAGCATTAGTTCTCAATTCCAGCGGCAGGCCTCGTATGATGCAGGAAATAGCTGCTTCTCCGTTTATATTGCATTTCTTGAGCAAGGATAACTTCGCATGGTAATATTTTGTCATTGTTTCAGAGTCTGTTTTCGTTCTTGCTAACATTTCTTCAAGTCGGTTGACGTAATCAGTCGATCGCGGGAATGCGGTTTGAAGTGCTTGTTTCCATTCTTACCAGGTCAAATTGTAATTCTCTAAATCATCGTACCATTCTCGTGCAGAGCCACGTAAACGAATTTGCATGATGAACTGTCGATCTTTATTATTCCAGCCGTAGACGTCTCCGAGTTGGTCTATTTTATGTAGCCAGCCTATCACGTTGCTTGCCTTATCGTCGGGACAAAACTTCGGTATCACCTCAGCATCCGTTGGAGTAACACGTAGTCTATTGGTAGATTGAGGAATATTATCTTGCGTCTTCAAAAAAAAATTTCTATTTTCTTCATCATTTGATGACAATGAAGTCGTTTCTTCACGTTTGCGTTTGCCTAAACCATCGATATATGGGCCGGACATTGTTCTGATCCCACTTCTGAAGTGTAACAGAAGGTGGGTCAGGATGGTCAAATAAATAACTGAACAACTTTGTATTTCACTTTAACTGGATGTATTTCACAAAGCGTGTACTCTCGTCGAGTTTTACAAAAGGTCTGCTGGTGCAGGTCAGGAATATAGAAACTCTGGCCCCAAGTAACAATAATCAATTAATCATATTATAATTAATACAAACAAAAGTTAGCTAAGGCGACGCCGAAATAGTCACAAAGGAAATTATTATTTATCAAGCTCCATATTGTTAATACGATCCCCTAACGTTTAAAATAAACAATCTGCAACTATGCGAGTCGCATGAACAAAGGCCCGTTGGTAGGTACCTAATAACTATTCACAATATCAAAAGTAAAACGCACAGTGAGGGCATTCATGAGGCTCAACAATAAGTAACATAAACAAATTCTATAACAATATACTACTTGTACCATGTGACAACGATTAAAATGCTATTGATGTGCGCGCTGAATGCTATCGGGGCCTGAGTTCTATTTTATTTCAGATAAGCGGTAAAAAATTGTCAACCAATAAAGCTAATCATATGTAGCAAAACTGATCTAAATATGAATATAGATAACAGTATATTTGAAGAATCTTTTTTTTATAGACAGGAAATGCGTAACGCATACCCCTCAGTCAGGGGAAACGGAGGGTTATGTGGGGCTTGCACGCACTAAAACCTGTCTTAGTTCCTCCACGGACCCTGGCAGTAGCGTGGGTTACACTTGGTGGAGTATTCACCATGCCACCGTCAAGGTCTTGACCCGGGTTCCATCGTCGTCGGCTGCCTGGCCACTGCCAAATCCACCTCGGAGACACGTACGGGACAAGGAGCGCCACATATTTGAAGAACTATCAGCAAGGCTATATAATTTGGCTACAGCTGCCTTCCTATTCCACGAACAAATCGCAAACTGTATGCACAACAAGGAGTGAAATATTTTAAGTTATTATTAGGCATACCAATATCCAACTCAAACTATTTCAGCTTTGTAATAAATACCCATTACACGATCACTACTGATTTCATAAAGAGCTGTATTACAGCTGTTGTGAATGAAACGACACGGCACCGGGCGATAATATTGTCAGCTATCGGCGAGATGTTGACACTTGATCTGTTGCGCCTGCGCCGGCCGGCCGCGGCACAGTCACGATGATAGTTAACAACTGATTTATTACTTTCATGGATTATTTCAGAACGAACACTTAATCACCATAAAAGGAATCTACAAGCCCAAAGACAATCTGTTTGTTCAAAAGTAAATAGGTAAGTATATAACAAAAAAAAAGTTAAAAATCAACCCGATTACAGAAATTAGAATTAAGCATCCGTCATATTGATGCATATAAAATGTAGGCTATATCAATAAAGAATCGATTGACACTTCAGTCATTAAAATCGGCTCAGTAATCTAGGCGCTACGGGCGGTGGAACATGCATACGTAAATGGGCACGTAAAGTACGTAACGTTAAAAATAGTTTACTTCGTGCAGATCTAATTTTAAGATAAAGATTAAGAGCCTTTATCTATCTTCACCTTCTTCAAGTAAACTTAGTGAACGACGAAAAATTTTGACATTAATGAAGTAAGAGTTGAATATTAATAGATTTCAATATTTGATCATTAAGTTTACCAGGCCCTATATCTTGAAACAAAATACAAATTGTCATAAATCCATAGTCCTTTAATGACACGTACTTAAAGCAACACAATCACAAATTCGCTAACCTCGCAGAGGGCAGTTCGTTCCCGTCTTTTGGAGCACAAAAGGTGCCATTTTTCACCGAAAGATAACGTCCTAAGAGCTGTCTAGCTGAGCTAAGGGGCTGTCTTATTAGACTTTCGTTCGTTCTGTGCTAGACCACCATGGGAGAGGGTTCAGTTACATTGATATGTACTGTTGTGAGCACGGACATTTGTAAGTGTACTAAATGCGGCGATTAGGGCCGGACACTTAGTAAGTGCTTGTAATAGTGCCGGGGTATCATTAACTGCCCTTTTTGTTGGGAATGCGTACGCTGCTGATTAAAAGCTGCTTTGCGTGTCACATGCCAGTGATTTGTTCCTTTTGTTACATCAAGTTCAATACATATACTTATACTATAGTGGCAGTTAACAAGTAAAATATTAAAATAGAATAAAAAAACCCGACTGCTTTAAAGAGTATCAACTGACAATATTTATAACTTTAGATTTTCATAGCTCAATAATTTTCAAATATCTTTACAATTATACCCCACTTAACATAGTTCGTATACTTTCTTTTTTTTCTTTTTCACAATATGGCGTCTGGTGGTCGCCATATTGAATTTTGATTACTGTCATGTCTTTAGTGACACTCCCAAGATTAACACAAATCGATTGACGTAAGAATCATCAAAATCGGTCTTTATATATCCTCTTTTGCGTCGCGCAGTCGTATAAAAAAATTTATTATGCAAGAAATACTCATAATGCTTCAGATCTTACATTTAGTAAATGTTACCAACCGGAAGACATCAAAAAGGGTATAATTAACACATTTGTGAACCACAAATGAGGTTTATAATGAGAACAGTTTGTTGACTATTGTTGCACTAACATCACTGAATGTGCTCCAGCCATTTATTAATAAGACATATTTGGACAACGGTCGACGGGTGATAAATAAGCCTATAGAAATCATGATTCGAACTAAAAGTGTTGTTAGATACGGCTGTTGATACAGTTGAGATATTTAACAGATCCATTGTATCAGATATTTATGTAGGTATGGAGTTATGGAGTGAGTGACAGACATGACTCGGTGTTGCTGTAATAACGTTCGAGTTGTCAACAAAGGATTTGGTATTTGAAAGCTCAGTCTTTCAACACATTGTACCTCGCCTATAAGAAGATAAAAAGTCAGTTGAGAGTGGCTGTGCTTACAATTCTCGAAGGCGCGTGAGCTTTACTTGTGGATACGTCGTGTACATGCACATTGCATAAGTGTGTGTGCCTGTGAGGAGCTTAGGTGGGAGCGGTTAAGCGCGAGCAAGCTCTCGCTCCAACTTATGTAGATACGACACACACATACAACTATAAGTCACGCGTCCTCGTGAATTGCTGGTGGAGCGACGGTGGAATCATAGTGACCCAAGTCACATTTTCATCTTTGTGAGATATTAGAGAAACGCGTTTAGGTTTTGTCGCCAAGGTGAGTTAATTTTAAAGTTGGGGTTTGGGTAGAGATTTCTCAAGGAAAATAGTCCTAAGCTACATCTACATAAGCGTGGCACGAAAAAACTATCACTTTCTCGCTGACGAATAACTTCGACGATCTGACAGATTTTGTATTGAAAATCTGCCATAACATCAATTTTATTTCTCAGTTAAACGTCGTTGGAGAAACCGGCCTTAACAACTTCAATCAGAGGGGCATCCGTATTGTTCCATTCGACTAGTATATGTTGGAAGTTGGAATTTCTGCCAAAACTATTTACGAATAAAATCAATGGTTTCACACATTTCTTTAGGATAATGCCAGTGCAGTGCAAGAAATGTCTATGTCATACCACATACATCTAGCGTAAGGCATTATTAAGATATTACAATATTGCAAAATACCTTGTAGATGTATTATTGTCGTACATCTTCCTTCTCCATATTATAATGCAAAATGTTACGTATGAAGAGTTACGTCAATAGTTATATTGCACCTATTTGCGCGGTCATTATTCTTACATGAAACAGAACGTGTAAATATGTTCCATACATACATAGGTACTATTACGACGTAGGTACGTTCTCTTTTATCTATCCGTATTATAAATATGAAGGCATTTTAAGAACTGATAAGATTCAGAGAGAAAAAATTGTAAAATTAAATCACTTCTTCATAAAGACATCTACATGTATAAACCAAAAGTACGTACGTACAATTCTTTCTTTGCTTATTCAAATAAATTACAACAATGGGAGTACTAATATAGAAGTTATATTTTTTAGGTCTTGGTCACCTTTATAATTTCTCAGTTTTTTTTAACTTTTACTTAATCCCTTTAAGTACGGATTAACGTAGAAAAAAATTTGGAAGAAAGTTAACTTGATGTAACCAGGTACATCAAGTTAAGAGTCTCTTTTTACCTGTGCTAGTCTTGAGGTTCTACTTTTTTAGGTAACTGGTACCTACTAGAATAAAATACGTCTCCTACCTATAATTTTAAGTCTTCATTCAATAAACTTAGCAAACATTTCAAGATTCTGTATTTTATTTTACAATTCAAGCTCAATAATTCGTTCAATTTCCCCATTGAAATATACACGTATAGATTGACCAAACTTCTGAATCTTCGAGGAAATGTCCTTGTCTGAATTTTCTAATTTATTTTCTTAATTTAAAATATTATATTAATGAAGCTACCCATTCTTCAAAGCGTAATTAACTCTTTGGATTAATCCGCTCAAGAGTGGCTACATGAAATTAGGAAAAACCTTGTTTCTTAAGTCCTTGAATTCATTTCAATATCCTTTTCTTTTTGAAGACAGGGTTACGACGCTGCTGGACAAAAAACGTCATCGACATGTACTTTATTTCAAATATTCATCATTGGAGTTATTAAAACAATAGCCCAACGGTTAAAGGTACTGACTGAAAACTGAAAAGTCACAGGTTTGAACCCCACCCGTTGCACTATTGTAGTACTCACTCCTAGCACAAGTTTTCCGCTTATTTGGAGGGAAGAGGAGGATATTAGTCAACTTAAACTGATAAAATCATTTAAATTGTATTTGTATTGTATTGGACTTAGGAAACTTCATCGTGGAAGCACTGTATACATAGCATAGTTTCATTAACGATTGTAAAAATTTTATTTTTTTTTGAAAAGAGCAACCGCCGAGTTTCTTGTTGGCTCTTCTAGGCAGGAAAAGCATTCCGAACCAGTGGTAGATTCATTGACAATTCAAAAGTGCTTGTAAAAGCTTATTTGAATAAAAAATATTTCTATTGATGAATAAAAAATAAATGATGGTCCCCCTACTGTAGTAACTTGTGAGTGCGGTGCGTTAGCGCATCCGTAATTGAGTCCATGTATTTCTCTCGATCCCAATACATTGAACTTAGTTTACGCACGCCAACGAATAAACGACACACAGAAACGATTATTTTATTTTAAAACGCGACGATAAACTTGGTTTGCTCACCTTGCTAGACAACAAATGGTCTGGAACAAAGTAGGAAAATACTATTATTTTATATTCGGAAATGGCTATTTTTCTCTAAAATATACACCAATCGGTGTGATAGGTATGTAAATAATTTCAAGGTTCAATATGGGAGTACTCTATAGTCAAATTTTAAAAACGTCATTGCACACGAAAGATAAACAAGAACATAAAAAAATTTAAACTACGCATGCAAAGGCGGCCTTATTTCAATAATAGCAACGTTCGTTGAGTCACTACTCTCTTTTTTAGAATGAGGTGTTTTAATAGTTTATGAATATTATAACGATGTGACACAGGCAGATAGACAGACGAAGTGGACGAAATTATAGAGTTCCTTATTTCACTACGTAACTCTAAAAAGCCTTATTCAATGTTAAAAATATAAACGAAAAGAAAAACAAAAATATGATAACAAAATCTCTTTCCATGAAAGGGGACATCCTGCATTATTAAAAAAAAAAAAGCTTTATTCAAGTTCATCGCGCGTGCGCATCTGTGATGGGCAATGCGTAAATTGCGAACAAATAAAACTATTAACCATATTGGAAATAGCATAATGACGTTGCGTCCTTTACCCATAAATATGTGGTTGTAATGGGAGTAAATAGGCCGTTTTAAATTCAATCTCTATTGCTTCGGACGGTTTTATTGACCGAATATGAGCATTGAAAGTGGACGATTGTTTGTTTAAACAAAATAAAGGATTAGTTTAAAAATACCAACAAGCTTTTCCAACTGGGTTCTATACCTACGTCTCGATAAAGAACATTCTGCTTTCCAATGAGAGATTGTCATTTAAATATCTTGAGACCCCAACGACAGTTCAGTTTCACGTCTGGTTGAGCTATGTCGACTCTAGTTCTTGATGACTCTTGTTCTCCACATTTTTTTTATTGGATGACAAGATAGTCCTTAACTGCGATCTCACCTGAAGGTGAGTGGCGATGTAGTCTAAGATGGTAGCGGACTAACTTGGAAGGGGTATGACAGTGTACATTCAACCCATACCCCTAATCTGTTTGTACACGCCATTGTACCGGAACGCTAAATCGCTTGACGGCACGTCTTTGACAGTGGGGTGGTAACTAGCTACAGCAAAAGCCTCCCACCAGACCAGACCAGAGACAATTTAGAAATTATAAATTCCCAAATTGCCCCCGTCGGGACCTGACCACTCCGCCAGGGAGTTCGTCATTTCTCACATAAAGATGCTCTGAGCACAGCTCTCGTCCATCGCCTGTTGGACGATGCTGTTGGAGTTTATCATCATCATCTCAACTTTGCGACTCGACATACCCACGATGTCGGTCATTCAGTTCTCCACGGATCCCCTCATTTTTGAGTTGATCCCGCAGAAATACTCCAACCATAGCTCTCTCCATCATTCGCTGAATGACCCTCAGCCTTCTTATGGCGACTATATTGCGGATCCATAACCATCATCACTAGAAACACGCACTGTTCGAAGCCGTGTCTTCAAGTATTGAGGGTTTTAGGACGAGAAGTTATCACGAAGCTCCCCGAACGCTGCCCAGCCCAATTGGATTCAGCAATTGAGGAATGAATATAATCACTTCTTTTGAAAAAAAGGAAACGTTTAACTGCAATTCTATATTAGATCATCTAATAAAAAGTTGCTGTCACCCAACAATAGGGCAACTACTAGCCAGCATGGAGAAATAACTAAATGTGTCGTTGGTTTGTGACCGGCGGCGTAGCCACGAGATACGTATCGGCATTTTATAGGGATCTACCAATTAGGCAGTGTTGTTTAGGGTTGGCAATTCAGAACACTTATAAATTTACTGGGTAGGGTGAAATGAACACAAAATTGATTGAATCCTTTACAGGAATCCTTACTATCCTTACTAATATTATAGCAACCGATCGACCTGATTGTCATCGTGATCACGTTCATCCGTTATTGCAGTAACGTGATTGAAGAACAACTAAACACACTTTTGCATTTATAATAAGTATTAATAGGGATTATGCAACCTAAAAAAGTTGAGCTAATAAATTAGAAGAATGATTAGTTTTCCATAGAATCTTCTTCTTCTCTCTTTATAAACCGACGTCTACAGCTGGACAAAGGTCTCTTGCATGGACTTCCACAGGCTTCGGTCTTGCGCCGCTTGAATAGAATATAATAATAAATGCCTATTGAAAAAATACGTCGGCAGCCCTATCGTGACATAGGTTAAGCGGCCGGTAACTGGATGAATCGATTTTAAATTCGTTATCTAGTTTGGCACTAGCTTGTTTAATGAATAGAATCGAATAACTTACAAGCAGATCGGAATAATCGACACAGGGTAATCAGATTGCAATCGATTCTGTCGATTTATAAGGATCTGTGGTTTCCCGCTGCGATAGTTTATCTTTATCTAGATTGTATGTTTAGTTTGGTTTACAGATGTTGTTTGTTTCACGTATTGTAATATATGTAGAGGAGAGTAACATCGAAACTATCTCACGCAGTGATTGTTAGTAACTTCGAACTTGATTAACACACATCTAGCACTCCAATTGCACGCTTGACAAAATAGAAGTTCCGTGAGTTAAACCCAATGATGGTTTCCTATTGTGAGACGGCAAGAAATATTTTCCGATATACATATTTTTTAATATTTTCCGATAAACATATTTTTTAATATACCAAGAGTAGCCCTTGACTGTGGTCTCTTTTGATGGTCCGCTTGCGTAGAAGATGCCTATTCACTCTTGATTTATAGATACCCAAGTTATAGTTAGTTGGGAAAACGGAAACCGGAAGCGCATTTCAAATTTTTGCGGTGCGTATTAGGAACGAGGAAGCAAAACACTTACTGCGAGATCGAGAAATATAGTGGATACAGATTCATGTGACGCCTTGTGGTATGGTGGTAGAAATGTGGTGGAACTAAATTAATTAGCCTCAATAGACCAACGGATTAAAGGCGTGGACTGAAAACTGAAAGGTCACAGGTTCGAGCCCCAACCCACCCACCACCTACCTACTTCACTAGAAGTCTACCCACTGTTGTCTACCCACTTCACTAGAAGTGCTAGCTTGTGTTACAACCTTTCCGCTTATTTGGAGGGTAGAGGGGAATATTCTCGTCAATTTCAGCTCAACCGATATTTAAAAATTATTTCTTGAGCACACTCCGAAATAATGGAAATACTGAGCCGCATGTAATACGGAATAATGGTGATATCTAAGTGTTTAGACGTTCGGCCATATTTCCGGGTGGCCTGACTTTTCTTCGAAGGTTATGTCCAGAATTATGAGCGTTTTAAGCTATAAAATATCACTTTGCTTTAATGGGAAAGATAAAATCGTGCGAAAATCTGCCTGCCTGAGAGTTCTCCATAATGTCTTCAAAGATGTGTGAAGTCTGCCAATCCGCACTTGGCCCACGTTATGGACTAATGACCTAAATCTTTATCATTCGAGAGGAGAAATCTGATAAGAACCGCTAAGGTGTGGAACACTCTTCCAGCATCTGTGTTTCCTGCCACCTATAATTTGAGTACCTTCAAGGCAAGAGAGAATAGGCATCTTCTAGGCAAGCGCGCTCCAACCAAGACCTCATCAGTGCTATTCAGTACTGATTGTCGTCAAGTGCAAGCCTATTTCTGATAAAAAAAAGACCTGTGCCTAGTAGTGCGCCAGCAATCTTTTGAGATGAAGAACGCAACAATTTGCTTCAGTTTATGGGCACCTCCTTCGAATAAAATAACTCTTATCCTTTGGATAAAATTCATATGGAAGATAAACAACACTTTAGATGATTCATCCAAGATGAATATTCAAAGTCGTAAATCATAAGACACATAAAGCGAAAATATGTTCCTGACCTATTATAGAAAATATTAATAATTTTTATTCGGTGTACTCGATTTAATTAATAGTATAATTGGTGCAACGACTACCTTACGACTTATTTTGTTTAAAACAAACAAAGTTTACTTATAAACGGACTTGTTTGATACGATTTGCATACCACAAAGAAGCGAATAAATCACCTGGCAATAAACATAATTTATCAGATTCTTGAGAACTCATTTGATTAATAGATTGTTTTATGGTTGTTATGCGAAAACGACGATAATGCATTGACAAGTATGCAAAAACATTATTTACTTTTATTTACTAGTGTTATATCGCATTAACTTTATTAAAATCTCTGTGTCTAATGACCGAAGCATGCGACTGGAGCTGAAGTGCAGGCTATTTTCTTGATAACAATTTAAACTCGGCTTTAATAGCTACACTATACGATTGAAATTAGTATGTCTGCTTTTTGTTGCCACTGTTCAGTGCTGCAATGCCTAAGTAACTATATAAAACTGAGTTTTTATTAATAAACACTGCGCTTTGGCTCCATTCTAATTCGCTCTGTTTCCGCTTTTATCAGTAAAAGTTTGTCTCTCATGACTTATGGCATGCGATCGAAAGCGTTTTTTAATTACTCACAAAAAGAAATTGTAAACTGTACTTTCCTTTCATATGTTAGATAAACAGATTAAAGCAAGCAAAAAAAAAAAAATAGATAAAAAAAATGGAATCTCACATGTGCCACATACAGAGCAAGCTTTCTTTTTTTAATCTGTTTGGTCATATTGTTGGACCTGTCATAGCTTTTTCTCATGTGTCTGTATATTTGTTATCCTATTATTCTATTAATATTATAAATGCGAAAGTTTAGATGTATGGATATTTGTTAATCAATCACGTCGCAACAACTGAACCGGCACAGAGATAGATAGATTATAGTCTGGAATAACACATAAGCTACTTTTTAATCTGGGAAATAAGAGAATTTCCGCGGGAATAAAAAACCTCAATCCACGCGAACGAAGTCGAGGGCATCAGTTTTTTAATAAATAAAAGAACTCACCATCGTCTTTTATAGCCGTCACAGCATGAGGTACGCCTGCCCAAGGTTTGGGTAAGTCCAAGAAAACAGCATCAGCTTTCGCATTGAGCTCCTCACCAAAACCATCTTCGAGAACGTCTCTGTGGAGAGCCTTTATGCAAAGAAGAAAAAAATGATTAGGTGCCTTTAATTGTCAAGAACAATAATAATTAAATTAGCGCTTATAGTTTTCTGCCTTTAATGCAATTAAATTGGATATCATTTTATATTAAGTAGAGAAAATGCAGGTAACATAAGCTGCAGTATGGTCAATTGCCTTTCTTTTTCAAATTGAAAACAATCGAAAACATTACAGACAATTTACTAACGAATTTACGAGCACTGGGAAGAATATTAATTTATACTTCGGTAGAATAGCCTCAGCGTTTTAGTAGCTAGTTTGTCTTGATACAGATCAAGAAATTCAGGGTTTGTATCTCACGTCAGGACAAAAAATATTAAGTTTTCTGCTCAAGATATTCTCAGTAGCAGCTCTGACTTAAGAAGTGGGCGGGATAACACCTCTTTGCACAGAGAGTATGTAAAGCATGTAGGATTGTCATCCAATCGGTCAGTGAGAGTAAGGGAATAGAAAGTTAGCACTAATATCTCCTGCGTAATTAGCTAGTGATAAATTTATTCAAATAGGCCCTTAACAAATTCAAAATATATATAAATAAGAATATTATGCTTACTGTGACAAACTCTGCAAGCCCATGCTCTTCAAATTCCTCTTGTGCAACCTTTGCTCTGTGGTCATGAAAATCAAACGTGTGGACATGACCATGTGGACGTATGCGGCGAATGAGAGCATGCGTTAATGACCCACTGCCTGTTCCTGTTATGTCAAATAAGGTAAAACACATACAATTTGTTTTTTGGTTTTTCCTTCAATCACACCACAGCAGTACTACAGATCAATGTGGTTTTTTGCATGGGTATAGTTGAATACTTCAAGAGATACAGTGAGTGAGAGAGGCTATTTTTTATCTTGAAAAATCAAAGAGGAATCACAAGAATTTTATAAATTAAATCCACACAGATAAAGATGAGAACATTAGCTATAATTAAAAAAGAATGTTCAGTTTTTCCTGAATTTGAAAATTTTCTGGGCAGCTTTTCTAATTTTTCTTACGATAAAAACTAAGGACTGTTAAAAACATATTGAAATAAAAAATAGCCAAATCTGTCTAGCCATTCACAAGTGATGCACTTACTAACCAACAGCATTTCATTTTGTTTATATAGACATGATTTTCAATAATTACCAGCCTCTATAACAATGCATCCAGGTACCAAGTCAAGCTGTAGAAGTATCATGCTTATGTCTGGAGTGTAAATGATTTGTGTCCGATGTGGTAAAGTCAGTGACCATAGCTCTGGAGTTGGCTGCAGTACGTGACCCCAGCCTTTTGACAGCTCAACCTTTATAAAAATTATTTATTAAATAAAAAAAATGTAGCCTCATTTGCTTGACGGTTAACAGTGCAGACTGAAAATGTAAGGTTGATGATTGAAGCTTTGTGCTTCTTTGGAGGAAAGATCTGCAATTTTATCTCTTAATTAAAAAAAAATTATTATTCCGCAGCAGTAGCCATGATCTATTGTTATTTTTGAGTCCTATGATTACACTGTGTCGATTTTCTAAAAATGATTGCATCAGTGTAACAATCACAATGGCCTATGATTAGCTGAATTTATGATGTTCTTGCAGCGTCAATGCATTTTAACCAATAACGGAAAGGTACCAGCCAATCAGAGGTCATTGCGATTGATATGGATTGATATTGATTTATTTTAGCTTTGTGAATTTTCTTTTATAATAACAGTGATTATAACACTGACAATGATTCCTTTAAATGCGATTTCACCCTATACTAGCAAACATTGCAAAAAAATGTGGGAAATAAGAAATATGTATATGAACTGCCAATTAACACTGAAATAACTTGGTACTCATTTGTGGCGGCTATCTAGTTGGGCTTGGGCATTAATGAGGTATTAAGAAAAGGAAATAATGTACTTACTCTGCTCCCATAGTCAGATCCTATAAGATTTCTAACCTTTAATGCACCAAAAGTTGTTTGGTAAACATTTTCTACCAATTCACCTTTTTTGTTTTTTATTTCCGGTCTCACTTCGATAGCATGCAGATTGTTGCTTAGATAAAGAATCACTGTATCACCTTCATCGATCTTTTCTTTATAATTTCTAAAACTCATTTTAACAAGGTAATTATAAATATTATTCGAAACCCGATTTGTAAATATTTACATGTGGTTTTGACGTTGACAAATGACAATTGACATGTCTATGAAGTTTGTAGAAGTTGCGTTTTGTTAATTTAGTTGTAAAATATATAGGTAATTAAACTAAAAATAGTCAGTATCTTTATATAAGTGATTTTTTATGTACTATTATTAATTATTATTGTACCCTTTTACATGTATTATTTTAAAATAAAGTGAAATATATATTTTTTTTTAAATATCTACCTGTGGCTCGGTTCAAAATTGTTTGAATTTGACACTCACATAAATGTCACATTTATTCAGTCTGTGACTACTGACTTTGTTGATTGTTATTTTTTGGTTATTTTTATCTTTATTCTATTTGGTTCCTGTGGAATTAAAATTAATTTTCTTCCTATTGACTTTATACACCTAATACTGAATACTAATAGTTTTTTGTGCTAGTGTATAAACTAAATTATGAAACATTTATCTATTCTGTGAAATTTCATGCATTATCAGTTGAAATGGATGCATCAAAAATTACAAGTAAAACTAGCTCACTGAAGGCTTTGATATTGAAAGCTTGGCGTGAAAGATGGACTGATATACAATGGGGCATCAACATCAAGACCATTCTACCCAGAGGCGTAAGTGGAGATTTGTATAACCTAGCAGATTGTATACTCCAACAAGCCATGGTAGGTTGTGGAGCTAACCAGTTAGTTATTTCGTATTTAAAACACTCCCTGGCTTCCCACTTGGTGTCCTATGCGGCCGTGTTGCAGAGAATAGCAAAATTCGACGCTTTTCATAAACCACACTGCATTCTTAGCCTTCTGGAGTTTCTAGAAAGTTTTCTTGACAGCATAACCTGTCGCAGCAAGATGGAAGAAGAAATACTCACTTTTGCAGTCTCATCTATAATTCTCTGGCTGCTCCAAGTTTACCATTATTCCCTGAGCAAATATCCTTCATCAAACCCTATACAGAGTCAGGAACTCTTAGAAAAGTCTACATCACTTCTGAACTCGATAGTACATTCGGATTTCCTATTGGCTATGTTCTATTTAGCTAAACAACATGACCCAGATGAGTACAATGAGGTCACGAAGAAATGTCAAGAGATCACAGCGTTTATGATGATGAACACACAGTTCAAAGCCCCTGTTACGATACATGACACATTGCAAAAGATCTGTAACATGGATATTGATAAAATAGCTGTATTAAATAATAAACCTGAGACTGTTACACATTGTTTACAAGCATTGATTGCTGTGACTGTTTTGGCCAATCCTAGCGCAGATTTGCAACAATTATCAAACCAATTGATTATGATACAAAGGATTAAAAGTTATCAATTATCTAGACTTTATAGCGAAGTAATTAGAGCTTGTTTCATATCTCTTAATGATGCGAGTAAGGATGCATCTAAACAAGCCTTGTGGGCTGCTTTCACATTTCTCAAACTACCACAGCTCATTAGCTACATTCACAACATGTTTGGCACAGTGAATAAAGATGGAGAATATTCAGTGGAAGTGGTTGAAGCTTTTGAAAAACTCCTACAATCTACTCCATTGCTTGATGTAGTCGACACAAAAAACTCTTGTAACAGTGTTGTATCTCTATTAGAACCTTTGGTTAAGTTGAATGTTGTATCAGAAAGTCACTTGTCTTATTTTAAGCAGAAAAGAGAGAGTAAGGATATCAAACTGCAAAAGTTAGAGCCAACAGGTTTGCAAGGGTCCGTCCCATCATTTATAACACGTGCAGAACCCACCTTAGCAGGAATTCTCAAAACAATGGGAGGAGATTCACATAAAACCCAGGAGTCTTTATATGCAATGCTTTGCCAAATTGTCGGTGGTACAACGTTAGATACAATTTTAGCTGTAGCCACAGTTGAAGGAAAATTGAAACTGTTTGTATCAAGATTGATAAAGTTTAATGAATTTGCTCTAATTGCTGCCAGCGAAAAAGGTGCATCTCAATCCAAAGTTTACATTTTTGATATTTCATTTTTAATACTTTGCTCTATTGTGCAAGATTATGGAGCAGAAGCAGTTCTGGATGAAAATGGAGACTCCTTCTTTGAGCAGTGGGTCAGAGAGTGTATGGCACAGAAGGGTGTCCATAAGTCCCCTGACCAAATATTGCAAAAATGTGATATGCAATTGGTGGACATTTTTATTCACCATCTCAGTGCTCCCGATTTTGATTTTAAGAACACCAACTTGAAACCGCATGATCTGTGCGTGAATGTTAGCGGAGTTATAAAAGAAATCTTATTTGCTTGGGAACAAGGTTCAATTTCTGCTGCTGATGTTAAGCGCATGTTGGACTCCCTAAGACAGAAGATGGCTTCTCTCGCCGTGTGTGCTTCAGTGTGGCTGTGTTCCTACATCAATGTTGTCCACCAGGATGCCTATTTAAAGCCCTTGAACATGGTCCAGCAGTTTTTGACCCCGCCCACTGACGTGGAAATGGCACAAATCGATAACTTCAAGGAAAGAGCTGTTTTAATGTGTCAGATAATTCGGAAAATGCAGTTTGATATACAACCTCCGTCATTAACTAAATCTAAAATAATGCCTTTTTCTCACAGCATCATATCCAGGCAACCTATATTAGAACAGTTGCAAACTGTTTGGGAAGATATTAAAACTAGAGGGTACTTACACATTGACGCTACTGTTATTGTTGAGAGCCTCCTAAATACTGCCGGTCCAGTGTGGTTTGTGACAAATTTAGTCAAAGAAATCCTAAAGTTCCGCTATCAGGATGATTTAGATAGATCTGTAGATATTGTCTTGGCAATGTTCTATTTTGATATTGAAAGGTGTACTGTAGCTCTTTTACTGCATGTCCTACCACAGTACCTTTATAATGCTAAGTTATGCGAGGACTTGGTGGAACCACAGTCGGCTATTTTGGCCAAGCTTTCTGTGTATTGTATATATGCAGCTCTTGAAAATAGCACATCAAATAGAGTTCATACTTCTAGAAAACGTCGGCATGACGATTCTGACGATATAGAAATGAGTGCTTCTAGTAAATTGAGGAGAATGAATGATAATTCATCCGATACATCTATGTATTATTCTCAAGGACAAACTTCTGGGATAATAATTAAGGAACCTCTACAGTCAGCTTTGGAGATGCTGTATAAGTCATTTTTACAATTAGCGGGAAAGAATGGTGAAGTAACACCACAGACACAGTTTATA
Organism: Hipparchia sbordonii; assembly: GCA_038048805.1. Taxonomy (NCBI): domain Eukaryota; kingdom Metazoa; phylum Arthropoda; class Insecta; order Lepidoptera; family Nymphalidae; genus Hipparchia; species Hipparchia sbordonii. The sequence continues at coordinate 4,590,123 of CM076114.1, read as the reverse complement.
TTTAAATTTCTACTCTATGTTGTGCAGTGCGGACAAGAGAGAGGGCAAGTTGTCTTGCAGAAAATGCCCAGTGAAATTGTATCCACGTTAATTAAAGCGCTTCCTGATAATTTTAATATTGGACTCATTTTAAGATTGTATGATCTGTCTACTCCTTATGGTAGGAAAGATACTGCTAGAGATCTTTGTTTGTTAAGAAATATGCGCCTTAGACCAGAGTAAATAAGTGTTATATTAGAAGTAAGACTATGTTAATATAGGTAACATAATAAATATTTAAAAGAAAAATGAAAGGCTGTTTAAATTATCATTTTGTTTATTGCTGATTTTCTTAATCAAATACTTAGCTGGCAATTTGATATTAATTAAATTAATTTACAATGTTACCCAGCTTTTTAAAGTCAGGTAAAAATATTCAACAATTTAAATAATCTTATTATAATACAGTACAAAAATATTAATGCTGGACGGATTCAGATGTTTACACAAATGGCTACTTATACAGGTGTATTTTGAGGGCGGCTTGTTAGGCGAATTTTGGAAGTATTGAAGTGGCATCCATTTTAAACATATTTTAAAGGAAATAAAAACGTCATTAACAGGTCAGCAATCGAACCCGTACTTTTTGTGATAAAAATCAATTGTAGTGACTATTAGAATACTAGCTGATACTCGCGACTTGGTTTGCGTGAATTTTTCTTTTTAAAATCCTACCTATATAACTTGAACTTTTAAAATTGCAACTTTACTGAACTGCAGGGACCATGGTGCAATGGTGCAAAATAATGTGGCCCTTGTATTTTTTAGGTTCGATTATGAATTTTAAGGCTAGGACAAACCTAACGTAACAACGCAAGCGGATTTCTGTGATCACGCAATTATAGAAATACTTATATGGCTGAATTTAAATACAGTAAAAGCTCCTTATTCGCGCTTCCTTTATTCGCGTTTTCACTATTCGCGGATTTAAAAAATGCGACCCAATTCCTATATTCGCGGCTAGATTTCTCTATTCGCGGATCTAATCGGTACATCGGTACATACATAAAAAGGATTCCAATAGGCATCAAGCTCAATATCGTCTGTAAACGCGTCGTCAAATGGACTAATATTTGAAAAATCTCAGTGAAGGTTTAAGAATGGCAAATGAGCTTTGTGATTTTTTTATGAAAACTGATCCGTCTTTAGAACAAAGTCTTATTTTTAACCGACTTCCAAAAAGGAGGAGGTTATTAAGAGGCAAATTGCTAATGCCACTGCTGAATATCAGTCTGAAGTGAAGGAGCTTTTAAAAAGCGTCAAGCAAGAAAAAATTGCAAAATTCTTTAAACCATTGCCTAAACCTGAAAATAATAATTAATCAAATATGGTCAAAAACTTAAGTTAATGTTTTTTATTTTGTCACCTAGGAACGTATCCCTTATAATCCCATATAAATTACCATTCCATATTCACGGTTTCTGTATTCGCGGCATATTTGCGGAACGTATCCCCCGCGAATAAAGAGCTTTTACTGTAGGTACCTACGTACTATTTGGATTTCACTGCCCGGAAGTCTACTATTGCTTTTCAGTTAGATTTATCCCTTCATTTCATCTCATTTACACTAAAATTAATATATTTTCTAGTTTAACAAAATTTTTTTATTAAGGATAAAAAAAATTGCTTAGTCACCCTGTAAGAGTTTGACTTCATTCAATGTTCAATCAGACTAAGGTGTCGAAACACACAACCGACTTTCTACAACGAAACTGTTGCATAGACAATAGTTTCTCGTGTGTGCATACGCCTAATACAGAACACAAAGTTGCGCATCTATTACATATTATATTCACAAAAGATACTGTCAACTACCTAATGTTTAGGTCTTTGCTTATACGTATATCTAACTAAAAAAGTTTTCTTATTTTTTTTTTCACAAAATATACATTTTCCTAGCTACATTAATGATCACATTTGATGTGATGGTAAATATTTGTACAATTTCTAAATTATTTTACAAATTCTTAAAAACACAGATCACAGGAGAGTTCCAGAACATTAACCACTAAAGGCCTGGACAGACTCAAGGTACGACGACACTGACGTGCGACACGTGCTTTTTATCTGGTCAGGCCTTTACATACTCACTAGGCGGTTCCATGCTATGGTCAATCGTTTGGATGCCCGCATTACCGGAAAAGTCTCAACTTTTCCAGAAAGGGCAATCATAGTAAGCGTAACATCTGCAAACTGGTTGACGATCCGCGAAGATTTTGGTCGCCGTCACGTGCCTACTGGTCGCTTGATCGGTAACCGCATGGTGCGCATGTACGTTTATTGTGGACATTTTAATTATCTACGAGTATAGGTAACAACAATAATAATAGTTACAAATAATATAATATTAACAGTATTTTTTTAAATTTAATTTACTAAAGTTATAACGCAGGTTTTTTGGCGCCTGGCGAATCCGGATGAGGGTGATCTGAAAAAGAGAGGTAAGATCTTTAAGAATTGCATTATTTGCATTATTTTCCGATATATCCACGGGCAATAAACAAATTAAATTATTATTGGCGTAAAGTTAAGAAGTATCTGTACTTAATACTAGATGATGCCTGCGACTTTTTACTCAGGGAACCTTATTCCGAGATGAAAATTATGATGTGCATAGAGGACGAACAGACAAATACTTACCTATTTATTTTATACAAATAATAGGATCCGTCCATCCATATAAAATCTAGACATAGGTGTGATAGAAGATATGGTTGGTATACCTAACATTTTCTTTTTCGGTTCGAGTTAAAATTTTAATTCTGCTTTGTCTATTATATTCACTTACCCATTTGCCTTCTAAGGGTTTCCACATCCCTAGTAACATTTTGTTCTGGCGGCGTTCGACTAACCCTCATTGGTAAACTAATTCTATTAGGATTACAATTTTCATCGACCATATTTTCACCACTGCTGGCGAAGGTCGTTCTATGATTTCTATTCCAAGTTTGCTGATAGGAACTTTCCGTGGTTATTGTACTACATCTATTGTTAGTATGAGGAACGTACTGTTCTGGTGACCAGTCGAATACAAACGTATGGCTATAGTTTTGCGAGTAAGCTGACGGCGTGCCAGAGGGAGTTGGAGGGGTAGTTGTCACGTAGGGACTTAAGTCCTGTTGACAGACATCTGGAACTTTTTGCAATGCGGATTCCGACCAAGTTGGACTGGGATTCCATTGATCCATCATCTCTGTTTCGGTCATGTTAATGTTCTTAGAGCCTGGCCTTCGCGTGGTTATGGATGGCGTTGCAACTGCCACTAACGTGTCTCCACCGGTGTTAGATGCGAAACGTGGTGACAAATTAGTTATTGGTGTCTTTTCTTCAGATTGTTTTCCTTTCCTCTTGGCACTTGGCTGAGACCTGGTTTCATCAATCCGTAGATTGTGGTATGCTCTGAAATAAATATCTGATGTTACACTAGGGGTTTAAAGTCAATCCCATTAAAGTTTTATGAATACTGCAATTCCAAAATGGGACTAACAGCAATGTTGAAGCGTCCTACCTGTTTTCCTGTAATGACACTGAGTAGTCCACAGGTAAATTGTCATGCCTCTCGTAAGCGTAATGTATTGGTGTGAGATGTGGAGGAACATGTGGGATGTGAGGTTGTAGACCAGTTGTTGGCATCATCACTGGTTGGTTTCCGTTTAGACAGACTGCTGGTGTCGGCGTGTACTGCATCGTTGGAGGATAGACTTGAATATCAGGCGGAGGTGGGCCATACATTCTAGTGGCTGCTTCATACGCTAAACCGTAGTGTAGTTTGGATTGTACAGCGTAGTAATGGTAGAGCCATGGATTTGCCTTCATCACCGCTGCTTCTGGTTCACTGTTGACAAATACTTTGATTAAATAAGTAATATTGTAGTGAAAATTAAGATTCTACTTGGTATAAACTTTTATTTTGTAAAATTTTCAATCAAGTAATTTAAGTATCTCTAACTTTTCGGATTTCCTATTTATTAAATGTGGATCTTAAGGAAAATGTCATGAGGAAATCTGTATGCCTGAGAGGTCTCAACTATGCTTTCAAAAGTATAAACTTTGCTAACCCATACTTGGCAAGAGTGGTGGAAGCTTAAAATCTTCTCATTCTGATTGGAGACCGAGTCCAGTAGTCTGTCGATGCGTTGAGATGATGAGGTCTTCATGGCAGTGCACGTCAACTTGAGTTGGTATCTAATACCCAATAACCTCACGTTACTGCATATTATGTTGATTATTTGCTTAGAATAGAATTAAACCTTCAGTTCACCTGTGCATCGAGAGATGTACCTATGTATAGAAACCTGACTATAATGAAACGCTACGCATGAAACATGATATTATAGGAAAGAATCGCATATCACAGCACCTACGGCTTAGTTACATGCTTTGCCCATTAGTAGGAACGGGGAATGGGGTCCACTAAAGTTTAATGTTTATATTAAGTAGTGCCGCGGGCTCATGTGCCTTGTATGTGAAAATTATTTCACAATTGATAAGGCAATGTAGGAAAATGTATCGTATTAAGTTTCGATTCAAGTTATTACTGAAGATAAGACGGTAATCGTTTAGCGGTTAAGGTTGAACTGATATATAACCGGTACACGGACATAGAACAACTGGAATTTTATCTGTAGACGAAGGCATCATAGCCAGAGTTACTGGAATTTTACCTGAACAACTTCAGTACTTAGTTGTCACGTCAGAAGGCTTCAGTTGCGATTAATAATAACTTCGATTGTAATAAGAATAATTTCGATTGTATAAAAGAATAGAGTCTGTTCAAAAAGAGAACGATCGTGGCCAAACTGTGAACTAACGCTATTTATTGCGCTGTTGTATAGATATTGTATTGCCCGCTAAACAAAAAAGGCAATGGAGCACAGCAATGCCCTCCCATCCCACGACGAGACAGAGTCTGTTGAAAAAGAGTTTCAACAGACTCTATCTCGTGCTCTATCTATACCTATTTATTACTTAGAGAAAAAGAAACCGGAAGTTACACTTTCAATGTAATCTTCGTGTCTGTAGGTATGAATCTAAATCACAGCTAAAGTAATAGTGATATAACTAATTAATGTTCACGAGTAGGTTCGAGTACATACGTAGGTAAATTCATGTGGACGGAAGAATTTTTCCAAAGTTCGCGGACCACTTTTAAGTTCTGCCATTAGGTACTATTAGATATTCTGTGGCTCTGCTGCTAATAACTGGATCAGAATTTGTAGTGAACGGATATATTTTTTAAACTTCGCTTACGTCTTCTAGAGCTACAGTGGGCCCCTTCTATAAGTAGATGTAGCTGTGGTCCAGAAAAATTGATCTATGGTTATTGTAGGGTAAATATTTTTTGGTTCTCGCACTTGAACTCAACTGAACCTATCAAAGAAATGGTTAGTGGTTGCTCAAAGGTTACTTACTCATAATGCCTACCTACATGAGGTGTACCTACCTAGGGGAGCGATTAACTACTTACCTAAAACTAAACATAAAATATTAGATGGTTAGGTAAATACAGTGTTTCTTGTAAACAATACAGATGTACCTACGTTTTATTGAAACAATACCGGTAATTGACGCCATTGCTAGAGTATTAAATTTGTAAAACCCAATGTGACCTTTACCGTACCTGTACTCAAGCTTTGAGGTAACCTTTTAGTTAGTGGATTCAGGGAAATGTCACATACTTGGACTGAAGTCCTGGACTTAGGTACACTTGTGTTCAAAAGTTCATGTTATTTTATAAGTTTATAATGTTTAGTTTTTAATAGATTTAATCAAAATGTAGATTCGGGATTTCACGGGGAGTTATGTTGTATGTTACAAAATAAGGAAAAACTAATTAAATCATTATCATCATCAACCATTAAAGGCTTAATATAGAGCTCAGGTCTCCTCAGAAAATAGTTAACCAGTAAACAAACCAACAAACAGACACACTTGTTGAAAGTGTTTGTTGTTGGTTTATTAGTAACATACTCACATATCTATTACATGAAACAACTCATCCACTTCAGTTACTACGCGGAAGTCTTATGCGAAGTCGATGCGTAAGATACTGTGAGCCACCGCAATCTTACTAAGCTTACAATCAAGTAATTAATGAAAGCGGCCACGATCCTCAGCAATGACAATGACGACACAGAGAGAAAGATTTAGTCAGATTTTTTAAGATTATAAATTTACGACTTCAGTTCACGATGGTACCAACATCAAAGTTTAAATATAGGTATTTTGGCCGACGACAAATCGCTTAGCATTCGCAGAGATAACCGAGAATCAAAGGGTAAGGGGATAAGCAGCCGCTTACACACGTTCCGCATAATGAACTTGACCTTCCAACTACCAACTGCTTCTAAATCGTATAATTTTGTGCCTACAAAGAGAGCTGGTGGGAAAGGAAGAGTAGGAGAGGTCTCCCAATTAATTATGACCTACGTACACTAACCTCTAATTAATCTATGATTTACACTAGACTGGTTGTTCCTATACAAATGGAGCAATGGATCTATTTGAAGCACCCCATTTGACATACGAGTGTCTCTATAACTAATGCGAGAAGTGCCGAAAACTATCCACTAATTTTAGTTCCTTGGACACTCGTAAATGTTTACAGCGCCAAAATGGCGTCAATCTTCTTTTTCTTCTTTATCAACTAATGGACGTCCACTGCTGGACATGTCTCTTGCATGGACCTCCACAGGCCTCGGTCTTGCGCCGCCTGAATCCAGCGGCTCCCTGCGACTCGTTTGATGTCGTCTGTCCACCTAGTAGTAGGCGTCAATCAAGTAGGTCCAAAAAAAGGAATACATCAGCCTGTTCAGTGAATCCAGATAAGTGATCATAGATAAATTATAGAGTTATTGCCTACATAATACTCAGGTAATGTTATGTAGGGTAGGTAAATAAGTACGTAAAATACCTAGTTGCATACTACAGCTCTTTTAGTAAGTAAATTGTGGACTCAAAGGAGTCAATTCGTACTAAAAAATGTTCAAGAACTATGATTGAAAAAAATTGTAAACTTTAGACAATTTTTTTGAGTAATCGGAATTTTTGCAGTTTTGAGACATGCAGTCTTGTAGCAAACGAGTGAAGTGATCAGCTCTAACGTTAATCACGTAACTTGTATATCTATATTAGAAAACTAGTAGGGTGCGTGGGTGCGCGGCTCGCTAAAGCGAACCGCGTGTTTTCTGTTCTCCAAGTAGATCTACGGGTCTTGATCATCTTTTTAGAAATTTGTATGGCCGCCATCTGGAATCCGCAATTTTGAATTTTTTTTCAGCTCACTGTCAATTGAATGAGGTTTCGAGTAATTTTTGTTTGAGCACCCCCCACCTATCTTCAATTCCCTGGCCGTGCTCCTCACCTTTCTCCGAAATCCTCAATCATCAGCTCTCTCCATATTTTTCCTCCGAAGTAATTTTTGTTCTCTGTACAAAACTATCAGGAAAAGGGACCGTAATAAATTCGCCATATAATTTGTATAGTGAAATAAATTCCGCCATCTTGATTTTTTTCTCTATTCATCAAGTAGATCTTCGGGTCCTGATCATCTTTTTCTAAGAAACCACTCTTCCATCTTTTATAATCTCCGAGATAGACACCGACGAAATTTGTATGGCCGCCATCTTGAATCCGCCATTTTGGAGTTTTTTTTCAGCTCTCTGCCAATTGGATGAAGTTTCGAGTGACATTTGTTTGAACACTCCCCACCTATCTTCGATATCCTGGCCGTGCTCCTCACCCGTCTCCGAAATCCTCAACCATCAGCTCTCTCCATATTTTTGTTCCGAATGAATTTTTGTCCTCTCTACGAAACCATAAGAAATTTTGAAATAGAACCAATTAAAGTTTTGCATATATTTTGTATGGAAAAAAATAAAATCCGCCATCTTGAATTTTTTTTCTATTCATCAAGTGGACCTTCGGCTTCTGATCATCTTTTGCCAAGAAACTACTCTTCCATGTTTTATAGTCTCCGAGATAGACACCGACGAAATTTGTATGGCCGCCATCTTGAATTCGCCATTTTGGAGTTTTTTTTCGGCTCTCTGCCAATTGGATGAAGTTTCGAGAGACATTTGGTTGAACACCCCCCACCCATCTTCGATACCTTGGCCGGTGCTCCTCACCCGTCTCCGAAATCCTCAATCATCAGCTCTCTCCATATTTTTGTTCCGAATGAATTTTTCTCCTCTATACGAAACCGCGAGTGAAAAAAAATTGTTTCATACAAAATTTTACAGGAGAGGTGATCAATGAGTCAGTCAGTCAGTGAATCAGCACGAGTAGCTATATATATATTAATGTACTGTGGCTTGTAATACGTGTAGTATAATTAGGGCCATTTGCCTCAACAACAAGTGCCAACCTTTGCCCCACGCCTCTACCCAGTAGGTACCTATAACCGGAATAGTGTTAGATATTTTAGAAAAGCTCAAGTGCTAGGTATTGAAGTAGCTCACGCTTTATACATCTCAACGTTTAGGGCGCCTGTGCACTAAAGCAATAACGAGTGGAGAAGTGACTGGCTTATGCCCGCGAGTCGCGACTTACTACACGTGGAGTTTTTTTTTATATCCTCCTATCCCCTCCAAATAAGCGGAAAGCTTGTGCTAGGAGTGGGTACGATAATAGTGCTTGGATGGGAATCGAACCTGCGACCTATCAGTTTTGAGTCCGCACCTTTAACCGTTGGGCTATTGAGGCTTCATGTGGTGAGTGAGTTAGGTGTTTAACAATCCCGCGGGAACCCTCTTTCCGGGATAAAATATAGCCCTTTTCTCTCTCTAATCCAAGTCTTCAATTATAACCACTAACTGTGCAAAAAATCACGTTGATCCGTTGCTGATGCATGATTGAAAGAAAGACCAACAAAACGACAAACAAAATTCATATTTGTAATATCATCGTATTACCTAGTAAGGATAGATAAGTAGATTAAGTACCTATAGTTGGAATAAAAAAACTTAAAGTGTAGGTAGAGCCGTCGAAAGTAAGTACTAAATACCTACCTACCTTTTTTGAAATGCTAAGTAAGGCAATCAAAGAGCTTATTTGTGATTTTTTTGTAAGGCTCTCGTTATGCATAACGCGGGTAATGGAATAAAATCCGGATTCGTTGCCAATTTGTGCGTCCGCATCGACATAACGCATAAATCTCCCCGACATGACGTAGGCGGCCGACATGTTGACAATTTGTTGTTGATCCCATTGATCTATGAAACTCAAGATAGGTGTACCAAGCCTACCTTAATTTTAATAGTATCGCGCTCGTTCGAAAGGTGAAAATGATTGGGGCAATTTCAACTTTCGAGATCTTGTGTTCTTCCCAAACCAATGAATTGCCTAAGCTTTTAAGCCGCGATATCCTCCTGCGGTCAGGCCTTCTCCAGTCTGTCACTTTCCTGTGCATAAGTTGAAGGAGTTCATACTTCTTGGTGTACCGACCTGCTTATAAATAGTATAGTTTTCCTGCAGTTTTTTTTAGGTGACAAGGTAAAAAGCTATCAGATTTGTTATTCTACTTTTTTCTTCTTTCTTCTTTGCTTTAGTCCATCGTAAAACTTATACCTCCTCATGTGCAAACCTTTCCATGTAATTTTGTGCCAGTTTCATCTAAGTCTTTCCCATAAACTTGATGATGCCGTCCGACCAGTGGAATGCTTGTCTTTATTCCATATGTCCATCGTAGGCACACCACTACTGAAAGTTGGCCGTCATCTCATTGTATAACGCCGTGTCTTTCACCAAACGAAAAAACACCAATCCAACGCATGTCAAGATGAGCAGCCAAAGCAGACCCATTCCCGTTGGTGGCACCCGTTCACGAGCATGACGCATGATCCAGTCATTGCTTCGCTCGACTATATTTGAGGGAACGTAACAACCCGCACCACACGACACCACCACAGAAATGTTTAAAGCGACATCATCTACCAACGCTCCTCTTGCTCTGAATTTTGCCCATGATGATGGCTTATAGGGCTCAGTTATGACAGTTTTATCAAACTGTACGTATTAAATAGTATTATTATAAAGGGACTCTATAAATTGATTAATATACACGGCCGAAGCTTCCATCATGCCAGGCTTAATCCTTCCATATCGATTCACATTTGTGCGCAGAGCATACTTCCATATTTGGGTGTGAAGTTCACACGCGAATGACAACATGCCTCGATGGGAATGTAGATCGACGAGGGCTTTAGAGATACCAAAGTACATTTAAGTATTACAAGGTATATACATGTCTTTATTATTTTAATATCAATACGGCAATGGCTCGGTCTACATATTATTAAAGGCTTGATATATTTACCATACTCTCAGTCCCTATGGATTTATAAAGACATTACGACTTATACGGCTATCCGTAATAAAACTGCCTCTATAAAGGTTATACTGATATAAATAAGTTGTATATTCAACATAAAGTAAATAGAATCTAAGCTTCGAAAATAAATCATAATCTGCACAGACTAGTTACTTAGGTAAACTGTCGTTATATTTTAATAGATATATCCACTTAATAGGTTCACTTATAATTTTAAAAAATATACGTTACAAACTCAAAGAGAAAACGAAGAGATCAACTCAAGTCGGTTACATAAGAGTAATACATCTGACGTGACAAATGTCGCAATCTCGCTAACAATGCGACCGAGCTTGTGTGTTTCGTGCTTAACATGTGGCGGAAAGTATAAACTGATAGCGATTAATACCTTTCCTTAGCTTTTGCCAGCGACTAAGGCTAAAATCTACAAAACTATTCTCACTCTGCTCAGACTCAGGACAGAGTTAAAACGAGACAGATTTATGTTCGAGCAAATTTGTGTCTCTCTCTAACTCTATCTTAAGTCCGAGCTAAGTCAGAGCACGTTCTATAGATCTCAGCATCAGTTTGCGGGGGTCAGCTTTTTTTTAAAACCTGTTTGGTCATCCTCTAGATCCTCAACTGTATTCATTCAAAAGACCGCATCCATCGATATAATTTGTCGGATTTTAATTTTATAAATCTTTACTAATATAGATGTGTATATTATGCGAAAGTGTGTTTGTTTGTTGGTTTCTTAAAATTTTTAGATAGAATACAATAGGTACTATAATTTTTTATTCAAATAAACTTTTACAAAGTGCTTTCGAATATATATTCGATATACCCACTATAGGGTCTCGGAGAGTGACACAGGCTGGTTTTATCTTGGAAAAACAGAGGCATTTTCAAAGGGATTTTTAAAAACCTTAACTCCACGCGAAGTCGCGGGCAAACGTTAGTTCTAAAATAAATAATCCGTTATCGGATCCTGATTCCAAAGTTCCAATTTTAGTTTACTGTAAATACCTATGCTAGTAGGAGATATAATTAGTGTCCCGTAAGTTCCCAACTTAGGCCGTGAGCTTAAAAGCCTAGAACTCGCCCTTTGCGCTTGTTGATTGTTTAGGTCACTCTTGTCACCCACTCGTTTTGATATTAATTTAGATTTACTATCTACGCGCCTACTGACGATTAATTTGAGGTCTTAGTCACAGTATAATGAGCTTGTTCAGAATTATCTGCTAAATTAATAGTTGTGGCATTCGCTCCGGGCTTTGTGGTAATAAATTGAAATATCTTTAGGGGTGCAATTATGTATGTGGTTTGCGAATCAATGCCTATGATTAGGTCTAAGTGGTACACCACGTGAAATTATTTGCTTTTATTATCATCTAAAGTCTAAACTTAGCATGTCTTAAATCCCTGTGTAATTCCTATCCATATTTTCCTGTCTTTAGAGCACAAAAAGCTTTTTGTTGATGACATGACATCAAGGATGAATGGAGTTAAAAAGGGGCTAGAACAGAAAACTGTGGAAGCAATAAAGAAACTGATTGACGGAACGGAATTGAAGCTTTCTTTACTAATACACTAAAGTTTTAAAAAAAAGTTCTCGCTATAAAAGTTGTCCTTGCAATATTTAAAATTTAGGTATCGTTTGATGTTGCTACATCTGATCATAAAATTTTCGAAAATTGAAGAAAAAAAAAGAAAATTTTTGCTAACGAAAAAAAAATAAACAATCTCTGAATATAGGGAAAGCATAGGGAAGCCTGACAAAATATTTATGGGTACACAGGAGTCAGGACTAATTTTAGACTTAACTTTCAAAATATTATATGAAAACCTACTCGAAGGTACACCTGCGAGGAGGTACACCTGCCGGTAAAATGAATTAGGTGAAGAAAATTCATTTAATTATTAAGTAAACTAAATAAAATCTTCCTCAATAATCTCAAAACACTATACTTACAAAGGTTAATAAAAGGCTTGTTGCTCTTATTAGTCAATCGCCAGGGCGAGGCGCAACGCTAGGCAATATACAAACAAGATACCCGTAACATTCCACAGGATCAGGTGTTTTGGTGTATTTTCGCGCTATAAAATATTGCTGGGAGTAAATTCCATCGATCAAGCGCGGTGCTCGCCGCTTGTTAAACACCGTTTCTCACATCACAATGGCTGCGCGGGCATATTTCAAAACATCCCGATAGTACATCGGATCGCTGGCTCCGCGCTTCATAAATCAACCCCCGTACAATATTTATTCGTCGTCATCATTGAGTTGAATAGACTACGAGGGGCAAACTTCGTAGAATAGTACGAGCTTCTCAAGTAAAGTTACGGTTATCGCGCGGTTCACCGAGAATTTAAGCTGCGATTTGTATTGTATTCCTTTCAAGTAAATAAAGCCTCAATAGCCCAACGGTTAAAGATGCGGTGATAAACTGATAACTGAAAGGTCCCAGGTTTGTATCCCATCCGTTGCACTATTGTCGTACCCACTCCTAGCACAAGCTTTCCGCTTATTTGAAGGGGATAGGAGGATATTAGTCAACTTTAGCTTGGCCAATGTTTAAAAAAAAAAAGAGATTTTGCGATGTTGTTCTAGGCGTCGAATGATTGCTCAAACCTAATTAGGTAACCTATTTGATTAGGTACAAATAATTACCTAAACTAATATATTTCAAAAACAATGTTGTTTATATGATTATAATATACAACAGGCATTAATTAGTTGTGTAAAGGGAAATAAAGGTAGGTATATTAATAGCTTATAGCACATTGAATGTACTAATTAGTGTACAATTCAGGAGTAAAATGTATTTAAAAGCGTAATGAACTCCTGCAGTCCTGATCTACTTTTGGATCTGGCGCGGTGGTAGTCTTGATTTTACATAACAGCCACAGGTTAGATTACATGAAATAAATATTTTTTTTATTGGATGTAACGGCCGTCATATGGATTTTGTTCGTGTAAAATATAGCCTTTTTTAACCAGGCCGTAATAATGAATCGATTGACACCTCATTCATTAAAATCAGCTCAGTAGTTTAGGCTCTAACATGAAACATTTGTAGAGTCTATTAAAAACAGAACTGCCGCGGGATTGGAGGGCGCAGCTGTGCTTAATAAACTTTTTTTTGTTTAGCGGGCCATACAATAGCGTTAGTTCACTATTTGGCCACAATGGTTCACTTTTTGAATAGACTTCACATACGTACATCAACTGCTAAAATCTTAACTCCTCCTTTTGGCTTTGCAACAGTCGGGTAAAAAAAGCATTACTAACTCTAGTAATTTAGCAACTCTCTGGTCGAACCCTTTACTATGAGTTTACGATAGCACGGTGCGGAGTGTGAGGCCGGCGAGCTGTGTTAATACACGGCAACTGTCCAGGTATGAAGATAAATGAATTCATTCCGCGTACTAGCATGTGCCGTTTTCCTGGTATTTATTTTGAGTAGTGTATTCTAGCCCAGTTTTGACAGCCTGCCCTGTATGGACCGTATTGTTGGATTTATTATAATATTATGTATTCAAAATGAAAACATACGGGGCCCCAATGCTGATAAGACTAAGAGGTAATAGGGCGATCTCCTTGGTGCAGTGGTGTGTGCTATGGTCTAAGAGGGAGGTTCCGGTTTGATCCCCGACAAGAGCAATTTAGTTAAACATCATTTCTAAATTGTCTCTGGTCTGGTCTGATGGGAATTCTTTACCACACTTCTGTTGAAGACGTGCTGCTTTGTAAATTTTGATTAAATCTTAATGATTGTGAATTTTAAAAAATCATATGTGTGTCTTGATATAAGTTAGCATTTGTATTTACCCCACCTGATCATGTAAGTATTTAAGTTACTTAATTTTTCTTAGACAGTTGGTACACAAATGGTAAGCGTGTTCGAGACCATCATCTGACTGATCTCTCAATAGGGACGTAAGTGACTGGCTGGTCTAAGTTATGGGCGGCCGTTTTTCATACTCGGTCCTATCTGGAAATATAAGTATTCTAATAGAGCGGCCTCAAAGCAAATTAGCAAAGCCTTTGCATAACATCATTTAATATCACTTTAGTTTTACGGTTGAAAAAGATTTATATTTTTTATTGACTATTCCAATTTTGGTACGTTTTAAAAGTCATATTTGCTGTTTTTTTTGTATTTTTTTTTATTATCCAAAATAAAGCACTGATTATTCCAAATAAAACTGCTGATGTGTGACGTCACACTTGATATTTCCTAAAAATATTACTAATGAGATCTTCCAGCCACAACTACTGAACCCTCACCCTGAATTAGTAAAGTCCCTGGATTATTATACTGTATCCTTCTTATGACGAAAAAATCTACAGTTCCCGCGGAATTCATAGAAAACTAAAGTCCACGCGGATGAAATCGTGGGCAAAATCTAGTTTCCTATAATAATTATTATCATAGGAATTATAATAGTTACCTACTATGGAAGAGTAGATAGCTAAAGTTTACCTCGAAATACGAATAATGTTCCATTGTGTTATTTGAACTTAAGTTCACGCAATTCATTTCGCATGATCGCTTCAATAATTGCAAATATGAAGTGATTTTACCCTTGATCGTTAGATTGCGGTGGTTTTGACGTATTAATGGCCAATAAGAGATTCCGAGGGAAAGGGCGATTACGCTCGTTGTTTTGACTTTCATGATTTAGCTCGGATAATTTAGTGCTCTGTAAGTGAGATGTTACTTGTGAAATTGCTTCGGATTATTTATTACTTAAGGGTTAGTCTGTATTCTCAAATAGGGTAATTTTGTGAACTTTTATTTTATTACCGCGTAAAGTGCATTTAAATCTTAGTTCAGTTTTTATCTCTTTTAAAATCAATGTACAAATACAAAGCTGTAATTTACAAATATTTTTAGTATAAAAGCGTGTACTTACCTACTTACTTCTAGTACTTCGACATTTACTTTTTTATATACTATATTAACTTACTATTATTTTAGTACTTTTACTTACTATTACAAGAAATTGAGTCTGAATTAGAAACTGAAACTGAAGTACTGACTTTAATTGGAACTCGGACCTTTTTATTTGACACAGAGAATTACAAAGGTTACAACAGTATTTCTGCGTATTATATCATAGTATTTCTATTCAGCTTCCGCGGAGTTTTGAAAAACCGATTGCACGTGGAAGAATTTGCGTGTAAAAACATTATTTCCTACCTAACTTGCCTTGTTTTCTTTTTTCTTTTTTATATTTTGAGGGAGCAAACGAGCAGGCGAATCACCTGATGTTATGTGATTACCACCGCCCATGAACATTTGTAGCACCTAAGGCACCACCAAAGCCTTCTTATAATAATATTATATTTAGAGTTCTATTATAATTAGAGGACATATTATACTAAACAGTACAACAGCTGTAAAAGTTGCTAGAACCTACCTACTCAAGAATATAAATCTTAATTTAATTAGGTAACAATAAATTGAGCGTATGTTAATTGATCATTATATTAGTGTCAAGCCGTCAACATTAATCTGTGTCAAATCTATGTTAATACCACCTTAATACTGCATTGTACATGAACTAAACCTATAAAGTACTCACTTGAAATTTAAACGAAAATAAATAACGTGTTTTATCTTAATGACCTGTAATACGACACTATAGAATATTTTATGTATTGGTATATGAAAATGCCTACCTACCTAGTTAACATTATCACAATAGGTTTTTATGTGATGTTGTTGGGAATTAACTAATGCTTTGGTAATGCACAAGTCAAGTCTATGATGGATGCATGTGAAAATCTTTAAGAACATGAAATACTTGGAGGTGGAAACCCTAATAAAAAACTTACTGCGTAAAATGATCTTAGAGCTACGGATTTCATCACAAAAATGGTAACAAAGTAGTAGTTATGGTTTTATCTGAAGCCCTTAAACTCTCGGTGGGTTCTGGGAGTGATCCAGTGAAATTGGAACAAATTTTGTTCAGTCATTGTTAGATCCTTGGCAGCACATAAATTACCTCAACACCTGGTTAGTGCACACAATGGCTAGTTGCTGTGAGTTCTCCAGGTTGTCTTTTAACTGCAAGATTGCACTCACAAGAACTCACCACAGTCAACTGTGAAATGCGATACATGAGCAGTTTTGTTATGATTGCGTTATCTTTAGCTTTACCCTTCTACTAAAACATCCTACGTTAATGCACCTTTGGGCAGCACTTAATTACCTTAGCACCTGGTTAGTGCACACGATGACCGGTCGTTGCGAGTTCTCCAGGTTGTCCTTTAGCTGCAGTACGGCGTGCACCCATAGGAACTGTCCGCAGCGACGCTGTAACCGCAGTAACGCGATACACGAGCGCTCTTGTTCTGACTGCGTTACTGTGGAGAGAGAGAAGAGTTAGGCTATTTATGGAGGAAGAGAATCGCGAGAGTTTTTTTTTATTCGATGGCAAGATAGTCGTTGACTGCGATCTCACTTAATGGTAAATGACGATGTAACCTCAGATGGTAGCGGGCTCGGATGGGGTATGACAGTCTAGATTCAACCCATATCCCTATTCGGTTTCTACACGCCATCGTGCCGGAACGCTGAATCGCTTGGCGGCACGTCTTTGACGGTAGGGTGGTAACTAGCCACGGCCAAAACCTTCCACCAGACAAAAACAAAAGGTAAATCCCTACTTATATTATAAATGCGAATGTTTATTGGAGAGTCCTTCAATCACGCAGTAACGGAGCAAAGCAAGGGAATAATTGAAAACCTGCAAAGTTATATAGACTACTTTTTATCCTTTCCGTCCCGGAAAACAAAGGGGTTTTTTAAAACATTAGCTCCACGTGGACAAAGTCGCGGGCAGAATTAGCTAATTAAAATATATCCAAGCGTTACTCTTATATATTATATAGTTATTATATTATATTATAGTATAGTATGTGACAATAAACAATTTTCGACATTTTAACTCGTCTAAATCTAATTTTTATTTTAGTAGAGCCAGAAGCGCGTTGATGTCTTATTTTAGGCAAAAGTCGTGTAAACTTTTCATCTTATATTTTTAATATATTTTGGATCATGGAATGTAAGTATTAAGTAGCTATTTATCCTTAGAAGGTGTAAGAAGGTATCTTCAGAAAAAGTTAAATTTTTATTATTACATCTGGGATCTGTATCTAAAATCTGAAAAAAAAAACTTTGCGACTACAAAAATCCACGCGTGAATGAAGTCGCTCACGACTTCATCCACACGTGGATTTGTCAGCTAGTAATTAATAGGTATAACCTTCAGGCTAAAATCTATAGACCGCACTCTCACTCAAGACAGAGTTAAAATGTGACAGATTTATGTAAGAGCACTTCGATCATATTTTTTCTTCTGTGATCGAAGTAAGAGCATATTTGTGTCTATCTTAAGTTTGAGCCGAGTCAGAGCATGCTCTATAGATCTCAGCATCAGTGCGCGAGTATGACTCGCACTTGGCCGGTTTTTTACCTTCAGCCCCCTGATTCTGTAACTTAGTGCCTATCAACGACGATAGGCATTTTTTATCCATTGGAGGTTTGAAGAGAAAATGTCATTTACTATTTTATAGTAAACCTTCAATGGATAAAAAATATATCAGTGGGTTTCATTTTTTGATCGGCACTGAGTTACAGAATCAGGGACAGGTCAATGCCAACCGTGTCGTATATTATGGCAGACGATTCAAGTGTCTGTCATTTAATAAAGGCCGTGAGTTTGTTGATCTACTAAAGATAAGCAGTCAACTTTGAAATATCGCTTCGCTTTAAGTTTCCCTACAATTTAAAGGTTATGCTAATTTTGTTTTGTAATTAAATCACGCAATGTTTATTACTTAGTATTAAAATATGAAAATTTTATGATCAGTCCGCGTCTTAAATCATTTACTTCAACTTGTAGTAATAAAGCAAAATACTTGCACGCGAGCGCGAAAAATAATTATTATTTTCCTAGTTCTAGTTGATTAACCATTAACACGAAATAAATCCTTTGTCTGTATTTAAAAAGGCGTAATCATACACTGCTGCTGAACTTTTTATGGGTACGCGGCTCATGGTTGTGTGTGTGTCGTATCTATATAAATGGCCTGATAACTCCCACCTAGGCTCCTGACAGGCACACACACTTACGCAATGTGTATGTAGGTACACGACGTAACTATAAGTAAAGCTCAAGTGCCCTCGTGAATTGCAAGAACTATAACATACTAAACATAAAAACTCTTTTAAAAAAATCGACTTCAAACGCAAAAAAATAAAAATAATTTTGGTTTAAACATGTTTTTTGAAATCGGTCGAGCCTACATAGAAACGATGAAGCCGATGAGCGTGTCACTCACCCTCTCATTGCATTATTGTCATGTTTACTCCTTTAAGGGGATATATTCGAAGTAAAAATGGGAATATTAATCATGTTTAACATATCGAATATTATTAAAAAAATCACTCCTTATCGAAGAAGGGTTAAGCCAATTTAACTTTTATTTCATAGGGCAAGTTAAGTCTTCGGTGAAAATATTCCCTTGGGTGGTAAACGAAAATACCTACGAGTATAGATCAATTGAAAATTATCTTTGAGATTATTCGCTTTCGGAAAGTGTCGTTTGCGTTCAATTGAATTAGTGCACGCACAGTTTATTGAAGTACTTTATAGTGTAGATACACATTCTTCCACATGAAACCACCTAAGTTAAAGCAAGCAAACGTAAGATTTATTTACTCCTAAATATAATCACCATCTAAATCAATAGGGCTTAATGAGAAATTATTAAAATCGCCATTTAATACCTCATATACATAAATTAGTAAAGCAAATAAGCGTTTAACGAGCTTTCAACCTCAGTTCATGTTCCGATTGTCGCATGAAAGCGTGCTACAATAAATATGGATTGTACAGTGATCCAAAAGATTCAATGTACACCCATCTTTCATCTTTACGCCATGAAGATAGGATTCAATTTACAACAACCCTCCTAAATATTACCGCACATGTTTAGGCCTTATTTCTTGGATGTACAAAGATCATTTTACATTACAGCATTAAATGGTCCACCGTGTACATTCGTAGACATTATAACGTTGACATAAAGTGTAATTCACAATCATATTTTTGCATTATACTGTTCCAATAGGATAATCCTTATTTCTAACAAGATAAGGTGTGTTTTATGAAGCGAAGATGTTTTGTGTTTTCGTTGTCGACTGTACGCCCAGAGGTCACAATTAAATATGCAATCTATTAGGTCTCCAGGACATCCGTGTGGGTATCATTGAACCTTCAATTGCTATTATTTGTACTTATACATTAATTAATTAAAAAGTGAAATCATTAGTCGTAAATATCCTTTGATTCATTAGTTATGTCTAGTAGTTGTGTGGTCTGCATCAATTGGTCCGCGAACGTAATTAATTAAATGGGATTATACGATTTTTGTTGGCCATAACTTTAATGGAATTAATGTCCATTTGATTCATTGGAATTTAAGGGTGGCGATAAGTAGCAGAATAGAGAACATGATCTTAAACAAGTTTTACTACCTGAGATGAGAGCTGTTATAAATACTATGGTGTTTCATACAAATAATACGATAAAAAAAATTGTTAAACAATACCTACTGTGTAATCGGCAATGGATGAATAAATGGTCTATTTTATTGTTAGTATTTATTTTCGAGGTTTTGTCCACGAACCCTCTATTTTTCCGCGATAAAATGTAATCTATATCACTATACAAGTTCTCAACTAGTATACCTACCCATGCAAAAATTACGCGCAGAATGATCAACGTCGATCCATTGCACCGTTGCTTCGTGATTGAAGGACAAACCAGCAAACCAACCAACCAAGTCTAGTAAGGAAGTATCTATAGAATTCGTCCAGTTTTACTACATCAAAGTTTATCCCGAGTACCCGCAGAAACTGCAAGAGAATACTTTGCTGCGTTACAAAAGCTTTAAAAGCAGAGCTTTTATACCTGAGAGTTACGCAAAACTTTCGACAGAATAATTCCCACGAAACCAGATTTAAATCTTTAATCTTAAGTCATAATGCGTGACTTTTCCTGCATTAGTACTTTAACAGAAGTTATAGTATATTATGTAGCCACATCTTTACATAGATGCATACTACATATGTAGGTTTAAGTAACTACTACTTTATTGTACATAGATTGTAATTTTCTCATTTGTATCTTACGAGGGTAGCATACACTTACTCGTAGATAAAGCCTGTCTGTCTCTTATACATACAATTTGGCGAAGAGATAGCTTGTCCATAAAATACTTTTATCTTAAAATAACAAGGAGTTCCTACAGGAATTTTAAAAACCTAGCTCCACGCAGGCGAAACTGCGGTTAAAAAATAAAAATAAGTAAAATGTATATTAAAAAAAAATCAACTTGAGCTAAATCAAAGAATCTAGTTAGCTTTTGATAGCGGAACCAAGATATACTACAGTATAAAGACATACCACGGCACGTAGGTGTGAACGGATTTACGAGTATAACTGTTATAATTCCTATGTTATCTCCATGTTATCTCATGCTAATAATTACTGACATTCCCACGAAACATGCCAATAACTCGGCATCTCGGCTCTAAGGCTCAGAACTATAATAAACTAGACTAGATGATGCCCGCGACTTCGTTCGCGTGGATTAAGGTTTAATTCCTGCGGGAACTCTTTGATTTCCCGGAGTAAAATGTAGCCTATGTTTTAATCCAGGCTATGAACTATCTCCATTGCAAATTTCAGCCAAATCCGTCCAATAGTTTTTGCATGAAAAAGTAACAAATACACACACACGCACGTATACACACACACGCACGTACACACACACACACACACACACACACACACACACACACACACACACACACACACACACACACACACACACGCATTCAAACTTTCGCCTTTATAATATTAGTGTGATGTGATGATTAGGATAAATAATAAAATTAATCCACCATAACTAGATAGTCAAAGAAATGATATTTAGGCCTCCTGCATGTTTTGGAATTGTCAGTTAGCAATTATTTATATATCTTACGCTTAAACAGTAAAGGAAAACATTATATATCAGGAAAACATCGTATGGAAATCACGTGCAGGTTTCCTCATGATGTTTTCCTGAGAGTTCTTTATAAAGTTCTCAAAGGTGTGTGAAATCTGCCAATGTACATTGCACCCGTGTGTATATGTCCTATAATTCTTCTATTTTAACATTTTCACGGGGTTTTAATTTTAATTTTATTTGAAAACTCCTTTTCTACTTTGCCTTTCTGAAAAACTGCTCCGTCCACTTTTATTTTTAACTTGATATTATATTTCTGTGACTTCTATACTTACAGTAAACATAAAATTATTATTACTATTAGGTACTCAATATTAGTATAAAATGTACTGTTTGTAACACTAAACAAGAATTAATATATTTTCTTTCTTTCTTTCCTTTCTATTATTTAGTTACTAACATGGTTCATAAAGCCCGTCATTTTCGTTCTTAAAATTGAACTACGAAAGTATGTGTAAAGACCTTAAAGAATGACATAAAAATAAAACAAAAGACTCTCGTAGTTCAAGCTAAGGTCAGCGCACACGGGCGGATTCCAGTCGACGCGATTATCGAATTATTCGGATGATGACTTCAACTAGCGTACGATGTATGCATGGCCGAATAGGCATATTTTGTATAACACCAACTTTAATATGCGTTTAATACTAAAATTAACGTTGGATATTAAACTTTATTACAAAGCATTAAGGATGTGTGTAGGTGTGTAAACGCGAATGAAGTTTGTAAAAAGTAATAAGGGTTAATGCCGGACGGTTATTTGTGCAATCTTGAATGTTGGTTTTAGAGTTGAAAGCATAAGAGCAAGCCAAGTAATTCTGTAAAGGTATTTAATAAAAGTTGGAACTCTACCATTGTACCTAACTATTTTTGACACAATATGATACCTAAGAACTTTTATCATTCTTCGATTACTCTACTGAATTTACAAGGAAAACCTGCACTATAATATTTATCAACTGTAAAAAAAAAGGCAATAGGCAATCGGTAAACGTCTTAAAAGGCTTTAGAAACTTAGTGGTTAAGATTCCAGCCTTCTTTTCGGAGTTTCGAGGTTCAATCCTAGATATAATATAATAATAATAATAATAATAATTTGTTTATTTCAGGCAATTAGGTACCCATAACAATATACATACATGACAGAAATTAAATAACATATAAAAAGAAATTAAAATAAAAGTGTACTGTCCATATTATTGTTTTTTAGTTAGAACTTCACGTAACTGTCGCTCTTTATAACGTCTGTATACCAGACCCGCAGGCCAAAACGTGGACTCTAAAAATTTATTAATTTTACTGGCATATATCCTTACTCTAAATGAGTTAAAGGAGGTTTCTCTGTACGGAGTAAGGCGCTCAACACTTATACACTCCTCACCCATGTCATTTATGTGTTCCTTAATGTCATTTTCGGAGACCGTTTTTAAAGCGCGGGAGACATATATGGAGCAAATTGGATCGGCGACCTGTATTTTACATTCAGCCACAGATGTTCCCCTCATGTTTGCATTTTTAGTTTTTCGTTTTCTATATTGGACAATTTTAAACGGTTCATCATTTGAGGGTAGGTTGTTAGATTTGGTCGGCGCGTCGTGTATAACCGCGCAGTCCTCAGTTACGCCCATATCACCCGAACTTGTGGTCTGCACACGGGCGCTTTTCGTTTGGCGCGGGCATTCCTTATCATTCACAATGTCTCGGTGATATGCGTTTCAAGCAATTAAAAGGATTTTTTCAAATATATTATAGACTAGCGCTTGGCTGCGCTTACACCTGATGGTAAGTGAAGATGCAGCCTAAGATGGAACGCGCTTGCCTAGAAGATGTCTATTCACTCTTGATTTGAAGGTACCTAAATTGTAGTTAGAGAGAAAAACGGAAGAAAAAGGAATTTTAGTGTAGGTTAACACTTTAATAAAGCCTTATTATTCGAGAGAAAACCTAGAAAACAGGTTTAGATCTTGCTCTATATAAATTGGTGAGCTCTTACACTACAATGAGAAGAGATTGACGACTGCTATGATTGTGGTCGTCTACGGTAACTAGTGTGCTTATCTCGAGTGCTTGTTATAGTTACTACTCGTCCACGTCAACTTGGCCGTCGTCGACCATTACAAAATGACGTCATACCGTACCGTTGACAAGAAAATAATAATTGTATTTTTTACTGTAATCACAACTATTACGGAAGTTTTCTTCCCTGGAAATTCTTTTCATGGCAATGACATCTTGAAAGTTTAAAGGCATAATTTTTAATTTCTTATTTTTTTCCGCTTGAAAAAAATCATTAATTAAAGTAATTAATAGTCTGCGATATGCAAAACTTTTCCTTTTTAGTCGCCGTAAAAGAACATACATTAACATTACGAGTAGTAACCGAACAAAAATAAATGACTAATTTGAAGTTAACAAAAATATTCAAAACGTAACAATAACAAAACTTTGAAAAAATTTGGTAGTGAAAATCGCTAGCGGTACGTTGCTATCTGTACTAAGCGGGTCTGACTCGAGGCGCGGTGCGGGGAATCTCGGGGCGAGGTAGCGGCCAACTTGACGTGGACGGGTAGTATGTACTTGTAAGTTCAAATACGAGTGGGTTCTATTTTGCTACGCACGCATTTTCTAAGCTCGGCCTACGCGTGCTCGCAAATAATTCACAAATAATGAATATTCTAGATTTAATATTCATTCATAACAATAATGTTATTAGTTAAATCGATCGTTGGGGCCTAATCTGCTAAATCATTTGTAAAATTTACGTTATGTTATTATTTTATGCCTATTTCTTTATGGGCCTATTCCAAATTAAAATTATGGCTTAATTATTATTTATTGACATTAATATTTTAAATGCTATACCCACTAAAAGCTATAAAAGTACATGGGATTTTAGATAAGTTTTGGTGAACCGCCATAGATTAGTCTGTCTGCTCTAAAAGTATACTAAGAAATTGAATTGATTTAATCGAGCTGTTTCCCAAACAAAAACGGCGCTGATTATTATGTCTGTAGTTGGCGGTAGCTCTACAATTACGGACAAATCTTTCGTGTTGAGTTCAATGTTTTTCTTAGAACTTCTTCACAGTTAACATTAACACCCTCGTCATGCTCGAAAGTGTTCCAATTTAAAGTCACGACAAAACTGTCGAATTTCTAACGTGTTATCCTTAAAACAATAGACTGTAGAGCGCAAAATGTAGGTATTACGTAGGTTTGCAGGGTTATGGCAATTTTACTGGGCTTGTTCTGGGTACATTTGATCCCATCGCTCACGTGCGGCTCACACACGACTGTCACGCGTGCTAAAGTGTCACCACACTTTCTCTCCATCGCAAAGGGTTATTTGTAGTTTCTATTGTTAGAGGTTATCTGTGCTGACATGTGTCAAATTCACGTGACAGTCGTATTTTGATGTCTATTTTGTCTGGCGGTAAGGCGGTAGCTTGTAGAAAGGAAACTTTGATATTTATCTTCTTTAACTGATAGACGTCGACTGCTGGAAGGTTTCTTGCTAGGACTTCCACAGGCCTCGGTTTGGCGCCGCATGTATCCAGCGTCTCCCTGCGATTCGTCTGATATCATCGATCCAATTAGTGAGAGGTCTACCAACACTGCGCTTTCCGGTCAGGTTGCAACTCCAGCACCTTGGGACCCCAACGACGTTCAGTATCAACTCCTTGATAGCCCAACATTTATAAATTATAAAAAATATTATAAATGCGAAAATCTTTGTTTGTTGGTTTATCCTTCAATAACGCTGTAACAAAAGTGAATTTTTGCATGGGTATAGTTGAGGACCTGGAGAGTGAAATAGGCTTTTTATCCCGGAAAATCAAAGAGTTCCCGCAGGATTTTAAAAATTAAATCAAAGCGGACGAAGTCGCGGGCATCAGCTTGTAAATTATAAAACTAGAGTTATTAGGACCATTCTACTCTGACTGACCTGTGATTTTAATTTCTACTCTGAATGTATCTTCTCTGTGGTAGTGTTTCGATACCTATTCGAAATTATTTAAGTTGTCAAGATCTACAAACTCGTACTAAGTGTAGGTACTGAGGTTTGATGAGAAAATTAATTTTAAAAGGTCTCTTCATCAATCAATACTACCAGTGGCAATAGGCATACCTGATAAGTATTCGTCGGAAATGTTAGAAACTCAAAATTTTATCCAATCAATTTGTCATTCACCCAATCAGCGTAAAATTTATTCAAATAGTTAAGTTATAAATTAATAGCTTCATGAAATAATCATAGGTCATTTAATATGCTAATCGCACATTAGATACTGACCGCATGTCTAACGTTAGGCATACAATTCTGATTACTGATAATGCGTTGAAGACATAGCAGTACAGGTTGAAGGCCTGTCAAGTTAAACGTGCTAAAAAAGTAATTTCGGTTCCGATCACCGAATAATTACTATTATTAAATTTATCAAAATTTCGGTTGTGATTTAATACCGACATAGCCTATGTACAGCTGCCGCGTACATCATGATTTGAATTTTCATCGACAATGTGCGATGCGTTCGGGTCGTGCGGCTGATTCTAATGTGCAATCAGAACGAGTCAAAGCTATCAATCATTAATATTAGTTTGAACCGTTGAAAGCTATAAATTTATTAGGGCTTGTAATTTGCCTCGCAGATTGACAGGTGCCATGTAGGTACCTACTTCATATACCTAATAGCACGCGCGTCGAAGTGATTCGAACTGTTATGTGCAGTGAATGGCTTGGTTGGCAAGTAGTGATTAAATACAACTTATTAAAGGTAGAAATCTCGGAGTTATGTGTGGTTTCAGCAAATATATACGATTGCTTGCGGTGGAGGAAAATATCATTAGGAAACCCACATCCCTGAGAGATTTCCACAATGCTATCAAAGGTGTGTACTGTGTATACTTAAAATTTTTAGATTTTGAATAAAATAAAACCCTCTTTCTTCTACAATTGAACAGCTCGCCACCGAACACAATTTCACCCTCACCACCTGGGTGCCTGGAGTACTTTGACCATACGTACGATGTGCCAGATCCTTTTTTCCACGTACTTTGAAACTGTGGAACCGACTTCCTGCGACGGTGTTCCCACTATATTACAACATAGGATTATTCAAGGGGCGGACCAACAAATTCCTAAAAAGCCGGCAACGCATTGGTGGTGCCTCAGGTGCTACAAATGTTTATGGACGGCGGTAATCACTTAACATCAGGTAACTAGCCTGCTCGTTTGCTCGCTAGAAATATATTAAAAAAAATCAGAAATCGAACTTGGGACGGCCACTTTGAGGTGCAGACTTTCGCAAAAATATCAATATCATATCAAGGTTAGGGGGAACTTTAAACAATATAGCACCGTAACCTTGAAATCTTTCTAATAAAAAGTTATGTCATTTTTTGCCTCACTTTATTTCTATGAAGTAGAAAAAGATGGAGATTGAACACAAGGTGTGCAATAAATTTTTACAATACATTTTATTTCCTAAAATATCGCATAACAAATCCGTCAAACAATACGAATAATACTTTATTATACCGTTATTTCGCAATGCGATCGCGAGATTTCGCTAACGGGCGGAACGTTGCAGAATTTAACATTTTACTGGGCACATTTAGAAATGTTAAAACGGTTATAAAATATCGTGGGAAGCCGAGTTTTACGTCGGGCCATTGAATCTGCTGAAGTTGGTACGTAAGTTATTGATCTAATACACTCATTAGTTACGTACTTAGGCGATGCGCTTTTTATTGCTTCCACGACTTCATCCAGTTGAGAGCAGTGATAGCTTAGTGGTGTGGAAGTGAAATGAAATGATTTGCTTAACCCTTTCCCTGACCCATGAGCCATGAATCACATGTGAGCATGGTTATTGTTTAACTATTGTGTCTGTTGTCTGGACAGTTAACGTGTTAATATGAGTACATAGATGTTTCACAATGATTATTATGATTAAACGACCTACATACCGATCCTACTAGATAGCATGCAAATATTTAATACTCATCAGAGTAAAATTGTAAAATATACAATCTTGATGAGCTTTTATTATTTATTGAGCAAGTAAATTTTATTAAAATATATTGGGACTGCGGTCTCCTATTCGGGGAGGTCACGAGTTCGTTCCCGGGCACGTCTAAGAGTTCCCCATAATTTTTTCAAAGTTGTGTGAAGTCAGCTAATTTGCATTGGAACAGCGTGGTGAACTATGGTCTATAACCACATTCAACCCATACCTCTAATCGGTTTCTACGGAACGCTAAATCGCTTGACGGCACGTCTTTGACGGTAGGGTGGTAACTTGCCACGGTCAAAGCCTTCCACCAGACAAAACTTTTTCAAGAACGGATTTCACCCGCGTCTATTAAATTTTGACAAATACTGTACAAACTCTTTCATTTTAAGGGATAAAAAGTATCCAATGTTTATCTTCAGGATGCAAAATAACATGTCATCAAGATCTGTTCAGCGGTTAAGCCGTGAATATCTTTAAAACTGCTACTAGTGCTAATAATATTCGACGTTAATTTGTTTTATGTATCGTATAAAAAATATTATATATCTCATACAAAAACTATTCAAAAAAATCATATAGAGACAAACATTATTTCGTTTGGCGTGATTTTATGTGCCAAAGGGATTTAAAATAGATAATATCTATCTCACAGTTTAATTATTTGCCGGCGCCTTTGAATTATGAGTTGACACAAAAAAAAAATGCCTAACTATTTCTTGCAAAAAAAACAATACTAATTTGACAGTTACTGTCAATCAGTTTAAAAACGTTTTAACATTTAAAGCAGCTGATATGATCGACACACCTATTCCTAGCAAGAGTCCTTTCTCTGGTCTATTTATACCTATTTTATATGCGGTTACAGATCCGCATTTAGGTAACCTTTAACAAGAAATACTTAAAGGTAAGTTAACAGTTCTAGGTACCCACTAACCGATTGACATCTTACCTTCACCATTCTTTTTTCTGATTGCTATTTCTAATAGGTCAAGGTCGAGAGCGTAAAAGTTGAACTTATGCTGATCGCCCATTTGGTACATGACGCATTCGCTAACAAACGCAATCTTACTGCCCCGCTCAGATTCGCTGATTGTAACTTAGGAGGATTAAGAAGATTTTCTTATTAGGTTCTGATTCTAAAAAGTTCACCTTTGAATTATTCCAACGCAATAGTAGGTAGGTACATTGAAATAACAGTTCATTAAGAGATAATAATTAATTAATGAGTCATAAAATCTCTGTTCTATTTATAGGCGATTACCAGAGATTATATTTAGTACTAACGTAAGTACAGTATAGGTACAGTATAGGTACAGTATAGGTACAGTATAGGTACAGTATAGGTACAGTATAGGTACAGTACAGGTACAGTATAGTGGTAGGTAAGGTAGGTATGCCTTCACTATTCTTTTTTTTCTGATTGCTATTTCTAATAGGCAAAGAAATACAACTTGAACTTATGCTGATCTTCCAAATGGAAGATCAGCGTATAATCAAAATAAACGCAATCTTAGTTAAGAAAAACATTAAACCGTACCAGCCCGTATGAAGCGCCTGAGCAAATAAAGGCGTGATGATGACATTTCAAAGGGTTTCACTCCAGTTCATACTTCCAACTGGTGTTGGAACATTGAGATTTTCAGTACCTATTGAAACAACCACTGCGTACGGTATGTACGTAATGTGCGATTACCCTGTCACCTTGGTTTAATATTTAGATTCCCTGCAGTTCTTTTTATTTTATCGTCAACTCTGATATACATAGTTTCAAAACCACGCCTATGTGATTCGATAGGCATTGCTTTAGATACTTTAAAAATTGTAGGATCATTCTTTAACTGCTTGTGCTTGATATAATATGAGGGGCTTGGCCTATGCAGTGGGTATGTAGCCGTGAAAATTGGTTTGACCATACTATTTGTCATCCGGAATACTTAGTAAGTCAATAGTGCCTTTAAAAAAGTGAAGTGAATTTATTTTTATGTCCTTTCACATATAGAAAAGTTATGTGTGAATTAAATTATTATCAAAAAATTCGAATGCCAAAATCATGTTTACATAATTTATTGTCGATCTTTGTGTATTCTTACTTCTTCTTCATCTTTTTTTATCTCTTCAATGGTTAGACAAAAGTCTCTTGCAGCGTTCGGGGTGCAGCAGGTGGTACCAGCTGACCCCGTGCAGCATGCTCCGCTCCTAGCCCATGTGCCATACGTTACTTACTGAGTCGGTGTTTGTTCTGCGCCTCCTTGCAGCAGTCGGGGTGCAGCAGGTGGTACCAGCTGACCCCGTGCAGCATGCTCCGCTCTTAGCCCATGTGCCACACGTTACTTACTGAGTCGGTGTTTGTTCTGCGCCTCCTTGCAGCAGTCGGGGTGCAGCAGGTGGTACCAGCTGACCCCGTGCAGCATGCTCCGCTCTTAGCCCATGTGCCACACGTTACTTACTGAGTCGGTGTTTGTTCTGCGCCTCCTTGCAGCAGTCGGGGTGCAGCAGGTGGTACCAGCTGACGCCGTGCAGCGCGCTCCGCTCCCAGCCCAGGTGCCACTCGCTACTGGACACACAGAAAGCCTTTTGTTATTTATTATGCAGGGTCCAACCATCTTTGAAAACAATTCAAATGTATCGAACGTGTATCTGTTATATTACGGTATTAATAAGCTGCAATTGATGTACACATTCAGGGAAAATTTTAATTACGAGTATCTACCTATTACGGTTCATGAGATACAGTTCGCTGACAGATGGACAGATGGAAGGATAGCAGAGTCTTAGTAATAGAATCATTTTGATATTTTGGCAGATTTCTAATACAAAAACTGTCAGAATGCCCAATTTATTCCTTGGTTAAACGAGTGACTCGTTTGATGTCGTTGGTCCACCTAGTGGGGGGTCTGCCAACACTGCGCTTCCCGGTGCGGGGTCGCCACTCCAGCACCTTGGGACCCCATCGACCATCAGCTCTTCGAACTATGTGCCCTGCCCATTTCCACTTCAGTTTTGCGACTCGCTGAGCTATGTCGGTGACTTTGGTTCTCCTAGGGAGTCGCTGGATTCAGGCGGTGCAAGACCGAAGTCTGTGGAGGTCCATGCAAGAGACTTATGTCCAGCAGTGGACGTCTATAAGTTGAGAAAGAAGAAGAAGAAGAAACGAGTGAAACTGAACTGAGTTTTAAAATGATAAACCTCTTTACAGTTAAACATCTGTCTTATTTGTATACGGTCTAGACTAGACGTGTAATAAAAGGTGTAATTAAAATGTTCTTTAAAACTATTGGGACGCACTAACTCGCAGCTGGTTTTATTGACAAGGTCTTCAAAAGATTGATGGATGCGATGACCCCACCAGATATTTGTTTTGCCGTGTCAAGTTCACTTTAATTACATTTATCATTATTTTTAATCAACTTCACAGATTCATAGGTACCTATATTATAATGAACATGTATTTTGTTATTATCTTGCAGGAGATTACATTGTATTGCAATGTAATATACTAAGCTGATGCGCGCGACTTCGTCCGCGTGGATTAAGGATTTTTATTCGCGCGGGAACTCTTAAATTTTCCGGGCTAAAACGTAGCCTATGTGTTATTTCAGATTATAATCTATCTCTGTGCCTTTCAGCCAAATCAGTTCAGTCGTTGCGGCGTGATTGAGTAACTAATATCCATCCATCCATATATCCAAACTTTCGCATTTATAATATTGGTAGGACTACATTGTGAAGTTTCATCAAAATTCGGCCAGTAATACTACTAGCCGAAGCAAATACTTGTTTGAAAGATTAACAAACATTCATCTTCACAAGATCAAAAAAAGCTGCATTACTACTATGACACATAGTTGTATCTAACTTAAAAAAAGACGTGTGGCACTCGGGGACTGCCGCGATAAAGGTATTGAATAGCATTTTTTATCAACGCCATCTAGCGGCTCACCGTAGAGGAGTCCCGTGTCAGGTTATTTTCGTTACGGAATTTCTGGATTCGGTCTCCACGCTGGCCCGCGATAGAAGCTATGCAATAGCTTAAAAGTTGTCTAGCTGTAGATTGATATGTGAATTATTGCATCCAATATAAACTAGAGGTCACTAAATAAGTGTCCAAAACATTAATTAATTTATGTCGCAATTTTTACGTCCTCCATTACTTTACAAGTCCACTCATTTATAAGATAGACAAATACGATAATACGTCAGTGTATCCATGACCTTATTGAAAGAAATCTCTCGACATTGCTGGCTGAGATGAAAGCAAATATCATTTTGATTGATTAGTCTATGATTATTATTTTGAAACAAATATATTCCTTAACACAAAAGCCAATGGTGCTATATTGGCGTGGATGTAAACCTCTTAATAACAACACACAGTAGCTATAAATTCTTAGCTAATTGTTACTAAGATCGTCTTTAGTTAGCATTCAAGTTTATATAAATAACTGTGCCTTTAAGAGATAATACGTGTAGTGTGTACCCACTTAAGAGTTTAGGCCGTCTTAATACTTTAACACCTTTATTTGTTTGGTACTTACTTCATGGCATAAACCACAAGACTGCCCTTGTCTGCGCATATGTAATTTATTCTCTCTCTCTAATTTTCTACGTTAAAAAGTCCATCTTCAAAATGCAAGATGTAATCGCCAAGATCGGTTCAGGCGTTAGATAATTTTAATTTTCTTTTTCTTCTTCTACTTTAAAAAGTTTTTTATTAAAATAAACTACTATCTACTTATCTACTTCGTGATTTTGAATTGTCAAATGAATCCACCAATAGTTCGAACGGATCGCGGAATGCATGCCGTGCCGAAAGAAACTCAAGTGGTTGCTCGTTTAAAAATTAAATAACAATTAAATTAAATAAAATTTATTAAAGTTAATCAAATAAAAATTAAGTAACAGTTAAATATATAGTTTCTAGGGACCTGACTTTTACAGCCAAAGCCAAATTCGTTGTCATAAAAAAATAAATTGTTCGGTTTATAGCTCAATTTTATGAACTAAATTCGATCAACTGTGCAAAAGTTTGCATAACCATAGCATCCGTAATTCGGACAGATTTATGCTTGTCAACTACCAACTGTCCTATAAAGGGCAAAACTCGACTACATTTGAATTCATTAGCCCATAAGGGCATGGGATATTAATATCATAGCCACTTGACAGGGTACAAATCAGAATACTCATTGTGGGACACGCATACAACTTTCTAGGCAATGATGAGCTCTTGTAAATATAAAACACTATAAACTTGAAACGTTCTTCATAATTTACATCTCAATCAATCCCTTGAAAGAGACCTATGTCCATTGTCCATTGTCCAGTAGTGGAAGTCGGTTCACCAACTTCAGACATTAGGTTATCTAAATATATAGGTAAAACAAAGTCGGGAAGTTGCACCATTTATATAACTCAAGAACTGGACCTATTTTTATGATCTTTAATTTGTTGTATTTGTCTCCGCCGTGGATAACAAAATTACAATTAAACATCGAAAAAATTCAACAAAAAATATTTATAAAGAAAATTTTCTCATACATTTGGTATGGAACAGCTTTTTTGATGGTATCTCGATAACGGATTGAATGATTTCGATGATTTTTTTTATAATATAGTGTTGTTGAGGGCCATCTTTTACCCCGGAAAAACCTAACTCATGCGAAATAAGTCGCGGGCAAAAAATAGTTTAAAATGAAGCTCTGACTAAAGTGTTTAAAGTGTTTTATTTACGTAGATGAAATGCGTTCGATAACATGACACCAAGAAGCTTTAAAATTACGAAATCACACATTAAACTTAGCAATGACTACGATGAAAATTTGGAAAATTTAATAATTACATTGCGCTAATATGCGCTCGGCTTTATTGAGGATCATATCGTCATAATGTAATAATCATGACAGGACAATGATATTCATGCTGAATCCATGACAGCATCTCGACAGGATGTAATAGAATATAGAAGTTATGACACATGGGTGCGTAAAGCACGCACTGAGTACCTATGATTAGGTTTAAACGTAAATTATACGATCGTAAGTTAATAGGCCGACTTTATAGTTAATATTCGTATATTCGTATTTCGTATGCCATTAGTTTATTGAGCAAAACGTGATCATCTAATCAATTTAGGTCAATTTGTTCTTGGTCCGTCTGTCCATCTTTGGTCTATATTAACCTATGTTTTAAAATATTATAATGAGAACCTGGAGTGCGATATACGCTACTTTTTATCCTAGAAAATCAGAGTTCCCGCGGGATTTTAAAAACTTCATCCACGTGGACGAAGTCGCGGGCATCTTATTACTAACTAGTAATAGATCAATGTTAAAGACTTTTAAAAGAGTTTGAGATTAAAGTTTGGGGGTGAATTACTGGTAAGAATATAATAGATCAATGTAAGAACAAGATCAATGTTAAAGACTTTTAAAAGAGTTTGAGAACAAAGTTTGGGGGTGAATTAGGTACTGTTAAGAATTCAATGTATATAACAAATTGTACTTAGCTAAAACTTTAAGGCTCTATTACTAACGTTGGCGAACGCTACGACAGGAAATTTTGGTTCGTTACCTAAACCACAGAATAGCTACTAGCTAAACTCACTATAATAACTTTCAAATTCGACTATAGTGACTAAAGTTCACTTGAGAACGAAAAGTTAGTTAATAAGTTTTGGCAAGTGTTACTGCAATTAAACTTAGCGTAAACTTAGGCAAACCCTTTGCTACCCTTTGTGTAGGCACCTTAAAAAACGAACCCCCGTTGTTTTATATCTGTCTGCTTTCACGGTAAAGAACAGTTGACAGCGACATAAGTAAAAAAACCAAAGCGTAAAGATATTGATGTATTTTAAGTGTGCATTTGAGAATATATAAGTGATTCTACGGGAGCGTGTAAGTTTGTCATTGTATGCAAAGCTCGCTTCACCAAGGTACTATAGCATGTGACAAAGGCGCCTTTCAAAACATGCGGGCTTGTCACAGGATGAAAATTGGGTATTTAACTTTTTTTATATAGGTATTTACTTAAAATAAAAGACCGCACTCTCACTTAGCTTAGACTCGAGATAGAGTTAAAACGAGACAGATTTATGTCAGAGCATATTTGTTTCTCGTTTTAACCTCTATCGCTGGGGGTGTACGGGCGTGGCAGACCAACGCAAGAACCATCTATAGGATCCTCAGCCTCACTTCGAGAAGTCCTGCCAAGGACCTCGGCGGCCTGTTAGGCTTCTGGAGAGAGCTGGGATGGTTGGAATAATGAACATTGGAAGGATTGGTGCATCACATACAACAGGCTATGACTGGTTTACGTTTGGAAACCAGCCCAGCAAAAGAAAGAAAGAAGTCTGAGCTAAATCAGAGCACGCTCTATAGATCTCAGGATTAGAAATTAGTCGAGCCCTGGGAAGTCTAAACCACTAGGCTCAGTGGAGGATTTACCAGCAGGCTGAGTAGGCTGGAGTCTAGGGCGGCAGATTGGGCGGCAAAGGAGACACACATTTTTGTAAGACATAATATAAATTCTATAATCGTTTGGTTGCGGCGCGGGAATGTGCGACATGTGCGATATGCAAAACGTTTATCTCAAATTGCTTATAGCAGTTGACATGGCTCTATGACTACCAGCGACAAATTGTTGGAGTGAGAGATTTTTTTGCATAAAACGCGTGTAAATATTAGCTATATCGGTATGGGCGGCAAAAGAATAGCGTACTGGCGGCAAATGTTACATCCGCCACTGTAGGATAGTACGCTTTTGGTAGGTACCTATTTCCAATGATATTCTTCATAATATTATTATTGTAATAAATACGTATATTAGTTTGAAATTTCAAACCTTTACACGTTGAGACGATTTACATTTATGCAGTTATCTTGTAAATTCAAACGTTTCTTTGAAGGTAATGAATAGAATGACGTTCAGTGAGCGGATTTCTCTGTAAACATAAATCTTAGTGCTCCATACAAGCTGTTTTCTATACTTGCAGATCATATTTTATTCATTTAATATGTGGAGAATAAAAACTATGCATAATTAGTTTCCATTGTGGCAAAACAATGTAGTTGCGCTTATTATTTTCTAAACAATAACTTTTATTTATAAATAACTAGCTAATGCCTGCGACTTCTTCTGCGTGGATTTAGTTTTTAATAAATAATCATGTGTGGCACTGATTTTCCGGGATAAGAGCATCTTGTCTACCCTATCAAATAAACCTAAAATTAAGTAAACTAAAGAAAATTGAAGACGAATGACTTTAGTTCCCTAAGTAGTTTAATTAAGTAAGCTCTTGCCAATGTCGACAATTTCTGAGTAAAATTAACCGAGGAATTTGTGGACAAAATTGGACATGCAGAAGAGAGTTTTTGTATAAAAAATCTGCCAAAATACTCGTAATTCCTCGGATAAACGCTACTCGGCGATGGTGAAATTAGATCTTTTGCCGATTTTCTCTTCTTGCTAATATCAAGTGGCGTTTAACTAAGGAGTAAATTGGGCCGTTTTGACAGTTTTTGTATTGAACATCTGCCAAAATATCAAATTGGAACTCGGATAGCTTATTTTACATTGGCGAAATCGGCCGTTTGAAAAGTAACACTATAGAAGTTTTATAAATTTCGGAATAGGTCGGCTATTTCTGAAATGAAAATTTTTCACCCATGAATAAAGGTCCTTACTCAAGCGTTTCAGCACACGGTCAGATAAGTACCAGATTAATTCAATAGACGTACAATAAAAGTTGTAAAACAGATGCGATTGATGATTAGACAACCAATAACACCAACAAGAACCATCCCATAAGACAGATTAAATCAAACCAACCAAGGGCAGAGACAAACAAAGAGCTCAACAAGTATGGTAATGTCCCTCTAAACAAACGGCTTTTACCACACTTCCTCGTCAACACTAGTTCAAGGTTCTCGAACAATGAGCAGATCTTATTACCGATGCGTAAATGTCACATCCAGCTACCGTCCATCAATATGGGAAATATATGACAACGTCTCTATTGAGGCCGTTTCATATTTATGCACGTCAACGCGTCAATAATAAACGGGTTGGAATATGCAATGGAAACAGTAAAATAGTGGTCAGATGGGATTGTGGCGCGCTGGGCGCAGCCGTCGCTCGTTCATCCGTCAGCGTGTTGAATGTTATTATCTGTATCACAATGCTTCGGACGTTAAGGATTCTGTAATGTTCATAAACTAGAGTATTATACGATAGCGTGCGCGCGTTAAATGTCTTGCGGCTTGCGCGTTGACGGAAAAATTGTTTTTTTTAAATATATATTTTCACGTTTGCTTTTATATATCCACATATATCCACGCTTAAAAATATTCTTTGTTTTTTATAATCAGTAATAGCTTTGAATGTTTTATTTAAGACTAGCTGATGCTCGCGACTTCGTCAGCGTGGATTAAGAATTTTTAATTCCAAGGGAACGCTTTATTTTCCATGATAAAATGTAGCCTATGTGTTAATCCTTGGTATGAGCTTTCTCTATTCAAAACAGTCTAATCGGTCCAGTAGTTTTGCGTGAAATAGTAACATACACACACATACACCAACACGCACAAATACATACACACACAAACACAACCAACCAAACAAACTTTCGCTTTTATAATGTAAGTGTGATAGTGTGATGTAATTAGTAGGAAGTAGGATTAGTAAGAAGTAGGCTTATTGTCTTTTTAGTTAAAAGGCCCGCTAATGAGTTGCTGATGATGATAATGATGATGGGGTACTTACTTAGCATCGATGTGCAGTATCTTCATGTCCATGGCGTGCACGGTGGTGAACACGTTGGTGGCGCCGTGCACCACGCACTCGCGCGTCTCGGGCATGGCGAGCGGCGTGCAGGCCGCCAGGAACACGGGCTCGTTGCGGCTGCACAGCGGCAGGTACGACACGTAGTGGCCGCGGACCAGCACCACCTGGCGAGGGAAGTTCTCTTTTTAACAGACTTCTGATAAAGGAGGAGGTTCTCAATTCGTCGGAATCTTTTTTTTAAGCTATTGCATAGCTTCTATCGCGGGCCAGCTTGGAGACCAAATCCAGAAATTCCGTAACGAAAATAACCTGACACGGGACTCCTCTACGGTGAGCCGCTAGATGGCGTTGATAAAAAATGCTATGCAATAGCTTTACCGCGGCAGTCCCCGAGTGCCACACGTCTTTTTTTTTTGATTTTTTATTTATTTTCCCCGATAACTCAGCTTAGCTTATCTCAATCTCCAAGTCCTCATATAGATATAGACATATGCATGCATAGTGCAGAGGAGTGGCTTAAATATGGAGGAATGTTGAGAGGCATTATGGAGAGGAGAGAGGAAAGAGAGAGGGAAGAGAAGAGCAAAAGATAAAATATATAGACGGTCTGCATGAAGTAATGCAAAGCGGTTCCGTGCTGACCTGGATGTCCTGAGGAGGTTGTTTTAGTCCGTGCGAGTCGGACACACCCTGCTAGAATGCAGAAGTCCATAGGGATTTTTTCCTCCTCGAAGAATAAAAAAAAAAAAAAAAAATACGCATGCAAAAATCAGTGGAACCCTTTATGAACCCATTGCCCTGTGGCCGAGTGATTGAAGGTCAAACTAACGATGCAGTCTTAACAATTTTCAAGTTGAGGCTTACCAAAAACACCCACTAAAGAGCGGTTTTTTAACATTTGTTTTATTCTTAATAAAACTCTCAAAAATCAGAACGTGCTAAGCTGTTAAAATATATACTTTTCTGTACAGCCACAAAGTGTACTTTACCACAAAAGTAATTGATTATGACTAAGTAATAATGTACTAAGGTATTTGTCACAATACCACACAATAATAATTATAACCACATAACAGAAAAAAAAAACGGAATCCGGACCGGAATAAAATGAAATATGATTTCCAATATTTCTTACGTAAGAACTAAGTGAAGGTCAAGCGTCTCAAAAAAGCATTTCTATAAACGTCACAGTATTCAATACGGACTAGGTACACCATTCATTGAGGGTAAAACAGGACAGTCCTTTGAAAACTTTTATATGTACTTCCAAGTCACGAGGGCGCGTGAGCTTTACTTGTGGTTACATCGTGTAGATGCACATTGCGTAAGTGTGCGTGCCTGTCAGGAGCCTAGGTGGGAGCAGTCAAGCGCACAAAACCATGAGCTTACCTAAACCATGAACCTAGATTTATTGTAAAGTCATACGGAGTGACGTAGTCCATCAGGAACAAACTCCTTGAATAAATATTTAAAAAAGCATGAGCCATGCCCGCTTGTTAGTTTATCCTTCAATAACGCAGCAGCGGAGTAACGGGTCGACGTGATTTTTTGCATGGACGCTGACGTCATCGAATACCAATACGATAAATCGTATTAAATCTTATACTAACCCTACAGAGGACTTGGAAAGTGACACATAAGCTTTTATTCCGGAAAAACAGAAGGGTCCCGCGGGATACATGTAAAACTGATTCCATAGTTATTAGTTAAATCTTATATCCTGTATTATCTTTGAGAATGATGGCTTTCACCTCTGACCGCTTCGTTTTAAAGGCTGTAGGCGTGGCGCTTTGACATTCTTCAGAGTTTTAACAACAATAGACAGATAAGAGCGGTTCGACACAATAGTTCACAGTTCAACCGCTCACTGGTAATCTTCGCATCGGTGCTGTGGCCTTGGTACACATTTTATTACCACCTCACAGTTACCGGAACGTTTAGAATAAAATTTAATTCGATTGATCGTATTCGTATTCGATGACATTAGCGTCAAAGTAAAATAAACCTTAATAGTTTCGGTTTAAAGTTAAAAATTCAGTACAATTGATTTTAATTTGGTGTGTATCCGTAAACGTAAAAGTAAACCGTAAAAGTAATCCGTAAACGTAAATGCATGCACGAAATTGAGCTCTAATTCAATGCTGTTATGGTTCTTTTTACATTGATGCTAATGTCATCGAATACAAATACGATCAATCGAATTAAATCTTATACTAATCATCTGTGATTGGCTGAATTTATGGCGTTCTTGCTGCATCAAAGCATTTTAACCAATAGCGAGAGACCAGTCAATCAGAGTTTATTACGATACGATACGTTTATTATTATAATAGGTAATCTAAACTAAATTTTCAGGATAAAAAGGTACAACCCTCCTTGCAAAATATTCTATATACATATTCAAAAGTCTTATCAGAATCGAATTACATATTCGTTTCCATTAGGTCAAGACAAAAAAACATTCAAAGTCAAAAACTATGCGTGAGAGACGGTAATTATTTTGAAATCATACAAACGCTATCCTTATCCTTTCTAATCCTTATTATATTATTAATGCGAAAGTGTGTTTGTTCGTTGTTTTGTTGGTTTGTCCTTCAATCACGCTGCAACAGAGCTACGAATCGATGTGATTTTTTGCATCGGTATAGGTGGGGTGAGTGACATATGCTACTTTTTATCACGGAAAATTAAAGAGTTCCCGCGAGATTCAAAACGCGGATGAAGTCGCGAGCATCAGCTAGCAAGTAATTTTATATGTTTGCTTGAACACTCTAAACATTAGAATTGCTCAACCAAAGATCAATTGCGAGTAGTAAAACTGAAAGATTGCATTAATAATGTAATCGAGAATTGTATTTAATGATTATCATAAAACGAATAGATCGCTACAATTAGATATTCTAAGTAAGTATTCCAAGGAATCGAATCTAACACTTACAAGATTTAGTTACATGGCTATGCTTAGATTTAGGATTGGTCTCACCTGGATTTGGATTGAGCGCAGCGGGGACCAAAATCTATGTGTCTATTACTAATTTTACCTAGGTTCTAAAAAGACATTACCTACGTAAAGGAAATGTTATTCACTTCTCACAAGGTCTTAGTTGTCACAATCAAGAACTTAATTAGTTATACGTATTCGAAAGCATATCGCTCATTTGCGACAAGGGTGACATATTTCAAAATGCACCAATTTACGTATCTCTATTAATTTATTAATTTATGTATCTCTATTTTATCAATAAGCAGCCAGATCCCATAGAATCAATGTCGGCAACCTATTTCAGGCTATGGTTGCCTGATATAATGGGTAATCTTCGTTCCACTTTTCGCACTACTTAAGAGTAGAGTGGAGATTTTCTGCTTCGAGCGGAGAGTGCTTCGACCAAACTGATTGTTTTATTGGATCAATTCACATGGTTTATTCCGTCAAATCCTAGTATTTTGTATATTCAGAAACGCCCTAACACTAGCAACACCTAACAACACACAACGTTGTGATTCAACACATCGAATCGCGGGGGGTGGTATTGGGTGTCGCCAATGCGTTATTCTGCTTCTGGCATATAAGATTTGATTTTTCTCAACAAGCATAACACACAATCCAATTGCTCAGCCGGTGTGCTCAATATATATCTCTCCAGCCTGAGAAACACCAATTCAAACGCTCATACAATAATTACAATAATTAACACCCAATCCTAATCTGTATCGAGATTTATTCACCGATTCCCGCGAAGATAAATAACGTGAAATGAAACGTTGCGTCACCGTGTCTCCGCCTACGAAAACGGACTGTAATGAGGCTATAATCTGATATGAAACATTGGAATATCGGATCAAATAGCAGAACGCCCAGGCCGAGTGAGACATTGGCATGAAGTCGTTTGAGCCTTTGGCTTATGGAAATAAAATTGTTTTACATAAACTCAATGTTAGATCTAAAGCAGCTTCATAAAATCGTACTTAGGACAGCACAGTTTCTCCGAACAAACGCATAAAACTTGAGCGTTTACCCGTAGTCACAGCTGAGTGTAGTTATTGACACGCTTTTAAAAAGTTATACCTGTAGGGCTAAGATGCGCGTCACGACAAAATTTTGTCATACATTTTTCATTACTCGTAATCTATGTATGAATCTAGAGATTCACGAGTAAAGCATAGACAAAATTTTCCCATGGCGTACATCGCCCTACAGGTCTGGTCTCTAAATGTCTAACCATTTCCATCTAAATCAATTTGACAGGCTACTAGTTTTAACGTCAGGAAAGTACGCCTACTGCGCGAACAAATCAAGAATTTGCAGCCTATTTAATAGGCAGTTTTCGAAGCATTTCACATTTAGATTTCCACTTATCGCCTACACATCTTAATCAGTCAATCTCATTACGAATGAGTGGGTAAGGCGACGTAGGGCGATCAATCGTGACTTATTATCTTATGAGTCCGAATCAATCGGTAAAGTCCACTCGGAGGTGGACAATGGTCCACTTTCTACTTCGATACAGTTGTCGTGACTCCCCGTGACCCGGTCATCGATATTTGAATTTGATCCTTGCTATCAGTGGACTAGCTTTTAAACCCGGCGCAAAAACGACGGGGCGTTATAAGTTTGATGTGTCTGTGTGTGTGTCTGTCTGTGGTGTCATAGCTCACGAACGGATGCAACGATTTTGATTTTGTTTTTTTTTAAGGTGAATTACTCGGGAGTGTTCTTAGCTAGGTTTGATGAAAATTGGTCCAAGATGGCCGCCGCCACAAAATGGCGGATTACATCCCTTCCTCGCCTCTACCAGTGGTAGAGGCAAGGCATCCCTTGGGATTGGCGAATTTTATGGTAGGTAAGTATTCTTGCTGCTGTGTATTTGTGACAATAGTGAGATAATATTGTTCAATCGGAAATGATTGAACCTACAAACAGGTGTCGAACGCACTTCCAGCGTCTGTGTTTTCGGCCACGTATAATTTGAGTGCTTTCAAGACAAGAGCGAATAGGCATTTTCTAGTCAAGCGCGCTCCAACCTAGATCTCATCAATGCTTTCCATCATTGATTGTCGTCAAGCACAATCCTATCTCATAATAAAAAAAAAGATTGCGAATGTTGCTAAGTGCCAACTCCCGTTACAACAATTTATTTTAATTGATTTTTGGAGAGATTTTGGTATAAATTACATGGTCAAAGATCTATATACAATCTCATATACTACCCACATGAAATATTAGTTCACGAAATCACATTTAAATACGAATTAGTAAGTACTTATAGTGGAACAAATTTATATTCTCTCAGCCTGTCATATCTTTATGCCACAGCAATAACTTGGGTTTGACTGTAATCAACATAAACACCGCACTTGATCACTCTCGGCGCACATTAATGTGTTTAAAACGTAAACCGACGCGATCATTAAATAAAACAGAACCGAGCTTAGCATAACTGGTGATTCTGTTGCGTTAATTGACCAAATGGTCAAATCAAATAAGCAGAAATATGTGTATGAATTTTTGATGTCAACAAATTAGTTTTCTGTCAGTGTGCACTGTCAATGTGCGGCAGCGCAGAGCTGCAAATTTTGAAAATCGTCATGAACATTATTTACTTTTGAATTCTCTTAAAAATAACTTGTGTACACCCTTACACCCTGCGATGTGGTTGCCTGGTAAGGTCGCTTCTAAGCGATACAGCCGTCAACCTTCCTATGTTTATTAAATTTTTCTTGTAATATTGTATTGCATGTTAACTTTATTCATTAACTTCAGAAATTGAATATCACAAGCGCACGATGTCGCCTCTAGATGAGTTGAGCCGCCACTTTGTTTACTTAAAGTTCTGGGGAGAACATTAAACTGTATAAAATATGAAGATTTACTTTGGAATGATTTTATTATTCAGTTATTGTGGTGCTTTGCCATTAAAGGGTCTTTAATGTGTTGCCTATCTAGTGAAAGGCGTTGGATTTTGAGCCTGGTGTGATAACTTTGATTTTATGACTCGGTTGTTAGTATTTTGTTACTACGGTTTTACGATTTGAATCGAAGTATTGTTAAGTGTATTTACAATTTGCAATAGCTAAAGACGACTGTTACATATATTATATTAGGGTATATACAACT
The DNA here is from genome assembly GCA_038048805.1 of Hipparchia sbordonii. NCBI lineage: Eukaryota > Metazoa > Arthropoda > Insecta > Lepidoptera > Nymphalidae > Hipparchia > Hipparchia sbordonii. The sequence goes on along the minus strand of CM076114.1, from coordinate 4,546,765 downwards.
GAATTCAAGAAATGTTCTTGTCCATAAAATACGAAAGCTCGGAAAGCGAGTGTTCAGTTTAGGGTAGGTATCCGTTGCGCGTAGGGGCGTTTTCCTATCACGCAGCAATAGATGGACGTGAATTTTTGCAAGTAAGATAAAAGTTTTATCCTGAAAAAACAACCATTCCCGCGGAAATTTTAAATCTATCTAAGGCTATATAAAATAAAACATAGGTAAGTACTTATTCCGGAAAAACTAAGAGCTTCCATGGGATTTTAAGAATCTAACTCCACGCGAAAGTTGTTAACTGACTGACTGATCTATCAACGCCCATCTCAACCAATTTCAAACCTTGACGTATAGGCCTGTTTGGATACATATAGCTTTTATGACACAGGCTTCCGCTAAGAAAGGATTTTTGAAAATTCAACCCCTGAAGGAGTAAAATGGGGGTTCGAAAAAGCTAGTCTAAATATATAAAAGCAAAAGGTGACTGACTGACTGATTGACTGACTGATCTATCAACGCACAGCTCAAACCACTGGATGGATCAGGCTGAAATTTTGCATGCAGATAGCTATTATAACGTAGAGATCCGCTAAGAAAGAATTTTTGAAAATTCAAACCCTAAGGGGATAAAATAGGCGTTTGAAAAATCGAACTTAGCGTGAGCGAAGCCGCGGGTATAAGCTCGTATGAAATAAAACATATTTAATTGTATCAAAACTAAAGCCTACAGTTTAAAATAACTCCCAAACATTACCGTTAGAAAGGATTAGTAGAAAAAAAAAAAAAGGTTGTGCGCATTCAGCCGGACGAGAGGTGTGTCCTGACGTAACGTGTCGTGACTTTGGAGGCTGAGCGTGACTGCTCTGACCGGAGTTTTTGAACTAAAACAACTTTGCTCTTAGCCTTTACGTTATGTTAAAAATATTGTTCTGATAATGACCTCCATCGATCAAAGGAGTTAAAGGAATTTGAACAGCTATGAGGTATTCGAGTGCCTAAGCGGTGATATTGTTCTTGCAATTCACATTTAAGCCTCAATAGCCCAACGGTTATAGGTGCGAACTGAAAACTTAAAGGTTGCAGGTTCGATCCCCACCCGTTGCACTATTGTCGTACCCACTCCTAACACAAGTTTTCACTTATTTGGAGGGGAGAGGAGAACATTCAAGTTCAGCTTGGCTGATATTCGTTTTACAAATAAAAAATCACGACGGCGCGTGGCTCATGGTTGTGTGTGTATCGTATCTGTATAAGTGTGAGTGAGGGCTTGCTAGCATCTGACCGCTCCCACCTAAGCTCCGGACAGGCACGCATATTTTCGCAATGTGCATGTACACGACGTAACCACAAGTAAAGCTCATATACAGCTGAGTGGTTAGGACTTCGGTCTCATTATTGGAGGTTCGAGGTTCCAATCCCACACTTCTATAACTTTTCATAGTTATGTGCGTTCAAGAAATAAACATCATTTGCTTTAAAGTACGAGTTACGTGTGTTTTAAAAAAAATTATTATCACTTGTATGTATAGGTTTATAAAGATGAAGGAAAAATTCAGGAGGAAACCTGCGTGCCTGAGATTTCTTAAAAATGTGTTTTAAGGTATGTGAAGCCTGTCAATCCGCACTCGGTCTAAGCCCTCATTCAGAGAAGAAACCTATGCTCAGTAGTATGTATACGAGCTTATACTCTAATGATGAGATCTATAGAGCGCGTTCTGACTCAGCTCAGACTCAAGATAGAGATTAAAACGAGAGACCAATATGCTCTGACATAAATCTGTCTCATGTTAACTCTGTCTTGTCTGAGCTGAGTGAGAGTGCGGTCTATAGAATTCAGCGTAAGTGTTATTTAATCTAAATGTGCCTACGAATAAAGAGATTGTTTGCTATCAATTGAATGTAGGTTACCACATGGAAAGATGAAAAAGAAAAGCAGAAGGAAAAGGGATGAATAAAAAAAATTACTTCATTATGTCGGAGTTGAACGATAAGGTTGGTTGGAAAAGTAACATTACAGGCGGAACTGTTTGATATTTAGATAGTTCTGATTCAACTGAGTTAGGTTCGGTAATATAGGTATTTGCGGTACCTACCTACACGACGTTAACAAAAAGAGTAAAAGTAATTCTGGCACAATGTCAAATGATATACCTATTGGAAATATGCATTATGTCATATGGCCACTCCCATGTCATACTTACTCATAAAGACAAAGTCTTTTGATATGCAGCCTTATTTAAAATGGTTACTTTCCATTGCTATCAGACTTGAGAATAAACCTACATGATAGCTTTGACCATGGTAAAAGTGGTCAGGTTTAAAATATTATGATTTATGAGGCACAAATAGCACCTGCAGCAAGAATAGTTGAAAGCGACAATGATTTTAACATTTTTAGATTTAATAGTAAACTAAGAATTGTTGCAGAATTGAGCAGTCATCTGAAAAATTCTTACTTTTTAGTATGGTGGGGTGCTTTAGTTATGCCTAGGTAATTTTCCCTACCGGCGATGTCAAGGGAACCCGAAAAGGGGTAGGTACGAGTTGAGTAAAACTGCCATACATCTTGCAGGTAAGACCGCTTCCATTTTAGACTACACCATTACTTTCCACAAGGAAAAATTGCAATGAACGGCTAGCCGAGCCGGCTACCAATGCCTTGCTTATTAAGATCGTGTGTCCACCTTACGGGTGGTCTTAGCATGCTGCTTTTTCGTGTAGAGTTCATCATTTACACGCTTTAGGACCACAATGTCATTCCTACATTAACTTCGCAACTCGATGAGCTACGTCGGTATCTCTAGTTTTTCGATTTCCTAATATCCGATTTGATTTCGGTATACCTCGAGCAAAAATCGTACTCGTTTTGGCCTTTGACAACAGAAATGTTTTACGTGCATTTATGCAAAATGACCGATAGGTGGATCGACGACATCAAACGAGTCGTAGGGAGCCGCTGGATTCAGGCAGCGCGAGACCGAGGCCTGTGGCGGTCCATGCAAGAGACTTATGTCCAGCAGTGGACGTCTATCAGTTGATAAAGAAGAAGATGCAAAATGAACGATTAAAGTATTTACTTATATTATGAATTGTTTACCGAATCTATTCCGTCGTAGTAACAAATGATGTTTCTGTCAGTGTACAAATAAATTGCACATGTGGACGCCGGGAGATCAAATTTTTCTCGCGAATCCATAAATTTAACACCTAAATGCCACTCTTTAACACTGTAGTCTGTAACTATACCTATTTAGTTAAACCCTTTCCTTTTCAAGATCCTAACGCAATACGCATCAGGATGCTAAGACGATTGCATAATAGCTGTCTGGTTTTTATAACCCGGCATAGAGTCGTGACGCGATGACGTCACATGATGGCCGCCGGCGCGTGCGCGCTTTGGCCGAATTCACACCAGCTACACGACTTCATGCGTTTCGTTTTTTATCCCTTCGGGCATTGCCATCGTCTTTATTATTATTTAAAAGTTGTTATACATTTATTTTTATTATCTGACCCGCCCTGGTTTCGCACGGGTGGTCTTTTTTTGTAGCTTTATATTAAACTCAAATAGTTTGAAAAATAAATAAATACCTAGGCTTCAAATAGAGAAGTTTTTCGCGTGGTGATTGCCAAACTTCAATACGAAGAAAAAAAAGATTATGATGATGAATTGTAAAAAAACCCTACGCCGAATATTTCGTCTGGTTGTACGAGATGCTTTCAAAAACTACTGATTTTTCTCCAAAGAGCGCTTTGTCTAAATCGGTTCCACTGTTTTTCTGCTTTTTGGGGTTTTAGGTGGTTGAGCGATGAAAAGGTACCTAATACACATACAGACCATTACAATGTATGATTGGATAATAACATAAAAAAGATTTGACATCACCAAGTAATAGAAGCATAATAATGATAAAGCTTAGGATCAACATACCAAGTTAGCAAAAAATTTATGTAAGTAAATAAGAAAATTAGATCTTTCAGTAGTTATTCTTAAAATTCCAAAAACTATTATTATTCAGCCAAGCAACGATAGACGATAGATGGTTTATGCGAAGCACACGATAAAGCGAAAAATAAGGTCATAAGGTCATAAAATCACACATAACAACACGTAGCATCTCCATATTACGTTGCATAGCCTACCTAGTATTTAATAAGAAAATAATGCAGTTCAATTCCTCGACTATCTTAGTCGAGGAAATTAAAGTAAAATCCTAGCTATTAATGTCATAGATGAAATAGATAAACGAATAGCCGACGTGAAAACACGTACTACATACAGTACTACATACAGTAAAATACATATTAAATCACACATGGTAACGCGTAGCCTATCCACAATACGTTGCACATACAATAGATAGTTTTATTACTATGATGGTTGATGATGATGACAATCCATTTAGCTATAAGTTTTACTGTAACATTATACAAAAAAAAAAACATTAGTGTGGTGGATACCTCAAAGTGAATACACGTATAAGCAGAATACACATCCATAAAAGCACAATTATTCAGCCAAGCGGCAGACAAGACAAAACGAGCAAAACACGAGATTGACAAAGCGAAAAATAAGGGCACTAAATCACACACGGTAACACGTCGCCAGTCTACAATACGTTGCACAGCGTACTGTATACAGTATGCAAATAATACATCTTAATATAGTGTGCGGTGGCTCGCAGTTTTGTTATTACAATCAGATGAATTTACATTTCATAAATAAATGCATCTCGGGCTGCCCTAACGACGCCTCGCTGAATGTTTTTGTATAAAATGTGCCAGTATTTAATTTAAATAAGATGCGCGCGCGGATGCGCTGGTGTGGATTTCGAGGTGTTTTTGGATTTGTGTGCGTATAGCTTCAGTCCATTGATAGATGAGGTGTTGGGATATTTTTTTTTTTTTCGCCATGAATTTGATAAATAAAATTCCTTTTTCCACTCCAATCGAACACTATTGAGCTACTCACGAGCTTCAGTCCGTTGCCATAGGTTTGAAGCTATTGCAATTGGCAACTTTTTCAGATCAGATTAGTAATGCTACGTTTAAACCGGTTTTAACGTAGAACTTATAATACTGAAGGATCAGATTCGCAATGAAATTGTCATTTTTGAATATTTAAGTATGTTTTGTGGTAGCAGGGAAAGAAATTAGGATGCCTGTATCAACAACTTGAGTAGGTAGGTAGTTTTTTTTTTATACATTATAGGCACACTCTTTACATACCTAAGCAATAATAGGCAATAATTAGCAACCACGCTAATAAGAAGCAACCACGCAATACCTATTTAAGCAATAATTCCTTGGCTGGTAGTGACTCTACCCTAGGAACAAGAAAAAGAACAAGAAAAAGAACAAGGAGATTATGAAACTTACAATCTCTTTCCCATATTGAATGTCATTGAAATTACATTATAATAAATAGAGTTATTTGAGGTAATTTATTTGCCATAGATGCACACAAAAGAACGACTATACCATCTCCCAAGATTACCAATTACCGACGATTTAGAATCAAATGAATTCGGCCATTGAATCGTACAGAGACATATCATTTGTTCATGTTCTCACGGACGCTATAAAAATCTAATAATCCCAGAACCTCCGAACTGACACGTAGGTATATTAATTCAAATAATGACCGCCAATGAGCCATCTTTCGTCATACGCCGTATAGAAAACATCAAATACATATAATTAGAGGCATCTATAAACTGAGGTAATTGCACCGTCTTCTTTAATTACGTTTCGGTATAAAAGATGATGTTATGAAAGATTTTTACCTATTCTATTTTAACTCATATTTTATGATCAGCTGATGTTGTGTTCAACATTGTAGAGAAAAACATTTTATAAGCTACTCATAGTAATATGCTCAGGATTATAGCAAACCATTTTTAGTCTTAGGCCTTTAGACCTCACTCTGCTCAGACTCAAGACAGAGTTAAAACGAGACAGCTTTATGTCATGAGCATATTTGTGTCTCGTTTTAACTTTATCATGCTCTATCGATCTCAGATCTCGGCATTAGAGCCTATTTCATCATCCGGGACAAAAAGTATCCTATGTCATTCCTCAATACAGACAACCTATCTTGCTAGATGTTGAAATCAGTTTCTTGGTTTATGCGTGAAACAGTATCAGAGACAGTCTCGAGTTCATATTTTTATAATCCTTCAATAATATGGATAGAGCATTCAATTTCAAGTATTTCGCGTATGACTCATACATCATAATATGAAGATTTCTACACAATATTGTCAATTTTGTATGCTGAATAGCATGTAATGAAGTCTTTGAATGGATTTTTGATCTATTATTGTAAAGTGTTCTTTTTTGGCCTTGTCAAGCTTGTTATTTGACTGCAACAATTTTGAAATTCCACTACCATGTTTTAAACTAAGTTTAAGAAGGTTAAGGAAGGTGCTCAAGCCTCAAACATCTGATGAATATACTTGTAAATGTAATTTAATAAAATATTACACATTTATAGTTAACTTATTTTAATTACTATACAAATCAGATAGCGCGCTAATCGAGCTAAGAATACTGGCTACCTTTCTACACTGAATAGCCAGGCTGATCCTTTGGGTAATTCTTTTTATTCAGCTTTATGTTACTTGTTAAGATATTAACTTCTGTATCGCGATTTGTAGACAAACGTGGTCAAAGAGTGGCATGTGGTCATTACAGGATGGTTTTTTATCCGTGTAATACTTGATTTATACTCAGACTCAATTAATTATAGAGCCTAAATTCTTCTTCCTTGCTAACTCTTTATTTCTCCCATCCCATGGGCAATGGATATTATTATGTTAGTATTATGTTATTATGTAGACTAACATAATACTACATCATTAATATTCGTCACAAAATAACTTTTTATGAGATCTAAAAAAAAAAGACGTGTGGCACTCGGGGACTGCCGCGGTAAAGCTATTGCATAGCATTTTTTTACCAACGCCATCTAGCGGCTCACCGTAGAGGAGTCCCGTGTCAGGTTATTTTCGTTACGGAATTTCTGGATTCGGTCTCCAAGCTGGCCCGCGATAGAAGCTATGCAATAGCTTAATAGAAACAAACTTGTTACTTGAGACATTCGAGAATCTTGGTATACACGTAGAATCCTTTGACTTTAAATAAATTCAATACGTAATGTTGTTTCCTGTAAATACAGATAATACAGATGTACGGTCGGGGACTAAATATGTTTACCACTTTTCAAATTAGATTCTTCGTAACCCTGCGTTCAGTAAGGTCTATAATGCTATATCAAGGCATTTGTTACGTTATAAAAATTTCATGCATCGTTTTATCAAAAAAAGTATTAATGACTTTTCTATACAAATATTAGTAATAAAACTCATTTCCTAAATTCAAGTTTGACACATTAGATCATTGCACTTGTAAAAGTGACAATTAATTATCAAAAATAGTAGATTTGTTATTTGAAATTTAAATATACAAAATAAATACAAAATGGAAGCTTAATCTTAATTCTAATGGTGAAGTTCATATTGTGCATTGAATCATAATAATGCTGATAGCATCCAGTCAAAAACAGTCAAAAGGAGGTGGATGAGCTATGGTGATGCGTGGTGTTTCTACAGCATTTTACATTGATGTTCAGCAGCAAAATTCCGACAACCTAAGTTCAAGATAATGCGCTGAGCTACTATTCCATGGTTCAATCTCGTTCAATAGCCCGCTCGATCTGCTGATTTGAAACTGAAAATTTATGGAACTTAGTGATTCAAAGCTGGGACTGTCAGAATCAAAGAAATCCTCAGTCTTAGATCACATTGCACTGGGGTATGGGATAATATGAACTGACTTATCGCCTTGTCGCGTCTATGCGAGAGAGTCTACGTGTTGTCATAGCAGTGAATGGAAGCTAATTAAGCTAATTATTTATTTATACTAATATTGTTTAGATTCTCAATATTAAATTAAGAAATAAAGATTCTTTGAAATTTCATTAGATTATTACTTCCGTTTTCTCATTTTGGTAACTCGTGTCCTATGCTCGTGTCTACATGAGATGATATCTATTTATTAAAATTACTAGCTTTTGCCCGTGACTTCGTCCGCGTGAAGTTATGATTCTAAATTTCCATGGGAACCCTCTATTTTTCCGGGATAAATGTCGCTATCCAAATCCTCAACTATATCCATGCAAAAAATCATGTGGATCTATTGCTCCGTAGCTGTGTGATGGAAGGACAAACCAACAACGAACAAACAAACACATTATTTTATAACATTAGTAAGGATTTTTGTTCCAAAAAAGGTTTTCTACATCTAAACTATTTAGCAGTCACCTACTAAAGAGACCGCTAAAGGACTGTCTAAGCACCGCTACATGTTAAAAAGTCTATGATCTATGGCTAATCAAATCACATATCGACCTTCTGACACAGATGAGTGCATGCAATTATGAATCTTAAGGTGGTAAACATTTTCTGTCCGCGACTGTATGTGCATACCGTACTATTGGTCGTAAAGTCAAGAATGTTTTGCTCTCTGAACGATACGGGCCGTTATTGTAATACGGAATAAGATTAGTATACTGGAACTGATATGCGTACCGTCCGCAACGAAATATAGAACGTTATAAAGTTACAAATGTTGCGAACGAAAAAAGAAACCGTCGGATACTGTTGTTAAGTGAAGTTTAGGTTAGTTTCTTCTGCATTCAATGTAAGAAGATTAACACTAAGCTAATTAGAAATAACTTTTTTTTCTTAAACTGATGCAACAGTCCAAGATTTGTTTCTAATTTGTAAGACTCAATAAGTAAGAAGTAAGAATCAATAGTAAGAATTTCAGTCTAAAGTTGCCTAAAAACATTAAAAAAATTCAGTTCAGTATTATCATCTCGGTGGTTAAAGTTAGAGGTCCAATTTTTTTTTAAAAGTTCTTTTTAAAATGTTTTTGCAACAAAATGTGACTTTATTTTGGTCAAAAACTTTACTTTAACCGTTTGATGTAAAATTTAGACTCGTGAAGAAAGTACGTTGTAACTTATCGTAAGAACATCAGACTTTTATTTCAAATTCAAATTAAATGTGCAAATAAAGCAACAACTTTATTATATGACGATAAAATGTTGATCTCACAATATTTTATATGCTGACTGTACAAGTCACATTTGAAGCAGTTGCACAAGTTTCTTTTGTCATTGTATAATGATGCCTAACGTTTCTGATGTTTTGTGTGTTGGAATGTGCTTCGATTAGACTTATGTGCCATACAGAAATGGATTATTCTCTCACTAATAACAACAGACACAATATTGACACAATACAACACTCTTATTACCTCGTCGTAAGAGCTAAATTTGATTGATTTTGTCCTAATAAGTGTAAATACGCCAAGAATTGCTATAACCATGTGATCGATGATCTGACGGTAGTCTTTAGTAAAAAATTCTGTAATTGATGAAGAGAAAAGAAAAACTTGATTAATTACATTCCGGTGTCAGTGTTAATTTTGATTTTGCTAATTATAATATCAAATAATGTTATTTAATTTGTATTAATAAATAATTTATTTATAAAAATCTTGACAAACGGATTTATGGAGTGATATTGGCTCTGCAGGATTTTTAAATACTTAAGTCGCAGGCAAAAGCTTGTTTGCCTATAATCGGAAAAAATCTGATAATTGCAAATAAGTCTCTATTTGTAGTACACAATTAGTTTACGTTCCGAATCTGAGATATAGCAACAAAATAGCAACGGTATATTATAATTAAGTTACACTAAATATATTATGATTAAGTTACACTAAATAAAATTCAAATATAACAAATAGCCAAAAGTATATTTTGCTAACTTTTCATGGTAGGTATCATTATTTCTTTTCTACAAAAATATTGTTCTTTCAATTCACGAGAGCACGTGAGTTTTACTTGTGGTCATGTCGTGTACATGCACATTGCGTAAGTGTGCGTGCTTGTCGGAGCGTAGGTGGGAGCGGTCAGGCGCCAGTAAGCTCTCACTCAAACTTATACAGATACGACACACACACATCCATGAGCCTCGCATCCTCGTGAGTTGCAAGATCTTATACCTACCGCGATCCTAATAACAATACATTATTACGTGAACAATATTTTTTGCGTGCACTATGAAGGCATTACAAAGCACATAAACCACGCCGTTATAAAATGATAGCGATAAACAACATCCTATTCAATCAATTAACAGGGCAAAAAACGCGGTAAAGCATTCATTTGAATGGTTTGAATGGGATTGCAGAAAAAATTGTCGATAAAAAATATTCAAACCTAATTTACAATCTATGATTAGCACTTGACAATTAAAGATATTTCAATGTCTGTTACACCAAAAATACTCAAAGCAACGACTTTATAAGAATACATTTACGTCAATAATTCAAGGGAAAATATGATGGAAAATATGTAATTATAGCTCAATTATTTTATTTACTGATAAACGTAACAGTTTTCGGAACTTACCCATTTTAATGATCATGTTAAAGGTGTTCTATTGTATTGGTACCATAACGATTATCAGCTGTATTACAGACATGAATGAACAACACTTTTCGTATGTCGCCAACCATTTATCCACCGAAGACTGTTGTAAACTAATCGCATCACTCCAGTTTGCATCATATGACTTGCCAATAAATTTTACTGCTCACAAAACGAATCCCAAAAGTGTTTCCTGTAAAAATCTTTTAATTGATTATAGTAAACGTAATGAACTATGGCATGGTGGAAATAAAAGTCACGAAGTTATAGCGCACAGATTACGTCAAATCGGCAAAGGCGATATAGCAGATTGGCTTGGGAATGCCGTTTTTCATCATCTCGCAAAAGATATTAATGATTCGCTACTCCGAAATCCATTTGCAGAGAGTCCTACTCAAAGTGCACTTAACACTAAATTACACCAAGATAAAGAAACGGTCGTAGATGCGGAATGGGATCTCATCGATATTACTTTATGGACAGTGTTGGCTGGTTTACTTGCAAGCCTGGTTTTCTCGTGTTGTCGTCTATTATGCCTATCTTTTACGAGAAGCAAAAGACAGTCGACAAATGAGGAGATGAAAGTGCTATTAAAACAAGAACATGGAAGCGAGAGTGACCACGACATTTAAATGTGTGATCGCTATTTAAATATTGCATAAGATTGCTCACTGCAATACCACATACAATCAATAGATACCCGCAGAAATGTTGATGTGATTATAATTTTGTCTCCTTAATAATGTTGCAAGCAATACAGACTAAAATACTTCCTAAAATACAAAAATATGTTCATGTTTTAAATACACATATCTATACTTACACGTGATGTCACAAAAGTAGACTGGAAGAAAATCCTTATTTATGCCGCCTTTTGCACGCAACGCATGTAGCGTTGTGCAATAAAGTGAATAAAAATTTTCTTGGTCTAGAATTAAATTAACATTTGTTCCATTTTTTTTTTGTTATTCAATGACAAGATAGTCCTTGACTGGGATCTCACCTGATGGTAAGTGACGATGTAGTCGAAGATGGTAGGGGGCTAACTTGGAAGGGGTATGGCAGTGTAGATTCAACCCATACCCCTAATCAGTTTCTACATGCCATCGTGCCGAAACGCTGTATCGCTGTATTCGCGTCTTTGACGGTAGGGTGGTAACTAGCTACGACTAAAGCCTCCCAACAGACCAGGCCAGATACAATTTAGAAATTGTAAATTCCCCAATTGCCCTCACCGGGCATTGAACCCCAAACCTTACAGTTAGAAGACCACAGCGCTCACTACTGCGCCAGGGAGGTTGTCAAATACAAACACAGCACAAGCACAGGGTACAAAGCAATACGAAGAAATGTTTTAAAAGAGTGAGCAAAAATAAGTAGAGTAGAGCACAAAATGAGCGATCGGAACGCACAGGCCGTCGCGATTGCACCTAAATGTCCCTCTGTCCACGACCTGCCCACTAACAAGGCGGTTTCGGGATTGCGCGTACGCCATCGCCCGTGTCATCTTGCCCGGGGCTTGATAAGCCTCATTAGTGGCCGTCTTCTTAACTTCATCAAGCGATACACGGGGTATCGACTCCCAACCGAATGCGCTAACTACGCGATTAATAGCAACTAGTTACGTGCAAGTCTTTGTAGTGCAACTGTTCAGAATGTCAACCATTGTTTTTATTATCTGTTCCCAATTAGTAAACGCAAAGTTTATTGCGGAACTGATTCTGAAATTAACGTCCATTTGTCAGGCGTATCGAAAAGCATTATTTAAGCGAGATTTATATTTTAGGTGTTGTAGCTTTTAAATATAAGATATAAGGGTTCCTTGTTTTTCCTTTTGATTGTTGTTCCGTTTGATAACCCTCCTCCTTTTTGGAAGTCGGTTAGTTTTCCAAAAAGGAGGAGGTTATCAATTCGGCCGGTATTTCTTTTTACCCTCTTTATTCGTAAGATTTAGGTTCTCAAAGACGTTGTCCACAACTTCATCCGGGATTTTGGTTCCTGCGGGAACTTTTTAATTTTCCGGGATAAAAAGTAACCTAGCTATGTGTTAATCTAGAGTATAATCTACCTCCATTCCTTTGTGCCAAATCCATCCAGTAAGTAGTTTTTGCGTGATAGAGTAACAAACACACACACACACACACACACACACACACACACACACACACACACACACACACACACACATGTAAACACACACACACACATGTAAACACACACACACACATGTAAACACATCCTTTATAATATTAATAATATAGTGTAGTATGGTACTCAGTGCCAAGATCTTACGTCGTTACTTTTTTTTAAACTGTAATTTAAGTCACACTACAAATCAAAGCATCCGATTGAACGACAAGGAAAAGGCCAATAATAAATAGATTGTGGGGTATTAACTAAGACGTTTATAGTAGAGCAGGTATACATTACAATGATAGAAATATTACACATCCCAGGGGACTGTAGCCTCTAATGAACGCCATATCAGACGGCAGGGGACTGATAAAACACCATTAATAAGCTCGGACATTTCTCTAGCGGACTCATTGCTATACTATACTGATTGATATCGATTATGAAATAGAGTATAAAGTGGCCATTATTCAATATCTATTTATCATAATGCATTAATCAGTTGCATTCATTTCCAAGGGATAAATAATAAAAACATTCATAACTGTTTCGTTTATGATGTTGAATTAATTCGACGATTTATTTGTATAGCCTGATTTTGATTCGAAAAGTTGCCCACTGGGTTGATTACGAATAATTCGACAATTTATTTGCCAATATTGCTCACAATTATTAGTAAGTGACTTTTATATAAGGTTTTATTAGATTTCTTTTACGGTTTATTGTCCACGTGTTTAATCTTTTGAAGGGTATTGAACTTCATTTATTTATGATCAAGTTTAACTTGCAGTAGGCAAAGTCCGAAGGCAGGACCTGTTATGTAAATGCGTTCTTTGGTGTGCAATAAAGAATATTTCATTCATTCATTCATTTATTTTAAAAATTCCTTCAGTATTATCCTTCGTTAAAGAGAAATTTTACAACAGTCAATTTCTTGCAAACGTGAGACTCAATTGTCTCTCTTATTGGAATTACAAAATATAGTTTTTTTCATTCGATGACAAGATAGTCCTTGACTGCGATCTCACCTGATTGTAAGTGACGATGCAGTCTAAGATGGTAGCGGGCTAACTTGGAAGGGGTATGGCAGTGTACTCATAACGATTTCTATACGTGCCATCGTGACGGAATTCTAAATCGCTTGGTGACACGTTCTTGACGGCAGGGTAGTAACTAGCCGCAGCCAAAGCCTCCCACCAGATTAGACCAGAGATAATTCAGAAATTATAAATTCCCAAATTGCCCCCGCCGGAAATCGAACCCGAGACCTTCCAGTTATAAGACCACAGCGTTCACCACTGCGTCATAAACGACCGACGATGATAAAATTCAATCGTCACTCGTTATTGGTGTAACTACGAAATCAAATACTGGGCTTAAACTGTTTTTTTACACTTTTTCTATTTCATTTTTAAGTGTCTGTTGAAATCATACATAAGTTCTTCAATCGACATCAAAGAAAATTAAAAATTACACTATGAATATTAATTAAAACATTATAATCGATACACAAGTAATGAAAGCAGGTTGAATGGTCGTATTGAAGATCAAAAGTCTCCCAATCATTCAAATTGTAACTTACTCATAATAGCTCCATCGATAAATGAAATTGATGAGATCATAATTAACGAGTTTACTTTCAAAATCTTTTAAGTAAGCTAATATCAAAATTATTGGTATCTTCTTCGGGTTGTGTATTTTAAAAAATATTTACGTTTGGTTCCGTACCAACCTCAAAGTTTAACAAGGATAAAAGTGTAAAAACTGTAAAAACTGTAGGCACTTAAAATTGGATGTAACATCCGTCATATTGGTTTTATACACATACAATATCGTAGGTGTAAAATATAGCCTATGTCACCCGGACAATAACAACGAATCCATTGATATAGTGCTTTCAATTCACTACGGCGCGTGGCTTATGGTTGTGTGTGTGTCGTACCTACATAATGTGAGCGAGAGCTTGCTCGCGCCTGACTGCTCCCACCTAGGCTCCTGATAGGCACACACACTTACGCAATGTGCATGTACACGACGTAACCACAAGTAAAGCTCAGACGCCCTCGTGAACTATGCCTCAAGCAAAACTATACCTCATTCAGCAAAATCATAAAGGAAAGAATTTTTGAAAATTCCGCCCTCGAGCGGGTAAAATAGGGGTCTGAAAAATTTTATGCGAGCGAAACCGCGGGCTAAGTCTTATCAGTTTTAGCGAAAATAGGACGTCTAATACTAGAGTATTCAAAAAAGCGTTCAACAACCCTGTCAAATTCAAAATTCAAATTCAAAATTGATTTTATTTCATGTAGGCTAACTTGTAGCTCTTATGACACGTCATAAATCTACCACCGGTTCGGAATGCAGATTCTGCTGAGAAGAGCCGGTAAGAAACTCAGCAGTTGCTCTTTTCAAAAAAATTTTTTTTTACAAATCTATGCTATGTATACAGTGCTTCCACAATAAAGCTTCAAAAATGCAAAAATGCATACGTAGGTACACCAACCCTGTGGATCTCTAAAAGCAGATATAATAAAAAGGTCAGACTGACGGACAAATTGATAGGCATCAATATACAGCGGAGTTATTACCGATAATTGAATATCCACGATAGAAAGTGACGGTGTGAATACTGCTGGTCAGTCAGGTTCGTGTAATTACTTCTGGGGGTCATGCACTTGTTATGATCTGTGGCAGACTAGATAGGTTCCCAGTTTACTTTTTACGAACGTATCGTCTTAGCTTGGACGACGGTTAATTGCTAAACTTTTACTTCGCTGAATGGTAATTTAAATAATTAAGTAGTCAGGTGCTAGACAGAATTTAATCTTAAGTAACTTCGCTTATATAGTGCTTCTTAGAAATGAGATCTGTAAGTAGGGTTGCCAGATTTTTTTTCAGCCTATAAGGGACAAATGGTTAAATAGGCAAAAAATACGGGATTTCAGTTTTTTACCCGGGACAAATAAAAAAACAAAATTATTTAGTGTCATTTTTTTTATATTTTTCCGAGGATCAAGTCAGTTTTAACATATTTTTATTCGTTTTTAGTTTTTACATATCTATAAAAATCAATACAATAATCATAATCGTAATTAAAAACGGTGATCAACTCGCTTTTTTACGAACGTTGCGTGTGTGAATACTTGGATCGATTTCATAATGAAAAACGAAGTACAGTTCAAATCCGGGACAGAGTCAGTCCCGCCGGGACATTTTAAACTTTGCCTTAAATACGGGATGTCCCGGGAAATACGGGACGTCTGGCAACGCTATCTATAAGACAACCAGAATTACTGACATACCTCAACGAGTCGGAAAACTGATATGGTAATTTCTTTTTTATTCGATGACAAGATAGTCCTTGACTGCGATCTCAACTGTTAGTAAGTGACGATGCACTAATGCATGATGTCTAAGATGGTAGCGGGCTAGCTTGGAAGAGGTATGGCAGTGTACTCAGACCACTAATCGGTTTCTACATCGTGCCGGAACGCTAGGTAGTAGAGTGGTAACTAGCCACGGCCAAAGCCTCCCACCAGACCAGACTAGAGACAATTTTGAAATTATAAATTCCTAAATTGCCCCCACCGGGAATCGAACCCGTGATAGATATAAACCGAGGACAATACGACACGTGGGTACGACAATAGTGTAAAGAGTGGGGATCGAACTTGCGACCTTTTTAATTTTCAGTACCTTTAACCGTTGTACTATTAAGGCTTCAGAATTGTATACCTATAGACATCTGTTCTCACCACTACGCCTGGGTGGTCATCACCGATATTCAATTGATACAGCTTAAAGCTTGAAGTTTCACACAGTCGAAATGTCCACAAAGGGCCAGTCGTAAAGTGAGACATTATAATCTCTTCCTAAGAAGTTCACATGCATTGAAACAAAGCTGCCTCCACGCCCACGCTCAATAAGTGGTTCACAGATAGAGGCGAGTGGACGTGAAATAACAAAACATTCTCGCTCGCAAGTTTATTGTCTCCAATTAATATTCCAGCACGTGCTACTCTGCTGAGGACGGTGTAGACATTGCACACGACATTTTTTTTATTTGTATCTAAGTAAAAATATTTTTTCAAGTAAAAGATTTTTTGTGTTCAAATTGTGAAGATAGAAAATAAAAGGCTATCTAGAGAGTACCATATGTACCGCAGTCCTTGTTTATCCAGGATAAAAAGCCTATGTTATTCGACGAGTTCTCTACTACTATTGTCAAAATGTGGATATTCAATACGTATAATTACAATCGAAAGTGTTACATGTAAGAATAACATTTTTAAAAACATAAAATAAATCGGTCAAAATACAAATAAGTTATAAGCTGTTTTACTGCGATTGGCTGATGATGTCTGGAGCTACGTCGTAAGCGAGTAGCACTCTTTATGTCTAACAGGTAACTTTAAAGCTCTATATTTTCGAGACTAGTCAAAATATTAAAAAAAAAAATAAGAAAAATGGCATTAAAAATCTTTATGTTAAGTATACAAAACAATATTTGTTAAATACCCAATTTTTGACAAACCAACGAACATACACTTTCCACATTTATAATATTAAGGATACTAGGAAGGAGGAAGGAGGATTAACGCTTGTCGTGTCGTGGATCTGCGCATCTCTGGGTGTCTCATAGTTTTTGTCGACCGCTAAAATGCGCCACGTCCGTTCGCTAATCACTTGCGTATATCATCTTAGGTGTACTTACCGCGTGTTCTGCAAATTGGTTCAGGTAGACGTTCATTTAGATATACTGTGACAACTATAAAGTGAAGAGGTAAGAGATACCTTGCTTTGATATGTGAATAATAGTGGACATGACCGATTTATTCTTATTTTAACAAAATGTGGTGGAATCTCAAAGAAACCTGACTGATGAATAGAAGTATAAATGAGTTTAATACACGAGTACTCGTACTTAGCAATGCGTGTGGAAGGACAAAGAAGTAAATGAAGACGAAAAAAAGATGTATGGATTGTGTGGAATAGGACATAATTATTATGCGTGAATGAATGAATGAAAAGCGTCAGTTTTTGAAAACACTGGGATAATAAAGAGTGAAATAAATATCGAGGTGGTTATACTTCACAGCAATAATTAATACATTATTCTCTTGAAGAGATATCCTTGGAGATTCGGATTTAATGCCGATAGAATGCTTTTTGTTCCCGCTCAGCGGAGAAAAAGGAAATTTTTCAAACTTGACCCTAAGGGGCTAGTTAGAAAAATTTCTTTATGACACAGCCCCTTAACCTGGGCGGTATTACTCAAAGTCAGAGGCAATGGCGTTCAAAGCTGTTATTTTGTTAATACTTGATTAATTATTATTTATTGAAAAATCAATAAACAAATTTGTTCATCAGTCCTTAAAGATTTAAACCTCGGTACCTAAAGATTTAAGACTTGATACATGGTTTAATGCCAATATTTACCCGGTAGATAGCTTCTACCCATGACAGTTTCAACTTGATTTCCTGTAACACCGCAGTCCCGTCGTGACCACGGTCCATACAAATGGATCGAAATATCGACAGTCCCAACTAAAATAATGATCGTGGTACGTACTCGTATTATTTATCACAGTCCTTACCTTCTGATCGCCGAAACGCATCTGTCTTCTCGCATTCCTCGCGACGTTCATCCGGCATAAGAAGACCCTGTCCTCCCCATCAGTTGGTGCCCGCGACAGCTCAGAGCGGACGGCTTGCTGGTCTTGCTTGTCTATCACGTCGTATACGCTGTCTCCGTGGATGAGGAGATCCTCCTGTCAACAAGAGATGCTCAATTATATTCATTTTTATTATTCTTCTACAAAAACTAGAATATTATAAGCCTTAATAGCCCAACGGTTAAGGTGCGGACCGAAAACTGAAAGATCACAGGTTCGAGCACCACCCATTGTAGTATTGTCGTACCCACTCCTAGCGCAAGTTTACCGCTTATTGGAGGGGAGAGGAGAATATAAGTCAAGTTCAGATTGGCTAATATTCTTTAAAAAAAATATCAATATTAATTATGAATTTAAAGTGACCCCTAAAATAGAAACTTCCTGCTTCCTTTGAAATAGAGTAAATTGTAAAGCGAAACTATGAAGTTAGTAAAACTTTTTATTTGTTATCTAAATGTACGAATATATTTACGTTACTTATGCTAAGATCTATAGAGCGTGCTTTAAACTCAACTCAGACTAAAGATAAATGTTAGAACGAGACAGACATATGCACTGATATAAATCTGTCTCGTTTTAACTCTGTTTCGAGTCTGAGCTGAGTGAGAGTGCGGTCTATAGATTTCAGCCTTAAAGCATGTGTTATTCCAGACTATGCTAAATCGGTTTAGCCGTTACGGCGTGATTGAGTAACAAACGTCCATCCATCCAAAAATCCAAACTTACGCATCACACTATCACAATCACAATCACAATCTAAATACATAAAAGGCAAAAGTGACTGACTGACTGACTGACTGACTGACTGAATGACTGACTGACTGACTGACTGATCTATCAATGCACAGCTCTAACCACTGGACTGATCGAGCTGAAATTTGGCATACAGGTAGCTGTTAGGACGTAGACATCCGCTAAGAAAGGATTTTGGAAAATTTCAACCCCAAGAGGGTTAAATAGGGGGTTAAAAAATCGAACCTAACATGAGCGAAGCCGCGGGTTAAGCTAGTATAATATTATAAAGCCGAAAGTTTGTATGTGTGTGTGTGTGTATGTTTGTTACTCCTTCACGCCACAACGAATGAACCGATTTGGCTGAAATTTGAAATGAAGATAACTCGTACCCAGGATTAAAACATAAGCTACATTTTATCCCGGAAAATTACAGAGTTCCCATGGGAATTGAAAAACCTTGATCCACGCGGACAAAGTCGCGGGCATCGTCTAGTTTATAATATTAGTAGCAAGTAGGATAAAGGAGTAGGTACCGAAACGAAAATAATTTGGTTGCACGTTGTGATGGAATGTTACCGTAAAACAGAGACACAGTAGAGGTGCCGCGTCCACGATTAAAATAATTCCCCTGCGGTCGGCACGCTGATGAAAATGTCGAAGCAATCTCGGTAAGTATACGCCTCTTTAAAATAAACTTTGCTTTAACTTTGCGGCTGCGAAGCGGTTAGGTTTCCGCAATTATTGTTGCCGCGCCACTCTTTTGTTTTAGATCCAACTTGAAATAAAACTAAGACACGGAGGTTACAGGGGAACCGACCTTCCCACTTACATCTATGCAATTAAATGTTTAATGTTATTGAAAGAAGACAATCTCTAAAGTTTTGCTGTAATTGGTATATTTATAAGTATGTGAGTAATGTAATCTTTATAATGTTCTCAAAGGTGTGTGAAGTCTGCCAATTTTCCAAAATACGAAAGAAGAAATTTAAAAATTGTAGCATTCGTCATGTTGATTTTTTTCGTATAAAATGTAGCCTATGTCAACTATAAAATCGATCGAATAAAAAATATTCGTTGATAAGATAGTCCTTACTGCGCTCTCACCTGATGGTAAGTGACGATGCAGTCTGAGATGGTAGCGGGCTAACTTGGAAGGGGTATGGCAATGTACATTCAACCTATACCCCTAATAGGTTTCTACTCACCATCGTGCCGAAACGCTAAATCGTTTGGCGACACGTCTTTGATGGCAGGGTGGTAACTAGCCGCGGGCAAAGCCTACCACCAGATCAGACCAGAAACAATTCAGAAATTATAAATTCTCAAATTATCTCCACCGGGAAATGAACCCGAGACCTTCCAGTTGTAGGACTACAGCGCTCACCACTGCTTGGCACATAATTTGATAGTGATAGGAATCCTAAAGTGCTGGAGTGGTGACCTCACAATGGAAAGCGTAGTTTTGACAGAACCCCCATTAAGGTCGAATACCTAATGAAATCAGATGAATCGAACTCGAGACCTCCCAATTAAAAGACCTCAGCGCTCACCACTGCGCCAGGGAGGTCGAGGATTGCATATCACATTTACCATTAAAACGAGCAAAATATCTTGTTAAACGTCAAATCTCAAACCACCAGCGTAGAATATTTTACTAAGCCCATATTTATAGCAAATTTGTAATGTAAATTACGGGATTCGCCCTTCAAAACGCCGACGTCGCTGGTCAGACGGGGTTAATAAAATCGTTGCACATTCTCTTTGTTTTCTTAATACTAAACAAATTTCAATTACCCCAGTCGGTGTATTATGTTTAATTAAATCATAGTTCTCATGCCACGCAACATTTTGTTGAGCTGCGTTTTGACGTGATTTAGGGTTGGTGCTGTAGACTTATTTGAATTGAGTAGAATATTCATAGGTATAGAAAAATAAAGAAAAATGGTCGACATAGTTTGAATTATAAAATCCTAATGTATGCCTAAAATCTAAAACGAATTTTTCTGTTTTATTGAATCTTATATTAAAAGGTATACTTACCGAATAAACGATGGTGATAAATAATTATAATGAATGTTGGACAAAAAGTTTTGTTACCATTTTACACTTCCTTTTCATTCATTAAAGTGGAGCGGAGCGGTGAGGTGTTTAACGGGCTTAACATAAAATTACTCAATATGTTAGTTATCCACCGAACACGTCTCCACACTGAAATTGTCACTAAAATCCTCATCGTCAGCAAACTTAGCCATCAGAAGCTCCACCTAATTGTCAGTTTTAGCCGTCAAAAGCTCCACCTAATTGTCAATAAATTTAGCCGTCAAAAGCTCCACCTAATTGTTAGTAAACTTAGCCGTCAAAGGCTCTATCTAATTGTCAGTAAACTTAGCCGATAAAAGCTCCACCTAATTGTCAGTAAACTTAGCCGTCAAAAGCTCCATCCAATTGTCTCGTAAAGTATGACAATATCAAAGCGCGATACTGTCCATGCAGAGCTGTATTAGGTATAAATAACTGTGAAGAAAACACAAAATTATATTGAATGCAGGTATATTCCTAACGGGTTAGTGGCAGCCCTAAGTGACGGTCTGTCAAAAAGCCCCGCCCACCTGTCGCGTGCGCGCCGGTAAATCTATAACGCGCAATGTCGCCCACGTGGATTACATCTACAGTGAAAATTAAAACAAATAGGAAGAGAATAATACCAACGTTCCCTAACTTTTACGAACTACCTAAGCTAAGTTAGGTGATGCTTTCCATTTGAAGTCTCAATAGCCCAACGGTTAAAGGTACGGACTGAAAACTCCAAGGTCGCAGGTTCGAGCCCCAGCCGTTGCACTATTGTCGTACCCACAACACTCACTCCTAGCACAAGCTTTTGAAATTTGGAAGGGAGAGGAGAATATAAGTCAAGTTCAGCTTGGCTAATACTCTTTTTAAAAATTAAAAATAAATTTAGTTTGCACGAAACTTTAGGGGACACCTAAAGGTGATAATGATATTGGGTAAGGGATTTTTTTAGGGGCTACCAATTTATAGAGACTTTTACTTAGGGTTTGATTGTTGTTGAGTGTTGACCTATGTTTGATCAAAACGGGCGTTATTAAAACAAACAATACACGTCTTATGAGCGAATCTTTGGCCACGGTCACCAACTTGAACCGAGACTAGCCTATCTACACAGGAAATATTATAGTACAGGTGGTTGTGCACTCTCTATTCCCTCTCTTTTAAACTATCAAACCGCGGGAATGTATAAAGAAATGATGCCATTTGATACCGCTATATCAAAAACTATAGCAATAAGGAGAATACCGATTAGATGGATCGATAGTAAATTTCTTTCTGAAGTAAGATAGCATTAAAAAATCGTATTTGGCAACGTTGGTCAACGACGTTATAGCTTGAGGAGGACAGAATACTGCATCTTACTTTAAAGCCAAAAGGAAGGGTTATGATTTTAGCAATCTATGTAGGTATGTATTATAATAGCTTGAGGAGGGCAGAATATGTGGTCATACAATCGACGGGGTGGCGACCCTGGCTGACGTAACACCACACAGTTCCGCCCACCAGTCGCGTGCGCTCCGTTAAGACATAAAGCGCAAAGCCGCCCGCGCCCGGGGGTACTGCGAAAATATAAATACGAAGGAATAGACGCAACACACCATTATCCATACTAGTATACTAATGTTGTAAATAGTCTCAACTAGACGATGCCCGCGACTTCGTCCGCGTGGATCAAGGTTTTTCAATTCCCATAGGAACCGGTAATGATAAAAGATCGGTTCATTCGTTGTGGCGTGAAGAAGTACCAAACATACACACACACACACACATACACACACACACACACACACACACACACACACACACACACACACACACACACACACACGCACGCACACACACACACACACACACACACACACACACGCACGCACACACACACACACACACACACACGCACGCACACACACACACACACACACACACACACATATACAAACTTTCGGCTTTATAATATTAGTGTGATAGCCCAACTGTTGATGCTGCGGACTGGCAAGTGAAAGATCGGCGGTGCTCTGGCCTCTGACATAAATCTGTCTCTTGTAAAGTCTGTCTTGAGTCTGCGCTAAGTGAGAATGCAATCTATAGATTTCAGCCTTAAGACTTACTTACAGAGTTACTTAAAATCTAACTGAACTAGTATTTACTAATGTCTACTGTGCGTTATCCTCAATGCAATGAAAAGCTCAGCTCAATGCTTTGGATACAGATGTAACCATAACGCTGTTATTTTGCTAGGGCACAAAATCCAAAAGCGTATATCCTTTTTTTTTTGTTTACGGGGGGGAATCTTTCTAAATTACCCAATATTCTGGTGGAGAATATCGGGTTATGTAGGATTTATACCTATTAAAACCCCCTCAATGGCCACCCTCGGCGCATATTGGAAGGCTCCGGGATCTCTTACGAACACAAACCGGACACAAACCGAACACAAAGAGGACCCGAAAGCCGAAAGCGTATACCCTACACATATCAAAGTGAAATTATTATCTATAAGTATATATAAAATTCAAAGTCCTGACTGACTGACTGACTGACTGAGATATCAACGCACAGCCTAAACTACTAAAGTTATAAACTTGAAATTTTTACAGTTGGTTTCTTTTATGACGTAGGCGCACACTAAGAAAGGATTATTGGAAATTCCACCTCTAAGGGGTTTAAATAGGGGATGGAAGTTTATATGAAACTCCGTCATTTTTCAAGCTGTTTCCATCAAAGTTGGTATTTGAGCTTTCAGTTAAAAATAAAGAAGTACGTGTGTCACAGTTTTTGAAAATTCCACCCCAAAACCTAATTCCACACGGACGAAGTCGCGGGGGCAAAAGCTAGTCATTTACAAAATTATAAAATTTTTCTTTAATTTTTTGGGGTTACTTGGAAGTTTTTTTTTTTTATTTCTTAATTTCAAACATACTCGACCTTCACGTCGACTTTAAAAACAATTTAAATACATCAATTAAATACAGCATAACATGTAATACAAACACAATCAAAACTACAAATACATCAACGTCCACAACACACAATATATCAACGTTAGACAAACATTAATTTGTAACACAATTACGGGCGTTGATTTCGTCGGATCATTAATCTGTATATCCGGCGGCTTGTTTGTTTGTTTGTATGTATGTTGTGTGACCTACAAGTGCTCTTAGACTACTTGTCTATTGTTTATTGTAATAAGATATTAATAAAGTATAAACCACTTAATATCATGCGTCATGCTCGTGAACGGGTGCCACCAACGGGAATGGGTTTGCTTTTGCCTGCCTGTGTTAACATGTATTGAATTGTATTTATTTGTATTTGTATTGTATTTATTTTTACTTGTATTGTACTCAGGAAAATTCATCGTGGAAGCACTGAATACATAGCATAGTTTCAATAACAATTGTAAATTTTTATTTTTTTTTTGAAAAGAGCAACCGCCGAGTTTCTTACTGGCTCTTCTCGGCAGGAAAGGCATTCCGAACCAGTGGTAGATTCATTGACCATTCAAAAGTGCTTGTAAAAGTTTATTTGAATAAAAAATATTTCTATTTCTATTTCTATTTCTATTTCTATCACAGTGGTGAAAGTCTAGAGGCGTTAAAACGACGGCTTCCTTTTCAGGATGGGTCTGGTTTTGCCAAACACCACTAACTTTTCGGAATATTTTAAGCA
Organism: Hipparchia sbordonii; assembly: GCA_038048805.1. Lineage (NCBI taxonomy): Eukaryota > Metazoa > Arthropoda > Insecta > Lepidoptera > Nymphalidae > Hipparchia > Hipparchia sbordonii. Next base: position 4,521,985 of record CM076114.1, on the reverse strand, counting down.
AAAAGCTACTTTAATCATAATAATAACAAGGTTAAATAACACGAGGAAACCTGTATGCTGGAGATTTCTCCTGAATGTATTCGAAGGTGTATGAAGTCTGTAAATCCGCACTTGGCCCGCCTGGTGGACTATTAACAAAACCGTTCTCATTCTGAAAAGGGTTTTGGCAATAGTCCAAACAATAGACCGACGATAGGTTGACATGGTGATAATGGCCGCTAGGATATCACTTCTTATAAGTTACTAAATTATGTTGAACTAGCTTTTGCTCGCGGCTTTGTTCACGTAAGTTCGATTTTTCAAACCCCTATTTTACCCCCTTAGGGGTTGAATTTTCAAAAATCCTTCCTTAGTGTGCGCCTATGTCATAAAAGGAACCAACTGTAAAAATTTCAAGTTTCTAACTTCAGTTGTTTAGGCTGTGCGTTGATATCTCAGTCAGTCAGTCAGTCAGGACTTTGAATTTTATATATATAGATAATAGAAAAATCTAGTAGGTATATACAGTGTACTCCAGATTTCAATTCCGTTACATTGTCAAGAACTGGTATTAACTCTAAAATTTTCAACAAACAAGAGATGATCTGGAGCAATCATCGATATCGAACCATCTAAATGATCTAACGGGCTCCGTAGAGATTACAATACTGCGGAATCAATTGAAAATAACGAAATACCGAACCAACTGAGATGTGAAGCAATGGGCCCACCGAAGACGTTGATGTTAAAGTAAACAGATTTTGAACGCTAAAGGTTTCGATCATGTGTTGAGAGGGTACTGCATTGTCGGGAAAGGGCAAATGTGATGCTTAAAGGGCGTTCCATATTGCTTGATTTTCTTTCTGACCTCAATTTACTTCTTTGTGATGCACCTGTATATAAATAGAGGCGTATATTGGTACGAGTTCGCTCTTACTCAATAGTGCAGTAACATTTTTGAGTAAGACTTATAATATCCTCCCAGTGGAATTCGTCTCCGGCTTATCTTTACAAATATAAGAAACTGTACTGCACTGTCGGAAAATGGCATAAGTGATATACTTAAAGGACGTTCCATTTTTTTCTTTCTAGCCTCAATTTACTTCTTTCTGATGCACTTGAATACATAAATACGACTCTTATTCAATAGTGTCATCATATTCTGTTCTGCGACCATAAAGAGGAAAAAATCACATATCTGGGGCACGTGCAAAGGTACGACAGATACAAGCTCCTACAACTCATCACAATGGGAAAAGTTTTCGAGTGATGAGTGAGTTTTGAATTATTTATAAGTACCTACAGTTCTAGAAGTCACTTATCGTTATCCTTTTGAAAAAAATAAAGCTGTACTACCAGGATTAGGAAAACAGCAATTTGACACATGTAGAATAATTGCGATTCGCAAAGATCAGGTTGTTTCATCTTATTTATTATAAGACTGCAGATAACATCTAAATTAGACTCCAGCCCATTAAAACATGAGGTGTGAAACAACAATACATAGAGATAATGACCAAAAACAGAGATAAATACAGGTCTTGATAAGGAAACAGACGAACCTTTAGAAATACAAAAGAGTTACACAAGAATGATAAATTTGTATCGCCACGGGCGTAAGCTACGCCTGCAAGTGTGACCAGGTACAAAAGACCTTCCCTGCCGCTCGCTTAATAAGAAATCTCAGTTCAAATCGGGGGAGGAGTATTAAATTTGGAGATCACTTTTGGGTGGTCGGTTTAATAACAAAGGTATTAATGATTTACATCAATAAATCGGCACGGTTAGCGACGAAAGAGCATTGTGGCTATCATTACATTGTTCCGTTTGCATATTGAATTGCCTTCTATTGTTTATTGGTTCGAAGACTGCTCGGTTGCTACGTGTGTGTTCTAGGGCTTGGAGAGAGTGCTCGAAGGGTGCAATTATATCTGTTACCTCTCCTTATGCATTCGTTGGCTTCCGCGACTTCATCATTACTATTTTTTTTTAATTCCGCAGAATTCTTTTGCTTTTCTAGGATCTAACCTACCTCTTTATCTAGCCTATGTGACAAACGCGCATTTGCATTTGTAGTGTAAGTACGTATTTCGTTTAAGTAAAAGTCCACAACCCTAATTACTCGTATTTCAATAAGTCCTAATAATTATTATGTTATAATAATTTGTACAGCGCGAAAGAGAAAATAGACACATAAATAATTTGTACATTGCGAAAGAAGAAATGCACAAAAATAAACAAACAAAATTAGAAAATTGAAGACTGTTTTATGTTATAGGCTACTATTTTTTTTTATATATTTCTATTGGTTAGTAACAATTCCTATAAGGCAACCTTAGGATGTTTCAATTGTTTGACTTTATTCTTTATTATTTATTATATTTACTCATCAATCGTTTCATGAGGGATTTTGTCAAGAATGATTTACGACTGCCATTTCATAAAAAAGTGCGAATGTAGCTCTGTTTGATATGGGCAATGCTAATATTACACATGTAAAGAAAGTAAATACATATACTATTAAAAAGGCATTTGGATCTCAATAAATCTCAAGTATCGTTAATATTCCCACGATCCCGTTCTTATGAGACCGGTAATGTAATGATCGATACCAATCATTACAGCTTTCCCAAAACTCAATTTGAACCCTATTTTGAACATCTCAAGATACATTTTACAACAAAGTTCCCTATATCGTCTAAGCAATATTTTATTGTTATTTCGCAATTAAGATTAATGATAAGGTTTTAGAGGTAATAAGTACTTAATCCAAACATCTAGTTAAAAACAATGCAGCGTTTTTAAATAGAAAATTATTGTGAAGGCGTGCCCTATTAGAAAATATTTATATTACCCATAATTGAGTGAAATTAAAAATGATGTTTCATTTCATTACGGATAATGATCGCCTCGGGTTTTTAATTAATAATGATTTGAGACTGTAATGAAGTTAGATTTAGTGTTTTTGTTTTTAGACACGGGTAATAAAGATGTATCAAAATCTTATTTGATAGATAACAATTTTACTACAAATAGATTTGCTCTGATAAAAATTTCAACGCTTTTCATAAAATTTGTAGTTTGTATTTTAAATAAGATGTTTTTGTTAATCTTAAGCTGTAGAAAAGTTGGAGAATGCTTACCTTGGGCAAAAATAGTAGTCGTCTACTCATTTTTTTTACTATTTAATAGATATCAGATGGAAGAATTCTATTTGATATCTATTAATTCTATTCTGTCTCGTTCTATTTAAGAATACCTATATAGAATTCCTATTCTCTTGTCATGAATAAAAAACATAAGCAGTGAAATTACACCATACACACCATCGTATAGGATTTCGATTACAATGGCGTCAAAGTAAAATGTATCAATGTCAAAGTAAAGTTACAAATTCAGTACAACCAATTTTAATTTGGAGCGTATCGTATACGTAAACGTCTGAGAATGCATAACCGAAATTGTGCTCTAATTCAATGTTGTTTTAGTTCATTTTACTTTGACGCTAATGTTATCGAATTACCATACCATCAATCAAATTAAAATTTAGACTAACCCTATACTGATATACGGTTAACGTTAGCAAGTCGGTAACGTGAATCCCTACCAAAAAGGCTTTTCCACTACAAAAAACACTCTTGCTAAATAAGTTTTCACTTTAAAAAAATGTAAGTGCTCCACTTATACGGTGAAAAGGATAATTTCACCGAATCACCTGCAAACAATAAAGCATCCGTCGGAGATTTATTCACATCAGATAACATCAGGGAACATCAATCGGACAGTTATCTCATGTCATCTGACAAACTGTTACAATCACAACAGAATTGCGAAGCCGATTGACCGAAAAGATCGAACAATCTTAAAAAGGAATAGTTCAAAGGTACATTTTGATTGTCTTTTCCCTTTTAAGACCTTGTGGTTAAGATTTCGGCCTCATTTTGAGGGTCCGGAGTTCAGTACCTGGGGTCGCGGGCTACTCTGAGATTATGGGCTTCTACTATCTTTGATTTTTCACGGTTATGATCCTTACTATCCTTAGGTACTCCTTATTATTAATATTATAAATGTGAAAGTGTGTTTGTTTGTTGGTTTGTTCTTCAATCCCGCTGCAAAAAAACTACGTATCGACGTGATTTTTTGTTGTTTTTATTACATGGGTATAGTTGAGGACATGGAGAGTGACATAGGCTACTTTTTATCGCGGAAAATCAAAGAGTTCCCGCGGGATATTAAAAACTAAATCCACGCGAACGAAGTCACGGGCATCAGCTAGTAACCAATAAACAGCAACGGAGCACCGGATCTACTTAATTTTTTGCATGGATATATTCGAGGACTTGAAAAGTGTCATTGACTTTACCTTATATCCCGGAAAAGCAGCGACAAGGCTAACTCCACGCGGATAAAGTCGAGGGCAAAAGCTAGTCCAAAATAAAGTGGGGTAGAGCGGAGCGGAGCGTACAATAAACCAATGTGATTAATTTACGAAGTCGGGCCGCTAACGAGGACTATTTGGGGTCACAGCTACAACTTCTAAGCGCTAACGACCTACCTACCTGCGAGCATTGCTTGTTGAAAAAATTGCTCGCTTACTTGATATTGATTTTGATGTGTTCAAGGTTTTATATATTACTAGCTTTTGCCCGCGGCTTCGCTCATGTTAAGTTCGATTTTTCAAACCCCTATTTTATCGCCTTAGGGGGTTAATTTTCAAAAATCCTTTCGTAGAGGATGCCTACGTCATAATTTGCTAACTGTATACCAAAATTCAGTCTGATCCGTCCAGTGGTTGGAGCTGATAGATCAGTCAGTCAGTCACCTTGCCTTTTATATATTTACATATGTATAAGAATTATTATACATATCGAGAAAAGAAAGAAAATCGAGCTATATGTACATTTTTGCTTTCTTTTTTTTTTGCAAAGATTTTTGTAGAACATTCTATAATTCTAACTGCATTGACTTCAGACCACTTAAGATTAAACCTATACAATAACAAGGTCACTTGGATAATTTGTGCACAAGGTACCTATCCATTTAGATGTTATAATAAGTGTTTAACCAGAAACATAGCATTATAAGTAAGTATTCAACACTTTCGCGGAGAAAAGAAAATACTTGCTGACACAAGGTGTTATTATTCGAAAATAGGGAATGCTCTGATATCTGTGCTGCATGCTACAACATGCATTGCGAAAATGTATCTAATAAGTTGGTACTCGTACTTCCTAATTCCAAGGTGAAAACACACGTTAATTTTGTACAGGGTTCACTTATCGATGAAATATAGTGTTGTACCAAGAGACTATTATTAGACTCTTGAACGATTCAGAAAGGAATTGCCTTTACGCAGATTTAGTACTGAATATATTCTGCCACTTTCTGCGGTGAGGTGGGGTAATCACGTACAGCACACATTTACTCACTTCCGCACACTCTTGTAAATACTTAATGTCTCTATGAACACACACAACAAAAGCTGTCACACTTACAAGCTGAACCGTACGTTTGTACATGTACTTCGGCAGAGGGGAATGCGTGCGCTTGCCACGTCCCGGGCTAAATGGTCGAAGACTAAACTATACTATAGGCAAGTAAAAAATTAAGTTACCATGGAATGTCCAAGATATTCTGCCGCGTTGTCTGATATGTACAGGAGCTTTCCGTTCTGCGTCATCATCATCAGGAATCCGTTTAGGGCCTGAGAACAAAGAAAGGCATTCTTTATAAAATACGATTATTTCACGACCTCCCTGGCGTTAGTGGTGAGCGCTGTGGTCTCATAATTAGGAGGTCTCGGATTGGTCCGGTGGGAGGCTTTTTTTTTTTTTTCTTCTTTTTCGCTTTGGACAAGCGATTTAGCGTTCCGGGCCGATGACGAGTATAAACTGATTAGGGGTATAGGTAGGGGTATATGTACACTGTCATAGCCCTTCCAAGTTAGACCGCTACCTCTTAGCATCGTCACTTACCATCTGGTAAGAGCGCAGTCAAGGACTATCTTGTCACCGAATAAAAAAACGGCTTTGCATCCAGCTTCCCACAAGAAAGCTAGATAACTTACCTACATTGTAATAGCTACATAATATGTAATATTATAACATTTTGTTATGAAAAGAGCAATTTCTAAGTTTCTTGCCACCTCTTCTAAGCAGAATCTGTTTTCCGAAACGTTGGTAGAGTTTTGACTTGCCATAATGCAATTCGACTACTTCTATACTCAAAAAATAGAGTTTAGAGTAAACTTGCAGTATTTTACTGACCATCAATCTCATTTCATGAATAGTTAACTTATAAATAAATCATATTTCAGTTCAGATGGATACAATAAGTAACAATCAAATATTCAAATGCCAGGTTTCACTTTCATAATACTAGAAACGATATAAGCATTGTGAGGTTGCCAGTAATAAACAACTTCTATAAGGACTTGTTCACAGTGTAATTATTTTTTTTCTGTCAAAAATCCTCAGTCAAATTTTATTTACAGTTTGGGATAAACTTGAGATGTTGTCCACTTTAGAATACTTTATTATTGTCATTATCATCAAAAACCCATCCACAAACGCAAGTTTATTCTTAGAGAAGCGTTACAGGTAGGGTTGCCAGATTTTTTTCAGCCTATAAGGGACAAATGGTTAAATGGGCAAAAAAATACGGGATTTCAATTTTTTACCCACAAAAAAAACAAAAAACAAAAAATAAAAAACAAAATTATTTAGTGTCATTTTTTATTATTTTTTATATTTTTCCGAGGATCGAGTCAGTTTTAACGTTGTCATTCTGACACCTAACACTGTTATTGGTCGATGCGGGCTCCGTGTGCAAGTTAGTAGCGAGACGAGTACGTTTTACGAACGTTGCGTGTGTGAATACTGAGATCGATTTCATAATGAAAAACGACCTACGCTACGGTTCAAATACGGGACAGAGTCAGTCCCGCCGGGACATTTTAAACTATGCCTAAAATACGGGATGTCCCGGGAAATATGGGACGTCTGGCAACGCTAGTTACAGGCCACAGTCCACCACGCTGGCCTAATGCGAAAGAGCAAACTTCGAAAGCGTTTGAGAAAATTATGGAGAACTCCTGACCATTAGGCTATTAGGCTATAGGGCTATAAGGCTGAACAGTGGTTCAGAATACTTATCAAGCTCTAACTGTTAAAGTAAGTCATGTCTGTATTATCATCGTGTGCCATCTTCAAAATGAAGTTTGGCAGTTATAAAAAAAGCTTATAAGTAGGACTAGCTTTTGCCCGCAGCCTCGCTCACGTTAAGTTCAATTTTTCATACCCCTATTTTACCCCCTTAGGGGCTGAGTTTTCAAAAAAAAATCTTAGCGGATGCCTACGTAATATTAGCTATCGGTATGCCTTTCAGCCCGATCCGTCTAGTGCTTTGAGCTGTGCGTTGACAGATCAGTCAGTCAGTCACCTTTTCCTTTTATGTATTCAGACTACAGACAATTGATGGATACGATTGCTATAAACCTTTGAAGACAAAGACGATAATGATAACTCTGGTTCAAAACACATCCTATTTTCATATCCATTTTTACGCTTAGATGCAGCAGAATATCAGTTATGTTCAAAAAGGCCAAAATTCTTTTAAAAAAATACATATGTCAAGTTATGTCAAGTGTTATTATGAAGAAGCCCTTACTGTTCTAGTTACAATGTGACCGCGATCCATCTGAGTTATGGGGCGCATACATTTAGGTACAATTGCATTTAACACAATTCGCTAATCCCAACGGAATACACTAGAAAGGGTCCTAGTTCAAAATATCATAAACAAAGGTGACTGACTGACTGACTGATTTATCAACGCACAGCTCAAATCTCTGGACGGATCAGGCTGTTTGGTACACGGATAGCTGTAAAGACGTAGGCATCTGCTAAGAAATTATTTTGACGATTCAACCCCTAAAGGGGTAAAATAGAGGTTTGAAAAATCGAATTTAACGTGAACAAAGTCGCGGGCAAAAGCTAGTAAGAAAATAATATTTTTTGTCAATAATAATCATCACAGATCATAGCTGATTAGATTTTCGGGTGTGACAATTTTCTATTGATATCATCAAATGCAAGAAGTCAGAAGTCCTAACGCAAGCTTCTCTTATTTGGAGGTAAAAGACTGTTAAACATTACTTTGTACTATTCTTTAAATATTAAGCAATTGGGTACATATTAGGTATATTTTTACAGCAAAATAACTTCAATAAATTGTGAAGTCAAAGAGGAGAAATCCTAAAAAGATAAAGAATATTAAACAGTGCAGTTATTGTGTTTCCCACGCTGCATTGTATTATAAATTGGTGTACCTTATCATTCTTCATCTCGCTTGCACAAATGGACCTATTTACAAAGTGGAAAGAGACGGAATCATAAAAGATTCATTTCGATTCGAGTAAACTGCATATTAAATGGGCGTGGTCTTTGGAACCACTTATTAACTTCGATTCAGTATTATTTAAACTAAAGTTTGGTGTAATTTTTCGTAGTAGACTCATCAAAGCGATTTCTTAATAATAAACCTTTTATAAATAGAACTAGCTTTTACCCGCGGTTTCGCTCACGTTAGGTTCGATTTTTTAAACCCCTATTTTACCTCTTTTGTGGTTGAAATTTTCCAAAATTCTTTCTTAACGGATGCCTACGTCCTAATAGCTACCTGTATGCCAAATTTCAACTCGATCGGTCCAGTGGTTAGAGCTGTGCGTTGATAGATCAGTCAGTCAGTCAGTCAGTCAGTCACCTTTACCTTTTATATATTTAGAAGATATACTACTACCTATCGCATCATCATAATTTACAAAATGATTAGTAACCAGTGTTGGCATTAATCGATTAATTTTTTAATCAATTAATTAATCTGATTAATTTTAATCAGATTAAATTAATCATGATTAAAATAATCATGATTAAAAAAGTAATCGTAATCATGATTAATGAATTTAATCATTAATCATTAATCGTTAATTGATTAACTTTTTTAACTTGATTAACTTGATTATAAACTAGTACATCCATCAATGTTTTTACTATATATTTATAGCTACTCGTGCTGATTCGCTGACTGATTCGCTCACTGTCTGACTCATTGATCACCTCTCCTGTAAAATTTTGTATGAAAAAAAATTTTTTCACTCATGGTTTCGTATGGAGGACAAAAATTCATTTGGTGCAAAAATATGTAGAGAGCTGATGATTGAGGATTTCGGAGACGGGTGAGGAGCACGGCCAGGGTATCGAAGATAGAGGGGGAGTATTCAAACAAAAGTCATTCGAAACCTCATCAAATTGGTAGGAAGCTGAAAAAAAAAATCAAAATGGTGGATTCAAGAGAGAAGCCAGCGGGCGTTAAACAGCGCGCGCGGCGTGGCGCGGCGGTGTGCCTCGCCCCGCGCTCGCGCGCCATCTACGGCACCGAACCGCTCGAACAAATCGCTGTCGCTCGGTCATCTGCGCCGGCGGGCAGTGCGATTTCATCATCCCTACGCATCGATGTAAAGCGAAGTCCGCGCTCGGCGCGTATCGTATTATGTACCTAAACAATTAGAATTGAATATAATTATATTGCACCTACGACTAGTATTTCGCTTGAGAATTCATATTGTAGGTATCAAGCATAGACTACATCATGGAGCTCTAGGTCCTGGCTCTTCAATCCTGATGCTGCAGGGTAGTGCCTACCTAAACTGTGAGGATTTAGAGACTGTCAGTTCAGAATTGATATTGTTGGTCTTAATAATCTTTACTTCCTTATCCCAAGTAATCCTTACTAATATTTTAAATTCGAACGTGTGTTTGTTTGTTGGTTTGTCCTTCAATCACGTAGCAACGGTGCAACGGACTGACGTGATTTTTGCAAGGGTATAGTTGAGGACCGGGAAAGTAACATAGGCTACTTTTTATCCCGGAAAAACAAAGAGTTTAAAAACTAAATCGAACGCGGACGAAGTCGCGGGCATCAGCTAGTCACACTAATATTATAAAGCCGAAAGTTTGTGTGTGTGTGTGTGTGTGTGTGTGTGTGTGTGTGTGTGTGTGTGTGTGTGTGTGTGTGTGTGTGTGTGTGTGTGTGTGTGTGTGTGTGTGTGCGCGTGTGTGTGTGTGTGTGTGTGTGGGTGCGTGTATGTGTGTTATATTGAAGTACTTAGTTTGTTACCTTTCTTTTCATCAAAATATATTCAAATTCAAATTCAAAATTTATTTATTTCATGTAGGCTACCTTGTAGGTCTTATGACACGTCATAAATCTACCACTGGTTCGGAATGCAGATTCTATTATATAAAGTGTTAATTTCGTTTGCTCAACTATTTCGTGTTCCTACGATCTTTTTTGACGACAGAATTTGTTTGCAACCGGAGCGGCTTCCACTCATAAAGGCGGTCAAACGCCGACTGATTGATATTTGATTTTATTTGAAATTTGAATTTTGAAATGAAAACAGACCAGTGATCGAGTAAAATTAAAATAACCCTTATTGTACACTATTTTAAGATTCAGTTTAAACCAAAATATGTCAAAAAGTACACGCGATGCTATATTTTATTTTTTATACTATTTGTACTATTTTTTTCTTGTGTTTTTTTTTATTCGTTGACAAGATAGCCCTTGACTGCGATCTCACCTGATGGTAAGTGACGATGCAGTCTAAGATGGTAGCGGGCTAAATTGGAAGGGGTATAGCAGTGTCAATTCAACCCATACACCTAATCGGTTTCAACACGCCATCGTGCCGGAACGCTAAAGCGCTTGGCGGCACGTTTTTGACGGTAGGGTGGTAACTAGCCACGGCCAAAGCCTCCCACCAGACCAGACCAGAGACAATTTAGAAATAATAAATTACTAAATTGCCCCCGCCAGGAATCGAACCCGAGACCTCCCAGTTATAAAACCACAGCGCTCACCACTGCGCCAGGGAGGTCATCAAAAATTGTGTTTGCAAATAGCGGTTTAATTTCGACGAAAAAGAAATGGCGAGAACGAGCAATGACCACAGGCAGAGAAAAATCCTTTATAATTCGAAGACAATAACCAATATGATATTGAGTATTGGGTGGTGACGAGTGGTGATGAGTGGTGATGAGTGGGTGGTGATGAGTGGTGATGTGTGGTGATGAGTGGTAATGAGTGGTGATGAGTGGTGATGAGTGGTGGTGAGTGGTGGTGAGTGATGGTGAGTGGTGGTGATGAGTGGTGGTGATGGGGGGTGATGGATGGTGATGAGTGGGTGGTGATGAGTGGCGATGAGTGGTGATGAGTGGTAGTCAGTGGTGGTGAGTGGTGGTCAGTGGTGGTGAGTGTGCTGACTGCTTAGTGTGCTGAGTTCTGGTGAGTGGTGGTGTGTAGTGAGCGGTCAAAATTAACAATAAATTACTGCAAAATCGGAAAATAAATAAATAAGTAGTTAATAGATAGTTAATCAAAAATAATTAATCAGATTAACGATTAATGATTATGATTAATTAATCGTTAATCAAATTTTTGATTAATGATTAAATTAATCGTTAATCAAATTTTTGATTATGATTTTAATCATTAATTTTTAATCGTTAATCAGATTAACTTTGTGCCAACACTGTTAGTAACATACAAGCAAAAATGATCATTATAAAAATCGTAGATGAAAAGTAAGATTGAAAGAAGACGAGAAAAGTGATTTGATTCGTTTGAAAAAGTTAACCCTCATGCTGAGGTCTACAGAGCGTGCTCTGACTTAGCTCGGACTCAAGATAAGAGTTAAAACGAGACACAAATATGCTCTGACATAAATCTGTCTCGTTTTATCTCTATCTTGAGTCTGAGGTGAGTCAGAGCACTCTCTATAGATCTCAGCGTCAGAGAGAGCTCATTTAAGAGATTATTATTAGAAACAAGCGATTAAAATTTCTATAAAAATAAGTACATATATCTCACCTTTGAAAATCCGAAGTTAGGCGCAGTTGATGGCTGTTGATTGATCTCGAAGCGTTTGAAAACTGTGAACAGAATAAAATAAAAGTATCGATTTAAGGTTATTAGCATTATAAATCTATCATATCCATTATTTAGCAAGGAAGCCTAGTTTTCTTCATCAATTCGCCCCAAATTAAAGCCTTGCGTACTAGAAGTTTGTAGTTATTGTACCTTCCCACTTTATCCCATAGACCAAGTAGAAATCCAAATAAGCTCATGTATCCTGGGCTGCGCCTCAAGAGGGTCCAAAAGTCATTTGTGAGAATGGGCGTGACGTTCTACAATAAAATTCCACAATCAATCTTAGACTTGCCTCTACACAAGTTTAAGAAATCAATTAAATCCGCTCTCATGGAAAAAGCATATTATACAATCGAAGACTACATAAATGATAAAAAAGCGTGGATATAATTCGCTCCAGTGATTCATGAGACAGTGATAACTATCCTATGTAACATGAATTTATTGTATTCTGTTCTACGGTGTTTCCACTTTATTTGTGTCTCAGTCATGTCTCAAAATGAATGGTTTAATATTGATACTCAATTCGATGCCTCAACATGGGTAGCCTGAGTAGTCATGCTCTCTTTAAACATTTCTGTGGTGGTGTCGTGTGATGCGGGTTGTTACGTTCCCTCAAATATGGTTGAGCGAAGCAATGGCTGGATCATGCGTCATGCTCGTGAACGGGTGCCACCAACGGGAATGGGTCTGCTTTTGCCTGCCTGTGTTGACATGTATTGAATTGTATTTATTTGTATTTGTATTGTATTTATTTTTACTTGTATTGTACTCAGGAAAATTCATCGTGGAAGCACTGAATACATAGCATAGTTTCAATAACAATAATAATTGTAAATTTTTTATTTTTTTTGAAAAGAGCAACCGCCGAGTTTCTTGCTGGCTCTTCTCGGCAGGAAAGGCATTCCGAACCAGTGGTAGATTCATTGACGATTCAAAAGTGCTTGTAAAAAGTTTATTTGAATAAAAAATATTTCTATTCTATTCTATTCTATTCTATTCTTCCTCAAATTGTAAGTATTTCTACTAATATCCCTATCGCTACTTGTCTGAAATCTCACCTGATGGTAAGAGAGTCTAAGATGGTAGCGGGCTAACTTAGTATGGCAGTGCACTCATACCCCTAATCGGTTTCTACACGCTATCGTGCCGGAACGCTAAATCGCTTGGCGGCACGTCTTTGAAGGTAGGGTGGTAACTAGTCACGGCTAAAGTCTCCCACCAGATAAATATATCTACCTACATAATAGATATTATATACCCATGCTTATGGTAATACCGATAAGTTTCAGGGTACTTTCTAAGCACTCCTATCGCTAACGACGTAGATTTCATCTCAATTCCATGCGAAAGCGATATCAAACGTACAAATTACATGTGCACCGTGTATTGTCATTAGATTCCTTTATACTTGACGATAACGATGTGAGAATTTACAATGGTTTTGTATAATTTAAGTTTCTACCAAGAATTTCCACTATTAACTCTATTTTCAGGCATAGTCTGTTTTGCTATAATAGTAATCTTTCTGCATGTGTAGCTCTGATTTTTAGGGTTCCGTAGCTGAAGGGTAACTAACGAGACCCATTAAGCCTCCGCTGTCCGTCTGTCCGTCTGTCTGTCAGCGGGCTGTATCTCATGATCCGTAATAGGTATAGAGAGTTGAAATTTTCAGAGAATGTGCATTTCCGTTGCCGCTATAACAACGACTAATAAAAATAAATTAAAAATTAAAGGGGGCTCCCCCACTAGAAAGGTGTTTTTTTTCGGCGTTTTTTAGTACGGAACCTTTCGTGTGTGAGTCCGACTCGCATTTGACCTCTTATTTACACATGCTTAGTATCTGAAGTTAATCGTAACCGAATATTCGAGATACCTCCCTTATTTTAATTGCATGCAAAACGTAATTTACGTAATTTGTTAATCGGCCCTAGCACCAATAAAAATGGATGGATGGGATAGTAAAGTTTTGTTCAGGCTAGAAATAGTTTTTTTTTTATAAAAAATATTAGTCATGCTGGACTTGACTTATATTCTCCTCTCCCTTCCTCTCCCCTCCAAATAAATGAAAAACTTGAGTTGTTGACACAAATCAGGAAAAGAGGGATGCATAATGAATAAAGGAAATAGTTGGTAGTGTCTTTTTGTGGTTCCGACAAACTTATACACAGCCAAAGAGTCGTATCCGTATTAGGACACTGTCGTTTATGATAAAAGAAGCCATTTAGCGATAGATTACACACCTACACCGAGTGTTCATAAAACAGTTAATACACACATAATGCTTGCAGGTAAGTTGCAAGAAACTATAGCGTTGCCGTTCGCTGTTCCAAGTGAAATGCCGTTGGTAATGGTTGCTGTATGATTCGCGTCAATCTTAAATGGTAATTAGGTACGTATTTACCTGTCCAGCTAAATGACAACAGTTAGATCAGTTTTAGAAGTTTTGAGATTTTTTTTTTAAATAAACAGACTAGCGCTTGACTGCGATCTCACTTGAAGGTAAGTGAAGATGGTGCGCGGTTGCCTAGAAGATGCCTATTCACTCTTGATTTAAATACCACATTATAGTTAGTTGGAAAAACGGAAACCGGAAGGGCATTCCATGCGGTGCATATTCTGCCCTCGAAATTGAAAACAGTAACTTAAAGGTAACTTCTATTTAACTTCCTGTGTTTTCAATTACGAGGGCAGTATTAGGAACGAGGAAGCAAAACATTTACTGCGAGCTCATGGAATTTCGACCACGTAGCGGTGCAGATTCGTACGATGCCTTGCGGTTCAGTGGTAGAAAGGTGACGGAAGAGCTGAATTAAATAGTTCTTGGTTACACTCCGAATTATATCTTGTAGAACACCGACAAACAGACAACGTTTTGCCGATGTTCCAGACTCATGAGACAAATGGTCTCACTATATAAAGTTTGTTTTGGTAATTTTTTTTTATTTATGAATTAAAAAAGAGTTAAAAGAGTTAATTGAACTCTTGTAAAACAGTAAGCATTTGACAGAAGCGCTTTTTATCCCAGAGTAGGTTATGTCGAAACCTAAATATATCTCACTTCATTGATTAAGTGCTAATTCATTTTCGATTAAGATTTAATCAACGTTAATGAAATAAGAAATTGGTCCTTAGGATCTCTAAATCTTTAGAAAAGTAAACTTAAATTAATTAAAACTATTTCGATTAAAACTATTTCGATTAAAACCTCGGGTAAAACGTACGAGTAGATAATAGTACCTAACTGTATTATAAACTGTGCAAGTGCCTTTACGAAGTTGCAATTTTCCTTTGTAAGAGTTTATAATGTCACTATGCAGTAGGGTTAGTATAAGATTTAATTCGATTGATCGTATTCGTATTCGATGATATTAGCGTCAAAGTAAAATGAACCCTAAAAATATTAAATTAGAGCTCAATTTCGTGTATGCATTCTAATAAGTTTACGTGTAATGATACGCTCCAAATTGAAATCAGTTGACTTTAAAGCTATACATTTAAGGTTCATTTTACATTGACGCTAATGCCATCGAATACGATCAATCGAATTAAATCTTATACTAACCCTACAGTTGTCTACTCTACGATTGCCTTTCTCGTATGCTAATAAGACCACTTATACTTCAAAATAATCTCTAACACCAAATCGTTTGGCGCTTAGATTGAACAATTGACAATTTGAGCGGCCTACTCGGCGAGATATAATCAGAATTTATCAGAGACAATATAGTTTCCTTCATAACCTTTCTAAGCTAGTATGGTCGGCAAAAACCTTACCTACATCTACGAGTAACAATTCTTACTAAAATAATCGAAAATGTGTTTGATTGTTGATTTGTTCTTTAAACAGCAGCAACTTTCTTCAATAGGGAGGATTTGGATGATATAGGCTACTTTTTATATCGAAAAAAAAAACAATCTCTGCGGGAGCTTAATTGTAAAAAGCTTTATGACATGTCGAACAAAAGCTAGTATTAAAACGTAAATAGAAAATAAACCGAAATTGCCAAATTGAGAATTTTAAACCTTTTCTGAAAATTGGTTAAAATGAAATAAATTTCAAGAAAAGCACAGGAAAATCGGAGAAAAAATGTTAATTTTTTGTTATATGAGCTAACTGAAGACTGTTAGGGTTATTTTCATGTACGTTACCTAGTATGATAGTAATTTTAGACAACTTTATTAGCCGGATTAGCACGGACTATAATTTGTGGTTATTTACCACTCGTTAATTTATACGAACGCCTTAAGCTCTATCTAGATTGTAGGACCTATGCCGTGCAGTACAAATGCTGATACTTATAGACTTTATGCTTTGACTCAGCTCAGACTTGAGGTATAGTTAAAACGAGAGACAAAATATGCTCTGACATAAATCTGTCTCGTTTTAACTCTGTTTTAAGTCTGAGCAGAACGAGAGTGCGGTCTGTAGATTTCAGCCTAAGTTCCTACGTTTAGAAGCTAAGAAGTTTAGAACACTTAGTACATCTCTATATATATGTATATAAAAATGAATCGCTAAATGTGTTGCTAAGCGCAAATCTCGAGAACAGCTGAACCGATTTCGCTAATTCTTTTTTTATAATATTCCTTGAAGTACGAGGATGGTTCTTACGGAGAGAAAAATTTAAAAAATTGCCTGAAAAAGTCTAAAAACAACACTTTTCTATATTCCAACAACTTTATATACAAAAGATTCGTAATAATACTTAAAAGTCAATTTGAACTTTAAAACCATACCATAAAGTTTAAATGTTAGTGGACGGGTTCCGGGAAGGCAAAATAAAAAATTAAAGAATCGACTGTTAGACGGTACGTAGTTCGCGTCAGCTAGTTTTCTTTAAAAATTTATTATCAAGTCGTACCTACTCACAAGAATTTCGTGAAAGGATATCGTAATAATTGAGAATAATGTTATTCGTTAAACGGTTGTTGAAAGATGCGGTTAGGTTTCGCAAGCGATTGATTGCTGTGGTTCTTAGGACCGACTGCACCAATGTAAGTCTTATCCGACATTTTGGCAGATTTTTAATACAAAAACTGTCAGAACGCCCAATTTATATAGGTCTGCATTCCTACGTATAGTTAAAATCCCAAGGTCGTGCACTAAGTGCTTCCTCGTTCTTGATACGCACCGGTAAAATTTGGAATGCCCTTCCGGCTTCCGTTTTTCCCTATAACAACAATTTGGGTCAAATCAAGAGTAAATAGGCTTTTTTCTAGGCAAGCACGTTCCATCTTAGGCTGCATCTTCACTTACCATCAGGTGTGATCGCAGCCAAGCGCTAGTCTATATATTTAAAAAAAACCCCTTGGTTAAACGTCACTTGACGTTGATGAAATCGGCACTGAATTAACCCTACGCAAGGGAAGTATAATGTGCCTGAAAGAAAATATTCCCGGTTTTAATTTTCTTTAAGATAAGGAGTTAGTAATGGTTCAGTCTACGAGGTAATGGCGCCTGGCCTCTCTCTCTCTCTTAATGTATATTTTCTCAAGTTAGTAACAATTTTACTACTAACCATGCTCTCCGAGGCAAGTAGGGAGCGAAAAGGCTAAATTTGGACACCCAACGTCGGTCACCCATCCAGTTACTGACTGAGATCAACGTTGCTTAACCAGCATGATCGTTTAATATGCGTTGTCACAATTAAGATAGAAGTCCCCCAAAGCATTCACAACTCGCATAACTGTTGATTGTGGATTTGAAAGTATATGATAAATGTACGATGGGGCTGTCATATACCTACTTATTGTGTAAAAGTCCTATAAATAAAGATAAAAAAAGACGTGTGGCACTCGGGGACTGCCGCGGTAAAGCTATTGCATAGCATTTTTTATCAACGCCATCTAGCGGCTCACCGCTAGATGGCGTTGATAAAAAATGCGCCATCTAGCGGCTCACCGTAGAGGAGTCCCGTGTCAGGTTATTTTCGTTACGGAATTTCTGGATTCGGTCTCCACGCTGGCCCGCGATAGAAGCTATGCAATAGCTTAAAAGCTCAATATTATTATACGTACTTGTAGCAAGATAACTAAGTAGTTCTTTTTTTTTTTTTTTTTATATTTTTAGCGAGCAAACGAGCAGGCGGGTCACCTGATGTTAAGTGATTACCGCCGCCCATGAACACTTGTAGCACCAGAGGCACCACCAATGCGTTGCCGGTCTTTCAGGAATTTGTTGGTCCGCCCCTTGAATAACCCCATGTTGTAATTCAGTGGAAACACCGTCGCAGGAAGTTGGTTCCACAGTTTCAAAGTACGTGGAAAAAAGGATCTGGAACATCGGATGGTCGAAGTGCTCCAGGCACCCAGGTGGTGAGGGTGAAATTGTTTTCGGTGGCGAGCGGTGCGGTTGTAGAAGAGAGACGGTGGAATAAGGTCAAATAGTTCTTCAGAACACTCCCCATTATATAGCCGATAGAATACGCAGAGAGAGCTAACATCTCTGCGGTGCTCCAGGCTTTCCAGCGGGTTGGTTAATTTGGGATTGCCCACAAGCCGAACTGCCCGCTTTTGAATCCGGTCAAATGGAAGGTGTTGGTATTGGGGTGCTCCAGCCCAAAGGTGAGAGCAGTACTCCATATGCGGGCGGACTTGCGCTTTGTAGAGTAGGAGCCTATGCTCGGGCGCAAAGTACCGCTTTGCTCTGTTGAGCACCCCAAGCTTTTTCGAAGCTAATTTAGCTTTTCCTTCCAAGTGATCCCGGAACTGGACGCCGTTCGAAATGCAGACACCAAGAATCCCAATGCTGTTGGAAGGGGCTAGGGGGGTGTTCTGGAAGAGAAGAGGTGTGGTGAAGGGGGTCCTTTTGGCGGTGAACGCACAAACTTGTGTTTTTGAGGGATTGAAATGGACAAGATTTTGTGAACCCCATACTGACACTTTATCAAGGGAAGCCTCAATGTCAGACACAAGTTTGGCTCTATTCTGTATTATATATGTATGTATGTATTATGTATATGTTGTATATGTATGTATTTTTTCCATATTTACGCAGTGTTTCTGACGAAACACTGCGTAAATATGGAAAAAAGTACAATTAACTTTTTGTTATAACTATTGGTGGGCATGTGAAGAGGTAAACTAACGTCCGTGTTAAGGTTATTTTTTCAATATATTATCTTGCAATTACCTATTATGGTATTGACAAACGCATGAGCATTTTGTGAGCCGAAATTGGTAAATTGGCAAATTAAAGATATCTGAATAATTTATTTTTAGAGGTCTTTAATGAGCTTTCAAAGGGCAGCGAGGTAAAAACCCCCATTAAACGATGACATGCAATTACCTTGCGTAACACGTTTAGCATCAATCATAATTTGTTATCTGCGAACACCCATAACTAAGAAAACAACCACACTAAAGACTTAGGCTGAAATCTTACGTAGTAGTAGAAAAATAACGCAGTGGTGATCGCTGTGGTCTTATAAAAAGACGTGTGGCACTCGGGGACTGCCGCGGTAAAGCTATTGCATAGCATTTTTTATCTACGCCATCTAGCGGTGAGAGGAGTCCTGTGTCAGGTTATTTTCGTTACGGAATTTCTGGATTCGGTCTCCACGCTCAAGGCCCGCGATAGAAGCTTAACTGGGAGGTCTCGGCTTCGATTCCCGGTGGGGGCAATTTGGGAATTTATAATTTCTGAATTGTCTCTGGTCTGGTCTGGTGGGAGGCTTTGGCCGTGACTTGTTACCACCCTACCGTCAAAGACGTGCCGCCAAGCGATTTAGCGTTCCGGCATGATGGCGAGTAGAAACCGAGTAGGGGGTATAGGTTGAATGTACATTGTCATACCCCTTCCAAGTTAGCCCGCTACCATCTTAAACTGCATCGTCACTTATCATCAGGTGAGATCTGAATGGCATATACCCATTAATTTAAAGGAATCGCTGGATACGGTTTTACGGATTAGTTAAGAGCTTATAGTATGCCAGCTGGAATCCAAATTTTGCCCCCGCCTCACTGCTCAGCGTGGAGCCGCCCGCACCGCGTAGTTGCAGCTATCTCACTCGCACGAGTTCATCACGCGGCAGGGGTCACGCGCCGTACGATAGGGTATATGATACATTTAACGAACCTCTAGTGCATAGTACATAGGTATGGAAATAAAATGAAAGTAATATTATTATATATTATTAATAACTAAGACTTAGAATTAGACTTAGACTAAGTCGAACACTAAGACTAAGTCTAAGTTTAAGTCAAAGACTAAGTCTAAGTATAAGCAAAGATTAAGACTAGGTCTAAGTCTAAGTCTTTCACTAAGACTATGACTTAGTCTTAGACTTAGTCTTAGTGTTAGACATAGACTTAGAGTTAGTCTTGAACTTAGTCTTAGACTTAGTCTTAGCTTAGACTTATACTTAGACTTAAAAATACTTAGTCATAGACTTAGACTTAGCCTAAGACTTAGTCTTAGACTAAGTCTAAGTTTAAATCTAAGTCTAAGTCTCACACTAAGTCTAAGTCTAAGGCTAAGTCTAAGTCTTAGTGTTAGACATAGAGTTATACTTAGTCTAAGACTTAGTCTTAGACCATAGTCTTAGAATTAGTCTTAGACTTAGTCTTAGACTTAGTCTTAGACTTAGTCTTAGTCTTAGACTTAGTCTTAGACTTAGTCTTAGACTTAGTCTTAGACTAAGTCTTAGACTAAGTCTAAGTCTTAGTGTTAGACTTAGACTTAGACTTAGACTTAATCTTATACTTAGTCTTAAGTTTAAGTTCAAATCTAAGTCTTACTCTAACACTAAGACTAAGTCTAAGTCTAACACTAAGATTAAGTCTAAGTCTAAGACTTAGTCTTAGCTTAGACTTATACTTAGACTTAAAAAGACTTAGTCATAGACTTAGACTTAGCCTAAGACTTAGCCTTAGACTTAGTCTTAGACTAAGTCTAAGTTTAAATCTAAGTCTAAGTCTCAAACTAAGTCTAAGTCTAAGGCTAAGTCTAAGTCTTAGTGTTAGACAGAGTTATACTTAGTCTTAGAATTAGTCTTAGACTTAGTCTTAGACTTAGTCTTAGTCTTAGACTTAATCTTAGACTTAGTCTTAGACTTAGTCTTAGACTTAGTCTTAGACTTAGTCTTAGACTTAGTCTTAGACCTAGTTTTAGACCTAGTCTTAGACCTAGTCTTAGACTTAGTCTTAGACCTAGTCTTAGACTTAGTCTTAGACTTAGTCTTAGACCTAGTCTTAGACTTAGTCTTAGACCTAGTCTTAGACTTAGTCTTAGACCTAGTCTTAGACTTAGTCTTAGACCTAGTCTTAGACTTAGTCTTAGACCTAGACTTAGTCTTAGACTTAGTCTTAGACTTAGACTTAGTCTTAGACTTAGTCTTAGACTTAGTCTTAGACTTAGTCTTAGACTTAGTCTTAGACTTAGTCTTAGACTTAGTCTTAGACTTAGGAAGCCTAAGGAAGACCTTTAGGAAGCTATGTATTTGCATTCTGTAACAAAATAGGCTATAACTAGTCTTTTGTTTATACTACTAAAATAATGTGACTGTGGCTACTAACTGGGACAACTACCTTAATATTTAGTGATGGTAGGTGTATGAAACTATGTACCTATTCCACAGACAAGAGCCAATAAAGTTATTATTGTAGTAATCAATTCAGGTTTTTAGCATTTTCTATTCTCCAATTTCGTCTTATTTTTCTTATTCCGCTTATTTCCTATTTCACTACACTTATAATTTCTTAGATAATATACGTATTCTGGTAGGTATGCGTGAGAACAAGCGACGCAGGTTCCCCGTTCGAATGCCGGAGCGTGAATGAATTCATGCGGTGGACACGAGTCGCCCGTTGGCCCACAGCCCCACACGCAATATTTTTCAGAATTTCATTTCTAATAACGAAAAAATTACTTAATTTTAAATAATACATAGTATAGGACCCTTATTGTACTAAGTTGAGTATATATTTTAAGTTTTATTAGTATAGGTAAAGTATTCATTGACTACTGCGTTTTATTTGTAAAATTCAGAGGGAAATTTGTGAATTTTTTCTATCGAGAAAATTTTTAGTAATCGTGTTTTCACTTAATACAACATTCAGTCTATATCGTCAACTTTACTATATATCTCTTTCAATATTATTGATTCAATATTTTTATTGATATGGACGATCAAAAGTGGCACGCTGGCATACTGTAGGCTCTTAAGTACTTTTTACTTAAACTGATAATATGATTTTTCGGAAAATATAGACTCATTTTAAAATGCATGGGTTCAATATGGAGAGACAAATTTTTAGAAATGACCATTTGGTCTATGTGTTATAATTAAGTAGACATACTTTTTATTGTGTCAATTTATTCACATACAAAAGAAATAGGCAACATTTCGTCGTAAGACAAGTCGTCAGTTTGGTTAGACACTTATGAATCACCGGCAAAATACCAATCATTGTATAAAACTCGATGTCACTCCGACCACTTACGACAAACATTGTTAAAATTAATCGATTAATCGATACTTTCTCGGACGGGTTGAAACATCGATAAACAATAACCAAGCGGGCACCCGATTATATCGATAAGATATCGAATAATTCCTGGCTCTAATGGACCCGACGCGCAGTGAGGACTTTCTAAACTATCTTTTAAGGAGGATGGATTAGAATATTGATAACTTATGGGTTTATGATTTATATCGGGCGATATAAAATTGATACGAAGTTTAATTTGAATATTTAAATATGAGTAACACTAATTAGATATTATAGTCTAGTTCTTGTAGCTAAAACATAAGCCATATGATTGTGTGCTTTTTGAGCCAAAATTAACTACATATAGTGTAACTGTGTTGTGTACAAAATGTTAGCGTTAACTTGAAAATTAACGTTAATTTTAATACCGAATTTAAGCATTCATATAAAAATAGTTTTTCAAATCTCTTTTTGTCATCAACCGACTTCCATAAAAGGAGAAAGTTCTCAATTCGTCGGAATCTTTTTTCAAATTTTTTATGTATGTTCCCCGATTATTCTAAGGCGCCTGGACCGATTTGGATATTTGTTTTTTATTTGAAAGAGTAGGCTTCCCAGGTGGTCCCATTTTCATCAGGTCAGGATCTAATGATGGAATCCTGGAGAAACGAGAAAAATATTTTTTACGTTTAAATTATTTCAATCTTGGTTTCGATTAGCGACTCTAAGTATAGCAATTAATAAGTGCGGACAATTTTCAGATTTTTATAAATATTCTCTCCGTTCGATGTTCGTATTTTTATACAAAACAGTATAACAACTGCTATTTACCTTACGTATAACAACTCAAAGCTCCATTTAGAGAGCAGGTACGCGTATGTAATCGCCGCACGTCCCACATAATATTAGGAGGACTCAGTATAAATAGCCCTAACTGAGCTCTAACTGATTTTAATGTGGACTATTCGTCTCGCTAAGCAGCAACTCGTGCGCATTCTATGGGTAACTTACCATAAGTGTTTTGTTACTTTGAACCCCTTGATGACTTTGCAAGAGGTAAAGCACTTTTTGAAATAAATTAACAAGTAATGACTTTTCCGATAATTGCATGTACTATTAAAAAAATTGTCGCTCAAGATTCTACCACCGCTACCTTTAGTACCTACTATTATTAGGTACTAGCGGACGCCCGCGACTTCGTCCGCTTCTTCAATTCACAATCGACAGTTCCTAAATCCCCTCAGTTTAGTTGGGCAGAACCCCTGCAGCATTAGGATTCAGGAGTTGAGTCCCGAAATTTAACGACGTAGTCTTTACTTGGTACCTAAAATAACTATTCATTATAATCGACAGATCCTAAATCTCCACAGTTTAGGGGGGCAGTACCCCTGCAGCATCAAGATTGGACTGCAGGTCCACACGCCATGCCGTTTAGTGATTTAAGAACCAACCAACCAACATACAAACACATTTTCGCATTTAAATTACTGGTAGGGATTCATACGATTATTCTTTACTCTTTACTAAAACGCATTAGTCAGCGTAAGTTATCAATCTACATATTTCCAACGTACAAATATTTTAATAGAATTGTAAATGGAATATAAAACCCTCTTCGTCATGGCTCGGTTAATTAATTAAGCCGACGTGGTATCGTTTTTGAAATGGCCGCTAATCTATCTAAGTACCGACCATTTAGAGCCCACAGAATTGACGATCTTTGCTTTATAAAAACGTAAGGCTGGCTCCACATTTGTATTTTTTGTTTAAATTCCTCTACAAGTTAGCCCTTAAACGTACTTTCAAGTGATAGTAAACTAGTTGATGCCCGCGACTTCGTTCGCGTGGATTGAGGTTTTTTTGGGTTCCCGCGGGAACCCTCTTATTTTCCGGGATAAATGTAATCTATATGCTATTCCAGTCTATAATAATTTATCTCTGTGCCAATTTCAGCTAAATCGGTTCAGTCGTTGCAGCGTGATTGAATAACAAACATCTATACATTCATCCAATCTTTTATAATAGTAGGATGAGATGCAGTCCGAGATGGAAATATACTATCTGGAAGGGTAGTAGTTTACGGGGTATCGTACAGGAACGCTAAATTGCTTGATGGCACGTCTTTTCAGTCAAAGTTACGGGTCACGCCTTCCACCATACCAGAACGGAGAAAATTCAAAAAAATATAAACTCTCTAATTCTCTATTAATAGGAATGGAATGGGAATCATTTAATATCAAATGTGTACCCAGCCTAAAGAATTTTATGGTGATTATTATCTGAGTTAATGGTGATGATGTTCATTTATTTAATTTATCTTTTCGCTTAGTTTTTTTTTAACGGCAATTCTATAAATAATTATATTTATCTTATAAATACTTATTGGTGCGCTTGACTGCGACAGGTATTAGATACTGTAAGTTTAAGTTGAGCTTACTGTAGGCATGAAAAATTATATAAATTCCTTCTACATAGCTTTAGTATCTTATTAATTAGATGATTATATTTATTGGATTTTTATCAGTATTTTTTTTAGGAGGTTTGCACTTGTCGACAATCGGTGATAAGTTCGCGCTGGATCGATGGAGCGCGCTTGGCTAGAAGATGCCTATTACTCTTGCCTTGAAGGTACCCATCTGCTGCGGCAGTTTGATTAGTTAATTTTATATTCGTAGACCACTGAATTTTACTTGTTAAAAACTTTTTTCAAGTTTATAACAATGAATGCTAATGAATCTCTATGTGTATTGATTTATCTGATCTATCTACTGTTACGCTTTCATGCGTAGTTATCACTAGAGTTAGACTTTTAAATATCCTGCGGTAACTCCTTTTTTCCAGGAATAAAGGCATCCTATCATTTTCCAAGGCCTCAACTATATTTTTTTAAAGATATTATAGAGTAGCGCTTGACTGCGATCTCACCTGATGGTAAGTGAAGATGTAACTTAGAATGGTGCACGCTCGCTTAAAAGATGCCTATTCACTCTTGATTTAAAGACACCCACATCATAGTTAGTTTGAAAAATGGAAGCCGGAAGGGCATTCCAAATTTTTGCAGTGCGTATTAGGAACGAGGAAGCAAAGCGCTTAATGCGAGATCGTGGAATATCCGTGCAAAAATCACGTCGTTCGGTTGCTCCATCGCTGCGTGATTAAAGGATAAACCGACAAACCAACGCACTTTCGCATTTTATAATATTAGTACGGATATCAGTATGCATGTAAAATATGTGCAATGTCACAGTCACAGCCCTAGCTAAACAGCATTAAAAATGAGCTGAAAACGGCGCGGGCGCGGCCAATCACACATAGTGGCGGGTGGCGACAGAAATAACCGGCCGCGATTGACGAGATACATACCATTATGGGCTAACGAACATCTCAATTTAGCTAACCACCTGCCTTGCGCTCGCTTTAAATAAACCTACTATTCCTACGGGCGCGTCTCCATTGCCACGTACGACACGTGAACACATCAGCGCAAAAGTAAAAAGGAAATTGGCGCCGAAGTGTCTGTCTACCAAAAAGTGAAGAGAAAAATAGCGCTGAAGTGTCTGCCTACAAAAAGCGAAATGGAAATTTAAAAAAAAAAAGCAAATAAAAAGGATACGCGATAAGCGATAAGGCTACCTCTGAATATTATTGTTCTCACATTCGAGGGTTTCTGGATGAAATCTCTTTCTTAGAGATAAGTTGTCCTTGTGCACGTTCTCTATATGTTTATGTTTTATTATTATATGTTTTCTAGTACTAAATAAATAAATACGAGAAAATGACGATATTTTAAATAGTGAACCGAGTTGTGGGTGCGTCTTCATTGCCACTTATGACACAAAAATAGCGCCGCAGTGTTTGCCTACCAAAAAGTGAAAAGGAAATTTAAAAAAGCTAAAACGGTGCAAAGATCTGAAACTTTAGCGCCCTTAGCTGCTTCAACTGGCGCTTAAATATCACGACTACATTTTGTCATTTAAAATATTACGTTTTACAGTTTACGTATACTAAAAAATCTTTATGAACACTTTTTCATTTTATTTTATACTTTAGAGCTAATCTCGGATGTGAAATAACCGATGCCGTCAAACGACGTCGTTTAATGGAAATAAGTCTGACGGAATTTGGCGAGATGTTAGGATTTTAACCAGTTCTCATATGGAGAAATCTTCACCAACTGGTTTACTTTTCAATAATACTGCCTTGCAAAAATTAATAATGATTTAAAATGGCGTATTGATTATTGCATAATATTTTAGAATGGGTAAGTAAAGGTGTAAGTAATTATTTTTAATTAATATCAACTAATAAATGGCAACCAGATTAGCTTTAATAAATCTGGTCAGCTGTAATTTTATATTTATAGCAGCAATATTGTTATTCATAAAGTAGCAATTAATAGGAGGGTGAAATACTATATTTGTGGAAGGCATTTAGGTAAAGATTTTTGCGTCTGGGTGATTTTAAAAAAAATTCACACAATTCATTTTATTTCTTCTAGCTTTTTGAATATGTAATAGTTGGTAGATAATAATTAATAAATATTTAAATGTAATAACACGTATCCAACTTTTAGCTTCGTGCTCCACTAGAAATTAAAGATACTTTTTTTAGGGATAGGGTAAAGTAAGACAAGAGAAGCTGGAAGAAATTTCTTTTTTTAGAGATAAGCTTCACCTATGTCTACTTCTTTTAATATATGTTTTTGTCTTGTAATTCTTTATATGTACATAAAAAATAAATAAATAAAATTGAATCAGTCTATTAAAGAATTACAAAACAACAATGTGGGCACAGTGTAACACCAGAGAAAGGTCAGATCGTTATTTAAGGCATTTACAGTGCATTTACAAATGTCATCTTAATTACGGAGTCGAATGTCGATTACCTGCAATTTATAAGGACCTTAGCGTAACGAATTGGTAATCTTGCTAAATCAATAGATCTGTGGTAAAAGGCAATGACATAGACAATTTTGTTATAGTTCTTGCAACTCACGAGGGTACGTGACTCATGGTTGTGTGTGTGTCTTATCTGTATAAGTGTGAGCGAGAGCTTGCTTACGCCTAACCGCTCCCACCTACGCTCCGACAAGCACGCACACTTACGTAATGTACATGTACGCGACGTAGCCACAAGTAAAGCTCACGTGCCCTCGTGAATTGAAAGAATTGCTATTAAAAATTAAACATAAAGCTCTATTTCAACTTTTTGTACCTACTGCCACCTTAATCTAAATTCTAAATATATAAAATGAAAAAGTGACTGATTGACTGACTGACTGCTTTAGCACCGCACGCCACTGGACGGATCGGGCTGCATTTCGGCATACAGATAGCTGTTATGACGTAACCCACTAAGAAAAGATTTTTGAAAATTCAAACCCTAAAGGGTTAAAATAGGGGTTTGAAAAATCGAACTATTGTGATTGGAGCCACAGGCAAAAGCTAGTCTTAAATAAAGATTTTAGAACCCAGAAGAAGAAAACCCAGTGATTTTACTTCCTATAAATACACACGCTTAACGAAAGTCACGTCGATATTCTAGAAGTAGCTATACTTGCCTATACAGAAAGCGTCTATGTACCATGTACCATGAAAATGCGGTCGGCACTGCTTATGCAAATCGTATAGGCAATTACTACAAAAGAAATGGTCCCTAGTGCTCACGCGACTTAGGTTCGTGCGATTCCTTTTCGGGTCGGTCTTAAATAAGTCCATTGTCTGTCAGTCTATTGCCCTATTAATTGTACAGCTTTGGGTCATGTGTGAATGTTGTGGCTTTTTGTACCAAATCAATTCGAGTACCGGAAAAATATTTTTTGGGGTTGAATTTTCGAAAATCCTTTCTTAACGGATACCTAAGCCTTAAGAGGCCCGTAAACGGTCAAACATGTTTGTCAAACACGTAAAATTTTTATGTCAAATTTTGCGTTTTTGTTTGAATAAGGTCATCAAACACCAGCGCACACGATCAAACTCCACCCGTTTCCGTTTGCCAAACACGTAGTTTGCTTGACAAACAATGGACAAACATGTAAAAATTTTACGTGTTTGACAAACATGTTTGACCGTTTACGGGTCCCATTAAAAGCTATGTGTATGTCAGAGTTTAGTCCGATCCGTCCAGTGATTCGAGCTGGGTGTTGATAGATCTGTCAGTCAGTCAGTCACCTTCTATATATATATGATAATTGTTATTTTCCCGTTGCCACTTAGATCTAGGTAGGACTGGCTAGATTAAGTTAATAGAAAAATCATCGAGAGAGCTCGTAATATTTTTTTATCAGGCTAAATGTAAACAAAAACAAAATTTGATCATCCCGCTTCCACGTAGTCTCGTCTGTCTTATTTTATTTATATTTTTTAAGCACATATAAAGAATTACGAGAAAAAAAATATTAGAAGTGGACATAGGTTAATCTAATCTCTAAAAAAAGAAATTTCTTCCAGCTTCCTCTTGCCTAACCTTAACTTACCCCTAAATAATAAAAGTGTGTTAATTTTTAGTGGAGCACGAAGTCAGAAGTTGGATACGTGTTATAATTACTTTTGAATTTTATCTGCCAAGTATTACATATTCAAAAGGCTGAAGTAATAAAATTAATTGTTTTTATAGCGCCCAAAACCACAGATAATATATGTACGTACAAATATATTATTATTAATTGATTGCTTGCGTTGTAAAATTACAATTAACGCTCAATCGAATGCATTGAATCAATAGAGTGGTAAGAACCATCGTATGTAATTATCCTCCAAATTTATTGGCTTCCGAACACCTGTTGTGGTAATAAAGCGATTGTAACATGTTACAGCCAATATTTTTTTTCGATTGTAAGCAATAGGGTACCTGCTTTAGCCGTAATTGTAGAGTGTGACCTCTTTGCTTTCAAATAATAATTTATTGTATTTTGTAGATAACGCTACATATTGTAATAATTTTGTTTTCAAAGAGGCGAATATCAGTGCTATCCAGTATTGATTGTCGTCAAGCGCAAACCTATCTCGAATAAAAAAAAAAAGTTATGTGGCGGCTCTTCTCAGAAGAATCTGTGTTCTGATCTGATGGTAGAGTCTTGACTTGTCTTGACTTGCACCTTTGACTTTTATGTGCGTTTAAGCAATTAAATATCACATGCTTTAATGGCTAAGGAATACATCGCGAGGAGATCTGCATACTTGAGAGTTCTCCATTATGTTCTCAAAGGTGTGTGAAGTCCGCCAACGCATTGGGCCAGCGTTGAGGACTTAGTCCTCCATACTGGCCCAATAATCCTACTCTGAGGACGCTCTCAGTGGTGACCCGTTGATGGGTTCCTGATGATGAAGATGATGAAATTCTGATGGACATCCTAAGGTTAATAAACTAGTTAGTATGTAACTAACAAATCTAGAAGTTTTTTGTACATGCCGATTTTACAACATGCCAGTAGCATGTGCAGTATAGTTAATTTTATTAGGAAGTTTATTTACAAGAGGTAGTACCTAAGTCTATTACGCATAATTAATTTTAACAATAATTATCTTTCTCCTTGACATTTGCTTTTAAACACTGAGTTTCATAATTTAATTAATTAAATATATAAAAATCTACCCATATCATTAATAATTGTTATTCATAAGCCTTGGTTTTTGATAAACAATTCATTACAATAGAGATAATGGTTACACGGTAGTTACTTATTGTATTCCATCACGAAAAAAAAATTAAATTTAACTTAAACTTAAATTCTAAAATTCTCATAAATAACTTAAAATCTACTTAATATTTAAGTAAAGAAAGCCCCCCTTAATATTATCATGATTACAAAGTAGCCATAGAAGTATAAAAATAAAATTAATATTGATTAAGAAAACAATATTATAAATGAAAAAGAGATAGTAATTTAAAGAAAGTAAGGAAAGAGAGGATCTTTATTTTCTAATTCATACAGCTAACAGGAAAAGCTTCTTGCAGAAAAATAAAATTGAAACGTTTTTCAAAAATGACTCCATACATTTCATACAAAATTAATAATGTAGGTTTGTCTAAATGCTAGAGTTCCAACTACGAGTATTAAACTATCAAGAAAGATAAGCGTTCTTTACTACTGTTATGATTTATATTAGTACCAAATCACTAAATACACAGCACTCCAAATGCATTTGTCCAAACAAATTACCTACAATTAAAAGCTGCAACTAACATTCGCTCTTTTAAGGTACCATTTCGAAGGTGACCGCACACTACAAACTACAAACTACAGACTGCAGGTTACTGTAGGAAAGTTTTAAAAGTTTCCTTTGAAATACATTCAGAACATAGTGACCACAGAAATATTTCAAGATTGCCTGGGAAACTGGGTGGGGCACGTGTGCCAATACTTTGCAATATATGTAGGTAGTGTATTGGTTTTTAAATGAAAAAAAATCCTGAATATGTTGGATTAGTAAAAATAAATAAAGCCATTTAGCGTTTCGGTACGGAATGCGATGGCGAATAGAAACCGATTAAGGATATGGGTTAAAACCCTGCCATACCCCTTCTAAGGTTAAGGCATCGTCAGTTACCATCAGGTGAGATCGCAGTCAAGGGCTATTTTATCATCGAACGAAAAAATCCTTAGCATAAAATAAAAGATTGAAGGTTATTTTTAAGAAAGAAGACATTTCCTGGGGTATTTTTAAAAATATATATTTTTTTCATTCCAATATATGTATTTACAATGATTCTTATAACAGATCATATGTATTTTTACATTGAAACTCAACAAGATTATTGGGTTAGTAGAGATCGTATTATTCAGCAAGAAAGTAATTCATTTTATAGTTCTTCTTCTTCTCAATCGGTCACTCTTGACAGAGTGGTCGTGGCCGCAAAGATGATGCGACATTAGTCGTCGTCGGTCTCCTTATTCTTGTGTCGCACCGCCTCCCGCGCGATGTTCTTCCACTTTTGGCGGTTTGTGGCATTGCGGGGCATTTTATAGTAGGCTTTATCTATAAGAATTTTTTTAAGGAGCTGATAAACGCCGTATACTCTCCATTGCTTCAAACAACACGGGCGGTGTAGTAATGTTTAGAAATTAATAGGTTTAAGTGAGTGCAATTTTTGTGGCTGCGGAACTATCACTACGAAGACACAGCGTGCGTATATCTTTTAGTTATAGCTTTTATTGGTTATTAAATATACAAAAAAATACCTGCGTACCTACTGTATTTCTAACAAAAAAAAATTTTTTTTCCTGTGTATTATTGCCTGCGGTCTGTGGTTTGCGGTTTGTGGTTTGCAGTCTGCGGTCGCCTTCAGAATCATACCTTTAATCGATAATATTTAAATCGATATGAATAAATACAGGTCATTCGGCTTGTAAATCAACTTTGAAATCGATTTCAACAAGTGGCTATTAATTAAGTTGTTGTTAGATTAGAAATTAGATAGTTGGGCGGTGTTCGCGATAATGTATAGGATCAGGTAGATTATTTTCTTGGAATTCAGATGTAGAGCTTTTGTAATAAAACTATTTTGCAATGGTTATAACATAATTGTTGCAGGTATGTACATGTTACAAATGTAAGTATGGGGTACATTTAATTGCTCTAGGCAATTGTTATTTAAGCCTATGTCGATTGTAAGGAACAAAGTTTATTTACGCTCAGGTAGGAATAATTATTTATTCGCAGATTTTCGCTTATATTATAAAATTATTAAAAAATTTAATTCCATTAGAAGAATTAGAATATATTATATATCCTATTAATTGATTAAACAAACTTCTCAAGTGAAGTTCGATCGATATATATATAAACTACAAAACTGGTGCTAAAAATCGTTTACGTAAATACATTTTAAATACATTTATTGAAGCGCAGTGTTGGCAGACCCGCCACTAGGTGACATCAAACGAGTTGCAGGGAGCCGCTGGATGTAGGCGGCGCAAGACCGAGATCTGTGGCATGCAAGAGACCTTTGTTCGACAGTGGATGTCTATCGGTCGATAAAGAAGAAGAAGAAAAAGGTTTATTTATTTTTTAAATAGATTTTTTCATTACAGTATTAAACAATTATATAGACAGAGTTCGTAATAGTTTCGTAATAGGCATAGTACAATTCGATTGTAACTTACCTATAACTTAATGAACAGGCTACTAAGGTCACTTAAAAATCGCAATCACCATCAAAATATCCAATAAATCATTCCTATCGGTCTAAATTGCCTGTCAACGCACCACAAACAAAAATGACGGTAGAAACGTGAATGAAATATGATATTTCTTTTCATTTATCCACCTATCAATAATTATTATGGCGGACGTCGATTGAGTCATCAATTTCGATTTTGTAATCGTCAGGTCAGTCAATCCAATCAAATATGACCACTGAATTATGACAAGGCTCTTATTTACCTTCGACGATATTTTATATTGATTAAATTATGGAATATAATGAAATTGATGTAGTAATGTTGTACGGTTGTGAGACGTGGACGGTCAAAGGTAATGCTCACAAAAAACTACAAGCCTTCGATATATTATTATGGTGTTACTTAACGTAACGGGTATGAATAAGTTCAGGCCGAAAACTCAAAAATAAGAAACTAGACCTTAGTAGACAGAAGAGTAGAAAAGTTGTTATTTGGGATGAAAGTACTCGAACATAATTTTTTTTTTTAATGGCAAATGGCTTGAGGACAAGTTGAGTCTAAAAACTTCTCAAAAATAAGAAACTGCAGGTGACGATTGCAGTCACCTGTGGTTGGTCGTTACTCTCTCGCTATTGGCTTTTAAATGCATTGTTGCAGCAAACATGCCAATTATTCATATTCCGTAATCGGACTTGCTGAAAATGAGTACTTAATTCAATCATATAGATGTCAAGTAATTCAGTCAATTGTCTTAAATTTATTCAATGTAGATCTATGACTTTACTTATTTGATATTTGTTTTTATGAAGTTGAATTTTGTTTCCTTTCCTTTTTTTGTGAAATTTATTAAAATGTAACTCATTGAAAAGAAATAAAAGTGAAGTTATTTATTATCTACCTACTCTAAGATTACCTACCATAAAATATAAGATTATCCATTAGGTACTAAAGATTTTTTTTAATATTAATTGCCTAATCAATTTAAAAAGTTAAGTCCAGCCTTAGTTAACTATTTAACAATGAATAAAGTTCACATTTTTTCAAACCATTGTATGAAACAGAATGCCTTCATATGTAAACAAAAGGCGTCATAACGACCTCTTATTAATTGTTAAGAGTGATTCTATAAAACAATTGAAAGTGAGAACCGGCGTTTCGTATAAGGTCATGTCATACACGGTAATGGCGATTGATGTTATTGTACAACATATTCTGATATGACCTTGTATTGTTGCGGTGTTAGTCACTAAACGGTTATCGAATTTCGGGTACTTAATATACTCGTGATTGACGGATCTACATGCTCATAAAAAGTATAGTTCTTGGAATTCACGACGGCGCGTGGCTGATGGTTGTGTATGTGTCGTATCTGTATAAGTGTGAGCGAGAGCTTAGTCGTGCCTGACCGCTCCCACCTAAGCTTGTGACAGGCACGCACACTTACGCAATGTGCACGTACACGACGTAACCACAAGTAAAGCTCACGTACCCTCGTGAATTGCAAGAACCTAAAATTAAAATAACGTTATCTCCGAAGAAAAACCAGCCGCAAAGTTTAAAAACTTTGTTTGTTCGGGATAGTTATCTAAATATATAAAAGGCAAAGGTGACTGACTGACTGACTGACTGATCTATCAACGCACAGCTCTAACCGCTGGATTGATCGAGCTGAAATTTGGCATACAGATAGCTGTTATGATTTGGGCATCCGCTAAGAAAGAATTTTTGAAAATTAAACCCCTAAGAGGGTAAAATAGGGGTTTGAAAAATAGAATTTAACGTGAGCGAAGCCGCGGGCAAAAGCTAGTATAAAAATAAATCCGTTAATTATATTGCGAGACGCCTTGTGTTTAAAAAACAGCGATTATACTCTGTTGGTTAAAACTTCAGCCTCTTAGTAGAGTTCAAGGTTTGAATCTCAGACCTATAAATAACAGAAACATCACTTGCACTGAGAGAAAACTCATACATATAAGTGAGATGGCGATGGGTTAAGATGGTGATTTGAGAGACGAAAAGTTGCAGTACTGTAGTATTGAATTGAATCTACTCGTACCGAGGTATAATGTATATGAATAAGTTATGCAGGCACGCATATTTCCTTAAATTATCCTATCTTCAATGCAAACAAGTTAAGCACTTTAAGATAATAAACTTGTAATATAAAGTTTATGTTTGCGAGCATTTACGATTATTTCCTAAAATATTTATCTGGAACTTCTCAAGATAACACAACGGCCTGTTAGAATAAGCAATGGACCAATAACAGATACAGAGAGACTGTTTATTTTATTTGATAATTCTATTAAATTCAATTATATCTACATGCAGAATTTGTAGTATAATTTGTAATATATTATACGCAAAACATCGGTCAACATCGGCCAATTTATCTTTTTACACAATTTTGACATAATAATTTATTTTGTATCGAGTGGTGATTTGTTAGTTATTTTACATATTACGTAAGTAGTCTATAATTTCATCTTACTCACTTTCAAGGGAATCTGGAAGTTTCTTTCTTAGAGATAAGCCTCACTTGTGTCCACTTCTTCTAATAATATTTTCTGATAACTGTTTAAATGTGTACATAAATAAAAATAAATCAATAAATAAGTATATCCAATTTTCCGCAGGCAGTCGGGTCAGTTCTTAAACTTTTTTCTTATTTAAAAATCTTTGAATAAGATGAACAAGGCCTTATAATTGAATTGAGTATTTGAGAATCTAAGTCATACTACCCTCACACCTAATTTCACTCCTGTTACCAATGGTTGCCTGGTTAGAGATTGCTCTGTTAGCAATAATAATAGCCTTTGCATGCGCAGTTTTAAGACGTATTCAATTTTTTTTCTTTTTTGTGTTTTTATCTATCTATCTATCTAGTTTTAAAAAACTCAAATGAAGACATAACAAGCTCTACAAAGCAATTTTATTTCCATCAAAA
This sequence comes from Hipparchia sbordonii, assembly GCA_038048805.1. Classification (NCBI taxonomy): domain Eukaryota; kingdom Metazoa; phylum Arthropoda; class Insecta; order Lepidoptera; family Nymphalidae; genus Hipparchia; species Hipparchia sbordonii. The sequence goes on along the minus strand of CM076114.1, from coordinate 4,486,511 downwards.
CACAATAGGGCAAAACAATACTCCGTCCCACGGAGATTCGATTCAGTTATTGTTGTAAAATTACAATCGATTCTATAATCGATACGAAAATAATTATTTCCGACCTTACCGTGGTAGTTAATCGGTGAATAGTGGGGAATTAATTTAATTAATATTGTTGCAAAGCCGTTAGCGATTACATAAAGGCTACCGAAAACATGAGCAGATAGATACCATAAGATAACCGAGGTCACATTAGTGATTGGATTATATTTACTGCTGTAAAAATATGATGTGTGTGTGAATCGTCTCTACAATCAGACCTGAGAGCTGTGAGTTAGATCCAGGCTGGCCTCGTAATTTTTGAAATGAAAACTTCTTTAATTATTGAGCGATTTTTGTTAAGGGAAAAGCTTATGGGTCTGCGTCGCCGATATGGTAATGTTAACAGTAAATCATAGTATATATATAAAACGAATCTCAACTTCAATCAATCTCCAAGTCCTCATCCATACAAAATATCGTTGGTGATTGAAGAACAAACAAAAAAACACACTTTTGTATTTATAATATTAGTAAGAATTTCATTTAAGTATAGGTAAAACTAAAAAAAATATTTTATACTAGATGAAGCCCGTGACCTTGTCCGCGTGGATTAATGTTTTTTGATTGCCACGGGAACTCTTGATTTTCCGGGATAAAATTGCCTTTATTAATTCTAAGTATGAGCTATCTCCATTCTAATCTAAATCGAATCTAATCCAAATCCAGCCAAATAGTTTCATCAATTTCAATTCATTGTGGCGTGTAGGAGTACCAAACATCCGTACATTTTTTCAAAAATATTTTTAGCGAGCAAACGAGCAGGCGTGTCACCTGATGTTAAGTGATTACCGCCGCCCCTGAGTCACCACCAAGGCATTGCCGGCTTTTTAGGAATTTGTCGGTCCATACATCCATACTGCCATCCATCCTCAGAAATTCTCGCATTTATGTATAATTTCAGTAGGATGTCGGCAAAATAAAATATGAGCATCTACTCGTACTAGTTGTATAGTATACCTGCAGTATTTATCGAAAGTATTCAATTGTAAAGCAGCTATATTGTGAGTTAAGGCAATAAATCTTTTATGCGGACGTACGCAAGCGCACAGTAGGTAGGTACAGTACACCTACCTTGACCCAGTACATGTGACCCAATAATAGTTACGTTTGAGCCTCTACTATTCTATAGATTGTAGATTGCAGTAGTAATATGTTCGTCATATTCGTACGAGTATATAATATTAACTTTTGCCCGCACCTTCTTCTCTTCATCTCAGAGGAGGCTTAGGCCATAGACTACCATGTTGACTTTATGCAAATAGGTAGACTTCACACATCTAAGGCCCATGTTACAATATACTATGTATAGGGATCTTATGGTGTACCATAGATTATCATCCTAGGAAATATATATGATGATCTATATAGAACTAGCTTTTGCCCCCGCGACTTCGTCCGCGTGGAATTAGATTTTGGGGTGGAATTTTCAAAAACTGTGACACACGTACTTCTTTATTTTTAACTGAAAGTTCAAATACCAACTTTGATGGAAACAGTTAGAAAAATGACGAACTTTCATATAAACTTCCATCCCCTATTTAAACCCCTTAGGGGTGGAATTTCCAATAATCCTTTCTTAGTGTGCGCCTACGTCATAAAAGGAACCAACTGTAAAAATTTCAAGTGTCTAACTTCAGTAGTTTAGGCTGTGCGTTGATATCTCAGTCAGTCAGTCAGTCAGTCAGGACTTTGAATTTTATATATATAGATAAAATCTATGGTACGACATAAGATCCCTTATATAGTATAGTGTAATAAGTATGTGCCTACGAACAGTATGAAAGGCGGTTAGGTTTCCTTACAGTGGTTTTTTTTTATTGTATAGTATGTTGATGTATATCTCATCTGATGGTAAGTGAAGATGCAGCCTAACATGGTGTGCGCTAGCCTGGAAGATGCCTATTCACTCTTGATTTAAAGACAACCACATTATAGTTAGTTGGAAAAACGGAAGCCGGAAGGGAATTTTCCGCTGTCGGTTTACAGTTTTAAACTTTTTTCGTGTTTTATTTCGGTACGGAACCCCAAAAAGGTAATTTCTATCCAGCCCGAGTTTTCTACTCAAATACATGTAAGATATCTATCCACCTGTCGTTAGCTCCTCGTAGGCAGCTAAGCAAGTAATTTCAGGCTGGTTTAAAATTCAAATTTATGCTAATGTGACAACAGCGCCATGCACTCTAATTGGATTAACGTATGTGAACACTATGTATATGCATATTGGGTGTTAACTCGCTGATTAATATAAACTATTGGACTAACTTGCTACCGAGGGATTAGATATAGGTATAGGGATTCTGACAACCTCTTTGGCGCAGTGGTGAGCGCTGTGGTCTTATAACTGGGAGGTTTCGGGTTCGATTCCCGTCGCTTACCGTCAGGTGAGATCGCAGTCAAGGACTATGTTACCATCGAATAAAAAAAAACATTAGATTTTCTCAAATATAACTAAATGGCAAATTAGTGTATGTAGGTAGTTACCTACCTCCTGTATATTTTAGCGGCGGAAAGCTTTGACGGGCGAGATACGAATCTATTCCACTCATCAATACAAATCCAAGACACCGAATCCATTTACAAGTTGCACAAGCTGACGGGCTACCAGTTTTTACACGGCGCGATAGCCATCTGACCTCTGCAAGTCTTGGATGAATCAGTGGCGTATAGGTTAGAATAATTTTCCATATAAACAGGTTATTATCATAATATCACATGTTATACTAGCTTTTGTCCGCAGCTTCGCTTACGTTAAGTTCGGTTCTTCAAACCCCTATTTTACCCCCTGGGGGTTTATTGTTTGTAAAAAAATAAAACTGTTTCTATGATGGACAAAAGGTAGGTAAGTACTCATTTTTAATCGCTGAAACGATTGTGGTAAAACTTAGCAGACTAAATACAATTTTTTTTATGTAGTCCACAAAACTGACTACAATTGCTTAAATTGGATTAATAAAATGGGTTTAGGAAACAATATAAAATAAGAATAGGGTACTTTTTTTATGTAGTCCACAAAACTGACTACAATTGCTTAAATTGGATTAATAAAGTGGGTTTAGGAAACAATATAAAACTAGTGGTTCGCCCCGAACTGAGACCTCGCGATATCCCATAATTCCCAAAAGTTTTAATTATATATTGTAATAATTAACTTTTAACATTAGACGCAATAAAAAAAATAATAGTTGACATAAAACTGTTTTACTGACACAGCGCCATCTATAGTGAAGCATTATAGTGAAGCATTATAGTGAAGCTATTAGCTTCACAATAATGCTAATAGATGGCGCATTAAAATTAAATAATTTCGTTTCTTTATAACATTTATCTAATTTTAGTATTTGTTGTTCAAGTACAGGATATAACTGAATTTTCAACCAAGTTTCACGTTCTAATATTCAGTAATTCTTGACATATGGCTCAAATTAAAATCTCCACTTTGAAACCCCCTCATTTGGTCAATTTTTAGGGAAAAATTAAAAAAAATATATTTTTGTACTCTGTTCAAAGTCGTCTTTAAAAAGATATATCGCAAGTCTATGTAGAGCAACAAACAAGATTTTACTTCAAATACGCTTCTATGAGAGCCCCCTTGAAATAAAGCTTTTTATATTTTTTTATACAATGTTCGGCTGAAGGCCATCAGTTTACATATTATATTTAAATTTGAAGTAATTACGTTCAGTAATTCAGAAGTTATAGGGCTCTGACAGACATTTAGACGAACACACTTCTCTGTCTAGTAGGCAAGCGCCCTAGTTGACTCAGAGAACTTCGCTTCGCTCGTTCAATAAGAATAGGTTACTTTATTTCCCGCAAAATCAAAGAATTCCCACGGGATTCGAAGGATACGAAGTCGCCGGCATCAACTTACTAGTTAGGTACTTCTAAAAAATGAATGTTATTAAAGTTTCATAAGAAAATCTGACCACCATTTCTCCACACTAATACAATATTCATATCTTAACACTTCAAAAGTAAATCAGGGTGTACCACTAAATGGTACAAGCATTTCTAGGTAATGCATCAATTAATCAGAACTAGTAAGTGATCACTTAGCGTCCGTATCTTTTCATACGTCCCTGCGACCTAAGTAGCGCTTATTTTATGAGAAGATGTTTTATATGAGCGATAAAGGTGTGTATGCGTAATTTACTGATTTTATTACTCTTCATGCGTCAACGTGTAATATGGTCTACGTTGGATATTTAAACGAATACAAATTACGGATTAACGAATGATAGTTACCTATTTAAACTTTTGATTGGTAGGTAGAAATGATAGTTACCCATTTAAACTTTTGACTTGTAAGTAGAGCATATTAAGAAATGTTAGTCAACTATTTAAACTTTTGACTGGTAAATAGAGCATATTAAGAAATGATAGTTACCTACTTAAACTTTTGACTGGTAGGTACATATTAAGAAATGATAGTTACCTATTTAAACTTTTGATTGGTAAGTAGAGCATATTAAGAAATGATAGTTACTTACTTAAACTTTTGACTGGTAGGTACCTACTTATTAAGAAATGATAGTTACCTATTTAAACTTTTGACTGGTAGGTAAGTACATATTAAGAAACGATAGTTATTATATTTAAACTTTTGACTGGTAAGTAGAGCATGTTAAGAAATGATAGTTACCTATTTATACTTTTGACTGGTAGGTACATATTAAGAAATGATAGGTACCTATTTAAATTTTTGATTGGTAGGTAAGTATATATTAAGAAACGATGGTTACCTATTTAAACTTTTGACTGGTAAGTAGAGCATATTAAGAAATGATAGTTACCTATTTAAACTTTTGACTGGTAGGTAAGTAATGAAAACTATTTCAACTCTTGATTGGTACATATTGAGGAATGACAGTTACTATTTTTTTTTAAATATTAGCCAAGCTGAAATTGAATATCCTCTTATGCCCTCCAAATAAGCAGAAAGCTTGTGCTAGGAGTGACAATAGTGCAACGGGTGGGGAACGAAACGTCGACCTTTCAGATTTCAGTCCACACCTTTAACCGTTGGGTTATTAAGGCTTACTAAATACTAACTAGCAATATCGATCCTAATTGATAAAAGCCGGCAACGCATTGGTGGTGCCTCTGGTACTACAAGTGGTCATGGGTGGCGGTAATCATCTAACATCATGTGACCCACCTACTCGTTTACCCGCTATTCATATATAAAAAAAAAACATTAAAATAATTAAGTGACATTGTCACTTAATAATGTAATGTCATGTAACATAATATGAAATCCAATTAATAAATCACTTATGACATATGAAACTTGATGTTTATAAAAAAAAGTAGCTTTTTGCCCGCGACATCGTCGTTCTTCGTTCGATGTTACATAACTGAATCTATATACTTATTATATTATACTATTCCAGTCTATAATCTATATCTGTGCCGAATTTCAGCCAAATCGGTTTAGTCGTTGCAGCGTGATTGAGTAACAAACATCCATATATACAAACTTTCGCATTTATAATATTAATAGGATTAGAAAAGACTTTTGGTGCTACAAATGTTCATGGGCGGCGGTAATCGCTTAATACAGGTGACCCGCCTGCTCGTTTGCTCGCTTAAAAATAAAATGAAAGAATGCAAATAATCCAAGTGAAACTATGTTAACTACAGCAAGGAATGCATAAAAGTGAGCAAAAAGCTCTTGCGCAACGTTTCAAGCCGTGGCAAATTCATAAAATCCAACAAACATACTATTGAAACGTCGAAGAATGATGGCCGCACATTACCGATCCGGTTGCGAATAATTAGGCTGAAGATTCGCTAGTTCCCAGGCCGGTATGTAAAAATTGTTGAGAAAATACCATACGTGCGTGATCGCTAATTCGAGGGCCGGCTGCTACTTCAGCGTTTAGGTAATACCTGGGAACTTACCCGTTTAATTGTACGTCATTGATTGCGGGGTGCGGTACTGGATACCATTTTCGTAGACTTTTTATTATTTTTAGAGTATTTAGGCTTAATTTAATAGGTACTTTGGTACCTGCCTGCAGACCGCATCACTCTATTATTTTGCTACCTTTACAATTACATTTAATAAGTTTTTTGTTAATTAGGTTAAGAATCTACTATATGTTTCACGCACCACTTCTCTGGTGATGACCTTTTGACCAGGTTTACTAATCTGGCTAAAGCTCGCTATTCATCAAAGTGGGGCCATATATTGTACCGACTTTGGTCAACTTACTACACATTGGTGTAGTTCGTATCTAAGAACTTAACAAAGAACTATATTTAATAAATTTTTAGTCTAAGCTTAGAACTTAATAACTTAGTATCTAATACTAAGTTAATGTCGTCTAGTAGTCGCATGCGTGAGGCCCGGTCTATAGGCAGCTGACTTGTGGAGTAGGTATAATACCGTGAAGGTAAGTTACCATCCGTTGTCGAATATACGGACGGACGTGAGTACTCCTCCACGACGTGCATCTCTAGCATGACGTCATTCCCCACGAACCTCCGAGCTCCGAAGATAAACCGCAGAATTAAGTTAAATAACCTTACCTTTCTAAGTTAACCGATTAAGCACCAGTTAGCGCGGTTTCCTTCAAGCCCAATTTAACGGATTAGCACAAGGCCGCCTTTCGTACCACCAAAAATATCCACATGCACGCTACCATCAAAATACAGCCTTGAACCGGGCGCACCGAAAATCGATAATTACGCAACAAAATCGATGTTCTCACGATTCCGAGTACAGTTATCCTTAATGCCGGCTTAAACAATGGTTTCGCTTTTGATAGGAAAATTAGAGAAAATTAGCGAGTTGGACCGGCTACCGACTGATGGTTATTGGCACTAATGGTGCCCGCCGGGACTCGAACCTGGGAGAGCGGTGTCACGCCCGCGCCGCACGCCACTGACCGCCGGGGGTTCACATGGGTTTGGATCCGCGCGTTTTTAGACAGTATAATGTGGATATGACAGTGTTTATTTTATGTAACTTCTTTTTATTTCTTTTGAATTTAGTTCCACACACCACTTTTTATATTACCTTTCTCTTATTTATCTTTCGATAATACGAAATTATTATTGGATACAATTTTACCTACTTTGGATATTAATTACTAGCGCTTTAATTACCCGCGGCTTTTATCGCGAGGCTCAAGAGAAAGAACACTTTGCACTTTGTAGGTATAGTTTGAACTTGTCAGTTAATTATATCAAACAGAATTAAAATTAGTACCTACTTACACTAATTTTTTTCTACACTTTCTAGTACGTACCTAGTATTATATACAAAAACTTTACATACAATTCTAAGTTTCTACGACACTTCTAGGGCTACTAGGTTTATATTCCATTTGAATCTAGTAACTACGATATAAGTTGCATTACGAGTCTCAATAAATCTTGCACCGTGTAATGGCAGTTTGCATATGATTTGTTCTTTGGACGTATAGACGTTAGGAATTGAAGAATTTAACGCAGTATATTATTTATCACTACGTAACAAATCCGAACTTGTTATAAAATATCTCTATAATATCTCCCGCGCAGATGGCTTATTTCTGTGGTGATTGGTCGCCGTGGCCGGATTAGGTCGGGAGGACATTATTATTATTAAGTCGAGCTAAGTTAAAATCTCCTTATTTCTGATTTGATCTCGCAGGGATACTCCGAGCATAGCTCTCTCCATCGCCCGCTGAGTGATCCTGAGCCTTCTTATGAGGCCCATAGTTAGCGACCATGTTTCGGATCCATAAGTCATCACTGGCAACACGCACTGTTCGAAGACTTTAGTCTTCAGGCACTTAGGAATTTTGGACGAGAAGACATCTCTAAGCTTCCCGAACGCTGCCCAGCCGTAGGAGTCCGTAGAACCAAAGTCACCGACATAGCTCAGCGAGTCGCGAAACTGATGTGGAAATGGGCGGGGCACATAGTTCGAAGAGCTGATGGTCGATGGGGTCCCAAGGTGCTGGAGTGGCGACCCCGCATCGGGAAGCGCAGTGTTGGCAGACCCCCCACTAGGTGGACCGACGACATCAAACGAGTCGCAGGGAGTCGCTGGATTCAGTCGGCGCAAGACCGACTTCTGTGGAGGTCCATGCAAGAGACTTATGTCCAGCAGTGGAAGTCTATAAGTTGAAGAAGAAGAAGAAGAAGTTAAAATCTTATCCACGCTATCCTCGCATCGTTTCGGGATGACTACCGTCCGCGCGAGTACAGGCCGGGCCTCGATAAGCGACGATCGTGGGAATCGCAGTTTGCATATCATTTGCAAACTTTGCTCACCGATCGTAACAATACTGATTGTCTTTGTAACCGGTTTTGTTTAGGGTTTTTTTTTGTTTTGATCTCTCGTCTTTCTTTTTTGAAATACCTATGGGGATTACCTCGACCATCGACTGTTGTTGACTATGGCCTAAACCCTGCTCATTGGAGAGGAGACCTGTGCTTAGTTTTGGGCCGGAGATGGGTGTAATGAATGAATGATTGACCTAGCCCGCACTGCGAAAAAAAGTTTTTGCTCGATCTTAAGGAGGAGTTTGCGTACATCGGGTGCTTTTCGGAACATATTGTGCCTAAGTCGATCCAAATAAAATCGAAATAGATTGGTCCTTAATCTCCAAATCAACGAAATTGATTTTGTTCAAAATTTCTATTTTTAGTACTATAAATACCCACTCTTTTCGGAAAGACAGGGTGTCTTTATCTTATTAACAGCAGGTGGTAAGTCTTGTACGATGGTACGAAACCCTCCGTGTGCGGGTCCGACTCGCACTTGACTGTTTTTTATTCACACTTGCAACGCTACACCATCTGAGTGCAATTCTTTGCGGTGCAGTAAAGGGCCGTGTGGCATAACTCGAGGCAGAAACATTTAATGTTATTTAATATCATTAGAATTCATATGCACGTAAAATGAAGTTTATGATGCGTTGATGTGTAACCTTTGCATCCTTCTGCAATACGGCTGTGGCAGCTACTTACCCTAACAAACCGTGGATAAATTAATCTCTAACACGCATGGAGGGCTGTCAGCGCGTCTGCCTCCACTTCGTTACCTTGATCTCTTTTGATGTACTGTGTTATGTACATACCTATGATGTTTATAAGTAGGTAGATACATTTTTTTAAGGAAACATACAGTGTTATAAAAAATTTAAAAACCTCAATCCACGCGAATGCAACAATCCATTAACTAGTTGCATATAAGCTGTGATAGCCTAGTAGTTAGGACTGCGGTTTACTATTAGGTGTGGGAAGGGCAGGGGTGTGTTAAGGTGTAAGAAGTCTACCAATTTGCATTGGGCTAATTATGGCTTATGAGGCCTTTAACTGAGTTGCTGATTTAACGACACCTTCTAGTTTCAAAGTGGGCTCAAAAATTTCACTAACTGAAACGGTAATTGGTTTATTTTTGAAGCCTCAATAGCCCAACGGTTAAAGGTAGTTGGCTAATATTCTTTTAAAATAAAAACTTCATTTGTATGACGCTCGAGTGAAACTTTTTCAAACTATATTAAAGATCATCAAGATAAAATCGAAAATAAATAGTTTACAATTTCCTAAAAGGAATTTATTTAACTTTAGACCATCTCTACCGATCGGTGCTATATTTTGTCTGAAGCGTGGTGAGCCGTTAGGAACTAAAAACTGTAAAGCAAATCGATTGTTAGCTACATTGTTGAGACAGGTCCGTAGGATTTATTTACTAGTTTACAGTACAACATTATTTCTCAAGAAACCGTCTAAGTGTTGATCTTCCTTGGCGATAAGCCCTAATGCTGGTATAACCTATGGTCTTTTAATACAGCGTGTCGAACCATCGGATATCGTAATGGTGGATATTAGAAGCGTTGTAATTGTACGATAGTTGTTATTAAAGTTGGTTACTAGATGTATTTGAATAGCTGACGCATAGATATATTTCATGCCTATTTCAAATGTTTATAATTTGCCACTATTAATCCACGCGTCCATATAAAATAAGACCTTCCATGGATTCACCTCTGAACGGTTCTTGAGGCGTGGAGTTCGAATCGGGCGAGGGATAAAGGATGCCTTTGATCCCCGAAAATCAAAGTAGTCTTACAGGATTTATAAAAAAAAAAACCTAACTCAAGCGAACAAAGTTGCTAGCATTCTCTAGAAATAAGAAAAACTATGTTTATGCCTCTAGTGGCATAAACATATCTCCTATCCTCCTAAGGATAGATTACTCATTAGTTACGACTAAAAAAAAAGTCAAATAATTTTTAAGTAGGTACCTAGTTAACTAATTTAATTTGAATTTTGAAATTACGAACTGAAGTGACTGAATAGTCAGATGTTTTAAGTTTGGTGCAAATGAATTTTACCTAGATCTGAATCTATGATACAGCGTTGAAGAAAAAGTATCAATATTTACGCGAAGACTATCGTAATAGCTGTACCTGCCTTATTGATCTGTCGATCGACACAGTCACGAACTCTTTGATAAATTGAGAGTTATTGAAAAGGCTTTGTACCTACGTCCAATGTTTTAGCTTTTAGTTTTTTTTATAACTGTAGCTTCAATAGTGCGAAAATGGTTTCTCATAAGAGGGAGATGGAGAATTTTTCTATCCCTTTTCCGTCCATACCTACTAATTCACAGATTTACGCATTGTAAACCTGAAAAGTTACTAGTACGCTAGGGCTTACAAACAAAATAATTAAAAGCCATTTAGTGATCTCTATAGTTAATGTATGATTAACATTTGATTTGTTGACCCTATACAAATGACAAATTTAAAGCGCCACATTTGACATACGATTGTCTCTGGAACTAATAATATTGCAAATGGCGCACCGACCTCTATAATTAATCTATGAAATCATACAACAACAACAATGAAATCATAGATTATTTAATTATAGAGGTCGATTTGCAATATTACTTTTTAGTTCCAGAGACACTCGTATGTCAATTGTGGTGCTTTAAATTGATCCAGTTTTAACCATAGCTAAATTATAGAGTACAGTGAAGTCATCACAAACCTTGTTGAAAATAATTGGATTTTCTGACGTAAACACACACGAGGGCCATGAGCTGCAGCTGCGAGAGGCGTTGTCGCGTGGACGGCGGCAGCGGCAGCAGGTCCCGAAGATTGGCGATCTCTGCGTTGATGAGGTCGCGCCGGAGTTTTGAAGCGCCTTTCGTTGATTTGCCTTGGTCGAACCTGGGGACAGAGATAAGTAACCTTTTCATACCAATGGAGAAATTTCATGGTGTTGATATTAGTTACTATCTTTTGCCCGCGACTTCACCCGCGTGGAGTTAAGTTTTTGCTAATTCACGGGGATATTTTGATTTTCCAGAATAATAGACTATGTCACTGTGCAGACCCTCAACTATACCTATGCATAAAATGACGTCAATCGGTTCTGTTGCTGTCTGATTGAAGGACAAACCAATGACATATGATAAAAATATACACACCATATTCACGCCCATTCCTACAAACAACTTTTGGGCATTCTTGAGGTATAGTTGAGGAGTCACGAGCCTGGATGTTTCATTTTCCTATCGTGTAAATGAGCGATAATCGTCAAAGCAGAGTCAAAACTGTCCTCTGGAAAGAATCTGACAACGATAGAGTTTTCTTGTAAAATGTGCTAAATAGAAGGCCTTGCAACAAGGGAATATAATGCAAAGAGAGATCCGGATCAAGAACCATGGATCCCATGACATAATAGCGACCGGAATAGGTATAAAAGGTAAGGTTCAAGTTGTTGGAATGCGGCTGATTAGTATTGCAAATTTTTGCTATCTTGGATATCTATAAATGGAATACGTCATCTTTATAGACGGAGACTGTTTCGGTCTGGGTTATAGTTGTTGTGAGAATACCATGTTTGTTTTTTGCTTGGGTATAGTTGAGTGACATAGACTACCTTTTATGTCAGGAAAACAGAGAATTCTAGCCGGATTTTTCAAACCTATCTCCACGTGGATGAAGTCGCGGTCATCCGCTAGTAAGCAATAAAAAAGAAATTACGTGAAAAGTAAAAAAAGTTATAAACATATATTATGAGCATAACTAAATCCAATTAACCCGAAGAACGAGTAAATCTTGATCTTCTAAATCAAGAGGCGCCAGTTGGTGGATGTAGGTGGGTTATATATATACTGTTAGGTATCATATATATTACATTAAAGAAAAAACAAAAAACTGTAAAACATTAAGTTTATTCTACTAATCCTAACCTAATGCTAATGTGTGTTTTTTGTTGAAACACGCAGCAAAAACACTTTGAAAGGACGTGAATACGTGATTTTTTTATATTAGTATAGTTGAGGACATGGAGAGTGGCATAGACTTTTTATCTCTTAAAAAGAAGGAGTTCCCAAGGGGATTTAAAAAAACCTAAATTCCATGCAGACGAAGTCGGGATCAAAAAGCTAGTAGGAATAAATAAAACACGATTTTATGTAAATGAAAACAAAAGTGTCGTATTCATTTGATATGCGTCAATTTGTCAATTTGTCGAGGATGTAGAGATCCGAGACAGTGCATCGATTAAATCTATCGACGTATCGATTATTTACGGATAATGTATTAATTTTAGACAGATTCACCATTTACGAAGAGATTTATTAACCATCCATATTGATTCTAATGGAAGCCCATTACATTTATTTGGACGTTTTTATGATTTTTCACTGTTTATGAGTGTGAACGATTAACGTGAATAGCATCAACTCGAAGAAATTATGCTTTTATCATGTTAATAATGCTATTTTTATACAGACGTGTGGTTTTATTAGCTCTTAAATAACATAAGTTTGAACTTAATATCGTGAAAGTAATATTTAAATGATTGTCTAGACGGGGTTTATCATTTTTAACCGACTTCCAAAAAAGGAGGAGGTTCTCAATTCGTTGGAATTTTTTATAAATGTTCTCCGATTACTCGAAGACGCCTGGACCGATTTAGAAAATTCTTTTTTTGTTTGAAAGGGTAAACTTTCCAGGTCATCAAATCAGGATCTGATGAGGAGATCCTGGAGGAATCAAAGGAAACTCTTCAAATTTTATAGGCATAATTGATATACTTTGTAGTGGCGTTTGAAGTCGCTTTTGCAAGAAGAATTTTTAAGTTTATATCATTGCTATCCCATTGGAATAAACTTTCATTTACTTACTTGAAACAAGGTCCTAAGCTTCAATTCTGGAGAACTAGTCAGAACTGCATAATGTGCTCAAAAGACTGCTTAATAATTTACAGAATCGAAATCTTCTTTCTTTATAGTTGTTAAGTATTTCAACTAAAAATAAATAGGCACTTAGTTGATCGATAAAAAAACTGCCCAAATTGCCAAATTAAACTGCTGTTCTTAAAACGTTTTCATCCAATTGGTTTCCTGTTTATTTTACATCATTAAATTTATTTCAAATCGACCGATTGCATTATTATTATTATTTTAATTCCTTTTAAAATACAATTCTTTATTTTTCAAATATTAAAAAAAACCTTGGTCGGTAATTGAAATGAGATAAAACACTCAATATGGCAATTGTCTAAAGGTCAATTTGTGTGAAGCATTTTATTTTGTAATTTGATTGAGCAGTTAAAAGTTTAATATGTAGACATTGAACTCAAGCTTTACCTCACTTAAAAGCTTTTGGTACGTCTAATAATTACATACGTTCGACTCAGTGTCAAGATGTTGATGTGTAGTGTTATCATATCTATAGTTAATCAATGTTTAAAACAATGTTTATTCCTATACAAATGATATCTTAATTATGGATCTTTGAAGCGCCACATTTGACATACGATTGTCTCTGGAACTAATAATATTGCAAATGGCACTCATGTGCACTAAGTAGACTTACCTACGTATTTGTAAATTATTGAGTCGGTCAGTTTTTTACATCTATTTAAAGTGGGAGCCAAGGTTTGAAAAAAAAATTAAATGATCAATAGTTTCTACGAATTCATTAAAGGTTTACCTTCACTGAACATGTTACGCCGTTATCCTTATTAATATACGTATTATAAACGCGAAAGTCTGTTTATTTGTTGGTTGAGTTTCAGCTTTAGCATTAAAAAAATTATGTTAACAGATAAATAAATGTATAATTATCATTAATTTATCTTAAAGGTAATCCTGTGGCAATCCCACCAAACTAGGTATTTTTTTTATTCGATGACAATATAGTCCTTGACTGCGATCTCACCTGATGGTAAGTGATGATGCAGTCTAAGATGGTAGCGGACTAACTTGGAAGGGATATGGCAGTGTACATTCAAACCATGCACGCCATCGTGCCGGAAAACTAAATCGCTTGGCGGCACGTCTTTGATAGTAGGGTGGTAACTAGCCGTGCCTAGGGTGGTCTGGTCAGACCAGAGATAATTCAGAAATTATAAATTCCCAAATCACCCCCGTCGGGAATCGAACCCGAGACCTTCCAGTTATAAGATCACAACGCTCACCACTGCGCCAGAGAGGTCATCAAAGGCTCTAAGGCTTTATTATACTTAGTAAGCTGTTGTAAACTGACGAATGGGAGAATTAACTTTATTAATCGCTAACCATTCGTTCCCTTTCTGCAGTTAACTTAACTGATTGACTGGTTACTATTTCTCACATTTTACTCTACATCTTATATCGATATGGATTATTAGAGTGAGAATACAATTTAGGTCCTAGGTAGGTTGGAAAAGGTGACTGACTGGTGAGTGACTGACTGGTTCTAGTAACGCACAACTCAAACCACTGAACACATTGGGCAGGGTATACAGATAATAGCTATTATGACGTAGGCACCCGCTTTTATTGGAAAGTATTTTTGGAAATTCAGCCCTAACGGGGTAAAATAGGGGTTGAAAAATCCAACGAAGCGGCGGGCAAAAGCGAGCCCATATTAGTTTTAATTTTAGAAATAATTGTTTAATCTCTATGCATTAAATAAATAATAATATATTCGTACAAATCACCAAATTCCCACGCTAAAATAAGGAAAGTACAAAAATTAGCCGATCACCAAAGGGTTCAATCAGTAATAAAGCGGCAGAACCAATGAGCAACAAAGTACAGGTTTCTCGCACGCAATGTTTGACGTCGACAAGGTATTGTATTTCATTATTTTAAAATATCCTCAAAGATTAGTATGTTGTAATATACTCATACCCAAGGGTGCAGAAAAATGTATTGAACACGCTTTTTATTTATTGCAACTATTCGTATTATCATGTTACAAAATTTCTCTGAATGTCTATTTGATATATTCAGAAAAATATTTACTAAAGGTTTAAAAAAGTTTCAATATAATTAATATTATTGTTAAAATAGTATCTAAAATATAAATGTAAAAATTCTTATAGCAAAAACCGGCTTCAAACGCAACTACAAAGTATATCAATTGTGAAGAGTTGCCTCGATTTCTCCAGGATCCTTTCATACTATAGACTATGGGACTACTTGGGAAGTATACCCTTTCAAATAAAAAAAAAGAATTTTCCAAATCGGTTCAAGCGTTTTTGAGTAATCGGGGAACATACATAAAAAAAATTTCCAACGAATTTATTGAGAAGCTCCTCCTTTTTTGAAGTCGATTAAAAATGATAAACTAGTAAAATCTATTCCGATCAAACGTACTCATACGTTCAATTTCAGAGTAAATAGGCTTGCTTTAAATTCAAGTAGTTATAAGTGAAAACTCCACCCGTTTTCCCACGCTGTGAGCCGTACAAAGCCAACTAATAATTTAGGCAATTTTCAATATCGGCATGAAACTGGCCCAAGTAAGAAGCGTAATGTCTTTTTTAATATTTTATATGGATGATCCTTAACATAACGTGGTAGATTTTGTATTTTGTGTGATTCCTTTTTTATTTAACTTATGTAACAATTTTGATATTCATAAGCGCTTTTTAACCGACTTCAGAAAAAGAGGAGGTTCTCAACCCAACGCGTTTAGTTTTTTTTGTAAGTCAGAATCGAAGAAATAAACAATATAATACTTTAATTTGATTATTTATTTATATAAAAAAAGCCTTAATGGAATTAGATTCACCATTTTATTGTAATTCTTAAAAACAATTTAAAAAATTAGTAACGTGTTAAATAACGTGCAGGCAGGTCATCTGATGTGAAGTGATTGCCGCCGCCCATAAATATTTAGAGCACCAAAGACAACATCAATGGATTACCGGATTGTCGAATTTTGTTGGTCCACCCCTTGAATAACCCCAAGTTGAAGTTTAGTGGGAACACTACCCAAGGGGAGGGCAATTTTTTTTAAATCTCTTAACTCTTACTCGCTTTTAATTTGAGGCACACACAAAAGACCGTGTATAGAAACCGCAACAGCATATCAGCGCGCTGTACACGGCCCTCGCATTACTACGTATGGCATTCCTCTATCTCTTTACTCCTCTATAAATTCTAATGCTGTCTTACGTCGAGCTCTATTACTTTTATGTTACCCTAGTAGACCGGCTAAGATCTATAGAGCATACCTCTAATTTGCTCAAACTTTCAGTAAAAACGAGACGGATGTTTCTGACAAATTTGTGAAATATGCTCAATAGATCATAGTAGTTATAAACATAGAAGACACAAGAAAAAACCTGTACTTAGTCTGTAGTTTTAGCTGGAAAATGTGGTTTTAGTGTCTCAGCTGGAAAATCAAAGTTTAGTGGGGGAAAAAACGTTTTTTTACATTAGTAAAACCGTCCTTGTCCTCATGAGCCCTTGTGACCTAAAAAATCAAAAGCGAATAAAAATAAACTCACTTGTACCCTTAGCTTGTACCCCATATTTAAACTTAGAAACACCAAAACTACTGAAAAACTCACCATATACCTACAACAAAAGTAAGTATTTTACAACAACAAAAAAATAGTCACAGAACAAGTAATTTTATAAACTGTGGTATTCATAAAATCTGTGAAAATAGTTATGAAGCCTGCATGCAAAAATGTGGTCAAGTTTGTAGGTGGGTACTTGTTTACAAAAAAAATATGATCGCATATTGCATAGTTGTCTCACATCACCTCACATGCTTCTTTATAAAGCGTTGATTATGATAGCCGGGCCTAACAATCGGCTGGCAAAGAGCGCTAAACGGAGCCCGGAGCGGGGCAATTTTCCCCACATCTCGTAGAAATTCTAGCCGTAATAAGTAAGATCTTTGTATGATCGCGTTGTATATTTTGAAACCTACACTGCGGCGTAGTTTTACGTGATACAATTATTCAAAACTAGCTGATGCCCGCGTTCTTTGTTCGCGTGGATTGAGATGTTTTGATAACCTATATGTTATTTCAAATGATAGTGTATCTCTGTGCCACATTTCAGCCAAATCGGTTCAGTCGTTGCGGTTTGATTGAATAACAAACATCCATCCATCCATTCATACATCCAAACTTTCGCGTTTACAATATTAATAAAGTAGGACTAGCTTTTGTCCGCGACTTCATCCGCGTGGATTTTTCAAAAATCCTATTATGGATTATCAAAATAGCTGTCATTTAGAACAGTAACAGTTATCGCGGTTCCTATTGCAACCTAGTAAAATGTTCCTCAACCATCATTCGCGATTCGTAAAACGAGTGACAGTCTCATTTAGAAACCAAGTAATAGGCATAAAATGTGTAGCAGCTAAAATGATTTGTTCGAATTAGTACTGAGTGACTAATGACGTAGTGTAAGAGCTGATGATTTTATTTACTTCTTCAAACATTATTATACATGCAACCAACATCGGTAACCACTATGATTACAAATTATGTACGACATGTTGGCATTTATAATGCTAAATTAATGATCATTAGTTCATGAAACCATTTCAATAGGAAAATAAACAACCCAGTAGTTAATATTAGGTAATTATCGAGCCCCAGGAAAATACAATGGACAAGGCTCGGCGTCAAAGAGCTTCACGTTTCTGTCATTCATAGCTTTGTGACGTCATCGTGCTACAGAGACAACACCACAGAATATCTAATAGTACCTAAAGCACAGACGATTCACTCCGCAAAACGATTTACATAAATAGCAATACTTGTTTCCACACAATAAAGTGAATTTAGGCTCTTGAAAAAGGTACGCCATGTACTTGTAGCTCCGCAGTTTACTGCGGAGTGCGCCAGACCTGACAATGCTCTAAGAAGCTAAGGCGCTTTGTAACATTTACTGCCTACTTTTTCGTATAAAATTACGTTGTTTATAACTTTATATAATAATTAGGGAGAGTAAGTATTTTTCATGTAATAATGGAGAAAACACGATTATCGAGCATATGTACTCGTAGGTACATAGAAAATCTGTAAAAATAAGGTCTTAATTTTAAGTTAATAGCTCTTGGCCTACGTATTTGACACTGGACCACAACGGCAGTTATTAGCACTCAATTAACCTTGGACTGTCAGTCTGTGTGTTTGAAGCTATTATCAAATATTATCCGACTTTAGAAGGAGTATAATAGCTTTTGCCTGAGGCTTCGCACGTGCACAAACTAGAGAGTACCATTTTCGGTAACACTTTGGAGAAGTTTATTTATTTTAGAAGCTTTTTAATGTCATCCAGCTTTTAACAGGCTTTTGAAAACGAAAAATGGAGGCCACTCTTACGATAGCACAGTTAAAATATGTGCCGATTTCATCAACGTTTAACCATGGAATAAAATTATTATTTTGGCAGATTTTCTATATAAAAATTGTTAGAACGCTCAATTTATTCCTCGGTTAAACGTTGCACGACATAAGAAAAATCAGCGCTTACAAATTTTTTAACCCATATTACATAGGTACTTTGAACATTACATTATATATTATATTAAAAACCTAATTTGAGACAGTGATTCTGTAACATACCTACATCTTTAAAATCAAACAATTGTGCTTCATTAGTTAATTTCAGACGTATGAGTTTCATTTACACTGCCATAACCCTTCCATGTTAGGCCACTACCAGCTTAGGCTACATTGTCACTTACAATCTGATGAGAGCGCAGATGAAGGCTATTTTGTCATCAAAAAAAAAGACGTGTGGCACTCGGGGACTGCCGTGGTAAAGCTATTGCATAGCATTTTTTATCAACGCCATCTAGCGGTGAGAGGAGTCCCGTGTCAGGTTATTTTCGTTACGGAATTTCTGGATTCGGTCTCCATGCTCAAGGCCCGCGATAGAAGCTATGCAATAGCTTAAAAACTTCTGCGTGAACTATTCTGTAAGAACTAGCGTAGTTATGGGTCATGCTCGGGATTTCTGAAAGGTAACTTTCCAATTTCCATGAACTGCAGGTAACTTGACTAAAACCTCTGTAAAAATAAAGGAACCCGTGACACTACATGTTTGACGCCGGCGCACCGCGTGTCCCCATAATTAGTGCATGCAAACGGCGTACTAATGAGTGCACCATTGTGTCGGCACTGCGCACTCGGACACTGACCTTGCTCTTGGCTCCTCAGGCCTAATGCGACAGCCTACAGCCTCCACGGAGGCTCTACCTTATTAACGCACTCACTAATGCCGCTAATAATTGCAAAAAACATATTAACGGGACATTTTGATTTGTATGATTTTTAGTTCGACATACGATTATCTATATCTATATTATAAATATATAAAACAACAAGGTGACTGACTGAGTGATTGATCTATTACCGCGCAGCTCAAACCACTGGATGGATCGGGCGAAAATTTGGCATACAGATAACTATTATAACGTAGGCGTTAGCTAAGAAAGGATTTTTGAAAATTCAACCCCTACGAGGATAAAATAGGGGTTTGAAAAATCGAACTTAAAGTGAGCGAGGCCGCGGGCAAAAGCTAGTTACAACTAAAAGTACAATGAATTTCATAATGAATCTTACGTTTACTCTTCAATCTTAATTCAGTTTGAAAAAGAACCATTTTGTCCACAAAAACTTTTTCCAAAATATAGATATTTTTTTTTTTTTTAATTTTAAACGGAACTATTAACCGACTTCCTTTGTACTTTGTACTGGTAATTATAATTCTCAAAATCATTATGATTTTTTTTTGTTTTTTATAGTTTACTCTTAAAACGATATCCCTAATTGGATTTTTCTCTCTCTCTTTTAAAGTATATGTCTTTCTTGGTACATGGCATTATGTTTTATACTTATCACAATTTACTGTATATCTGTTTCGGCCTTAATTAAACATTTAATGTTCAAGAAAAATTTTGTCAAAATATATAACCGTGTATTAAAGATGAATCGATTTAACCTCGGGCACTGTTTCCACAAAAGAATGTCGTCACGTACTTAATATATTTCTCGAGATATAATTGTAGCATAATTACAATCTAACCACATGAAACCTCAATGTCAGATATAAACCATCCACCTCCCATTATTCGAGAGCCTGACAGAAGTCTAGCCCTTAATCGAAGATTAAAATTAGCTGTCAGCTAAAGCACCCTACACACTCACGACATGCATCTCATGCTGAAATCTATAGAGCGTGCTCTGAGTCAGTTCAGATTTTAGATAGAGTTAAAACGAGACACAAATATACTCGGACATAAATCTGTCTCGTCTTAACTGTGACTTGAGTGTGAGCTGAGTGAGTGTGCGGTCTATAGATTTCAGCCTCAGTTCTCAACACCGGGCTCAAAAATTAATGACATAATTTTGAATTCTATAAAATCGGTTTATAAAATTTATGCCATTGGTATAGGGAAGATAGAAGTTAAATTAAATGCATACAGATGACTACTAATCAAAATAAAAGCCTACACGCCTTAAGATTATCTTTCTTATTTCATTCATTTATAAAAAGGCTGAAAATTGTTTGTACTTTTTAACCATTTTAGATTATATCTCAAAAATATAATAAAACATATTTTTACTAACGCAGCCACCGCGTGGTGTCTCTTATTATTATTAGCTCACATGTAGGTTCAAGTTCGGTGAGCAAGATTTTGCGTAAAAACCAGCTATTAAAACAATAAACATGGAAATTTACCTCACCTTATGTACCTTAAACTAGCTTTTATCCGTTTTGAAAAGAAAATAAATTTTAATATTTAGGTATATTTCTTTTTTCTATTAACAAAAAATAAATTAGTAAATAGTATCTATCATGGCACGTCTATTATCAAAGGTGTTAAAACTCAAGGAATGCATAATACAAGCACGGCATTAACTCAAAAGTGGCAGAAGCTTGAATAAATTCAAATCTACAACTTGAATGAACATTAAAGATATCGGGACGTTGAAAACATAAAACGTCTGTATTGAACAAGTTTCATGTTTGTGGACGCCGGCTACGACTAGACTACGGCTCTCATAAACACGCCTGTCTTGACTTATGTGTGCGCAGAGCCTGTCCGTCGGATTGTTTAACACCGCCAGGCGATGCCGTTGCCTTATAATTGTTTTTCACGCTCATTAGGTGTAATTGAAATAAATCTTTTGTTTAATATTTATTTTTATGCGCGTCCGTTGCGAGTTATGACGTACAGTGGACCACACAAATCGAATGGCTTCGACTGTTAATAATGCAATTGTTTAAATAAAAGATAACGTTTTACTTCAACATGGAGCTATGTCCTTCAAGTACTATAAAGATAGGCATGCTTTTTTTTATTTTTTTCATGATTATTGATGATGCTCACGTTAGCTACGCGTGGATTAAGGTTAAAAAATGTTTCTTCGTAAAAAAAATTCACGGATGTAACTTGAAATCTTCTCTTCTAAATATGCAAAAGCAAAAGGCGACTGAATGACTGATTTATCAACGCACAGCTAAAACCACTGGACGGACAGAGAGACAGAGGGCTGAAACTTGGCACACAGATCCGCGTCTGTCCGATAAAAAATAATTAAAAAAATATAAAAGTAAGGGGGTAAATAGAGGTTTAAAATATTGATTTTAACGTGAGCGAAGCCTTGGGCAAAAGCTAGTTACTTATTGATAAATTTTAAATTAGTTAGCTATGCTATCCTACTCCTTAGTACATAATTAAGATTACAATATACTAGTAATACTAGTTGTTACTGGGTTATTAGTAATTATTCCTTCCGACACCCTTCCGATGTCATAACTGAACGTGAATTGAACTGAGAACGTCTCAAATATTGAAATAATACTGCATTCAGATCTGAAATCAAAGAATTCTTGACAAACTAAAGCTTCGGTGGCATAACCTAGACGTAAACAAGGTAAAAAAACATTACATAAGTACAAATAATAGGTGTATATCTAGATTTTAATCAAGATTTGAACACAACACAAGTTAAGCATCATATTATAATAGGACAAGCCTTGTCATTAAATCACCATTGTATACTGTCTGTACAAATCGAGTTGTATATGGTTATGGTAAGCTTCATTCTTATTCATTTGACCTTGGAAGCTTATATAGGATCAGGAACCCAGATTTAGGAGATGTTCAACAAATTCTATTATGTTTATATAATATATAAAGACAGGTATAGTTTTTGCAATTCACGTCGGCGCGTGGCTCATGATTGTGTGCGTGTCGTATCTGTCGTGAGCGAGAGCTTGTTCGCGCCTGACCGCTCCCACCTAGGCTCCTGACAGGCACGCACACTTACGCAAAGTGTATGTAGACGACGCAACCACAAGTGAAGCTGTGCTTTTATTAACTTGGGCTCTGCAGTTGATGTTGTCAATCTTCCTTAGCATGTTCCCATTACGGACGATTTACATGCGACAACGCGTTGTGGCGCAGCGGCAATAGTAAATACCAAAGAAAAACCAATTTATAATATGTAAAAGAAAAACAAAATGTACAATTTAACATTTTACTTTTTATCCCGTGACACGAAGGGAATCTAACTTCACACAGAACAAGTCGCGAGCAAAACCTATAGTATAAAATATGTCAACTGATTTTTAATTCCGTGGAATTCTGACGTATCTTAATGTTACCAGAGATTTAAAAAATCCCACAAAAAAGATAAAAAATTGAAACTTATACAAATAAAAATCAATGGCCGCACATAGATATATGACAAATGCCTGACAGATAGTTTGGGGTAAAATCGAACTACAGGTGGTAATACTGTTTTTCATACAAATAACTCGCTCTATTTATAAAATGACATCTGTCAAAATTCCACCGAATTAAAAATCAGACTAGAAAAACTTTTACAAAAAATTGCTTTGAAGACAACATTAAGACGATATTGTCATCCATTGTTAAGAGATAAGGATGCACGCCACAGACTAACATAATTTGCTAAAGGTTAATTCACAAATTAGTCATCTAAACTCAAGGTTGGCACGCATCATCCATTGTGGTAGTTGACATGATTTGTCCCACATCATTAGGTATCAAAAGATATAATTATGTAATCCCTACAGCAACATACGAGTAACATTGCTTTTAATGGTCTAGTTATGATGTTGTTTAAATAAAATATTGAGTCATTTCAGTTTTTAACCCCTGACACAAAAACGACGGAGTGTTATAAGTTTCACGCGTCTGTGTGTGTGTGTGTGTGTGTGTGTGTGATTTTGATTTTGTTTTTTTTGTTGTTAATGAGAGTTCTTAGCTATGTTTGATGAGAATCGGTCCAAGATGGCCGCCGCCACAACATGGCGGATTACATATTTTTTTACAACTTCCTCAATATGGGTATTAAATGAAAGGGTTTGAATAGTACAATACTATAGACTACGATAAATTTCAAATTTAACATGGCCGCCACCACAAAGTGGTGTATTACATATTTTTTTTAATTTCACATGTCGAGAGTGTTTTCAATATACACTTGTTGGTTCCGTAAATTGAATCTACACTGCCATACCCGTTCCGAGTTAGCCCACTACCATCTTAGACTGCATCGTCACTTACCATCAGGTGAGGTCGCAGTCAAGGACTATCTTGTCAACGAATAAAAAAAACTGTTTTAGTAGGATCCTCATAAAATTAATCCGTAGCAAAATTAAGTTCAAAGTTAGATAAGCAAACAGAAACACAAGCTCAAAGTTTATGGGCCGTGCTCGAGGTTCCCATTAAAAATGATTGACATTAGCATCAAACCGTGCATTTCGACGCATTAATATTAACCGCAAATCCAACTTAGTAACTTTAGTACTTAGACAAGCGTAATGAGGTAAAGGTCACTGGTTTAGTTGATTTATTGGGTTGGGGAGCTAGCTGTGAACATCGGTTTTTTTATTTATTTAAGTATAACTTTATTTTATGGTAGATAAGACTACGTTCTTGCTTGCGACTTCGTTATTGTGGAGTTGGCTTGTTGATTTTTACAGGGATATAGTTGAAAACTTGGAGAGTGGCATAGGCTATTTTTAACTCAGAAAAACAGTAAGTGCTCAAAAACCTTTAACCTCTGTCCTCTTGATCTTACTTATGTATGCGAATGTTTTTTATTTAAATTATTTATTGATATTTACTGAATTTTTATTTTATATTTCATTTTAATTTTTTCTGTTTATTATATGTACTATATCGTGTTCTGTAATGTATGTATGTATTATACAAATATCTAGGTAATAATCTATTTTTACACGCTTCTCTTCTTGCACATCTACCTACACGTGTTGTTGCACGTCTAAGTAGCCTGTTAAAAGTCCGCCTTTTGTATTATTTTCTGCAATAAAGTGAATAAAAAAAGTTCCTTCCGAATTCTTAAAAACGTAACTCACGCGGACGAAGTCGTTATAAATCCTACTAATATTATAAATGCGAAAGTTTGGATGTATGAATGGATTCATGGATGGATAAATGGATTAATGGTGGATTTGGCTGAAAGGCAAAGAGATAGGTTATCTATATATATAAAATTCAAAGTCCTGACTGACTGACTGAGATATCAACGCACAGCCTAAACTACTGAAGTTAGAAACTTGAAATTTTTACAGTTGGTTCGTTTGATGACGTAGGCGCACACTAAGAAAGGATTATTGGAAATTCCACCCATAAGGGGTTTAAATAGGGGATGGAAGTTTATATGAAACTCCGTCATTTTTCAAGCTGTTTCCATCAAAGTTGGTATTTGAGCTTTTAGTTAAAAATAAAAAAGTACGTGTGTCACAGTTTTTGAAAATTCCACCCCAAAATCTAATGCCACGCGGACGAAGTCGCGGAGGCAAAAGCTAGTAGTCTGATATAAGACATGGGCTACTTTCTGTCCCGGAAAATAAGACAGTTCCCGCGAGAATTGAAAACCTCAATCCACGCGAACGAAGTCGCATCTATTAGCTAGTAATAATAATAATTAAAACATTTAATAGAAATGAACCTTCTGTTCTATTTTCTTACTCACTACAAGTTCTCCTCTCACAATCGAACTGATCTACATACAAAATATATGCAAACTAGAAAATAATTTATCTCAACACCTAGCGATGCATCTTGCGATCCTTTAATATATCACCTGGTACGATATTAAAGTACGGAGTGCGTACCGGAACTTGATTTAATGTAGTCACTGTTATTGGATCCTGATTATTTATTACTGGCGGCCGTGAGAAAGATTCGATATAACGTTATACAATTTATACGATATACGTGTTAATACACGTAGTACAAATAAATTGTACGCTTCATGCTATTTATCTATGCATTGATATCATACAATGACGCAATTTAGAATTTTAATCAGGGTAGGAATCCCCACTTGTATAAATGCGGATGTGTGTTTGTTTATTTGTCCTAACATTAAAAAAAAATCGAAGAAGAAATTGAATTGAAGGAATCAATATTTTGAAAAGAGCAAGCACTGTGTTTCTTGTTGGTTCTTCTCGGTTGGAATGGTATTCTGAACCAGTGGTAGATTTATTTGACCATTCGAAAGCGCTTTGTGAAAGTTTATTTGAATAAAAAATTATTCTATTCTATTCTAAGCCTCAATAGCCCAATGATTAAAAGTGCTGAAAAGAAATGAAAAGTCAACGATTCAGTCCCCACCTGTGACACTATTGTCGTACCCACTCCTAACATAAACTTTACGTTTATTTGGAGGATTTTGTTTTTCAAAAACATGGGTAATCCTTACTAATATAATAAAGTGTATTTGTTTGTTAGTCTTTCAATAACGCTGCAACAGAGCTACGAATCGATGTGATTTTTTGCAGGGGTATAGTTGAGGACCTGGAAATTGACATAGGCTACTTTTTATCCCGGAAAATCAAAGAATTCCCATGGGATTTTAAACCCACGCGGACGAAGTCGCAGGCATCAGCTATTCTATTAAAAAATACAGTTTTATTTCGATAACAAATCAAAATGACAAATCGACAAACCATCGACACAGATGTAGACCATCTGTGACAAGTTTGATTAATTGCCGTATTTAAGCCCAGAGCCTCTATTTGAGTTGAATTCACCACGCTACATTTGATTTTCAGGTCACAATTAATTTTTATTACCAACATCGATTTCATTTATAGAAATAGTTATTACTAGCTTTTGGAAGCGACTTCCTCCGCGTATAGATTTTTTGAAATTTTCTTTGATTATCCGGGATAAAGTAGCTAATGTAACTCTGAAACCCTCAACTATATCCACCCGAAAATTTTATCACAAACATAGATTATAATTGGAATAACTTTTTATCCCGGAAAATAAGAGAGTTACTGCGGGAACTAGAAAATCTCATCAACACGTGGGAAGTCACGGGCTTTTTTATAATAACTATTACAAGAATAAGTTAAACTTATTTTCTTAAAATATTGATTAAGACATGAACGTAAAATAAAAAAAATTAGAAAGCTGTAAGACCTGCTAATAGCTGCTATCCATTACCACAATTCTCCAAACCTTGAGATGGCTACGAAAATGAGGTCACTATATATTAATAGCATCAGGTACTTCAATTTAAAAAAAAAGTACACCTCAGAGTGGAAACGTATCTATCAATTAAGAATCTAACCCGGGCATTGATTGATGCATCAATAAGTACGTAAATCCATTAAGGTAATACCCGTCTGTCTGTTAATTGTGCATTTCTGCGGCTGTCGATGCTGACTTCTGATGCTTTTGATGTTTATGCTTGCCCGTCCAAGATATTAATGCTTACAAGTACTTCCAAATTACGTCATAAAACACTCAGGTACTAGTCTTTATATTAGACTAACTGAAACCCGCGACTTCGTCCGCGTGGATTTACTTTTTAAAATCCCGCGGGAACTTTTTAATTTTCCGGGATAAAAAGTCATGTTATGTCACTCTCCAGGTCCCCAACGATACCCATGCAAAAATCAAATGAATCTGTTGCTTTTTTGCAGCGTGATTGAAGGACAAACCAACAAACAAACACACTTTCGTATTTATAATATTATAGCAAGAAAAGGTTAGAATTGCTATAATCCGCCAACAGAAAAAAATCTGTATGGTCTGATTTCTGTTGGCGAATTAGAGCAAAATAATTATAACCTTTTCTGGCTAATCATCAACTTCCGCAAAGTACCTACCGCCTGATTCCGTCCAATATATAATATTAGGTAAGTATATTTATATTTATTTATGTTAAGAATAATATTAGTAAGAATAATAGATTTCAACCCGGATTCTATTGTGGTGGTCATTTTCAAAGTTACATAGGTATTCCCACCGCCATCCTACCTGTAAGGTCATAAACACCGACCATTTATCACTGTCATTAGTGTATTAATATCAAAAACAAAACACGATCGCGATAATATAACAACCAGATACTAATTAATTAGATACGTACCTACAATTTCCTTGCCTTGAAACGGTTAATTAATCCTAAAATACCTACGTACACTCCTTTTCTAAGGTTCGCGTTATGTTAATGTATAGAGTGGGTCAAATGTTTCGATTTATACAATTCAAATGGCAACCGCCGTAAGTCAAGGCCCCGATATTGAACTAGATATATCCGGCTGCTGTATCTATGTGGTGCAGAGTGAGTTTAACTTTATGATACATTATAGCTTTTGCCATGACTTCGTTTGACTAACGTGTTCTATGTCATGGTAGAGAAGTTACTTACATTTTTGCATTAAAGCAGCATTTTCTGGATAGTTTGCTCTATTAGAATTATTAGATTTAAATGTGTTTATATTTTCAAACCCACTATAAATTGTGGGTAATTTCAATCTTTTCAAATCTTGTAGAAACTTATTTCATGGTGTAATTATCCTTTTAATGTACCTAACTGGATCTATACTCCACGTAATGGCAGTATGATCAATCAAAAAAACCCGGCCAAGTATAAGTCGGATTTGCACTAGTGGGGTATCCTACAAGATTAACACTGTGTAGGTATTTTTTTTTTAATTTATTATTTGTAGTTATAACAGCAATATAATTACACACAATTACACACTGTGAAAATTTCAGATGTCTACCTATTATTAGTTTATGAGATGCAGCCCGCTGAAAGAAAGACAGACCAATGAGCAGCGAAGGTTTAGTAACATCCCGTTAGCACCCTTAAGCAATGCTTACAAGAAGCTTAGTCCATTTTATTAAAGTTTTAAGTAATTTGTTGTAGCTATTTCAATTCACGAGGGCACGTGGCTCATGGTTGTGTGTGTGAGAGCTTGCTCCCACCTAGGCTCCTGACAGGCACGCACACTTACGCAATGCGCATGTACACGACGTAACCACAAGTAAAGCGCCCGTAACTTCGTGAGATAAACGTATTATAATAATAATAATCGCTGAGATAACTCTATAATATTCCGCTCAATATGATCCAAACTTGTAATGACATTAAATAATTCATGTAGGTACTCTTTTGATTATTCGTAATGAGTTAAGCCGGTAACAACAGTTTATTTCTGATTTAATTAGAGCTCGTACATTAACATGGCACGTCAAAACTTCCCGCTAGTGTCTGTCATCCGAATGTCACTGTTGTCGAGAGCTTAGATGCTGCCGAGTTTTGATGATATACTGTCGCGTACAAAAGCTAAAACTATTATTCGTGGATACAATAAATTGTAATTTTGAATCCTTACTAATATCCTTACTGTCCTTGCTAATATCCTTACTATCCTTACTTAATATTATAAATACGAAAGTGTGTTTGTTTGTTGGTTTGTCCTTCAATAACGCTGCAACAGAGCTACCAATCGACGTTATTTGCATGGGTATAGTTGAGGACCTGGAGAGTGACATAGGCTTCTTTTTATCCCGGAAAATCAAAAAATTCCCATAGTCAATAGTCCAATAGTTCAATAGTCCAGCTAGTGAGTTATATAAAAATGTGCTCTATTTTATTTTAGAACCGTCAATAGTATTATATATACCTACTTATACAATTACAAAACTATAATATATCTTAGATGCTAATTACACATTATGAACACACAATTATCATATAAATTATATGAATTACACATTATCTTACAATCAGTTACAGAATATAATTTAAGAAAAGTTGCACACTAATAATGCTTAATTAAAAAAGGTCTAATATTAAATGTGCCTATTACTAAAGTGCTTAAAATAAAACAAAAAATAGCTTTAATAATATCTAGGGTCTGACAAGTCCAACTGAAATATCAAGGTAATTAAATAATTTAACTTTCAAGTTAAACTTTGCTAATTTATCAGTATACAAATTGATGCTCTTAAATCTGAACTAAAAAATTGTTGTATAATCTACTTAATCAAAGTACTTAATTAGAGATTTGTTCCACTGATCCGGTGAGTCAGTAGTAGGTAAGTAATTGGAATAGGTAGGATATCGTGGGAGGGAGTTCAAGTAATTATTATTTCTTTCCAATATAATTCGTTTTATTAATTATTATTTGCGTCTATCAAGCTAATTATCACGTAAACAAAGACAAAATAAAAAATATTAATCAGTTATAGTGGATAAAGGCATAAAGAAGTTTTGAAATAAGCTATATACCTACTTACTTTAAAAAATTCAATTACTGAGAGACTGAGATTCATTGACAAAATACAAATATTTTCTCACAGAAAAGTTAAAGTTGTTTTTACAACAAATTGACAGTACTAGTTTATGACCACGAAACAATTGCCTAGCAAAAAAAAAAAAACTTTACGTTAAACTAATTTTTCGAAAATATTAAACAACAATACGATAATAAAGCGGTAAGCGTTAAAAATAATTGGATGAATATAGAAATTTTGTTTTAATTCCAGAAGGTGTAAACAATTTTAAGATATAAATTGTACAAGACTCTCTAATTTTGTGCAATATTAAACAATTCAGAAACATGTTAAGAAAATTAATTAAATTAGAATCTAATGCATTACTAAGCCGCCTATTTCACGGCAATAAAGCAATGAATTAACGTCTCGGTAAGTGGCTACGCCCAGTCATTACCGATACGCTCCGTAATCTATATTAAATTAAATATTATCTTCAGTTATAGCTAGTTAATCTAATTTAACATAGGCGAAATTACAATCTGGTTTTTTTGTGTGGATTCAATTTAAGCCTCCAAATCGGTTGACTGTTCAAATCCCACCACTCCTTTCTTACCTACTCATCACACAAGCTCTAATTTGGAGGGGAAAGGGGAAAGTAGCCTATTTCTCTCCCCAACTTTTCCACTAGTTCATACAAATAATGAAATCGATCCATAACTCTATTGTGGCGTGATTGAAGGACAAACATATGAACAAACACAGTTTCGTATTTATAATATTAGTAAGAATTTTGGCACCTTCCGGCACGATGACGTGTAGAAACCGATTAGGGGTCTATGAGTTGAATGTACACTGCCATATCCCTTCCAAGTTAGTTCGCTACCATCTTAGACTGCATCATCACTTACCATCAGGTGAAATCGCAGTCAAGGACTATCTTGTCATCGAATAAAAAAATAAATAAAAAAACGGCCACATCAATGTGGCCATGCTGTGCTTAGACCAAGAGACAGCTATAATATCTCCTGTAGATTCAATACAGCACATTTATTAGTTTTGTGACTTTTGTTCACGAGTGCACCAGCCAGTGTCCAAACAAACCTGCAGTGATCAGCTTAGCTATCTACATCAGCGCGTCTATCCACGTGCCCGGATCAAAATAATGCTATGTGACGTTGGCGCTTAGGCTAAGAGACAGCTATAATATCTCTTGAAGATTCGCAATGACCTCTGATTGGCTGGTATCCTCCCGCTATTGGTTAAAATGCATTGATGCAGCAAGAACGTTATAAATTCAGCCAAAATTGGTTAATTTATTTAAAAAAAAAAATAGATTTTTTTTTAATAAATTGGACTAATTAATAATTTTATAAACCAATTGGACTTGAGAGACGAAAATATCATTTGCATGTCTTAATATAAAGTGTCTGATTCCAACCGTCATCTTAAAACGCATCACAGCAAAATTGCTTTACCTCCTATTCTATTTATTCATTTTTGCTCTGGATACATTATTGCAACTATCTCTTATCCTATAATTTGTGGAAGTGTATGATTAATGGGCGAATGATGCAACGCTGACATGACGGGATACAGGATTAATGAAGTGACATTCTTGAATCGCTTATCCCATTTAAATTGTACCTAAATTCACTTTAATTTTCGTATAATACTATTGTTCTTCAGCTTTATTTCAATCTTAAAGCCCAAATTAAACGGTTCATTTTTCAGGATTTATGCTTTCACTTTTAAGGCTTCATCGATGAGTCATCGAAAATGAACCGTCTAAACACCGATCAAAAAATGCTATATTCAAATTTTTCCTTTTTTTAAGCTAATAGTATGTAAAGACTAGTTTATTGTATGGAATCACGTGTTACTTTATACATAAGAAACAACAATCATTACTAACAAATTAGAACAATCTCCACTTTTGGAATAAAGTCGCGTGTGTGTGTGTGTGTGCGTGCGTGCGTGCTTGCGTGCGTGCGTGCGTGCGTGCGTGCGTGCGTGCGTGCGTGCGTGCGTGCGTACACTGTAATCTAACAATGGTCATCTATCCAATCACTGATATCCAACTGATATCACCTGGGATATATCATATAGTCCAAATTTTTTCTGCTAATTTTCATAAAAACTAAAAACCTCATACAGTTCAAATCAACTACTTAATAACTTTTTATACGAAAAAAAAACCTACAATTCATTATCAAAATGCTCTTTCGGCATTTTTACAATAGATGTCGTCCAGTTATTTAGGAATGCCCAAAGAAATAGCCGACTGCTTTTTAGTTGCTAACAATAACAGCAAGTCATCTCTAACCTAATATAAATAGCTCGCATTGAACGAAACACAATAAAGGCTGTCCTCCAGATTTATTTTGTTGCGATACTCTGATATAATTGCAATATAGTCCCACATGGAAAAACTTATCAAAGCTTACGTAAAATACCTACAAAGTTTACACTTTGGGTATTTCTCATCCACTTATTTTGTCTCAAAAGTAAATGCGACACCTAAAATATACTTACCATATTTACCTTAATATTTTTTTTATAATAATGTCAGTTTAATAACTTTGTTCATAAATTAATTTAAACACTAATTATTACCTACTTAGCAATTAAATATATAATTAAGTAATGTACATAATATGTTTACAATTTGCAATTTAGAATTTATTTATTGCAAAAATATCACATAAAATGGCTTTACATAAATATGTTGGGAAACAGTGTATAACCAACTTAATAATATAATAGAATTTTGTGTCTTTATACATTCTTTGTTATTATAGCTTTGGGTGTGCAACCACCACTAAACCCGTAATGGTCTTACGCGCATTACGTTATTTTGAGTGGTTTGTGGGGAACAAAAAATGTAGAGACAATTTGACTTATGCGCGGAACATTCAGACTGTGTTAGATAAATCAACTCGGGATATTAACGTTTAAATAGTAATAATGTATGTACAAGTATGTGAATTTTTAGTTGCACACATTTGATAGAAAAGTTCGTACTCTTTCAGACAAACATTACGCGAATGCACAAGATGTTGGAGGAAAAACACTTAAAGAAGTCTGAAAGAGTTCGAAGCTTTCTATAGAATTCACTGCAAATATCAATATCAGCGGTGACGGTAAAACATTTTTGCATTTTTTTTTTACTATAAAAGAAACTCTAGAATGGCTGGACTGATTTTTATGGTTTTTGATATGATGTATTTATCTCCGTCCCGAATCGGAAATCGGAAAAATTTACGAAAAAAAAATTATGAAAAAATTTCATTTTCTCATACATTTGTATTGAACGGGTTTTTTGATGGCAAGGAAAGTGACCTTTTACCTCGGAAAAAGAGTAACCTAAGTCACGCGGACGAAGTCGCAGGCAAAAGCTAGTTTATATTAAATAATTTTTTATTAAACGTTTAATATTACGTTATTGTGACGCTTTTAGTGTCACCGCCTCCTCCGCTATATTATATTGTTACATACGACGTTGGAAGTCACGACATCGGCACTGAATTGAGAAATGCGCTAACAAACTGGACAAATAGATTATTAATATTTACTCTTACAGTAAATTCCTGAAATAATATTTAAAATACTAAAATAATATTTAGTTGAATTTGATATTCGTTTTTAAATTTTGCTTATTTTCTGTCTGGTATTGCAGTTTTTCTTTCACTCAGCCTCAAAATAAGAAAAATTAGTACCTACTTTAGTAGGCTTAAAATAGGAAATATAATATTGACGTCAGTATTTTAGTAGGTACTTTTCTTCAAGTCAAACTTCTATAATAACAGTTATTATAGACTTAATTTAATTGGATTTGTTATCATAACTATCATTATAAATTAAGTTAAACATGAGTAGGTATCGCCGGTTTGTCTCGAGATTTACTGTACTTTTTAAGTATTCGCAAATCTCCTTCGCATATCTACATAATTTACATTCGTTTAAAAAATTAGGCACACAGGTAGGTCTGAATTCTAATGAATGAATATTTCTCATTTATGACCAAATTTAAATGAGCATATTATTATGCTATTACACAGACAATTTGAAGAATAATAAAAAACCTTTCTACTTCAAATCGTTCAAGACGTTTAGAAGTTAGTATCGAAAACACTGACAAACACGGCTTGTGACTTTGGTAGGTACCATTGAGAGATGTCGGTAAATAGGTATGCTTACTTAATATAGAATATAAAATAAATATAAAGCGGTGTGTACACACTCTATTTCACGTTACAACACTTAAAGTGATGCTACAAATTTAGCACTTCCGACGTCAGTGTAAACATGCGCCGCCTGTGTGAAACGTCATTATTTAGCGTGGTTAGCATGTCTAATAAAATGTACATAACTACCGACTAAAACGAGGAATATTCTTTTTATGTACCGACGTACCTAGACATTTCATTAACAAGCTAAAAGTTTAAAAACTATAACCCAACTACGAAGACAGAAAAAAACGCATCAGTATCAGTCAATTTGTTAGGGAGCTACGAGGGAACAGACAGACACACAATTACACAGATCCACACGTCAACCTTACAACACCTCCCTTTTTTCGATCGGGGGTTAAGTATTTAAGTAAGAATTTCTTTACCATTCACTAAATAATCAATCACGCAGTAACAGAGTAACGGATGGACGATTTCTATAGGTTTTGAGGATTTGAAGTGTACATAGGTTACCTTTTATCCCGAAAAAACAAAGGTTTCCTGCGGAATTTTTAAAAATCTAACTCGTGGAGTCGCGAGCAAAAGCTAGTAGGTAATAACTCAACAATATGATATTAGACAATATTTTTCAGAGGTAGGTAATAACATTAAAATCACATCACATCACATCACACTATCACACTTCACATCACATCACATCACACTATCACATCACATCACACTAATATTATAAAGCCGAAAGTTTGTATGTGTGTGTGTATGTTTGTTACTCCTTCACGCCACAACGAATGAACCGATTTGGCTGAAATTTGAAATGGAGATAGCTCATACCCAGGATTAAAACATAGGCTACTTTTTATCCCGGAAAATTACAGGGTTCCCGCGGGAATCAAAAAACCTTTATCCACGCGTACGAAGTCGCGGGCATCGTCTAGTATGACATAATACAATATTGTTAGTTACGCAACAAATATTTATATGTATACGGTATACGCAAATTTAATAATTACAGATCCGATACGCCAGGTTTAATCCGGAGTTTCAGTCATAAAATGTACGTATCTTCGAGCTTTAGATCCAATTGTGCAATTTGCAATCATTGCAGTTACGTACCGGACAGATTGCTCTTGTAAAGTTAAACAGAATATTAAGTATGTGCCAACATTTCATCTAATTGGCCCCTGGGATACTGGCTTTTCTAGTTTAGGGTCAGGATTTCAATGTAATGTACACACACCAGCTCTAATTGCTTTTAATTACAAGTCAAAAACATGATTGCTAACTGTGGGCCTCATAAGAAGGCTCAGGGTTTCTCAGCGGGCGATGGAGAGAGCTGTATTATATGCTCGGAATATCCTTGCGAGATCCTTCTAAAGAAATGAAAAAATTCTTCTTAAAAGAAGCTTAAAATGAATTATCTTAGCTTCTTATAAAAATTGAGGTAGGTAGCAAAGCGATCATAGTGACGAGTGCTTTACTTCCCCTTTCCTAATGAGCACCGCAAAAAGAAATTCCCTTCCGGTTTCCGTTTTCAGGGTTCTGTACGTACTTAAAGGGTGCTAACGAGAATCTATTACTGAGGCTCCGCTGTTCGTCTTAGAGTAGAGTAGTATATATTTGAAGTTTTCACAGAATATGTACCTATTTCTATTGTTGCTATAACATCAAATAATAAAAATAAAAAAAGTTAAAAATTAAATAGGGTCTCCACATAATAAACTTTTTGTTCGATGAACTACTTTTAACTCGAACAGGCATCTTCTAGGCAAGTGCGCTTCATCTTAGGCTGCATCTTCACCTACTAACAGGTGAGACTGCAGTTATGCCCTAGTCTATTAGAAAAAATTGTCATGAAATATTTGTGCAAACATTTGGTACAAATGTGGGTACAAACCTCGTGAACATAATGGCAAGGCGGACGTGTCAAATATTTGAGCAAACATTTGGTACAAACCTCGTGAACATGATGGCAAGGCGGATGTGTCAGTGGCACGCTCTGAGTGGCGTCCCCGGGGGCCCCCACAGTTGGCATCATTGGCGCGCCAGGCCCCCTTGCCGACCACGTGACAATGCCTGAAATGAAAACGAGTTTTTTATTTATTTATTTTTTTAAGAAAAATTTGCTTACTCGAGAGCTCTTTCAAACTATCGAATACCAAAAACATCTCTCATTTAATTCAACTCCTAAAATTATATACTCTCGTTAGTCGTCTTGCTATTTTTTCTTTAAGAATATTAATCAAGCTATACTTTACTCCTCTCCTAATAAGTGTAAAAAGCTTGTGCTAGGAGTGGGTACGAGTTACGACAATAGTGCAACGGGTGGGGCTCGAACCTGCGACCTTCCAGTTTTCAGTCCGCACCTTTAACCGTTGGGCTATTGAGGCTTATATACCTACGAGTGAGATAGGTATGAGATCGGGAGGAAAGAACTCGTTAATTCGGTTTAGTTATTGCCTTTTAAGAAGACACCCACTTTTTATGACGCTGCCGGAGTTAGCGGCGCGAGCGATTGGCTGCTCCGTTTATGGTAGGTGATAAATTACCCGCAGTAGTATTACTGAGGATGGTATGCTAAAAAAGTATCCAAACATCAACTCATAATTACGACAAGACCAATCCGAGATAAGCATTCCGAAATGCTCCTGATTTGGAAGGGGGAGGATTTATTTCTTTTTTATATCGAGTGAATTGGAACTATTGTTTTTATTATTATGCTAGACTGCGACTTTACCTGGACAACCAACTGAAATCGTAGTCATACCTATCTTACGACTCATAAGTCATAAAATAAGATTTACTAAAACATGGCACTCGTATGAGCTATATGGCTAAAGCTATCTTCTTCGTAGTCCAAAACACGTCCACCGCTATATTAATGCTCTGCTAGCTTTTGCCCACGGTTTCGCTTACGTTAAATTCAATTTTTCAAACCCTTATAAACCCTTATTTTACCCCCTTAAGGGTGGAATTTATGAGATGTATGCCAAAGTTCAGCTCGATCCATCCAGTGGTTTGAGCTGTGCTTTGATAGATCAGTTAGTTAATCAGTCAGATAGCTTTTCATTATTAGAAAATTGCAAAGAAGGGTGAAAAGTTCATCACCTTTCCATATCGATTGTCAACAATATCGATACCGTAACAAAAATTCCTTCGCATAGCTCTAATACAAATCATCTCGAACACCTTGCAACTTTTTAACACTAGAATTTTTAAACTTCTATGCCATAATGCACCATATCGCTTGACACATAAAAGTGAAAATAGTATCCTTAATTTTGACACACCCCAACATTTTATAAGGAATGTACACATCGTTTTACGATCAAAGAACAAATTACAGTGTTCAACGGCTCAATAATTTTGTACTAAGGGCGTATATTTAAAGTGATTACATCCACTTTGGCCTGGTGATTGGACACATTTTGATGTATAATTTTTATGCTATTATTTGTCAAAAGTCTTGTAACGGGTATTAGTTAATGCCTCATTTGGTATCTACTTTTAATTTTATTTCTCTTTACGAATGATTTTACTAATAAAAGTTAACCTGCAGGCTGCAGCTACCTGCACTAATCTAAATGGGGTCTGATGGACCCCGATGAAATTTAATTATTTCCATGAAAATTTATAGTATTGTAACATTAAAAAAAACTTGCAGATTGTTTTTATAATTATACTAGATGATGCCCGGACTTTGTCCACGTGAATTAAGGTTTTTTAATTCCCGTGGGAACTCTTTAATTTTCCGAGATGACATGTAGCCAGGGTACGAGCTATCTCCATTCCAAACAGTCAAATCGATTCATTCGTTGTAGCGTGAAGGAGTAATAAACATACACACACATACAAATTTTCGGTTTTATAATATTAGTATGACATAATAAATAACTTCGCACATAGGTACAAAAACATCATTTGCTCCCCAAACTTTCTAGGATAGGTACCTTAAAATAATATGACATATTTGCTTCCTATACCTAACTAAAAACTTGACCTAATAATATATACTCAGTACTGTATGTGACGTTCTTCAGTTATACACTGTAAAAGTTGTTAACACACTGTATAAACAACAGTCAAATAATATACATATAACTCTATATATTGCCTAGTTTCAGTTGCATTCTACTTTTAGTGATTTGTAAAGGGACTGGCGTGTTTGTATTGGATAAAAGTCCCTTTAAAAATTGCTAATTATACAATAACTTTCATAGATGACCCATCGTTTTCGTCTAAAAACTAACGTGGTGGAATTGACTGAAGTAAGAACAAAATTTGTTCTTAACCATATATCAATGATTTAATCATTGATATATGGTTGGGTCTATAAGACCTACTTTCGTAAAAATTATAATTTAGTTTCACTTAGTTTGCGAAAGGTTTAGAGACACTTTGGGCATACAGTTTGTTTTAGTGCCTTTGTAATTTATGGAGATCTAGTTGCGTAGAGGCGACGCCTAGATTGTGTAAACTATAAAGATATAGTTTATCTAGTGACTGTTTCAGCCTATATTTACATATCTAAACGATAAGCGAACGTTGGTAAAGTTATTGTGAGGTTACTTTTACTTGTACGTCTGATACTATTAATTCTGGACATAAATTACAACAATACCCATTTCTACTTAATTATTATATTATTGCCTCTTGGGGTTGGTACATATAAAAGTGCTGGAGTTATAATATACTTAACTCCCTTTTCATTGTATCAATATTTATACGACTGCCTGAAAAAAGGAGTATATATAGTTGTCAGGGTTCATGTATGTATGTATGTGAGTTTGTATATTTCACCATAACGTCCTAAGATGAATGAAGTATCATTAGAAAGCTTATTCCGGGTGATAGGCTAGCAAAATTTTAAAAAAATGATGAGGTGACCATGGTCCCGCATTAAAGACTAAAATTGAAAAAAAAAAATCCAAAATAAAATTAAGTTTATAATCATCATCTAGAAAATAATGAGTAGATTCCAAAAATGTATAACGCTATAGTTCGATATCCAGAGATTCACATTTTTTTTTCAACTTTTTAGTTCGTTTTTTGGCTGGGCAGTCGTATTTATACTGCTTGGTTCACGTGCTCCTTGAATCCTTAGTAATATTATTTACAAATAAGATAGTATGTTTGTTTGTTTGTCATCCAATCACAAAGCAAGGGTGCAACGGATCGACGTTGTTTTTTTTCCATGGGTAGAGTTGAGGACCTGGAGACTGACATAGACTACTTCTTATCCCCGAAAAACAAAGAGAAAACGCGGGTGAAAACTAGTATCAAATATTCTTAATAGGTACTTTACCGAGGAAGTAATTTTAATAACAAACAGCTCAAGGCGCTAAAGTATTAAACTATATTTTATAACACTATTAAAGCTAGAGTTAATTTTATTAGCAAAATATACTCAATTGGTTTAGAACCGTTATGGAACATTATAAATCAAATTTTGAGCGCAGAACTAAACTGGCTTTTAGTTATTTAGCCATCGATAACCCATATACGGCCGCGCTCTAAATCACAAAGCCTTTTAAGAAAACCCGGCCCAAGACACGGTACGCGAGGTATATCAAAAATTTGACGATTTCCTATAGGTATTTTTACGTTTACCAAATGCAGGTGTACAATTGATTTTCCTGTGAATGGATACTTTAAGGTTCTTTTTCTTCTGTCTTTCTATCAAAAATCTTTTGAATATATAAAAGGAAAAGGCGTCTGACTGATCTATCAACGCACATCTCAAACCACTGGACGGATCGGGCTGAAAGGCATACAGATAGCTATTATGACGTAGGCATCCGCTAAGAAAGGATTTTCCAAAATTCAACCCCAGGGTAAAATTGGGGGTTGAAAGATCGAAATTATTGGGAGCGAAGCGACGAGCAAAAGCTAGTATAGCACATGAATCCACACTAATATTATAAATAGAAACTTTGTGATGTTGGATGTATAGAAAATATACCTATGTATCATTATCTTTAATCTCTTCATCATGATCTATTTATAATATAGGTACGTATCTAAGAATTGCATCAGGTGTTTTCATACGGCTTCTGCAACCATACAACCTGTCATGCCCAACAAAAACAAACACCACGTCGCTACTAAAGAAACAATATGAGAAACAGTAGAGATTCGGAATCCTAGCCACTTATAAATCGAACAAAACGAGTAGATATTGTATTATGCTGTACACGTCTCCCACCTACTAGAAAAGAGCAGGACGGAGCTATCGGTTGAAATGTCATAGGTCATTAGGTTCGAACTATGTAAGGTTCGCAATATGCCAATATGGAAGCACCGTGACTTTTATAGTTAGGTTGGTTCAAACAATAGATTCGAGTTAAATGCGTCGATGACCCGACCAGTATGGTCTTAGATGACTTTGATAAGGGAACACAGCAAGTGGTGAAATTAATTGTGTGATTATACCAAGTTATTGAATCGTTGGTATATGCAAATTGTATTTGTGCCCGTGTTTATGGAACAGTATAGATATCGCGGCGAGGCGATATGGAACGCAGCTCTATGATCCGGTGTATGATATGACTACACGAACCCTAGATACGTTTCTGTATCTAAAGATTTCGCCCAGCTCTCTGGTGCAGTGATGCACTCGATAGAGACATTGTTATCGTATTATTATAACTCAAAGAAGTTCAGCACTGATTGTGACCTTATCATATTTTCGGTAAAACCATACAAATCCCCAAACTATATACCTAATGTAGGTAGTGCAACGGTTAGTTATAGATGCGGACTGAAAAACGTAAGATCGATCGTTAAATTACTACTATTGTCGTACTCACTCCTAACGCAATATTAGTCATATTCAACACGGTTAATATTCCAAAACAAAAAAAAAAGCACATTTTTTTGCCATATCGAGTGTTGTGTGTCACACCGTTTGCCTACACCGGAAGAGAGTTAAAGAGAGTTCTATTTAATTGTTTAAAATGCACATACATGAGTATGTACTCCTGTATGAATCGCCATTCGACAACCTCCCTAGCGCAGTGGTGAGACTATCTTATCAAATAATTAAAAAAAATCGTCCCCAAAATCCAAGTTCACTGAACTGCTATAATGTCAACATTTAAACGGATCGTACTTGGCTCTAGAATTAATAACCGTATAAGAAAACACTGGTTCGTCATTTAAAAGTCATCCGGACGTCGATTCAAATTATGATAAGGTGCGCATTAGTTCTGGTAGGGCGTAATGGCCAACAATCAGGCGAATCTAGGAATTGTTGATGTGGCAGTTCGTTTTTAACCGACTTCCAAAAAAGGAGGAGGTTCTAATTCGTCGGAATCTTTTTTTTATGTATGTTCCCGGAATACTCGAAGATGTCTGGACCGATTTGGAAAATTATTTTTTTGTTTAAAAGTGTATACTTCCCAGGTGGTTCCATTGTCATCAAGTCAGGGTCTGATGATAGGATCTTGGAAAAATTGAGGGAACTCTTTAATTTTTATAGGCACAATTGATAAACTTTGTAGTGTTAAAATAATATTATATTTAATTTATTTTTCATTGAAACTTGTCCATTTTACTGACAGAATTTCGTGGATCAATGTATCTGTATTTGGAAGAGCGGCGGGCATAGTAACTTGTGACTGCCTTATAAAAGCCGTTATAAAAGCATTAGAATTTTTAATTCCAAGTAAATACTATAGATTACTTTTACTTTATTCAGGGTCTGAAATATTGATTTTGTCATGAGGGCCATAAAAAAGGGTCTGCGAAAAGCGCAGACTATATTTCTTTGTTCTGTACGTAGGTAAGAACTCACGATGTATGGTATCAATTTAAACTTTTGATTTAAATAATTATTTCTTATAATTATTTTATTTTATGAATTTGAGTTAAAAAAAAAGATCTACTTATTCATAGAGCACATACATCAAAAATTAGCTGACTTTGGTTTGCCTTTAGCTGTAAAATGTATGGATGCGCCAGAAATACTGTCTTCCAAAATTTGAGATACCTCCACCGCATACTTGGACAACGAAGATGTAGACTGACAGAAAAAGTACGTCTATAATTGTATATAGTTCTTGTATTTCACGAAAGCGCATGAGCTTTACTTGTGGTTACGTCGTATACATGCACATTGCGTAAGTGTGCGTGCCTGTCAGGAGCCATGGTGGGAGCGGTCCAGCGCGAGCAAGCTCTCGCTTACACTTAAATACAGATACGACACACACACAACCATGAGCCACGCGCCCTCATGAACTGAAAGAACTATAATATATATCACGACAATGGAATAGGTACCTACATAAACAGTTTTACGCACACCACAATTGAATGTAATCAGTAATCACGGAGCAAGAGTTTGCGCCAGAACTAAAAACCAATCCTCTCTTACTATTAAAAAAATACTGTGATCTACGTACCTGTTAACTACGTTCCATTAGATTGTCTCAGTTTAACAATCTTACAGTTGGGTAACGAATATATTTGCTCAGAACATCCGCCACGGTGCTTAGTGGAGAAGCGGTCCGCGGCGGATCGTATTTCATAATAATAGATTAATTTCTATATTTGCAGGACAGGAATTGTGAGTCTCTTTGTGTGTCTTTATGTTATCAAAAGGACAACAGCTGAGTTTCTTGCCGGCTTTTCTTAGCAAAATCTGCATTCAGAACCGGTGGTAGAGTATCGACGTGTCATAAGAACTAGTGGTTCGCCCCGAACTGAGACCTCGCGATATCCCATAATTCCCAAAAGTTTTAATTATATATTGTAATAATTAACTTTTAACATTAGACGCAATACAAAAAATAATAGTTGACATAAAACTGTTTTACTGACACAGCGCCATCTATTAGCATTATAGTGAAGCTATTAGCTTCACAATAATGCTAATAATGCTAATAGATGGCGCATTAAAATTAAATAATTTCGTTTCTTTATTATCTAATTTTAGTATTTGTTGTTCAAGTACAGGATATAACTGAATTTTCAACCAAGTTTCACGTTCTAATATTCAGTAATTCAGAAGTTATAGGGCTCTGACAGACATTTAGACGGACACACTTCTCTGTCTAGTAGGCAAGCGCCCTAGTTGACTCAAAGAACTCGCTTCGCTCGTTCAACTACAAGTTTGCTTACATGAAATAAATAATTAATTCTTTATGAATTAATTATGTATCTTTTTGGATTGGCATGTTTGTTGGACGTAGCCAGTAGTTCTTTGTCCCATGCAACAACGCTAGGTGTAAGTGAGCACA
Organism: Hipparchia sbordonii; assembly: GCA_038048805.1. Lineage (NCBI taxonomy): Eukaryota > Metazoa > Arthropoda > Insecta > Lepidoptera > Nymphalidae > Hipparchia > Hipparchia sbordonii. The sequence continues at coordinate 4,443,200 of CM076114.1, read as the reverse complement.
AAGAGGAATATTTCAGGCGTTTTAAGCTTTCATTTTAACACTAACTAAAGTACGTAGGAGGAGTAGGTCCGAACCGTATGCTTGTTCAACTGTGATGTTATTGTTGGATATCGCATTTAATTCTATTTTACATTGTTTAATACCGTATAGATAAACATCACAGCTATCATCGTTAGCGGGGAAACATAAGCCTTATTGCGGCATAAATTATTCTAATCGCAATCTCTAACAAGGATTAGATCATCGTACAACTTTATCGATGAATGGGAAAAATATTAACTCAGGTCCTGGATTCGGTTCCGAGTCGGTTACATTATCCGTTCATGCGATCATCTTGTTTATGAACATGTGAACTGATACACGGAAATGACTAACGGATTATGATATTTTTTGTTATAAGTACATAGGTATTCCGGGTTCTGATTCACAAGTTTTATGAATGAATTTTTAAAATAAATGGCCTATCCCGTTTAAGGTTCCGTAGTTGCATTTCACAATATAATGCGTACTTAGAAGGGTGTGCATATGTAATTTTTCATCATAAAATGTTTTTATTACATTTTAAAATAACATCACAAAATAATAATGCGCCTAGTTATGAATTAATAGCAAAAACTCAACTACTCGAAGGAAGATTTTCACTTTTTGAAAAACCTTGAGAAATCCCCTCACTTAAAAATTAACTTACCTAAGCGTAAAAACATAAACGGGTTTTCCTTATTTTCTCACAAACATGAGAATGTGATTTCAATCACTCTGCCGTCCTCAAGCTATAACGTCTTTAACTACTAAGACTATATTTCGAGCTATGATCCAAAAAGCAGAAATTTACATTTATTTTCATTGTATTTTTTTTTAATAAAAATAAAAAATAGGTTCGTATCCTACCATCTGAATAGAAATCAGATTCCCTTAGAAGCGTAGGCTCGTATCCTACCGACTGCGCCATGTCAGGACGTGTGAATCAAACACAGTGTTAGGCATGTACTGATTTATTCTCTAACATTTGCCAATATAAATATTATTACCTACCCTTATACACGGCACTATAGTCTTACCATCGTCAACTACATATATCCTTACCTCATAACAATATGTATATTCAAATCCTTGCTACAGTAGTTGAGGGGTTAAGTGCACATTAGCGCATCCTCTGACCAAAGCGCCCAGACCTCGTTAAACAAAGACCACCTGCATCCCTCAGCGCTAAGTGGTCGCTAATGAAGGCACCCTGCCGTCCTTCGCGACAGGAGTGCTAATGTGTAAAAATGCGGGGTCAATATTGGTACATCGACCGTTAGTGGTATTTGGAGGTTGAGATACCAAGTAGGTACTATACCTAAAAGATCTTAGTATAAAGCGGTATTTTTATTAATTTTCTGGGTTCTTTTTTTTACCAAACGGTGCTTAAAATTCATGCAAGCTTTAAATGATTGTATGCGATGTAAAGCTTACATGTCAATCTTTATACATGGAACCGAGTGTGGAATATCTTTTACATTAAAAAAATTATAGCATCTAAGAACGTTACAACCATAAATACATAGTAGGTATTACTTAATATGTTCTAAGAGATTCCATCATCAACAAGTAACGCTAAAGTTTTGCATTGAAAATCCGTCTAAATACGTCATCTGGAGAAAATATCTTCCAACTTTAAATACTGTTCTAAAAAAAGCGAAGTTGTGTCTGTTGCCTGTCACTTCTTCACCTAGGGTATATAAAAAACGTAAATCGGTACATGCACACAAATTCATGTGTAAGATTTTAGAACCTACAATATTTTGTAATTAGTGTAACAGCTATACTACGAGTAGAGTACCATCAGTAGAAGCCGTACCCACAAAAATAAGCTGTACGCAATTATTTCCAAAAATAGCCGCTGTCGCCGATCGACAGTCTTATTGTGATGCATCAGGGAAAGAAATCACATGGATGCAAAGTTGGACAAAACCAAAAAGACATCCAAACAAGATGCGGCCGTTCAGCAAGATCTCGGTCAAGCGGGAGCTAACTCCTTTTGTTTCCAGCCTCGAATCAGCCAGTGTTTCGAATCTAGATTCTGTTTATTCCTTTTTTTTTCTTTTTTGCTCTTCCCCCGTACCCTTTTTCTTTATTGTCTCTGTGCGGCCAGTGCGGCTTTTAGGAAAAAAACAACAGCCGGTGGCTTATGGCTCCCCATTGATATGCGCTCGGATTGAAATTTAAATATTTGCCGGGATACCGAAGGGCTCCGTCGGCTATTCTCTTTTTCGAAATCACTGTTGCCATCTTAATATTTAATATGTTACTCAGTAAACAGCGTTGCAGATTTTAATCGGAAAATAGTCTATTGTGTGGTGCTGAAATAAATTCTAGTGAATATACTCATTCATTCATTGATTTCAACCCCTCACCGGCCCACATATCTCACCTCGTATGAGAAGGGTTATCCATAATCCACCACCACCTCCACCACGCCACCAGTCAAGTACCACGCCAGTCACTTGACTGGCGTGTATTGGCACACTTCGCATACCTTTGTGAACATTATGTAGAATTCTCAAACATACAGGTTTCCATTATTTCCTTTCAAGCGCTGATACCGTAGTGGTTAACACCCCAGCCTCCTTTTCAGAGGTCTTTTTTTCGATAACAAGATAGTCCTTGACTGCGATCTCACTTGATGGTAAGTGACGATGCAGTCTAAGATGGTAGCGGACTAACTTGGAAGGGGTATAGTAGTGTAAATTCAACCCATACCCCTTATCGGTTTCTACTCGCCATCGTTCCGGAACGCGAAATCGCTTGGCGGCACATCTTCGACGGTAGGTTGATTACTAGCCACGGCCAAAGCATCCCACCAGAAAAAACCGGGGTTCAATCCCAGACCTCTGACTTTTCGGAGTTATGAGCGTTTGAGCAATATAATAATATCCTATGCTTCAACGATGGAGGGAAATATCGTGAGGGAACCTGCACGCCTAAGAGTTCTCCACAATGTTGTCAAACATGCGTGAATTCTGCTAATTTGTATCTGGCCAGCGTGGTGGACCGTAGGACAGGACCCTTCTCTGAGAGGAGTAGAACTCTATAGTGAGTCGTTGTTGATCGGTTGCTGATTGATGAAGATGAATTCCAATTTATCTTTCTATCATAGTGATCTTAAATATATAAAAAGTAAAGGTGACTGATTGACTGAATGGCTGACTGACTGATCAATCAACGCACAGCTCAAACCACTGGACGGATCAGGTTGAAATTTGGCATACAGATACTCGTAGCTATTATGATGTAGGCATCCGTTAAGAAGGAATTTTTGAAAATTCAACCCCTAAGGGGGGTAAAATAGGGGTTTGAAAAATCGAACTTAACGTGAGCAAAGCCGCGGGCAAAAGCTAGTTATGATCATAAAATAGCAAACTTATTAATGCAACATAATTAATACAAAATAATCACAGTTATTAATACGCTTAACCTAATCAAAGTTAACCAGCAAATTAAGTTTGAAAATTTCTAATTTTTTAATTCGTTTAACGTTTGATTAATCACGCGTTTTAGTAAGGCAAGTGCCAGTTATTTGGACCGTAGTTTAATTGCATTTCACAGCCGGGGTCAGGGGGCGACACTAGTCCCACTGGCCACGACTGGTTTTGATTAGAAGCCTAATCGACGCAAAAATATAAAGGTGCCCGTAAACGATCGAACTTGCTTATGTAACGATCGGGTTTTATATTCAATCTATCCATAATCTTTCATGTTGTTACCTAGAAACTTTGTTAATAGTCAAAGTTGTGTGGACTGTTTTGACAAATAGTAACGTTGCTAGGTAACTTATCTCAGATTACAGATAAATTGAACATAGGAACTGGCCGTAATTTGCTTGTTGGAACATCAATTTCTCTAATCTAAACTTTTAACCAATTATATTGTAGAGAATTAAACACCTGGTAAATATTTGTACTGATAAAAACTGGACTAGATCCCTTATACCAAATTCCTACATTGATTACACAATCATTACGGCATCAAAATAATACCTCTTAAAATTTTTAAGCTTCAATCTCCATCTTGGAAAATGATATTTTTTCCCACCTCCATAGTTCACTGTCACATATAGGAAAACTAGTTCATTTTATGTGTTAATTTAGACAGCAATATACAATAGTTTTACTGTCGTAATGAGTGGAAGACGATAAGGGAGTAAAGCCCTAGCATTAGTTCGTGTTTGTCGAACAAGTTTGATCGTGTACCGCCCCCTTATATCATAGTGAGTAGCTACAGACAAGGTTCGCTAAGGTGTTATGATAGTGATGAAAATTCAAATCATAGCAATACATCATCATTGAATCTGTTAACTTGTTGATGTGAGCGGAGGGCCGTGACTAATGGTTAAAGATCGTGGTGTATTACTTAGGGGTCACGGGTTCGAATTAAGTAGATAGAAGCTTTTACGTTTTGCAAAAATATTTGACATCGATCTCTTCTTAGCAAAAAATTAATCACAGACATCTGTATTACAAAATGTTATGAAAGTTCAGGAAAATCACTCACTTTTTAGAGCGTCTTTACTTCTTAGACGTCCACTAGCGGACAAAGGTCTCTTGCATGGACTTCCACAAGTCTCGGTCTTGCGCCGTCTGAACCCAGCGATTCCCTGCGACTCGTTTGATGTCGTCGGTCCACCTAGTGGGGGGTCTACCAACACTGCGCTTACCGGTGCGGTGTCGCCACTCCAGCACATATACGAAAGATTATATTTCTAGGTATATAGCGTCTATGTCAATTTTTCTTTTAAAATAGGATCTAATTTTACAACTTCTTACATAATAGTTGACATTCTATTCAATCTGTAATTCTGTACAGCTACTTGGTAGACTACTAACACTGCTATTCGATAGTAATCTGTCTCTAAATTTAGTTAATGTCACTTAAATAGCTAAGCTAATATGGTCAGCCACACCTCAGCTAAAATCCTATTAAAATATTACTCAACAAAAAAGATATTATCTGAAACGTATTAAAGACACAATTTGTCCCATATACAAATCAATAATACGGCTTTTATATGAATAATTGTAATATAATAATATCAATAGCTGAAAGTCAAAGAGATACCGACGAGAAGAGAGGATATTAAAGCATCCTAACATTAGATACACTTAAAATACATAAATGCGAAAGTGTGTTTGTTTGGGTTTGTCCTTCAACCATACAGGAACGGAGCATCGAATCTTCAACTCCTCACGAGTGAAATTAGTAGTGACAGGGACAACTCTACATGCAAATCGAAAACAAAGTTATATCCGTAAGAAACGTAAAGAACTCATATTACAATTGGTCTAGGAACCTTCTTTGCGTGCGACAGTTTGTGGGGCACAACAATATCAGATATCAGTTCAATTTATCTTTTTCGCCTAATTACTAAACAATTACTGACCTTTATAGTTTAAACCTATTATTTCTTTATTGTTAATCTATATACAAAATAGATAATGGCTCTTTTTACTGTTTGGTCTATCTATGACTAGTTTGATGTTGAAGTATCTCTGTTTAATAGTTAAACCACTAAACTTCATTCAATGAACCATTTTGTATCTAAAAGCGCTTAGAATGGAGCTAAGCCTTTATTTGTGTTTCAGCTCGCGATATCAAGATACCGTTAAGTGATATCGGACATTTGTTAACAAAGATCGACACCTATTCTGTGGTCACACCTCAGAACATAAGCGAATGATATAATATTAGCACTATTTTTAACCGACTTCCAAAAAAGGAGGAGGTTATCATTCGTCGGAAACTTTTTATTTTTTATGTATGTTCCCCAATTACTCGAAGAGGTCTGGACAGATTTGGAAAATTTTTTTTTTGTTTGTTTTTGTTTTGTTTTATACTTCTCAGGTGGTCCCATTGTCATCAGGTCACGATTTGATGATGGGATCCTGGAGAAATCGAGGGAACTCTTCAAATTTTATAGGTACAATTGATATACTTTGTAGTGGCATTTGAAGTCGATTTTTAAAAAAGAATTTTTACATTTATATTTGTTTGACACTAAAAGTTTATATAATCCTTTTTCAAATTATCTTTATTGGAAACTGTGTGAACATAAAATGTGCACAAAAAGTGGAAAACTAAAAACATGTAATTCATTTAGATATTGAAAAAGAGACCAAAAAAATATGTAGCGTAGAGAATGAAGCTGAAGAGTAAAAGAAGAGAAATAAAACAAAACTTCACTTTAATCACCGAAGTGATATATCCAAGGTAATCAAAGTGGAATATATCATATAAAACTGACCTAATTCAAGTAAAAATACCTGTTATAAATTTTTTATGTGACTGCGCTATTTTATCGCTTCTAAAAAGCTTTTTTTAGAACCTCAGTCTAAAGAAACTCAAAACAATATTGAACATTTTCACACAACTTGATTTATATCAAACAATTCGTCACTGTTACTGTATTGACGCCAACTTTTTTAAATGTAGAGATAAAAAAGTAAAAGTTTATGAAAGCTTAACGATGTCACACGCTGATTAGATAAATACGTGATTTTAACTCTTTAGGGTACTTTATTTTAGAATGGGTGTGTTCAACTGTTTATTGTTACCTACAGTGCAAAGGTATTTTAGTAGATAGGTTCAAAGCAAGGATGTATAGACAAATTCTAGGCAAATCTCAATCTAGATTTAAATTAATTAATTGCTCTTAATCAGGAACAACAGTATTCAAAGCGATCTTGCATGAAAAAAGAAAAAAAAGTAGTCCCTTTGCCTCCCACACCAATGAGAAAAATGTTAAAAAACTGTAACTTGGCTTTACAAAATTGGATGTAACACCCGCCATAATGATTTTGTTTGTATAAAATGTAGTAGTATATTATATAGTAGGTACTATAATATATGTTGTGATGTACATTTTTGACCTATACCCACTCTATAATTTCACCTTACTCACATTCAAGGGAAGCTGGAAGAATTTTTTTTTTAGAGATAAGCTTCACCTATTTCTACTTCTTCTATACTTCTACTTAATATATGTTTTCTCTTGTAATTCCTTTTATGTACATAAAAAATATAAATAAATAAATAAATAAAAAATGAAAACACGGAGTTGGAGCATGTCGAGCCACTTATCGTAAGCGACATTTTTAATTAAATTGCGTTTTTTATTACAAACGATATTATTGACTATAAAGGACTAGGGCACGTCGACTTTTCCCGGGAATATAACATATTAACTTTAATTGTACATTATTATTCTGGGAAATGTAAAATTAACCAACTCAATTTAGGCAAAAATATCGTTAACGATAAGTCAGCGGTCAGGACTATTAATTGCTAAAAGTGAATGAAAACCTAGTGGTTAAGACCCCAGCCTCCTTTTCAGAGGTCCGGGGTTCGATTCCAGACCTCTGACTTTTGAGAGTTATGACATAACTTCTCACGGATAGTAAGTAGCAAGTCACTCTAAACTCTTTCAAATCGCCATGTGACTGATTAACCACACAATTTTGTCTTACGTTTTGTGAAATTCAATTTCATTTTCCTGATAAGCGTAACGCATCCTTTATTATTCGAAAACGAAATAGGTAATTTTTACTTACCAGTGAATCACTAATTTTCCGAATTGTTTTGAAGGATCTAACTCTGTACCTACGTCAATTACTGGTATCAGTCCAGGATAACCAGAGAGAACGCAACAAAAAATACCAGATCAATCGATGAGTAATGTTGACCTATTAAAACACGCGGTGCAAAAAAATTGTACCTATAGTAAAGCACAAATGATAAATCACGTTCTTTTTATGGAGTTTAGAGCGTTTTTTATAGTTTACGTAGTATTTTTTTTTTTGTTATAATTAAGTACGTGTATAACGAATTAAGAATAACTAATGACTGAATTAACAGAAGTTAGCTCCATCTTGCCGATTCATCGAATTATTCGAATATTTCCATAGAACAAATATTTTAATACTAGTTAAAAAGTAGCCTATGTGTTATTCTACATGCTTATGTCTTTGCCAAACAGCCAGAGTTTTTCTAATTTTCTAGTTTTCCGGGATATAAAATAGCCCATGAGTTATTTCAGACCATAACCTATCTCGGTACTTTTCAGCCAAACCAATTCAGTCGTCACGGCGTGATTGAGTAACAAACATCCATCCATCCATCCATCAATCCATCCATCCATCCATACATCCAATCGTTCGGATTTATAATATAAGTAAGATAGGATTTTGACAGATTTTCAACACAAAATATCCCTCAGTTAAACATTATAAAGCGTTGATTAAATAAAAACAAAAATAGAAGCATATTAAACTTTATATTTTATAACTAGACGATGCCCGCGCTTCATGGGAACTCTTTAATTTCCTGGTTGTAGTAATCCTGGGTATGAGCTATCTCCATTACAAACAGCAAAATCAGTACATACATACAAAATTTAGCCTTTTTTTTTATTCGATGACAAGATAGCCCTTGACTGCGATCTCACCTGATGGTAAATGACGATGGAGTCTAAGATGGTAGCGGGCTAACTTCGAAGGGGTATAGCATTGTAAATTCAACCCATACCATTAATCCTATTAATATTATATCCTATTATCCTATTTCCTATTATTTAATTAATATTATAAATGCAAAAGTTTGGATATATTGATGTTTGTTACTCAATCACGCTGCAACAACAGAACCAATTTAGCTGAAATTTGGCATAGAGATAGATTATAGTCTGGAATAACACGTAGGCTACTTTTTAGCCCGGAAAAGAAGAGCGTTCCTGCGGGAAAAACCTCAACCCACGCGAAGATGTCGCGGGCATCATCTAGTACCTAATATTAGATATCATAGTCTTACTAATGCGAAATTTTGTAGTTCGTTGCCTGTAAGAAGGATTTTACAAGGCATTACGGATCGTCGAAATGCTACCGCAGTTTTGGAATGTGGAATCTACTGAGAGTCAGCGAGTAAGCCTCTCGATGGCTACAGCTTAAAGCGACATTTACATAGGCATCCAACCATCTTTATCATTCATAGTATTCACGGATAGCAGCAGTTACATTGTATAAACAGGGATGCTAAATTCATAGCTTGTTCTTTTTTAATACATAGGTACACGTAAATATATGTACATATATGCGGGTACAATGAGAGTTATAGATGTTTTAGGTTGTGGTAGGTGTGCATTTTTGAAACTTCTTTGTGGAAACACTGTGTGCATATAGCATAGTTTTGTTAACCATTGTAAAAATTTTTTGAAAAAAGCAACTGCTGAGTTTCTTGCCGGCTCTTCTCAGCAGAATCTGCATTCCGAACCGGTGGTAGATTTATGACGTGTCATAAGAGCTACAAGTTGGCCTACATGAAATAAATAAATTTTGATTTGATTTGATTATATATATCTCATACGCATAATCTATTTTTTCTTAGCTTTATTATAAGACTAGTTGATACCCGCGACTTCGTTCGTGTGGATTTAGTTTTTAAAATGCCACGCGAACTCTTTGATTTTCCGAGATAAAAAGTAGCTTATGTGTTATTCCAGACTATAATCTACACCTGTGAGAAATTATGCCAAATCGGTTCAGTCGTTGCGGCGTGATTAAGTAGGTTACAAACATTCATCTATCCATCCATACATGCAAACTTTGTATATGACGTGATTTTAGACCTTCTCTACAGCTATTAGCTAAATTCAACTAAACCCTAGTGACTAGAGTCTAGTCATTTTTAGTAAAAAAATCTGGTGTTCTCACTCTAAATTGCATTTTTGAACGATATCAGACTTATAAAGGGAGATGATTATAGCTATCCTAACCAACTTTTACAAAAGAGCCCGTTGCTATGCAACTATATAGGAATGTTGAAAGTAAAAAATAAATTAGTGCGTGAACTTAGCGTCCTTTATGAACTTAGTAGAGAGCCGTCGGTCCCGATTAAATTCGATTTTTTCTACTGTATTTTTAAGTATATCTAGTATAGTGGCCACAACTTAGTGGTTTAGACTTCAGTCCCCTTTTTCGGGGTCCAAAGTTCGAATCCCAGGCGCCCTTCTAACCTTCAAGAGAAGGTTAAGGATTGTTTAAAAAATTAAATATCACTTACTTTTATGGTGAAGGAAAACTTAGTGAGAAAATCTGCCTGTCTGAAAGTTCTCCACAATGTTCTGAAAGGTATATGAAATTTACCAATCCGCACTTGGGCTTTGTGAGAGAACAGTGGGCTAATAGTGGGTCGAGATGATCAACATCATTTATATAAAAAATATTAAAAAAAATCTCACCCTTGCAAATCGACTGGTTCAGTAAAATCTTTTTTCAGTACAAGAGAATTATTTCAGTAAAAATTATGTACTCCTCACAAATATTAATGACCAAATTCAGCAGTTTACACGTTTTCAGTTCACACTTCTAACGAGTCAAAATTCACGCCCTTGTAACCACATAACTGATCAAACAAAATTACGAAGACCTTACAAAGTATTTAGCACTGAATTCGGAACACACTAACACGTTTAATAGTACAAAAAAATGTCACTTCAATCCGTTCCACACACTAAAACATCCAACATAAAAAAATAGTCTATAGTTATCAACAAAATAAATCGCTTGAAACTTTTTATGAACTGGCCATAAATAAAATCAGTCAGGTAAGATCGACGCAGGAGCGACTAAAAGTCGTCCGTTCCATTTTTGAGTGAATTCGTATTTTAGAATCGAGATTTACGTTTTAATTTCAGTACGGGGCTGTCATCGGTGGTGACAGGTCGCGCACGAGCGTGTGTTGCGCGCGGGCATCGGCGCAGCACTGCGTTCGCGCGCTTTTCGACCCACGAAACCTTCGCAGCCTCCTTAGAATGGGATGTGTTGTGTACTAGCGTTATCTGCGGCTTCAACTACGGATTAAAACTTAAATCGAAGCCTGCCTCAAACCTGAGTCATAGAGTCAATAGAAACCTTCGCAGCCTCCTGAGAATGGGATGTGTTGGGTACTAGCGTTTTCTGCGGCTTCAACTTCGGATTAAAACTTAAATCGAAGCTTGTCTCAAACCTGATTCATAGAGTCAACAGAAACCTTCGCAGCCTCCTGAGAATGGGATGTGTTGTGGACTAGCGTTATCTGCGGCTTCAACTTCGGATTAAAAATTAAATCGAAGCCTGCCTCAAACCTGAGTCATAGAGTCAATAGAAACCTTCGCAGCCTCCTCAGAGTGGAACTTGTTATAAATGGAACAATTCCTTTAGACTCATGAAACATTAACAGCCTCCTTAGAAATAGGATGTGTTGAATATTAAGCACTATCTGTGGCTGTCATATCAAATAGGAGATAAAATTAAATCTTTGAGTCATTGATTCAAGGGACACATTATGTCAATATCGAAAAAAAAAGAATTATTCTTTTCAACTAAGTCTAGGTAGGTAGGTAGGACTGAAATAATTAAGTTGCAGTAATATTAAACTTATTTGTGGGTTTAACTGTAGATTTAAATTTAAAACGGAGCTGTCTCAAACCATGAGTCATCGTGTAATTAGAGAGGTATAATTATGTCTATCTTAAAATTATTGTACAATTCTTTTCGACTCACAATTATACTACACAAGTAAACTGTTATCTAATCAGCATGTATGTGGAAAATTGATAACTATGTAGCGTATCTACTTATAGTTTTTACTTGCCAAACCTTTGAAACCTTCTTATAGGTTATTTATTTATTTATTTTTATTTTTTATGTACATATAAGGAATTACAAGACAACATATATTAGAAGAAGTAGACAAAGGTTAGGGTCTTGACAAACGGACTGATGTAAACTAACTGCAAAATTGAAGTTAGAATGCAGTTTTCTGCATCGCAACTGCAGCCAGAATTGCCAGGTGCATGTGGAACATCTGTTTAGTCGACAATATGTAATACTATTATGTCAACTGCAACAGAACTGCATTCAAAACTGTAATTCTGCAGTCGTCTTGCAGTAAGTCTTGTCTAAAAACTTATAACGTACCGTATTATAAAACTGTATTATACGTAACTATAGCATTATCTGTGTGTTCAATCACATTGGATTAAAAGCGAAATAATATCTGAATCATACAACTGTCATAGTTATAGATACTCGTATCAATATTACGAAAACCAAACTTGTTTCTAATTGTAATAAGTAAAGTTTAGTTCCTTGGGTGGAATTGAAAGACGTGCCGCCAAGCGATTTAGTGTTCCGGTACGATGGCGTGTAGAAACAGATTAGGGGTATGGGTTGAACCTCACGTTGAATTCTACACTGCCATACCCGTTCCAAGTTAGCCCGCTAGCATTTTAGACTCCATCGTCACTTATAGGGTGAGACCGCAGTCAAGGACTACCTAACTTGTCATCGAATAAAAAAAAACTTTAAAGCCTCTCTGGACATTAAACAAAAGCTTTACACATAGAGAAACGAATGCCTTAGAAAATAGATCTATGGTATCACATTCCAGTTCAGAGCTTCAGTAACCCAACGGTTAAAGGTGTGGTCTGAAACTCAAAGGTAGACGGTTCGATCCCCACTCTCTGCACTATTGTCTTAGTATCCAGTCAAACTCACTCAAGCTGTATGTTTATTTGGAAAGGAGAGGCGAATAATAGTATTATAGTATGTAGTACTTAAATAAATGAAAAAGAAGTTCAGCATGGCAAATATTTTTATGAGAAAAAAATGTTCTGTTTACGTTCCGTCAAAAAACTGATAGAATTGTTTGCTGTACTAGAAGTCTCTGAATTTGTATTAGGTAAGTATCATTTTTGATAGTGAAGTAGACAAGTTACCTACTATCTCTAAAACCTCAAAGGTAAAACATCTATAATCAGGACCCAATAAAATCTTCTATTCTCTATATGATAAACAGGATTGCTTAACACCACAAAAATCGTGATTCGATTCATTTTGGACAAATAAGTGAAAAGTTTTTGTAAGAAAGAAAGAAAATAAAGAGCTCAGCTCTTAACTATAAGGAAAAATAAGTTATTGAATAGAGTCCTTCGTTACTCCAAGGACGCGCGGTACAAAAGACATCAACGAGACCCTTTGTCAATGTAGCTAAAGTTAAATAAGTAACAAAGTTGGCCTACATGAAATAAATAACTTTGAATTTAGAATTTGAACATAACGTCGCTGTAGAATGAATACCTCGTATGGCAAAAAAATTATAATTTTATTTTGCTTTAAACCTAGCCTTAAAATAGCAAAACCGTGAACACAATTTATGACTACTAGTGCCATCTATGGAGTTAAATAAAATAAATTAATTAATATATTATTTTAAATATTGACGGAATTTCGTTTCCTGTAAAGTTTGGATCTCTGGACATACGAGGTTATTATTCTACAGCGACAATATTTTTTTTTTTCAATTATTTATTTATTAACAGATTTTTTTTTATTGTTTCCTAATCTTTTTCTTTAGTTTTTAATCAGCGTGGCGTTTGGATTTTTAAAATACTACAGAAACAGTTTATTTTCCGGTACAAAAAATTATGTAACTCTCCAAGGTTATTTTTAATTTTTGATATTTTATTTTTCAGCAAAAAATTACTTCGATCCGGTGCTATTTGACTGAAGAGCAAATTAACAAAGAATCTATTTTTGCATTATATTACTATTAGAGATATACTAGTACTAATAAACAATAACATTTATTATAATCAAATACCTAATTTTAGTTGAACTTTCTGTAAATTATAATTTTTTTTAATATGCATATTGAAAGCGTCATATAGATTAACGTAACAGTTTGACTGACATAATCTGATAAAACACCTTTATCAGTATTACGTTACTGTCAACACAGACGTAAAAAAAAACACGCGAGTGAGACAACACTACATTCGTCGCTCCATCTGCAATAATTGCTTCCTCTTCAAACAGAACAGTCATCACGCGTCAATACTAAAGACGGCCCACTTTGAAGCGAACCAACAAACTATAGACATCCTCCTCACTCCTAACCATTTTCACGCACGTAGATAGAGAGGTTGACAATTCAGGTTTCACATTGTCGTTCAGTTTTTTGCCGCATATAGATCAACTTTGAAATAATATGTCGTTGACCCTAGATGTTTTGGACGTTAAAAATAAAAACAAATATCTTCAGACAATATTTTATTTGAAACGGATGTAGGTAAGTTCCAGGATAGTTACTAATTTTTATAAAAATTTCATTAAAATTTTAATTAAATAAACGTGCCTGTTTAATAACTATAGGTTTTGCCCGCAACATCATCCGCGTGGAGTTAGGTTTTCAAAAATCCTGTGGAAGGAAACCCTCTTTTTTTAACCGACTTCCAAGAAAGAGGAGGTTATCAATTCTGCCGATATCTTTTTTTTAGGAGATAAAACGTAGACTATGTCACCCTCCAAGTCCTCAACTATACCTACCCATGCAAAAAAAATCAAAAAATCACGTCGATCTGTTACTCCAATGCTGCGTGACTGAAGGTCAAACAAATAAATAAACCAACACTCTCACATTTATAATATTGGTAGCCCTTGAATGCGATTTCACCTAATGGTAAGTGACGATAAGTGTGAACAGGGTATGGCAGTTTTGATATGAAACGAAAACTGAAATGTAAGGTTTCAAATAAATACCTAGTTAATAAATCGGCTATCCGGCTACGCCCTGCACTGTTTCCACAGATGTGCGCCATATCGGACGATATTGAAAGTAACTGCAATCTCACCAGATGGTAAGTGACGATGCAGTCTGAAACGTTAGCGTGCTAGCTTGAAATGGCAGTTATAATATGAAACGAATACTGAAATGTAAAGGGTATCAAATAAAATTTATACAGTAATAAATCGACGAGCCGGCTAAACCCTGCACCGTTCCCACAGATGTGCGCCATATCGAGCGATATTGAAAGTAACTGCAATCTCACCAGATGGTAAGTGACGATGCAGTCTGAAACGTTAGCATACTAGCTTGGAATGGCAGTTATAATATGAAATGAAAACTGAAATGTAAAGGGTATCAAATAAAATTTATACAGTAATAAATCGACGAGCCGGCTAAGACTTGCACCGTTCCCACAGATGTGCGCCATATCGGACGATATGGAACGTAACCTCTTATATTATAATATGGAACGTATCTCACCAGATGGTAAGTGACGGTGCAGTCTGAAACGTTAGCGTGCTAGCTTGAAATGGCAGTTATAATATGAAACGAATACTGAAATGTAAAGGGTATCAAATAAAATTTATACAGTAATAAATCGACGAGCCGGCTAAGCGCTGCACCGTTCCCACAGATGTGCGCCATATCGGACGATATTGAGCGTAATTTGTAGCTTCGTGGACCCGCGAGATTTACTGCGCCGCAGATGCAGACTCTGATGCGGAAAACTGAACGCTTTTTCTTTGAAACCTTATAAATTACTGTGGTCACTTTTTAGTTTAGAGCAGGTGACTATTTTTTTTTTTTTTTTTAATAAAGAATATTAGCCAAGTTGAACTTGACTTAATATTCTCCTCTTCCCTCCAAATAAGTAGAAACTGTTAGGAGTGGGTACTACAATAGTGCACTGTGTGGCGATCGAACTTGCAACTTTTCAGTTTTCAGTCCACACCTACCGTTGCGCATTTGAGGCTTATATAGAACTAGCTTTTGCCCCCGCGACTTCGTCCGCGTGGAATTAGGTATTGGGGTGGAATTTTCAAAAACTGTGACACACGTACTTCTTTATTTTTAACTAAAAGCTCAAATACCAACTTTGATGGAAACAGCTTGAAAAATGACGGAGTTTCATATAAACTTCCATCCCCTATTTAAACCCCTTAGGGGTGGAATTTCCAATAATCCTTTCTTAGTGTGCGCCTACGTCATAAAAGGAACCAACTGTAAAAATTTCAAGTTTCTAACTTCAGTAGTTTAGGCTGTGCGTTGATATCTCAGTCAGTCAGTCAGTCAGGACTTTGAATTTTATATATATAGACAGAATAGAAATATAATATAATAGAATAGAACATACACAGCATCATAATTTTGAGAAGAGATTGATCCTTAACACGTACCTAAAATTTTTTTTGTGTCTGAAGCATAAAGCCAGTTTCGAGTTTCATGAAAATCAGAACCCGTGTTAAAGGATTCTTAAGTTAATTTTTGATCTCATAATATTTTATTAAATATTTATTATTGCGCGAGCAGGTCTCTACTCCAGCAAGAAAATAGAACTACCAACAGCTAATAATAATATAGTAGGAACCATAATATGATATCAATTACGTGCCACTTATGTGTTAATAGGAAATACATACATATTATTAGGTATCTTAGAAGATATTCTCGGATACTTAGTTGTTTGTCACAATTTATCGTAGCATTATTCTCGAACAAGCTCATTAATGAGGCTAAGCTACTGTTTTATTTATTTATTTTGAAAAGACTATTAGGCTGAAATCTGTAGACTGCTCTCTCACTCAGCTCAGACTCAAGACAAAGTTAAAAAGAGACAGATTTATGTTAGAGCATATTTGTGTCTCGTTTTAACCTCTATCTTAAGTCTAAGCTGAGTTAAAGCACGCTCTATAGATCTCAGCATTAGTCATGCTGAACTTGACTTATAATCTCCTCTTTCCCCCAAATAAGCGGAATGTTAGGAGAATATGTTAGGAGAAGGTTCGACAACAGGGCAACGGGTGGAGCTCGAACCGTCTGTCTTTCAGTTTACAGTTCGCCCCTTTAACCGCTGAGCTCTTAAGGCGTCTTGATTCTTGACTTATTATTCTATCGTAACCAATTGGGTATCCAAAGCACGGAGATAGACGCGCGTCCAGCATCACCATAGAATGCGCGTCACAGTTCGCTGCGGCGCTGCAATGCAGCGGTCGTTTTTTGTGCGACATTCAGTCGTCTAATGAATTTCACGCTGCAATCGCTGGATTGGGTTTTTACTGTATTTAGTACAAACAGCATTGTATAATTTTTTCTTGGTGCACGTGCGGCTAACACACAATTGGTGTAATATACGGAAATATGAACACATAAGCTATGTGTTCATATTTGAATTCAGCTGAGAGAATTTTTGAGGTTTATCTGTCCGTCGACATGTCGACAGTGTGATATCAATCAACGTTGTTTAACGATAAGATATTGAAATATATTAGATAAATTCACATTTCACCTAGCCTAGATACAGGTGGAGCAAGAACAAGTTCTGTGGAAGTCCATGCAGGAGACCTTTTTCCAGTAGTGGACGTCTATCGGTTGATAATGAAGAAGAAACAAGTACGTGAAAAACTAATACAAGGTTCCGAGACATGAGTGCTACTAGAAGTAGGTAACAGTAAGCTATTTTCTAAACGCGATAAAATCAGAAACTTTAAAATCCTTGCAGGAACTAAAGTAAACAAATAGCTCAGCGAATTTTGAAGGCGAAATGATGATGGGTGGGGCATAGTTTAACTGACTGTGGCACCAGAAAAGTCAGTGTTTACAGACTCCGGTAGGTGGACTGACGACATCCGAAGCCGCTGGATATAATAGGCTCAAGACCGCAGAATGTGCCACAAATTGTATACTATTTATTAAGCTTACTGTGTCTATTCTAATATTATGTGTGGTGTACAATAAAAGTATATTCATTCATTCATACATTCAATGTGAGCAGTTTATTTATTTATTTATTTGAAGTCTTTACACTTACAGGATGCGAAAACAGATTAGAACGATGATCCCGCAGAAGTATAAACTGTGTTGCGGTGGGGAACTACCCATAGGTAGGTCCCGTCTACCAACTGCGTACCTTCACGTAATTTGAAACGTCCATCCAAGTACGACCCCCGTAAATTCTCCAAATAGCAAAGTGTAACTAAATCGATACGATCCGCTCCAACCGTGTAGGTATTTATATCCACCTACATAACATGAAACCTCAACAGCCTTATTGCTTTTACCATCCCACTGAAATCAGAGATCACGATAAATTGGTCGGCATCAATAAGTTCGATTGTCGATTGTGGTCTCGTAAAATGCCTTAATCAAACTAAACAAAAACGATTGTAAAAAATGGATTCTTCGAATGCTGATGCGTCGTAATAAGTAGAAAGGGGTTAGGGGAAAAAAATAAAGGATTTGTGCTTACTGTAACTAACAATTGATAAAAGCAATCTGATTCGATTGGAACCCGTCTTCTGAGAGTTGTTTATCTGTTTATATACCTTTTTTTCGATGGCAATATAGCCCATGACTGCGATCTCACCCGATGGTAAGTAACGATGCAGTCTACGATGGTAGCGAGCTAACTTGGAAGGACTATGGCAGAGTAAATTCAACCTAATCGGTTTCTACACGCCATCATGTTGGAACGCTAAATCGCTTGGCGGCACGTCTTTGACAGTAGGGTGGAAGCCTCCCACCAGACCAGACCAGAGAAAATTCAGAAATTATAAATTCCCAAATTGCCCCTACCGGAAATCGAACCCGAGACCTCCCATTTTTAAGACCACATTTCACAAAAGTACATACATATGAAACTACACAAGTTTTGAGTTCACTTTATGTCTAATTTCTTATAGTTCAGGGAAAAATAGCCGGTATTTTCCCCTGAATACTCGTACATCCTTTTGCAGCTCATAATTCATTGAAAATATTTTAAAAGTGTTTCAACTTTTAACATTAGATGGTTTAAAATTAGCAACTTAAAGGAAAATAGGAATAAATAGCTCTCAGTACAATAGATTGAGATCTCTAATTATTATTCCAGTTTAAATTCGTTTGCAAGGTATTATTAGAAGCAATCAAGGATTACTTACCGAGGTTAGCGATGTATGATAATAAACTGTTAATAGGTATAATAATTATGTCGGAGTCATTATTTATTGCGATATTCAATTGATTTATACGATGCGATTACACGTGGCCGTGACATAGGGTTTAAATGAACTTTACATACCACTTTAACAAATACCTATACCCAAGTATAGTTAATTAACTAAGTGCAAGTGCAAGGTGCTAGAGTGGCGACCCCGCACCGGGAAGCGCAGTATTGGCAGACCCCCCACTATGTGGACCGACGACATCAAACGAGTCGCTGGGATCCGCTGGATTCAGGTGGCGCAAGTCCCAGGCCTGTGGAAGCAGTAGACGTCTATCGGTTGATAAAGAAGAAGAAGAATGGGTAGAGATCTGTAGGAGAACCAGAGTTACCGACATAGCTAGAGTCGGAAAACTCAAGTGGCAAGGCATAAAGCTCGTACAGAGAAAGAGAGAGAGAGAGAAAATAACAAGAAAAAAAGTAGAAACTGTAACCCGACTTTTTTTTTATATGTAGACTAGCGCTTGACTGCGATCTCACCTGATGGTAAGTGAAGATGCAGTCTAAGATGCGTGCTTGCCTAGAAGATGCCTGTTCACCCTTGATTTAAAGACACTCACATTAAAGTTAGTTGGAAAAATGGAAGCTGGAACGGTGCATATGAGGAACGAGGAAGCAAAGCACTTGGTGCGAGATCGTGGAATTTCGACTACGGAAAATTGGATGTAAAGTCACATTGATAACCGGACAATTAATAACGTCTACTTTTTATCCCGGAAAATAAGTCAGGAAATTTGAAAAACTCAATCCACGCGAACGAGTCACGACCATCAGCCACTACGAGTAGACTATACATACTCGCACATACATCGAATACTAACGCCATAAGCCTTCCCTTCTAGCTTTGGCTGTAGTCGGCAAGATTTGCGAGGGCAACAAGAGCTAAGCTCCTTAGATTGGTTTAATCTTCAGCTTATTAATTAAATATCCATAGTAAAAAGACGACAGGCAGTAAAACGAATCGGCGGAAACATTGAAACCGAATCAGAGCGAGCTATATCTTTAATGCAACGCTGAGCTGCCGGCGTAACATAACTTAGTGCATATTTATTATGGAGCGGTGCGGTGCGCGTGCCCGTTACACCGAATGATGGAACGATATCGCGTGAAATTGTGACGTGGACGTTGTAGATTGACAGTGTAGCTACTTAACTAGAATTCGCCCGCGACTTCGGCCGCGCCGAGTTAATTATATTGGATACTAGACGATGCCCGCGACTTCGTCCGCGTGGAGCAAGGTTTTTAAATTCCCATGGGAACTCTGGGTATGAGCTATCCCCATTCCAAATTTCAGCCAAATTGGTTCGTTCATTGTGGCGTGAAGGATTAACAAACATACACACACATACACATACAAACTTTCGCCTTTATAATATTAAGTGTGATGTGATGTAATGTGATGTAGCTATAAATTAATATTGTAATATTTTATTATGAAAAGAGCAACTGCTGAGTTTCTTGCCGGCTTTTCTTAGCAGAATCTGCATTCCGAACCGGCGGTAGAGTCATGACGTGTCATAAGAGCTATAAGTTGGCCTACATGAAATAAATAAATTTGAATTTGAATTTATCAAATACGCAATATTTAATAACTGGCAACGTCACATAGACAGTAGACTATGACACACGGACCACTAAAAAAGTCAATTATTACAGGTAATTGTAAACACCCACTGTATATTCGGGCGAGACTAGCTGGACTATACGAAATTTTGTATGGAGAGCGATTAGAGCTAATGAATCGTGACGTCATGCTGCAATAGCGCTCTCTTTTTCTAACAGGAAACTTAAAAGCTCTATATTTTTGAGACTACTTAAGATATTAAAAAAATAAATACGACATGGTATTATAATTTTAAAAACGTTTGTTTCAAGTAAGTACCTAAAAGTTTAGTCTAATACCCAATTGTCTAAAAATGATTGCACCAGTATGACTATCGCAATCATCTAAAAAATCTGGCTATAAGAATGGAAACGGGCACAAAGATTAGATTAGTTGCGTATCGCACGTACATCCCCTCGGGGCGAGGGTTCAGTCCGTAAATAATCACTAATGTACAGCGTGTGCGCCGTAACTAGATTACGCGTGCGCGTACGCAGAAATGCTTTTTGGATATAAATGTATTCTGGAATTGTTTCATGGGCGCTATTATTGCTTGTAGATAATTCTATTTACTTCACATTAAAATAGTACGGCTCCTTAGCTTGAAATACGGTCTCAACCGGAAGAAGGCATAAAACTTGGCAAACATGTAGCTTTGGCATATCATATCACTCAATGTAGAAGTAAAAACACGTCGAGAAATCATTCGTCCCAAATCGTAGTTTATTTAAAGTTTTCACGAAAACGGTTAAAGCTACGAAAAAACTGTCAAAGACTGAGATGTTCTTCATTAAATTATCTACAAAACATTTCTAGGCTGCAGCCTAATTAGCTTAAGGGTTGATCAGGCCCTGCCCTTTTAACAGTGTAATTTTCAAAAATCCTTTCTATAACTAATATAGCTATCTGTACCTATGTCAAACAGCCCGATCCGTCCAGTGCTTTGAGCTGTGCTTTGATAGATCAGTCAGTCACTTTTTCCTTTTATAATTAGGAAGTTATAGGTATATAGTTATAGGTTATGAATAAGTGATAATATACACACCATAGTCTTGCAGACCACTAATAATAATGCTTAGGCATGGAAAATCTAAGATGTAGGCATTCGTGAAACACAGTTTGGAAAACACTACTCGCAGTATCCAGACACAGAAGGAATATCGAAAGCGCATTTCACGCGTGTTCAGGTTTCGAATGTCATAGCAAATAAGGGCCCAGTTAAGTGAAGTCAGCAATAAATGATTATGCTCGTTACGCGTAGGCACAGACCAAAAGCATCTAAAGGTGTTGAGTGCGCGAGCTGTGAATGACAGGCGCAAAGGCGGCACCGCGTTGTGTTGAGATGCGCCAATCAATTTGTACTCACCAGTCAAGTTGCAATACGCAATACGTCGCCGGTTAACTGTGTGTTGGCTCATTCTGCAACCTTATCTAAACAGACCAACTGGTCTAGAACTGCACACCGTCTGCAAAATTGCAGTTTCGATGCAGTTGTACTGCAGTTGACATAACTGCATTGCAACTGCTGTTGATATATTAACATAACATAACATTTTGCTTACAGCTACCAAATTGCTAGTTTGGTGCATCGACGCCAAGTCTATCAGGATCTTACAATATAGAGGTATTGGACTTGTCTTTACACATTTTTAAGAAATTTATTAAAAGCATGCTCTTATAAAAACACAATATAATATTGAAGATTGTATAAAATGATAAAAGTGGTGTGGATATCACTCGCTCCAGCAATTAATGAGACGGCTTATAAGTTTGAACAAGATAATATTGTTATTGTACCTAAGTAGTATGCAGTGGTAGATTCATTTGACGATTCGAAAGCACTTTGTAAAAGTTTATTTCATAAGCTATTCATTATATTTCAGCAATTTATTTTTAAGTTTTAGTCTAATGCTTTGGTCTATAGATTATGGTATAAATTTTGTTCACTTTTTTTTAAGTCTTTAAATCCTACTTCCTACTGTGTGATATTATAAATGTGAAAGTGTGGATGTTTGGATGTTTGTTACTCATACAACCGAATGCGACTGAACCAATTTGGTTGAAATTTGGCACAGAGATAGATTATAGACTGGAATAGCACATAGGCTACTTTTTATCCCGGAAAATAAGAGAGTTCCCGCAGGAATCCAAAAAAGCCTCAATCCACGCGAACGAAGTCGCGGGCATCAACTAGTAAATAAATAAATAAATAAAAAATTATTCAGTTCAATTCAATTCGTTTTGAAAATAGCAGCATAACCCACTCGCTTGGGTGTCTCATACAAAATACATAGCGATGCGCAGGACTCCGACGCGCGACGGCTTGTTGCGCTAATGAAGTGGCTCGGCCACTTTTTAGAAACCGGCACGTTCTATTTTGTGAGAGATGAGAGAGCTTGAAATTAGGTAGATAAAATAAAACAAACACTTCTAAGTTACTGACTCATAGGAAGTAGCTTTTTTTAAAAAAAATGTGGATAAAGTTTTGCAGCAAAATATATTCATAACTCAGTAAATAAAAAATCCTTGAGAGCGTGAAAGTAGATCTGGAAAAAATTTCCTTTACAATTTTGCCAAATAGAGTAATCGTGGATCAATTTTTTTAATTATTTATCTGTATTCGGAACCTGTGGTAAAGTCTTGACGTGTCATAAAAGTCACAGGTTCGCCTATATGAAATAAATAATTTTGAATTTTGAATGTTTTTGAATTTTTGAACCAACTTCGCCATGGTCACGTTGCTTTGGCAATCTACGGGTGATCTTTTTAAACAGCAATAATAATTGGCAATAGTTATAACGTTTACTTCAAACAAGATTTAGGTGGACGCAAGACACCTGACCTGGATGGAAGTGGCGCAAAACCGAGACCTGTAGAAGTTCATACAAGAGCAGCAGCGCTGGACATTTTTCTTTTAATTGAAACTAAAGACGTAATCCACGAGGATTTTGTATAAAACTTCAGTAGTTTCGTATCTATCTTTTATATTACAATATGATACTGAACTCCGTACAGTGAGCTAAGCTTTAACCTTTTATTTATTTAACGAAAACAATTCTTTGTTTTAAAACCGATTTCAATATTACCATACCATGTCGGGGACATATTTATTGATCGCGTACACTTTATTCGACTACCGCGTATTTCAGGCTATTGTGCCCGTCCAATAAACAATCCGAACAATACCTTTATCCTCATAATGCGAAAGGAATCCCGCACATCTATATAAGCGAGGACGTACAACAGATATCTGTATAGATGAGTATGTATACAGAATTATCTGTACAGAAGGTATTGGTAGATAGCGAGAATTTGATAAGGTAGTATAACATATCTTATTGAAATTAATAAGTATCAAGTATTATTGCAATCAATGATATAACTATCCACTGGTTATTAATATCTTGTAGAGAATGGGGTAGTCGCTTATTTGGGTTGCCACCTGTGCAAATACTCTAGCGGCATCCCATTTACAGGCGACATCCTCTAGGTATGGCTGGCACAGCGGCTACTAGCGCCGAACAGGCCAAGATTCGATGAAAGCCTTGACGGTTGATTCATATTTGTGCCTGAGAACCTGGGGCCGTAGGGTCCGAAGGCCAAGCACTTTTTGAAGAACTGTCATCAAATCTACCCGGGAACCAAAAGCTAGTTTGACCATCCAAAGGCGCAATGCTGCCAGCATTTTGGGCGTTAACCCTCGTTGCGGTTACATAGATGAGGTATTAGGTTTCTTTAAGTTTCAATTAATTAAATATGAATATAATATAACATCTAAATGGAAAAACAGTTAAGCAACTTAAAAATTGATTTAATCGTAAGTACATTGCTCCACATAAAAAAATTCAGTAAAAAATATGCGAATAAAGTGTGAACATTTTGTTAAAAAATAGGCCTTGTTTGTTTTAGTTACTTCCCTCGTATGAAAAAACCACGAAAATAAAACTTTTATAGGGCGTCAACCAAACCCATTTTTATAATCTACCGTATAAAAAGTTTATTCAACGAAAGCAACAAAGTAAAATACGAGCGATAAGATTCCACATCTCGAACAAGCATTCTTGGCAGGCATACCCTTTGGTGTAAAAAGCTTTTGTAATATGTGAGGAAATGGAAAGTGGGATGCGCGTAACGCGAGATTCCCGTACGCGCCGCTATGCAAGGCGATTCTTCGCGCTAGAGTCGGTCTCTTAACCTTAAAGGGTTATCGAGTGTGCTGTCTTTTTTAACCTACTTCAAAAAAGCAGAAGGTACTCATTTCGTCGGAATCTTTTTTTATTTTTTATGTACGTTCCCCGATTACTCGAACACGTCTGGACCGATTTTGATAATTAAAATACTTATACTTATACACTTTTCGATAGAAACTACTATCGAGTGAAATCAACACAGCAATGACTCAGCCATATTCTGTCAGAAAAAAATTCCCGCGTAATCCCTATCACGTAATCTTTCCATAAACAGGTAGGTGCATAATGTATTTAATTTTCCAAACAATAGTTGGTCCAATCGATTTTTAGGTGAATTATTACTCAACCTTCAGAAGAGTTGTTTCAATAATTCTTAACTTTTCACAGTCAAATGCTGTGCTTTCTTTTAGACTTTGAAAAAGATAAACTTCGATTTTATTATTAACATCTACAGTAAAAATATCGTTACTTTTCACAGCACTAGAGCGTCTTGTATCTTTTATTTTGCCGTGCGTCGATGTGTGTTGAATATTTTTATGCGGTAGAAAACAATTCGGTGTGCACGTGCCGCGGCCATTGTTCAGATCATCGATTAATTTGGTAGGGATTAGATTGAATAAAATAGAATAGAAATATCTTTATTGGTAGCTATAAACACAAAAATGTACAAAATAAATCATAATATAAAAACACAGCCATGATAGGTATTACATATCATTACACTGTATAGCAGTGTGACGTATAATTCCGGCCACGTATAATTTGAGTAGGGTAGACTGGGTACGGTTGTGACAATTTTCAATAGATCGACGATAATTTTCTTAGTATGCCATTTAACTGGAAGAAAGATGTCTTTTATGGTAAAGTATACATTTATCTACGTAAAAATACAAAAAATTTGCACCTAAGTACAATGGTTACAACACACGAGCAAATCAGAAAAAAAAGAAAAAATGTCACAACCGACCACACCCCAGGGGCGGTTGTGACAGTGCTTGGGGTCGGTAGTGACAGGTTCAAAAATACACAAAAATGGTCTAAAATCACTTTTATTGCAGATAATATCTTACATAAGGCAATATAAATCTTCTGGAAAATTTAACATTAACGAAACAAAAGAAATAAAGTCTAGGAACACTTTTTAAGCTTAAAAAAACAGTCGACAGTTACGAGTACTATAACAGTCTTTAATTACAATCTAATCGGTATAACAACAAAACAGATTTATTATAACAGTCTTCATATTACATTACGTTTACGAATGTATCACAACAAAGAGATGCGATTAACTTCATGCATTTCCACAGCTCTCCGTAAAGAAATTCCGCGTTTCACTTCTTTATAAGCATCTTCATATTGTGGTTATATCACGCAGCCTTATCTTTCGGTCTTTCTCAAACGTTTCCTAGGCATCTAAAAGCAAAAATAACAATTTTACTTTTGTCACAACCGTACCCTGAAAATATGTCACAACCGTACCCAATGCGCGATGTTCGCGAAAAAACAATTGCCATGACAATACAACATAACATATGTAGAAAGTAATTACAGCTATATAACTACTAATGTTTCACTTTTCATGAAGAAAAACACTCATTACTATATCTGTACACATATAACAACAATTATTAAAATATATCGAATAAAAATACTTACTTTTGACTGTTAAAAAGTAATATAGGCCTCTGTTAGCGTTAATGTCGCGCAATGGTTGACGTAATGCTGTGAAACACATTCAGACGGGCACACTGCTCCTCTCTCCCCTTGCACTCTTCCCGGTATTCCTTACAGTTTCGCTAATATGACGACTGTCACAACCGTACCCTGGCACAACCGTACCCAGTCTACCCTACCTTCGAGGCAAGAGTGAATAAGCATTGTGTAGGCAAGCGCGCTCTAACCCTATCAATGCTTTCCATCATTGATCATCAAGCCACGTATAGTATAGAATAGAAATATGTTTTATTCAAATAAACGTATAAGTGCTTTTGAATCGTCGATGAATCTACCACTGGTTCGGAATGCCCTTCCTGCCGAGAAGAGCCAGCAATAAACTCGGCGGTTGCTCTTTTCAGAAAAATTTGTACAATAGGTAACAAAACTATGCTATGTATACAGTGTTTCCGCAATGAAGTTTCAAAAATGCGTAATAAAAAAAAACGTCGGCTCATGGATCACTATCCACACTCATAAGTTTCAAAGTTATCATCAATGCTTTGATGCGGTTTTTCCTAAAGCCTATAGCAACCAGGAATCTGATGTCATGGTAGTTTTATTTAAGTCATCATACGGTTTTCTAGTATTTTAATTACATGTTTTGTGATATAGTTCCTTCTAAGACAGTATATTATTATGTACCTAGAAGGAAAATGATCGACTAATAATTATGCTTCCTAGAAGAAGAATATTTCTGTGGTATTGATATAGATTTTATCAAATCATATTTAACCTACAATGAAGTAGTAGTTAAAGAATATCTAGGAATATTTTCCTTACTAGCCAATTTATTCTATACTATGCGTTTTAGGTCAAGAAACCTAAATAGAATAAGAAAGTAAGAGGGTAAGGGTCTATGTTACTCTCCAAGGTCTCAACTATATGTAGGTATACGAAAATTTACATCGATCCGCTTCTACGATGCGGCGTGATTGAAGAACAAACTAACAAACAAACTTTTGCATTTATAATATTGGTAAGGATTTTCCACGCTACATCATATACTTAGGTAGGTAGTTTTCACGAACGCGAAGCGATATTAAAAAAATACGCCGTAAAGCCTACATCGCAAAGCCAAACCGCAAACCAATAGAAAATTGGCATCCAACAAAAAACCACAAGCGCCGCCGATCGCCAGATTGAAACATCCGACAGTAAATATATCACGTGCCCACAAACTTTGTCGTAATCGGTCCGGACCGGTCGAAAATAAAGTACGTCAATTACTTAATATCATGTAGTGACAGGTTACAGACAGACAGGCTTCCAGGGATAAGCTTTTCCATTTTTATATTAGTAAATATAACATCAATTGCGACAGTGTGTCTGTTTGTTGGTTAGTCCTTTACTCAAGTAGTACTGAAACATGACGTTTGGACAAATTTTGAATACAAAAACTCTTCGAATGTCAAAAAAAACTTGAGAGGTGTCCCTTGACACCGGATGGAACGAAGTTCAATGCGAAATAGAAATGAAAATATCTGGCTTGCTTTCTATAAGAGAGAGAGAGATAGACAGAGAAACATGCGACGCCGCACAGCTTACAATAGCTTACTATAGCAAAAAGTGTCGTGACAACTTTTCGTAAGAATTTTTTCCGTCTAGCCCCCTTTCACAACGCGCGATAAGGAACTTCGTTCCAATTACTCGGTAACGTATGGTGAAATAGGCCCTTCAAGTTTTAGTTAATTTTTCTACCTTATTGTGTTTATAGATACCATAACTTTTCGTATCAGATTTGCCAAGAACATTAACAAGTTTACAGTATCTAGTCATAAAAACACCTAGTAGGTTAGCAAATCCGTGCCGGTAAGTTTACGGCCACCTTAAAGCTTTCAAAACATAAAACCACCGGCCGAAGTAATAAATTATGGCAACATAAACACCCAATATCAAGCGGACGTTGCAAAAAAAAACGCCTAAGACCACTTAAACCGAGTAATGACTAACAAAACAACGCCATAAATTTCATGTTAAAGAGGTGTTATAATTAATGTAGGGAACGTAAAAGGATGAAGGTACAGGCTGGGCTAATTTCTCGACCTTCCGAGTCGTACCAATGTCATAATTTGCGGAGCAACTCAAATGTTATTGCTTGTTGTCTGCGGTGCTATTTCTTAAAGATAATATGAGAGTTTAGCAGTGTTTACTGGTATGTTATGAAAAGGCTATCTTAGGGCTATTTGCACACCAGGCGGTTAAATTAAGCTTACCGTTATTAACGTTTTGACCAACAAAAACCACTTTGGATGGAATTCCTACTTCCACGGCGTACGATATGGGTGAAACTTTTACCATCATTTGACTCTGCGTTACATCTGGGATCTGAGGAATTATTATTTATCTGATCTTGAACAGCTGGAAGAAATTCCTATTTAAATCAAAATAAAATTATAAATAAAAAATACTGCAATGATTTTTTATCTCGAAAAAAAAGTGATTTTAAAAATATATGTTCTGCAAGAAAACCGCCATACAAGCAGTGTTAAAACTACATTAGTTGAAAATTAAACTCGTAGAAGAATTCGAAGACTAGATAATTTTCAAAAACTAAAGTTCGACCCCATGACACATTTTTTTTTTATGTCGGGATTTTCTGAGATACAGCAAATAAGAGAAATAAGCTTTTATTTCTACTCAGTAAATAAATCATCTCAGCAGAATCTGCATTCCGAACCGGTGGTAGAGTCATGACGTGTCATAAGAGCTACAAGTTGGCCTACTGAAATAAATAATTTTTAATTTTAGTTGTTGATGCGTCACAATGACATACGTGTACTAAGAATTCCATAGTATTATTTATAACAACTATAATTATCAACAGTTTACATAATTATAAACATATAGTTTTATCATAGTACTTACAATTTATAGTAAAGCATGCAAAACACTGTCACACTCGCGAGTTACGACACTTTGCACTTTGGTTCTTGGAAATTATAATGCGTAGATTTTGAATAAGATTTGTATGTAACCGAATAGAACGGTGTTGTTACCTAACTAACTAAATCATAAAGGAATTTCGTACAACGTGCAATCGTGTCACGTGTGTAGCTAACTTGTGGAAGAGTAACTTAGTCATTCAACAGTCCATTTTATTTCTTACTTTGTAAGCAAAGTGAAAAGCTTCGATTTTGGATTTTTTTTTTTATTCGATGACAAGATAGCCCTAGACTGCGATCTCACCTGATGGTAAGTGACGATGCAGTCTAAGATGGTAGCGGGCTAACTTGGAAGGGGTATAGCAGTGTAAATTCAACCCATACCCCTAATCGGTTTCTACACGCCATCGTGCCGGAACGCTAAATCGCTTGGCGGCACGTCTTCAACGGTAGGGTGGTAAGTAGCCACGGCCAAAGCCTCCCACCAGACCAGACCAGAGACAATTTAGAAATTATAAATTCCTAAATTGGCCCCGCCGGGAATCGAACCCGAGACCTCCCAGTTATAAGACCACAGCGCTCACCACTGCGCCAGGGAGGTCGTCAAAAAAATTTTAAAAGTTCGACCTTCGTCCTACATCATAGAATCCTTACCAAAAGATTCTTACCTGGCTGTAGAGATTCATCCTAACCCCCCCAAGGTTCTCTAAACATTAGGTATGGACCACATATTGAAATTATTATGCACCATAGACAGAACATAGCTCAGACTTAGCTTAGACTAGTTAAGAGGAGTGTGACTCATAAGTTCAAATTCGTTGAGATAATGTACCGAATGTCAAAACATATTAATTCAATGTTACACCTGGGACAATTAATTGGTGGTGACTGGTTTAACTCGCACACCGTGTCAAATTACAGGCGTCATTCAGAGTAAGACAATATCACTTATAGGCTGCTTACAGACTTATGCTGAGATCTATAGAGCGTTCTCTGACTCAGCTTGGACTTAAGTTAGAGTAGAAACGAGTCACAAATATGCTCTGACATAAATCTGTCTCGTTTTAACTCTGTCTTGAGTCTGAGTAGAGTGAGAGTGCGGTCTATAGATTTGAACCTCTCAAGGTTTTAGACTTGATTCGTGGTTTAACTCTACACTGCATTTGCCGAGATGCAGTCTACACTCGAGGACCTTACGACCCCATCGGCCATCGGTACTCCGACAAAAGTGACCAGCCCACTGCCACCATTGGTCTGGCTGAATTAAAGAACATTTTAACTCTATTATAATCCACCGTTGGGTTCAAACAGTGCATCGAATAGTAGAGTAGTGTTGTTCTTAGTGGAGCCTTACAGGATACTGTCGATCAACTACACAGTTACTACAATTTAGTTATCATAGCAAGCTAAAATGCAGTAAGAAGTTAGACTGACATCTTTAAAACATAATCTCACTCAGCTCAAGACATAGTCAAAACGCGAGAGATTTATGTAGGTATATCAAGACGTAAGTTGTGGCGGAAGGGCACAACTTACGTCTGTCAACTTACGTTGTGGTAAAATTTGAAATTCCTTTCCGGCTTCCGTTTTTCCAGATAACTACAATTTGGGTACGTGCAAATCAATAGTGAATAGGTATTTTCTAGGCAAGCGCGCTCCATCTTAGGCTGCACCTTCATTTACCATCAGATGTGATCGCAGCAAAGCGCATGTCTATATTTAAAAAAAGTAAGCTAGGTCATTCTCCAGGTTTTAGACTATACCTATGCAAAATCCGTTGATGCGTGCTTGAAGGACAAATCGACAAACAAGCATATTCGAGTACATATAATATTGGTAAGGAATCCTAGCAATCAAAATAGCGCAAGGGTTAAAGCTTGGACTGAAAAATAAAAGATCTAAGGTTCAAATACTGCTGTCGTATACTCATTTTTGTTTATCTCACGAAGTTACGGGCGCTTTACTTGTGGTTAGGTCGTGTACATGCACATTGCGTAAGTGTGCGTGCCTGTCAGGAGCGTAGGTGGGAGCGGTCATGCGCGAGCAAGCTCTCGCTCACACTTATACAAATACGACACACACACAACCATGAGCCAGGCGTCGTCGTGAATTGCAAAAGCTATACTCTAAGTACAAGCTTAGCTAAAGGGGAAAGGGGAATTTTAGTCACGTGCAGCATAGCTAATATTCCTTAAAAATACATACCTATTCACTCAAATGTATTTTTAAATCAGTCACCTTCTTTTTTTTGTAGAAGTAGGTATTTATTGGAACACCTAAGTATGACCTCAACTTTATTTGCATTGTTGTTTGAATTCTAGTTAACAATGAGACCGATCTGGCCCTAGATTCCAGCAAGTTCTAACAGTACATTAAGGAAAACCGATTTATTGTATGGTAACTATATGCAAAACTGTTAACGCTAACATTAATTCTGATAACTATTAACGTCATATATTAAACGATAATTATTTTTAAGAAAGGATTTTCATTTTAGTTACTAGGTATAGCCTATACCCTTGACTTTGTCCGCGAGATGTTAGGGTTTTTAATCTCGCGGGAACCTTTATCTTTCCGAGATGAGCCTGACCTTAGATTATCTAGATGCCGCCTCACGCAATGAGCGATGCGACAAAAACAGGCCAGCGTTCATGAGCGCGTATGCGTGAGGCACGCACACACGCTTAGCAATGCCTATGTCTTACGCTAGCGTCATTTGTATCTTGGAGTTACCAGCTAATGAATCTATCCCGATAAAATGGGGAAAAACTGTAATATTATGTTAATAATATAATAATATAAATTATAATATTTTACTATGGTGCTTTCAATTGTGTGTTAATATGTCTGTTGTGTTGTGTTAGAATATTAAAATGAATTTTTTTTTACTTTATTGTAATGTATAGAAAAATATTATCAAATAAAAGCCAATAACGTATTTACAAAATATATTTTATTATTTAATTTATGGTGTCGACTTATAAAAATACTAGGGTTAAGAGGTGGCTTCACCTTCTTTTATGTTTTTTAAATTTAATTGTCGAATAATATTTTACAGCTACTATAAAGACAACTTTAGAAGAAGCAATTGGCATTTTTAAGACTACATCGCGCTTTCCCAACTCAAACGTGTTCGATACTAGATACTAAAAGTAGCGAAAGTCAGCGTTTTTTTGACTGCATCGCGTTTTGGCAATTTCTGGTCGCAAAAATATCAAATCGCGAGATTAAGCGTTTTTACGACTTTCGATCATAGATTTCAGAGTTTTATCTATTTGCATGATCTAAACTTAAAATTATAAAAGTATAAAAGGACGACCCCTTCGGTCGTCCCTCGGGCCATAAAATGGTTGAAAAAAATTTTAAAAGTCTTCGCTACATTGGAATTCGTTGTTATTGGACCGATTTCGTTCAAAATCGATATTTAGACTTCCCTGTGGTCAAGAAAGAGGAAATGGTTGCCAAAATTTTAAAAAGCCACCGCCATATTGGAATTCTTTGCTATTAGACCGATTTCGTTCAAAATCGATATTTAGGCTTTCCTGGGGCCTAGTAAGAGGAAATGGTTGCCAAAATTTTAAAAAGTCACCGCCATATTGGAATTCTTTGTTATTGGACCGATTTCGTTCAAAATCGATATTTAGGCTTCCCTGTGGTCAAGAAAGAAGAAATGGTTGCCGAAATTTTAAAAAGCCGCCGCCATATTGGAATTCTTTGTTATTGGACTGATTTCGTTCAAAATCGATATTTAGGCTTCCTTGGGGTTAAAAAAGAGGAAATGGTTGCCAAAATATTAAAAAGTCGCCGCCATATTGGAATTCTTTGTTATTGGACCGATTTCGTTCAAAATCGATATTTAAGCTTCCCTGGGGTCAAGAAAGAGGACATGGTTGCCAAAATTTTAAAAAGTTGCCGCCATATTGGAATTCTTTGTTATTGGACCGATTTCGTTCAAAATCGATATTTAGGCTTCCCTGGCGTCAAGAAAGAGGAAATAGTGGCCAAAATTTTAAAAAATCACCGCCATATTGGAATTCTTTGTTATTGGACCGATTTCGTTCAAAATCGATATTTAAGCTTCCCTGGGGTCAAGAAAGAGGACATGGTTGCCAAATTTTAAAAAGTCACCGCCATATTGGAATTCTTTGTTA
Source organism: Hipparchia sbordonii (assembly GCA_038048805.1). Lineage (NCBI taxonomy): Eukaryota > Metazoa > Arthropoda > Insecta > Lepidoptera > Nymphalidae > Hipparchia > Hipparchia sbordonii. The sequence goes on along the minus strand of CM076114.1, from coordinate 4,409,823 downwards.
TTGGACCGATTTCGTTCAAAATCGATATTTTGAACGAAACTTTTGACTTTTTAAAATTTCGGCAACCATGTCCTCTTTCTTGACCCCAGGGAAGCTTAAATATCGATTTTGAACGAAATCGGTCCAATAACAAAGAATTCCAATATGGCGGCGACTTTTTAAAATTTTGGCAACCATTTCCTCTTTTTTAACCCCAAGGAAGCCTAAATATCGATTTTGAACGAAATCAGTCCAATAACAAAGAATTCCAATATGGCGGCGACTTTTTAAAATTTTGGCAACCATTTCCTCTTTCTTGACCCCAGGGAAGCTTAAATATCGATTTTGAACGAAATCGGTCCAATAACAAAGAATTCCAATATGGCGGCGGCTTTTTAAAATTTTGGCAACCATTTCCTCTTTCTTGACCCCAGGGAAGCTTAAATATCGATTTTGAACGAAATCGGTCCAATAACAAAGAATTCCAATATGGCGGCGACTTATTAAAATTTTGGCAACCATGACCTCTTTCTTGGCCCCAGGGAAGCTTAAATATCGATTTTGAACGAAATCGGTCCAATAACAAAGAATTCCAATATGGCAGCGGCTTTTTAAAATTTCGGCTACCATGTCCTCTTTCTTGACCCCAGGAAAGCTTAAATATCGATTTTAAACGAAATCGGTCCAATAACAAAGAATTCCAATATGGCGGCGGCTTTTTAAAATTTTGGCAACCATGTCCTCTTTCTTGACCCCAGGGAAGCTTAAATATCGATTTTGAACGAAATCGGTCCAATAACAAAGAATTCCAATATGGCGGCGACTTTTTAAAATTTTGGCAACCATGTCCTCTTTCTTGACCCCAGGGAAGCTTAAATATCGATTTTGAACGAAATCGGTCCAATAACAAAGAATTCCAATATGGCGGCGACTTTTTAAAATTTTGGCAACCATTTCCTCTTTCTTGACCCCAGGGAAGCTTAAATATCGATTTTGAACGAAATCGGTCCAATAACAAAGAATTCCAATATGGCGGTGACTTTTTAAAATTTTGGCAACCATTTCCTCTTTCTTGGCCCCAGGAAAGCCTAAATATCGATTTTGAACGAAATCGATCCAATAACAAAGAATTTCAACATGGCGGAATAGTGCACCTGTGTTTGTGTTTGCAATACTTATACTTATACTTGAGCACTATAATAGATTGGTTGCCGTTGCCGAAATTGTTTGGGAGGACATTATTATTATTAACTTAGCGGCATTTGAATATGATTGGAGTGTTGCATTCAACCCCTGTACAGAGCTTCACAAATCGCAAAACCCCGATGCTTAAAATCGCGAAAATAATAATAATAAAAAACGCCGATGTTAAAAAATGCAACATTCTGCTGGTGCAGTCGGGTAAAAAATTAACATACAACGGCTTTAAAGACAACTATACCAGGAAATTTCCAATCCAAGACTGGCAACACCACAAAATGACGCGATGGCCTTGTGAAAAAAAGTATCAAATTATTAGTTTTGCTTTCGTATAAAAGTATTAGTTTTTAGTTACTTACGTGTGGTAGGAGATTTTTATTAGTTGATTTTAACCGTCCTTTGTAATTTCTGCAAACTTTGATAACACAACTTGCCATTTTCAGCAAAATAACCTATCGCAAAAAATAAGCCGCACGTTCGTATCACTTGACGTTAGAATTGATACTGAGGTGCGGTGAACGCTTTTAGGGATAAAAGTTCTCCTTAATTTTTATCGACGCTTTTGCGCCGCCGTTACTCTATCTAGAGAGTTTATAATCAAAGAGCCTGACATAGGCTTTTCCCCAAATCCTCAATTACAGCCATGCAAAATATCAAGACGATTCGTAGCTACGGCATTATCCGTTGTCGCTTTGAGTATATAGTTAAGTTATATACTCAAAATTACGACGTGATTGAAGGAAAAACCAAAAAACTAATCAACACACTTTCGCTATTACTATTAAACTAACAATAAGCTAGATATTATTACGATATTTTGAGTAGAAATAAACTGCTCAGTGCTCATATTTCATATTTTATTTATGAGATATATATAATAACCCTTTCACCTTTCAAAGATATACTCACATTAACTCAATGGACATCATTCATTTATAGCAGACTAGCTTTTGCCCGCGGTGTTCGACTTTTCAAATCCCTACTTTACCCCCTTAGTAGTTTAAGTTTCAAAAATTCTTTCTTAGTGCTTGCCTCATCATAATAGCTATTTTTTACGGAAAATATTATTATTTTAATAGGGCATCTACCCCATTTTGTTCTGATTATATTTCGCAACAGAGAGTTGTCAAAGCCATAGATTTAGCATTGGTTTACAAATCCTGTGTCTAACTCATAAATAGAGACCGGATTATATGCAAAATAAAAAGATTGTTATATGCATGCAAATATGCATGAAAAATGCTTGAAATATGCACGAAAACTGGCAGAATATGCAAAATTAAATGATAAATTTTAGGAACCCCTAAAAAATAGAAAAGTAAGTATTCATTTTTTTATTTCAAAATCAGCATACAATTAGTAAATTATTTTTTGATAGGCGATAATAGGTACAGTAAGTAACATTATATGATATTAAAATGATTTAGAATTTGTGTAAACGTAAACAATTAAATATTTTTCTAAATTTTCAGTGGTAAGATTGTACCTACGGTCATTTAGAATATTTTTGTAAGTAGAAAAGTTTCGCTCCATATCCATTGAAGTAACTGGGCAGAATTTGAACTTGGGTGCTATGGCACTTATAGTTTCCGGCAAAATTTCTGCCGTCCCATTAATGAAACTATCAATTTGACACAAGCTTTGAAAACCTGGCTCAATATGTTTTCAAACTTTTCTTTAAGTTTATGGGGTAATGCGGCGGCGGCGGAACGCAGAGTGAGTGAAAAATATTGTAAATGTACCGATAATATGCATCATAACTAGATCTTAGGTAAAATATGCTATTACCGCTGAGAATGGCTAAAATATGCAAATGCATATGCGAATATGCAAATGCATATAATCCGGTCTCTACTCATAAACATAACTTCCTAATGCTCTAACCAAGGTCTAACCTATCCTAAATCCATGGTTAATGCACTAAAAATATCCAATATTATCAGTTATTGACCCGACAACAAAGTATTGCATAGATTTACACATAGATTAAGGATTAGTAGACCAATCTTAAATCTATAGATTTACTAATATCCAAACGTCAAACATGCAAGCCTATTTGTCTACAGTTTACCTAAGAATATTGCGCACACTGTTCGTAAATGAGTTGAATGATTGCAATGGTCTCTTAAACACACTTATTGTTAATTCTGGTATATTTCGAAAAAAATTCTTATTTCGGCAAAAAAAAAAAGGTATTGTCGATAAAATTGTAGATAAATTTTAAAATTTTCAATTTTCAATTTCAACTTTTAAAATATACGCAAAGACGCTCGACAGTGTCATGGCGTTGTTCGTGACGTCACTTCTATGTTTTTTCATAGTAGTTTGTCAAAGCTTGAAGATAGATATGAGGTATCGCTCTGATTGGTGTTCAATCCAATATGGCGGTTTGTTGTATTTTATAGTTTTATTTTATCAAAATAAATATCAATCTCACTGAAAATATTAAAATAAATACGTTTTTTGAAATACATGAATCCTATTTCATGAGAAAAATTCCTAATTTCGTTGATTATTATTGGTCACTGGCATCATGCCTATTAGCCAAATCACCAATTTTCTGATAAGTAATTATTTTGTTTTATAGAATAACGCCTGTTTTCACAAATGTAACCTAACTTATCACACTATCACATCACATCACATCACACTAATCACATCACACTAATATCACACTAATATTATAAAGGCGAAAGTTTGTATGTGTGTGTGTATGTTTGTTACTCTTTCACGCAAAAACTACTGGACGGATTTGTCTGAAATTTGGAATGGAGATAGTTCATAACCTGGATTAAAACATAGGCTACATTTTACCCCGGGAAATCAAAGAGTTCCCACGGGAATTAAACCTTAAGCCACGCGAACGAAGTCGCGGGCATCATCTAGTATGATTTAAATACACTAATATTATAAAGGCGAAAGTTTGTATGTGTGTGTGTATATTTGTTACTCTTTCACGCAAAAACTACTGGACGGATTTGTCTGAAATTTGGAATGGAGATAGTTCATAACCTGGATTAAAACATAGGCTACATTTTACCCCGGGAAATCAAAGAGTTCCCACGGGAATTAAACCTTAAGCCACGCGAACGAAGTCGCGGGCATCATCTAGTATGATTTAAATATGGTTGCTGAAAACGGGCACAAGACAATTTTGTCTACTGTATGTAATGTTCTCCAGTACATGCTAGTAGTTAATTCTGTTATAGCGTCATAAATCGGTTTATGCACTTAACAAACACTAGTTAATTAACAATTTCAACAGCGGTATCAAACGCGATAGCTTGAACTATCTCTACAGGCAGGTTTAACAAATTCACGTCTACAGCGAGCTTGTAACAATACACTGGGTGATATTTCCTTGCCCTCCGGTTGTTAAACTGATTAAATTGGCATTTAAATACGACAGTAGTAGCAGGCCCGCGGATAAACAAGCAACGCATAAATTATTACGCTATTTGATTAATTATTCTACAATAAAAACAATTTACGTGTTCTATACTCTACATTAATATTGTGATATTTTGTTATGAAAAGAGAACTGCTGAGTTTCTTGCCGGTTCTTCTCAGTAGAATTTGCATTCCGAACCAGTGGTATAGTCTCAATGTGTCATAAAATCTGATGAAATAAATCATAAATCATTCAGTCAAACATAGGCACACTTATACAAACTTTCGCCATTATATCTAATATAAGTGTGATAGTATTTAATATAGTAATAGTAGCTTCAATATCCCAATGGTTAAAGGTGCGGACTGAAAACTGAAAGGTCGCAGGTTCGAGCCCCACCCGTTGCACTATTGTCGTACCCACTCCTAACACAAGTTTTCACTTATTTGGAGTGGAGAAGAGAGCCAAGTTCAACATGGCTGATATTGTTTTAAAAAAAAAAATTAAACCCTCAAAATTTGCAGTTTCACAGTTTATATGTTGGAAATTTGTCCAATAATATAGGTATAGAGTGGTTTAATAAAACGCATTTTACGCATTTTAGGCTTGTTTAAATTTTATAAACGTACCAAGAAACCGAATGTGTTTTTAAATTTTTAACAGCCGAACACATCGCTCCGTTGTAGGTAACCTAACTCTATGGAGTTATATCCCTGTAAGCTGCTTAAGGGGCAAGTCTGGAAGAAATGCGCAAATAGACACTTACGGTTTAACGCAAATTAAAAAACTCATTGAATTGAATGACACCACAAAAAAACCTCAATTGCTTAATAGATGAGGCTATAAGTACGCCGCGAAATATATCTAAAATAAATCTCAGTTTTTGAGAAAAAAAATCGGCAACATTATCAAAATCACTGAAATCGACCTTTTCTATTTAATACATCTTATGCTATTCCGATGTTATATTTGGAATAATTTTTGGTTAAATCGTGAGAAGGAAGTATAGAAAATATTATCACCATTAAAATTTTATATTAATTCAAATCAAAAAGCAATAATATAAGACTAAAAATCATTAATTTTGTAGCGAAAATCGTTCCCCGTTGCTCATACATTTTAGTATGAAGCAGTAGCCGCCCGTAATTCGCTTTATATTACAGTGTTCAACCACAAATCAATTCAATCGCGTCCCAATATTCAAGGTGATAGCACGCTCCTTTTCGCAGAGCACCGCAACTCCGGCGATCGCGATATAATAATTGTTTCGAGCGTTAGGGTGGGTCGCGAGTGTCGGCGGAAACGACTGCTAATTTTATTTGTATTCTTCGAACGTAGTAAGTATGTGAGTTTTATTATGTATTTTTTTAATCATCAAACACTTCATTAATTAGCAAACACTAATGTACTCATTAATATCGTAACTTATTTTTCTTCTCATTTCAGGTAGATATGAAAAAGCGTAAAGGAAATTACTAAAAACACAAAAAAAAAAACAAAGGAAGATTTAACATAAAGCTGTAAGTACTTATAATGTAGGTACTCATCTTTTTACCCGACTTTTTTTATTTTTATCGTTGACAAGATAGTCTTTGACTGCGATCTCACCTGATGGTAAGTGACGATGCCAATCTTAGATGGTAGCGGACTAACTTGGAATGGGTACGGCAGTGTAAATTCCACCTAAGCCTAATCGGTTTCTACACGCCATCGTGCCGAAACGCTAAATCGCTTGGCGGCACGTCTTTGACGTAGGGTGGTAACTAGTCACGGCTAAAGCCTCCCCCCAGACAAAGCTTCGACTTCGACTGTGGCGAAGCCCAAAACATTGTTATGTTTTCTGGCTGAATGTTTGTTAACCTTCAATCGTATATTTTGATACAAATGCGGAAAATCGAACTTTCCGCACGAGATACAGCTACAAAAAGCTCTTTGAGCAGCCGTATTAAAAAATTACTTTAAAATGGACTAGCTGTCTTTATAACCCTACAAACACTAAACCGATTTGGCTGATACATATTTTGGAATTCAGATAGCTTATACCCTGGATTAACATATAGGCTACCTTTTAAACCTTTCAAATCTAATTGGGGTTTGCAAAAAATCTAATTTAATTAATTATATCCTAATTTCTAATAAATACCTTATTAACTATATTGTTTCAGGAAACAAAGTGTCAATTCTGGAAAACAAAAGCTTGAAGGATGATGCGTGCACTGATGTTGAAAAAGCAACGAGAGTTCTATTTCAGGAAATACAAAACATGCAAAATATAATTGTAAATGACAAAGTTACTTGTAACCAATCTGCTTGCTTCAACTGCCACAAGATACATAAGCTACATATTGTAACATTTTTTGTTTTGAAAAGAGCAACTGCCGAGTTTCTTGCCGGCTCTTCTCGGCAGAATCAGCATTCTACATGAAATAAATAATTTTGAGTTTGAGTTTGAATTATTTAGGGACACTTGTTTTGTCTAAACTAATATCATAAAGATGAAATATTTGCTTATTTGTAAGTTTGTAAAATTGTTTGTAATGGATAAACTCAAAAACTACTATTTAACCGATTTTAAAAATTGTAAGAATTTTTAAAATCTCATGGAAAGCTATTATTCCTAAGTAACATGAGCTATATTTTATTTAAAAAAAGTTAACCGTAACTTCGTGAGATATACGTACTATACATGTTTGCAATACTCATAATTACCTGCAAGCACGTCCGCGGGGCTATATATTGAACTATTATAGTTGAGCAACTATAACCCCTTTTTTATTCAAATTAGTCTGTTGAAACATGAGTACGATGAAAAATGTTGACGTTCTCATCATGATTATTTAGTAATCTTTATCCAATTAAATATTTTTGTAACTATAATTGACTATGTATTTGGAAATTCCTCTTTACATAATTCGGATCGGACCTCTTATTTAGAAGTTATTCATTCACGCAAAAGTTACATGACAAAAAGCGTGCACTGTGACCCCACCCTATGCCACCGGCTACTCACTACCGCACGTCGCCGCCCGCGAACTAAACAAAACGACAATCTAATGGTTAAATACATTGCGTATTTTCTGTGAAATTCATTAATATCCTACTAAGACGAACGCGTGATGTACATTTAACTTGAGGGAAGCGCCAAACGTAGATTGTTAAGATTGTTACTTTCCAGGGTGCGTATACTAATATTGTATGATATGTCTGTGTGAATAGAAATTATCAATGTGGGTGTTCAATCGCAACTTCTCACGCGCCCAGACTGCAGGCTTAAGCTTTAAAATGTTTAGAATTTCTACACACTCAATACTATATTGATAGTTTAGAGCGTGTGGTCCTTAATTAAGACATAAACCCATAGGCTTTGTCTAGAACGTGACCTGAGAACTATAACTACATCGCGCTACTACAGGAACAAAATAGATACACACACATCTAAAACTACTAGAAGTGATATTCACTGTGGAACCACGCGCAAATACGTGGTAAGTAAAACTGAAAGAATTAAAGAAAGTGAAATTGTAGATGCCAGAAAAAATCTTATTCCAAAAGATTAAAAGAAGACTACTTCAAACATGTGAGGAGTTTGTAGAGCATCATTTATCTATATATTTATTTATCATAGGTTACCAATAACCCATAAAAATATAAGAATTATTGTTGTTTGTATAATTTCTTTTTTATGTTACATTTTTGACATTCGTAAGCGCTTTTGTAAGTCAGAATTGAAGAAATAAACATTCGATTTGGGAGGCCATGACAATTTTCGAGAAAATCTGCGCCTGTGATATCAAAGTTTATTAGGTATGAAAAAGGCTATCGTATCAATACGTTATGTTTTGAAACAATACCAGAGACATAAAAATAATTGCGACAATCGCTATTCACTAGGAGGCATGCATTTTTAAAACTAAGACAGAGTTTTTTCCCAGTAATGTAATATTAACAAGCTTTATCCATTGGATTGTCCAGTGTCTTTATGGCAGTTGTATTTCAGTGAGTCCGCGAGATATTTCTTCACTCGCGCATTCAGTATGCAGTGTGGCCGGTACAATTTTATGTCACTTGGACGATATTATCAACTATGCAATGTCCATATTGAATACACAGAATTCTAATACTTATATTATCCATTTGGTGCACATACTTTTTAGGGTTCCGTACCCGAGGGGTAACCAACGGAACCCTATTACCTACTAAGCTTCCGCTGTCCGTTCTTACATCCGTCCGTTCGTCCGTGCGTCCGTCTGTCTGTCAGCGGGCTGTATCTCATGATCCGTTATTACGGATCATGAGATACGTTATTACGGATCATGAGATACAGCCCGCTATTGGTAGAGAGTTGATATTTTCAGATAATAAAAATAAATTAAAAATTAAAGCTGGGTCATAATAACCTGTTAAATCATGGTACTTCCTTCCCAATTTAGATTAACCTCGACGCCCATGTCACTTTAACTAAACTTACGTTAATTATAAAAATTACATTAGAAACCCAGAATAAAGACTATAAATAAATATTAATTAAAACCTTAAACCTTTACCTCTCTAATCTTATCTCGATCTTAATTTGTCTTTACGCACTTAAATTCAACTTGAAAAAATATAACAATCTAGTAAGTAGCCGTTAGTAAAGTAGTAAAATTTTATTGTACCGTCCACTTAAACAGTAACACGCAGCGAGACAAGCGGCCACTTAGCTCTAATAGTTGTGTCGTTACAGTAAATACTGAATTGATTTTATTTACTCACTCACTTACCAAAGATGTGATGACCTTTGAAGTCATAGGACTGTGGTCATGTTTTCCGTCCTTACTTATGACACTAATATTATACGAGTAAATGCGAAAGTTTGTTTGATGGATGGATGGATGGATGGATGAATGGATGGATGGATGGTTGTTTATTACTCCTTCACGCCACAACGAATGGACCGATTTTCCTACAATTTAGAATACAACGAACTCATGCCGAGCATTAACACAGTCTACATTTTATCTCGGAAAATTAGAGTCCCCGCGGGATTAAAAAACCTTAATCCGAGAGGACTTATTCGCGGGCATCATCTCATATTATAAATGCGAAAGTATACTTGTTAGTTGGTTTGTCCTTCAATCCCAATGCAACCAACTAATGGATAAAAATTTTAAAATAGTAATCATAATCATTAATTTTTTTAATTATAGAATCGATACTTCTAAAACCCTTTACCCCAAATAGATTTTAAAAAGCTATCTGAGAATTTTTGCTTAATTATAAAAGATAAGAAAATAACTTAACCGATATTGTTACAGCAGCTTGCAAACCAATTAATTGTTACACAAACCATGCCCCTGTTTATTACCTGAAGTCATATCTCACACCTCCTACGTGTAAATTTAATTGCCTTAGAAGACCTAAACTAATCAGGGATGCCACTAATTCAGACTTTTTTACTGCATTTAAAACCCTAAATAGAGATTTAACCCTAAACCAGTTAATGGAACCTAGGACGTCTTTTAAGGTGTTCAGATAATAACTTACCTTGTGTAATAGATAGCTTATAACTTCTAACTTAATAGAAAGATAAGCACTCAGATACAATTCTATTTTGTAACCTCAGTAATAGTTAAGCTATGGGAAACGTCTTTTATGCCTTACTAAAATATTGGACGAATCCTTGGACTATTAGTAGTATACACTAGATTTAAATGTTTTTTGTGAAACATTTAAATCGGGTTGGAGGCTTTTGCCGTGGCTAGTCACCACCCTACCGTCAAAGACGTGCCGCCAAGCGATTTAGCGTTCCTGCACTATGGCGTGTAGAAACCGATTAGGAGTATGAGTAGGTACATTGCCATACCCCTTCCAAGTTAGTCGCCTACCATCTTCCATCTGGTGAGAACGCAGTCAAAGACTATCTTGTCAACGAATAAAAAAAATAAAAAAGCTCACGAAAAAAAAAATATTGGACAGCCCTAACCTTAGGTCACAACCCAGTTATCTGTAGCAATCGATAAGCCACTGTGCAGTTACAATTAACAATTAAGTGATAGCTATCGACAATTATCTAATATTGTTGAACGTAATTCGATTACAGATTGCGTGTAGGTGCGAGAGAGTTTCGACTGTGCAACTTTAATACCTTTCATTAAATTAACTGATTTATTTTTGCATGGTTGCTAATTGGATAAGTACACTAAAAGACTTTAGTCAGACGAGTAAATTGCTGAGAGCAACTAAAAATTCTGATCATTATAATATTCTACTATGCAACGAGGTTGTATGGCAGAGATCGGTTCTAAGGCTGAAATCTATAGACCGCACTCTCACTCAGCTCAGACTCAAGGCAGAGTTAAAACGAGACAGATTTATGTCAGAGCATATTTGTGTCTCGTTTTAACCTCTATCTTAAGTCTGAGCTAAGTCAGATCACGCTCTATAGATCTCAGCATAATAGATAAGTCCACTTCTAGAAAACTCGATTGCATGAGAAATAATTTCCATAAACCTAATAAGTAGGTATATTAAGCCAGGCTGAGCAATTGTAGTCAGTTTTATAGACTAAATAAAAATAAAAAATAAGACCGCCAGTTGTGCTTTTTTATTATTTTGTAAAGTTTATTTAATAAAACTTTTTTCTGGATCAATTGAAAATTTAAACACCGTTATTTTTCTTTTATAATAATTTGAATTGAGTAAACCTATTTATCGGTCGTCTGCTATAGGCGTAAAAGTACCTGTACGCCTACACTATTCTTCTCATTGAATATTCTCATCTGAAATATGAACAGTTCCAACTAATGGACTACGATTACCCTTTATCGAGCTAAAGTGGCCAGCTACTGGCGCGCGCCAATGCGTGCGATATGAAAACAAGATGGAGGCAATTCCAATTTCAAATCGCTGTCGTTATTGTTCTCACTACACGTAAAATATTGCGGGGTAGTAACAGAACGAACTTGAGTGCCAATATACTTAAAAATAATGGAATTGCTCTGTCTACCGACTCTACTATGATAAGTGAAAGATAGGTCCTTTGTTTTTCAATAAGTAGAGACATTTTTGCAAAATTACCATTTTTTTTTTAAATTTCAACTTAATAAATCTTTTAGGCTCAATAACTGACTGATAACTGAGAGGTCGACGACGGTTCAATCCCCACCTGTTGCACTTATTGTCGTTTCATAATACGAGTTTTCCGTTTATTTCGAGAGGACGGGAGAATTTTAGTTGAGTTCAGTTTGGTTAAAAAATAATAGCTAATTCCTGATTATGAGTTTACAGTCATTTTTCCTGCTTGCAATCAAATGTTTTTTTCCTTTTCTGTCTATTTTATGCCTATAGACTCCAGTAGGTATATGTCAAAAATCTGCCGTAATTGTCTTAACATGACTATAATGCTGAGATCTATAGAGCGTGCTCTGACTCAGCTCAGACTCAAGACAGAGGTTACAACGAGACACAAATGTGCTCTGACATAAATCTGTCTCGTTTTAACTCTTTCTTGAGTCTGAGTTGAGTGTGAGTGCGGTCTATAGATTTCAACCTTAGTCCTCAACTTGAACTCGAATTCGATTCAAAAATCACGTCTAACAAAAGATCAAACAAACACACTTTCGCATTTAAAATAGTACTAAGGATACATAAGTACGATAAGATATTTGGCTCTAATCAAATAACAGCATACTTAAGTTTATGTTAGGCAGTTGCAGTACCAAGTGAAATAATATAAAACGTAATACAATGCCGTGATTACAATAATTCTTGCAATTGTTGGTGAATTACGGCCGCGTCTGATCTGCAATGATTGAACATTGATTGTATGATAAGGCATATTTCTTCGATACCACAGGCCTGGTTATTCCGTGAGAGTTAGAAAAATGAGACGTTCGTACTTACGACTTCTATTAGGTACGATTGTTCTTATTATACGTTGTTGTTGTTTTAGCTTTTGAGCTTTATTTAGTGCTAGTTCAGTACAATGCACATAAATGACATTGGATATTAGAACGAGTGTTATTTAAATTGATAGAAATGCTTCAATAGGATTTAGAACAAGTATAAACGTAAAAATTCTTTCTACAAAACCGACTTTAAACGCCGCTATAAAGTATATCAATTGTGCCTATAAATTTTGAAGAGTTTCCTCGCTTTCTTCAGAATCTCATCATCAGATTCAAACACAAAAAAAAAAGACGTGTGGCACTCGGGGACTGCCGCGGTAAAGCTATTGCATAGCATTTTTTATCAACGCCATCTAGCGGTGAGAGGAGTCCCGTGTCAGGTTATTTTCGTTACGGAATTTCTGGATTCGGTCTCCACGCTCAAGGCCCGCGATAGAAGCTATGCAATAGCTTTAAATTTCAAATCGGTCCAGGCGTCCTCGAGTAATCGGGGAACATACATACAAAAAAAAGACGTGTGGCACTCGGGTACTGCCGCGGTAAAGCTATTGCATAGCATTTTTTATCAACGCCATCTAGCGGTGAGAGGAGTCCCGTGTCAGGTTATTTTCGTTACGGAATTTCTGGATTCGGTTTCCATGCTCAAGGTCAGCAATAGAAGCTATGCAATAGCTTAAAAATATGTACATAGGTACATACATAGACTGCTAAAATCATAAGCCTTCATTTGCCGTAGTCGGTTAAGAAATCATAATTCACAGGGCGCTAAAAAGCGTTCCGTACCCTTTTATACGGACACCTTAATAACGTGTGCTCCATAAAAGCAGTCAGGCCGTGGACGCGGGAATAAACAGTGTTTGAGAAGGCAAAATAAACGACACTAGCGGCTCAAACACCTGACAGTCCCATTACCGCAACTATCGGCGAACGCTGCGCCCACACTTGCTTACGAGTGTACTGAGCACACTTTTTTTCTTCTTTTTTTTTTCTTTTTTTTTCTTTTTATACACATTGTCATGTGCTTATTGCTTAACTTTATGAATGCCTCGTTGGTCTAGTTCTACTTCCTACTACAATATTGTAAATGCGAAAGTTTGGATGTTTGGATGGATGGGTGGATGTTTGTTACTCAATCACGACGTAATGACTGAACTGATTTGGCTGGAATCTGGTACAGAGATAGATTATAGTCTGGAATAACACATAGGCTTTTTATTCTTTTAAAGCATTCATTAACACACACACAGCATTAATTTTCCTGATGCACAGAGACCCGTTCTCGCAGATCTGTTGGTCCGCTGCTGCATGATTGAATGACAAACGACAAACTAACATACTGTCGTATTTATAAGATTAGTACAGATATTAGTAAGGATTTCATTAATTCTCCTGATCCACAGTGACCCGTTCTCACCCACTGCGCACAGCGCGGGTATCACCTCTTAATCGCGGAGAGGGTTACAACTTACCGCATGACACGTAAATAAAAATAATGCTCAGAGTGTTCACACTAAATTCACTATTTATCATACATAGGTAAATGAACATAAATTAACACAAATAATACTAATCTGATAAGAATGGCATTAAAAAGCATTAATTTTCCTGATCCAAAGTGACCCGTTCTCACCCACTGCGCACAGCGCGGGTATCCCCTCTCACCCGCGGACGGGGGTACAGCTCACTGCTTGACATGCACTTACATAATACTTCGAGTGTCCGCATGAAGTTAGGTTTTTAAAAAGCCCACGGAAACCCTCGTGTTTTTCTGGGATAAAACGTAGCCTACACTCTTCACGTCCCCAACTATACCTAACCACGCAAAAAAACCCACGTTGATCCGTTGGTTCACTGTTGCGTGATTGAAGTACGAACCAACAAACAAACTCGCTTTTGCAATTATAATATTAGAAAATTAGTACAGATATTAGTAAGGATTTCATTAATTCTCCTGATCCACAGTGACCCGTTCTCACCCACTGCGCACAGCGCGGGTATCACCTCTTAACCCCGGACAGGGTTACAACTCACCGCATGACACGTAAATAAAAATAATGCTCAGAGTGTTTACACTAAATTCACTATTTATCATACATAGGTAAATGCACATAAATTAACACAAATAATACTAATCTGATAAAATTGGCATTAAAAAGCATTAATTTTCCTCTTTATTTTCCTGATCCAAAGTGATCCGTTCTCACCCACTGCGCACAGCGCGGGTATCCCCGCTCACCCGTGGACGGGGGTACAGCTCACCGCTTGACATGCAATTACATAATACTTCGAGTGTTCACACTAAATTGTGACTTAGTCCGAATGAAGTTAGGTTTTTAAAAAGCCCACGAAAACCCTCGTGTTTTTCTGGGATAAAACGTAGCCTACACTCTTCACGTCCCCAACTATACCCGTGCAAAAAAATCACGTTGATCCGTTGCTCCGCTACTGCGTGATTGAAGGACAAACCAACAACACTGTTGCGTGATTGAAGTACAAACAAGCACGCTTTTGCATTTATAATATTAGAAAATTAGTACAGATATTAGTAAGGATTTCATTAATTCTCCTGATCCACAGTGACCCGTTCTCACCCACTGCGCACAGCGCGGGTATCACCTCTCACCCGCGGACAGGGTTACAGCTCACCGCTTGACACGTAATTAAATAATGTTCACACTAAATTCAATATCTCCGAGCAACGCCAGATCTAGTTCCGAGATCCTGCCACCCCCTACCAATTTTTGTCGAATGCGATGGAATATGAATTTTCCTGAAACGAACGATCTCACCTAAGTACCAACCCATTAGAGAATGACCGCTTATGAAACGATGACTTATGACTTATCCTTATCAATATTATCAATGCAAAAGATGTTTTTTTTTTTTGGTTTGTCCTTTAATTACCTACGCCGCTGCAACGAAACTACGGATCGAGATGATTTTTTGCATGGGTATAGTCGAGGTCCTGGAGAGTACTAAGCCGTAAATCAAAAGAGTGGATTTTTAGAAATCTAACTCCACGGATGAGAAGTAGCCGGGAAGCTAGTTACAAATAAAACAAGAAAAACGTATCTTAATTTAAGCTACTTTTCATTTCAACGCTAAAATAATATGGAATTTTATTTAATTAAACATTTGTACAGCCGAAATATGGATGTATCCGCCCGCCCAAAGTTGTGAGTAAAGTTTTGTTAAATTAAAGTCATGAGTAAAAACATTTCACGTTTTTGTCGAAAAGTTTTCGAGTAGCCATCGAGAATGACGATAAGTGTTAAGTAGTAAGTGATTCGGTGCTACACAAGATCAGTTGTAACTGAACACTCTTTGTTTTCTTAGACAGTTCCCACAGAGAAAATAATTGAGTGTCTGTTCAGCGAAATATCGTATTCGCACATTACTTATGTATCACTCACTATATACGTATTGAATCCCCTGGTAAGTTAAAATTACAATCGTATTTAATTCATCGTTTCATATACTGTCACAAATATTTAATGGGTTTAAATATTGACTAGTGCTTGACTGCGATCTCACCTGATGGTAAGTGAAGATACAACCTAAGGTGGTGTGTGCTTGCCTAGAAGTTACCTGATGAACCACAATCGTCATAGTAGAGTGCTACATATTAATTTTATGTTTCATCCCTTCCTACTACTATAGGTGCATGAAGTCTTGCAGAGCTACGATGTTATGCATAAGTAATTTTTGTTTCTACAAACACTTCGCATCATTTATCCTTTTAATTGAACTCTCCATTAAGAGTTCGTACACTACCGACATTACTTAACGCTTAGTGACACGAACGCATAACTCACGTCATACGAACCATTATTGTAACTCAAAATGGCGGCTATCAAAGAGAAAGCTCGCTCTCTCACATCATTCTCCGAGCTATAGTCTATGAAGGGCTTGCAGAATTTAGCATAGACAAAAACGCCACTCAAATTAATATCTTATGTAAATTATCACAAAGTTGAAATCTTAACGGTATGAGTATAGATTTTATACGCTGGAGTGTGACAGGACTGAATTTATCAATTTTACAAAGATTGTTCTTTGTCTTGCATTATTAACACGTTGCCGTCGTGTTCATGTTACCAACGCCTTTAAATATTAAATATTGGTACAGGGCGGCTTCCATAACGCAACGCCAATGTTCTTAAGTACTTGCTCATACGATATTGATTTTAAGCCACTACGGTTAGAATGAAACTTTTTCATTTAAATTAATAATACTTAATGAAGAAGTCTAATCAATCTTTTTTAAAAAAGACGTGTGGCACTCGGGGACTGCCGCAGTAAAGCTATTGCATAGCATTTTTTATCAACGCCGTCTAGCGGTGAGAGGAGTCCCGTGTCAGGTTATTTTCGTTACGGAATTTCTGGATTCGGTGTCCACGCTCAAGGCCCGCGATAGAAGCTATGCAATAGCTTAAAATTTAATTTATTTTAATCAATATTTCAAGGAGTATTTACCGCCTTCGCTAACCTAACGTTGACCAAGATGACAATCGGAACTATGACCGTTGAATCAATATTCCACATTGCGACAAGGGGCCCTTGCCCACTATCGCAGTTATTTTCTTAATTTTTCCTTTTCCCCCTTCACTAGATTTTATGTTGACTTTAATTAATTAATTGTGATTTTTAATGCTTTTGTGATGCATGTTATTTTTGAAGGAACCTTTTCGTGTAAAACAATTTCCACTAATCTATTAATTAACGATTAATAACCATATTATGAAAGAAGTAGAAGAAAGTAAAACACGATTTTATTTTACACGGTGTATTTCCATTTTAATAACACCCTTTGCAATTGAATGTATTCCAAATACAACTGAATTCATTCGAAATTATCGCAACACTAATTTTACAATCATATAATATGATTGTATTCTTTGAAACAACCGAGTGCACTACAAGATAATTTTATCGTAATAATAATGAGCACTGATAAATTGTTTTTACAAAGTTTACAAACAAAATTATATTCACTATAATTTAATAAGTAAACAACATTGATTTTTTTAAATAAATCTTAATAATGAAATATGTGATTTAAAAAATGGGTAATATTGATGTAAAAAGAACAATTCTGTAAAAAGAAATCGTATTATATTTACAAGAAAATATTATAGAGCAAGAGCTCTTGCTTACCTCAATAAAATAAATATTGAAGCTTACAAATTAATATTCAGTTAATAAAGCTTTTTTTTTTTATTAAATATCAGTTTTATTATTAAAAGTAACAGACTGTATATTTTGAGTTGAATTTTATTGTCAAATTAATTCATTGAATGATCTCTCTTTGAGGCATATCATATTATCACTAAAAACTTTCAGATTTTCTTGATTATGATAATATTATGACAGATATTTTGCAGTAAAGTTTGAGTAAGTAGAATTTCTTATCCATTTTAAACTACAAAATGGCAACACCTCTATGAATAGTTTTAAATTGGACTTTAACAGTGATTAGAAATTTTTATTAAATTCATTTACATGAATTTACATTAGGATTTCAACATCTAATTATAATTTAAAGTATTTCTAGCATTTGACACGAAATAAAATTGAATTTAACTATACATTTTTAATTACAGACTACTTTTAAAATATATTATTATTGAAAGGAACTAGTGAAAGTCTTATGTTAAAAATATTATTGTGAAAAAGAACTGTATTTTGTAAATTATATATATTATATACTATATATGTAAATTGTATAGACATATTGTAAGAATGAATCAAGTTATATACTAGCTATTAAGTATAATATGTACTCTAACCGATTACATTTTATTAACGTGTAAGAAATGCCTTGTCTATATAAATCTAAAAATCTGATTCAATAGAATGTGCAGAATTGATTTCAAATTGCTTTATATTAGTGAAAGAATCAAGTTTTTCTTTTTTACAATTAAAATTAATGCCTTATACATTTCTTAGTAACTTTTTGTGGCTTCTAGACTTTTTAAAGGTAGACCTGTCCTAATTCCTCTATTAAAACGACTAAAAATTCTTAAGGAAAACATGACACGGTTTAACGTCAATCTAGATTTTGTTAATAGGAAAGCAAATGCTTTGGTAATATTACAAGAATGATAATATCTAGATTTAAAAAAAAAAAATTATGATCAATAAATTTGAATAATATTGGTTACCTACTACGAAAAATAAAATAAATGCTGGCAATTTTTTTAAATTAAAGTAATTTTACTATTAATCGTTCTTAGTGTTAATAATAATTATTATGATAGTAAAGTCTTTAGCAATTGTAATATACATAGCTAAGAAACAATTTAATAATTAATTACTTTTAAGTAATAACATTTTAAACCCTTCTTTGATTAAAATAACTAATATTGTCAATGGCACCATTCCTTTCCCGTATGTGTAAATATGCTTAACATTAAAAGATAGGCACCTACTAATGTAAATTAAATTCTTAAGCAATGTGATGCCTCTTAATATTTTTTAATTCGTCATAATTTGCTTAAAACAATAATTAGCGATTTTGTTCATAATGTTATGTACTTATCTGATTATTTTGAGTATGTACTACAATAATAAATAGATCTACGTACTCAATAAATTACAATCAAATCATCAATGAGGAAAGTCGTTGCATCAATATTGCATTAGCATTGCCTCCTTACTTATAAGTACTGCTTATAGGTGTTTCCTAAATGTGAAGGCATCACGCGAAGTAATTAAAAAAAATACGTATTATCTTAACGATACGATACGAAAAAAATAAACATTTAATAGTACACCGACTTCCAGAGAATACAACAAATTCAGCAAAAACAGCATTTTTATTCTCTTTCTGTGTTTACCCTCTTTCCGCTATTAAATCTAACCTTCTTTTGAATTCACTAATATCATATTAGTGAATTCACATAATAGAATACATATTCACTCGCACGTACTTATTCACTAGAATGTACGTATTCACTTTCACGTACGTATTCATTCGCAATAATTTTTACCAAAGCAAAGATTGGCGTCAATTTTATATAAATCAAGTATAACCTTTTCTACATTTTCTACATTTTCTTCGCCAGATTACGTAAACCCGTCTATCCGAACTTACTTTTAAAATTCGTATATTGATGAATTTCATGTAAATGCCTAAGCACTTAGTGTAAAATTTTTGTGCATTTAATAAAAAATATTACATACTTTTTATTCCGTCAGATGAAAATAAAAAATGTAAATATTAATCTTCTCAGCTTTTTAAATAAACAATAGCACAAGATTTAATCTAAGCAATAGGTAATCACTAATTAAATTGCACAATTGATTAAAAAATTGTAATCAAATTGACTTTTCAACTAACTATTCTATTCTAACATTTTACTAAGAAACTATTTTGGTATAAATATTTTTTCTGCAATTTTTTCAGTAATCACAATAAATTCTGCTTGAACATATAATTTCAATAATAAAAAATATATGTATAAAGATAAAAATAATATTATTATTTCGTTGTAATAAAACTAGTATACCTCGTTTTCACTTACGTTTGTGCAAAATAATAAATTGAATAATAATATGCGAATTATTATTTAATTATAATTATTATATTTAAATTAATAAAAGTTGAACGCAATAATGTTTAAGATTCCAATCATTTACCGAGCTTCTTATTCCTAATATCTATTCAATTCCATATTTTTTAAATTATTTTTGGCGTTTTTCCATACTTTTAACATCAGCTAGTTTTTTTATTATTAAATATTGCCAATAATTTAATCCCTCTAACAATATTAAGAAAAATGACATAAGTAAATGTCTTAAAACAAAATCACTAATTTCGTAGGCCGATATCGAAACTTACTTAATTTTCATACATTTAAATTCATTTAATTAATGATCGAATTGCATTGTAATTTACATATTTTATTGAATCAAAATTCGAAAAAACGTTATGCAATGCAATTCGATTTCACAAATTACAGATTAAGACAAGGCACGCAAATAAATTTTTTCTACCTCAGCTTTTAATATTCACAAATCATAGTAATATAAATAATTCGATTTATTCAACGCAATATTATTACATTGTAATTTACAGTTAATAATAATATGAGTAACTGGCATTTAATTAGTATCGTTTATTGAGACACAAACACTATGAAGTAATATTACCAGATAACACCTATTTATTTTCACATTTTTATATTATTATGTCGTCGATTACTATGTACTCACTGTACTTCTTATTTATTTATGTTAATATTTAATTCAATGAATAAATAATAATTCAGGTGCAAGTTTAATTTAACATTTTTTTTATAAAAGGATTAATTAATTTAAGTTGTTATTTACACAGCCGAAACAAAGTCTGATTTATTTATATTCAGTTACATTTTTTCTAGTTTTCTGTTAAATGTAAAAAGCTATTGTAATGTATTATACTAAGAACATTTAGCTAACATTTCCACAATTTTCGTATTCAGTAGTAGTATTTTCTTTTATCCGTTGTAAGACATACGTTAATATTATGTTCTTTCTATTTTCTACAGTTCATTTTTATCTTATTGTTGTTAACATTATTGGGTTTTACAGATAAATTAATTGTAATTAAGTACATTTGTTTTCTTTAGAAGTAGAGATCCTGCGATGAATGGTTACATGTATTTTCCTGTAACATTATAATCAAGTTTAAAAATAGTGAAATAGATCGTATTATATTAGATTTTGGATGGGAAGACATAGTATATAATATTATATACTTCGATACTTTTAGATAAACAGATATAGTAAAAACAGTACTGCACAAATAATATTAAAAAAATTAAAGTGTGTTGTTTGTATTTCTGATGTTTAACATTTATAGCAAAATAAATTTGTTATCATTGCCCTCATTTATAAATTCAGATTCTAGATAGACAAAGATACGCGTTAGTCACAAATAAGTCGATAAACTTTAGTAACGAAGTATATTTCAGATATTAATATGGTGTTGTAAGTGAAAGTATATAAGCATTAAAAAAATTGAATTTTTGTGACATAAAAGTTATCAAAGACAAAACTACGTGTCTATTACCTCTAAATACAGAATCATAAAATCTAGGACAAAGTGTTGAAGATGGTTTCAAAAAAGTAAGTAATAGTGATCTAAGTGATGAGTAGTCGTGTGTGTCAGTCTTATGCAAAGTACTTTCCTACGGTGCTACACCTTCATGAAATGAGAGACATTCAAAATCTTTTACGAAATTGAAATTCAATACCACTCAGCAGTTATTTATTCACTAAGTTCCTACACATTTAACGAACAGTCACTCAAACTAACAACTTCATATCAAATCAATTCCTCACAAGTCACACCGAAATTGTAATTGCACTGAACAAAATATATATTTTCAAATATTACGTCCTAAACTTTTACTATTCTTAAACTCACCTTACTTATTAGATAAATCGCACAAACAGTGAGTTGCTGCTAAACCAGACCGGAAATTAAGACGGACATTTACGTCTGCGTTTCTATTCAAAAATCCGGAGCCAGGATTTTTACTGGATCTATCTCAACGAGAATAAATTTTTCGTCCTGGCATAGTGGTAACTCACCTTAATAAAAGCAAGGTTAAACAAAATAATTTTTACGAATGTATAAAGCGACCACATTAACATTCACAAAAGACGCTGTTGCTACTATACGATCTACGAAATATAAAGCAAACCTAAAAGCTCTGAACATACATAGAAAAATTGAAGGAAGAGAAGAAGATCTATCAGACTTACAATTATGAGTAATAGTTGCAGTAGCATTGCCGGTTACAGCTGGAGTGACTACGCCGGCCACATTCGGTGTACCACGGTATCGAACTAACCAAACATTTGTTTAATGTTATCACCTGCAAAGAGCCGTAAGCAGAACAAACGCCACGAAGCATCTAGCCGCTACACTATCACTATGTTCAATTTTGAACATAAGTCAAGAAAAGATGTCCATAAAATTAAATCACAAACTGAAACCACCCATGAATAAATCTAAAATTTAAGATAATGAGTACTTGACTTTGAACAAAATATCGTAATTTGATTTTATGCACATAACACACGGTTTGTGGACAGATATAGAAAGTGTCATCAGTAAATATGAGCTAAAGACAGTTGCTATACATATTAAACAGAAGATTATAGACAGAATTGTGTAAGCATATCGAAGCACACATAGCATATCCTACACATCGCATCCTTACAACACTAGAATATAATAATATTTATATTTTTTTACCTCTAACTTTATATGATTTTAGCACCAACAATCAACATAAACCAAAATATTTTACGACACATTTTTTTTACTTTTCATACTTACGTGTCAATTATTACGCTAAAATTTTCCTCGATAAAGATGAAATTTGTCAATTTAATATGCATTATTAGGTTATTATTCAAACAATTGACTAAAAACACAAATTTCATCTAGTTACTAAGTATAAACATAACATCAAATAATATATAGTACATCTAAACTCTGTTATTCTAATATTCAATCACTTGACAACAACAAGTAAGAAACAAAGCCACAAACAATTTAATACTCACCAAACAGTAGGCCAATTATAACGATTCCAATGACACCCATTATGATCATCATCTGTAACATTATTATTTTTAATTAATTAATAATAACATCAAAAATTGCGTTACATTACAGTGTCGGAGAGTTATTAATTACTTAAATATATTTATAGATTCAAAGGATTCTGAAGGCTTTTTAAGTTAACAAATCTGAGTGGTATTACGTGCCATAATTCTAAACTGCTGTCTAATAACCTAAGACCATTGCCCATCCAAAAATTATGTAAAAAACCTCATCACCGATTTGACGTACTTTATTAAAATAATTTTATTTTTCTTTTCTTTCATATTATTTTATTATAACTTTTTATCGGGAAGGATACGTATAACTTTAAAGTTTAACTTTACCTTTAGATTTTGTAGCCAGAATTTGTTTTTCAAACTTTTTGCCTGCTGTTCAAACTGTGACGCTCCTTGCTGAAGCGCATCTGTAAATTTTAATTGATTAATATTTGTTTGGAAAACTAATGCTGCTTATTGCAGAAACCATCTTATTTACCTGCTCTGTCATCTAATTCGGATAACTTTGCATCTCTGTCTAGCACCTTCTCAACATTCGTTTTCATTATATCAACCACCTGTAATTTTTTTATATAAAGTTTTGTATCACATTAGTATTGTCTACTTTAAGCAATAATTACTTCAAAATCATAAAATTTTAAATTGTTAATAATATTTTCTATTGTTTTTCTATTTTCATTGTTTATTTTTCCATAGTTTGAAACATAAGTAATACTGTGTTTATTGTTTTAAAGATATTCTACTTCATAGTGTTTTTCACTTTAAGCTAACCATAAATAAAGAATAACCAAACTCATATTTACATGAATACTAATAAATACTCATTTACTTCATCGACTTGAGCCTGAGTCTGTTGCAGCCTCCGTTGTGCAGCAATCTGCTGTGGCGTTCGAGGTCCTCCGATGATCTCTCCATCTGGTCCGGTTTGTGGTTCTGCTGGAGCCAAGCCACCGGGTGTGCCACCTTCCGCCGCCCTGAAAGAACCAAACCCATCATTGTAAAAATTATCTTCAACTTCATCTTTTTTTTATTCGACGACAAGATAGTCCTTGAATGCGATCTCACCTGATGGTAACTGACGATGCAGTCTAAGATAGTAGCGGGCTAACTTGGCAGAGGTATTGCAGTGTACGTTCAACCCATACCCCTAATCTGTTTCTACTCGCCATCGTGCCGGAAAACTAAATCGCTTGAGGGCACGTCTTTGACGTCTACAAGCCACGGCCAAAACCTCTCGAGAGACAAAATCTTATACATTTGATAATTTTATCAACACAATGTAGAAGTTTAACCATCAATTTAATTAAGAGAAACATCAATAAATATTGGCTGTGAGCCAAGCGATGAAGTAGGCCATGAAATACTCTACTGGAAAGCTTAATATGTGCTTGTAGTTATCTTTTAAAAGAACTTGGATGATACTTGAACATGAAAAGATTTTATGAGTAATAGTTTATTTATTTTCCGTTTACTTTTTCTCCTGAAGTTCTAGAGCTAAACGTGTTTCTTTTTTTAAATTATTATTATTATCAATACGAATATTTTTTATGCATATTACGATTTTCTTGACAGTCACATTTTTATCAAGAAATTATGTGTAAGTATCTATCGTCTAAGTTTCGTATAAATGTACAATTTTGAAACCTTGACACTAACACCAAAGAATAGGGTAATCCAAAAGAAAGATTCTGGGGCCAACAGAGAGGAGAATGGCTGAGAAAACCAGGACATTGAAGAACTGGTGGCTGAGCGTCCTGCTAGACACCCTAGTATCGCTGGATTGATGATATGCGCAAAGACTTGCAAGGAAGAGTTCATTGGCGCAAAGTGAGACAGAATGAGATTGATATCTTCTGTCGCTTGAGGCCAAGATCCTCTTTGGGTAAACGAGCCAGCAAAATAATTACATACAATTTCATAAAACATAATATGAGGCTAAAGTTTAACGTAAGAAAAGTCCTTAACTACAGGAACTAACGGTTTATCAATCTACATTATAGAAGGTTAGACGCCAATAAAAACCATTAACTATTTATTGAAAGGAATCAATAGTACATTCCAACAGCTCAAACAAAAAACAACAATCGATATAATTATACTTTCACGTCGCAATAAATGTATTCGTACATAATAAATGTAACTTTCTTTCTTAAAAATATCTTCTTCTAATTTCTATTGGAATTATTGGCTCCGGTATTTGACCTGAGTCTGCTTATCTTTCAATACCTCTGTTCTTTGTATGACCTTTACAACAAAATTTTATAGCATAAGATTATTTCCTAATAATTTTTTCCAACTTTGCATTGTTTTCATCACCATTGATTACGTATTCGTATTTTTTGGATACGAGCATAAAGATAACGTATTATTCGAAAATTGTTTAACGTTAATTTCTTGCAAGAATAAAATTTCCAAAATTTCATTGATCAAAAACAAAATATGAAATAATAATTTTGCATAATTGTTTTTTGGTACCGGCTGTGTGAGTGTAATGCAAAAAAAAATCTCAAATCTTTGATCAAAAACAAAATTACAAATCTTAATTTTGTCTATTTTTTTGTACCGCCTATTGTATGTGTTCTGGTGTTACTTTTTTTTTCAAATGAATAGCGGGCAAACGAGCTGGCGGGTCACCTGATATAAAGCGATTACCGCCACCCATGAACACTTGTAGTACCAGAGGCACCACCAATGCTTTGCCGGCTTTTCAGGAATTTATTGGTCCTTGAATAACCCCATATTATAATTAAATTAACTGTCGAAGAGGAAGATGATTCCACAATTTGGTAGCGAGTGGAAAAAAAGATCTTGAAAGAGAGTTAGTTGGTCTCTTATAACAATGCTACTTACATTTTTCCAGGGTCCTTGAAAATAAAACTAGAATTAGTCGCACTAAGTTAACTCTGGGGCTGGGAGCTTTTACTGACGCGTGCTTGCCGCAACACGACTGATACGGCCGCAGTAACGTCGCGCGCAAATGTGCTACGGTGGCAGCTTTTGGGCCTGCGTCATGGTGGAAGTAGGTCGGTTTTAGGAGGGTCACTTGTGTCATGTAAGTTTATGGGAGTAGTAATTAACTTGATCGACTTTCATCAGGTGAAGTGGTCGACTTAAGATAATATATTACTATGTTATTAAGTATTTGCTAAAACAAGCTTCCCACTTATTTCAAAGCGAGAAGAGAGTGATAGTTAAGCTTGACTAACACTCTTTTTAAAAAATACCATTAAATTGATATTGGACCGATTTTAATTACTTCGAAAAACTCTTATACCTACTTATTTTGTTATTCTTATACTAAAAATTTAGTAATTTTTGAGTTCCTTAGACCTATTACTATTACCTTTTAATTAGGTTCATTAATATCAAACAATCTATAAAATTGTCTTTCCCTTTTTTTGTTATCGGATTTTATTCAAAGTTGAAAATTCAAAATCTGTATCATATTTGTAATGCTTGTGACTGGTGTTCGAAAAAAATTGCTATCGCTTTATTTTTGGTTTTCTCTAGAAATTACCCATAGATACCTATGTGCAATGATAGTAGGTATCTATTTAGCTAGAAAATTTTAAACTACAACGAAAATATGTTATTTATTACATTTATGACATACGAAGACTTAAAGCATCATGTAAAAAGATGACCCACTTGTCTCACCGCCAGTACCGCAGTCGCAAGGCGCACGCGCGGCGCTGCGTGAGTCGCATCGATTGTCCCCACTCGTGGGGTAGGTCCGGGTGACATCGCACGTGCTGTCAATGGGTTCACTTTTCCACTTGAATGTACCTTACAATGTACATACCTTAATTAGACGTGAAAACTGTGGTATACTACCGTCCTAGAATTAAAATATCGGGAACTAGATGATACCCGCGACTTCGTTCGCGTGGATTAAGGTTTTTTATTCCCGCGGGAACTCTCTTATTTCCCGGCTTAAAAAGTAGCCTATGTGTTATTCCAGACTACAATCTATCTCTGTGCCAAACAGCCAAATCGGTTCAGTCGTTGCCGTGTGATTGAGTAACAAACATCCATACACCCAAACTTTCGCATTTATAATATTAATAGGATAATAGGATAACGCGATTTGATAAACAACTTTTTCATATTGCTATATCAAAAACTACAGTAGTAAGTAGAGTACAGATTAGATGGATCGATGTCGATATAAAATTAGCTGAAACGTTTATTTTGTAGTCAACGTTGATAAAGGGGGATCCCCCTCGATTTGCGCATTGACGCTACAGTTAAGTGCAGAGTTCACAACACGTGTAACATTTTATCAATGAATTCCTCGGTGCATGACTGTAAGCTAGAGTTTCCACACAAAGGTAGTTTTTCTTTATCAGACATTGGGTACGTACACGTAGAATTTTCAAACTTAACTCATATATTTTATGATGGGGTTAGGCATATTATCGAGGTTTAAAACATTATTTTCGTTTCAGTGTTGAAAAAAAGTTAAACCGAAAAAAACGAGCTAAGAGTCTACATTCAGTATTCAGTCAAGAGTCAAACAAGGAAAGTCTAAAAAATTCAAATTCGCTCTATTCATTTCTCTGTTTTATTGTTCCAAAATAAACCTCAATTTCAAACCTTAATATGGCTCATCCCGTTACATTTGCAAATTTTGACATCAATGCGAACTATTTTTTCTAAATTAAAATAAAACTATCTTTGTATGGAAATTCGGGAACATATTATCAAACAAACAGCACAAAATTAAGCACTGATAGCTTTACTAATTTCTCTGAAGTTTTTCTTTCTAGATTAAAGTAAGTAATTAAGTAAAAATAGTATTAGCATTCCGGCAAGATGGCGTGTAGAAAGTAGAAACAAATTAGGGGTATGGGTTGAATTGATTGTATACTGTGATACCCCTTCCAAGTTGGCCCACTTCCATCTTAGACAGCATCATCATTTACCATCTGGTGAGATCGCAGTCAAGGACAATCTTGTTATCGAATAAAATAAAAAACATTTACACCTAGAAAGTCTCCTCTAGCTCTAAGGTACCTATCACTGTCTATTGAAAAAATTTAAACTTGCAAGGAAAGTTTTCTCAGTTATTAAGTATCGAATATAAATTGTTCCAATTAATAAATTGCAAAGATCCATTTCTTAATTAGCGGGAGGTTCTGTCTGAAGCTTAATTGCTACGAGAGGGTCTTAATTAAGGCGCACCACAACATCATTATTTACCTTTATCGGAGCTTTTTCATCCAAACTCCATTACTAGATGGGTAAGGTGGGATCGCTAGACCTATATGTATACAGGGAGTAAGGGACACCGTAACGAACATAACCTTGTGAATAGGTTACACTTAACAGTGTGGCTGAAGATTGTTCAAAATATCTATTCGAAACCTGTTGGTACGGAAATAATGCTTCTTCTTCTTTATCAACCGATAGACGTCCAATGCTGGATATCTTGCATGGATCTCTATAGGCCTCGGTCTTGCGCCGCCTGAATCCAGCAGCTGCCTATGACTCGTTTGATGTCGTCGGTCCACCTAGTGGGGGGTCCACCAACACTACGCTTCCCGGTGCGGGGTCGCCACTCCAGCACTTGGGACCCAATCGACCGTCAGTTCTTCAAACTATGTGCCCCGCCAATTTCCACTTCAGTTCCGCAGCTCACTGAGCTATGTCGGTGACTTTGGTTCTCCTACGATCTCCTCATTTGATCTCGCAGGAAATAATGCGTTGTGTATTAACTTCATTATAATCTTCATTTACTCTTACCTGTTTTTATCTTCCTCCGGAAGGACATTTTTAGATTGATTTGTTTTTAAAATTGGTACGCATTACATTTATAGAATGTCAGCTAATTTTACAAGTTTGTGAAAGTGGGCTTATAATGATTGACGAATTTAAATATAACCTTCCATAAGTTTCAAACCAATATTAAGTTCAAGTTAATATTAAAATACATAATCAAGAGTGAATAGGCATCTTTTAGGCAAGCACGCACCATCTTAGGCTGCATCTTTACTTACTATCAGGTGAGATCGCAGTCAAAGTTATATATTTAAAAAAAGCCAAAGGAAGAAAACGACGGTTAACCACCAAGAGTTCCTGATATTCTTAATCAAATTGTTTTTTATAATGATTCTGCACAAAAACCTTCTATCTCACACTATATAGAAAATTCTCATATATAAAATATTTGTATAGTAATTAGATTAGTTTAGCTATAAGTTAGATATATTGTAACATAAAAAAAAAATCAAAAATTATATAATATTTTTTGTGCCTTGTGTAAACTTTTGACATTTTGAGTTGGGAGATTGGCGTTTAACCGTCGAAAAGCTATTCATTCCACATCAATATCATTTATCGTTAACTTTTGAAACTTTACTTTTGTTTTTATCACCGTAGCCTTGTATGAAGCCACCTCATCGCCCGGAACAATTTCAATCATCCATTTGGCCATCTTCCTGTTAATAATGTGAACCTTATTGTCTAGATCATAAGACACATAAACTATCCTTTTTTGTAATTTAGTTATTATTGCAATATCACCTTTATTCCTTTGATCATAAGAAATAGATGATTTGTTTACGTGTGGCCGCTATACATCGATGCTTAATGTAAGCGCAACAATAAAACAATAGTAGATTCATTTATCTCTACCTGATGAAAAGTATGGATATGACGTATTTTTTAAAAGATAAACACTCTACTTTCTTTTGTTTCAAAATGTCAAAAAGATAACAATCTAGTAACCCTTGATATCACCAAATCAGCTGTTTACTTTCTTTCTTTGTTTAGAGGACACTTGAACTTTTTGATCCCTTGAGGTTGTAATAATCTGATATTATTGTCTCCATCTTTCACTTGAAAATTACAGTAAGTATGATCTTGCCTTTTATTAATATTCCTTCTATATCAATAGGTTTAAATAAATAAATTTTAAAACTTTAGTCTGTCTGTTTATCTGTTTGTGGAGTTTCGGAACGGCAGAACCGATTTCTATTTGACTTTTAAAAACAGGTAGTGAACTATACAAGTAGGTTTTTCCTCCTTTTTTCGAAGTCTATGAAAAGGAGGATTGTCCTTCCCACTCCTGACACATGCTAAGAATATAGTTAATATTATTATATTACCTACCATGTATTAATAAGATTAAATGGACAATGGACATATATCTAAATATATAAAAGGAAAAGGTGACTGACCTATTAACGTACAGCTCAAATCAGTAGACGGATCGGATTGAAAGGCATACAGATACTTAAATATTATGGCATCTGCTAAGAAAGGCTTTTTTAAAATTCAACACCTAAGGGTTATCCCCTAATAGGGGTTTGAAAATAGAATAAGGGTTACTTTTGTACTAATATACCTATTATATGTGCAATAAAGTATTATTTGTCTGGTGGGATTGGCCGTGGCTAATTACTACCCTACCGTTAAGGATGTGATTTAGCGTTCCGGCACAATGGCGTGTAGAAACCGATTAGGGGTACGGATTGAATCTACACTGCCATACCCCTGCCAAGTTAGTTAGTTATCTTAGACTGAATCGTCACTTACCATGAGGTGAGATCGCAATCAAGGACTATCTTGTCATCGAATAAAAAAAATAAAAAAAGGGTAAAAAAGCTTTAAGCTCAATTTATAGTGATAAGAGACTACCATGGCTAAAATATTTTGAAAAATATATAAAGTGTAAGGGGCCAATAAAACAAGTTTTGTAGATGGCTTAGCGAAGTAATAAATATATCCAATAAAAGCTTTCAAAGTAGTTTATTTACGAAACATTAATTTACCAACAGATAATGAAGAGTTGAGAGTTCAGAAGGGCTACCACAAATATGTTTTTTGGTCTCCTTTGTCAATCACACTTACTAGGTTTTGAAATGGGGCAGCCGAAAGCCTCATCCACCTTATACCGTCTTATGATAAATACATTAAGTATAAATTTTATAAGGCCATTAAAATTAGGGCGGTCGGCCGCGAGCAAATTGTTGAGCGGTGCCCACAAAGCGAGCCGCCTAATCAATTGACTCCGCGCCGCACGAGAAAAATGCACTAACTGCAATATTTATAAACAATAATTATTCTGTTATTGTATTAATGGATGACTATTAATTATAATTTAGAGAAAACGAAAGTGAAAGGCGTTTTTTCTATTTTAGTAAACGTCATTAATTCATTAGGTACTCATTATGTTACAAGTTGGAAATGAACTATTGATGACAGATAAGTGAAATTGCACACAAGATTAAATTAGGTACTATTAAATATATTCGCGGGTTCGCTTACGGTAAGTTTGATTTTTTAAACCCTTGTTTTACCCCCTTAGGGTTTGAATTTTCAAAAATTTTTTCTTAGTGGATGCCTACGTCATAATAGCTATATGCTGCCGAACAGCCCGATAAATCCAGTGATTTGAGCTTTGCATTGATAGATCAGTCAATCAGTCAGTCAGTCAATCAGTCAGTCAGTTAATCACCTTTTCTTTTTATACATAGGTATTCAGATTTGCACCCTAAACTATACTAAACTATAGCAGACGAGCTTTTAATGACTTCGTCTGGATGGAGTTAGGTTGGAAATTCCCGCGGGAACCCTCTATATTTTCAGGGTAAAAGGTAACCCCCAAGTCCTCAAATATACCCTGCAAAAAATCGCATCGATCCATTGCTCTGTTGCTGCTGATTGAAGGACAAATAACAAAATAAACTCACTTTCGCATTTATGATATTAGCAAGGTTTTTGACCAGAGGTTGAGATGATTGATTGGTTTCGTGGAATGGGGCTCTTAATGTATTAGGTATTCGGAAGTAGATACACTGGTATCACACCAGTGTAAGGTTAATGTAAGGGCAGAAGCCAGGCAGGTGATACCGACATTCTATCAACAATTAGCCCACTTAAGCTGCAACTAGGCGCGGTAAACAGATCCCGGCTTTGTCCACCCTGTTAGCGTGATCCGGCTAAGTGCTACGATCCTTGTTAACTGTTTAGGTTAACAAGGCGACCGAGCTGTTTGCTAGGGCTATTGGTACAAGGAGCTAGTGCCTTGCTTGTTCTTTGCGTGGTTTAAGTTACAAGCGACTAGATTTTCAAAATCACGCGGGATCCCTCTATTTTTGCGGGATAAAACGTAGTCTATGTCACTCTCCAAGTCCTCAACTAAAGTCACGTCACGTTACTACGTGATTGAAGGACAAACCAACAAACGCACTTTCGCATTTTTAAAACTAGTCACAATAATTGACCAAGCGAAGCAAAATCTCCAAGTCTACTTGACTGTATTTACACAATTTGTCTGTTTTTCAGTCTGAGGGTCTGCTAGGGCCTTCTGAATTGAATTTATGAATGAACATAATGAAATAATATAAAAATTGGGACTTTTGAGATAAAACAGTGTTACACCAAATGTAATTCTCTGATGCAAAACCGAAAATATTATAAATAATTATGAAAAATGAATTTGAGAGGGACGGACAAATGCAAGCTCATTATTATAGTATTTTTATTGTACGATTGGCAACAGTAAAAATATTTTTACTTTACTTGTGAAGTACAGTTGATAACAATTGAGCACGAAATTATTTTTGTTTTTTAATTGTACTTTTAAAATATTCGTCAACAAAGTTACCGATTTTAGACCTCTTTTGCCCGAAATCTGAAAGACAGCTTTTAAATATTTTGTAACGACAAAAAACAAAACATAACAGGCACGCTACATCTCATAACTTACAACTCACTATAGCGAGCCTTCAACACTTTATTTTAAATTTTTGCCGTACAATTCGTAGATTCCACGTGAATAGTCCACATAATATTGTTATTTATTTGTTCTCATTTACATGTGAAATATCTAGCTTATTTTTTATTTTTTCTCGCTACTGTGTGTTACATTACCTCTGCATTCTGTCGTGTCAATATTGGTAGAGTGACGGCCATTTGTGATTGCTTCGTTTTTTTTTTAACGATAAGGGATGAAATATCTACGTGTCAGTCTAAAAATCTAAAAATAGCTATGTAAAGTTTTGATCAATAAAGATGCACAACGTTATTTTTGAACTGAAACTGAAAATAGTTTTTTCAGAATCGGTTACATTGAATAATTTTTAAACCTGGATGTCACATCTAATTACAAAAATATAATAAAAACACATAAAGTGGGATGCACAACTTTTTTACCTTCGATCATATTTTCTGTAGTATTTCAAACTTTAAAGTCCTGAAATAAAGTTGAAATAATAATATAATAAATACTCATAATTTGAGAGGATGGGATGATAATATTCCTATCTGAGAATATAATATACGAAACTGCATTGACGAAAACGAAAGTAACTGGCTAAACAGTTACTTAGCAGCTAAAATAATATCTAGATTCTAGGCAAATAATAATGTAACAATTAGCATTTCAATGGCACAAAGACAATATGGCAGCACAGGTTTTTCATTGAAAGAGAGCGGCACCGCAGGAAACGTAGCACTATAGCTGATGCCCGCGACTTCGTCCGCGTGGAATGAAGTTTTTTGATACCTGCGGGAATTCTCTTATTTTCCGGGATAAAATAGCCTATGTGTTATTCCAGACTACACTCTATCTCTGTGCCTTTCAACCAAATCGGTTCAGTCGTTACTGCGTGATTGAGTAACAAACATCCATCCATCCATACATACATCCAAACTTTTGCATTTATACCTAACTAGCTGATGCCCGCGACTACGTTCGCGCGGATTGAGGTTTTTTAATTCCAGCGGGAACTCTCTTAATTTCCGGGATAAATAATACCCTATGTATTATTCCAGACTATAATTTGTCTCTGTGCCAAACAGCCAAATCGGTTCCGTCGTTGCAGCGTGGTTGAGTAACAAACATCCATCCATCCATACATCCAAACTTTCGGATTTATAATAATATAATATTAAAAGGAAGTAGGATGCAGTAGCGAGGACGCGAGGCATTGTATGGCATTATTCCTACTGCCTACTGCATTAACCTCAAATGGAGCGGTAATAATGTTCCATAAAGTGTTCCATGTACCGCGTAACCAACGCCGGTAACTGCGTTTTACCATACCATTTAACAGGGCATTGTAAAGAGTGGTGTCACCGTGCATCTTAGACAAATTTCGGTGTTTCGTCTAGCCGCATTATCACTTGCCTGGTAATAGATCCGGCGGGTGCGGCCAGCATCTGTTTAAATGCACTCTATACAGGATGGTAATTTTTTTTATTTATTTATCTATTTTTTTTTTTTTTATAAAATAATCTGGATATAGCAGAATCTATGTTATTGTGTATTATTATAAGATCAGTGCAGTGCTGTGGAGATGTAGACTTTGCGAAAAGTCAAGAAAAAGAAAATCTATGCTCTGGAGATGTGGTTCTGGAGACGAATGCTGGGAGTCTTATGGACTGAGTGTCGCACCAACGTCTCTATACTCCAAGAACTTTTATAAGTAGGTAGGTATAGACCTACCTAATCATAACTGCGAAAGTGTTTTTGGTTTGTTCTTCAATCACGTAACAAGGGGAGCAACGGATCTACTCGATTTTTTTGCATGAATATAGTTGAGGACCTGGAAAGTATCATAGACTGCCTTTTTTTAAAACCTAATTTTCCAAAAGCCTAATTTTATCAAGAAAACATGCTGTATAAACTAAATTGTATGTACAGCATAAGTACAAATGCAACTGAAAAATGTATCGGAGATGCGAGCGCAAACACTCACACGTGTTACTGTTACAATGAACAATTTATAAAGCACCGCTTAAAAAAAGTACTTACCGAACTTTCGAAATAATTTGAGATTTGGCCTATCATTCAGAAAATTGTATTGGTTTATACATATTGAGGGGGTTGTGAAAAAATATGTAATCCGCCATTTTGTGGCGGCGGCCATCTTGGACCGATTTTCATCAAACATAGCCAAGAACACTCCCGACTGATTCAACTTTCAACCAAAAATAAAACAAAATTAAAATCGGTTCATCCGTTCGGCTGCTACGATGCCACAGACACACACACTCACATACACACACAGCACACACGCACACAGACTTGTCAAACTCTGTACAGTTGTCAACAACGCTAAGTTGTAGTTTGCAACACTGTACCAGCTATGCCAGAGTATCTTTACTGCTAGTTTTAAGACAGGAATATCGATTGCCGATATCCGATAGGCCGCGAATGTGTGGTTGCCATCACAATGAGAATCCGCTAATTTATTAATTGAGTATTATTTGCGTGTAATAGTATCTGACCGTTATAAGGTATATGAGGACAGCATTGTAAGCTATTGCATGTGCTTAGTTGTTGTATATAAGCTAAGATGGAATTTTGTGTAAATAATTATAATAAATTAAAAAAAAAATGAAACACTACCGAAACTTACCAGGGCTCCGTAATATCATCAAAAAACTACACTACTATTGAGTATTTGGTGTAAAATTTACCTAAATACATGTCTAATTATAATAATTTTAAAAGATTAGTTTTTTTTTATTTTATTGGATGGCAAGATAGTCCTTGACTGCGATTTTACCTGATGGTAAGTGACTATGCAGTCTAAGATAGCAGCGGGCTAACTTGGAAAGGGTATGGCTGTGTATATTCAACCCATATTATTTCTACACGCCATCATACCGGAACACTAAATCGCTTGCCGGCACGTCTTTGACGGTAGGGTGGTGGTATGACCAAAGCAAAGCCTCCCAAAACCAGACAAAAAATTTAAATTAGTATTATACCTATTCTACACATTATAGTTAAGGATATAAGTTAACACCAGTTTAACCGGGAGTTTTATAAAATACATTTTTATAATTTGACAAGGATCTATGTTCACAATCTAACGCGAAGTTCGTCCATATGTCGATATATCTAATACCTAAAATAACAATGGAAAGGCAAGAAGTAAAGTAAACACAGTGTAGGGCAGTGTATCCGTAGCAAATACTTCAAGGAACTCCTAACAGTTCCACTGACGTCAAACTTCTAATGCCTACGCAACTTTGCACTGCGTGTTTAACTTGCACGTGTTTGCGCGCAAATAAAGCATTGATTTATGTCTGCTTCTGTTTGCGAAATCTGTTCGCGGCCTTAGTAAATTAGTTAGTAAGCTATAATGAGTAGGTATGTGTTCGACGCCCCGTAGACCTAGTATGTGAGCTATGCTCGGAGTATCCCTGCGAGATCAAATCAGAAATGAGGAGATCCGTAGAAGAACCAATGTCATCGACATAGCTCAGGGAGTTGCGAAACTGAAGTGAAAATGGGCTGTTTCCAGAAGTGGACGTCTATCAGTTAATGAAGAAGAAGATCTAGTATGGTTAAACGATCAACTGCGGATGACGAGGATCTGGATTCAACTCCCAGGTGGGCCTAAAAATAGCGAGGAATGGGCTTTTCTGTAAAGATAATCTCAATAGGTACTAGCCTGGAGTTAGGAAATTGATTCACATCCGTGCCTCGGAAAACACGCTAAGTTGTCAGTCCTGCTCCTGATGTCTCTACCGTCGTTTTAAAAGTTGCCATCAATTATGTGAGTGAGAGGATAGAGAGAACACATTTGTCCGTGCAACACTTGTGCGATAGCTCATAATAAAAAATAATAAGAACAAGTTTCTTTGATAAGTATATTTAAACTTATGTAGACCGAGTTTATACGAGTATCAGAATTGGTGGTGGGTGGAAATGAAGGTTTTTAAATCAGATGTGATAACAATCATCACACTTACTGATTTTATTGGGCAATCCTATCACAAAGGATTGCTACTCCTGGGTTGATTGTAACATCTGCATTAGATGACGTAATAAAATGATTTCATATACTCTATTAATAGTTTCAATAGGCGGCAGGCAAGTAATATATTATCAAAACGGCATCTTAATACATGGAGCAATTATAATATGCATCTAGATATTGCATTACGGCATTCCTATTAATGTAAT
Organism: Hipparchia sbordonii; assembly: GCA_038048805.1. Taxonomy (NCBI): domain Eukaryota; kingdom Metazoa; phylum Arthropoda; class Insecta; order Lepidoptera; family Nymphalidae; genus Hipparchia; species Hipparchia sbordonii. Next base: position 4,372,817 of record CM076114.1, on the reverse strand, counting down.
CTTAGGCTATTTACTACTAGTATCGGCTTTAATAATATTAAATGTATTGCAATTCATACCTATACTTTCGCGGAGAATTTAATAATTATAATGTTGACGATTGATATGATGATGTTGGTATGATTGTAAAATAAAATCTCTTCAAAAGAAAAATCAGTGTACTTTATAACAAAATGCATTAAAATAAACACTCTTTCAAAACAAATGTTGTTCCAACTCATTCTAATGTTCTTATTTCTCTCCTTAAATTACAGATAAATATAGCAGAAAATCTCTTAGAAACTTTTAAAAATTAGAAAATTAAAGTTATTTTCTGAAATGTAATTTTACAGCTCAAATAGCATTAATTGGCAATAGATGTTTATGCCTAGCGCGTTACATAATTACCGTTAGATTTTTATTTGAAAAGTAACCATTGATTGGTTACGGTTCTATTCTATGAAATTTTATAAACACGCTGTACAGTACAAAATAAAATTTTCATATTTGAATAAAAATGGAGGGGAGGGGGGGGGGGTGATTTCTCTCAATCACTCTTCCATTCTCTGAGCCGCAGCTGCTTCGTATTTGCATACGTCTGCTCGAACATGTCGGTACTCTGAAAATAAAAAACAATAATGAAATTTTATTTGGCTCGGTGGTAACTTTTACCAGTTTAAGAAGTAAGACTATATGAACAGATTATTATAACATAAATAGTGAACTCATTTTGATGAGCTCATGATTTTTCATTTGATGATCAAAGAGGAATTGAATAACCGTGATATTATTTGACCTGAAGAGGCATTGTTTTTAATTTATACTTACGTTTTTTCTCATCACAGTTGTATTCATATAAATCACAATTATCATTAAACATTCTAGAAATACCCAAAGAGTCCTGTCCACAAATCGGTACGAAATCATGTTGGCACTGGTCAGCCATTTTGCAGAAGTTGATAACCTAAAAAAGAAATGAAATAAGTACGTGTAACTTTCATGTGAAATGGATGACACTAACTAAAAGATTTATTTTAACTTAATAAACTAACTGGGGTCAAAAAAATCTTACAATCTAAAGAAGTTAAAACTTTTGCATGATATTTAGTGGTATTTAAATACACAGGAAAAAGTTATAAATATACAGAAAAATAAAAGGTTCCGTACCGGTTCCAAGGGGAAGAAATAATCTTCTGCTTCTATTTCAACATGAGCCCAAACTTCTACTACGAATCCTAAAATTAATAAACCTGAAAAAAATTAAAAATCACACAAGCCACCTTTGTAATTTCGCGAAAATATTTTTTACAAAGACTTCTTAAAAGCAGTTATAACGTCTCTGCCTTTACGTACTTACTGTAAAAGTATACCATTGAATTCATCTTTTCGTACAAATAATAATATTATGTACCTAAGTATAATTTTTTGTAATAAAAATGAGTAAAAATGAACACTCACTAGTATAAATCTTGTAAAGTCTCATAACTAACACGAGCGCTATAATCACTTGCCGAATATGGTCTAGTTTGATGTTAGGTTAGGCTTGTTTACTCTACACACTAACTATGGCTGTAGAACAGGAAATTGTAACAAAACATACGCTTTATGTTGAAAACTATGTAGACCAGTGACAGATCGTAGGCAGGGGTTCTAAACTTTATAAAGATGAGCAATGATAATACAACGAAAATAAATTTTAAAAATATAGTTCGAAATACCTTTATATTTTCTAATATTTAAAGATATTTTTTACGAAATAACAAAACAAAACTTTAATGAATTAAATTATTAATAGTTACAAAATCATATTTCTAGTTAATCTGAATTATTGAACTAAATTATTAGTGAAGTCAATCAATTAAAAAAATTCAAATTCAAAATATTTATTTCATGTAGGCCAACTCGTAGCTCTTATAACACGTCATAACTCTACCACCGGTTTGGAATGCAGATTCTGTTAAGAGCCGGCAAGAAACTCAGCAGTTGCTCTTTTCATAACAAAATAATATAATAATTAATTCATTATATTAATGGGAGAAATCGAGATAAATAAACTTTTTTCATCCATTTTCGGTAAAACCGTGAAAAAACAAGCCAGACCTAATTTAGACCAAAATCTATAAAAAATACATAAATAAGGTAAGTTTGCATATTTTTCTTTTTTTTTGTAAATTCTAATAGGTAAATAAAAATGTTCGCAGCACCTGTCGTCAACTCGTTGCAGGTTGCGTCTACTGCCATAATAAACCACAACATGAGTGAGTCGGATATTATCATTTAATAGATCAATACACCGTCATGTGGTGGAACATCGTCGTACAATGTGAGTGCGTCTTAATCATGTCTAATTTCCTTGTCCGCTGACTTTATGACTATAACTTTATATATGTAACAGAAAAAACAAAAACGATTAAAAGACAAGATTTTCAAAAGAAGGCATAATACAACTCCGAGAGATCGAACCTCCGACCCCCGTAAAAGGGTACAATTTCCACTTCAATAATTTTAGTTTTAGTTTAATATTATAATAGTTTTCCTTAATCCTTCATTACTCTAAAACCGTAGTAAGACCACTTTTTTACATTAAGGATGGACTTGGACTTAATGAAGTACATATGTATGAATTGTTTGTGAACCCCCTTGTAGAAACATAAAACATAATTCAATGTAACTAAATTAATGTAAATAAATTATCTAATATCAATATTAAAATACGATATTTGAGCAACGTCACGTTATACAGAAGCGATTAAAAATTGATTTAATATGCAAAGTAATTCGCATCGCAACATGACTCGGAGCTATATTTACAACCGCGTAAACATATCGAACGATTACGTTGTACAATTAATACTTTGATATGATGTGTATTACCATATATATGCTATATTTCAGATATGTTATGGATCCTCCTGCCGGCTCACTGCCACCTTCCTGACTACGCAGCGACGCCTTCCGTAAGAAACTTTTCAATGTGGGCTATTTTGAATGAATGAATGAATGAAATATTCTTTTATTCTTTAATTCACCAATTCAACAAAAAATGCTACTTTGTAAGACTTTACTGTATCTAAATATATTAAAGGAAAAAGTGACTGGAAACGGGACGGGAAAAGAAATAGAAACGTGTTTTTGTGGTGTGTATTATAAAACACGTTTCTAGTAGAGGGCACCCCTAATAGAAACGTGTGTTTTTCGGCGTTTTTTGGTACGGAACCTTGGTACAGAACCCTTCGTATGCAAGTCAGACTCACATTTGACCGATTACTTTTGTTAACAATTAACAAACACTATATCATAAGACGATTTACCTATTGTTTAATTTTTGCCTTCCAGAACAAAATCGACCAATTCTGCAGTTTAGCTGAAACATGCATTCATGACACCATTCCAATTTGTGGCAAAATGGGAGACGAAAAACGAACATTTTTAGACCTGTGCGACTTATTGGAATATGCCTGTGATACTAACCTAAGTATGTCAGTATTTTGTATTTTAAAACTAGCTGATGCCCGCGTGGATTTAGTTTTTAAAAATCCCACTAAAATTTTTTGATTTTTCGGGATATAAAAGGAGCTTATGTTACCTTCCAGGTCTTCAACTATACCCGTGCAAAAAACCCCCTCGATCCGTCAGCTCTGTTGAGGTCGTGTTTTTTAATTTTTTTAATTAAGTATAGCTTGTATAAATAACTAAATGATGTCTGCGACTTCGTTCTCGCTGAACTCTTGTCTGAGATAAAAAAATCTCACGTTATGTCTCTAGAATGCAATTCTGAACTCATACTATATTATGTTTAAGATAATTTAATTTTGTTCACAGTTTTCACACACGTAGAAGACATACCTGGATGTCCCACTCACAAGGCCCAATAAGAAATTATTTTTACAATGAATAACAGTAACAAAATAAACAAATAATAATTATTCAATCTTAGATTTAAGATTGGTAGTCGCTACGATCCGTAGATCTATGAATTTAATATTACGAGTAGGTAAAAAAATTAACTAGGAAAGTCAAAACTAGGAATACATGATGCAGTATATAGGATCTAAGTATACATCAGTATACATGATGGAGTAGCACCGCACCAGAAAGTGTTAGCAGACCTCTTACTAGGTGGACGGACGACATCAGACGAGTCGCAGGGATTCAGATGGCGCAAGACCGAGCGCTGTGGGAATCCATGCAAAAGACCTTTGTGGACGTCTATCCATTTATGAAGAAGAAGATCATGCAGACAGATTCACAGGCAGTTGTTAGTTTTTTACGACGAAGAAAGATCGTACACAGACGTAACTTTTTGCACAAAAAGTATCTTTACTTAAATATGTGTTTAAGTACCATTACGGTAATACCTTAGTCTGACCTGAGATGGGCGAGGGAGATAGAGTTATTGCAGACTGTGTGGGCGTGATAGAGATGAAGATAGCCCGAAGGTTGACCGGTAACAGGTTAGGGCAGAAAGTATAGCGATGCCAGTAAGGTACGAAGACTCGGGTGAATCCTTTTGCGGCTCCACCATTCTTTTTAATCAGTGATTAATGTAAAGTTAATTTAGCACGATGGTTAGCCATTACTATAGAACGTATATGTTTACGTTATGTAAGGAATACCGAATAACTGAATTGATTTGTTAGCAGTTTGGTAGCTACACTAAAAAATATTATTATGTATTTGAAACACTGCACTTGGAAAACTATGAGTCGGCGATGAATTGTTAACTAAAATTTTTATTTTTTTAAATACCTATCAAATGTTCAATATAATTTGTTTTAAAGTTATGTTGTTATGTCGTTAACTTAGTTTTAATTTTAAAATCAAATAATTTGCCAAGCGGGTTTCCTCGTTATTAACCCATATTGGTATAACTGGATAAACGTGTTTTACATTCGAAACAGTGTTTATTTTCAATTTCAATTTCTTTCTTTAATTTGGGTAATACACAGGTGTTACAAATAAAATAAATGGACAACCAGACTCTGCTTAAATACAGCATGCAACATTAAAAATTTGCTTAAAATCACATTACATTACTATTAATTTACTACAATACATTATTATTAATTTATTTAACTTATAGAAGCTTTTAGAATAGAATAGAATAGAATAGAATAGAAATATTTTTTATTCAAATAAACTTTTACAAGCACTTTTGAATCGTCAATGAATCTACCACTGGTTCGGAATGCCTTTCCTGCCGAGAAGAGCCAGCAAGAAACTCGGCGGTTGCTCTTTGTGTTTACATAACAATTGTTTAGCGTAAACTGTGTGTTAGGTGGAACCCGCCCCCGGCGTCCGTGAGAAAGCTACAATTTGAACAAGGCGTAATTAGCGGGTGCATTAAATCGGAGCCCGCCCGCTCGCCGCTCGCCGCTCGCCGGTCGCTAGCGATTTCGTTGATTAGCCTTCGAGGTCAAGTTCAGGACAGGTGGATTTTAAGGGTCAAGGACTTTAAACTTTCGACCACAAAATCTTTTTTAAGTATAGGTGCAGCCTAGAGATCTTCTGAAAGCTGAAAATATAACAGGAATGGGTGACTAACTGACTGATCTATCAACGCACAGCTCAAACCATTGGACGCATCGGGCTGGGCATACAGACAAAAGGTTTTTTTTATTTTTTTTATTCTAAGACAAGATAGCCCCCAACCGCCAACAACGGGGCAAGGTCCCCACAAGATTTGAATAAAAATTTTTTTTTTAATTCGATGTACCTTCAAGATAGTCCTTGACTGCGATCTCACCTGATGGTAAGTGACGATTCAGTCTAAGATGTTAGCGGGATAACTTGGAAGGGGTATGGGGTATGTAGGTACATTCAATCCATACCCCTAATAATAATCGGTTTCTACACGCCATCGTACCGGAACTCTAAATCGCTTGGCGGCACGTCTTTATAACTAAATACGTAACTAGCCACGCTTACCACCAGAAAAACTTGTATAAAGCTAGCCCTCCAGCTCTATACAAGTTTTTCTGGTGAGAAGAAGTGGGTGGGTCTAGATTTTCGCATAAACTCCTCAGAACACTTCCACATACCTACTGGCGCCGATACCATCTCCATCACAGCTCCAAAAACTGCCGAATCTGGACCATAGTTCCCCGTACAGGCCGATAGGTGCTACGATAAGAGTCGGTTAGCCTAATAACCCGCGGGCCCTTTGTCTATTGTTTACATTAGGGTGCAGTACGTGCTTTTGTAAGTCACGCCGGCACCTTTGGGCGGACCTCCCTGCTGTTATTGTTAAATACGTCGTCATGATGACGAGTGACGCGACAGGGTGCTCCGGTACTTAATTAGGACTGGATTAAGAAAAAATGTTGATGGCGGTTAGGGTCAGTTAATTACGAGTTACTTTGCTTCATCTCAGATTTATTTATATTTTCACTAGCTTTTGCCCGCGGCTTCGCTCATGTTAAGTTCGATTTGTCAAACCCCTATTTTATCCTCTTGGGGGTTGAATTTTCAAAAATCCCTTTTTAGCTTGCTAGATCAGTCCATGACCTTTTCCTTTTATATAGTTAGATTATGTAGGTACACAGTTTCTATGTCATTGGATAGAAGGCATTTCACAAGTAGATTCTTCTTTGCGTTTCTGGTGTGCAAGCCGGTCTTCTTGTCAATCCTTTTAAAAGCTTTTGGTCCATCACATCCGCTGGTCGGTTGCGGAAAAGCTGTATTAATTGCTGAAGTCTCAACTGTGGTGGTGCTGAATTTTGGCATTCTTGCTGCAAGAATGCGTTTTAGATAATAGCAAGAAGATATCGACCTATCAGAGGTGATAGCGATCGTCACAATCAACTGCAGAATTATTTAAAAATGATTACTACAATTGTCACGCTTTAGCAATCATGTATAGACAATCCCACAGAAGTTTTAGACAATCCCACGGCAGTTTTAGACAATCCCACGGCTTTGGGCCTCTTATCCAGTGGTAAAGCCCAAGTTAGATGGTTCGCCATACATTGTTCATTTTTACGATGAACGATGCACGATACCAATGCACGCTTTCGGAGGCAAATCGCCTGTGATCGGTGAACGGTCGGTGTTTAGACGGTTCATCTTCGATGACTCATAGATGAAGCCTCGAAAATGAAAGCAAAAATCTCGAAAAATGAACCGTCCGATTTGCAGATTTGGGCTTCATAACATCACACTGTATGCTAGGGCGAGCACGTGTCGCAGTTTAGCGGCACGTGAGTAGCCGCCTAATGACGCGATGTCACTTGCCCTACAACTGCCTCGCCGCCCGGACGTCCCCAAGACGTCTTTTTGATACTGCCGAAAAACACCAGCTCGGCCTTTTTTTGATATTACCTTATTAAGTCAACTTGTGAGGTTACTTCCTATTTTTTTCCCCGTACTAATTTTAAATGATTTTTATTCGATTTAATTTATAGCCTCTCCAATGAAATTATCGCCTTAATAAACAAAGTCCAAGACGCCTGTTTGATACTGGTGAAGAATACTAACTCAGCCTTTGTATTTCTGGGATAAAATGTAGCCTATGTCTCCAAATCCTCAACTATATCCGTGCAAAAAAACCAAAAAATCCCTTCCAATCGTTGTATCGTTGCTGTGTGAATAAAGGACAAACCACCAAACATACTTCCGCATTTAGGATATTGCACTGCGCCGCAACCAGATCTGTCTAACATGCCTCTTTGTTATCGCCAAAAATTTCAAGCATTTGGGGCTACAGCTCTTTTTATAACCTTATTATAACTATGAACTAATTCATTGACTGTACCCTACCCGAATTTTCCTATAGACATAGATAACGAACAGTTATTTTTAAAGAAAATGGCAACAGTAATAAAAGTTCAAAACATATAGACACCTCCTTCTGGTCTCAAGGCGTAAAATATAATAATATATTATTTATGAATCTGCCCAAACCTTATACGAACTTAAAGCAAAATTGTATTAAAATTACTCCAGTAATTCTTCAGGAAAATAGTAGTATTAAAAATGCTCAAACATATTATAAACAATTGATTAACGCTAAAAGCTCTGGAAGGAAGCGGACTGAAAACAAGCTAAGCTTAATACAACGTCGCTATGTTAAACTTAAGTACAAAGAAACTTTATAACGAAGACTTAAAAGTTGACGGGATTTCATCTTCCCTTTCAATGGCTAATAGAGCCGTCTTTTCTTTCTATAGACGTTCACGAATCAATTTATCAATTCCATTTCATCTATTTAGTTGACTCTTTGAGAATTTTATTCGCAATTTGTAGGAGCCATTCTTAAATGACAACTTTTTATAGTAAAGTGGATCTTAATAGCTTTATTAAGAATGAATATTTTTTATTAGTCACAAGTACTTTTTTTACTTTTTTCTCAACTTTACAATTATAAATAGGTACCTACCTTCTTAAATAAACTTTTTGTCTTAGTTCAAACGTCGGAAAAGTGAGATTATAGTATCGTTTATACTTTTAAAAGTTGTTTTAAGGCCCCGTGGTAAAATAAAAAAACATTATAATAGTGTCGTCCAGTCTGTTTTTCAAAAAAAGAATCGGCTTAGTTCATTCATAAATACAGCACGTATAAAACACTTCGCAGTAATTTTAATATAATAAATGAGCATGAATGGGAAATGAGTTAACCACTTCCCTAACATAAAGTTAAGTTAACAGTCATGATAATACAGTTAATTTATTCATATTTTGAGTTGTTTATAATGGCACGATATGGTTTTATTCATAAGTGATTCAGACAATTGCATCAACATCATCTTCCGTGCATCCGCCTGTGTTTCCAAGAATATTGCCCTTGGTATCCCTTTCTTAATTCCCTAAATCGTGAACCTCTTTTCTTAGCAGAATCTACTTTTCGAACCCTTGGTAGAGTCTTGACTTGTCATAAGGAACACAGGTTGACTTACATGACATAAATAATTTTCGATTTTGCTTTTTTTATTTTAACTTTTTTGGACACAACAGATCAACTTTTTCGAGAATTTACGACTGCTCGAAGTAGAAAGACAATAGATGCGACATGTTTGTAATATCGTCGCGGATAGTGCAAAACCGCGTAACTAGCATTAGTACATTAAAATCCATTTTCATACGTTTGTGGTCAAATCAAAACCGCGTAAGTGTCGTAGCGACTAAATTAATCACTTTAAAAGATACCTATTTTTATCAATACATAGAACACATGAATTAATACTCTCTGTGTAAAAATTACCCCAATAGCCGTAGAAATAAGAAATGTATAAAGTTAATTAATAAAGGTTAACTTCCTTGTAAAACTTGGTCTAGTGTAGATACGCGGTTTATACAATCCAATGGTACATTCGCGGTTTTGCACTATCCCTGACGATATGGCTAGGGCAGCTGGGTTGCTAGGTATTCACTATTCCCATACGAAGATTTTCTTCGTCACGATAAAAGGGCTTTGGTGAAATTGATTGTGCATCGCCGGGGTATTAGTGTTGATGAGATTATGGTGATTACGCGTAACACGGCGGCTGGCCGCGGGCCACGTTTACCTTTTTTTGTGCTTTGAAACTTATTTCGTTGCTTTTTGTTTTGTTTGGAGTTTTATTGGGCATCTTAGAGCGATGCCACTTGGCACGTTTCGGGGGTGATAATTTATTTATTTATTTATACTTTATTGTATATATAACACAAAAATAAATAAACTTAACTTAATATTTGTATGTCAGTACAACAAGGCGGTCTAATCGATAAAGAGCGATCACTTCCAGACAACCTTCTGGCTAAGAAAAGAAAAAAATAAATTACCTACGTACCTACCTAGTGAGTGTTACCGGCTAATCCAAAAGGTGATGATTTTAGCAGTAGGTATATGTTTCGTTAGGTTTATGTATATTTGTATTTATGTATAATCCACTGTAGCGCATAAACTAGATATTAAATCATTAATCTGTGCATAAACCACTGTGTCGATTTTGGTGAATAAGGTGTCAAATGTCAAGCGAAGTGTAATTATGGTCAAGGTGACATAGGCTACATTTTATACATATAACCTACAATTTTTCGTAGTACTTAAATGAAACAAATGACATTTAATTGCCTAAAATGCCCTAACTCCCAAAAACTTTCAGATTGGTTCCTAGTCCTCAACCCCTGAAAAGGAGATCAACTTAAAAAGGATTTTTGAAAATACATAGCTACCTAATTCAATGTTCTAACATGTAGGAGTCAATCAATTTGCATTACTACAGCTTTAATTATGTACTGAATGCCCAATAGTAACTACGTCCGTGTAAACGCCTGTTAATTGTGAAACGATTACCAGAAATAAAAGGTCGTAACTGTACACAAAGCGCGCCACTCAATGTCTCATTAAAATCTTATTAGCCCGAGATCCCATATCAAGATACCACACATGCCTCTTCGCAAATCGTCGCACAGCGAGACGCACTCGAGTATCAATAACTGTCATTACACTCATTATACCATCATCTCTTTTACGCAGCCCGCTCCGTAATTACAACATTACTTACGTCCCTTTCGAACTCATTAATTTGATGCGATACCTATAACACAGACTCGTTCTATTCCCCTCTCGCTGAAACAACGGAAAAACGCGCCGTATAGCCATCTCTGTTGCTCGCCGTTAATGCGCCCTGAAATGAAGTCTTTAAATTTTCTTCTTTTTTTTTTTCTTTAAAAGGAAATGCCACCTTTTTCGGATGACAAGTCAAAAGTGTTTATGAGAGTTTTGAAATTGGATGTCCCCATGCACGGCGGGTCTCGTTAAGATGCGTTTCGATGAAAAAAAAAAGAAAATAACCCGAGCGGGAAAGAGAGGCTCTGTTGGAGGCTTTTTATAGTCGCTGTCCCGATGCGCTCGCGCACGGCGGTATCCGAGCTTAAGGATCGGTCTAATCTCATTCTAATAAAAAGCTCACGCATGTATTGACGCGTTATCGTTAGGTTTGAATTAAAATAGTTTTTTTTGTATCGCGCTTCAATCGTTTTGTGCGGTATAGGTGTTGAATTATGTCAGACACGTGCCGTTTATGGCTCCTTTTATGGTTATATTTTGACGATAAATTAGTGATTTTTTATTAGGGTTGTTGTCATTATAATCATTGATACGCCTTCGTTCAAACTGTGTGGTCGTGTTTGTTTTTTAATCTTATTTGAAAATGGAACTTTATTGAGTTTGTGTTGTGACTTTAACATCAGTTGATTGCTGCTATCAAAATGTTTTTGAGGTAAAGCTTTTGTTTCTAATCTGTGTTTTGTTTTATCAACTTTATTTTGGAATAAAATTTTACCAACTCTTGGTTGGTTGGGTTGGAGAGTATAAGACTTTAAAGCAACATATTATTATTATTTAAATTTAAACTGTATACTTAATTGCAAAAATTAATAATGACAATTAATATAAAGGATCTATAACTTATGAATTAGGTATCTACCATGCAAAAGTAGGTACCTAATGATATGGTATGATAATAATATTTTTTAATGATAATTGGAAATCATGAAAAGAATTTTCTTCCAAGTTCCAATGCAATGCACCTAAAAAAGTCTTACAGCCGGTTCCTATAATAATAAGAATCTATCTGTAATCTCTCTTTTACTTACCTATAGTCTGATTTTTAATTGCGTGGAATTCTGACGTATCTTAATGTTACCAGAGATTAAAAAAATCCCACAAAAAAAGATAATAAAAAACTTATAAAAATAAAAATCAATGGCCGCACATAGATATAATATGACAAATGCCTGACAGATAGTTTGGGGTAAAATCGAACTACAGGTGGTAATACTGTTTTTCATACAAACAACTCGCTCTATTTACAAAATGACAGCTGTCAGAATTCCACCGAATTAAAAATCAGACTATAGTAACATATTTTTATTAGTTAAAAATTATGTGAACCATTTTGACCAATAATAACGTTGCTAAGTAAGTCATCTTCAGATTACATATAGATTGAATTTTAATATCTTAACTAGTCTTGAAAATATAGGGCTTTTAAGTTTCCTGTTAAATAAAGAGCTATTGCAACATGACGTCACGTTTCAGTAGCTCCATACACTCTCCGTACAAAATTTTCTTTTTAGAAAGAGACACATACAGTCGCAGTAAAACAACTTATAACTTGTTTGTTTTTTGACTGTTTTTTTTTTAATTTAAATTAAAAATACAGGGATGATATCCGGTACCGACGGTTTCATAGTAACCTTTGATTCATGGATCAATAGAAAAGATTTAGAACTTACAATTTAAGAACTAGCTAGGGCTGTTTGTCTGGTGGGAAGCTTTGGCCGTAGCTAGTTACCACCCTACCGTCAAGGACGTGCCGCTACGCCAAGTGATTTAGGATTTAGTGTTCCGGCACAATGGCGTGTAGAAACAGATTAGGGGATGGGTTGAATTTACACTGTCATATCCCTTCTATGTTAGTCCACTACCGTCTTAGACTGCATCGTCCCATACCATCAGTTGAGATAGCAGTCAAGGACTATCTTGTCATTGAATAAAAAAAAGGTACTAGGGAGGCACCGAAGTTGTATATTAAAAGGAAAAAAAAAGAAATTATGGGTCTAAGTTTTATTTTACTACTTGCAAGTCCAGCTGTTTAACTTTATAATCTAGTTATGCCTACTTATCTGCTGTTGTAGGACATTGGGAAAATCTTATTAGGCAAAAGAAGTGAATATTCTTATGTTATACTTAAAATGCCTACAAAATCAAATTACACGGAAAAGCAAAAAATTGTCTTAATATACGGTTTTAATATTATAATCATCTAAGTTTAAATTGTTTATTCAAATAAAAAAAATCACAAGAAGTTTACTTAATGTATTTAAAACTTTGTTAACAGCAAAAAAACAATGGAGTTACATTAACGAAAAAACTGGTCTAACCGCTGAAAATAGGCGCCATTGTTGCTAAAGTGCTAAGTGAAAAAGACATCCTACAACGTTCGTAATTTTCATGCAATTTTCGCCTTATTTGGAAATATTATAAGCACTACTTCCCTTTGTACATTTAAATATATTGCGCCATAGATTGTTAAAAAAATTCAGGTGGTGATAACCTTGTATACAAATGAAATAATACACGTACTGTCTTAAGAATGTTGTGTTGTGGTTGTGTTATTATTCCTTGTTACTTTATTGTCAAGTCAATAAAATACAAACTGTATTAAAAAGTTTTCAATATTTATTTCAAGTAGAATAATTTATTTAAGGATTTCATAGCAATTCAAGACTCTATCATCAATGCAAAAAGCAGATTCTGCTGCGAAGTGCCGGCAACAAACTCTTCGGTTATTCTTTTCACTCAATCCATTACCGGCTCAAAAGTGGACACGGACGGATATTCTCTCAGAATTTAGTAATTATGTGATTTAGAGGGTTTAGCCCATATTAAAACATACTGGCTAAATGCGTATTACTAATGCGTATTATATTGCGGCTGACTTCATGCACAATTTTGAGCAACTCTCAGGTAGGTGTGCAGATTTTCCTCGTAATATTTTCCCTTCCTGTAAAGCAAGTGTAAAGTAATTAATTTGCCTAATAATACCAAAAAGTTAGAGCTATTGAATTTCAAACCCCTGATAAGAAGGCCAAAGACTTAACTTTGCATTCTTCTCAGCTTTACATTAATAATATCAAAAAGACTTAAACGTACGCTGAGCTGTACACCCTTTCTGCATACTATAATTTTATTAAAGTTTTGTTATTATATTTTTTGTTTAGTCACTATTACTGAATAAATGTATTTTCTTTCTTTATTTAAATAAACCAGTAAAAATAATTCTAAGTAGGTAGGATAGTGGTCAATAACTGCAATAAATATAATTTAAGAAGCCAAGAATCTTAATAAAATAGGAAGAAATGACTTCCATTCAATTTCAACATTGAAAGAAACACAAAAAAAATTTAGAAAAGGAAACTCTTTTAGAAAATGTTAACAATCAAAAAATTTAATAACCTTAAAAAAAATGAAATTTATTTCACTATAATTAATATAGATCTGCTAAGTCTTTTGACTTTTGCGCATTTTCACCAACCATACCTAAATTATCCCCTAAGTAGGAGTTTCTTTGTGTAGGTAGCCCCTAAATATGAACAATCCCGTACTGAATGTTTTTTCACCTTTAGGTATTCCATAAAGGGTTGTGAAAACTAAATCCACAAAGGCAACACCTAACTTAGCTAAGGTAGCTCATAAAAGTTAGGGAACATTGATAAAAACAGGATTAAGGCCGTCTTACACCAATAATATCATGTTTAGTTAAATAATATTTAGTTAAATCATGTTTAGTTAAATTTTGTAATGCTGTCACTTTTTGGCAAGTTTAGTTCAGAGCAAGAACAAGAAAAGGACAGGTACAAGAAATTTAACTTAAACATATTTAGGGAGTTGGTACAAGTGTACCTAAGTTACTTGCGACGAACAAAAATTAAATGAACGATATTAATAATATAACTATAAAGCAAACAAAATCTTCACTAAACGCATCGTAAGATAACAGATAAAGCCAACATGAAAAGGCAGTGAATCTTTAAAACTCTATGGAACATTGAATCAAAAAGCTGGCCTCTATGTTTCTAAGGTGAACAAAAAAAAATATCCGAAATAAAACATCTGATTATCCATCTTGACTTCACTATTGTAACAACGTCGATCGACGTCGTCGATACCAAGCGATCGAGCTGATAAAATATTTCGATCGTCATTATGTCAAATCTGCCCGCTTTTGACAGAATTATCGTATGTAATCAAGTAATCACGTCAATTGGCTCCGTAGCCGAGAAATGCTTACAAGCACCGCCACTATTCGGGGGTCGATGCACGTCTGTGTATAGACGAACGTATTCGAAAACAGACGTCTGCTAACTATTCGATACCTCCTATGTAAGTTGTGGTATCCCACAAAATTGGCATTTTAGGATCGTTGCATTTGTTTTTATCTATTTTATGTGTTCGTTTAAAAAAAAAAGCATTCTTTAACATACTTTCAAGATGTATAAAGTTGTATCGTTATTAAAATGACGGCCTAAGCCATTGTATTGACCTTCACAATAATTAACGCGTCACGCAAGCGTTTTGGGGATACAATAACTTACGTAGGAGATATCGAATTTTATTTTCAAGATTTTACTAGATGATGCCTGCGATTTAATCGGTACTCTTTAATTTTCCGGGATAAAATATAGCCTGTGTTAATTCTAGGCATGAGCTATCTCCATTCCAAAGAGCCAAATCGGTTCATTTATTGTGGCGTGAAGGCGTAACAAACATCCACTCTCAAAAACTTTTCATTTATAATGTTAGTAGAATCAGTAGGAAGTAGGATATGACTTGCACTTTTGAAGAAAGAATTATCTCTGGTCTCATCTGGTGGGAGGCTTCGGCCTTGGCTAGTCAACGTCACCGTCCTACCGTCTACGTCCCTACCGTCAACGACGTGCCGCCAAGCGATTTAGCGTTCCATCAGCAAATCGATTAGGGGTATGGGTTGAATCTACCCTGCCCTACCCCTTCCAAGTTAGCCCGCTACCATCTTAGACTGCATCGTCACTTACCATCAGGTGGGATCGCAGTCAAGGACTATCTTGTCATCGAATAAAAAAAAAGATTTCAAGTACAGAGCGTTTGAAAATCCTAAACTCACTCAGTCGGTCAATTCAGTGTTACAATATTTTCCAACATGAATGTTCATTCATTCATTTTGTGGGTGGCAGTGTATCTACTTAAAAATGACGGTGTATAAAGATTTTTATTCAAAAAGTTTTAAAAGCTCTATTAGAAAACGATTTTGTAGAGATCCATTCATAACGTTATAAAGTTCAAACTTATCTAATATTTCATTATACTATAAGATTATCAACACGCACCAATAAATCTAGTTATACTATCTCAAGAAACCATAAAGGCTCACACAGACATAACGCGACTTCTAGAAAAGTTAACTCTTAAGAACTGTATGAAGACATCCATTACTGTCGAACTAGACTTCGTGACTTCATACAATCTTTAATATTTTGTCATTTATTTTTTCAATAATATTTATTCATTGGGTCCCGACTACCGGGTCGCTATGTGGACGGACAATCTCAAACGAGTTGCAGAAAGCCGCAGGATCAACAAGCGGCAGAAGAAATGTGGAAAATACTTGCAAGAGACCTATTTCCTCATGAACCTCTGGCGGTTGTTGTGACGACTACAACGACAATCTGGATTATATTAAATAAATAAATATAGAGAGAAAATAAAAGATTTTTTTTTATGCAAAGCATAAAACTTATTGCCAATTTTACCATTGCCGATTGACGTTTTACCGAGGAATAAATGTGAAATTTCAACAGTTTTTCTATTGAAAATCTGCCAAAACATCTTTGTTATTCGGTTAAACGCTACTCAGCAATGGTGAAATTGACACTTAGTAATCGTACCTGTTGCGTTCAAAGTGTGCTGTCGTACCGCTTCCCTCACGTAACGCGTTTTGTCTGTCCAAACCTTTAGTAATTTACACGGCGCGTTCCATGGACGGACGCACCGTGAAATGTAACTATTTCATGCTCCCAACTATGCTTGGAATGTGATGGAACATTTACAGCCTTTTGATTTCAAACATAATAATGTATATTTAGAATATTATATCGGTAGAAGTTTTCTACTGCAAAGCGTCTGCCTGGTCTTTTAAATGTCTAATGCCCGTTTTCACCAATGCCTCCTAAATTTTACAGGCTATTGCTAAGTTAGATGACGCTCTCTGTCAATTTTGTTTTCACGAACCTTTAGGGGATAACTTAAGATGGAAATGACATTGGATAAAGCTATGTATTTACAATCTACCTAGGTAAAGAGGCACTTAGGGAATGATTTAGGTATGGTTGGTAAAAACGGCCATAACAGTATTGGCTAAGGTCGAGATTGCATTGACTTGGCTCAGGCTTAAATCTATTGACAGCACTCTCACTCAGCTCAGACTCAAGACAGAGTTAAAACGAGACAGATTTAAGTCAGAGCATTTTTGTGTCTCGTTTTAACTCTATCTTAAGTCTGAGCTGAGTCAGAGCACGCTCTATAGATCTCAGCATAAATATGGGTACCCTTCAATCACAAGTGACTGTCCGCTTCAAATTATTTATCAGTCATGATATAAAAAAGAGTTCAAATTCTCGGCGGACTTGAACTTCACATAAAAAGCTCAAAGCAGTATTTACGATGGTTTGGAATAAAAAGTTCACATTCCGAACACAGTTAACCCTATAACAGCATGAAATACTTGCATTTCACGGTACCTCGCCTAAACTCTTCTCTTCTATTCGCGTGGATTAAGGTTTACCTACTTTTAAGCTATTGCATAGCTTCTATCGCGGGCCTTGAGCGCGGAGACCGAATCCAGAAATTCCGTAACGAAAATAACCTGACACGGGACTCCTCTCACCGCTAGATGGCGTTGATAAAAAATGCTATGCAATAGCTTTACCGCGGCAGTCCCCGAGTGCCACACGTCTTTTTTAATTCCTTAAAACGCACATAATTTTATCTTCAATAGCCCAACGGTTAAAGGCGCGTATTGAAAACTGAAAGGTCGCAGGTTGGATTATTGAACCCATTGAACTATTGTTGTACCTGCTCCTAACACACTCTTTCCGTATATTTGGAAGGGACAGGAGAATATAAGGCAAGCTTAGCTTGGCTAATATTCTTTAAAAAAAAGACTAAAAAGCCAGAGAAACGTGCCTGGGATCGAATCCTGGACCTCCTAACTGAACTAAGTGGTGAAACTTTAAGACGTAAAGACTGTATGCTTTTTTTATTTTTATTAAAGTATTAACCTACACTTAAAGGAAATATCCGAATAAATTTTTAAATACTTACATTCAAGAATTCCAAGGCCGGCGGGGTTCGAACCCACTTCTCTCGGGAGTCACTCCCTGAGTGAGTGGACCAGATTACACTACAGCCAAGTTGAACCACAAGTCAGCAACGAAATTAGTGATATATATCTACATTTTCAATCAGTCTTTTAGCAACTGTTAGCGACATCTAGTGGCGACACATTACAGTTGTCGATCTACTGTGTGTGTGCTTGAATTTCATGAGCTCCATGCCTCACGTCCGTCCGTTTCGGCTTAAAAGAAAAGTAACATGTTTGATATATTATGCAGACTTCCGACTATCGGCGTTCTTCGACACAGGAGAGTAGCCAGCCCGTCATGTTAACATGCACCAACGCGTCTCGCGGCCCGTTTCATCTCACCTGGGAGTCCTTTTTGTAACCATTAAGCTTATTTTTTATTCGTGACGATTGTGGGAAGTGAACGATGATTGGTGCCCCCGTCGCTTTATTAATTTGATTGAATTGCTCGATTGTTTGTTTTAAAGATTCGGAAACGACGGGTTTAATGATATGTTTGGAGCTGCAGCGATGATGGATTGTTTGGAAGAGCCTTAATCTTTGTACATGTGGAGAGTAGTTATGCTAGTTATGCTTACAAGTCTCGACATTATCTTATTTATTATCAAAGAAGGAAGGATAACATTTTACTATGTACAAAAAAGTGGATACAGAAAGTTTGATTATGAATATTTTACCATCAGGATATCTAATGCTATTTTGAAAACTCAGGGAGTCGAATATGTATATTAATTCTCAGGAAAATAAATCTAAGAATAATTCTTATATTACTTACATTTTTACTCACATTATATTGGTTATTATTGATTCCTAAACAATTGGAAAAATTGGAAAAAAATAATCCACGTCAGTTTGCGTTTTGATAGTGTTTACTTACAAATGAGCTGATAAAAATCCTGTAGGTACAAATTCCAGAGCCCATAATGGCTCTGGAATTACAAAAATACAACAGTACAGTACAAATTCCAGAGCCCATAATGGCTCTGGAATTTGTCTTCTCCATTTGTGGCGGAAAAATTTCTCAACAAAGTAGGAAACGTAAAAAGCAGAAGGGATTCTAGGATCATAGACAATGCGCGGATACAGTGTTCCGGACAGGTGTATGTCGGCATGGTACAGGCATATTAACATAACGCGCAAACCATTAGAATTGTTGTAATAGCGCCGCCGACGGATGGGGTGCTTTTATACTATACGACTTTATTGGTGACGACCAGCTTGTTTGGGGGGATTTATCAAGTAATTGTGGCGATTTAGGGGTTTTGATTTACGCTTTAGGGGTAAATATTTCTGAGAGCTGGCAACATTGGTCACTGCTTTGACGAAATCTGTTCATCGAGTATATCCATAAAAGTATACTTTTAATCTACTGGAAGCATAAAACTGATTAAATGTGCAGCTATATAGGTTGACGTGCAACTCAGTACAGCTAACATTGTTGCATCTTTGACACCAATCGATAACAAATGGTAGTGGTAATATACTAGTGTACGAAGAGCGTAGAAACATTTAATATAATCTTGTAAAAGTATATCTGCAAAGAGCACTTTTCTTTTTATTTTATTGCGCTCGTTGACGTGTCTAAAAGTAGCCTATTTGCCTTAAAGCAAGGACGGTGGAAACTTGATGAATAAATCTTAACCTAATGTTAGACTAGCCGTTGTTGATTGCAGCCACACTTTTGATAAAATATCATTGTTAAATCAGTAGCAGTTACTTTGTTCCTTTTTGAAACTAAATTCCTAACTATGTTTCTTGGTTTGAGCTTGAATGGTGATCGTAGTAACTGGTGGGGCAGTTAGATAAAAATTGTAATTTAATATCGTAAACGAATGTCTCCAAAGTGACCCAAACAAATTATCGTACACCAATCGTTATCGTGAATTTAAAAAGGCAAAAGGATGCCTCGATTTATTGCCTTACGCCTCTAAGATGTTTATTGTGATGCAAATATACAAGTTCATTTGAAATGCAAGCAATTTCTTTTCCTATATCCTTCACAGGAATACTAAATCAGTGGGGAATCAATTTTCATTCATTTCTTTAAACGTAGATAATATCAGTAATACTTGGATTGTATATTTTACAATAAGATTTATATCGGCAAACGTTGAATATTAAATTACTATTGTACTTCCTATTTTTAAGCTCAAAAAATATTTTAAGTTTCTAGCTAGTTGCATTGTGGACGCTTAAAAAGTATGTTGTTAATAATTTATTTTACTTAGTCCTTTTATTTTAGGATTTTTAAGTTACCAGGTCAGTTCAGGTGTATTACCAAATTATGAACCCTTTGGTATTTCATACGCCAATTTTATTTGGATTCTTGACAAGTTAGCTTTTGACTGCGATCTCATCTGACTGTAAATATCGCAGCAGTCTAAGATAAGTCTAACTTTAAGGGCTGCTTATTTTAAGGGTGAATGTCAGTATTTTAATTAAATCCATACACGTAATCGGTTTCTACACTCTATCGTGCCAGAACACTAAATCGCTTTTTGGTACGTCTTTAATGGTATGATGGTAACTAGCCACGGCCGAGGCCTTCCACCGAACCAAACTTATTCCTTTTGGAAGTGTTTGATAAAAGATTTTTTTTCTTATTCAAGTCTCTCCTAAGCCTAATAGTCGGCAAACCATTGTACACAGATTCGAGCCAACAAAGTCCACAAAGGGCGCGAGTAAGATGCGACGCGATCTCATCAACGCTGAGATATCCAACCTTCGCGACCTGCTGCCGCTGCCGCCCTCCACGAGACAAAGGCTCTCACAACTACAGCTCATGGCGCTTGTGTGTGTTTACGTGCGGAAGATGAACTATTTTCAACAAGGTGACCTTACATACATAACAATTACAACTCTTTATTAGAAAAAGGTAACGAATGGCCTACCATTCGTATTTCGTACCATTCGTACCATTTCTCCTAAGAAATATTGCCCAAAAGGTCTAATCCTTACTCCCCTTACTAATATTATAAATGCGAAAGTGTATTTGTTTGTTGGTTTGTCCTTCAATAACGTCGCAACGGATTGACGTGATTTTTTGCATGGGTATATAGTTAAGGACCGGGAGAGTGACATAGGCTACTTTTTATCCCGAAAAATCAATTAACTGTAAAAAAATCATTGCTTTAAGGTCATAAACCATAAGGAAAACAGGCGAGAGCGTTTTTATGAAGAAAAGACTACCCGCAATTCCTCTTAACATCGCTGCTGGGTGACTTAAAATATTTAGAGGTTCAGGTATCTAGGTGCTTTTTATGTAGGTTACATAAACAAATGTTTAAATCCGCATGCGTGTAAAATCCGCCCCGAGAGTTTCCCATGCCCCAGCTTCCTTGCCTAAGCTCATCACGTCTGCCGTTATCCTAAATCTCGGCCATGTTTTGAAAACGTCCCCAAAGTTTTTGTTTCACCTTCAGTCACGAAACGGTGTATTAAGACGTTTAAAATGCATTTAGTTCGCTATCTTATCTCGCGTTGCTATTACTTCACCCATAACTCCGTCTTTCTTTCTGTTTTAGTGTTCAAGAGTCACGACTTCAGTTATCAGTACAAGGAACAACAGCCACCGACACCTAATATCGGATTTTCAAAGGTAACTATTATTACAGTTGTTCATAAAAATGTTATACTTGCTTACATTGGAATGTTGAAGAATTTAGGTACTAAGCAAATCAATGTTACGAGTGTGTACCTACATTGATTCGTGAATTTCGATAGGCAGAACAAACCTTTCCTTTTTTTCTTCATTTATTAAAAGTTAAAATAAATATTTAAAAATAATATTTCAGACTAATAGTATAGTAAAGTACCAATAATAGTAGAGATCGTTTGGTAAGCTTACTTCCGTAAGCCTTTTTTTAACGTAGGAAAGTCTGTCATGGATACAGATCCATGACAGATTTCCCAGGGCAAAGTGGTCCTAGTCCTGGGTAACGCAGGGGTTATGTCGGGCTTTAATACTCTTTGTTTGGTGCATCTCCGCTGAAAACCCGTAGCAGCGAAATTAAAAGCATAGATGCAGTCAAAAAGTTCGCGTTAGAACAATCATATTTGCTTTATATCTAACGCATTCTTTCCGCTGCATATAATATGTCAAGCTTATGAGAAATAGTACCAAGAAATAACTCCATATCCGTGTTTGACCATAGGTTGATCCTTTGGCTTTTTTTTTGTCACCAAAAAAGTCAATTGTTTACCGCCTTCTACAGGAAATGTGTGTCATTTTAAAATACAAAAATTCCAAATTCGAATCAAACTCGGGACCTACCACTTTCAAGGTTAGAGAACAAACCATTAAGTAGAGTTTACACGAAGCCAGTAATGCTGGCGCCAGTCTGCAGACAAGCCAGCGTTGGCCTGGCCCTTGTTGTTTAGACGCGGCCAATCATTCACGGATTTTTTCTTCTGGTGTGCACACGTTTGGAAAAAATAATGAATACGCGGCAAAGGCTGTTGAAAAAGAAATGTTTAAGGAATATCTCTGAGAAGAGTTGATTGATATATTACAAAAAAAGGGAATAATAAACGCTCCCCCCAGCCCCAGATCTTGTAGATTTTTCGATTTTGTCGAGTTCCAAGTAGTACGTATTTCGAATACTTTTGATTTTTGATTTAACTTCATCGAGAGTCAGATCTTCTATATTCATTCCTACACGAAGTTGTTCTAGTGCCGAACCGCGCATTTCTTTATTTTTGTATGCATCGCAACGCTTATCCCACAAGCATTCGTGCTCTCTATAAAGTTGTACGAATTTCAAAGTATCCTCTTCGTTGAATTTTCTCGGCATTTTGTCGCAGAAATTCCAAATAAAACAACAAAGAACACACACCGTACGGACGTTCGCCAGTGACTGGCGAGACTCGTCTACACGTGTCCGCAACGCTGGCGCGGGGGTCGAAGGGTATGCGGGCGGAGGTCACTGGCTAGAAAAATAGACGGTCGCTCTATTCTCGCCAGCGTTGGCAGCCAGCGCTGGCTTGGCTTGAAAAACTGTTTACACAAGGCCAATACCAAGCCAGCACTGGCTGCCAGTCTTATTGGCAGCCAGTGTTGGCTCCGTGTAAACTATGCTTTACGTCAATGGAAACATCGTAATATTTTTTCAAGTTTACAAGCACTTTACGATCGTAAAACATGGAGTAATAAATATCAATTGTGACTTTACAATGTCTTTTTCAGGCAATGAACGGTTTCATGATGATGATGACACAAAATGGCAAACTGTTGTACATATCGGAAAACGCGGCTGAATACTTGGGGCATTCAATGGTTTGTATGATTGTTTAGTTTGCGGGCTTTCCGTTTATCTTAATTTATCTTTAATTGATTTATCTATTATCTTCTTCTTCTATCTAAATATATTGCAAAAGGTGACTGACTGACTGATCAAGGCAAAGGGTACTGACTGACTGATCTATCAACTCACAGCTCTAAACGCTGAACGGATCGGGCTGAAAGGAATACAGATAGTTATTATGACGTAAGCATCCGCTAAGAAAGAATTTTTTAAAATTAAACCCCTAAGGGGTTAAACAGGGGTTTGAAAAATCTAACTTATCGTGGGCGAAAGCTAGTTTTGATTAGATATCGGAAAACGCGGCTGAATAATTTGGACATCCGATAGTTTGTATGATTGTTTAGTTTGCGGGAATAACTCTCTTCAGTTAATGTAAATTTATCTTTAATTGATTTATCTATTATTTTAATTTATTTCTTGTAATTTTTACAGATTTATTTCCATAGTAGGTATAAAAGATAATAATGGTCTTTCTACACTTGCAAGTTACAACAAAGTTAAAATGTTTATTTTCGACATGACGTTATCCCAATACGCTAATATAATTATAGCTGTTGATATATTATATAGGCTGTTAGCACATTGTTGCTGTGGAACTATATCACCGAAAGGAGAGGGATTCTGTTTCACAGCTGTGAAATTGTGTTCTAAATCTAATGCATCGAATTGACTATGCATCTATTTCTTTCGTTCCGCTAGGTACTACATATTCGTTGCGCAGATGTTCTAACAGCCTAAGTGCTGTAATATAGTTGAGGCTTTTAGCTTTCGGCATAAAAATGTATGATCTTGTCCCCCCTTCACCTTCTTACAACTTCTTCCATCCCTACGTTGTTGATATTCCATCTACGCGCACGAAATGCTTTGTCTTCAATCCCGATTCGCACGGCTAAGATCTGGAATGCTTTTCCGAGATCTGTGTTTCCTAACACGTGTACAATTTGGGTATCTTTAAAACAGTGAATAGGCATCTTCATAGGTACTAAATACATAACATGTACAGTGTTCCGTCTCTATCAATGTATTTTTGTCTTTAGGAAGATCTCCTAATACACGGCGATAGTGTATACGATATAATAGATAGACAAGACCACCAAATGGTTCAATTAGAACTAAATAGAGGGAGCAATGGAGAGACTGAAAATGTACCAAAGAATAGGCATTTCTTCTGCAGAATGAATGTGTCCAGAAACGCTAGACGACAGATGAGATTTGGTGACCAAAAAGTAAGTTAACCTTATTGAACGAGCGAAGCGAAGTTCTCTGAGTCAACTAGGGCGCTTGCCTACTAGACAGAGAAGTGTGTTCGTCTAAATGTCTGTCAGAGCCCTATAACTTCTGAATTACTGAACGTAATTACTTCAAATTTAAATATAATATGTAAACTGATGGCCTTCAGCCGAACATTGTATAAAAAAATATAAAAAGCTTTATTTCAGGGGGGCTCTCATAGAAGCGTATTTGAAGTAAAATCTTGTTTGTTGCTCTACATAGACTTGCGATATATCTTTTTAAAGACGACTTTGAACAGAGTACAAAAATATTTTTTTTTAAATTTTTCCCTAAAAATTGACCAAATGGGGGGGTTTCAAAGTGGAGATTTTAATTTGAGCCATATGTCAAGAATTACTGAATATTAGAACGTGAAACTTGGTTGAAAATTCAGTTATATCCTGTACTTGAACAACAAATACTAAAATTAGATAAATGTTATAAAGAAACGAAATTATTTAATTTTAATGCGCCATCTATTAGCATTATTGTGAAGCTAATAGCTTCACTATAATGCTTCACTATAGATGGCGCTGTGTCAGTAAAACAGTTTTATGTCAACTATAATTTTTTTTTTATTGCGTCTAATGTTAAAAGTTAATTATTACAATATATAATTAAAACTTTTGGGAATTATGGGATATCGCGAGGTCTCAGTTCGGGGCGAACCACTAGTATGAATATCTACTAAAAACTTCCATAACTATATCCGGTCAACAACTTTTATAAGAAAAAACGATACCTACTTGTGCAGATGAAATTTTTTTGGTAAGCGTAATATATTTTCATTTGTCAATAGTGGTTTTTCCATAGTGACGTTCACTGTTAAGACCAAGATAGTACACATCTAGTCAATTTGGGAATACATAATAATTTCTGAATTGTCTCTGTTCTGGTCTGGTGGGAGGCTTTGGGCGTGGCTAGTTACCACCCTACTGTCAAAGACGTGCCGCCAAGCGATTTAACATTCTTCAGAGTATGGGTTGAATTTACACTGCCATACTCCTTCCAAGTTACCCCGTTACTTACCATCAGGTGAGACCGCAGTCACAGACTAGGTATTTTGTCATCGAATAAAAAAACCACTTTTTTCAGGTAGTTTTAGTTCGAGGCCATTATGTATCATATCTACCGCTCTGTAGTAGAAACGAGCCAGTGTTTTTAGCTTCGTGCACTCCCCTGGCGATGCCTGAAACTAGGGAGTGCGTAGTTCACGGCGCCACCAATGTGTTTACGACAATCCACTCAATGGACATGAAAATTTTACATATAGATGCTAAGTAAGTGACGTAAACTATATAATTATAATAATAAATATTATTAGAGCTTATATTGCGTTTAACTGTGCTAATATTTAGAAATTGAAATTAAAAAACGAAAAATACCCGTACGGATACAAATATTTTTTGAAATCCGCCAAAGACTTGCCGTCAAGCGATTTAGCGTTCTTGCACGATAGTGTGTAGATACCGATTAGGGTTCTGGGTTGAATATACACTGCAATACCCCTTCCAAGTTAGCCCGCTACCACCTTAGACTGCATCGTCGTTTACCATCAGGCGAGATTGCAGTCAAAGACAAAAAAAATATAGATATCAAAAATGGCGGACCTCTACCACATCTCTCGGCAATCGCGCCTTGTATGTGTCTTGACCTTACACCACGACTATGTTCCAACTGCTCTTCCGTACCGAAATTAGTGACAGGCATCTACTTTCAATTGGTTTAAACAATTATTGTTAGCGACGTCTTATAACAACACATTATAATTAAAATCAATAGGTAAGTATTCAATACAATTTTACATCCAATACTTTGTTTCAGTGGGGAATGGTACTTAGGTTGGAAGAAAAGTGAATTGTCGGACGTTTCCTGGTATCAAATTCTACATTGGGACAGTCTACGAGAAGCGCAGAGCAAACATAGATTAAGTAAGTGAAACGTATTCCTGTAAATTGTTATTTATTGTGTTACAAAAACTTGACTATGAGGAGTTAGGTTAACCCCTTATGAATCCTTTTTTCAGGGATAAAAATATGTTTTTTAAGTCTCTAGGGGTCTTTAACTATGTATATGTATAGAATCAAGTCAATCTGTTGCTGCGTGATAGAAGACAAATATACGAAAAAAAAGGTCAATTTTCATTATTCCTTTCAATTTTCCTATTATTAATTTGTTAATTAGATTCAGGTATTGTTTAAGAGTGGTTCTTTGTTAATTTTTTCTAGTTTGAGCATATTACAAACTTTTTCGTAAGTAAAAAAATCGATCACGCCTTATGGATCTACAATGCTACTTGTCGGGCGTTACCTATTCATTATAAGTTTTGTATATAATATAAAATTCTATAGAAACTCTTGTGAGAGTCACCAACCAATCACTTATTAAGATGGGCATGTCGTTTGCATATTAATCACGTCATTTAGTAAACATTACATACGTGTACATTCTTCGATTACAACCACAACACAATTAATAAGAAATCCAACGTGGCGATGCAAATATAATTCTTGTTACGCAATGTATGCAAACATGATTTGTATATTAAATTTACAATTGGCTTATGAACTATAATAACATACTAACATCTACAGTAATAAATCTGAGTAGGTAGCTTATTGAATAGTAGCAATTATTTTCTAATAGTAACAGCGTTAGTAGATACGTACAGTTTAAAATAGGAATGAGCTGAGTTTAACCCACATAACATTCCATATTTAAGTTAGATTATTCTATCCAGATATAAAAAAATATTTTATTCCTCTATCATAATATGATCTCCACCACGAAATTAGAACAGTGAAATCGGTATAGCTTTCGCCTTGTCCGTTGTATTATATGCGAAATAGATGCGAAAGATCAAGATCAGAAAGACATATCAAGAAGACAGATCTCTATTCTAACACAGAACTTCTTCCGAGCGATTTCATCCAGAGGGCAAGACATGCCATAGATTTTTATCTTGCCATTCCAGTACCTTGTGGTATTGGAATGACAAGTTCCTCACTATGTCGACAGACAACAATCAACATATTATTAGACAGAGATTTAAGCGGCACAAGACCAAGACGGATAGAAGCTCCTAATGGACTCCTATGTTCAGCATTTGAAAAGATGTCGGATTCCTCCTTCAGTATTTGAAAGGAAGTTTGGACATGCAAGTTATCTTTTGTTACAGTAACACAGTCAGATCAAGACAAGTGCTGTATACTTCTAGTGAAGCTCCAGCAGAGAAGTGGCCAGTTCCTATGGGTGCACATGGTGCTACAAGTCAAAGACGCTGCAGAAACCCCTCGGCAGTTCATTGTAGCTACTAACCAAGTTTTAAGGTAAAGCTTGCAAGTGCAAAATTTACTTCCAAAGTCAAATAGCCTCAATAGCTCAATGGTTCGTTGTGGTATTATGACGGAATAATGGAGGTTGTCAAGCTAAAACATCCTTAGGATTTACTAAAATTTTAAAATAAAACTTTTAGCTAAACTGATCTTACAAATTACCAGCATTCCAAGAATACTAGCTGCATTTTGGCGCTGAACAGTTGTTCTGATTCTTTGCGAAAAAAAGAGCTAGTCCTTCTGTCATCAGATGAGGCAATTAACCGCGGTGAAAGGTTTCGTAAATTTTTTTTTTGCATTCAGACTTTCGTCGATGCTTAGACTCCATGGATTTTTTTTTTTGTTAATAAAGAATGCTTACGAAAATTATTTTCTCAACAGTGAAGAAGAAGCATCAATAATGCTCTCAAACTCCTGGCTGTATCAGTACTACGGGTACCAGAACCAGCCTTGCGGTATGCTAGACCCTCGATGTCAAAAGTTCTTTAGACGGGAGCCATCTTATCCTGACCCATACCAAGAGTACCAATATCTAGAGAACCCAGAGGTCGATTATACTGGTTACCACATGACCCCGTATGTACATAAAACTGATGAATATGGATGCGAGAGGGTGTATACAGATAGAGGACCTGTGGATTACTCTACGCATTCACCACAATCCACGATAAGTGAGGAAAGGTAAGTTCTAGAAAATTATTGGTAACAAAGTAGAATCTCAACTCAAATCACATATACGGTGCCCCGTTGTGGCCTATACCCGTAAACATAATATAAAAACTGCTACGGGATAGAGCAGACTGGCATCTTTAAAGGGCAGCGATTGGCGTTTTTACGTTTTGCATCGCTTTTTCGCGATATAAAAGCATTCAATACGCAGCTAAAAGATGCGAGGCGACTTTTATACGCAAAAACGACGATTTCTACCGCAAAAAGGAAGCCAATCTGCCTTCTCCCTAAAAGAGGTACTATATGCAAAAACCTTACTACAATCGGAATAGTAGTTTTCAGGAAAATGATTAGAAAAAATACTGTTCGCTTTTGGGTAAATAATAGGTATATAAATTTCCTAAAAAGAATTTCTTAATTAGTCACCACCAGGTTACAAACATTAATTAAATTACATACCTACTTATAAATATGAAGAGCTTATACGAGTTGGTTGCCGCATTTTTGTTACAGTAAACACTACTTAAGAGTAAAAGAATTACAACATCATTTTATATATACAAACTTTGTACTAACGTTCTCACAATATTCAACATTACTGAAAAACAAACAAACAGACAAGGTCACTCTATACAATTTGTACACGTCATGTCACACGAGAATATAAATAAGAAAATCATCACCCTGTCCGTCCGTCTGTCCATCCGCGTAATTTGACACCTTTCATTACCATATTTATTATGAAGTCGCAATCAAAAAACATACGTGTTCAAAACTCTAATAAACTCTATCGCCAGTGAATAAAGTGCTTAATCGAATTGCCATCAGAAAAGATTTACCACTCTCAGATCCTGTAAGGGTTGGCAGTAACATTTTTTTTAAATCCGACACGAAGTTCTAGCAACTTATTTCAAAATTTTTGAAAATAAAATTGAACTGATTTTCTACTCATGTCTCATAGTCATATTTATACTCAGTCTTTTTACTCTTCTTAGCTTCTATTTGATATAAATGTCCTAGTAAAATGCACACGTAACGTACGACACGATTTCTGTACACATTAGTACAAAATCTCACAGTCAGCCTAATAATTTGACTAAATAAATAAACATTTATTGAATGAGTAATTGTCATACATGCTTCAATTACATCATGGTTTTCCATCTCTTTTTTTTATTTGTAATACGAGTATGTAGGTATAGTACGTTTATTTCACGAAGTTACGGGCGCTTTACTTGTGGTTACGTCGTGTACATGCACATTGCACATTGCTTAAGTGTGTGTGCCTGTCAAGAGCTTAGGTGGGAGTGGTCAGGCGCGAGCAAGCTCTCGCTCTCACTTATATAGATACTACACACACAGCCATGAGCCGCGTACCCTCGTGAATTGAAATAACTATATGGTAGACGGGAAATAGAAGAAGAGCCGTCCTTACCATCACCCGTCCGACATTTATTCGTCCCATTTCATGAGAATAAAGTTTCATTTGCGATGTTATCACATATTTCACTTTTTTTAATAGTATTGCTATCACGCGTAGCCATACATAATAACTTTTATTCTGAACGATGTACACTGCCGTACCCCTTCCAAGTTAGCCCGCTACAATCGTAGACTGCATCGTCAATTCCCATCAGGTGAGATCACAGTGAAGGACTATCATGTTATCGAATAAAATGAAATAAACGTTTATACTCCCGAGCCAGATTGTACTTTATTTATTTCACAAATCTGGACAAGTCCGACATAAATAGGTTAGTTGCCAACCCTATTCTTAACCAAATATGAGAAGTCGAAGAGAAAAAGATAGTAAATCGAGTTTGTTGATTCATTTCGGTTCTATGTATGATGGACATTTCGAACTTGACCCTAAAAATTAATTCGCTTTTATCAAGTTGTAGCATACCATAAACGTACTACTTATACCGTAAATATACAAAGTTTATGAGTTGTACGTACATGCTCTATATTTGGTAGCACGGTGTAAGACTCAGGTGAACTCTGTCTGTGTCCTTTTAAGGACCTAACTGAGATTTTAAATGAGATTTGGTAAAGTTCAATGACTCTATGAAAAGACGAAATAAGGATTTAAGCACATAAAACTTTCTCAACTTTCAAGAACAATTTGCAATAATACGGATATTTTCATGGATGCGCCAGAAACAAGGAAATCTGTTAAACGCCAAAAACTCACTGAATGGGAGCTGGTCTTCGTTCGTTTCCTGGGAATCTTTTCCGCAAGTAGGCGTCGATTCGCCCGTTTTGCGTATGGGAGCTGGTATGAAATAGTGAAATGTGACGTCATTAATATTTGACGCACTTTTTGTTGTTGATTAACAACGTACGTGTACGAGTACCTACTTAAATATTATGAAATTATTTATTGTTCAATTTGCGACATCCAAGTTCGGAGTTTTATAGGGTGCATACATACAGTACACCTTTATTAGAAGCAAAGGACACTTCTAACATTTTATTTTTGACTATCATACTCGTATAGAAAGTTTAGGTACCAAAAACCTTCTGTACAGACAATTTTTAATAAAGCAAACAAATATAATTATTTATAGCCTCTAATGGATCACATCTAATGGAACATCTGAAGATGCAGCCTACAATCGAATGCGCTTGCCTAGAAAGTGCCTATTCACTCTTGACTTGAAGGTATCCAAGTTGTTGTAGTCTGAAATACGAAAGCCGAAACGTCTGAAATACGGAGGAAACAAAGCACCTTAGTTGATTCGCTTAGGTCGGTGATATATGGACATATGTATTTTATGTTATATATTATTTTCTTCTTTTAGATCTCCACTGCACTATGACGCGCCACCAGACATAGTGGTCAACAGCAACATGTACATGTATCCCATGCATGCGAAGAGAGAGTACTACGAGCAGCATCCGCACTTACACTATAGTGCACAGGAACCTTGTAGCAGTACAAATATTGATGGTAAATTATTAATCATTCATGAATTATTAGCCCAAGACAAAATCTGACAGAAAAAGGCGTGCGGTTTTTGATATTCCATCTACGATGCCGGTGATAGACTATGTGATACGTCGTTTTAAGTAATTGAATATCACTTCGAGACATCATCATATCATAAAACATCACATCACACTAATATTATAAAGTCGAAAGTTTGAATGTGTATGCCTATGTGTGTGTGTGTGTGTGTGTGTTTGTTACTCCTTCACGCCACAACGAATGAACCGATTTGGCTGAAATTTGAAATGGAGGTAGCTCATATCTAGGATTAAAACATAGGCTACATTTATCCCGGAAAATTACAGAGTTCCCATGGGAATTGAAAAACCTTGATCCACGCGGACGAAGTCGCGGGCATCGTCTAGTCGATCATAAATCATAAAACATCGAGAGACATATACAACATACGTGCATGTCTAAATCTTGTTCATAATATTGTGTTGAAAAGTGAAGTCTGTCAATCCAACATGGAACTGTCGAATGCGATTGCACCTGGTGGTAAGAGACGGTGCAGTCTTAAAGGTGTAAGGAGGCTAGGAAGGAATATGACAGCTGTTTTATTAAGCCCATCCTAAAACGGTTTGCGTAGACAGCATGTCCAGTTGACGCTTGAGTTTATTCGATTTTTAACTTTAGGAAAATGAGCACACCTTAATAAAATATTTGTTTTTTCTGAAACAAAAATTGAAATTACAAAAAAACAATGGCACTAAGTTTTTTTTTGACAGACCCATAGATAGTGAAATCCTTCCACCCGTTCGAGCCCCACCCGTTGCACTATTGTCGTACCTTTTCCTACCACAAGCTTTTCCTTATTTGAAGGGGATAGGAAGGTATTTTTTAGTCAACTTCAGCTAGGTTGATTTTCTTTTTTTTAAAATAAAAAAATCATGTTACATCACATCAATCATCAATCCAAAAAATATCGTTTAAGTACACAGAAGTACCTAATAATGAGCATTTTAAAATTGAACAAATTTTCTTACACAGCTATCGAATACCCGCCTGCTAAAAGGATGCGTCTAGCAACAGGTCCATTGAGCATAGAAGGCACCGACGGCATGGACCGATGGAACCCCAGCCCACCCTGGTCGGATACCCTGAAGATCACCGACTACACTCAGAGGTTTACATCCTATAATATGATACCTATGCCTGCTGAAAGAGCTATGGTCACTTAAAGATAAGTTCATAAATAGTTTGTATACGTTGTTTTAATGGCAGCATTATTTGCAACACCCCGATTCACGTCACGCCGTAAGTGTTGGGTCTAAGTCGTAGTAATTTGTGACACAACAACACTAACGACACCCAACAACACATCATATTGGGTGTTGTCGTGAGTAATGTAGTGGGTAAAGTGTGCCCGGGCCCTTTGTTATACTATAGGATTTATGCAATACAGAGCCAATTTTGATTTGATCGAATTTGATCGCTAAAATATATAGTTCTATACAATATTGAGCAATGAATATAGTGAAAAAATAAACATTTAAATGTAATAATGGTCTTCCATGAATATTACGACGTAATTTGCAATAAACAATGACTATTTAGAAGTAAAATTATATAAGCTCAATTGATTTTGGAGAGTTTATCAGTATTTTTAGTATAAGACGTTAAAATTGTACTTATTAGTTAAGCGTTAAATTATAAACAGTATGTAAGAAAATGGAAAATGAATCCGTCCAAATATTTTTCATTACATTCCAAAGGAATAATTGTTTAGAGTTATTTAGTGTACTTCAGCTTCGATGGAAGTATATTTTTGTAAATATTTAAATGTAAGACAAGATTATTTTGTGTAAATAACTGGTATAATGTAATGTGTTAAGTAGCAAAAATTCGAAATAAATGGTTTTTAAAACTATTATTTAGTCCAAAGTGTTTTATTGTTTTATACCCAGTTAAAAAAAGTCCTTCATTTATTTTTTGTTTACGTACATAATTTAAATTCTTAAATTACTTTATATGCTAAAGTCTGGATGACGAAAATGAGTTGTTCAAATTATTATGCAGTCCAAAGGCTGGTAGAGATATGATATTTATTTTGAAGAGATATGATATTTATTTTGAAGTACTTGGCTTTGCTAAGTACACATACAACTTTGACAGCGAATTATTCTTTAATTTCTTCCAGACGAACAAAGACAAATTAACACTTAGTACAATAATAATAGGATATTTTAAATGGTTCTAAAAACGTACTGTTATTTTCATTGATCTAAAGTTCACTTTCTGATTGCCAGTTTATTAATATTAATGAAGTCCACGTACAAATTACCAGTTTATTAATATTTATAAAAAATGAGGGAGCTACGAGTTTCCAGCATTAGGTTACAATACATTCTTTGAGAAACATTAGTTTGTAATGGTGGTTAGATTCATTCAACCAATTAATACATTTGCATAAGTTTTGCGAATCGCTTAAAATGCGTTCAATTTACATTAACGGCAGTATCGCACTTCCTAATACATGTAAAGCGCTTAACAAACATCCATTCTTAGAAAACCCCCGGGACTCTAGTGAAATTTCACACAGTGCTGAGAAATATATATGCGGTGGAACTGAGTGTAGATCATTTTATAATGGTGGCGCTACAACCATCAAATTGATAAAAGCCTTACCGGCTACGTGATGGTTTAAGTCTAGAGCGAAATGGTTCTCTACAAAACTGGAAAAGTGGACGAATGCAACACAGATATTTTTTTCAAAATACTACCATTCAAAAACAGTGTATTGGTCTCATTTCTCTTACTTAACTCTGATCCAATCAATATTTATCGGACCCAATCCGATATAGTCTGATACAATCTGATCTAACTGACTAAATCCGAACCGATTAAGTTGAAATAATGCGAATGCAAATTTTAATACGCTGTTCACTTGTACCTTACGGTCTCTAAGTGCTAACTCTGGCTTAGACATTATTATTGCAAACCTGTCCACCTGACTGCAGCTGTGATGAATTATTGATATCTACAAACCTACGTGATCCATTGGCTACCCTGGATTAACTATAATGGGGTACAGATTTTAGTGCGAAATCAATACTTTAAAACTAAAACTATCTTAAACTATTTTTTTTAAATAGTCAAATTATCGCTCTAATTTTTATTTGCTTCCATTCATTCAAAAATAATGCGATACATTAAAGAAAAAAGACGTGTGGCACTCGGGGACTGCCGCGGTAAAGCTATTGCACAGCATTTTTTATCAACGCCATCTAGCGGCTCACTGTAGAGCAGTCCCGTGTCAGGTTATTTTCGTTACGGAATTTCTGGATTCGGTCTCCACGCTGGCCCGCGATAGAAGCTATGCAATAGCTTAAAAAATAAAGATTTTGAAAACCAATTCTAGTTCAAGCCTCAACAACCCAACGCTTGGCCTAACGGTTGGCGTTACTGAAAAATGAAACGTCGACGGTTCGACCCCCACCCGTAGCACTATTAATGTCGTACCCACTCTTAACACAAACTTTGCGCTTATTTTTAAGTTGAGGAGAACATTAGTCAACTTCAGCATGGGGAATATATATATAAAGATATATATATTTTTAATATTATTTGCACTCTTTATTTCTTTCCTTTTAAATAGCCAGGTACACTAATTGTAATAAGCACTATTTTATGTATATTTCGGAAAAGACATCGGAACGTTTATGTTCCTCTTTAGAATGTTTAATGATTAGTAGGTAAATCTTAATATAAAGAGTACAGTTACAGTTAGTACCTACCTATTGCAAGTGCACATAACTTATCTTACTTTGCTGTATGTGTGTGTGTGCGTGTATGTGTATGTTTGTAACTCCTTCACGCTACAAAGAATAAACCAATTTGGCTGAAATTTTGAACGGAGATAGATCATATTCAAGATTAACACATAGGTTACATTTTATCCCGGAACATTAAAGAGTTCCCGCAGGATTTAAAAAACCTTAATCCACATGGAGGAAGTCGCAGGTACCTACTTACTCGATGATAAGTTAGTCTGACAGTAGTACTGTCACAGGTAAGTAAAGATGCAATCTAAGATGGAAATGGGCTATCTAAGAATATACCGATCCAAAAAAAATCTCGTCTACCCTTTGCTCTGTTGCTGCGTAATTAAGCTATTA
The DNA here is from genome assembly GCA_038048805.1 of Hipparchia sbordonii. NCBI lineage: Eukaryota > Metazoa > Arthropoda > Insecta > Lepidoptera > Nymphalidae > Hipparchia > Hipparchia sbordonii. The sequence continues at coordinate 4,337,264 of CM076114.1, read as the reverse complement.
AACCAAGAAAAACACTTTCGCATAATATTAGTGAGGTCTGATTAACACTAACTAGTTAACTACCAACATAAACGACCACTTGGACGGCGTGTATTTTTTGTAAATATAAGTAGTGGTAGTTTTAATTTATTTAAGTTATTTGTTCTAAACTGTTTGTTTGTCAATAAAATTTTGAATTTTTTGAAAAAAAAAAACTACCAACTTATTTCACACAAGCGGTGTCGCCTGCCGCATAAAACCATCCATATGTTTGAGAAGCATCACATAGGCTCGCATCACTAATGCTCGTTAACAGAAAACAAATTAATAAATTATGCTCTGCCCTGATGGGTGCGTGGGAAAACTGCGAGGTGCTTAATTTATTCATATTATTTATCTAGGCTATCTGCTACGTGGACGGGTTAAAACCAATATGATTTGCATCTGCGTTTAATTTTACGCCCAGGAGGCCTGTGTCGCAGGACGGCCTATGATGGATGCATTTAAATCTTTACAAAATAAGAAAACAGCAGATCTATGGGGGATATCAGTTAAAATAATTCATAATGTAATTGATATTATTGCGCCGTATCTTGCTTTAATTTTTAATAAATCAGTAGATTCTGGATCTTTTCCAGATCTTATGAAATGTAGTAAGCTAATACCGCTTTTTAAATCGGGCAGCAAAAGTGACCCGAATAACTACAGGCCAATTTCAATTTTGCCAACTCTCAGCAAGATATTCGAAAAAATAATGCTCAACCAACTGCTTTTACACTTTAATTTAAACAAACTCCTACATACTGAGCAGTATGGTTTTACAAAGGGTCGATCAACAACCGATGCAGCCGCAAGGCTATTACAACACATATTCGATGCGTGGGAGAACTCACAGAATGCCATTGGTATTTTCTGTGATTTGTCAAAGGCATTCGACTGCGTTGATCACGAGACTCTTTTGCTTAAACTGAGCCACTATGGCATTAAAGATTTTGCACTAAGTCTCATTGCGTCTTATCTCAGCAACCGAGTCCAAAGAGTATGTGTCAATGATGTAAAATCATCCGGATCAGCCTCAGTAATGGGTGTACCCCAGGGTTCTATTCTAGGTCCATTCATGTTTTTGGTCTACATAAATGATTTACCACATTTTGTCCAAAATACTTGCGATATTGTACTATTTGCTGATGATACGTCTTTAATTTTTAAAGTCGATAGGATGAAAGACAATTTTGACAATGTAAATAATGCATTATCTCAAGTTTCTGAATGGTTTACGGCAAATAATCTCCTTTTAAATGCTAAAAAAACAAAGTGTGTTGAGTTTTTATTACCTAACACGAGAACTGTCAGTAAAAATTTAAAGATAAATAATGAACCTTTGAAAACTGAGGACTCCACAGTGTTTTTGGGGTTAACCCTGGATTCAAAGCTACAATGGGGCACCCATATAGCAACGCTTGCTGGCAAACTTAGCTCTGCTGCTTACGCTGTTAGGAAGATTCGACAGTTGACTGACATAGAAACTGCAAAAATTGTTTATTTTGCATATTTCCATAGTATTATGTCATACGGAATCTTACTATGGGGTAAGGCAGCCGATATTGGAAAAATTTTTGTTTTGCAGAAAAGGGCAATCCGCGCAATCTATAATTTGAGGCCGCGGGATTCCCTTCGAGAAAGATTTAAAGAGATAGGCATTCTTACAGTAGCTTCACAATATATTTATAACAACATAATATTTGTCAGACAAAACATTTTGAGTTACAAAAAAAAGAGTGATTTGTCCGATAGACCAAGTAGAAATCCAAATAGGCTCATATTTCCTGGGCTGCGCCTCAAGAGGGTCCAAAAGACATTTGTGAGAATGGGCGTGACGTTTTACAATAAAATTCCACAGTCAATCTTAGACTTGCCTCTACACAAGTTTAAGAAATCAATTAAATCTGCTCTCATGAAAAAAGCATATTATACAATTGAAGACTATGTAAATGATAAAAAAGCGTGGATATAATTCGCTCCAGTGATTCATAAGACAGTAATAACTATCCTGTGTAACATGATTTTATTGTATTCTGTTCCACGGTGTTTCCACTTTATTTGTCTCAGTCATGTCTTAAAATGAGTAGTTTAATATTAGTATTCAATTCGATGCCTTAACATGGGTAGCCTAAGTATGTCATGCTCTCTTTAAAGTTTCTGTGGTGGTGTCGTGTGGTGCGGGTTGTTACGTTCCCTCAAATATGGTTGAGCGAAGCAATGGCTGGATCATGCGTCATGCTCGTGAACGGGTGCCACCAACGGGAATGGGTCTGCTTTTGCCTGCCTGTGTTAACATGTATTGAATTGTATTTATTTGTATTTGTATTGTATTTATTTTTACTTGTATTGTACTCAGGAAAATTCATCGTGGAAGCACTGAATACATAGCATAGTTTCAATAACAATTGTAAAATTTTTATTTTTTTTGAAAAGAGCAACCGCCGAGTTTCTTACTGGCTCTTCTCGGCAGGAAAGGCATTCCGAACCAGTGGTAGATTCATTGACCATTCAAAAGTGCTTGTAAAAGTTTATTTGAATAAAAAATATTTCTATTTCTATTTCTATTTCAAGCGCTTATAGATGCATCCTTACTATCTTTACTAATATTATAAATCCTTATTAATCCTTATCCTGCCTAGTACTATAAATGAGAAAGTGTGTTTGTTTGTTGGTTTGTCCTTCAAACATGCCGCAACAGAGCTACGGATCAACCTGATTTTTTGCATGGATATGGTTTAGGACTCCGAGAGAGACATAGGCAAATTTTATCCCAGAAAATCAAAGAGTTCCTGCGGGATTTTTAAAAACTTAATCCACGTGGATGAAGTCGCGGGCTAGTTAATAAATAATTAAATATGTCTTAGTATCTTATTTCAATAAATACAAGTGTAAATTAAAAATTTAAAACACCCCCGACAACATCCTAAACGCTAGTCAGTCCCTAGTCAGTAGTCGTTTAAATAAAAATATGTAATCCATCTACTTTGTGGCGGCGGCCATTTTGGACCGATTTTCATCTGTAGCAGAAAACGCCGAAAAAAACACATTACTAGTAGGAGAGCCCCCTTTAATTTTAAATTTATTTTTATTATTTGTTGTTATAGCGGCAACAGAAATACACATTCTCTGCTTTCAACTCTAACTATTACGAATCATGAGATACAGCTCGCTGACAGATGGACGGACGGACGCACTGATGGACAGCGAAGGTTTAGTAATAGGGTCCCGTTGGCACCCATTGGGTACGGAACCCTAAAAAGTGTGTCAACTGACTTATTGAACAGACTATACATTAATTTAACTACAAGTAGGTACGTATTTCGACATAAAACATTAAAATGTCTCCAGCGCCTTTAAAATGTAACAACTCATAAAACGTAACGCATCCAAGTCGGAAGGCGAATGGTAGCACAAAGCGAAGTGTCAGATAAAAATCCATTAGAATGCGTTTTACAGCAGAACCCGACAACGATAAATATTCATAGAAATATGCTCGCATCCTGGATTCCCTTTATAGAGGAAAATAAGAACGCGGACAGATTATTGCCTATTACGACTAGATATACCTAGTATTACTATAAGTACTTAATATTAGGTACTTATTACATAAATATTATTAGTGTCTCGTTTTATCCTTAGGTATTAATTTGTACGATAATATTAGGCAAAAGTGTATATTTGTCCTTTAATCACACAGACCTCACAACAGAACTTCATATCGTCGTGACTATTTGCATGGCCATATTTGAGTAGCATACGTACCTACCTATACGATAATATTTTTGTGGTCAAATTTTTTACGAGTTAATGGGTTGACAACTTTTTTCGTGAGAGCATAATTATTTGCCTTCTGAAAAATGAGAGGCTACTTTGTATTCAAAATTCCCGAGGGAGAAAGCAGACTTGCAGAGCTAAAGGCTATGTTAAAAAATCACTTTCCTCTGAAAAGGCTCTGCATTATCATTAACAACAGCAATTTTTGTCTGGTGGGAGGTTTTGGCCGTGGCTAGTTACCCCCCTACCTACAAAGACTTGCCGCCAAGCGATGTAGCGTTCCGGCACGATGGCGTGTAGAAACCGATTAGGGGATTTAGGGGTATGGGTTGAATATACACTGCCAAGTTAACCCGCTACCATCTTAGACTGCATCGTCACTTTACATCTGTTGAGATCGCAATCAAGGTCTAGTTTGTCATTGAATAAAAAAAAAAGGTGCCCAGATTGAATCCGCGACCCCCGAATAGGAAACCGCGCGATAAATCTAACCTAACCTGTACAAGTGTACCTACATGCTAGTATGACAAGGCTCTTTTTGAAATGCGATTTGGAAAATGAAAAAATATGTTTGTACTTAAAAATCCAATAAACAAATCGATCCCCTTAAAGCCTTAAAATGAATACATCGTTTGAAATAAAGAAAAATAAAAACAAATGTTGAACTACGAGTATTTAAAATTCCGCCCACCTCCAACGATTAATTTATAAATGTTGGCGATAATATCTTTCAGTGAATAATGCCTCCGACGCTTCTGCAAATAAGAAATTTAAATATAATGAGCGATTAATTTAAATATAATAAGTAATTATTATATAATATTATTTATAGAAAACAATCAGTTTTGTCTATTTTTCTTTATGCGGTTCGCAGTAAAGTTTATGATTTCCTGTTTTTGTTCCTTGTATACGTAATTAATTGTTGATCAATCTTTATCACACTAATATTATGAAAGCGAAAGTTTGTATAAATCAGGAGTCAATCGATTCTTTCTTATATTCGGGATGATATTAGTCACATATTATTCAATATGACGGATTTTATATCCAATTTTCCAGAGTCTGGTTACAGTTTTTAAACATTTTTCTTATCTTGATAATTTTGTTTGGAGCAACGTTTTATTTTTGTATTTTTTCTGAAAATTTATTATGTATATAACATAAGGCAATAAATGTTTGTTATATTTTGATTCTTAACCAATTATAATTGCATTTAATTTCCTGAAACTATTCTATGTCCTATACAAATCACATAGTAATATCGTACTTTTGTCCTACGTATAGGACATAGTGAAAAACAGATTTTCCTAATGTAGGATTTTTTTTACTATTTTTCCAGTATAAATCGTAATCTATTAGCAATATTATACTAAAGTTTCAAAAACATATTCTAAAAAAAAGTGTCTCTGGTAGGCAGGAGGTTAAATACAAACACATACATAGACTGCTAAAGCCTTCCTTTTGGCTTCTCCGTTGACTAAAAAAACACGTGTGGCACTCGGGGACTGCCGCGGTAAATGGCGTTGATAAAAAATGCGCAATCTAGCGGCTCAACATAGAGGAGTCCCGTGTCAGGTTATTTTCGTTACGGAATTTCTGGATTCGGTCTCCACGCTGGCCCGCGATAGAAGCTATGCAATAGCTTAAAAATCAGTGTAGGTATTCCGTTCTAACGGCGAACGGCACGTACTACGAAATATTGCCGAAAACACACAAAAGAAGATCATAATTATTATAATTAGGCCGCAATAATGCATAAGTCGAGCTTCTCGGCATGTCTCGCATACCAAGTGAGCTACCGTCAAAGCTGATTCTTATAATCGTGTTAATTGAAATGAACTGATATTGAAAACAATTGACAGGGTAGCGCACGACTTGAGTACCAATTTAGAGATTGCAAGAAAGTTGTCGTTATCTTGGCAATCAATGACGATAGAAACCGTTTTCCTTATCGATAAATTTTATAAATCAAATGTCTGTAAACGTTAAAAATTGTTAATTGCCTGCTAATATTCTAAATGCGAAAGGGTGCTTGTTTTGTTGGTTTTTCCTTTAATCACGCAACAATAGAGCAATGGATCGAAGTGATTTTTTGGATGAATATATTTGGACTTGGCGAGGCTAGCTTTTATCCCGGAAAAGCAAAGGTATTCCAGCGCGGAAACCTTTATAAACCGACCACGCGAACGTTTATCCTGGGTATGAGCTATCTCCATTCTTTTCAACCAAATCGGTTCATTCGTTGTGGCGTGAAGGAGTAACACACACACATACAAACTTTCGCATTTATAATATTAGTGTGATGTATTTTACATTTTCATCAGTTTTTTCAACTTACTAGACAAGCGCACTCACTCTTAGGTTCCATCTTTACTTACCTTCAGGTGAGATTGCAGTCAAGCGTTAATTTATTATTTTTACCTATTTATCTATTACCTAAAAAAAAAATTATCGATGTTTAGTCTTGATGAGGACCATCTCTTCTCATTTCATAAAACGCACGATTTTCATGTCTGCTGCCACGTGTGCGCCGCTTGTACACGACACAGGCCCACACCCTGAATTTATAATCGGTAAATAAAATTATTCTTTGTTTTCACCCTTTCTAATCGCTCTATACGCACGCTCTTTTAACACGTGCCCGGCACCGCGACTGAATTTAAATCGATTTTTTAAAAACTATATCGATTTGAACACAAAGGGATGTTAACGGTGGGCCGATTCTATCGATGTTCCTTTCGGGCCTGTTAAAAGTGACAATAACGGATATTTCGGCTTTCTGTTTGTGATCTCGTCCCATATTGTTAAGAAATAGGAACGGATGGAAGTTATTAATCATAGACTATAGGATATTCGATTCTGCAGCATGAGTAAAGAATGAATAAAAGTTGAAACTGTTCGTAGGAGAACCTAAGTCACCGACATAGCTCAGCGAGTAGCGAAACTGAAGTGTAAGCTGCACATAGTTCGCAGAGCTGATGGCCGTTGGCGTCCCAAAACACAGGAATGGCAACACTACACCTGAAAGCGCAATTTTGGCAGCCCACCACTAGGTAGACCGACGACATCAAACGAGTCGCATAGAGCCGCTGGATACATGCGGCGCAAAATCAAGACCTGTGGAAGTCCATGTAAGACCTGTATCCAGTAGTGAGCGTCTATCGATTGATAAAGAAGAAGAAGAAGAAACTTTGGAGGGATGTAATCATCTACAAATATAATATTCGCAATTATTTTTTTTTGTAGGAAAATATGTAGAGGAAAAGGTGGTAATGTGACCCCCGCAGGTATATTGGCCCCCTTTGATATTTATACCTTAGAGTCACGCTGCCTAGTATCTCTTTAGGGAAAGGCAGAGCTCCTTTGACGGTATTGATTTAGTACTTACTAATTCCGGTAGATGACTTTACGTTCTTTTATTATTGGAACCAGACGAAACCTGCAACTGCCAAACTTTTAAGACCGTTCCGATTATAATTAAATTTTTGCGGTAAAATTCAAGTTTTGGCGTTGGTGCTTCGTAAATTGTGCACGATAAAGGATTTCCTATAGGATTTCGAAGGTAAATAGACAAAAAATCTAATAAATTTACCAATTATGATGTGTTTATCTACCCTTTGATATTTCTAATTTGGCCCCCTCATATTGTTTGTATTATGGTCCCGGGGGGCCATATAACATGTATGAGCGACAACTTTTTATATATTTTTTATTATAGAGGGGGAAGCTGTGCTAATCGGCATCAGAGACTCGCTACATTCAGCAGTAGTTCTGAAAGTGATGCAGTTGTGGAAAATGACTCAGAAGTTGATGAAAATATCTGTCCAAAGGACATCATCCATTTTGGGCTAAATCTGAAAGTGCCGGCCAAAAAAAATTTTGCTGTATTTCGTTAGAACTTGTCCACCTAAACATTTTTTATTATGACACCGAAGCTGTAGAACCATTAACCTTGGTTTTATTTAAGTTTAAAAATCTGTATTTTCTCGAGTATATGAAGTGTTTCTAATAATAATAATAAAAAACTGGAGTGCCCAGCAGTCTGTTCTACAACTCAGCAGCCGAGACCGGCTGACCTCATCGCCTTTTGGCGAAGTGTGTGGTCAAGAGAGATGGATGGCTGGATGGTTGAGGAGGGCTCTTGAATTGCGGCGGTAGAGAAAGCATGTGCCTCAATAGAGCTAATGAACCCAGTCGCCATCTCTCCGGAGGATGCACCTGGTGCGGTGCGCCGGGCCGCGAACTGGAAAATTCCGGTATCCGATGGATTGCATCATTACTGGCTGAAGGGTTTTTCGTTCTGCTATGCTATCTGGCCCAATAAGTCCAAGAAGCTCTCGAGTAAAGGGCACTCCGAGTCTTTTGTCTTTCACTCATTTAGCTCCAAAGTCCACCGATGCCGCTGACCCGACTAAGTACCGCCCCATCACATATCTTACTACCATCTATAAGACATTGACATCCGATGAGCCTGGGCGAACTGGTTAAACTAAGTCGCCGGAATTTTTCCACAGTCTGGATTGACAATAAGAAGGCATTCGACTCGGTGCCCCATTCATGGCTCTTGAGGGTCCTTTAGCTGTACAAAGTCGATAGGACAGTTCGAGGCTTTCTCGGAGAATGTATGGGGCAATGGAACACGATCCTTGGTCTTCATGATGAGCGGTTGGCAGCTTCCGATGATCGGATAAGGATAAGGCGGGGTATCTTCCAGGGCGATTGTCTGAGTCCACTATGGTTTTGTGTCTCTGAACCCGCTCAGCTCATTGCTGAAGAGATTAGGGACGGGCTTACAGTTTCGGAGAGTAGGGGCAAAAGTGCCTCACATGGATGACCTCAAGCTGCTAGCACCTAATTACACCCGCCTGAGGGAGTTGCTGAACATCACCACCGACATCAGTAATTCCATCAAGATGGAACTTGGACTAGATAAGTGTGCGGTCCTACATGTGGAGAGGGGACAGGTTACTCATTGGGCCGAGATCAATCTCAAGCTGACAAGCATCAGAACCCTCTCTGAAGCTGAGTCATACCGGTATCTGGGTATGTCATAGTCCGTAGGGGTAAAGAAGACGGACATGAAACAATCAGTTTGCAACGTCTTTGTTGGACGCCTGGTAAAAGTCTGTAAAAGTTATTTGTCAGGTGTCAATTAGGTCCGGGCTTATAACTGTTGGGTCATGCCTGTTCTCATGTACACCTTTGGCGTACTCGGATGGACTCAGACTGAATTAGGTGTCCTGGACAGAGAAATCCACATGACTATGACTCTCTATATACGCATGCACCATCCGAAATCATCTGTTATGAGACGGGCTGTCAATCCAGGCTGCAAAGAAATCGTCTGTTCGACCCTGAAAAGGTCAAGGCGTATTAAGCGTCAAAACCATGCATAATTGGGAGATGTACAACCTCAGTACCTACTTTGAGACGAAGAGAGAGAGCCCAATGCATAGAGACGTCATAGAATGTGGTAAAGGACTTACTCCCTTATCTTTGGCTGAAACCGAATGGCAGATATCAGTGGTACTAAGCACCTCTGACTGGGAGAGCATGCGCTCTCCATGCGGAAGGAGAGGAAGTTGCACGGACGCTTTTTGCTAACACTGAGTATCTCCACAGGTACAACCAAGCGGCCAAAATCCTTCACCGAGAGCCTGCTCTGAAGTACGGTCTCCTGAATGAGAGAGTGCCGTAGTACGATTCTAGCAAATAAGCCTGATATCGTGCTGATGGATCGAGCACAATCGAGGGTGTTTTAGTGGATATCACCATCGAACATGACGAAAACCTCGTGAGAGTGGAGACAGAGAAAAACGGAAGTATCTAGATCTGGCTCACGAGGTTTCTGGCATGTGGCATGTTCCTCTGAAACCAACCCGATCGTGCAAATTCTGACTGGAATTTGCACGACCGGGATGGTTTCAGCCTCGATCACCATCTGAGACGGCTGGGGTACCAGCCAAGATGCAGTCTATTTCACAATTATTATGCAATAGATATTGCTTGTGTGGTATTTTTTGGGTGTGTGGTTAGGATAGAATAGGTAGCACTTAACAAAACTCCAAAAAAAGCAAAAAAATTGGCTTAGAAACACTTCATATACTCGAGAAAATACAGATTTTTAAACTTAAATAAAACCAAGGTTAATGGTTCTACAGCTTCGGTGTCATAATAAAAAATGTTTAGGTGGACAAGTTCTAACGAAATACAGCAAAATTTTTTTTTGGCCGGCACTTTCAGATTTAGCCCAAAAATGTATGAACCGCGGAGGATCTCCTTTGGTACCTGAAAGCTCAGATACGAACTGCACTATTTAAGCGACAGACGGGGAGAGGAGTGGATTCAGTGCCAGAGTTGCAATTTATGGGCTCACACAGCCTGTGCAGGTCCGGAAGGCGAATATTATATCTGCGATTTTTGCCGTTAGGTTTTCATGACATTGAATATATTTAATATGGCCCCCAGGGTGCCATATAACCCTCACTGGATCTCAAGTTGTCAAAGGACATGACCAGTGATTGCCCTTGGGATGGGGAAAATGTGCAAGGTTACAGCTTTTACAGAAAGATTAAAAAATTGAGGCCTAATTTACTATGGATTTATTATTCCGATAAAGGCATGATTTAAAATATCAAAAAAAAACAGAATGTTTATTGCTTCCGCTTTCTCTTTAATGCACTACTTCATACTTAAACTTCCGCCCACTTGTATTAATGCCCGTGATACACATGCTAGTGGATGATATGCTAGATGCTGGTAAGCTGGCATGCCAGGTACTGACAGAATATCAGCGCGTGACATACATGCTTGCGAATGACCTTGCCAGTGACATGCGAGTTGAAGTTCACAAAATGAAGAAATAAATAGTGTTACAATACAAATCACAATTATATTAGGCAAAAAACAAGCACAAAAATTAATAAGATCTTGGCAGATAGTTGAGAGTTGCGATTTACAAGCAAATACGTTACGACCTGCCTTCGATTCTGTAACTCAGTGCCTATCAAAAAATGAAAGCCACTGACATATATTTTTTATCCATTGAAGGTTTACTATGAAAAATGAAAAAGTAAATCATATTTCTCTTCAAACCTTCAATGTATAAAAAATGCCTATCGTCGTTGATAGGCACTGAGTTACAGAATCAGCCCCTTGTTTCGCGTATTTGTAGCTGGCAATACGAATCTCCCGTCCCACTTCCCTTCAAGGGGAAAAAATCAAACGGCTTGCGAGCCATTCGTATGCTTTGCTCTGGCACGTGAGTTACTGGCAGAATCTCGATACACATGCGAGTAGCTCATTATTGCTTGTAACTGGCATACTTTTGTGCGAGTAACAAGCATGTGTATCACGCACTTAAATAGTAAAGAGAAATTCCGCTTCGCGACACTAGATAGTGCTTGTCTATTGAAAAATTAAATTATTCGTGCAAATAAAGTTGTATTATCCGTGTCCTAGGATCTAGGTACAAAAATATTAAGCAATTTTTTTCTAAGCAACTTTGGGCATAGATGGCATGTTTAATAGCAGAAAATTATTCTTACGACTCGATAAACATATCTTAACGCCATCTTGTATCGAAAGGGAGAGGTATTTTTGGAAAAGTTTTCTTATTTTTTCTCAGTTTTCAAGGCTTCAGACTCCTAAAACTTTCGTCTCTGAAAACTATAGAATATAACAATTACAAAAATAAAACTATTATTATTGCACGTTGATTTTAACATTTTAGACTTGATAACCACAATAACTAGCGCCCTCTAGTATCGAAAGGCAGAGTTATTCCGTAAAACTTTTCTATTTTTTTTTCTCATTTTTCCGAGCCTTTAGACCCCTGAAAGGTTTTTATCTGAAAACTATAGAATATAAGAATTCCAAAAATAAAACAATCTTTGCTGCACGTTGATTTTTGACACCTAGGCGAGAGCCCTTTGCTCCACTGGTCATGTCCTTTGAATACATTTAGAATATATTTGTTTTTGATTATTATATGGCTGTTTCATTTATTCTAAATTTTAGCATGCATAGGCAAATAAATAAGAAACACTGTAATGTATTTATTCGATTTCTAAGTATGATATTTTGAACATGAAGCCCCAAATACAAAGTAGGGGGCCACATTACCACCTTCTCCTCTATAGGGTAGGAATATAAGTATTTTTACTACCGACTAACTTGCCTAACTTCTCTTCTTCTTCTTTATCAACTAATGGACGTCCACTGCTGGACATAAGTCTCCTGCATGGACCTCCACAAGCCTCGGTCTTGCGCCGCCTGAATCCAGCGGCTCCCTACGACTCGTTTGATGTCGTCTGTCCACCTAGTGGGGGGTCTGCCAACACTGCGCTTCCCGGTGCGAGGTCGCCACTCCAGCACCTTGGGACCCCATCGACCATCAGCTCTTCGAACTATGTTATGTACTTGCCTAACTAACTTGCCTTATTAATAAAAAAAAAGTTTGTTTGTTTGTCCTTCAATCACGCAGCAACAACAAAACGGATCGACGTGATTTTTTGCGTAGGTATAATTGAGGAGCTGTAGGGCTTTCGGTTGAAATCTATAGACCGCACACCCTCAGATGAGACTCAAGACAGAGATAAAACGAGACAGATTTATGTCAGAACATATTTGTGTCTCACAAGATTGCATCAGGTGATCAGGTGAGATTGCATTCAAGGAATATCTTGTCATCGAATAAAAAAAAAAACAAAAAACCTCTATCTTAAGTCTGAGTTGAGTCAGAGCATACTCTACAGATCTCAACATAGATGCGAGCCAGGGGAAAATATTGCCTGCACTTTACACCTGAATCTCTATAGAGATTCTCTATCTATATAGAGATTTACAAAGAGATTACGAGTAAACGTGTAGATAAAATTTTCACATGGCGCGCGTCTTAGCCCTACTAGAACGGAGAGTAGCATAACTGCTTTTAGATTCCCGAGAGTTTTTAAATCCTGCCTTCAAACGGATAAAGTAACGGGCAAAAGCTAACTGATATCAAAAAGTATTAGTAAGATTTTTTTTAAATATTAAAGCGACATCTATGGATAACATCACAACGCTAACAAGTTGAATCTGCAACCATCGCATCGCACTCAGTAGAGACAAGTCTCTGCCTCGCGGATTATGTATTTAGTTCAGGTACTTTCCAATAGACGGCGTAAGTAAAAGTTAAAAACAAATGCATCTTTTATTAAAATCTTAGACAATATAAGATATTAGGTGATGGCCGCGACTTCGTTCGGTGGATTGAGTGGATTTTTTTTGGATTCCTGCTTTATTTTCCTCTTTTATTTTCCGAGATAAAAAGTAGCCAATGTGTTATTCCAGACTATAATCTATCTCTGTGCCTTTCAGCCAAAGTGGTTCAGTTGTTGCGGCCTGATTGAGTAACAAACATCCCTCCATCCATACATCCAAACTTTCGCATTTATAATATTATAATAGGATTAAATATTTAAAACAATATATTTATTTGAAAGTTTTGTATTGAAAAATTGAAAATCTGTCAAAAAGTATTTAATCGGCGGTCAGGCCATCAGAAAATCAGGCCTTCATGATATTATACTCGTAGAGGCTAGAGTAAGATGTGGATGTAGATAGTTGTACTTAGATACAACTTATAATAATCATTAGATAATAAGTTGTACCTAAGTACTGCCTAATTTCGTACTTATTCGTATTGTAGATACTAAAATCAACATAATCATCAAGTCTTTGAGTTAATTAGTCATCAAGCGATGTCAAATTGCGATCAAACATGTCATAGTCCCTTTTTGCAGACAAAAACTTTTTTTGGCCTTCGCAAATGGGTGCATCAACTAAGTTGAAAACTGAAAAACACAATTATTATACTCAGAAATAATGCAATTATTTTGTGATTACAACTAAGAATCAATTAGAGATTTTATAATTAGTTGGAATCATACGGAATCAAAAGATGTCGTTGATACCAAACTAAGTTCTTAATTTAAAATTCAAACTTATTTATTTCATGTAGGCCAACTCTCATGACACGTGGAGACTTCCATCGGTTCAGAATGCAGATTCTGCTGAGAAGTGCCGGCAAGAAACTCAGCAGTTGCTCTTTTCATAATACAATATTACAATATTGTAACGTAACATTAATAATAATCTGTAATATTGTAATGTAACTTACTAAAGAAAACTTACTTAAAAAAAAAGATATTTTAAATTCGAAAGTGTAGTAACCAACGGATGGATGTATTTTTTTCATGGGTATAATTGAGCATGTGGAAAGTGGCAGCTTCCTTTTATCTATCTACCCACGGGATTTTCAAAAACCTAACTCCTCGCGGACGAAGAGGCAGGCAAAACTAGTAGAACTTATTTTAGTACTCAAAACTAGCTAAGCGTTCATACTTACGACCTTTTCTTACGCAATTTACTTTATGCAATGTGCACATGTCCTCAAATTCGGACAAAACTGCTTGGGTCTCATCAAAACCGCACACCCGATCTCCTCCGGGTGTACAAGTTTTGAGTTTAAAGCAGTGGAATTGGGCAAATTTTTCTCTAGCCACTGGATCTTCATAGTAATTCGGATGCTAAAATTAAAAGAGGTGCTATCTTTCTAACGCTATTGGCTTCTTAATGAAAGTTGGTCTTTTACAAAATGAAATTAAGACCAAGTTTTATGCTGAGATCTATAGAGCGTGCTCTGACTCAAAATAAGAGTTAAAATGAGACACAAATATGCTCCGACATAAATCTGTCTCGTTTTATCTCTGTCTTGAGTTCTCAAGTCTGAGCAGAGTGAGAGTGCGGTCTATAGATTTCAGCCTAGAGTGCAAGCAGGTGCCCGCAGCCTTACAATTTCAAGTTGGACAACTAAATCGCAAAGTATATAGGCATAGTGACTTATTTAAATAAGATACTATAAGTCACTATTTCTATTAGTATACTCTGCGATTTAGTTGTCAAACGTGAAATTGTAAGTCTGCGGGTCCTCTTACTTTAAAGTTTCATACCAAAATATGCAAAACTCACATTAGAAAGAGGTGTACAATTTATACAACATAAAATGTAGAATAATAAAACTGCAAAAAATTTAAAATGCAAATTAAAAAAATATAAATTTAGCTATCAATTCAGTCTTACAGAAAGAAATAAATACCAATATCGCCAAACAACATAACTATTAAAATACAAGTTTGAAACTAAAATAGGCAATTCTTTATTAACGTTTGCTATAGCAAAGTCGTAAGCTAATTAAACGCTCTAAGAATTTAATATCCTTTGCAGTACTTTATGTCAGTAATGGTGAAATCTGTAAGGAAAATATTTTTATTTAAATTCTTCATTAATAATATTATTCCAATATTAATCAAGGATTTACATTACAGAGTACCAAAGAATAATAAAATGGCCTAATTAGTTTTCGGAAGACGTTCCTTACTTATTATTTCAATCTTATTTCAACTGACAAAATGTTTTTCTTCTTCTACATTTTTTTTTTATAAATAGCTGGTCGAAAGACTACTTTAACAATTTTAATTTTTTTTTTTTTAATTTTGCTACATTGACTAAAATATTCGTACAAGTATCAACAGCTTTATTTTATCATATCCATTTGATAACTTAATTTTTACGATAGATACGAAATCATATAATAAGAGACCATAATATAAACCAACCTACTCGCACGAAACGCTTTCAGCGTTACGGAAAAGAACCGCTAAGGACACCCTACCAGCATCCGTTTCCTGCCACTTATAATTGTTTGAGTACTTTCAGGCAAGAGTGATTAGGCATCTTCTAGGCAAGTGCACCCCAATGCGTCATTGATTGTCGTCAAGACTCAAAAGCATCAAAAAACTAACTCACAAAAAAATATACTGATTAATAGATGGTAGAAAGTTATTTTTCAATGTTTAGTATGTACTTACTGTGGCCTTCATCACAGTTGTGTTGATACAAATCACAAGCGCTATTGAATTTTCGCCGCTCATTAAGTCTTCTGTCCCTACCACAGACTACACCGCCGGTACTGTGGCAGTACTTCGTTCGCCAGCACCAATACTCATTAATGACTGCAGCTTGACTTGGGTGTATCGTCATTCTTGTATTCCTCGATCTTGTTATCTATGAATAATAATAGGAAAGGTTTCACATTTAGTTGTTGGTTAAGGAGTCTTTATTTTCATGAGGTTTATTTACAAATCTTACAATTAGGAACAATGATGTCTTATTCCTAATTCCATGTCTTCCAAACTCACAAGATTTTCCTTATACCCTTTCTTGTATTCCTAAGCTTTCTTTATTTTTTTGCGTGCAAGCATTGCACCCGGAAATTCAGCCAAGTTGATCTCATTGTGTATGCATTTCTATCTTCTACCTAACCGTTTCTGATTTGAAATTAATGTTACTGATGATTATTTCAATGTTATTAATTATTATGTAGCACAAATAAAACAACGATTATTTGTATATGTTTATTGGACATTTACCTTCTAATTATTTATCTATAATTCTTTATAATTTTCCATGTAGCTAATTAAATATAAAGAGCTTTTTATTTAATTAGCTACATGGAAAATTATAATAATGGAATCTATGTGTACCTATTTACAAAATGCACTTCCATAGAATTTTTTCATACTTTAAAAATGCAGTCTAGTCCTCCTCCTGTTCTTTTTTTCAGCCGTATTTTTAACTTGTGATCCCACTGTTTCCTCTAGTATTTTTCCTTTTGCTTCATTTTCTTGGTCTGAACTAATCTCTTTATCTTTGTTGCTTGCTCCATCGGCTCCACCATCATCATTATTATCATTTTGATTTTTAGAAGCATTATCTTGATTTGCTTCATCTACATCAATTTGATTCATTTTATTTTTTTCATTAGATCCATTTTCTTTACTCGCTTTATTAGCTCCATCTTCCTTGCTTGCTCTACTAGCATTCTCTTCTCCTTCTTCATAATTTTTTTCCTCTCTATCAACTTCATCAACTTTGTCCACTTTACTTGCTTTATCAGAGGCATTCTTTGTGTTTCCTTTAACACTGTCTTCCTCTTGATTTGCTCCTTCGTTTTCAATCTCTTGACTTGCTCTATCAGCTCTATCCTCTTTACTTTCTTTAACGTTTTCTTCTACGTTACTTTCATCATTTTTTTCTTCTATATTCACTTGATCAGTATCGTCCACTTTATTTTTTTTATCAGAGGTATTTTTTGTACTTCCCTTAGCGTCATCCCCTTCATCTGATCCATCGTTTTCAATCTCTTCTTGAGTTACTTCATCAACTCTATCATCTTTACTTACTTTAGCAACTTTTTCTACGATGTTTGCTTCATTGGATTCGTCATCAACTTTGGATTCTTCATTACCTTCATTTTCAATTCTATCATCATCACTTGCTTTATCATCTGCTAAAGGTGTCTTATCAATTGGCGGTAAATTCCGACATTTTACAGAGTTTGTTTTTACGAAATCTAAAAAAATAATGCGGTAAATTGAAAAAATTGTAACTTAGACTCTCTTATAAGAGAGAAAGAGAAAGAGATTAGTCTAAGCCATTGCTTCAAATCATAAAAACAGCGTATGTTTCACACAGTCAAATACTGCACTGAATGTGCAACACTGAAAGTTCCTTACTTGTGTCTCTTAAACAATTATATTCTTTTATATCACAGGAATCCAGGAATCTCCGAACTTCACCCTTGTCCTGTCCACATTTCTCTTTGCCGTCATGAATACAAATCTTTGCGCGATAGCATTTCTGAAATTAAATTAATTCATTACCTAATATGAATAATAAATAACTTAAATTTTGATTTGATTGATAGACAATAAACAGTAGCTTATCTGTATAATATTTATTATCCAAAAAGTTAAGTTTAATTGCATCACATAGATAATAACTTCACTTTTCAAGTTTGCCGCGCAGGTGTAAAAATTATATAAATCGAATTTTAATATGCTCCCGTAATTTAAAGAAATCATAATATTATATATCAAATTTAGTTTCAAATTGTTGACATATCATAAACTTTTACCTTTTTATATTTTATGTAATAATATTACTTACATGACTCGCATAAGTTTGATCCAAAATGCACAGAAAGTAAGCAATACCTAGAACAAGATGAAAAATATTAAAAATATCAGTTAATGCAAGTAGGTGTGTGAGCAGAAAAAAATATTTTATTTTTAATGCTTACCAAGTAGAAGTAATTTCACGCGCATATTGCATTTGTTTATTCGTTTTTAACATTTCATTTTTATTTTTGTCATAAAAAATAATATTCTAGATAAAGAAAAAATTTTAATTTTGCTTTCAGAAAACCAAATCGACATAAAATGCAAGTAAACAATTCCTGTAGATATGTAATTTATCTATGTTTTATATTAGTTTACTCAAATGAAGCTCTATATCAAAAAAAGAAAAAACTTGTTTATGTGTGTATATAACAATTTATATACAACTCACAATTTTTTTTCTTTACTAGGTCCTATTAGTGTAAATCTAGATTTATATTTTGACTATCCTTACTAATATTACTAAAAATATTCAAAAGTATGTTTTCTATTAGTTTACTTATGTAACGCTCTACATATATTAAAAAAAAAACTATTTTATGCCTGTATAACTTTTACACGACTTATAAATTTTTTCTTTAGTGTAAATCTATAATAATATTTTTATTATCCTCGCTGATATTATTAATGAGAGAGTATGTTTTTTTTAAGAATATTAGCCAAGCTTATACTTATATTATCCTCTCCCCTCCAAATAAGCGAAAAGCTTGTGCTAAGAGTAGGTACGACAATAGTGCAACGGGTGGGGCTCGAACCTGCGACCTATCAGTTTTCAGTCCGCACCTTTAACCGTCGGGCTATTGAGGTTTTTGTTTGTTGGTTTGTCTTTCTATCAACTGAGCAACAAATTATCATGATTTTTTGCATCGGGCTCGTTTATCCTGAAAAAATAGAGGGCTCCCGCAGGATTTTCGAAAACCCAACTCCACGCGGATGAAATCACGGGCAAAATCTCGTTCTCTTTATTTTGGTATTTCAATTTAAAAACTATCCCTGTTACAGTCCGATTGTTTAAAGGCCTCCACATGCATCCATGGAGTCAACCGTGTTTGTGGATTAGAACCTAAGACTAGAGAAGTAAGGTGGTTCCTTGATACGTGTGATATACACGAATTTAACTGTGAATATGGCACTTGTGAGTATTTATTGGATTACGATAGTAAGTATCTACTTCTGAATTTTTGGCCGAGGTTTTTCTTGTACGTGATTTCCACTAGTCCGATCCGAATAAAGGTAAAGAAAGTTCACCTGCAGATCGAAAAACTTAGTATGCGTAAAGTTCTTTCAATTCACGAGGGTACGCGGCTCATGATTGTGGGTGTGTCGTATCTATATAAGTGGGAGCGAGAGCTTGCTCGCGCCTGACCGCTCCCACCTAGGCTCCTGACAGACACACACATTTATGCAATGTGCATGTAGACGACGTAACCACAAGTAAAGCGTCCGTAACTTCGTGAGATAAACGTACTATAACACGAATATTATTCTGACAGATACTTGTATTTTGATCGAATTCGGATGGGACCTTCCTCTTTGCTAAAGAGTCATTGGCTAATCATCTTTAAGCCTCAATAGCCCAACGGTACGGACTGAAAAGTGAAAGGTCGCAGGTTCGAACCCCACCCGTTGCACTATTGTCGTACCCACTGCTAACACAAACTTTTCACTTATTTGGAGAGGAGAGGAGAATATAAGTCAAGTTCAACTTGGCTAATATTCTTTAAAAAAATCCTTATAATATTCGAACTATATTTTTTTTACTTTGCTAGAGTTATTGAGAGATGCGCGCTTATAACACAAAATAATTTTTGTATTCTAATGAATTATAGACGAGTTAGTATAGTTTTATTATATAGTAAAGTTTATATTATAGTTTCCCAGTGTTTGATCATTGTGGTCTTTGTCTTGCAGCATTCATAACATCTCAGAGAAGTCGATGCCATCATGTTCCGCCATTATGAAACTATTTTTCCTGTACTAGACCATATTCACAGAATAGATATTACGATAGGATGTTTAGCTTACGCTTAGGACAATATAATGTTTTGGTAAACAAGGGGATAGGTAAATGAAAATACGAAACCAACTTCACTTGCGGTGAAGTCGAGACGAGGACATATTGTCTGAAACTATGGTATCTACGCCGCTGACAGGTAAAACTTTGTACTACAATTTTTATTAATTTTTTTTTGTGCCAATTTCACCAACGCCTACTTCTCCTTCTTATCTTTGGTGAATGGCTTTTATTAGTGCCAATCCAGAATAGTGCACTTCGCCAATGTCAAGTAGGTAATTTGAAAAAGACACAAAGTAGATTGACCGGTAAAAAAGTGCCGATTTTTATTAATCTAATAAAATGGTAACGTTTAATAAACTGGACGTACCAGCACAAAAACTGTCAGTTAACAGTTTTTATATTGACAATATGCCAAGACGTCCTATTTATTCCTTGGCTAAACGTTACTTACCAATGGTGGAAGTGGCACTAAATGGTTAATTTGAAACGTATTTAAATGAAATATAATATCAGTTTAATAATAAAAACCATACCGCTCTTAGTATGCTCTTGTGGAATTATACTAAATCACTACGTATACCGAAAGCAATATTGTTTTTTCATATGCCTGGCAGTTTTTCTGGTCACCTGTTTCCTGGGGACATTGGTGTCCCCGCATGGACCTCCGCGCGACCGTGACAATGAAGACATCGCGATGGGGCGGAAGGTAAAAAATGTATAGTTTGCTCACGTTATTTTGAGGAATTTAGTTTAAAAATAAGCTAGAAATTTTCAAAATATATTTAATGCACAGAATTCGTCCCGCTACAGTTTTATTATAAGTATAGATAATAGGATAATAGGATTAATAGGATGTATGTTCCCCGATTACGCAAAGACATCTGGGCCGATTTGGAAAACTCTTTTTTTGTTTAAAAAGGTATACTTCCCAGGTGGTCCCATTGTCAATAGGTCAGGATCTGATGATGGGATCCTGGAGAAATCGAGCGAACTCTTCAAATTTTTTAGGCACAATTGATATACTTTGTAGTGGATGGCGTTTGAAGTCGGTTTTGTAAAAAGAATTTTTACGTTTATATGTATTATTCTTTCTTAAGATGGGAGCTAAGTGGTGCAGCATGGCGAAGGTGTGCAACCACGACCGCGTGCCGATATGCGGCATCAGCCACGCCGGTGACGTCATGGGCTTCAGGGACCTTTGCGACATGTTCGATTATAACTGCATCAGACGGAGGAGTGAGTTGGGCGATTCTGTATTTCCTTTTTCGTAATATTTGATAAGTAGGTACTCTTGTCTAGAATTGTCTGTGGTCTGACTGCTGTCAAATACGTGCCATCAAGCTATTTGGGGTATTTAGCATACCCGGTCAATGGGATCGGTATGATACCCTTAAATTGATGTATACTGCTATATCCCTTCCAAGTTAGCCCGCTACCACCGTAGACTTTTTTAAATTCAATAACAAGCTGATAGTCCTTCACTGCGATCTCACCTGATGGTAATTGACGATGCAGTCTAAGATGGTAGGGGAGCAACTTGGAAGGGGTATGACAGTGTTCAACTTATACCCCTAATCAACAAAAATAGATGTTTCTACATGCCATCATGCCGCAACGCTTAATCGCTTGGCGGCACGTCTTTGACGGTAGGGTAGTAACTAACCACGGCCAAAACCTCCTACCAGACACTTTTTTTTAGGAACGAATATGTAACTTAATAAAAAAGACATGACGCCGTCGCGTCGCTTGTACTCTCTCATAATAGTATGTTTTTGCTTTAACCTCAGCTCAGTGTTCTGGAAGAAGCCATTGGCCGTTGTCAATAGCTGCTAATGCAATAATGTTAGATTAGTGTGATCTGTTTTCGGTTACATCATCACAAAGCAACTTGCAGTGTTTTTTCATATTGTTGAGCTACATAGCCATTCTTTTCGGTTTTCCCAGAACCAAAATGAAGGGTTATGATTTTTGCGATCTATATATTATGTATGAACATGTAATTTAGATAGATTTAAGTTTATTTTCAAATTATGTTTCATTTTATGTTATATTAATTCACGAGGACGCGTGAGTTTTACTTGTGGTTACGTCGTGTACATGCACATTGCGTAAGTGTGCGTGCCTGTCAGGAGTCTAGGTGGGAGCGGTCAGGCGCGAACAAGCTCGCGCTCCCACTTATATAGATACGACATATTATAAACAAACATGAGCCACGCGAATTGCAAGAACTATACCAATACGGCATAGACCTATTCATGTGTATATGTATGTACATATGTATTTGCGTATGTTCCACCATAGCGACTAAACTACTGAGCCGATTTTGATGAATGAGATGTCAATCGATTCGTTATTATGGTCCAAATTACAGAGGCTACATTTTATACAAATAAAATCAAATGTTACATCCTATTTTCCATAATCGCGTTCATCATCATATTAAGCAAACCAACAAGGCCTTACTACTGAACTTAGCTCTCCTCTCAGAGAAGGGTTATATGTATAGGTCATAGTCCACCACATTGACCCAATGCAAATTGGCAGACTTCACACACCTTTGCGAACCTTTGGTTCCTCAAAATGTCTTCCTTCACTATTGAAGCATGTTATATTTAATTGCTGTGCACGTAACTCCAAGAAACAGTTACAGTTTTTGAACTGTTTTCAGACTACAAGCAGACGGCGTGTCCCGAAGACAAGTCCATCCTCACAGTGTCTCGTCGACCCACCAACAGTTTTTATGATGATTAACTTATTTAGTGTTAAGACGTTTACTATGAAAAATATGTAAGAATTGTAATCTTAAATTAATAATTCAATGTAATGTCATTAAAGTTTTAAATTCTTTAACTCCTTTCGTTATGACTTCACCCTGCGCTCCTCTTTCGATAACCGACTGAAAATTTTCAGAGGTAACACACGTTATTTTTCAGAGTCATTCACTAAAAAAGCAGCTGTGCCATGGAATGAATTCCCGGCTGAGATATCCTCAATCTATGGTAGCTTTTAAAAAATGTATCAAGAAACATTATTATTTATCTATCACTTTAAACCAAAGGTTGTTTATTTTATGAATAAAGTAATAAAAACCAAAATATTCTTTGACCTTTATTTGATTTTCCCCAGTTCAGTTTATTTATTATTTTTATATGGGTTCATCTTAAAAGGAAAAGTTGACTGACTGATTTCTCAACGAACAGCTCAAATCGCTGGACGGATCGGGGTGTCGCATACAGATATCCGCTAAGAAAGAAGGGTTTGAAAAATCGAACTCTACTTGGGCGAAGCCGCGGACAAGAGCTAGTATAAGATAAGATTAGATAGTAAAATTGTTAGTTTTGCTAGGAGGCTATATATATATTTCCTAGATCCCGAACTCCTGTACTTTTTGATATTCTAGGATATAAAAATACCAAGAGCCTAAAATATGTATTAAAAATATATAAAGTATATAACTTTTGCAATTCAGCGAGCTTAGCGTCGGTTTCGTCGTTTTTTTTCTCATTTTATAGTCATAGTCATATTTCTTTATTGCATTTCACATATGAGACGGCACGCTCACTCTGCTTATACCTACTCAAGACAGGGTTAAAACGAAACATATTTATATCAGAGCGTATTTGTGTCTCGTTTTAACTCTATCTTAAGTCCGAGTTAAGTCAGAGCACGCTTTATAGATGTCAGCATATGAGTTGAGAATGAGGCCTGTAAGGCTAGTATGCACACACGAGAACCATATGTGGAGTCTACCGTCTCCACAGAGTTCTTACTGCTGGCTGGCTAGTTTTATCTCCAAAGCTCGAAAGCGTTCAAATTTGGAATGGATGTTTTAAATTCCGAATTTTAATGGGAATTGTAAGCTTCAATTCATTGTTCTTCCATCCACCGCCCGAGCTGGTGGTGTTGTGTGTATTGCAAAGAGTATGTTCTAGACATACACCCATTTACTTGTGGCATCTCTTAGTGATTACGAGTAAACTCGGATACATCTCGTACGCCCTACTAAATAAATATTAACCCGACTGGTTCAGTCGTCAAATCTAAACCTACCTACAGTTTTATCAAAACCTAGGTACACATTAACGAAGTAAACTATTATGTTCGTCCTACAAACAGTATTTTCTATTACCGTGTTCGAACCTACACTTGCTATTGTCTTATTAAGCCTAATATCCGTTAATTGTCCTAAAGTTGAATAGAGAAGATGCTTATTAGATACAAGACAACGGCGTACCGGAATACACGCCTGAAATTCAAATTGTTTAACTGAAATAATTATGTATTTAGTTCAAGTAATATTGCCATTCATCGTATTGTCTATAGTTCAATCTCACATTGTTGGAGATAAAGCACATTTGGTATGTTTTTTAAGCATTCTGATTTAATTTTTAACACAATTTTTTTTATTATTTGTTGTTATCGCGGCTATAGAAATATACATACGACGACCTCTCTGGCGCAGTGGTGAGCGCTGTGGTCTTATAACTGGGAGGTCTTGGGTTCGATTCCCGGCGGGGGCAATTTAGGAATTTATTATTTCTAAATTGTCTCTGGCTTTGGCCGTGGCTAGTTACCACCCTACCGTCAAAAACGTGCCGCCAAGCGATTTAGCGTTCCGGCACGATGGCGTGTAGAAACCGACTAGGGGTATGGGTTGTATGCAAACCGCCATACCCCTTCCAAGTTAGCCCGCTACAATCTTAGACTACATCGTCACTTACTTAACATCGAATAAAAAATAAAAATAATTTTTTTTCAGACGGAATTGAAGAAACTGTGCGAACACGCGTACATCTGCTTCCACGATAACGTCATGATTTGTGGTAAATCGGTCAACGAAGCGAGGACTTTTCTGGATCTGTGTGACCTTTATGAATACTCCTGCGAATACAGTATGGGTAAATGTTAAATGTGGCAATTAATTTATCGTGGCTGAATCTATTTTTAAATGGCAAAGGTCATAACCTGGAGCGTTTAGTTTTAAATGGCAAAGGGCATAACCTAGACCCAAGTTTGTGAAAACAAATTATTATTGATCCTATGATTGCCGACAGCATCGCTGGCATACCCACGCTGGAATAGTAGTGCCGTCGTATACCTACCTCATCCTGTCAGTCCAACGCTTTTTACCAGCGCTGGATCGAGTAGAACGCCCGACTGAGAGACACGGTCAACAGCTTCATACCCACGCTGAAATGCTAGTGGCACCGTGTACTTTTTCCTACCAGACCAACGCTGGATCTAATGGAACGACTGCCTAAGCGACACGTCGATATCATCACTGGCTTACCCGTACTGAAATATTTGTGGCACCATATACCTTTTTGTTTATTACGAGATAAACTTACGCTTGACAACAATCAATGATGGAAGAATTGATGCTCGATTCAACCAATCTTATTTTTATAAGACTGGTCGAATAGAATCGTTTAATACAGTTCAAAAGAAGAGAAGCTACAAAATCCAACTTTTCGATTACTTAACTACCGATCAAAGAATCTAGATCACTGTTTCAAATTAAACTAGTGTCATAATCATTGCTCGTGAGTTTTAATCAATACAACCAGAAAATAGAAGCTGAGAGATAACATATTATTAAATAGATACTTTCAAAATTCAGGGATTTCAGTTTTTTTTCTTTTCAGTTTTCAGACACGTGAAGGAAGAAGAAGGGGTTTGTCCAAATGCAAAGGAATTACATCACGGAGGCAGATAAAAAATGATTCTCTATTTTTAAAACAAAAATGTAATTTAAAAAAGTTATTTATTTTAGTTTTAATTTAATAATAACTGTTCATTATTCTAAGATTTTGTTTTATGTATTGGAATAATTATAAGTTGGAATAAAAAAATGCTTAAATATTTGCTTAATCCACATTTATTTTCTGAGCCATACAATATAATTTTATAAATATAGTAGAAAACATATACATAAAATAAAGTTAAGTATGTATGAAGTTCCTTATCCTATGACGATGATCTGCGAAGTTTATAATACTGGTTTACAAGATGGTACTAGAGCAAAATCTGAAATAGAATAAAGTGGGAATTATTAATGAGATTCCGTCATTGATTTTTAATCATTTTGCATGAAAATTTTCTTTGAAATATCCGTGTGAAAAGCAAACATAAAAATTTCAAATTTCCAATATTGGATCGAAATTCCGACTTCTCTTTTATAATATTAGAATGGAAGAAGAAAAAACGATTACTTACTGTACTTCCAGTAGCAATTAACTTGGAACATATGGCATATGTCGTCAAATTTCCCGTAACCAAAATTATCATCATATCCACAAACGGGGTCAATGCTTCTACGACACAATATAGCTAGCGAACACCAAGGACTTGGTTTATCTCCATTACGAGGCACGACCATTGGTGCGCCACCAAAAGACCGACGAGACTGAAAAGAAAAATATGGTGGAAACGACAGAAAAACAGTTAAGGAAACTGCTAACGTCTTACTTTCAGTCCCGCCAACAGTTAACTACATCATGACTACATCATAAAAGTTTTGTACTTAAAACTTAAAGTCTCCATTACCAGAATAAGAGTGCATGTGAAAAAAAAAACTAAACATAATTGTAACAACAATTTAAGGAAACTATGTAATAATTAACAAAAAAAAATCAATATTAAAATTGAAAAAGGGAAATGAAGTTAATGGTGAAACTACTTATCATATCAACGATATAAGTACTAGAATTTAAACACAAAAATGAAGAAGGCTAGGTACACAAAGTAAAAACAAAAATATTGATAACAATTTTATTACATTTTAGGAGTTTAGGAGCTAAAATTTTAGAAATGAAAAAGGTAAATGTATTGTTTGTCACCTGAAGCAAAGTCCTATACAAGCAATATGAAAATATATAATTAAACTATTGGATTTTTTTATGCAGTGGGAATTAGCCCCGTAGCCGATATCGGCAAGAGATTGTAAGACGAAATATAAATACCAAGCAAATAACTTCAACATTGCTTCAGAAGATTCACAACCCTCTAACCTAAAGTTAAAATCTAGATATATCATATTCAGC
The DNA here is from genome assembly GCA_038048805.1 of Hipparchia sbordonii. Taxonomy (NCBI): domain Eukaryota; kingdom Metazoa; phylum Arthropoda; class Insecta; order Lepidoptera; family Nymphalidae; genus Hipparchia; species Hipparchia sbordonii. Next base: position 4,310,346 of record CM076114.1, on the reverse strand, counting down.
AACAGCTACAGGATCCTCGTCATTGCGAAATTCGCCTAATATTATATTCTTGAAGAGCGTTCCATATTTAGGAACGTTCCTTGCAAATCTAACGAGTGGGGGATCGGTTTCAACAGCACGGCGTCTTGGATTATGTTGTACCTCTGGTTGCTCAGGAAGTTTTGGCTTCTCAAATTTCCTACTTAAAACCTCAATGAGGTGTTGTATGGTTTCTTCGTTCTTGTGTGTCAACTTCACTAGATGTTCCAGTGCTGCTGTGTGCTGAACTAATTTTTCAGCTACGAATTCACGGAATTCGGTTTTAGTATTAACATCAGGAGGTGCTTGACGTTTTGCTCTTTTCTGGCAAAATAATGACACTGCTTAGCTTAAAACAATTTTAAACTCTACATTTCACTACTTTAAAATATCTAACAGATTTTTGATATTTAGGATTAAGTTTTAGTTTAGATTTTAGTTAAGTAGGTAGATATGTATTATTTGATGTCGTATAACAGAAGATTATTTAAAATAATTCAAATCAATTCTCACCGTGCTAGGTTCCATTGGGTACACTAAAACATGCTGTAAGCCTTCTATTGGTTCTTGGTAAGCAAAAGCTATAATTGTTATAAATAGGAACCCTGAAAATATATTCATTTTTAATTTTCCACATTGGCTAATGTCTCTTTAAAAATATATACGAATATTAATGGACAGATTTTTACCTAAGAGGAAGTGCCCCATCGTGTATATTAGTGATTCCGTATGGCCTACAAATAGGTTCAGATGCGAAGAAAGCCCCGGCACTTATAGTGTCGATAATTTGGCACGTCATCGACAATAGTTTTGATACTTTACAATTTTTTTAATGAATCAAAATCGTGTTTTTTTTTAATTTCTTATTAGTATATTTACTAATAATAACTATGATTCCGGGACAGTTACAAGTGATACAAGTTATTTTCCAGTCACTTTATTAATCTGAAAGCATTCGCCATTCTTGTACATTATTTTATTGAATACAAAAAAATTATGCTGAAAGAGACCGAAGCACTTCAGGTTATAATATCAATATCATGCGTCAGCAAAAGTTAATTAAATATCTCAAAAGTGCGTAGGTTGGTTGGGTTCGGTTTAATTATTATGTATCAGATATTTGGACTTGAAAATATTATAAAAACATAATTTGTGTAACAAAGGAGATATATAAACAACTAGCTTATGCCCACGAATTCGTACGCGTGGATTAATTCCCACGGGAACTCTCTTATTTACCGGGATAAAAGTAGTTATGTTAGTATTATTCCAGTCAATCTATCTCTGTGCCCAGCCAAATCAGTTCAATCATTGCGGCGTGATTGAGTAACAAACATCCATCCATCCAAACTTTCGCATTTATAATATTAACTAGCTTTTGCTCGCGGCTTTGCTCACGTTAAGTTCGATTTTTCAAATCCCTATTTTACCCCCTTAGGAATATGAATTTTCAAAAATCCTTCCTTAGTGTGCGCCTACGTCATAAAAGGAACCAACTGTAAAAATTTCAAGTTTCTAACTTCAGTAGTTTAGGCTGTACGTTGATATCTCAGTCAGTCAGTCAGGACTTTGAATTTTATATATATAGATAAGATAATAGGATTAATAAGATAGCAAATACGAGTAGGTATAGTCTATGAAATTGTTTGTTTCTCATTGAAATAAATATTGTAAGACAAGTATTGCTCTAGCATATATCAAAATCAGATCAATAAAATCCAGGATTCCTTTGACAAGGAATCTCCTTGGGACTAATTTCTAGCTGGCAAGAACTAAGTTATATAGATTAAACGAATATTCTACATTACGAAGTTATCAAATAAGGTCAAAAGGCTGGTTACTAACATTTCTGAATTTTATAGATACTCATACCTACTTATATTCATTAGAAAAGGGTACAACTTTGTTAGACCTTTACAGGAGAAGAAGGTATTTTTGGATGGATTTTAATTATTTTTTGTGATATTTTTACAAGAGTAAAAGCCACAGAATGTTTCAATTGTCGATTATTAAAAATCGTTTTCCACTGATAATGCAAAGTGATCCTCTAGGTAAGAGGAGATAATTGAATTGTATTTTTTAAATCTTAGTTTTCACCCGAGACCTCATCCACGTGGAGGTAGGTTTTGAGAATCCCTGTTTTCCGGAGTTTTTTGAAAATTACACTTTGCACTGAATTTTTTGATTTTTTTTTGAAAATTACACTTTGCACTGAATTTTGCATTGAATTTACATTTGCACTTTTTTGGGTCCTCAATATACCCATGCAAACGTCGATCCGTTGCTCTGTTGTTGCGTGATTGAAGGGAAAACCAACAAACAAACACTTTTGCATTTGTAGTTCTAGCAAGAATAGTAGGGATTCTGTTTTTAAATAATATTCTCCATTGAAGTTAACTTATTCAATTCAAGTCTGAATTAAAATTATATTATTACTAGCTTCTTTCCGCGGCTTCTCTCACTTTCAAACCTCTTATTTACCCCCTTAGGGGTTGAATTTTCAGAAATCCTTTCTTAGCGGAAGCCTACGTCCTGAAAGCTATCTGCTTGCCAAATTTCAACCCCATCCGTCCAGTTGTTTGAGCTGTGCGTTGATAGATCAGTCAGTCAATCAATCACCTTTTTCTATTTAGATTAGACAGATTAAAAAAAACACAAAAAATATCAAAGTTTATCGATCCACGTATATTTTCTAACGTGATTTATAGTTATTTAGCGAGGCCTGATTATATTACCAGCATCGATACGGCTCTCAGACAGTAAATTGCACTATTACAGCCGTCACATGCAATAATTTAATTGTAATTAAAAACGGCAATATTATTGCAGTACAATTGCTCAGGTAATTCCTAGGAAATTTGCGAAAAGTTTCATCGGTTTTCTTTGTGACGTAAAAGTCTCACGTCAGAATCACATCTTTTTTTAACTGACTACGGATAAGTCTAAAAATATGTTTGTTTACGTATGTTCCACCGTAGCGCCTAAACTACTGAGTTGATTTTGATGAATGAGTGGTCAATCGATTCATTATTACGCTTATAGGCTATGTTTTATACAAAAAAAAATAATAATAATTTGTCGGATGACTGATTGATGTATCAACGCACAGCTCAAATCACTGCATGGATCGGGCTGAAATTTGACATACTATTATGACGTAAGCATCCTCTAAGAAAGGATTTTTGAAAATTCAACCCCTAAAGGGGTGAAATAGGGATTTGAAAAATCGAATTTAACGTGAGCAATGCCGCGGGTAAAAGCTTTTTCTATCTAAATATATAAAAGGCAAAGGTGACTGACTGACTGATCTATCAACGCACAGCTCTAACCGCTGGACGTATCGGGCTGAAATTTGGCATACAGATAGCTATTATGATGAATGCATCCGCTAAGAAAGGATTTTTGAAAATTCAGCCCCTAAGGGGATAAAAGAGGGGTTGGAAGAATCGAACTTAACGTGAGCAATGCCGCGGGTAAAAGCTTTTTTTCTTTATAAAATAAATCATAGTGATTAAAACGCTCCTGAAAAAATGAGAGACCCTACTATATTCGACTGTTAGTTCACGTTAGTACAAAAGCAGCCTTCCTACCTAACCTAGATAAGGTTTAAGGAAGTAAGATGGAAATGGGTACGGAAGTAGTCACGACTTACCTACAGTAAAATGACTTCTCTACCTTTCAGATTGTTCTACTAGTACAGTTAAGATAATGAAACCTATTGCGCACTACAATTAGGCATAATTTACTCTGCCACAGTATAAAAGTGTAAATTAAAAATTTAAAACACCCCCGACATGTTACAACATTCTAATCGCTAGTCAGTAACTTCGATCACATGTCAGTAATCAGCCATTTTGTGGTGGCGGCCATCTTGTACCGATTTTCATCAAACATAGCTAAGAACACAGTCGAATAATTCACCTTTCAAACAAAAAAAAAAAAACAATCAAAATCAATCGATACAAAAACTTTGCGAGATGGTCCCGCTAAAAAGTTTGGGTTCCAACTCCTCAATGCTGATGCTGCAGGGGTACTGCCCACCTAAATTGTGGTAATTGTGGGGGAAGACGAGGACGAAGTCGCGGGCGTCCGCAAGTTTTAAATAAATAAACAGTAGAGACATTGGGGAACGATGCAAGTTTGCTAATGACATACAACCAGGCGAAGTCCAAAAATTCTTGAATTTCTTATCACACATTACCTACCGACAAGAAACTTACCTTTTATTTAAGTAAATCAATTTTTTCCGAAGCAGTAACATAAAATTGCAGTAACATTTACGAGTTCTGTAACTAGTGTTAGGTACGTTGCTGTTGTTTTTGTTATTTTCTGTGTGGAAATTACTCGTAATATTAAAATTTGGACACAATGAAAAGTTCTCAAGAACTAAACACATGATAGATAATGTCAATTTTACTATTTAAGGTATTCAGTAAGTATTTTTCAAAAGAAAACCAATTAATAGTCCGATAACAAGGATAAGAGATCAAAAACTTTTCAGGAATGTTTAAGCGAAAAATATGTGTAAAGTTTTCTTGTAATTCAGAATTAAAGGAACAAAATATGAGTCACTTTTCTTTTCCTCTTGTTTCTTATCGATAACTGTTCCCGTGGATTAATTCCCACGGGAACTCTCTTATTTACCGGGATAAAAGTAGTTATGTTAGTATTATTCCAGTCAATCTATCTCTGTGCCCAGCCAAATCAGTTCAATCATTGCGGCGTGATTGAGTAACAAACATCCATCCATCCAAACTTTCGCATTTATAATATTAACTAGCTTTTGCTCGCGGCTTTGCTCACGTTAAGTTCGATTTTTCAAATCCCTATTTTACCCCCTTAGGAATATGAATTTTCAAAAATCCTTCCTTAGTGTGCGCCTACGTCATAAAAGGAACCAACTGTAAAAATTTCAAGTTTCTAACTTCAGTAGTTTAGGCTGTACGTTGATATCTCAGTCAGTCAGTCAGGACTTTGAATTTTATATATATAGATAAGATAATAGGATTAATAAGATAGCAAATACGAGTAGGTATAGTCTATGAAATTGTTTGTTTCTCATTGAAATAAATATTGTAAGACAAGTATTGCTCTAGCATATATCAAAATCAGATCAATAAAATCCAGGATTCCTTTGACAAGGAATCTCCTTGGGACTAATTTCTAGCTGGCAAGAACTAAGTTATATAGATTAAACGAATATTCTACATTACGAAGTTATCAAATAAGGTCAAAAGGCTGGTTACTAACATTTCTGAATTTTATAGATACTCATACCTACTTATATTCATTAGAAAAGGGTACAACTTTGTTAGACCTTTACAGGAGAAGAAGGTATTTTTGGATGGATTTTAATTATTTTTTGTGATATTTTTACAAGAGTAAAAGCCACAGAATGTTTCAATTGTCGATTATTAAAAATCGTTTTCCACTGATAATGCAAAGTGATCCTCTAGGTAAGAGGAGATAATTGAATTGTATTTTAATCTTAGTTTTCACCCGAGACCTCATCCACGTGGAGGTAGGTTTTGAGAATCCCTGTTTTCCGGAGTTTTTTGAAAATTACACTTTGCACTGAATTTTTTGATTTTTTTTTGAAAATTACACTTTGCACTGAATTTTGCATTGAATTTACATTTGCACTTTTTTGGGTCCTCAATATACCCATGCAAACGTCGATCCGTTGCTCTGTTGTTGCGTGATTGAAGGGAAAACCAACAAACAAACACTTTTGCATTTGTAGTTCTAGCAAGAATAGTAGGGATTCTGTTTTTAAATAATATTCTCCATTGAAGTTAACTTATTCAATTCAAGTCTGAATTAAAATTATATTATTACTAGCTTCTTTCCGCGGCTTCTCTCACTTTCAAACCTCTTATTTACCCCCTTAGGGGTTGAATTTTCAGAAATCCTTTCTTAGCGGAAGCCTACGTCCTGAAAGCTATCTGCTTGCCAAATTTCAACCCCATCCGTCCAGTTGTTTGAGCTGTGCGTTGATAGATCAGTCAGTCAATCAATCACCTTTTTCTATTTAGATTAGACAGATTAAAAAAAACACAAAAAATATCAAAGTTTATCGATCCACGTATATTTTCTAACGTGATTTATAGTTATTTAGCGAGGCCTGATTATATTACCAGCATCGATACGGCTCTCAGACAGTAAATTGCACTATTACAGCCGTCACATGCAATAATTTAATTGTAATTAAAAACGGCAATATTATTGCAGTACAATTGCTCAGGTAATTCCTAGGAAATTTGCGAAAAGTTTCATCGGTTTTCTTTGTGACGTAAAAGTCTCACGTCAGAATCACATCTTTTTTTAACTGACTACGGATAAGTCTAAAAATATGTTTGTTTACGTATGTTCCACCGTAGCGCCTAAACTACTGAGTTGATTTTGATGAATGAGTGGTCAATCGATTCATTATTACGCTTATAGGCTATGTTTTATACAAAAAAAAATAATAATAATTTGTCGGATGACTGATTGATGTATCAACGCACAGCTCAAATCACTGCATGGATCGGGCTGAAATTTGACATACTATTATGACGTAAGCATCCTCTAAGAAAGGATTTTTGAAAATTCAACCCCTAAAGGGGTGAAATAGGGATTTGAAAAATCGAATTTAACGTGAGCAATGCCGCGGGTAAAAGCTTTTTCTATCTAAATATATAAAAGGCAAAGGTGACTGACTGACTGATCTATCAACGCACAGCTCTAACCGCTGGACGTATCGGGCTGAAATTTGGCATACAGATAGCTATTATGATGAATGCATCCGCTAAGAAAGGATTTTTGAAAATTCAGCCCCTAAGGGGATAAAAGAGGGGTTGGAAGAATCGAACTTAACGTGAGCAATGCCGCGGGTAAAAGCTTTTTTTCTTTATAAAATAAATCATAGTGATTAAAACGCTCCTGAAAAAATGAGAGACCCTACTATATTCGACTGTTAGTTCACGTTAGTACAAAAGCAGCCTTCCTACCTAACCTAGATAAGGTTTAAGGAAGTAAGATGGAAATGGGTACGGAAGTAGTCACGACTTACCTACAGTAAAATGACTTCTCTACCTTTCAGATTGTTCTACTAGTACAGTTAAGATAATGAAACCTATTGCGCACTACAATTAGGCATAATTTACTCTGCCACAGTATAAAAGTGTAAATTAAAAATTTAAAACACCCCCGACATGTTACAACATTCTAATCGCTAGTCAGTAACTTCGATCACATGTCAGTAATCAGCCATTTTGTGGTGGCGGCCATCTTGTACCGATTTTCATCAAACATAGCTAAGAACACAGTCGAATAATTCACCTTTCAAACAAAAAAAAAAAAACAATCAAAATCAATCGATACAAAAACTTTGCGAGATGGTCCCGCTAAAAAGTTTGGGTTCCAACTCCTCAATGCTGATGCTGCAGGGGTACTGCCCACCTAAATTGTGGTAATTGTGGGGGAAGACGAGGACGAAGTCGCGGGCGTCCGCAAGTTTTAAATAAATAAACAGTAGAGACATTGGGGAACGATGCAAGTTTGCTAATGACATACAACCAGGCGAAGTCCAAAAATTCTTGAATTTCTTATCACACATTACCTACCGACAAGAAACTTACCTTTTATTTAAGTAAATCAATTTTTTCCGAAGCAGTAACATAAAATTGCAGTAACATTTACGAGTTCTGTAACTAGTGTTAGGTACGTTGCTGTTGTTTTTGTTATTTTCTGTGTGGAAATTACTCGTAATATTAAAATTTGGACACAATGAAAAGTTCTCAAGAACTAAACACATGATAGATAATGTCAATTTTACTATTTAAGGTATTCAGTAAGTATTTTTCAAAAGAAAACCAATTAATAGTCCGATAACAAGGATAAGAGATCAAAAACTTTTCAGGAATGTTTAAGCGAAAAATATGTGTAAAGTTTTCTTGTAATTCAGAATTAAAGGAACAAAATATGAGTCACTTTTCTTTTCCTCTTGTTTCTTATCGATAACTGTTTAACACTTGATGTGATTTTCCTTGAATATTTATAAATAATAAAGTTGTCTATGATGGAAATGTGCTAAACGCCTTGCAACAGACCAAAGATTTAGGTTATTTCTTCTACTCGTGCCTATCTATATTGACGTTATTGGCGACTAGTTGATGCCCGCGGCTTCGTTCGCGTGGATTTTGTTTTTAATATCCTGCGGGAAGTCTTTGATTTTCCGGGATAAAAATTAGCCTGTGTCACTCTCCAGGTCGTCAACTATACCCATACAAAAAATCACGTCAATCCGTTGCATTGTTGCGGCGTGATTGAAGGACAAACCAACAAACGAACACACTTTCGCATTTATAATATTGGTCAGGATTGGCCGTCATTTCGTTATACTCGTATAATTTCCTTAGAAAAACAGAAAATTTAAGCTAAATACATTGGTTATTGTTGTCCATTATCAAATGCCTCTATACCAAAACATGCTTTTACAGATGCTCCTGAAGCTCCTGATTTGCCTGAAGGAGATGGTCTGTTCCTTTGAAAGAGGCGATCTGTTGGTTTTAATAAGAAGATGGTCTGTTGTTTTCAAGGCGATGTTTGAGAAAGTTTCCCAGACTAGTTTGGTCAAAATTAGGTCTCTAGTTTTACCGGCACATTGATGGACTAAATCTTATTTATGTTTTCAGCAATAAATTCTTTGATAATCTTCCCGTTCGTATCATCACACAGTGAAAGTATTAAGGTAAACAAGTGTCAGTCTTTGTAGTACAATTAAAAGAAAAGTAGTACATACAAATAAAACTCTTTTGTTATTTGGCCAGGCCAGGCGCACTCCGCATTTTAGGTATAGAAATACCCGGCATTATCCCGTCGCAATGGCTAGTGCGCAGGGATAAGAGTAACGTGATAGGAAGATTATTAAGTCGAGGGTCGATTCCACCAACGTAAATTATCCGAGCGTAATGTTTTAACAGATTTTCAATACAAAAACGATCAAAATATCAAATCGCTCGGATAATACTTGTTTTATGTTGGTGAAATCGGCCCTAAGTTGTCAAAAATTGAATTAAAGATTTGGTGAAATCTATCTTTAGTTGACGATACAACCTTACAGAATGAAGAAGAGTGCAAGATAGCAGACTTGTGTGTGCACGACAAGGTGCCGATGTGCGGTATCGACTCGTGCGGGGAAATGAGGACCTTCATAGACACTTGCGACATGCATGAGTTTAACTGCGACAGCAAAAAAGGTACAAACAAATCAACCAAAATGACTTGCTGAAATTGTCTGTCCGTCTAGTGAAAGATCTCTTAAACCAACTTCAAAAAGGAGGAGGTTCTCAATTCGACGCGTATTTAAAAAAAAAAAATTGTTTTTTTTTTTGGTGATGTTACTCCATAAATCCGTCAAATTTGGGGTGATTTCAATTTTTCTTTTTATTTGAAAGGACGTCCCATTTAAATTTCGAGAAGATCTGATAAATATTATCGGAGATAGAGGACGGTATTCCTCGAATAATAAAAGAGATCGTCTTGCAGTCAGAGAATGTGTAGATTGATTCTATGCAGCTACACTAACAAGCTTAAAATAAAAATAAATGAAAATTCTTTTTAAAAAACCGACTTCAAACGCCACTACAAAGTATAAAATAATTTTAATTTGGATATCTACGTACGTTGAAGACGTGCTAGCGTCGTCGCTTAGATGAATACAAAACCAATTTTATTTATGCTTTGTAGCGTTTGAAGTCGGTTTTTTAAAATGGATTTTTATTTATTTTTATTCTTTTCTCATTTACAGATTTCAAGCAACGCCCAATTCACGAATGCTGGGTGACGTGCAAACGAGGGAGATCGTTCAAGAAGCCGGAATACAGAACCGACTGTAATTTAAATGTAAAAGCCCGACATTGAAATATAGATACTTGAAAGAACACAGTCCATTATTTATCCTACTTATCCTATTAATATTTTAAATGCGAAAAATTGTGAGGATGTATGGATGGATGAATGAATGTTTGTTGCTCCTTCGTGTCACAATGAATGAACGAATGATAAATGAATGGAGATAGTTCATACCCAGGATTAAAACATAACTAGGCTATATTTTGTCCGAAAATTATAGAATTCCCGCAGGACTCAAAACTCCTTAATCCGCGCGTAAGACGTCGTGGACATAGTATTTTATAAAAAATGTCGATGAAATAAACAGTGGCAGACCTCTTTATATACATAGACTCTTTTTATATACATATACAATATCATAGTGGCAGACACAAAAAAGGACTGAATTATTTTATGATTGCCCTTCTACTATGTGTAATGTCTCGTAGAACAAAAACGTTAAGTAGGTATGTACTTTCTATCAGGGTGGCATATCTGCTATATAGTTGCATACAACTTGATTTATTAAATAGAACGGGTACAACAGAAATAACCAAGAAATACATTTTTATGCAAAAGGAAAACCAGTTTATTTTTTATGGAAGTTTCATTTTCATACGATGATTGACGCAGTATTTATAAGATTTACGATTTGTTTTTTACTGAAGCTGAAAATTTGCAGCGGACACATCGATGGTGCAAAGGTATTTCCTAAGCATCAAATTTTAAGTTCTACATCCTTTGAATACAATAGGAAATCATAATTAACCTATAACCCTATAACCCTTTTCTGAGAGGAAACCTGCGCTCAGTAGTGAGGCATTGATGGCTTGCACATGATGATGGGCTGTGATGTGAAAAATACTTGTACACTACAAAAGCTCCTGAGCAGTTGCGACTCCGTTACGATTAGGTACCTGTTGTAGTCGAAACTCACTGAGGAGAAAAATGCTTGCATTTGTAGCTGGAAGAAGAATGCAAAATAGCGGACATCTGTCGACATGATCAAGTGCCAGTCTGCGGCATCGACAGCTGCGGCGAGATGCGAACGTTCATCGACACGTGCGACATGCACGAGTTCAACTGTGATAGCAGAAAAGGTAATAGACAACTTCGTCATAAACCACCTTTGGCCTCTAGATACTACTTCCCTCAAGGCTCATACTCCACTTACATACTTCAGCGTTCCCACTACACTCAGTGCGGTGTAGTATGGTTTGACATAGACAATGATGGTGCGGGTGACATTAGAATTAGATGAGGCATTCTTTTTCCGTAGCATAGAACAGAGTAGAGTAGAATAGAGTAGAATGGAGTAGAATAGAGTAGGTAGAATAGAGAAGAATAAAGTAGAGTAGAGTAGAGAAGAGTAGAGTAGAATAGAGGAGAATAGAGTAGAATAGAAAAGAATAAAATAGAATAGAATAATTTTTTATTCAAATAAACTTTTACAAAGCGCTTTCGAATCGTCAAATAAATCTACCACTAGTTCGATATGCCGTTGTTGCGATTTATAATTTTGGTATTGATATTTGCGGTTTCACCCATAAATATCACAGTCTTTAAGCATCGATATATATCTTTAAGTAAATACGAAATGAGTAATGGACTGTAGTAAATTAAAAAAATAAGTCTCTATAGTCTATGCCGCACCATCCTACACCGCAGTATATATTTACGTTAACATGGATATTATTCAAGATACGGACCAACAAATTCCTGAAAAGTCGGCAACACATCAGTGGTGCCTCTGGTGTTCCAAATCTTCATGAGCTGCGGTAGTCACTTGACATCAGGTGACCTGCCTGCCCGTATGCTCGCTATTTATTATTACATTTATTTACTTGCGTAGGCACTAAAGCGCTTTCGCTATTAGTCTTTTCGTCAAAGGAAAATTTCAACGAAATGACGTAGTTTAGTATATTATAAAGAAAGGTATCTAATCTAATACAAGTATGACTTGACTAGACGTCTGTTGCTATGTGACGCATGTATAAGAACCAGTTTAACAAGACCTAGATGACATGAAGAAATAAAGAATTGCGTCTAGCTTAGTATCACTTCGAAGGTCAAAGTAAGCTAGGCAAGGGACACCCACGCCGGGCGGCGCCAGTTCAAATCTTCGATTATTCATCGTTGCTATTTGTTTGTATATTATACGATGTCTTATTTGGATCAAAATATTATTAAAACTTGAGCGTTTCGTCAAACAATATCGCACCTTTAGAATTAAAATGACCGATCTCAAAATTCCTATTACTTCTGTTTAAATACATTTAAATTTAATATAAGATTACCAATCCATACATAAAAGATGCAATACATAAATCTGCAAAAAAAAACAACTTTTTCCAATAAAACACTTTTTTGAAGTCGGTTTCGGTCATTTCTCACAAATTGCAATTTTTGAGTTAGGTCACTTTAATTATGAAAGGTTTAATTATAAAAGGTGGTATAATTAAGCAATTTTATTGCGCAGTTCTCCTGCGCCCTGTAGTGGGCCGGCGATTTATTGAGATGAATGAATGAATGAATGAAAATTTGCCAATCTCTAACTTTGACCCCTTTTTAACAGATTTCGTTCAAAAACCCGTACATGAGTGCTGGGTGACGTGTAAACGCGGCAGAAGTTTCAAGAAGAGCGCCTACGGGGCGGAATGTGACCGCAAGAACATGATTAAATAGCTTGACCTAGTTTCTTCATGTTTTATCTCATATAAAGAATTTTATTCGTAGGAAAGATTTATTAACCGACTTCCAAAAAGGAGGAGGTTATCAATTCGGTCAGTATCTTTTTTTTTCATATACAGGTTAAGCGTGTTAAAAACAGCAAATAACAGCTCTAACCAAACCTAAAATAATGACATAACAGATGTTCGAAAGGTTAAATATGAAAAAAGGTCAAAGGGATCATAATCAGTAGCCTAAGCACGAACATTTTAACTTTCGAATATTAAAGGTAAAGTTAACAGCAGCGAGCAAGAAATTTTGTATGAAATGACAGGAGCGGTCCTGTCATTTTCATACGAAATTGCTACAATACGTTGGCGTTAACTTACCTTTACTATTCGAAATTTCAAATGTTCGTGCTTAGGCTACTGATCACTATAGGTCATAATGACATCGCTAGTTGCGTAGGCTAGTTGTCTAGTCGGTAGCAAGCTGTCTAGCTACTGTAACTAACTACTAAACACTTGCTATTAACACTTACCTTAAACTTCAAAGAATGTGTGTTTAAATTCATCGATATTATAAATAGGAGAAAGAAATAATATATTGGTATTAAAATTAAGATTTAAAAAGAATTATTTTACTAGCACAAAAACTCACAAAACGTACAAACTTATATTTCGAGATCACAGTATACTGCTAAAATCTAAGTCAATGATGAATAAATTAAAAACATAGACTTAATTATTACTTAACCTAAAAGAAACAAAATTGACTCAGAGCTATTTAGATATAATATAAAAATATCGGTGCTATCTAAAATTATTTACAGTGCAATATCGAAATATGAAAACAATTTAAAAACTATGAGTATTAATATCCAAATAAATCATAAAAACAAATCATATCTAAATAACAAATCATAAAAACATTGGTTTAACAAAATAATTAAGTTAATTCAAATGTTAAAACCTAATTTATTGAAGCGAGATGGTAATATTGTGTTCGGTGGATTAATCAAAGATGGCATCATAATTTTTGAATCACGTGATTTACCAGTGATCTGATTGGTCTGCGTCACTTCAGTGGATACCATGAAAGATATCCATATCATATATAAAAAGTTAAAGATATCTTATATAAAACCAGCACTTTTCACAATATCGTAAATACGCTGTCTAGGAATCTTTTCCGCCTCGCGTTCCACAACTTGCATTTCCTTCTTCGTGAACCAAGATTCCTTCGCCAACCCTGAGGCGATAGCTGGATTGCTGTAGAATGCGTTGGATTTGAGTAATTCTGGTGGTAGTAAGGCTTCATTGGCTGCGTTCAGTGCTACAGCTGGGTGGGGTTGTATCGAGGGCCCAGATTGGGCATATTGTATCCCGGGTGCGGCTAAAGATTGAGTGAAGATCAGGCCAGGTCGGGCCTGAGCTAGTGTGATGAGAGCTGCAATGATGGTGATGATATGCATTGTGATCTGAGGAAAAGAGTAAATACATAATACATCATTCGCACACCTAGATCAAGAGGAAGATAACTCAAAAAAGGTATCTATTCCCTGGACGAAAAAAAGTCTTTCTGGATCTTTTGTTAGCAAAGTTATGAAACTCAATTTTATTTTAGGTCACATTTCACGACATCATTTATGACCTAAAATAAAATTGAGTTTCATAACTTTGCTAAGAAAAGATTCAGAAACAGTTTTTTTTTTCGTCTAGGGAATAGATACCTTTTTTGAGTTGTCTCCCTCTTGATCTAGGTGTACGATATGTAAAGAGAGTAAACTGAAATTTTTGACTAAAAACTTTTTGTAGCAATAAACGGCCAATTGCGTGTCAAGCCACATGCAGTGTAGGGTTCCATAGTTGCCTGTTATAGCATACTTAGAATGGTGTACATAATATTATGTATTTTTTCATCGTTTATTATCGTTTTTACATTATAATAAAAACCAAGATAGTTAAAAAAGTAGATAATAAAGAAAAGAAGAACTTTCTTGTATATTTCTTTTTCTTTTCGATTTATGTTGATTTCATATTCTAAACTATATTCTTCTCGTAAGGTTTTTTCATGCACTATTATAGTCACCAGTGTGACACCACTGTGAACTGAGATGCTTTAAAGAAATCACTTGGATCAATATGCGCATGAATTAAGTCTCATTTGTTACAACAGTTGAATTTAAAAGTTGCGAAAACAAAAGTCACCTTGATTATCACTTCTAGATCCTATCAACAATATTATACTCGTGAAGTAACAAGTCAACAGATAATAAGTAAGTACAAATAAATCTAAACCAACCAGCACTGGTAAAGTCACGGCCACAACAACACTATAAGTGCGCGGGCGCACGCTGTTTTGCCGTATATAAGGCTAGTACATGCAACCTTCCTGTACTTCCGGATTGTATCGTTTTATTGGCACCCAAGTGTATTTTTAATTGACAGGATCACACTTGACCAAGACCTCACCTCAATCATTTAGGCCCATATTACACTATACTATTTATAGGATCCTATTTCGTACCATAGATTATATCATTTCATATATTCTATATAGATCATCTTATATATTTCTAGGATGACAATCTATACCATAGTACGAAATAGGATCCTATAAATAGTAATATATGGGCCTGATGTGATAGCCTTATTTGAAACCACAGACTATAGAATTGTAACTGATGGATGGAAGCACTAATATGGAAGGTAGGGAACGATCAAAGGAATCAGTGTATGTACATCTTCGAGTGTTAATTTAGAGTTACATTGTAGACGTATTGGATAACATTAGACGAATGCAACATTACAGTTTGAATGGAGTTCTATTAAAGTCATAAAGATAGCATGCCTTCCATGCATACTCGTACTGTAATAAGAAGGAATACTATGCTAATGATTACAGTTGACTTAATTTTATCAGCAAAACCACTGAACAAATTCCCGCGGGATTTTTTAAAACCCAACTCTACGGAAACGCAATTGTAGGATAAAGCTAGTAATTTATGGAAACACCTTATTTAATTAAAACTTGTACTCGTACCTACAACAATTTTAAAAATAATTCACACCAGTAAAAATGCTATTATTAATTAAGTAACTATACAAATGTGCTCTCGATCAGAAATAAATAAAGTTCAAGCAGAAGTTTGCCTTGTCAGGCGCGTTGCACATACATACCTTAATCGGATATTATAGTCTTTATGTTCATAAGAATAAGAACGTATACATAAAAGCTCACTCCATAGCTCGAGGCGAGACATACCTTCCTGTCTCTATCGCTTCCTAGTTCCGGATAGCATTAACTAGTTAATAAGAACGAGTGTTCTAGATAATTATCAAGGTGACCTAAGGAATTCGTGTCAATAGAAGCGCGATTCTGTCCGCATGGATTTCAGTTTCTTAAGAATTCCGAGATAAATCTCTCTAAGTTCTTCAGTAAAATAATCTGTCTGGCTTCGGGATGCAAGATATCTCTGTGCTAAATGTCTAGATCGGGTCAGCAGTAACGCAGTAAAATGGATTAACTTTTACGAGTAATAGCCTCGAATGAAGCTTCAATAGCCCAATAGTTAGGTAAAGGTGCGGACTGAAAACTGAAAGGTCGCAGGTTCGAGCCCCACCGGTTGCACTATTGTCGTACTCACTCCTAGCACCCTATCCCTTTTAACCCTTTTAACTATTAGTGAAAGTCCATCAAAATCAATTTAGCTGTCTCGATCATTATTCCCTGAAAGAACCTACAGACAGGATTTTATAAACAGGTTTGGGTAATGCTAACTTTCAAATAATAATCATATTATGTGCATTAATTTTGAAATCACAGGTACACACTATGATATTTTTATATATAAAAAATGTCATAGGATACACAATACAATTATTTTATTCATTTGTAGAGCCTCAAGTTGAACAGCATCGACATGAGGCAATTCAAATGGATCATGCGCTCATCCATCTGACAATCATAAGATAGCTCACCGAACTTGCATCGAGTAAAGGCAGGTTGAGGCAGTGCTTCCATTTGAGTGGTCGACCCAGCGTGCCGCACTCGTGAAAGAAGTGGGGCCCGACCTTTCGTTGCCCGCCGTCGTCGCCGCCATGGTAAGCAGCGAAGAGCCTTGGAATGCCGTCACTTCCTTCTCCGAGGAGGTGATGACCCAGAACGAGGCGGCGGAAAGGCTGCGAGAGGCTGACGTAACCGCAGACCCTCTCCGTCGCCGAAGGACGGGACGCAGACGACGTGCGCAGGACCGCCGACTGCCACCATAACGGGAGCTCCGGGCAGCTGATCCATTGTTGACTACGGGCAACAGTAGATCGGTTGCCCGATCACTACGGTGAACGAATAGTGAGAGCAGTATGTCCCAGATGGAGGGTCCGCTTCGGCGGATGTCGCTGGCTGGGTTGCGGATAATTGTGAAAGTTTTTCCCTTACCCAGTCGTCTGGCGATGCGCAGGAGCGCCGCTGGGTTTTAGTGGTTGGAATGCCAATGAGTCCCACATACCCTCTCGGAAACATCGTAGTTAAACTGCTTTGTTTTCGAGAGGAATGCGTAAAAGCATTTCCCAGCGTTAAAAAAAAAGTGCTTCCATTTGACCATCTTCGAACAGCGGCTACTAATATGCATCGAGCGTGCGCTATAATCCAACGATTTCACATGTAATATGTAACTAAACCGATTTCGCAACTATTTGCATTTATTCTGTACGCTGTCCTCGTAGGTCGTACCTGCATCGTAGGTGGTTACACGTGAATCGTTTGCTTAACAAAACTTTATATAATGATGTCATTTACAAGTAACAAGCTCAGATGTAACCTACACGTTTATGTGTTTATTCTTCAAACTTGAGGTCATAATAATTATTATTACTAAAAACTATGCAACTTGGATAGCGCATTGAGACTTCATAAATTACATGGAAGCTTGTAATTTAGCGCTGCGTTTCCAGCAGGGATATCTTTAATATACAAATTAATACAACATGATCTGAAAAAAATTTAACCTAAAAATAAATAATATTACATGTTTCTCATGAAAAAAAAACATGATCTGATCTAAAGATAGGTAGAATCTTTTCATTTATTTCCTCTACGAGCTGGGAAAAATCCAGAATTGGGGAAACCAGTACAATCGATAAAATAATGTAACCGAAGAGGAGAATTTGTAAAAGCTATCAAAAATCCTTTTATAATATTCTTAACAAAGTAGGTACTAAGTTAATGAGTTTGTTTTAGAATCTAACGCCCACAGGTTATCATTCCCACGCCTCCTTTTGTGCTTTATGTTCGCAAAATTAACTGAATTTCTAATTTATGATTTCGTTTAAATATTCAAACATTGTAGGTTAAATGTCACTTGTCATAGTGAGGAAAGTATGTCTAGCATGAGAAGCCATAGGCCACTATGATGGCCCGAACATTATAGAGAACTCTCGGGCATACCCTCCCCATAACATGTTTTGAAGAAATTTTAATTTATGCTGAATCACTTAATTAACTGTAAGTACAACGAAGTTACCCTTTAAAATATAGTGTAAAATGTACATAAACTTTACACATCGTAAGCACCCACTCAAGGCATAAAGTTGCATTTCCATCTCAAAGTTAGTTATAAAACATCGCATCGAAGAGCTGACATGTGGGAGCCTAACACGTCATAGGTACTATATCTACTATATATAGGTACTATATCTACTATAATATGCAGAGCATATGAAGTATAAGGCTTTATAGTCTACACTTATATGTTACCGGAGCATTTTTGCACGTTAACAGGAGTACAAAAATACTTGTCTTCTGAACGCTTCAGTTTGGTTTTGTGTCTAGTGGGACAATTTGGTCGTGGCTAGTTACAAACCTTCTAGCACAGACGTGTCTCCTAGCGATTTAGCGTTCCGTTACGATAATAAACATAGCTTATTACTTATTAATGATTATAATCATAGTATTACTTAACTACCGTATGGATGATGGATGGATGATAGGAATCCCTTTGGGTTTAATTTACAATCATAACACTTCCAAGTTAGCCCGCTACCAGCTTAGACTGCATCGTCACTAACCATCAGATGAGATCGTAGTCAAGGACCGATTGAACCGATTGGGCTGGAATAGAGATAGTTCTTATCCATGATTAACAGTAGGCTACATTTTGTCCCGGAAAATTATAGAGTTTCCGCGGGAATCCAAAACCCTTAATCCACGCGTACGAAGTCGCAGACAGCTAGTCACACTTCACACTATCACACTATCACACTAATATTATAAAGCCGAAAGTTTGTATGTGTGTGTGTATGTTTGTTACTCTTACACGCAAAAACTACTGGACCGATTTAGATGAAATTTAAAATGGAGATAGATTATTATAACTTGGATTAAAACATAGGCTACTTTTTATCCCGGAAAATCAAAGAGTTCCCGCGGGATTTTAAAAACTAAACTCACGCGGACGAAGTCGCGGGCATCAGCTAGTATATAAATAAAAATACTTATCTCTAACGAGAGCAACATGTACTTGTCCATGCAGCACGCAGAACAGTTTCTCAAGTCGGGGCCAAGTTCAATGCAATAATAACGAGGTTACGACACATGCCTACGTGCCTGAGCAAAAACAACCTATTTTAACAGCTAAAGAGATACGTAACCGGTTAAATTTCTACGGAAGGTTTCATTCAATTTCCTATATTAAATCCGGAAAGGATAATGGGTAATTTTGAAGGGGCCCTGTACCCAAGACTATGGTATTATCTTATTATGAACTATGTCGGCTTTTGTTATCCTAATGGCGTAATTTAATTAGTCTGAAAAAGATAATTATGTTCATCTAACGAACATAATTATCTTTTTTCTGTTTTTTTTCTTTAGGGCTGATTTTTCATAACAATTAATTAGTGTTAACTATTAAATCTAAGGGTCGAATAACTTTTTTCTCCAAGTTAATTCAGACATGCTGCGGATTTATTAAACTAGTTACTCTATAAGAGCAACATAATATGCCGACAAGTTTCCTCCCATATGCCTTGATCTAAAATTTTTCTGGCTGATTTTCTACCAGAGATGTTCGAAGATGAATAGATAATATTTGTATACCTATTAAGCTTCTAAGTTTTCTATACATTAATCGATTTGCTCAACCATCATAAAGGAAAAACACAAAAACACGCTCATTTTTTTTTATACAAATGATGAAGTTAATTTCTTTATAATATTCAAAATCTGAAATGACCTGTGTCAACTAGGGTTCCTTACAGACGTCATGTTGTATAAAACTAATAACTAGACCCTTCTCTACTCTAGTATTTTTCAACAATATAATAATATTTATCATCCAATAATAATAATTAATTTGAACACAATTTATGTACTATCCGGATTAATCTATCTTTTGGCATACTTAAAAAAAGATTAGTAAACAATTAAAGTGGTGACATAATCAGCTCTCAATCTTTAGAAACATATAGCACCTTGGCATTACTTGTTAATTGTACGGTCGGTGATAGTAATTAGGTTCTCACGGTGCAAGATTTAAAAATTCAAGGTTTTCACTGTCTTATATTGTACCCAGACTCTTAACTATACATACATCTTATATTTCCTTTATATAATGTGCAAAACTATGTATGCGTTGACAGACCCTCCCCCCACGTGGTGAATGAGTAGCAGGGAGCCACTGGATACAGGCGGTGCAAGACCTAGGCCTTGGTGGAAATCAATAAAAAACCAGCTGTGGGCATCTATCGGTTGATAAAGAGCAAGAACAAGGTATTCTATTCTAAACTATTCTATTCCATAGCTCATAAAAGCTCATTCATCCTTTCATTGTGATAACCGAACTGAAACCCTTCTTCGTTATCATTAATATCCTTAACAATGCGTCGTGGAAAATGTGTTGTGTCTCGTAGTAGTTTCACGCGATCTCCAAATTGAGCTCTAAGTATTTGGTAGAAATCCCTGGTTTCACCCTTGCTTGTGGTCTCCCAAGTGCTAGGTCTGTTGCAATGCTTTGGATAAGCGCATTTATCCTGTGATGTCTTTGTTTCTTTACCAGTGGTAGCTTTTCCGTCTTCTTTATTTGTCGTCTACGGAAAGATGTTAATCATACTAATTTATGTTAAAGTGTGTTTATTGATTTATCCTTCAAACACGCAGCAATGGTAGTACGGATTAATATGCAGTTAATGCTCAATACGACAAATAAAAAGATAAATATAAAATAACACACTGATCTTAGTTATTGGAGATTGTTTTACTTACAGATTTTGGAACTGTCGATGTTATGGTAGTAATTTCTTCTGTTTGTGATGATGTGTTTGATGTAGTTATTCGATGTGTGCATGTTGTTAAAGCTATCTTTGTACTGTTTGGCGTCCTTGAGACAGTTGTAGAGGTAACAGTTACATTGTCAATGGATTCTGTATTTGGTAAATTGGTTGTTACTTCCGTATTTGTTATATTATTTGTTGATTCGTTAATTGGTACAATTACTGGTGACGTAGCTATCGGCGTTGATGTTACATTTTGAGATATCATAGATGTTGTGATATTTAAAACTGGGCATATCACAGTAGGGCATACACAAGGTTTGGCTGATGACGAATTAGTATGTGTTATTTTGGTTGTGATCTCAGCTGATACTGTAACAAACAAAATAATAATATTCACAATAGCAAGTTGTAACTAGATATATCATAGCTCCACTATAATATTCTACAACTTACATGTATTCATTATTTGTAGTTTATAGTTTACCTGATGAAGATTTAGTATTCGATTCCATCATAGTGGTATTTACTACTTCAGATGTATTTGCTGAAGCACGGGTAGTTTCAATAGAAGCAGAAATATTTAAAGTAATTATTGTGCTAATAGGTGATATCGTTGTAGAATTTAATACTGTTTCGTTTGATGGACATTTCTCTGTATCCGATTTAGTATATTCTAGACAAATTAAAAGAATTCATTAACAACTAAATAATTTTATTTATCATTCTACTACTTACTACTTCATTAATAGATATAAAGAGAAAAGGAATACCCTTGTGATTATCGCAGTTATATTCAAATAAATCGCATTCATCTAAAAATAATCTGGTATTTAAATGTATCTTTTCCATGCCACAGATTGATACTCCAGTATGGTTACAAGTTTTTGCAAACGCACAAAACTCGGGAGGCTAAAAATTTTAAAGTTATGATTTGACTTTGTAGTCTTGAGATCAGTAGAAAATATTTTAAATTAAGAAGACTTAATCATAATAAAAATCTTACCGGAATATAATGCTGTTTTGTTACATTGTATAACAAGATAATACCCAACACTGCGACTATTTGAGTATACTTATAAACCATAATTCATAACTAAGTTTATTATTTTATGATAATTTGTAATAGCTTTCATATTTTTTATATTAATCTATACTCGCATTGTAACACTCAATACAAATTATTTCAAATTCATTTCAGTGAATTACAAAAGATTTGACTTATATAAACATAAAATATCATTATATTATTCTTTGTTATTATTTCGAAATTGAGTTTTGCATTTACGACAAAGGATTTTATGAACTACAAAATAACTGCATACGAACGAATTTTTATGTCTTTCTCATATATTTATGCATAGTATAGACATTATAAATAACTAAACTATTCAAGAAAATCGTCTGATTTATCCGTGGTTTTCTGTCCTGTCCGTTTCACTATGAACCCCTTTACAACCTTTATCATTATTTTACCATTCTTCATCACCTTTTGCGTTTTTATAATCATGCTTTTGCTTTGCTGATTTATGACCTTAGTTCTCACAGTCTTCTTCGTGGTAATAGGTACTGTTACCCATCTTTTTCTTGTTATTTTTCTTGTTGTTTTTCTTGTTGTTTTTCTTGTTGTTTTTCGTGTTGTTTTTCTTGTTATTTGTCTAGTTATTCGCCTAGTTTTCTTTCTCCATATTGGCGTATACCTCCTCCTTCCTCTTAACATGC
This sequence comes from Hipparchia sbordonii, assembly GCA_038048805.1. NCBI lineage: Eukaryota > Metazoa > Arthropoda > Insecta > Lepidoptera > Nymphalidae > Hipparchia > Hipparchia sbordonii. The sequence goes on along the minus strand of CM076114.1, from coordinate 4,287,793 downwards.
GCTCTGGTAGAGATACCCCTAAAGTTGTCGGTTTCACCGGCAATCTCCTCTGTGGTTCGTGAGAATGCCCATCGCCTATTCTAAGTCCTCCCTTACATGTAGGGCAAGGAACCATGGGAGGGCATTTTGTAGTTGGTAAATTGAAGCAATCTGAATAGTTAATTGTATAGTAATCTGTAATATAAAAAATAAAATTAGCTTCTTTAAGTTTGAAGGGCATGGCCTATGTTGTTTTGATCGACTGCTCTGGCTAAACAATATTGAACCAAGTCTGACACTGATTAAGTGTCCCACTTTCGAAGACAGACCTTTGTACTAAAATCCTTACATCTATGAGTCAGATTTTTTTTAAAGAATATCAGCTAAGCTAAACTTGACTGATGTTCTCCTCTCCCCTCCAAATAAGTGAAAACTTGTGTTAGCAGTGGGGTACGACAATAGTGCAACGGGTGGTCGAACCTGTGACCTTTCGGTTTTCAGTCCGCACCTTTATCTAACTGTTGGGCTATTGAAGCTTCGTTCGAGGCTTAAAGATGATTAGCTAATGAATCTTTAAATACAATGAAATGAGGTATTGAGCTTTCAGCTATTGAGGCTTTATTTTCTACGATCTTATAGGCTTTTCAGTACCTACCTTTTGCGAAGTCACAGTTATATTCATACATATCACATTCGTCGATAAACAATCTCCTGCTGTAGATATCTTCGTCGTTCTCCGTTCCACATTCGGGGATCCATGTGTGATTACAGATGTCTGCTAATAAACACCAATGTAGGGGCTAAAACATAAAGTTTATCTATTTGATCATTTAAAACTAGGATCTTAGTAGGTATTGCAGTGCCTCTGTTGTATGCCGCAAGGCATCGTAAGAATACCCTTCCGGTTTCCGTTTTTCCAAATAACTATAACTTACGTATCTTTAAATCAAGAGTGAATAGGCAAGCGCGCACCATCTTAGGCTAAATCTTCACTTTCCATCAGGTGAGATCGCAGTCAACTTATACAAGTAGAAATATAATAAGTAGGTATTGCGTCTAGGTCTATGAAATAATAATGAATAATATCTTATGATAAAGAATTAACGGACAATTTTACTATAAATAAAATTCAGAATAAAAAATCGCGTCCTCGGTTTCAACAGAATGTTCATTAACGAAACAAAAACGAGTGTTCTTTTCAAGTTTAATTTCTTATTACTTATATTTTAATTGAAGCGGCGTAAAAGGCATTTTCGTGAAAGAAATAGTTCAAACATATTACCCAAATGAAATGTTGAATCGTTGGGTATGGTATAAGGAGTGATACTGGAAACAGAAATAAATTGGTTACAACAAAATTAATACAACTTAAGGACAGCACTTCAAGACGCTTCGCTAAAAATTTGTCACTAGTGAGTATTGTATTGATACATGAAACTACACCAAACTGTTCAGCAACGAAGTGTGCATTTCGACCTATACGTAGAATAGAGTTATATATGATTATGGCACAAAATTTTTTTATTGCATTTTTAAGTCTAAAAAGATCTCTAATATTTACTAGTGAAATCAAAATTTTAAAAAGTTATGTAGATCCAAAGATACCAGTCGAATAAAGGTACATGTAGTTTATTTTCCCCAAAGAAGAAGGGCCCGACAGCACAAGTGTCAGTATTCACTGTCCTGATCAGCGCGAACGGAGGGTCACATCTGCAGTTGTATTCATGTTCTCCGAAATGATAGTGTGTACACGCTCGCACTTTTATCTGCTATTTTCGTGTTAATTTTGTTATTATTTTTTACTATATGTGCTCAAAATTAAAAATACACGCTCAAAACATATGATCTTCCCTTCGTTAAAGCCAAAAAAATTGAATATAGTAATACGACAAATGCCGTGGAGATAAAAAAAATGGAAAAATGGATGTTCCAGGTAAGTGAATGGAATTTTCTTTCTTCAGCTTTGTAATTATAATACATAGATTGCTCTTAGATAATTGTATATAATAATTTTTACATATATATATTTTTAAAGCTAAATAATTAAGTTAAACGGTTCCACATTCATATAGAACATTATACCTCGGAATGTTAGATTTTACTACAAAAAACAATCAAAAAAAGAAATATCAATTCATTAGACCTATTAAACATTAATTCATACATTTTAATAAGTAATCAATAATATTAATTATTTTACCATGCTACTTTATTATTCGGAAATCATGTAAAATATATCGGGACAATGTGCACAAGTTACTTTGTTCGAGGGAAATTATTTTGAAATTATGAGGTATATGTGTAAATGTTCTTTTATTCTTGGTTTGACATTGAGATATATATCCTTTTTCAACTGAAAACTACCATAAAAGTCTAAAATTAATAATTTTTTTTATGTTAAGTATTTATAAAAAAACTACATAAAACTATTTAGACCTGTTTTCTGTAGTTAATTGCTTTAACGTTTTAATGATGTTAATTTTTGTTTTCAGAAAATGGCAGTGTCAATAGTGGAGCTTGTACAATAACAGCACTACCACAGGGAGCTGAAAAAATTAGGCAAGAGGTCCCTGATATATGGGAAGATTGATATATCAGATGGAACTGTAAGAGAAAGTCGATTATCTATACTGCAGCCGGCATATAATGATAAATACCAGTTTTTGCTACTGACAAAACTAGCCATAAGGCTGCACCATGTTGCTGAAAATTCTATAAAAGATAATAAATAATGTCTACCGTCGCCTGCAATTGCAACAACTAGACCTAACACTTTTAACTCGGTCCAACTTTGAAAATTCCCCTGCTGTTGGCTTTGGGAATTTGTCTTGAATATCATCACCAAAATGTGTACCGACTCCCATGCCTTCTCCGTTAAATACGCATAAATTGTCGTGATGCCTTTTATTCTAACCACTATGATGATCACTGGACACAATCACCATCTACAACTAACTCTTACAGTGCGCCTAACGACTCTAGAGATGATGATGTGCCACATCTTCTTTACAAATTCATTATTTTGATTGATTTAAAATTTTCATTTTGCGCGGTACCCAGTGGATCTCTGCCACCACAATATTCTTTTCTTCGTGATTTAAAATATCTATTCAATTAAAATATTAATAATATGGACATAAATAACTTAGATATGTTACACGTTGCGATCGGCAACGCAACGATCACATCCGCGGCAGGCTCAGTGTCCGTGACATCGAAGATAAGCTGCAAGAAGCCCATCTAAGATGGTATGGTCATGTAGCACGGAAACTACAAAGCTACGTCGGTAATAGATGTCTTAACATCGCCGTCCCTGGAGCTAAATCTCGCGACCGTCCAAGACTCCGTCCAGCACTGGCTGGACCTCGTAGGCGCCGATATGAGAGCCAATAAATTAAGAAAATTGGATGCACAAGACCGGGCAAAGTGGGCAAAAGCATGCCGGAAAGCGGACCCCACCTAGTGGGATAACGCTCAGTCGAAGAAGAACTTAGATATGATTGATTTCTTATTGATTGCCAATAATAAATCGCACAGAAAAATTGTGGAAAATAGAGAAAATGTTATTAAATCTTTTTGTTTGCCAATATTCGGTTGTACTATTTTTAAAACTCCTGAAAGAACTTATATTATATTGTCCTTGTAGCAATTTTATTTCGTTGGTTTTATTCGAGTTTTCTATAATAGGATTATTATTAATGCTAAATAATAGTTCCTAATACGTTATTTATGTTTATGTTTTATGTTAGTTATTTATTAGTTTCATTTTGAGGTTTCTATAGTAGGATTATTAATACATTCTACTTACATATTTACATAATAGTTCCTAAATTTAATTTCCTAAATATATAAAAGGATAAGGTGACTAATTGACTGACTGACTCATCATCATCACATTGCTCAAAACACTGGATGGATCGGGCTGAAAGACATACAGATAGCTATTATGACGTAGGCATCCGCTAAGAAAGAATTTTTGAAAATTCAACCCCTAAGGGGGTAAAATAGGGGATTGAAAAATCGAACTTAATGTGAGCAAAGTTGCAGGCAAAAGCTAGTATTACCTATATAAAATACAAAGTACTTTCAGTAATTTTATTATTAATTTTTACATTTTTTTGTAAGACAATTTTATAGTAGGTACATGCTTAGTAATTAAAAAAATTAGTCAAATTATGTTGAATTTTTTTTACTAATAAATGTGTTATTATGAAATAAGAAACACTGTTTATTTTGTATTTATATTTCATCCTTTACAGCAAATAAGACCGTTTGAAGATTAGTATTTCCATAAAAAAAGTTATATACAGACATGGTACGGACACTTTTCCCAAGTATAAGGTTACATATACATATAGAACATGGAGACATCCGCAAAAAATCGTCACATATGCATATAGAACCTCCTAAATTCCAAATTATGGGTTTTGCATTGAGTTTATTGATAGTAATCAATGCATAATAATGTTCCAAAAGTATACCATGAGAATCAATTCTCTAGAAAAATAATGAAAAAAGTTACAGGCAAGACAAACTTCAAATCGCTCTCCTGTAAAGTAGGGATTTTGCAGAAGTAACTCTATTCTGCGCATAGGTCGATTTGAGTTAGTACCTACTTGTGTTAAAAGTTCTAGGAACCTCTTTTTAGTTGGTGCCGCTACTGCCTTCAATAGAACTCTACCTAAGTATATCAAGATAGAACGGTTATGCATGCCTATTTCTGAACAAACTACGGTCCAGTTCTAGTCTACGGTCTAATCTAGTCTATTATTCTTTTCTTCTATATTACTTATATTACAAAAAATTTGTATTGAAATGTTGAATAAATAATTAGGTACTCTTCTAAACATCAAACCAGCCTATGAAATAATTTAAATAAAACTAATCTTTACCTATGCACAAAGAAACATAAATCATTTCTTGTGAGTTTCATTCTCTCTTTGTTATTTTGTTCGACACGAAAATGCGAATCGATTTTCACGTAATATAACACTGCCTCTCAATCTGTACTCTATTTTTTATTGACTTTTATGTTATACAAATACTTCGTGTTCAATATACAAATAAGTTATACGTAAAAGCATCGTAGATAGTAATAATACCTATAGAGTATGATATAAATCTCAGTCAACCTGAAGACAGTGTATTAATGAATAACGAGACGGGATAACAAGATGTTCAAATATTAGTTCCAAAGATACCGCATAATCCATCAGACAACACCGCCGCACAATTTAAAATTAACAATTTATATCATTATTATAAAAAAGTGCGGTTAAAGTTGCGGACTGAAAACTGAAAGGTCGCAGGTTCGAACCCCACTCCTGCCCACTCCTAGCACAAACTTTACGCTTATTTGAAGGGGATTTTTTTATAAACTCATAATATTAGAACAAAGATAAACAGCACAATGAGCAAAGCAAGCGACTCCCACGTTAGTCGTTCATGAGATCTCACATCGGAGCATCTTTAACTGATTGGCTATCTACGCTTATTTCCTGAAGAAGACTTCATCCTCCACGAAAATGATCAATTGCTAGTTTACATGACGAAGAGAAACAGAGGCAAAAGTTAATATATTTCACCCATATATTTAGGTAACATTAGAACAATTTGTATCGTTCGAGAAAATATTGGGAAAACAATTACTAGGAATCGACTCGTATAAGCTTCACGTACCTAATATTGTACCGCCACCTACGCATTCATCCTATTCAAAGGAAAGACCCAAAGCAAATTTTTCCTCAACAAACACGTAATTCAAGCTAATAAAAGCACGAAATATACAACGTTATTGTACAGCGAGTTATTTGTTTGTCAATTGTAGGTAAGTATAAGTTCTACACAACAAGGAACAAGTTTAAAAAATCATATTTATGTCAATATATCTATTTTTTCTCTATAAGTGCCCGTTTCACCAACGTCGAGTGACGTTTAAGCTAGAAATAAAGGCGTTCTGACAGTTTTTTTATCGAAATTAGGCTGATATATAATATAATATAATACGCTCGGATAAAACATATTACGTTGGTGAAATCGACCCAAAGTCTTATCCACATTCACGTTTTTAATTGTTTTTACCCTATGGTTTTTATTATTTCTCTGCTTTCCAGTTTTATACATTTTTCAGCACCTTAACGGTCAACCATGGCGCGTTTATCGACTTTCATAACGGTCCTTTATTACGGCTAGCTGACATCTTTATTGGATGTCCGTTTACTAGAAGAAATAATTGAAAAAAAAATAGCTTCAGTTATACTATATTATCATCAACACCATCTTATCTAAATATAAGGAAAGTTACTGGAACGGATAACGGGAACAACATCTGTGTGCCTCGTGACGGGGTGGGGTCGCAACCACCAGCCCCCTGATTCTGTAACTCAGTGCTTATCAAAAAATGAAAGCCATTGACATATATTTTTAATCCACTGAAGGTTTACTATGAAATAGTAAATGACATTCCTCTTCAAACCTTCAATGGATAAAAAGTGCCTATCGTCGGTGATAGGCACTGAGTTACAAAATCAGCCCCCAGAGCTAGCAAAGTACAAGTATAGTATTAACTTCTCTTGAACGGAACACAGTTGTGCTCAGTTGTGTCTTCTCTATTGATATAACTCAATGATTTAAAGTAATTCTTTTAAGATTATGATTATATGACATCTCAAAAAAAATTTAAATAATACTGCCATAAGCGTTGGTAGTGTAGTCCAGTAGCTTAAGCACGAACATTTTAACTTTCGAATAGTAAAGGTAAAATTAACGCCAGCAAGAAAAGTATGAAAATGACAGGAGAGCTCCTGTCATTTTCGTACATTGGCGTTAACTTCACCCTATTCGAAAGTTAAAATGTTCGTGCTTAGGCTACAGTTATCGATATAACAGCTGTTTCAAGCACGTGTACAATAACGTTATTATTATAATTTATTTGCCCTTTATAACTACTATCTTTAATAAAAAAACGTTTCCAAATCGTTTTTTCTTGCGAACAGATTCACGTATATTATCCCACAAAAGGTGAAAGAGCACTAAAGTCAATTTTCTGGGGAATAATAACACCACCTACACACTTACCTCAACATACAGCGTAGAAGTAAAAACAGTGAATACTAAAACAACAGGTGTTGAGTTTAATCCCCGAGTTTACATTAAACATTTACGTAGGTAGTTACTTCCTACTCGTAGTTTACTTCGTAGTTACTACCTACCTAGGTACATACTTACCTAATAAGTATATTATTTTTGATCATTGTTGTTTTATTTCATTTATGTGCTGTATAACCTTTTTGTTTTTCCCGAATGAAAAAATAGCCTATGTCACTCTTCAGGTCCTCAACTATACCTAAGCACAAGATCACATCGATTATTCATATCGTGATCGAAGGAAAAACCAACAAACAAACACATTTACAATATAGCTTGTCTGACCGAACCTTCAGCTTTGGCCACCTTCGGCCAAAAATATAAAACTTGGGCCAAAACTTCGGCCCATTTTGGCCGAAACCGTTGGCTACAACACAGCGTTGCACTGGCCGGCCGCCATCACAGAAAATAAAAAAATTAAAACAAAACAAGATTCAAAGACATTAAATACTCGTCTATACCCGTATTTCAGTGTTATTATTTTTGACAAGGTGCAAGGAAATTTTAATCATCTCACATTGTTTATCGGTTAATCTAAGGTTAATCTGCTTCGGCCAGAAATCGACCTTCAATCGAACACTAACTCCTAATGAGGACAAAATAATTGCTACTGTACATTTAAAAACTCCAATCAATTCAAAATTTCTTTAGTCACCTTGTCGTCACATGAGAAAGTTCAATGTATGTTCAATGGAAATTTTTTGTCAATAAACTCTTGAGTCAAGAGAGATGACCGTACCCTTCTCGCGCCCTCGTCGCCTATCGAACCGCGCAGGCAGTTAGCTTACTTACTGAACCCCTATTTTCAGGACAAAATCCATACAACGCTGAAAGCGTTTTCCATTTATCCTTTGAGAAAATACTCTTTTACAAGAAAGTATTAAAAGGGATTAACCCCAATTAGAGTATAGAATAATCGCCAACGCAAACTTGTCTCCGCCATTACGTAACACCCACATACCCGAATTGATTTTTGTTCCCGTCCACCCGTTCTACTACGCATGCGCTGAAATTTTAACTCACACAAACTCAAAAACACGTACAAACGTACTACTTTTTATGTCAGTAGAATTAAAACCTTAATACTTCAGTTGTAGAGTAGAATTTTGTGTGCATTTTATAATGGTATTTTTAGACCATTCGAACCTATTAGGGAAAATACAGGCGCGCCCTCTTCCATGCAAATCGGAAAACCTTGTTACGGAAGGTTTTCACTTCTCTCTGTATTTTCTTAAATATCGCGCATTTCCCCATTATTCTGCGGTTATTTCTTTTATTTGTTAACGTGATATCGTTTCGGAGAGTTTACGATACAATTTGATATTGGAAAAAACGTATAAGGGAGTGAAAAGGCGAGACTAAAAATAGACTATTGCCCGATGTACTTGTAGGGAAATCTAGTGAGCATCCCATTCATAAAACACATTCATTTGGTGCTGGGCAGTGAAGGTGCATAGATCGGGAAGATACTTTTCATTGAATGAACTTGTAAATTATCTGTGACCGTTTATCGGTAGAAGCGTTCGGCTAATTTCGGATTTTCTCCATCTTCGAAGCAGAGCGAACCAAGTGGGAAAATGTGAGTAATAGATTGGAAAATACCTATATTATAATTTCTTGTTGACATATATCTATGCCTATAAGTTTAATATTTTATCATTTTAGATATAGAATTTGGTATTTTAATAAATATCTGTAGTAATACAACCAAATTGTGTTAAATTAACTTGTAAAATAATTTATTACTTTATTTATTTTTTATTCTAACTTAAATAAAAAAGAGATACTCAGGTAATATATAATGTTTTACTATGTTGTTTATGTATAGTAATGTAATAACGAGAATCCTTCGGCCTTTTTTCATAGGCTCCACAGTTTCGAATCCCAGACACAAACCTCTAACTCTTCGGAGTTACGTTGGTTAAAAAAAAAGTTTAATTGAATAAAAAATTATTCCATTCTATTTTATAGCAATTAAATATAAGGGTACAGGAAAACATCGTACCTACCTGCTTGCCTCAGACTTCACCCTTTGAATTTGAATTTGAGACCATTATGGTCTCAAATTCAAATTCAAAATTATTTATTTCATGTAGGCCAACTTGTAGCTTTTATGATACGTCATGACTCTACCACCGGTTCGGAATGCAGATTTTGCTGAGAAGAGCCGTCAAGAAACTCAGCAGTTGCTCTTTACATAACAAAATATTACAATATTAATGCAATAGCTACATAATATTACATCCAAGGTGTGTAAAGTCTGCCAATTCGCATTTGACCAAAGAGATTTATGAGAGGTATTAGTAGTGGATTGGCGGAAAAAGAAATGGAATTAGAATTCTTACACTAGGTACCTACACATATTTTGACAGCTGGTACATAGCTCGACTATATTCAATAGCAATAATACAATAGATACCAACACAAAACATGTCATTCATACTTAATTTTCTCTTTTCTATCTTATCCCTTTACATTTGACCGTGTTAATTCAAGTAGGTATAGCTAAATATATATACTATAAAATATATTATAAATGCGAAAGTTTGGATGGATGGATGTTTTTTACTAAATCACGCCGAAACGGCTGAACCGATTTGGCTGAAATTTGCCACAGAGAGAGAATTAAAAAACCTCAATCCACATGAATGAAGTCGCGGGCATTCGTATTTATGTGGGACTAGCTAGTCCTACATAAATGCGAAAGTTTGTGAGCATAAATGGATGAATGGATCTTTAACTCCTTCACGCCACAACGAATAAATGGTTTTGGCTGAAATTTGGAATGGAGATAGCTCATACATAATCACTACACAAATACAGAATACAGAACACATAGGCTACATCTTATCCCGGAAAATAAAAGAGTTCCCGCGGGAATAAAAAAACCCCGGCCGAAGTAGCGGGCATCATCTAGTACACTAATAAATTAATAAACAATCTATTACAATGTCGAAATAGAAAAGATTAATTATTTTTCGTCAACGTTGTATGGACATTGATTTACGTGTTTTCAGCTAGCCACGGACTGTGTGCATTTAGGTCTTTGACCTATGGCGTTGTATCGATTGTGACACATTGATTGATTATTTACCAGGCTACTGGAAGGGATGTTTGAGTAGTCAACTTGATTGCCTCACTTGCCTTCACCAACACATTTGTCAAATTGGGATGTGTAGATTTATTCGTAAGTGTAGATGTTAAAAATAAATTATTTCTTACTGATTTTATTAAATACGGGGTCTTTCAAAATAAGTAAAATATATGTCCGCTATTGTTTTTAAGTTTGATAAACATTTTAAATTATTATCGACTAGATGATAAATCGGTGTATGGGTGGAACTTTGCAAAAATCGTGAAACACGTATATTTCTTCATTTTTGACCAAAAGCAAAAATATGTATCTACTAATTTCCACGTGAATATGACGGACTTTTGGTACAAACTTTTATACCCTATTTTACCCCCCCTTGGATTACAAAAAATGCTTTTTTAGTAGGTGCCTACGTCACAAAAGGAACCTACTGTCAAAATTTTAAGCTTCTAACTCCAGTAATTTCGGTTGTACGTTGATAAATCAGTCAGTCAGTCAGCACAAGTCTTTCTAAAAGAATAGATAAAACTCTATAAAGCGTGGCATGTGTTTATGACGTCACTATTTCATACAAGCTCTCATGTTTGCGATATGTACCTACTATGTGTATGTATACTATATCCTCCTGCCTACCAGAGACACTTTTTTTGGAATATGTTTGTGAAATCTTACATTAGGAAAATCTGTTTTTCACTATGTCCTATATGTAGGACAAAAGTACGATATTAAGATGTGATTTGTATAGGACATAGAACAGATTCAGGAAATTAAATGCAATTATAATTGGATAAGAATCAAATATAACAAACATTTATTGCGCTATGCTATATTCATAATAAATTTTCAGAAAAAAATCAAAAATATAACGTTGCTCGAAACAAAATTATCAAAACAAGAAAAATGTTTAAAAATTGTAACCCGACTACGGAAAATTGGATATAACATCCAGCATATTGAATAATATGTGACCAATATCACCCCAATTATAATAAAAAATCGATTGATACCTAATTTATCCAAATCGGCTCAGTATTTTAGGCGCTACGTTAGCGCATACGTAAATATACCACATACGTACATACGATTATACATATAAAGATACATAAATAGACTGCAAAAATCATAAACCTTCCTTTTGGCTTTGCTGTAGTTGGGTAATAATATATTTCTTGTAATAACAAAACAAAACTAAGCATATAATAAACATTACGTAGTGATCAGTCGTTAATTATGAATTTATTTTGAGATCAATAAAGTTTAGAATAGTATGTTTACATTGATGATTTAGAAAAGTTTACCCTCTAATGTCTCTGTAATCTGTCGATAAGTTACTTAGCCAAGTTGTTGTTTGTCAGAAAAGAAACATTGCGGTTTCTGACAAATAACAATGTTTTTAAGAATTTATCGATAGATACGCATAGATTGTTATTAATTAAAATTACTCTAAATATTGGTGAAAATTGGGATAAAAGTTCCTGTTAGACATAAAATAACAATGAAAATTATTCTGGCCATGTCAAATCATTAATTTCAGGTATTTTTCGTCCATGTATCTTGAAAGTAGCCATTATTTTGGTGATTTCTATTTGCAATCTATAGAGGAGGTTAGGACAAAGATTGCGGCCTTTGAGGTTTCTTTTCAAGACTAGAACCATATATACGTTCATATTCACGTCGACGTCCACGCAAAACGTTACTTCCACATCCTCTTGAGCAAAACAGTGATGAAAAAGCTAATTCCAAATTATTTGAGATCATCTTCGTTTGAATCTCTAGTCTAGTGGTCATTGGATCTTTGACTAGGCTCTGAAGAGATAAATTCCAGATTAAGATCTGAATTTTCGCCCGAAAAGTCAAACACTGAGTCTTCTAATGATTCTAATATTATGTCGTTATCTGTAAAAGCTAGAAAATAGATAAATAATTGGCAAAACCTTGCTATGTACTATATAAAGTACAAAGATAGTTAAACTATCAAAACTTTAATTACCTACTTTTGACCTTTGCATAGGACATAAAAAATGACAGCAAGCTTGCTAAAATTCTATTTATTATTATGCGATGATAAAACTATATATCGACATTTCATAGATTTAATTACTTGTTAATCATGATAAATCTAATCATTTCTAAGATTTGAATAAGATTGTATTCGACTAACTTACCCCTGTGCAAGCGCACCTCCACTTGTCTGCCTTCCATCGCCATTTAAAAAAAATTGGCAAGTAGAATTGACACTTTCAATTTTTTTTACAAACCTAGATAGTCTAAAGATGTCACTAGTAAAATATTTTGGGGATACCATTTAAGAAACCGGCAATAGATTTTCCTAAATGTTATGTTCTTTGTGTAGTACAAATGTAGGTAGGAGGTTAAGATAAAGACTAACGGGTTTGATTAGTTGACAACATCCCATACATGAGGTATACATACTTATTACCAAGTGAAAGTTGTATTTTTGTTGTGCTCTACATTTCTCTAGTTTAAGTTTTAAAGTTTTCAGTAAGTTTTCTAATATTATGGTACCTACTAGTAATCATAGTATGGTACTAGGGTAGATTTTTGGCTCTCTATGAAATTTCAAATATTTTAACATGGTTTGGAGACATGCTGGAATAAAAATGTATTATTCATTACAAAAGAAACCCGACTGCGCGGAAGCCAAAAGAATCCAATATAACTACTCTAATAAAGTTACAACTTTATTTTAATTCTGAACTACTAAAAAATTTGTTTAAGCTACAGACGGAATACGGCACAAGCGGTCTAACTTCTAGTACGGACGTAAGTTTGGGGGCTATCTCCTCCTCAGAGACGAGCCCAGTGGGCGCTAGGAAGGCTCTGGCTGTGTTCTTAAGAGATCTCGGAGCCTTCCAAAATGCGCTGAGGGTAGCCATGGAGGGGGTTTTAATGGGAAAAAACCCCACATAACCCGGGACCCTACCCCAGGATCAATCGGGTATCTTTTAAAAAGATTTCTCCCTCGTTAAAAAAAAGGCCTTCAGCACTTCCTAATTCAACGTCTTTTAAAGGTGACTGATCAATTCACAAAAAACAAATAACAAAGTGTCATTCCACAAACAACGTTTAGCAAAATTATGAATCATTTATTCATCATTATAAAACTTCTGGTTCCACAAATAATAATAATTCACTTGACAAAACAGTTTGTGGAATACGATGTTTGTGATTTGATTAGTTTTTAAAACGTTTTTGGTGAAATGATCATTTGTTTAACGTTTTTTGTTAATCATTAGTAGACCTCTTTTAAACTGAAATTGAGATATTATATTTGTGATTTGATAGAGTATAAGATGGCGTTAAAACGTCGAGAAAATGTTCTTTGAAATAATAAGCTGAAAGAAAGAATATAAATAAGTGGCGGCCCTTACAAAAGGCTTGGATATTACGTAGGTACGTTGGCGTAGATAGCTATAAAAATGAGGGTAAATCAAATAATACTCCAGTCGTCTACTACGCAGATTGCTAAGCAAGCACTTTGTAGTCTACGTCAAACGAAATGTCGATGTGGTGCTTCGTGTCTTGACCTTCGAAAGTAATACTACTTTAGTAGGTACTTATTATAATACGTTATTTCGTGGAAAAAATGCACTCAGGTTTAGTTAAATGCTATTTGAACACGCAATTAAAAGAAGAAAGTGAAAAACAAGCATTGTATTAATACAATGCTTTCCGGAGGTTAACCTCCGGAAAGCTTTTTTACCCTGTTCTTTGAAATGAATAAATAAATGAATACAATAGAATATAATTGTAATTAGGGAAAGTTTACTAGAATACAAGTATAAAGACTTAAATATTCAACCCAATGACATTAAGCCTTTGAATGAAGATCTTTGACGATTCACAAGTCACAACCTTATTGAATTTAAATCCTCTTCTCAATTTACGTAAAAGGTTTCGGAAAACAGTTATTTAGGTAATTTTATGATAAATCTGAGTAGGCATATTATACTCATTTATCTATATAACTGGCTCGTTGGTCTAGTGGTTAGCAAGTCCGACTGCTAATGACGAAATCCAATCCCGGGATCGATTCCCGAGCCGTAAAATTTATTGGATTTTTCTGTCAAGAAATCCTCAGTACTATCGGAGTTAGGAATAGCGTTGCCAGACGTCCCGTATTTACCTGGACATCCCGTATTTTAGGCATAGTTTAAAATGTCCCGGCGGGACTGACTCTGTCCCGTATTTGAACCGTACTTCGTTTTTCATTATGAAATTGATCTAAGTATTCACACACGCAACGTTCATAAAACGTACGGTTTAATTGTGTGACTCGCCTCGGCTCGAGCGACTGTGTAGTGTGAAGTAACTTGTACTCGTCGCCCGCATCGACCAACGACAGTGTTAGTGTCAACATGACAATGTTAAAACTGACTCGATCCTTGGAAATATATAAAGAAAATCAAAAAAAAAATGACACTAAATAATTTTGTTTTTTATTTGTCCCGGGTAAAAAACTGAAATCCCGTATTTTTTTGCCCATTTAACCGTTTGTCCGTTATAGGCTGAAAAAAAAATCTGGCAACCCTAGTTAGGAAGTTGGTGGTGATCCTATCTAACACTTTTTTTTTTCACTTCGAGTTTTATGTTTACTATCTACTTAGTTAAGGCACATCTCTGATAATATCTGAACTAAATTCCGGTCAAAGGCCGCCCGTACATGCGGGTTGTGGTTTGAGCTTCTAGTAGGTACTGACTACTGATGTTATCTGTTAAGGTCACACTTAATAAAATGAGTATTTAAAACAGTGATCAAATAAACGAGTCTATCGTAGAAGAACCAAACTCACCAATAACACCTTAAAGGATTCGAAGGTGAAGAAATAATGGGTCGGGCACTATAGTGAGCAGCTTGTGTTGGAAACACAACATAAAATGATGTATTCATCCGGGTAAACATTAATCCAACCTGTGCCAAATAAAGTGTTCCATCATACATCTTTTTTTTATAGACAGGAAATGCCTAACGCATCCCCCTTCGTCAGGGGAAACGGAGGGGTTATGTGGGGTTTGCACCCACTAACCTATGTAACCCTTAATAACCACATAAGCCTCCTACAGCTTGGATGATTCCTTTTTTACGTAATTTTTTTTAATTGAGCCATTTTGGCCTGGTTCAGCCCAGTTGCTTGAGCAAAGTACCACTTGGTACGTTGCCAGGTCGTGCGCGTCCCCTTATTTATAGCTTAAGAGCTCTTATACGTGGAAAGTGCAAACGGGAGAGAAAGCTCTCCCGTTTGCACTTTCCACGTACTTCGTTGTGACTCAAATTTTTACCTCAGACAACATCACGTAACATAAATTATACCTAGGTACCTAATGCGAATGTTTATCTGTACGTTACCCGTCACAAGTCCTAAACACTAAATAGAATCACTTTTATCACTTTAATCACTAAATAGAAACACAACACAATTCAGCACAGACTTAACCTTACATCCTGATGATCGATTATTGAAAACCTGCATGAACCATTGCCACAATTGGTACATTGTCTTAATTGTACTGAGTTGCTGACTTTATGGTGTGTTCGCTGCAACAATCCTTTTTTCCGATGAATTCAGAACCTCGTCCTTTTTTTGGAAGTCGGTTAAAAATATACGTCATGCAATATAGAAGCAACACAGACCTGCAGCCTGTCAGGTTGAGACAAGTGTATCAACTTACAAAATTACAACCACATACAAACACGCTACATTAAGCTGCTGAAATTCAAACGCTGACGTGTTTAAATCTACTGTTCTAATTCTACGCCGTAGCCCGTAGTAGGCTTTGTATTCAGACTTACAGTATGAAAGGCGATCGCGTCTTTCGATGCCAAAGTCCAGTCTTCTTTAAGGACCTTACTCTATACATATATAATACTAGCTGATGCCCGCGATTCTATCTGCCCGGTTTGGAATTCTCGTGGAAATTCTTCAATTTTCTGGGATAAAATATAGCAAGTTAGTAGTACTGTAACATTGTGCATTTTCATCAAAATCCGTCCAGTAGTTTACATATGCGTGAAAGAGTAACAAACATCCATTCATCAATCCATCCATCCATCCTCACAAACTTTCTATAATATACCTATTAGTGGGATAGAAAAGTATAGAGTAAGGGTAATGTTAAATTACGCTCGAGTAAACTACTATCTACTCACAAAATAAATAACCAGAAATCCTCTAAAAAATTTGTCTAATCTAAATCACGGGTCTATCTTTTCATAAAATGAATACAGAAAGTTACACGAAAAAAAACACTCGCTATAATAGTCGAGAAAATCAAAATACGAAAGGTATTTTATAAAGGTATTTCCAATGCAAAAGAAGTTACTAGTCGGTAAGTATGCCTTTTCAACTCATCCTTTTGTGTGCTGTATGTTGACAACGTAGCGCGTACTCCACAATATCTCTTATAAAATGTATTTCTACCTCTTCTGTGGCCTTGTTCGTGTTTAATACAGAATCATGAAAAATTTTAAATAAAAAAGGTAAGTATTCGTATTTTAAAATCGCTTTTATTAAAAAGAAGTCGGTTATTAAAACATAGATTCTCAACGCTAAAAAACTAACACGTGTTTGCTGGAGATGTATTAATTTCGATCGAATGAATTTTGTTTTTATTAGTGCTTAGCTTTTATCCGTGGCTTCGCTCACGATAAGTTGGCTTTTTCAAACCCCTATTTTATCCCTGAGAGATTTAATTTTCAAAAATACGTGATTTGTATATTTGTAGGGTTCCAACGGGACCCTATTACTAAGCCCCGGCTGTGCGTCCGTCCTTCTGTCTGTAAGTGGGCTGCATCTCATGATCCGTAATAGGTAGACAGTTTTCAACCAATGTGTATTTCTTTTGCCGCTATAACAACAAAAGAAATTAAAGGGGGCTCCCCAACTGGGTAGCCTGGAGCACTTCACCCGTTGCTCCAGATCTTTTTTACCACGTACTACGAAATTGTGGAATCATCTTCCTTCGACAGTGTTCCCACTTAATTACAATATGGGGTTATTCAAGGGGCGAACCAATAAGTTCCTGAAAAGCCGGCAACGCGTTGGTGGTGCCTCTGGTACTACAAGTATTCATGGGCGGCGGTAATCACTTTCCATCAGGTGACCCACCAGGTCGTTTGCCCGCTATTCATATAAAAAAGGTGTTTTTTTCGACACGTTTTGGTACGGAATCCTTCGTATGCTAGTGTGACTCGCATTTGACCGGTTATTTTCTTATTTTATACGCCTTCAGTGGTGGTTTAATAATATAAAAATATATATAAAAAAACCTAAAGAACAGCTAAAAAGTCGAAAAATTCAAAATTGATAATTATGTACAGGTATCACCATGTCGGCAGCAAAGCTGCGATTAAAAACTAGTTCTATAAAAGTTGGTTTAAGTATTTATTCAATAATTCTCAAAAGCTAGACGTCTGGATTTCGATAGCAGACATTTAATTAAGCATAATTTGAAAAAGCGACTTCTCGGAATGTGTCCTTTGTTTAGTTATAACAAGATATATAAACATAAAAGACACCGTTTGACATTTTTAAGATTGAAACCGTCTGAAGACAGCTCGTTACAATATTTATAACACTAGTAGGTCATAAGAACATCTTAAAGGTCATAAGAATATCTTAAAGGACAAATAAAATAATACGATGTCACACTTTAAATGTATATTTATAGAGTTCAACTTCACGCTCAGCTCAGATGATAATATCGTTGCCATTGTGGTTGCCGTAATCCTAAGTTTTTAAGGCTGAATTTATCGCTTTCTTTCTGCAACAATTTTTAGCCAATAGCGAGAGAAGCACCGGCTAATAGAGGTAATTCCAATCATCACACTTTGGCAATCAGTTGTACAGCTTTTTTTTTCGATGACAAGTTAGTCCTCAACTGCATCGCACGTGATGGTAAGTGACGATGCAGTCTTAGATGGCAGCGGGCTAACTCGGAAGGGGTATGGCCAGTGGCGTGCACACAGGGTAGGCATAATGCGGAAAAATGATATAAAATGGAGAAAATCGCCAGTACGAGTTATAAAAACTTAAGGGTAGGCTTTTTATAATTTGTACAATGCCTACCCTTAAGTTTTTTTAAATTCGCACCGAAGATTTTTTCCATTTTGTATCATCTGCCTACCCTGTAGTACATCCTGTGCACGCCACTGGGTATGGCAGTTTACATTCAACCCAAACCATTAATCTGTTTCTACACGACATCGTGCCGGAACGCTAAATCGCTTGGCGGCACATCTGACGGTAGCAACTAGAAACAGCCAAAGCCTCCCACCAGACCAGACCAGAGTCAATTCAGAAATTATAAATTACCAAATTGCCTCCGCCGAGAATCGAACCCGAACCTACTCACCGAACCGAAAGCTCCCAATTATAAGACCACAGCGCTCACCACTGCGCCAGGGAGGTCGTCAAACAACAGAGCTGTTGATAAAGCACTTCAAATCTGGTGAAATTGTTGACAGGGCGACGGAAGGAGGATTGGCGCCTACCAGCGATGATATGCCAGTGGGAGGACCCAAAACACCACAACAGATCGCAGCGCAGCGTCGCCTACAGCAGACGCAAGCGCAAGTGGATGAAGTTAGTAAATATTTTTATTACGTTGCAGATTATTCTGTTTTCCAACTAACTTCAATACAGAAAATATGATTCATTATAAATCAAGAAATATAATTAGGAATATAGTTAATTATAAATAAAAAAAATAAAAATAAACATATATAATTGGTTGAGGTTTGATTAATTATAATAAATAATGATAAATCAATACACTAAAAACATACCACAAAACATACCTACTCAGCATTTTGGATACTATGCCACGCTGCGGTGACATCGATGAGGTATAGATTTATTCTAGTTTTAATTTTAGGACTAATAAAGAAATGATAAGATTAAAATTACATAATTTCCTTTCGTAAACGTCAGATTGGCAATAGATTTGTTACGTGAAAATTTCTAATATCCGGCGTATTTCCTTTAACCTTTATATTACGAGTTACGACAAAAATTCCCTAATGCTATTTACTTATAGTCGTTATACAAAATAACGATGTTCCAAGCACACCTTCCTGCACCCCTGAACGTATACAGAAATTCGTAATAAGATTTCTTTTATTAAGAGTTTAAGGAAAATCATTTTTGTTGTTCTTAACTAACTTACTTGTTCGTAATTCGATACTAAGGCTTTGGTAAGAATATCATAAGTAGGTAAGTATATTTACTTAAGAATAAAAAATCTTTGATATTGAAATTTTCTTTCCCCAGGTGGTCGACATAATGAAAACAAACGTGGAGAAGGTACTGGAGAGAGATCAAAAGCTCTCAGAACTTGACGATAGAGCAGGTACGACGTTTCAACATTAATTATGCCTATCCACTCTTTTCCTTGCGAATTTTTTTTATATTTATAGCGAGCATACATTCAGGTGGGTCACCTGATGGTAAGTGATTACCGCCGCCAATGAACATTTCTAGCACCTGAGGCACCACCAATGCGTTGCCGCCTTTTCAGGAATTTGTTATACCTCCCCTTAAATTCCCAAATTGCCCCCGCCGGGAATCGAACCCGAGACCTCCCACAGATACAAATCCACAGCGCTCACCACTGCGCCAAGGATTTCGTCACTTAAACTAAATATTTCCATAATAATTTGTTAATCTTTCGGTCATTTGTTTCAGATGCGCTACAGCAAGGCGCATCACAATTTGAACAACAAGCTGGAAAACTTAAAAGCAAATTCTGGTTGCAGAACCTAAAGGTATTTATTCAATTTTGTTTCGAAAGATCCATTTTGACACAAAAATAATTTAAAGCTAAAGCTTACTATATTAATTTATATTTTCTCAAACATGCATGGAAATATTGTCATTATTTTCGAAAAAAGAACACGCGAAGTATCGAATTGTCGGACAAAGAAAATCAAATCCATTGCAAGAGCGTTTTTTGAATTTGGAACATTACAACGCTCCTGCAAAACATTTTTTTTTTTAAATATTGCAGGAGCTTTGTAATGTAATGCCGTTTCATACAACAGTATGAAATGGCGTGCTGGGGATACTAAATACTCCTTGATCGGATCTCTTTTGTCATTCTTGGCATACCATAGTCTCTTTGCTTAGTACAAATTGCGTTTACGTGGCTGTATAGCCATAAATGCGTTTGCCTGTCGGCACAGATAATAAAAAAAAAATTGGCGGTAAAGCTGAAAATTCGTCTTGATTTGTTATTTACATACCTACTTAATAAATATAAATTTAATAATAATCAAAATGAGTTCCAACGGTTCAGAGAGTGAAATGGAGATTGATTGTACCTACTCCACCAGATTTAAACCAAAATGGCGGATGGATTTGGATGTATAATATAAAAAGTGTTTTATTTCCCTGCATTCTTTTGAGAAAAGCACTATATATGCCTCGGCGGGAAATGGCAATTGCCTGTCTCGTATTTAGTGAAGTCCTCGCCTACGGCTCGGCCTTCAAACTCATACTCGACCTGCAATTGCCTACTTCCCTGCCTTTGCAATAATGTACTATTATTATAAGTATTAAGTTTCAAACATATTGTTTGTCATAACTGGCGCCCAATCAGGGACCAGGCATGTGGCCCCATGTTGGGCGCCACTATTTTCAAAATTGTTTCTTTAAAGATCGTTGCCGTTAGAGGTAACATATGTGTGGTTAATAAAATACAAATATGTACTATCAATATAATACATATATATATTTTTAAATATATGAAATGCATCTGACTAACTGATCTATCAACATACAGCTCTAACCGCTGAACGTATCGGGTTGATATTTGGCATACAGATAGCTATTATGACGTAGCCATCCGTTAAGAAAGAACTTATTAAAATTAAACCCCTAAGGGATTAAAATAGGGGTTTGAAAAATCGAACTTAACGTCAACGAAGCCGCGGACAAAAGTTCATAATAAATTCAAAAAGATAATGTATATATTTGCAGATGATGATAATTGCAGCTGTCATTGGAATCATTATTTTGGCTTTAATCATTGGTAAGTAACAACACTAACTAAATAAAATATTGTGCACATTAGAGGATGTCGCTCTTAAGTTTTTTTCTACATTTAATAATTTTTTAGACTAATCATGCCATTATTTTCTCTCATATTTTCAGCCAACTTTGTGTGAACAAGTTTCGGTAACCGAAGTTTAATTTAGAAGTTACTCGTTGTAATATAATAAATAGTAATATAAAGTATGTTGTTATTTTGTTATTACTATTCGATAATAATCTCTTTTGGTAAGTGGGCAGTGTCGTTGTGGAAAAGGCTTGGTGAATGGGAGCATGGCAATAGTTTGATGATAGTACGAGCCGAGTATACATTTTCCTTCCTTCAATACCTTTGAGTACACCTACCTTATCTTACAATACCTTATCTTTCTTTCGGCTCAAATAACATTTTACTGTGCCATGTTCTAATCATCATACAGCTCGAACTGTAATTGCGAGAATATTGCAACTATTATTATCAAAATATATGCAAGTTTCAACAGATTTCTAATACTTAAGTACTTAGGCTTCCAACAGATTACGTGTGATTCGATAAGTTGCAGTTTTTAACCAATTACCGTTAACTCTGTGTATTCGCCCTAAATGTGAGCTTTATCTGTTCTATTGTACTCGTATCTTCGTAAAATCGTGTGTCTAAAACTTTATGCCATCTCTTCGATTAATATCTGAAACTGTGAGTCTTGATTTACATTTGCAACTTAACCACCATACTTTATAATAGCTTAACAAAATTTTAGCTCCTTTTTTAGACATCTCACTTGCATAATCCACTTAATGTTAGCCCAAAGTATGACACATTTGACGACCTCCTTGGCGCAGTGGTGAGCGCTGTGGTCTTATAACTGGAAGGTCTCGGGTTTGATTCCCGGCGGGGGCTATTTGGGAATTTATAATTTCTAAATTTTCTCTGTTCTGGTCTGGTGGGAGGCTTTGGCCGTGGCTAGTTACCACCCTACCGTCAAAGACGTACCGCCAAGCGATTTAGCATTCCGGCACGATGGCGTGTAGAAACCGATTAGGGGGTATGCGTTGAATCTACACTGCCATACCCGTTCCAAGTTAGCCCGCTACCATCTTAGACTGCATCGTCATTTACCATCAGGTGAGATCGCAGTCTAGGACTATCTTGTCAACGAAGAAAAAAAAACACTCTAGCGATTGGAACCGCTATTGACGTTATCAAATCAGAGTTGCCAATATAAATCGGACTCATAAAAACTTCTCAGCTTTGTATTGCGATTGTGTTATCTTGTGTCTATAATTGTTGCTGTTTAAAACTTATTGTTACTGTAGATATATAAAATTAATATATAAACTTATAGATAGTAAATATACTGCTTTATAATAAATAATATAATCCAAGAATGCGATGCTTACCTCCGAATAAGCCCTTTAAACTAGCTTATTCCTACGATTGTCTGGATTCTTAAATCTATGAACGAACTTTGAAACCAAGTAAAATAAAGTAATAGAAATCCCTTTTATTTAAACAATTTCAACTGTCTAAATTGTAGGGCTTGGAAATCGGAAAAAATTCAAAATGATTCCGATCACTGGTACCAAAATAATAATTATAAGCCCCACTGTTTCCAATTCGATTTCGGTTAATCTACCAAAATTAACCGGTTTAGGTTTGCGATTCTGTGATTCAATATTGTGTTCTGAGAATGGATACGTGCGATTTTTAGGAAAAGGGCCAATTGGCGCCCACTAACAAGCAATAAGCAAAAAAATTATTATATTTCTTCGCTTCATCCTCAATTTAATTATAACAACGTAGTCCCTTTGACTACTTTGTCTTGGTGCTGCTAAAGCACTTCATACATCACGACTGTATGGCTTAGACCGGTTAATTTCAAGTTTATTGAAAAATAAACCCATGAAATGGCTCCCTTAAATATTATACAATTAACTGATAATGATTTCGGTTCGTTCAATTAATTAACTGGTAGATAGGGCAACAACATTTTTGACTTTTTGGTAACCAAATTTTCCGGTTCAAGCCCTGCGAAATTGTTTTATATGCATACTGATTTGTTTCTTATACTTTCTAGGTCTGTAAACATCATTATGGAGGATTGAAGCCAAGGTTTGTAAACTATAAAATAATCTTAACCCAAAAATGTTTATGCAGAATGTGTTTTGTAAACAATTAGGTATCTATATTGTGTTTTGTAAAACATTATATAGGTATTTTTTTGCATTTTCAGCCAAAATTTTGTAAAATGCTTTGTTTCTTCGGTCGGTAGAGTTTTGGAACTACCGACCGAAGAAACAAAATTCATTATTAATAATGCGTATACAAACTACAAATTACAACGATATGTTGTATTATTTCTTTTTTCTCCTTTCTCTTTTAGCTTACCCGTGCTACAAGTATACAATAAATAATTAATTGTGTTACTTATTAAAAAAATAAAGACACATAAAAATAATTGTCGTTACTCTAAAGGTATTTTATTTTTAGGCAAGCACTAATTCGTTATTTTACTTACAGGTACCTATTCCATCAGCAACCCCATTCTGGCACAGCAACGTGTAAAAATTACATAATGTTATTTTTATTAGAAATTAGTATTGTTGAGCGTTTTTTAAATTATTAAAAAATGTTTCGGCCCTCTGTGGATTCTATTTCATTATATATTTATAGATATTTTGGAATCACTCGTCCTATATAATATGGCTCCTTTAGTCACAATCAGCTGATCTATAAAAAAATAGTTAGAGTATTTTTAGAGGATCTTTCTTTGTTAAAATATTTACCTTGTAAAATTCGTAACAACATAAAATTGCTATTTGCTATACATATTATTATTATAGATACCTAAGGCTTATCGAAAATATACCATATCTTGTAATTTTAAATTGTGTTCAAAATAAGACGGATAAAATATTATTACCTATACAAAGTTTTATTTCCTTCAATTTGGACCAAAGTTTCTAATGTTAAATTTTTAGTTACTTACCGCATTTATTTTTATACTTCAATATATTTCCTATCCTGTCGTCTGTTTAGGGGAAATCATAAAATCTAAAGTAAAACAATCGACCGTACTTCAGTCTAAATAGTTTATATATTTTAACATAAAATAAACTTATGGATTGTTTTGTATTAAAATATAAAATATTGAAATATATGTGACATTTCTACTTGTTTTGTATTTTTGAGTTACGTATACGTAATATATTTGTTAAACTATATCATAATGTCTATAATTTCATATATATGAAATATATATATATCATACATAAAAGTTATATATTCAAATCAACTTTTACAATGTGCTTTTAAAGTGACTAGAATTTAATTAAATTGCAGGTTATATTACAGTTAATGGGTATATTAAATATTCAATTCTTTTTTACGTTTGAATGTACGGTCCAGTGTGTTTTGCGGTCTATATCGTCACCCTGTGCTACATATCTTTCACATGTTCCGTAACGGTTTTGGCTAAAGCATATAACGGCGGTTTGATGTCCCTTAGTGTGACTGCAGCTTTATAGTCGAACTTTTATATACCAATCTTTATAGATTTCTTTGACTGTTGCTTATAATATTTTTATAATCACTTTTTAGATGTTGAATAGGTACATAGATTGTTTGTAAAAGAAATTATAAAAAGCTGGTCCATTCCAAACTACTTTAGACTAAA
This sequence comes from Hipparchia sbordonii, assembly GCA_038048805.1. NCBI lineage: Eukaryota > Metazoa > Arthropoda > Insecta > Lepidoptera > Nymphalidae > Hipparchia > Hipparchia sbordonii. The sequence goes on along the minus strand of CM076114.1, from coordinate 4,262,852 downwards.
TTTTACTTACGATACCTTATATTTTTCTATTCCAATCCGCTTAACAGAATATTTTATACGATTTATTTATTTATATAGAAGACATAATGTAGCATATTATATTATAACTTTTTTTCTACCTAAAACCTAAGCAAAAGCAACCATTTACCACCACAATTTTGTGTCACATTATACTTAAACTATAAAAATTGACATAACAAAAAATATAAGTTAGTCCATATAATATGCAAAGGATGACATTATATTTTTAATTATGTCAATTTTAAAGTACCTACAAAAAATTGGTTCATTAATTGAATCTTAACATTCCTCACTTCTATTTAAAACTAAAAGTTTAATTCGTTGTTATTACTTAGTAATATGCTATTAAATCATATAATTATATTATGCTAAATATATTGGTTGTTCGCAGTGTAATATCTATTTCTGTGTGTAAAATTGTAATGTATAGCTTAATTAATACTTAGTTAGTTAATGTACAAAAATGCACTCGTCAAAGTAAAACTTAAAAGAGCATTGTGGGTCGGTTTTTATATTTAAGTAAATGAATAATAATAATCTTCGTTTAGAATATTAATTAATATTTTTTTCTTAATTGAATATTTATATAATGTATATTTATTCAATACTGAGTCAAAAGTACCAAATATACCTAGACGACTTAAGTCCCCTATTTCTTAATGAAATGCCTTTTTACACATACCCATGGAATATGAGACGGAATCATAATTCATATCCAAGAGGAGACTAGAAAAGTTAAATATTGTTTCAATATTAGAAGAAGAGTTAAAGTAGACTTTCCATAAACATGGGAAGGGTATGTTTAAAGAAGCGTCTTGGCAAGTCGTGTAATTTTCAGTTTTTGTCAAATTGCACTTCGTTATTAATAAATGTTATTAAAATAGGAGTGTTTTATAAAGTTTTAGAGCAGGTTTGGTAGATGTAGTTTAATTTATAAAAAATTCCCCCTTTTTTGAAACGCTAGGTAAAATCAAAATATTCCAAAATACAAAACTTACTTATAAAATATCATTATCAATTTATCAGATTGTAAAGGCCACTTAAAAATAGAAGAGGCTTGCATTTTCATGAAATGATCGTTAAATGAAATAAATATGCAAAATAACTTATATAAACACTGTAATGACCTAATTAAAAAACAAAAAACCGAGTGCAAAAAAGCTTATGTAGATATGGGTTAAGCGGAGCCTATTAGCTTTAAAATATTCTGGGAAACATCATCTATCATCATCATTTTAACGACCTCCCTGGCGCAGTGGTGAGCGCTGTGGTCTTATAACTGGGAGGTCTCGGGTTCGATTCCCGACGGGGCAATTTGGGAATTTATAATTTCTAAATTGTTTCTGGTCTGGGGTGATGGAAGGCTTTGGCCGTACCTAGTTTCCACCCTATCGACAAAGACGTGCCGCCAAGCGATTTACCATTCCGGCGCGATGGCGTGTAGAAACCGATTAGGAGGTATGGGTTCAATCTACACTGCCATTAGCCCGCAACCATCTTAGACTGCATCGTCGCTTACCATCAGATCGCAGTCAAGGACTATCTTGTCAACGAATAAAAAAAATATGTCTTTATGTCGCCCAGACAAATGTACTCGTACCCAAGTACCCAAAGAATATACAGAGGTCATCCCATGTTTTGGGTAGAGTGAGGACTGAGGGTACCATGCAGATAATTATAAGTAGTAGATGCATAAACTTAGCAGTCGAACCAAAGACCAGGGTTTCTTGTTGTTTTCAGTATTTACAATAATCCACCAAAATTTTTAATACTTGCATGTATATGTACTATAACCGACCGGTACGAATATAACCAGGACCATGGCATAAAATAAATATTATTGTAACCTTACGAATATATTAACATATTTTACCACCCGCGTTTCAAATATTGGGGCTTATTCACTGTAAGGTAAAACCAAATACACCAGAAATATAATTATATTATATCTCAATTTAGGCATTTTAATGATATTTTGATAAGGTAAAGGTGAAAAGCATTAACAGAAGCATTATTTTTAAAAGATGTTTTTATTTTCAAATGCATGATTATTCTATACAAAAATATGATGAGCTACATTGTCTAGGAAATTTTAAAAATAACTTTAAATTACATTTATATTTTAAAATACGGATAAAACAGCAACATTTTAAAAATATAATCTTATGTATATAGATTAAATTATACTGTTTTAATACTTTTTACCTTTATTCTTATTTCTTAGTAACTATAATAAGGAAGTGTAGATATAATAATTAAAATAATTAAATAATAAAGGACAAAAACGGGCCGAACTGGGCCAAATGGGCGAATACTATTATTAAATAGTATATATTAAATGAAATAATATAAGATTAAAACGAACTTATTCATGTATTAGGTGTATGTATTAATTTAATAATAGGTGTTCGTTATTATACCAAAACAAATAGTTATCTTGTAACTGAAAACCTGCTGAAAGGCCGTTGAAACTGGATGATGTTCGAAAACAAGAAATAGAAAATCCGCCAAATATTACCAAACCAAATTCAAAATTTCTTTGGCACAGTGTATACGTAGCACTATATTTTTTTGCTTCGTCAAATAAAGTGCTATTTGTTCGGTAGTTAATAAATAATTATTATTGGACTAAAAACTTTTTATTTTATTTATAGTTAAATTGCTTTATTCCGTATAAAAATAATTGATACGGTCACAAGAATACATAATTTAAACAATAGATGACCTTAGAGCTACGAATAAATTCTTTCAAACCACCTGTTAAGTATAGGTACAATTTACCTATGTCTACATGCTTGTAACCGTTGTAACCTGAAAGATGGCAAAACGCAATCATATAGGTAGTAAAATTGAGAGTCATGACCACAGATAGATACTACGTATGTCATGACAGACCTGGATTTTTGCTCGCGAATTTAATTATTATATTATTACGAACTGATGCCCGCGACTTCGTCCGCATGGATTTAGTATTTAAAAAGCCCTCGGGAACTCTTTGATTTTCCGTAATAAAAAGTAGCCTAATCACTCTCCAGCCCCAAACTATACCCATGAAAAAATCACGTCAATCTATGTAAACCTCTGTGGCGGCGTGTTTGAAGGAGAAACCAACAAACATACAAACTTTCGCATTTATAATATGATATTTATAAATTAGGATTATTAAGGATGTCTAATTAATGTCTAAGATCTTGATTTCTCCGAGAATTGAACAACAAGGTTACTTACATGATTTAAAATTGATTAGGAAGTTAGGCTAGATATATTTGCGTTACAATATTTTAGACGTTAGATTTAGACAAAATTAAAATTTGTAAACCATTTTGAATACACTAGAATACTTAAACTTAAAATAACATTATGTATTCATTAAACAAATGAAATGCATACTTAATAATACTACTTATACTTACGTTAAAATAAGTACATACTTATTAGAAAAAAATACAGTGTTTTAACAATATTGTGTATCTACGTAAATTGTGATGTTTGTACCTACGTATTAAATTGATTCATTAATGTATTCAACTGAAATAAATATTGAATATAATATAGTCAATATTGAATATATAATAACAGTCTTTAAATGTTTTGAGGTAGATACCTGTATATTGCTTTTTGTATTTGAAAGTTGTACTTTAATAACATATTATAATACCCAGGTACCTAAATAATTACGTATATTTTATGATTTTACCCTAATATATTTTGTGGGTAAATTCAAAAATACTTGCCGAGATTTTGAAGGAAAAGGATTGGGAAAAGGAAGGAAACGGGCAAAATACCTCTGTAACGGGTAACGAATAAAAAAAAGAGTCGGCTAAAAGTAGCTATTTTTCCGGTTTAGATTTGTTTTTGGTAAAGAAAAACCGGCCAAGTGCGAGTCGGACTCACACACAAAGGGTTCCGTACCATCGTTATAAAGATCGAGCAAAAAAAATGTAAAAAAAACACATGTCTAGTAGCAGTAATTTTTAATTTATTTTTATTATTTGTTATTATAGCGGCAACAGAAATACACTCCTGTGAAAATTTCAACTGTCTACCTATTACGAATCATGAGATACAACCCGCTGACAGAAAGACAGACGGACAATGGAAACTTAGCAATAGGGTCCCGTTGGTTACCTTTCGGGTATGGAACCCTAACAAACACGTGAAATCAAGTAAGTACCTACCTACCTAGCATAAGTAGATAATTATGTAGGTTTTTACTACAATATTTTCGTACCTAAAAAGTAAAAATTTCAAATACAAATTACACCAATAGATGTGTTACACAAATCATAAACATAATCAATGTAATCCCATTTTAAGAGCCATAATACATAAATACAAGTAAATTTAAATCTGTATGTATGTATCGTTAGTTTTATTGTAATTATTGCTTCAATAAATTAAAGCAACTTTAAAGAAAAATGTTTTTATTACATATCCTATTATACTAAGCAACATTGATGGTGGTTAGGACTACTCGGAGTACTGACCTCTATAATAATATTTTAATGAGCAGATAGATCCTATATTGATCCTATAGATATTCTAACAAAGGTTACCCACTATTTTATCAAGTTTAATAATTAATACCAAGAAAAAAAATATTATTTATGGTACCGTCAGTCCAGAGGCGTAACTATAGGGTGGCATGACGGCAAAATGCCACGGGCCCCCAGCCGGCAGGGGCCCCCGATCAGAGAGGGCCGGAAGCACAAGATCAAGATGATAACATTTATAGCCATTCCTGTGACTACGGCTAGTGCCGAGCGATCATTTTCAAAATTAAAATTGATATAAACTAAACTGAAGAATGGTTACGCACAGTGTTAGATTTACCAAATGGCTGATTTGACTGGAGCCTAGGGTAGCAGATTTTAGGGGCGGTAAATTTGGGGCCAAAATTTTTATTTATGACTTACAGAAATGAAAAAGATACATATTTGTATAAGTATGTACCAAATGTCATACAGAAATTAAAAAGATACATAATATTTGTAATACCTAAATGTCATTAGGTCCACAAACACATTTTAAAATAACCCCAATAACAATTACTAAATAGTTGGTAGGGCCGACCGGCGCATACAAACGCAAGGTCTCAAGCGCCAAAAGTACAGGACTAGATATGGCGCAGTGCAGAATAAAAAATTTCGCGCTCGCTTCGCTCGCGAAAATGTCACTTTTATGTTGCTATTGTAGGTGCCAAGAATGAACTACTAAGTACCGTAATGCAATCATAAAAAATTTCGCGCTCGCTTCGCTCGCGAAAATGTCGCTTTTATGTTGCTATTGTAGGTGCTAAGAATGAACTACTAAGTGCCGTAATGCAATCATAAAAAAATTCGCGCTCGCTTCGCTCGCGAAAATGGCGCTTTTGCGTTGCTATTGTAGGTGCTAAGAATGGACTACTAAGTGCCGTAATGTAATCATAAATACAATACGCTCCGAATTAAAGGTTATTAGAAAATCAAGTAATTGTAATTGCGTTTGTATGTACCTACTTCACGTAGTGATTTATAAAAAAATAAAAAATACTATCTCATTGGGTGAGCTTCTTTATATTGGGCGAAGGAGGGCCCCATGCGATGAATTTGCCACGGGCCTCAAACGGTATAGTTACGCCTCTGCGTCAGTCCCCCAAACTTCGCCTGGATTTCGCGGTGTTTTCGCGGTGGTTCAAATGCGCCAAACTGTCGATGCGTCCTCAATAGTTTTGTCTACGCTTGACAGATTGGTTTGCAATAGTTTCAATGTAACTAGGTATCATTTTTAACATGATATTTGGGTTCTTTAGTTATCAGGAGAAGATCGGGATGAAACGCGAAGTAGGTACAGCTGGTAAATGCTCGAAGGGCACTACCAATATCTACCTATTTTCAAATGAACGAAAGTAGAATATCTTATCTACAACAACGCAAAATACTAAGCAAATGAAAAAGATGCCGGCTGAAATGAGAACTTCCTCCTTTTTGGAATTCGGTTAAAAACACGCAGTTATAAAAATTAGCCTTTTGATTTTTGAACTGCACCACCTATCAAAGTCAAAACCGGCTGTCAAGTGTCATGTAAATGTCAAACTTTTAAAGTCAACAATGAACGAAAAGTCAACTTTGTTGAGGATTTTGTGGAATTTGCCTACCTACTGTTGCCTGTTTCAAGTTTCAAAATAGGAGGTATTAATAAAAAATCCATTTTCATTTAGTAATATGTAACTCTATTGTTATTGTTTATCTTAATAATATTAAGAATTTTCTACTTCAATTAAAATCTTAGAAACAAGTAAGTTAAAGTAAAGGTAGGTAATAAGTATTTCACCATATTGCCAGCATTATTAGTTTCATACTTTTATGAAAGAAGTCTTTAAAAAATAGTGTAAAATCTAATTTACTTTAGTCTGCCACTAATTTTTTTATTTGTACATTAAACAATATTTCATTCATTGAGCTCTATAGTATTGCTGCACCACTTTTATGCTTAAGCTGTCATTTTTATGCATGATAAATAGATAAAATAGATAATTTTATCCAAGTCTAAAATATATATATTTTACTTACTAATATGGTTTTCTAGAGACAGTTAAAATGTTGGAGTTGCCTCGTATAACAAGAGCTTTGAGGGCACATACACAATTAGACAAGCCACGTTGCCTCAAACCAAGCCCTAATGTGAAAATAGTTGTTAAACTTCCAAGCAACCTTCAAAGGTAAAATGCATTATTGAATACTATTATGATTATCTGAATTTTGAAACATCAAAGTATCCATGTAAGACTGTGCCAACCTATTTCCAAAATTATTTTAACAATCTCATCAGAAAATATGACAACATTTAATGGGATATTGCTCAGTAGAACAAGAAAAATGGGGTACAAGGTTATTGTATATCTATCATATACCCCATCAGCAAAAAACTGATGATGTTTGAACAGCTAGCAGCTATAATAGTTGATACTTTTGTATGACAGATCACTAAAATTGCATATTTATTCCTAAAACACACCAAAGTTTACAGAAATAGATGCAGTAAATATTTATTTACTTATTTTTATTGTTTTTGTAAAAAAATGTATTACAATATTAAATGTAAAGTGGACAAAGGTGAAACATTGATAACTGTTAACACTTAACAATGTTTTCAGGTACAAAACATTTACTGACATAACCGACTACATCAAAGAGAATGAACCGTCATCAGACAACATCATTAATCTGTTAGAACAACTCAAAGAAGCATGTAAACTCATCACCGGAGATGCTTCCAACGATATGATCGAGGATGCAGCTGTATTCACCTTGAGGATGTTTCTAGATCAAGATATTGTTATGCTAAAGCATTTGTCACAGTTGAAGCAGATGTTTGGAAATGTTGTGTCGTCCACTGCCAATAAGATTTGTGCGGTAAATACATACCTATCAATAATTTTCTCATTTCCTTACTACATATTAGTACAAATGCAAAAGTATGTTTGGTTGTTGGTTTGTCCTTAAATCACGCATGAACGGAGCAAAGGGTCAACATAATTTTTTGAATGGGCAAAAGCTAGTCTATTATAATAGTGAAACAAAACTCTGTCTCTCTTATATTTTCAAGGCTCAACTACTGAATCGATTTTGGTGAAATTTGGCGCAAAGGTGGCTTGTATTCTGGATATAGGTGTAAGAATACTTTTTATCTAATAATTAAAGTAATTAATTACAAAAATTTCTTTCAGATTGTAACAAAAATATCTAACCTAATAACAGATGATACTAAAGAATACATTAAAACTGAAATGAAAGAGGCCAAACAAAGTGTAAAGCTATGGGGTGAAAATATTCAATGCCACTATATTCCCTACAAACCGGCCAAGAAACCTCTAGCAAAGTTAACAAAAAAACCGGCCACAGCTAGTGCTTTTGTCACGGATTTCTCTATGAAATATAATAATCAAACGGCAAATAAAGAAAATATTGGTACTGCATCTTCACAACCTGTTTCCAGGGTGAGTGGAAAAGAATGTTAATGTTTAATTATTTTTAGTAAAAAAGAGACCAAGACAGACCTCTGTATCATATCCACACCAAAGTTTATTTGTTGTGGTTACACAGTAAAACCTTAATCATGCGCTACAGCTCTCCAGTATTTCATTTTTTATCCTTTCTAATATTATATGCTAAAGTTTATTTGTTTGTTGGTTTATCCTTCAATCACGCCGCAACGAAGTAATGAATCAACTCATTGCTAAAGGAGCTTTTAATTTTTAAGTTTCATGAATTTAGAGTTTAAGCAGCTATTTATTGAGCAAGATTATCTCTAGTGTGATATGTATTGTTATTTTCAATCTAATATCCTGTGTTCTAGTTTGGCAAAGTATGGTTAGAGACCAAAGTGAAGGAACTCTATGAGAACTCTACAGGCATATCTAGCACGGACATTTTACAATCTATAATAACGCTATTGAACTCGCCCAGAACTAATGACGAACTACAGAATGACTTGTTTGAATTATTGGGTTTTGATAAGTTTGAATTCATTGAAGAGATCTTGCAACATCGACAACAGATTACTGACAGTCTAAAAGCGCCACCACCACAAGCTACAATAGAACAATGTAAGTTAACTAAGTATGTGTAATATTCCTACTTGAGAGCTCTGCATTTGGAATGTGGACTAAATTAATTTTTTTTTTTTAATATCTCATGGGAAGTAAAGATGCAGCCTAAGATGGTGCGCGCTTGCCTAGAAGATGCCTATTCACTCTTGATTTAAAAACACATTATAGTTAGTTGGAAAAACGGATTTTTTGCCTGCTTTACACAACCGTTAATTTAGTGTGTAAATCAATAAGTTACCAACTTGCAATGTTATGAATTAGTCTGTTAGTTGCATTGAGTACCATTATTTAATACATTCCCATCCACTGAATAGTGCACTAATATATTTTTTTATATTAAAAAGATAATGATTAGTTTAATTTATGAAATACAATCATCCAAAGCTGTAGTTTATTTTGCTCGTATTTTTATTTGAACCCAAAAAAATAAAATTTAATGTACTTCTCCATTTTTAACTGATTTCTTTGTTTTCATAGTGGCTGCACTTCTACCAGAAAATAAAATGCCGCAATATTTATGTCAAGTATCAGTTCAATCGGGGCAAGAGAAAATGATAGCGAAACTCGTTAGAAAAGAAGAAAAAAAGGCTAAGACGAAAAGGTTTGATGAGGACGAACAGGAACAGGAGATTAACATTGCACAATTACGAGCTAAACGGTCAGTATCAATACTTATAGCCTAATAGAGGCGCTCTTTGTTAACAAGTTCGAATCAAAAAGTTCTTGGAATTAGGGGCTATTAAAAAAAGTACTATTCTATATTAATCACCCGATTCAATTCATTTAAAATACTGACTGACTGTTTGTTTTTTTATTCGACGACAATATAGTCCTTGACTATGATCTCACCTGATGGTAATTGACGATGCACTCTAAGATGGTAGTGGGCTAACTTGGAAGGGGTATGGTAGTGTAGATTCAACCCATACCCCTAATCTGTTTCTAAAAGCCATCGTACCGGAACGCTGCCATACCCCTTCCAAGTTAGCATGCTACCATCTTAGACATCGAATAAAAAAAAAACAGTGAAATAGATTCCTTCATTATCTCAGAACACTGATGAAATCATACCAAATGATTTCGGTAACATAAAATCATTTTTCAACACACTTGCTCATAAAATGGCTCCCGGTTCACCGCAATTAGGCACACAATGACACCTTTAACTCAAACTGTGACTTTTTATTACCATTATTCACAATGTGAGTTATAGAATTATTTTTTTTAATTTTATTGGTTGAGTTGCTTTGTTCTTAAAAAAGTTTCTATTACAAAAAAAATCCTACCTAATGCCAAGATACCTATTGCTTGCTCATTTCATACAACTTCGTATTTAAATAGATAATTTCAACTTGTACGTGTTTAATAAATAAAACTGTCACTCAAATATAACTTTTGTTTTTTCTGTAATAAAGAAAACTGGAAATTCCCCATTTTGTACGTGGCTATAAGAGAAAAGCCAAAAAAAAAGAAACCTCATTCTTTTAGTCTATGGCTATTAAAGGTGCGCGCGCATTCCGGAAAACTGATTAAATCAAATAAACATCTGAATAGGCTGTATGGTCGTCGATCTTTGCCTGCCCTCAAGAGCATCTCAAGAGGGCGAACAAATAACAACATTAATTTTTCCCGCCATTGCGAAAAAATTTTCACAACTCGTTTTCACTGTTTTGTACCATAATGTACTATTTTAGTATTATTTTCTTCACAAGTGTGTTGAAAAACGTTGTATGATACACGTGTATATTGATGATTACCGTCCTCGGCTTCCTTAAGACCCTCACCTAACGGCTCGGTAGCCTAATCACGAACTTTTTGAATTCCGCGTTACGTTATCGTATCGAGTGACGATGACGATACGATAACGCAGAATTTTGGTAGCACGAATCATTAAAATTAACTCTCGTCACTCGATACGATTACTTAACGCAGTCTGCTGCACGTTCAAAAATTAAATACTTGTATAATTGTATAATTTCGTATATAGAAAAATAATTTCGAAAATTTTCAAACACTACATCATAATAATTATATTTTTAGCTAAATTATTAATATTTTTATCTTTTTATGTATGATTTTTAATAAAATAGCCAATAAAACCGAATTTAATTTAAATAATTTGAATTTGTATTTTTAACGTACCTACCTATGTTTTTGAACTGTCATGTTTATAAAATTATGTCTAACCTAACATTCCATAATCCATTATCTTTAAATCATTAAATAAGTACCTATGTAGGTATTTTAATTTATTAATTAGTCGTCATTTTTTAGTTGTGTCCGTTATATATATAAATATTATACAATAGCAGCTTTATTAGTGTTTTCCTGAGGTCGCCTGTCTGTTGTAAAGACAGGCGCTGAGGCAAACTTACCATCAAGAATATGCAATACCAATGGTCTATTTTATGGATAATGTAAGTATAAAATATAATATTCTATCCAATTAAAATCTTAAAATGAACCTATGTTATGTTGAATAAACGTTGGAATACATAATTTAGACATCCTATAGGCTGTCCGCCGACGATCGCGTCGCGACCCACGGGTGTTTGTTTTTGCGCTGGCTAGGTTGATATAGGTAAAAGACTAGTTGGGTTAAAACCTAAAATACTATTAATGAAATTATAGTCATACTTATAAACCATAATTTATCATTGATATAATCATAAGTAGATAGATACCTTTATTTGATGTGATTGAAAAATATTGAAAGGCAGCACCTAATCAAGTTGTACTTTAAAGTAATGTACCTACCTAAGAGAGGCATCAATTAACGCCAATATATATTTTTTTTAGTATAAAAACTTGAGATAACCTAATATTTTTGTTTCTAGATGATCAAGAGTGGAACACACTATACCCCAGTGAGTCATGGACCTAGTCTGAAGGCTACCACCACAATTAACACGACCTACCTAAACCTAGACCTTGGTCTACAATCAAAAGTGCCCATTTAAGCTGTGGCAAGAATGCCACTATAAGTCAAGACTTTCTATGTGTACTTACTACTTAGGACCTTCAGGGCTTTTTGAGAATTCTATAAGAAAAAACCCTATTTTTATTTAAAACTAAGTGTAATAAAAGCAATTTTTCTATTCTTGGTTTTATTTTATATTATTATTCTAATATGTCTTAACTCTAACAATAGGTATCATTTATCCACAAAAAGCTACTTCAACATGATATGAAACTTCCTAATATAAAATATTAAATTAGCAATGATTTGATTCAATTGAATTCCTTGCCGGGTCTTCATAAATTTGAAGTTCAGTCTGCTATCAAGCCGGGATGGCTTTTGTAATGTATTCCTATATTCATGATGCATCATGGTCAATCTGAAAATAAAATGTTGTTCGGTAATAGGTATTATAAATATGAAAATAACTCTCCCTGTGACCCTTTTACACCTAAATAACATCTAACTGAACTTAACCACTGAACCAAATCAAAATGACATGGAAGTAGTAATTATAAGTAATTTATTAAAAAAAAGCATTTGAATAAATAGAATTTATATTAGGTATATGAAATGAAATTTATACAATACATACTTAGTAACTATTAAGCAACATTGGTGCTACCCAAAAGAGGCCTATATACACAGCGAATGCATTGTGATTTGTTTGATGAAGATAATGAACACCTACGATGATTCAAAAACAATCTTCCAGGAATTTTATGTACCTACCTATGGGCCATGAAATAATAACTTTCTGCTTCTAGATTGAGACTAGCTAGTTGGTTAGTTGTGTTTATCACATTCTTGATTATGGTCTATTATTATTTTTGCTTTATGATGATGGTATAGGTATGGTTGAGTTAGTGGTCTTTTGTTGAAAGTCCATTTTGTATTTATTGAAGTTTACAAAACCTTTCTCCATCTGAAATATTAAAATGCAAATTAGGTACTACTTAAGTATTTTAAGTATGTCCAGTCAAGTTTTTAATTATTCAATTGTTCAATTAATGTACCTATTATTAGTTTGAATGGAAACAGTTATTAGTCTGTTTAGGGGGCAATATGGTATCAATAGTTATAGTTATGCTCAATAAACTTAGTAGGTATGGGCTTGTATACTAAGACTTAACACTTGCAATGCATCTAACTTCTAACCTCAAATTGGCAATGTAGGTACACATATTATATTGTTCACTGATTGATGTAGGTACCTACTTAATTTCATGATGAAATTACAAAGGTGCTATGTTTATTTAACATAGAAAAAAACCTCATAATATCCTCATAGAGAAAAACACTCGAAATAACTAATTCCTTAGATATTAGGTATCATTCTTTGAGCAAGTTTTAAGGCTGCAATGCAACAACTCTTTTTTGTATCTTAATAGCACTCCGAAACACTTTTGTCCTAAATAAACTGTAAATCTAAGTTTTAACAACACATAATTTTATTTACTCAACACTTGTTTACGTTACAATATGTTTTTAATATCAATTGTCAATTGTCATTGCCATTCGCCACGCATTCGCCCATTTATTTGCCCATTGGTCCTACATAAAAATCAAACGCGGCAAATTTTACGCGGCAAATTTGATTTGAGTTTATTTTCTTATTTTTGTTTAAACTTGTGTGTATTGAAAATGATAGTAAATATAATATATCTTTACATAAGCATTGACTATTTAAGATGATATATTAATGATATTAATTAATGTTATAGGTTTAGGTACTAAAATGCTATGACGTATGAAGTTATAATATTATTAATATTATTAATAATATTATAACTATATTATTTTGTTTATTAGGTACTTACTTGCTTTGTTACAATCCTACACTTATTCTTTGACTGGATCAAAACTTTTAGTTTTAAGTCGCAGACGTCGATGAATTGAATATCCGTCTTGCCTAGACCATAGGTGTAGGCATTTATATTCTTTCATTATTTCTTGTTCGTCTTATAGTCTTGAATCATTTTTGAAGTGATTCCTAGACACACTCAACATTATTTTAAAACGTTTTTAGTAAGAAAAATCCGCAAAAACAACACATTTGATGACGACGTAAGTTCACTCACTTCAAAAAGTTCAGTGAGCTATAATTCGGTAATTCTCGATAGCCAGCTTTCGTAATTCTCGAAACCAAACGTCAAAAAAAGGTTTGTGCTACCGATTTTTGAATTTCTTCGAGAAAAACGTGACGAAACCGGAGAGTGACGTCACAGCTGCGTCAAGTTTAACTTTACGTAGTTGCAGTTGCTTCGTGCTACCGATTTTAGCGCGTTACGTGCGTTTTCATACAAAACTGCGTTTTGACGTTAACTTCACCTTTACTATTCGAAAGTTAAAAAAGTTCGTGATTAGGCTACGGGTCTCAATAGCGCCTCAGCGGTAATCACCAACTTTGACACTTGTACCATAATGTACTATTCTTAACTACTAACTTTGTAGTCAATATGATTCGTGCTGCTTGAAATTTAGCTTGCCACCCAAACATTTTTATTATTCAACTTGTAGATTAGCAGAGCTTTCAAAACCTGTGGTGCCGTTTTCTACGTCGAAGTCAAACGTGGATCCTGTACTGCAGAAGATTTCGTACTTTCAAACCAAAGTGCAATATCCAAATGTGTATGACTCTTCAATAAATGCCAAAAATTCCGCCGGTAATACATATTACGTATTTGCATTGTTTCTGTGAAAAAATAATCCTTACAAATGGGAAATTTAAAAAACAATTATCATTAAAAAAATGAATTTATCATTATAAATGCGAAAGTGTGTTTATTTGTTAGTTTGTCCTTCAATCACACCGCAACAAAGCAACGGATCGACGTGATTTTTGCATAGGTATAGTTTAGGACCGGGAGAGTGACATAGGCTACTTTTTATACCGGAAAATCAAAGAGTTCCCGCGGGATTTTAAAAACTAAATCCACGCGAGTGAAGCCGCGGGCATCTACTGTCAACTAGTAATCAAAATAATAAAAAGTATAATAATTTAGAAACTAAGTACATGTTGGATTTAATTTAATTTATTTTACTGTCAGGATTCGTCTCCGGTTTAAAGCTAATGTTACCAGAGAACGCTGTAAGAAAGGATACTAAGGAATACGAAGAAGTATTGATACCAAAAACTGAATCTGGGCCTTTGGAGGTTGGGAACAAACGCGTACCAATTTCTTCTATGGACGAGGTATCTATACACATATAAATAAATAAACATTTATTTCAGACAGTCTTAATTAAATTATACGAATAACATTTGGTGCAACACTTACCCGATTACAGCAAAGCTAAAACGATTTCAGCAGTCTATCTATGTATGTGACTACATATTTACTAATGTTCCACCATAGTGAATAAATTACTAAGCTGATTTTGATAAAATATGAGGTGTCAATCGATTTGTTATGATGGTCGGGGTGACATACGGTACATTTTACATGAACAAAATCCTTATGACAGATTTTATATAGTCGGGTAACAATTTTTGAACTTGTATCTCTAAAATTTTATAGTAGTTTTCTGTGAGTTTACTTTTCAACGAATTTAGTTTTCTTCAGATTTTTTTTTTACATTACTAGTTAAAATAACTGCGTTTTCCAATATAAAACATTAAAAGCTAGTAAGTATATATTATATTAAAAAATAACATTTTCAGATCGGTCAAATGGCTTTCGAAAACATAAAAGAGCTAAATCGGATACAATCTGTGGTATTCCAAACGGCCTACAACACTAATGAAAACCTCTTGATATGTGCGCCCACCGGCGCCGGCAAGACCAACATAGCCCTCCTTACTGTGGTGCATCAAATCAAGCAACATATCGAAAACAATGTTATTATGAAGAATAAATTTAAAGTGAGTATATTCTATTTTTAAACGACTTCCAAAAAAGGAGGAGGTTTTCAATTCTCCAAAATCTTTTTTTTTATGTATGTTCCCCGCTTACTCGATAATTCCTGGACCGATTTGGAAAATTATTTTTTTTTTTGTTTGAAAGGGTATACTTCCCAAGTGGTCCCATTGTCAACAGGTTAGGCTCTTATGATGGGATTCCGGAGAAATCGAGGGAACTCTTCAAATTTTATAGGCACATTGGCAACACCATTCCTAAACCAACAGTTTTCCTATTGGAGGAAATCGTAGTCAAACGAGAGCTTTTTAACTTAATTTAGAAAACCTTAATAGGGCACCGAAAGGTTATTGAAAACCAAAAGTTGGGTGTTTCACCTGTTATCGTATCAACTCTTGTGACAAGATTTACTCTTATTAATTTAGTACCAGAAACAATAAAACATAAACATTTTAAGGGCGTGCTCAAGGACAGCTTGTCTCTAAGAAAGAGATTTCTCCCAGAAACTCTCAACTGTGAGAACAGTGAGCACACACAGAGGTAGGTAGGTACTGTAAAGTGTAAAGAGACTTGTCTTTGTCTGTTATCTTATTTGCATTGTCTTTGTTAGTCTTAGTTGGAGGGGAAAGGATTAGTCATGTTTAGCATGGTTAAGTAATCAAATTTCCTACAGATAATATATATAGCTCCCATGAAAGCCTTGGCGTCAGAAATGACGGCAAGCTTCGGCAAGCGACTCCGCGGCTTGGGTATCGCTGTGAGGGAGTTGACAGGTGACATGAAGCTGACGAAGACTGAAGTGCAACAGACGCAGATGATAGTCACGACTCCCGAGAAATGGGATGTCGTCACTAGAAAAGGAGCCAGTAAGCGTTTTATTTTACTTTAAAGCTTTTGTCCACGCGGATTCATAATATATAACTAGCTTTAACCCGCGGCTTCGCTCACGTTAGGTTCGATTTTTTAACCCCCTATTGGTTAAATAACCCTCTTGGGGTTGAAATTTTCCAAAATCCTTTCTTAGCGGATGTCTACGTCCTAACAGCTACCTGTATGCCAAATTTCAGCTCGATCGGTCCAGTGGTTAGAGCTGTGCGTTGATAGATCAGTCAGTCAGTCAGTCACCTTTGCCTTTTATATATTTAGATAATGTATTTAGTAGTAGTGAATGCGTGCGTGCGTGCGTGCGTGCGTGCGTCTGTGTGTGCGTATGTGCGAGCGTGCGTGCGTTCGTGTGTGCGTGCGTGCGTCCGTGTGTGCGTGCGTGCGTGCGTGCGTGCATGTGTGCGTCCGTGAATGCGTGCGTGCGTGCGTGTGTGTGTGCGTGCGTGCGTGCGTGCGAGCATGAGTGAGTGATAAGTAATACTTTAAAATTAACAGTTCAATTCTTATTTTAGCGGATACCGAGTTAGCGTCCATTGTAAAACTGCTAATAATAGACGAGGTACACCTATTACACGGGGACAGAGGTCCGATAGTAGAAGCTATCGTAGCTAGGACTTTACGACAAGTCGAGTCCACTCAGAATATGATACGGATTGTGGGCCTTTCTGCTACTTTACCTAACTATCTCGATGTTGCCAGGTAAGAATGAACTCTTTGTGTAAGCCTTAAAGTTGAGTTTTCAAAAACTTGTTAATCATAGATTTTAAAAGTAAGCTAATATTTTACGTCAAGTGGAATCCACTCAGATACGGATTGTGGGCTTTTCTGCTACTTTACCTATCTTGATGTTAGAATAAACCCAATTAAAAAGATTTAAAGTTGAATTTTCAAAAACTTGTTAATCATAGGTCGTAAAAGTAAATCATTTGAGTCTAAATAGCCCAACGGTTAAATGTGAGGACTGAAAACTGTAAGGTTTAGGTTCAATCCCCGCCCATTGCGCTATTGTCGTACCTACTACTAATATAAGCTTTTCGCTTATTTGGAGCGGAATGGGGAATATTAATCAAGTTCAGCGTGGCTAAAATTCATTAAAAAAAAGTTGTAGCTATATTACGTTAAATGGAGTCATATTCTCAAATATGATACGGATTGTGGGTGCTTTAAAAAATTTATTGATTTACTATCTGAAAATGAACTTTAATTTAATTTTTTTTAAAGTTGATTTTTGTGTGTAATCGATGAAATTTTTAGGTTCCTGCGGGTAAATCCAAACGTTGGATTGTTCTTCTTCGACTCACGTTTTCGTCCGGTACCTTTGGAACAGCAATTCATTGGTGTCAAAGAAGTCGGCAGTGGTGGGGGTGCACATATGAGACAGGTAAAATACATACAGTGTCATCAAGGTAAATACCCGCCATTTTCTATTGCCGTCCTGCTCGTCTTAGAAAAGTGTGAGCAAGACAGGCATAGAAAATGACGGTTTAACGTTCATGTTGTTATCTTGGTCCCATTATACATTATGTTGTTTTTGATGACGCAGCAATCGATCTACGTGTTTTTTTACATGGGTATAGTTAAGTATTTAATAAGTAGAGGCTAGTACTAATGAATTCCTTAATGATGAAGTTGTTTTGAAGGAATATACTCGTATATTGCTTCAGCTGTCCACAACTAAGTCCAAAGTTTTGGAAACTAAGTAATTATTAATATTATAAATGCGAAAGTTTGAATGTACGTTTGTTACTCAATCACCCCGCAACGACTGAAACGATTTGGCTGAAATTTGGCACAGAGATAGATTATAGTCTGGAAATTATTCCAGATTCCAGATATTATTATATGTATTAAGATAGACTACATTTTTAACCCGGGAAATAAGAGAGTTCCCGCGGGAATAAAACACCTTAATCCACGCGAACGAAGTCGTGGAAATGAGCTAGTGAGCTACTTAATAAATTCCTGTATCCAATACTATATCCAGGTACAAATAATGAACGAGATATGTTACGACAAGGCTGTCGAAATGGTCCAAAAGGGCCATCAGGTGATGGTGTTCGTCCACGCGCGCAACGCAACGCACCAAACCGCGATGATCCTCAAAGAATTGGCCCAAAAGAAGGGCCATTTGAAGTATTTTGAGCCGGAAGATACGGGCGGGTTCCTCAAGGCCAAGAAGAGTATTGGAAGCAGCCCTAATAAACTGTTAGGGGAGATGTTTGCCTCTGGCTTCGCCTGTCATCATGCTGGTATGCTCAGGAGTGACAGGTGCGATTTTTCTAAAAAAATCTATAGATTGGGTGTCCCCTTCGACCATTTAGCCGGGACGCGCCTTTACGCAGATTTAGTACTGAATATATTCTGCCACTTTCTGCGGTGTTGTGGGGTAATCACGTACAGCACACATTTACTCACTTCCGCACACTCTTGTAAATAACTTAATGTCTCTATGAACACACACTAACTCAAAAGCTGTCACACTTACAAGCTGAACCGTACGTTTGTACATGTACGTCTGCCTGCAGAGGGGAATGCGTGCGCTTGCCACGTCCCGGCTAAATGGTCGAAGAGTCTCAATCACTAAATAAGAAATATTTAAAAATCGTTTTTTATATCGATTTGTGAAAATGCTATTGGTATTTTTTTGTTTCGTAGGAATATGGTCGAAAAGTATTTCGCCGAAGGCTACATTAAGGTACTCGTTTGCACATCGACGCTCGCTTGGGGAGTCAACTTGCCGGCACACGCCGTCATTATTAGGGTAAGTAACTATATTATAAACCAATCTTTATCTCTCTCTGCGTCGTGTTCCCCATTATTGGGGGTCGTGACCCCTTCAACCGAGGACTCTTTTGTAAATGATGTCGCACCATGTTCCTCGGTTCCTCGGTTTTTTGCAACATGCAAGGCGTATTTCCAATCGCGTATCAACATTCTCCAATACGCAAGGAATTCTAATTAATTTTGTAGCAATGGCGCCAGTAGGATATAATTTTAATATTATTTATTGTACTTTATCTGTAATATATATGCGCATTTTAAGAATTAACGTACTCTGGACGCGTAAGATTTTATCATCATTATCATTTTTGAAGAAAGATTGATATTTGATTTGATTTTTTTTTTTGCCGAAAGTCAGATAAATTATTGTGAAGTCTTCACAAACGACAACAAACAAGTTTGTGAATTGTGTGTGAAGTTCTTGGTCCGGATATTTCAATTTCATTTTAATTTCAAGCCATTTTGCTTAGTTTTTTATAGCCACGGTTTTGTCTGGTGGGAGGCCGTGGCTAGTTACCACCCTACCGTCAAAGACGTGCCGCCAAGCGATTTAGACTTCCGGCACGTTGGCGTGTAGAAACCGATTAGGGGGTATGCGTTGAATCTATACTGCCATACGCGTTCCAAGTTAGCCCGCTACCATCTTAGACTGCATCGTCGCTTACCATCAGGTGAGATCGCAGTCAAGGACTATCTTGTCATCGAATAAAAAAATCTTGATATTATACATATTCAATATTCAGTCAGTAAAAACATGTTTTTATGTCGCCCAGAGTTGGTTACATACGGTTATAATCTTTTTAATTCCTTTCAGGGTACGGAAATATACGACCAAAGTCACGGCACATTCGTCGACCTCAGCATACTGGACGTGCTACAGATCTTCGGTCGCGCGGGCAGACCGCAATTCGACACGTCTGGCACGGGCATTATAATCACCGCTCACGACAAACTCACCCACTATCTGAAGTGCATGACCAATCAGTTCCCCATAGAGAGCAACTTTATCAACCTTTTAGCTGATAACTTGAACGCTGAAGTGAGTTATTTTTACTTTTTTTTTTTTTTTGAAGCGTGTTTTTTCGGCGTTTTGGTACAGAACCCTTTGTATTCGAGTCCAACTCACATTTGACCGGTTATTTAGATTTTTTTCTCACCCTACTGCAATTTAATATTATGTACTTTTTATGTTTTAATGTAACTCCCAACGACACATTTTTAACCATATTTTCGTATAAAAGTTTTTAGGAGTTAATTAAAATTACGTACTTGAAGTTTTATTTTTATTTTAATTCAAATGATGGCCAAACCATCACTATTTCTAATTACTACCACTACTACTATTACTTACTACTATCAATATTTTTATAGGTTGCTCTTGGAACCGTCACAAACATCGATGAGGCAGTGGAATGGTTGAGCTACACCTATCTATTTGTTAGAATGAGAATAAATCCACAGGCAAGAACTCTATGCATTTCATGATCATAAAGAAACTCAATATTTTTAGTTTAATATGCACGTCAATCGATTTCCTCGAGATTTCCAAACTACATACTTGTATAATTTCCGATAATAATCGTTCTGCGTATCGAAGGTTATAATTATAAACTTATTCAAAATGCCTATGATACAAATGCACCAAACGTTAAAGATTAAAGGGCTACAACTATCCTGATTTTCAGATAAAGGCTGAGAAGAATAGATTTAAACAAAGTCCATAATGGCCCAGTTAAAGAAATCCATATGTGTATTTTTTTTTGTTTTGGAAAAATGGGCCCAGTAAAGAAATCCATATGTCTATTTTTTTTTTTTGTTTTTGAAAAATGGACTTGAGGACCTCTTGAATTTGAGCCACTATGGATTTAAGGACTTCTTGAACTGGGCCATCGAAATGAAGTTTGGTAGACCTCTAAACACATCATGAAGAACTTTCAGGTACTCAAGTTTCCTCACAATGTTATCCTGCATTGTTAAAGAAAGTAGCATTTAATTGCTACAAAAACGCATACAATTCTGAAAAGTTAGAGTTGTATGCGTGTGTTATATACGCTGTCCTTATTATACAAGTTAGGCACGTGTTATATTTTATTTTTTTAAAGAATATTAGCCAAGCTGAACTTGACTTATATTCTCCTCTCCCCTCCAAATAAGCGAAAAGCTTGTGCTAGGAATGGGACGACAATAGTGTGTAGTACGGGTGGGGTTCGAACCTGCGACCTTTCAGTTTTCAGACTGCACCTTTAGCCGTTGGGCTATTGAGGCTATATTTTGTCTTTATATCTACTATATAAAAATAAGTCGCGTTTTCCTTCCTGACGCTATAACTCCAGAACGCACGAACCGATTTCCACGGTTTTGCATTCGTTGGAAAGGCCTCGGGCTCCGTGAGGTTTATAGCAAAGAAAATTCAGGAAAAATTTCAACAGAAAAGCGGGAAAATCTTTTTTCACATACAGCGCCATCTCTGATACATAGCATCGAAGCCATCTGGTGGCGAAACGGAGTTTGCCGGGTTTGCTAGTGCTAGATATTTTTCTTCTAGGTTTACGGACTAACCTACAGTGACGTTCAAGAAGAACCAATGCTAGAAACTAAAAGACGTGAACTGATCACACAAGCCGCCATGCAGTTAGACCGGACCCAGATGTTGCGATACAACGAAAGAACTGGCGATCTTAACATTACAGGTATTGAACTTTTTTTTTTCTCATCAATAAGATCTCGGCTGATAGTAAGTGACGATACAGACATTCCCCCTTAAAATTTTGAAAAATCTAGGCCCAACCTACATTTAATTCCACGTGGACGAAGTTGCAGGCAGAAGCTAGGTCTATAAAAATGCAATCCCTTCACAATATTAAAAAATATTTTTTATAACTTCTAATTTAGCTTAATACTTTATTATTAAAGAGTTTATATTTTTTAGATTTGGGTAGAACGGCCAGCCATTACTACATCACCAGTGAAACTATGGAAGTTTTTAACTCTATGGTCCGCAAATCCATGACACAAGGTTACATTCTCGAAATGTTGACCAGATGTTCAGATTTCCAACAACTGAAGGTAATTTTTGTAAACGTTCTTTTACTATTTTTGAGATTATTTAAAATGATTAAGTAATAAATTTTTGAAAGTTACATATTATGAATTTTATGTTGGAATGGCATTCGAAACCAGTGGTCATTTGAAGATTCGAAAGCACTTTAAAAAGCTTATTTGAATAAAAAATTATTCTACTTCTATTTATCACAGATCAGAGATACACAAAGTATAGTCAGCATGAAAATAGGCTAGTACTCAAATATTCTTTTAAAAGACTTCGGTTTGAACCTTAATGACAAAGTTGCTTGGAACCAATCTGCTTTGCTTCAGCTGTCCACAAGATAGATAAGCTATATATTGTAACATGTTTATAACATGACAAATAATGTCGCATCATAAGTGTTATTTTATTAAAATTTTTGTATGAAATTCTAAAAAGTGAGTTTACTTTTACTTTCTTAGGACTATACGTAT
Organism: Hipparchia sbordonii; assembly: GCA_038048805.1. Taxonomy (NCBI): domain Eukaryota; kingdom Metazoa; phylum Arthropoda; class Insecta; order Lepidoptera; family Nymphalidae; genus Hipparchia; species Hipparchia sbordonii. The sequence continues at coordinate 4,240,237 of CM076114.1, read as the reverse complement.
TTCAAAAGTTAATCTTACATTTTCTCGCAAAAACAGTTAAGAAAAGAAGAACTAACAGAAATGTGGAGTCTCAAAGACCAGTATTGCGAACTGAGAATCGAAGATCCGCCGGAAGATATTCATTGGAAAATCAACATTCTGCTGCAAACCTACCTTTCAAGAGGGCGTGTTAATGCATCTTCACTGCAATCCGATTTGAACTATATAAGTCAGGTATGACATAATTACCAACCTTTACTAATATTATAAAAACGAAAGTATCCTTGTTTGTTGGTTTGTCCTTCAATCGACGTGATTTTTACATGGGTATAGTAACTACCTTCTATGCCGGAAAAACAGAGGGATTTTTAAAAAGCTTTTTTATCTTATCCACGAATTACTAAATATATGATATGTAATAATAAATATTAAATAAATAATAGTAAATAATTACTGTATACATGTATATAAATACACGTTCTCTTGTGACCGATATAGTTTGATATTATCCTAAGAACCCGCCTACCAGTTCGGAGAGACCGCCTGCATACAGACAAATGTCTTTGGGCACTCTGGGCCCGTAACCTGATGGATTTATAGGCTATAAATAATATGATTTTCAACACACTTGCTCATAAAATGGCTCCCGGTTCACCGCAAGTAGGCACATAATGACACCTTTAACTCAAACTGTGACTTTTGATTACTATTATTCACAATGTGAGTTATAGAATTTTTTTTTTTTAATTTTATTGGTTGAATTGCTTTGTTCTTAAAAAAGTTTCTATTACAAAAAAGATCCTACCTATTGCCAAGATACCTATTGCTTGCTCATTTCATACAACTTCGTATTTAAATAGATAATTTCAACTTGTACGTGTATAATAAATAAAACTGTCACTAACTTTTGTTTTTTTGTAATAAAGAAAACTGGAAATTCTCCATTTTGTACGTGGCTATAAGAGAAAAGCCAAAAAAAAAGAAACCTCGTTCTTTTAGTCTATGGCCATTAAAGGTGCGCGTGCATTACGGAAAACTAATTAAATCAAATAAATACCTGAATAGGCTGTATGGTCGTCGATCTTTGCCTGCCCTCAAGAGCATCTCAAGAGGGCGAACAAAAAAACAACATTAATTTTTCCCGCCATTGCGAAAAAAATTTCACAACTCGTTTTCACTGTTTTGTACCATAATATACTATTTTAGTATTATTTTCTTCACAAGTGTGTTGAAAAACGTCGTATGATACACGTGTATATTGATGATTACCGTCCTCGGCTACCTTAAGACCCTCACCTGACGGCTCGGGTCTCAATAGCGCCTCAGCGGTAATCACCAACTTTTACACTTGTACCATAATGTACTATTATCAGCAAATATTTTAACCACAATTTCGAAACTTTGTCCCCGTAAAGTTCTCCTCACCGGGAAAAATTCGTGCTTCTACAAAAGAATTTCCTTCTAACTACGCACAATACAATTATTATTGATTTATTGATTGGTGTGGACGCAGATTCAGCATTAATGAAAAACACTTTTTAACCGACTTTCAAAAAAGGAGGAGGTTCTCAATTCGTCTTTTTTTCTTTTTTTTTTATGTATGTTCCCCGATTACTCGAAGACGCCTGGACCGATTTAGAAAATTCTTTTTTTGTTTGAAAGGGTATACTTCCCAGGTGGTCCCATTGTCATAAGGTCAGGATCTGACGATGGGATCCTGGAAAAATCGACGAAACTCTTCAAATTTTATAGGCACAATTGATATACTTTGTAGTGGCGTTTGAAGTCGGTTTTGTAAGAATTTTTACGTCTTCATATTTTAGAATGCAGTCCGAATAGTGCGTGCATTATTCGAGATCACCCTCCGCAAGAACAACGCGTACATGGCGGGACTTTACCTGAAGATGGCCAAAATGATGGAACTGCAGCTTTGGGACTTCTACAGCGACATGAGGCAGTTCAACTGCTTTCCTAACGAAGTGTTGAAGCATATAGAGTATCCCATGTTGAAGCCTGATCAGATACGTGACATGGATTGGAAAGAAATAGGTATACTGATTAAAATATAGCGCGCTTGTTTTTAAACCCCGAGGCAAAAACGATGGGGTGTTATAAGTTAAGTGTCTGTGTGTGTGTGTGTGTGTGTGTGTGTGTGTGCGTGCGTGCGTGCGTGCGTGCGTGCGTGTGTGCTTCGTAGCAGCCGAACGGATGCACCGATTTTGATTTTTATTTTATTTTTGTTTGAAAGGTGAATTAGTCGGGAGTGTTCTTAACTATTTTTGAAAATCGGTCCAAGATGGCCGCTGCCCCAAAATGGCGGATTACATATTTTTTCACAACTCCCTCAATATGGGTATCAAATGAAAGGTTTTGACAAGTAGAATACTATACTATGATAAATTTCAAATCCAAAATGGCCGCCACCACAAAATGGCGAGCTACATTTTTTTTTAATTTAACATGTCGGGGGTGTTTATCAAGTATTAAATCTCAACAAGTGTACTTCAAGTGTAGAATACACTTTATAATTTTATTTTAGGTGATCTCATTCGCAATCCAAAGGCAGCGAGGCACCTAAAGAAGTGTGCGGATGAGTTCCCGTTGTTAGAAATGGAGGCGAGCTTGCATCCCATCACTCGAACTGTATTACGGATACGACTCACCATCACGCCCAATTTCAAGTAAGGATTTTAAAATTTTGCACGTAAATAATAAAATAGGCATGTATTTTTTTATACTTCGTTTTCGTTCATTCTTTACATCACTATAACATAAAAAAAAATTCATGGAAAATATATTACATAAAAAATATTTATTTTAAATGGCCACTCGACTTAGTTTATTTTAACGCCACCGCTTTACTGTGCTTTCTAAACATGTTAGCTCATGTTACGTGCCAGAATCTAACGATTGTGGCTGGCTGACAACAGTTGTTTATTTGTTTTTGAAGTTACAAAAACTTATTATATATTAGGGATATGGGTTGAATGGACACTGTCATACCCCTTACAAGTTAGCCCTCTACCATCTTAAACTGCATCGTCATTTACATCGTCACAACGTCAAAGAAAATCATTTAAACCTCATCTTTCAGATGGAACGACAAATATCATGGCAAAGCCCCTGAAGCTTTCTGGATTTGGGTGGAGGACCCCGACACAGACATAATGTACTACCATGAATATTTCCTCATTACTAAGAAACAGGTACATTTTTATTTGTTTTTTTATTATTATTTCCTTGTTTAATGCGCAAATGTACACAATTTTTCACATCATGGAGGCAAAGGTCTATAATGTACTATGTTGCGTCTGATTCAGGTGATAACAAGAGAACCTCAAGAGCTCATTATAACAATACCTATATCTGAACCTTTACCGCCGCAGTACTACGTGAGAGCTACATCCGAAAGGTAATTATTATCTTTACTAATATTAGGTTTGTTTGTTAGTTTGTTTATTCATAGGTATAGCTCAAAACCTTAATTAATTACAACATGGGGTTATTCAAGGGGCGGACGAACAACTTCCTGAAAAGCTGGCAATGCATTGGTGGTGCCTCCGGTACTACAAGTGCGCAAGGACGGCGGTAATCACTTTACATCAGGTGACCCGCCTGCGCGATTGCCCGCGGTTCATATTAAAAAAAAGACTTGGTATTATCCTGGTAAAACAGAAAGTTTCCACGGGATTTCGTAAACTAACTTAATAAAGCAGTATCCAGGAAATGCTATGATTTGTAAGAATTTTCAAAAGTTAAAGGTCTCTTTTATACAATTTCCCTTTGTTTATATTTTGGTGCCTTTTTGTTATAGATGGCTGGGTTCAGAAAGTGTGCTGCCTTTGACATTCCAACACCTTATATTGCCTGAAACACATCCTCCTCATACTGGTAAGACATCAGTAAACTTGACAAAACTTGACGTCTCTAAATGTAATATTCTTTTTAAAATACATATTTGTTATTGATTCTTCCCTGACATTTTCAAACATTTCATTTTTACACTAACTTATCAATCCTGATGCTGCAGGGGTTCTGCCCACCTAAACTGTGGGGATTAAGGAACTGTCGATTATGAATTGAAAAAGCAGACGAAGTCACGGGCGTCCGCTAGTTTGAAATATCATACCAAATACTTTTGACGTGAAATGACTTTAAAATCACACCAAAATATACGGGTACCAGTCAGAAAAATGTACCGTAACGAAAAGATCTATATCGTCTTACCTTTATAACCACAAAAATATAAGTCATAGAAACATGGATCCAATGTCATTATTTACAACTAGTTGCATGCGACTTCGTCTGCGTCGTTATTATGATCGCGATTAAGAAGTTTTTAAAAGAATATATTTTAAATATGGATAATTTTCCCCGTTTTTGCAACATTTTTCACTGATGCTTCGCTCCTATTAGTCGCATCGTGATGTTATATAGCCTAAAGCCTTCCTCGATAAATGACTATTTAACTAAAAATTATTTTTGTGTTGGATAGTCTCGTAGTATTCGGTAGTAGAATTTCGGTAGTTTCTGAGATTAGGGCGTTCAAACAAACAAATTCAGCTTTATAATATTAGTATAGAAATATAGTCCTGAGTTTGCATCGGGGCCGCGCGGGGCGGCGGGGGGGCGGGGGAGGGGCACTGCGTAGAATAACCGAAACTCGAAGATCGACGTTTCACGGCCGTGTGCACCGACACAGCTCCACCCGTTTTTTTTAGATCTCTTGGAACTTCAGCCACTACCAGTTACGGCACTGAACAATCCGTCATACGAAATGCTGTACAACTTCAGCCATTTCAACCCGATACAGACCCAGATATTCCACTGTCTGTACCACACGGACAACAACGTGTTGTTGGGAGCGCCCACTGGATCCGGGAAGACTATAGTCGCTGAGGTGGCCATGTTTAGAGTCTTCAACCAGTATCCCAATTGCAAGGTAATCCACACTAACATTGTAAAAGCGAAAGAGTATTTTTTTAGCTGACTTCCGAAAAAGAAGGGGGTTCTCAATTTGTCGGAATCTTTTTTTGTATGTATGTTCCCCGATTACTCGAAGACGCCTGGACCGAATTGGAAAATTCTTTTTTTGTTTCAAATGGGAAGTTTTCCATTGTCATCATTTTAGCTGACTTCCAAAAAAGGAGGAGGTTCGCAATTCGTCGGAATCTTTTTTTTTATGTATGTTCCCCGATTACTCGAAGACGCCTGGACCGAATTGGAAAATTCTTTTTTTGTTTCAAATGGGAAGTTTTCCATTGTCATCATTTTAGCTGACTTCCAAAAAAGGAGGAGGTTCGCAATTCGTCGGAATCTTTTTTTTTATGTATGTTCCCCAATTACTCGAAGACTCCTGGACCGATTTGAAAAATTCTTTTTATGTTTGACAGGGGAAGCATTCCCAGGTAGTCCCATTGTCATCAGGTCAGATCAAAAACTAGGTTTGGAAATTTCTAAGTCCAGAATAATTAAGGCAATTATTAGAGGTTGCAGTTTGATTATTTTATTTCTTACAGGTAGTTTATATTGCACCCCTGAAGGCTTTGGTAAAAGAGAGAATTAAAGATTGGAAAGTAAGATTGCAGGAACGACTTGGCAAGAATGTCGTGGAGTTGACAGGTGACCTTTTTTGCAAAACTTAATATTTTATCTGGTAACCTCTAACAAGATCTCTTATTGCTGTAAAACTTTCAATTTTATGATTTTCTTAGATGCACAATAAAATTATCCTCAGACATTAATTCATTGACTTACATAATATTATGCAATGAAAGTGTAATTCATTTATAATTATGCGCACATACACAAACACACACACGTACACAAACATACACACGCACGCACACACAATCATATATTAGTAGTTAAAATTATTATATATAATATTAACCTACTTTTTATTGACATTTTTCCAGTTTTCAAAAAATCAAATCACAAAATCCTACGATTTTAGCTTAACTGTTGGCAAAATCCATTTGTATGACAATGATATTTTTGCATAAATAAATGATATTTGATTAATTATAGGTGACGTTTCACCTGACATTAGAGCGATCCGAAATTCCCAAGTGATTGTGACAACGCCCGAGAAATGGGACGGCATAAGTCGATCGTGGCAGACGAGAAACTACGTCAGAGACGTAGCGCTCATCGTCATAGACGAGATACATCTGCTGGGTGAGGATAGAGGACCTGTTTTGGAAGTAATCGTATCCAGGTAAAGTACTCTAAAAAATGGCCATCGGCCATTTTGTCTTGGTTCGTGAAAGCGCTCTGATTACTAAAATTGTCTTCTTGTGTTTAACTTTAATTTTTCCCCATTGTTATAATAGAAAGTAAAGTTAATTGTGACGCGAAAAAGCATCTTGTAAAAATTAACTTTACTTTCTATTATAAGAATGGGGAAAAATTAAAGTTAAACAGTCTGTTGTTTACCAAGACAAAATGGCCGATGGCCAACCGACCAATGGGAGAGGCGGGAGGCAAACGCGCGTTCGGATACTCTGTTACAAATCTTATTAGACTAATTTTCTCCTACTTAGCTTTAATATACTAATTTTATGGTAAGTAATAATATACACACATAGTTCGAAGTGGTGATAGTCGATGGAGTCTCAAGGTGTTGGAGTGGTGACCCCGCACCGGGAAGCGCAGTGTTGGCAGTAGCTAACCAACACTTCCCTGTAACTAACCCTTCCCTGTGAGGAGACCTGCGCTCAGTAGTGGACCGTTGGTGGGTTTCTGGCATTAACCTATAAAAATTAAGTAACCTACTTATATAAATTAATCTATGAATAACATTGGATGGGTTAACGCTGTCATTTTTTTTTTTTTGATCGACATCATTTCGGCGTTGTACACAGTTGCAAATGTCCAAAGAACTCTTAAATTAGTGAGAGCACTAGTTGACTGATAATTGATACTTTTAGGCACTTCCTACATTCCTATACTATTAGTTCCAGAGACACTCGTACGTCAAATGTGGCGCTTCAAATTGATCCATAATTTGAGCTGCCATTTGTATAGGAACGGCGACTCCAGTGTTAATCATAGATTAATTATAAAGGTCTGTGGTTGCTGGTGATGATATAGATTTTTATTTTATTTTTCAACAACAGAACAAACTTCATCGAGTCGCACACATCGCGCCGGCTGCGAATCATCGGGCTATCGACAGCTCTGGCCAACGCAAAGGATCTCGCCAACTGGCTGAACATTGGAGAGATGGGGCTTTACAACTTCAGGCCGTCCGTTCGACCCGTGCCTTTAGAGGTATTTTGGATTGAGTAGTTTTGAATGTTTAAGGTAATTAAAACTGGCTGATGCCCGCGACTTCGCCCACGTGGATTTAAGTTTTTAAAAATCCCGTGGGAACTCCTTGATCTTCTCACCAGGTCCTGAACTCATGCAAAAAGTAATTTCGACCCGATGCTCCGTTGCTGCGTGATCGAGGAACAAACCAACAAGCAAACTCATTTTCGCATTCATAATAATATTAGTAAGGATTAGTGATTTACACCTTTAATTTTCGTCTATTAACAGCAGTCTAAGGAAGTTTTATACTGGACGAACATTGGGCCCCAAAAAAATTAATGTCATCACACCCAGACCCACCCAGGTCGCAGAAATATTGCTCGGCCAAAACTTCGCTGGTTGCAATCACCATGGTGGGGATGCCCATAGCCAAGATGCAAAGCGTCTTGGTGTGAAAAATTGAAAGACGAAAGCAAATGACAGAGATGGATGGAGGAAGCTTCTGGAGCAGACACGGGTTCACAAGGGGCTATAGCGCCGCTGATGATGATGATGAAGGAAGTTTTATATTATTCAAGGTCCACATATCGGGCCACCCGGGCCGCCACTACTGCCCGCGGATGATGTCCATGAACAAGCCCACGTTCCAGGCCATCCGCACGCACTCGCCCGCCGCGCCCGCGCTCGTGTTCGTCTCCAGCAGACGACAGACCAGGTCACCATTCCCTCCGACTATGCCTTTGATTCCCAATCAATTGGGTCTCAAATACCCAGTAACCGCTGAGAACAGTAACCGTATACTCTATTTTTGACCTTATATAGGTAGGTCTAATTTGGATATAAGAACCATACCATACCGATACCATAATAACTGCTGAGACCAACAGCCGTATTCTTTCTATTTTTGACCTTAGATATCCTATAAACCGGGCCATAGATACCATAATACCATATCGTACTATTGGACAATGGCTCGTCGTGGACTTTCAATGGAAAGTCTCAATAGCCCACAACGGGTAACATTGCACTTATTAGGTACTCAAGTTCAGCACTGCTAATATTTTTTTAAAGTCCAAAAATGTTTTTACATGGTTGTACCACAGATTATTTAGATACACTGGGCTGTACACAATTTCTGCACTAATTTTGTTCAAAGGGTAATTCCCACTCCTTACAATTACGTTTTTTTTTTTTAATATGTCAAAAATATCCTCTGACATGGTCAAAGATTTTATTTACGTTTTTATTTTGCTGTCGTTTTGGTTTTTTCATTTTGCTACATGTCTCTAAAGTTTATTTAAGTTACAATTACGTATTAGCAAGCTGATATTTTCCTCTCCCCTCCAAATAAGCAGAATACTTATGTTAAGAGTGGGTACGACATTAGTGCAATGGGTAGGGATTGAACGATCGACGTTCTAGTTTGGCTTTAGCATATGAATTTTCTCTAGATTGACAGCCCTCGACTTAATCGCATATCTAGCAGCAGAAGACAACCCTAAACAGTGGTTGCATATGCAAGAATCAGAAATGGAGCAAATCCTGTCGAACATTCGAGAGTCGAACCTGAAACTCACTCTGGCATTTGGCATCGGAATCCATCACGCGGGCTTGCATGAAAAAGACAGAACTACCGTAGAAGAACTTTTCATCAATCAGAAGATACAGGTTAGTATTATTATAAGTAATCGGAAAAGAGGGCTTTATCTAAATATATAAAAGGCAAAGGTGACTGACTGACTAACTGACTGACTGACTGACTGATCTATCAACGCACAGCTCTAACCACTGGACCGATCGAGCTGAAATTTGGCACACAGGTAGCTGTTAGGATGTAGACATCCGCTAAGAAAGGATTTTGGAAAATTTTAACCCCAAGAGGGTTAAATAGGGGGTTAAAAAATCGAAGCTAACGTGAGCGAAGCCGCGGGTTAAAGCTAGTTTACTTATAAGTACTTCTTGGAACATAGTCAAAAACCGTAGAATTCCCTATGATTAAAATTATTTTACAGAAATAAACACTAACTTCATTGCTAAAATATTATAATGGACAACATTTTTTCTCTTTTCGCACAAAAACCTCCATAATATGTCTTATCTCAATATAATAAATGCAAAAGTTTATATACAAAACTTACATGTAGAATCTTAGATGTAGTTTATAAATATAAGCAAAATTACATATGTATGGAAACTCGAGCTTATGGAACACTTGGTATGAGTTCGATTAACTGCCATATCTATTCGGCATTGCACCTGCAAGACCAAGACATGAAGAATTCTATCTTAACAGAAAAGAAGATATCCTATGATCCATTCCTTACTGGGCTTCTATCCAACTTTTTGAGCCTCCGTGAATGATGCCTATCTATTATAGTCTTTATTATCTCCCCATTTAGGTTCTAATTTGCACCGCAACACTAGCGTGGGGCGTTAACTTCCCCGCGCATTTGGTCGTGATCAAAGGCACGGAGTACTTCGACGGAAAGCAGAAGAGATACGTAGACATGCCTATCACTGACGTGTTACAAATGATGGGGCGTGCGGGACGTCCGCAAGTGAGTGTATACATAGTACATACCGACGACAACATTCACAACTCTGTCATTACACAAAAACACATTCGGAATTATTAGAATAGAATACAATATCTTTGATTCATTGACATTATATACAGCAAGTGTAAATTGAAAATAAAAATATGTAATTCGCCATTTTGTGGTGGCGGCCATCTTGGATTTCAAATTTATCATAGCGTATAACATTCTAGTCAAGCCCTTTCATTTGATACACATATTGAGGGAGTTGTGAAAAAATATGTAATCCGCCATTTTGTGGCGGCGGCCATCTTGGACCGATTTTCATCAAACAGCTAAGAACACTCCCGACTCAAGTCAAGTCAACCTTTCAAACAAAAAATAAAACAAAATCAAAATCGGTTCATCCGTTCGGCTGCTACGATACCACACGCACACACCACGCACGCACACACAAGCAACTGTTTGCTGAGCTATGAGACGAATTTTGAGACTGATTTTGCATTTAAAATTTAATTGAAATCTTTTAGTACGACAACGAAGGAGTAGCGGTAGTATTGGTTCACGACCAAAAGAAGAACTTCTATAAGAAGTTTCTCTACGAGCCGTTCCCAGTGGAGTCGAGCTTGCTAGAAGTGCTTGCGGACCATTTGAACGCCGAAATCGTTGCGGGTATGTTCACTTTGATATTTTTTTATTCATTGACAAGATAGTCCTTGATTTCCAAATTAAAAAAAAAATATCATGTAACTGAAGATCGTAACTCTTTCGTGAACTAAAAATTTTCGAATCTCAACCCTATAAATGTATGTACGCAGGTAGAGGCAAAGAATACTAATTAGACTCTGCGATACTTAATAACCCAAGTAGCACATTAGCGATGAATTACGTTATAAACAAGCTACATTACAGTCTATTGCTTTTATGCAGATGTACTAAAGGATATGATGAGTCTTTAGGCTATACTGAGGAAAGATTATACACTATTAAACAGCATAGCTGACTAATGACTTTATAAAGGCGAAAAATTATACTTAAAGCATTTAAGTAGAATTTTAAAAAGGTCTTGTCCAGCTATTGGCTGCATGTGATACTACTAGTTGATTTAGAAGTCCAAAGCTTGTTAACGACTGGTTAATACGAAAAATTTACCTCTCTTGTAATGCTGCGGGCTGCATTGAGGTATTCGCTGGTTTTAAATTGGTGTACACTAATTCAATTCTAATTCTACTTCAAGGAGCTTGTTAATGGCTGATTAAAAGTGGATTTGTAATCTCTAAAAATGCCGTTACATTTATAAGAAAATCATTAAACACCCTGAGTTGTAAATTGGAGTAGCTGTACTCCTTTCTAATCACAATGCATAAAGTATATCTGGCAGCTATTTTAAAGCTTTCGGCGTTATTTAAGAGTAGATCTAGATTATTGGTGTTCAAATTACGTCAGATTTGGTTTTTTTTGCATAACGTGTGACGCGACCTCACGAGTTACACGCGTGTGTTTATACATTTTAAATTAAAAATGAACAACTTAAAACCATGGAATAAAAGAAAAAGAACTGGTGGAATAAAAAGAAAACTATCTAAAGCATACGCTAAGGCTTCTATGGACGAATTGCGAAGGAACAGTACTGATGCAATTAATATTTACAAGCCAGTGTCGTTTACGCAAAGTAAGGGTTCCGCACAAACAAATTTTGATGAAAATATTGATTCTTCTAATAAGCAGAATTCTTGTGGTTATGGTTCATTTTCATGAACCATAACCACAAGCCAGACTAATGTTGTAAACAATCTTTTTACACAAAAAATGTTATTAAATAATACCTACCTACCACTAAGTTATTATAAAAAGCAGTAGGTATATGTATACTCAAACTTTATTTGTATAACAATGTTCTTTTAAAAAACTTTGCTTTATTTTTAAAGTCAATTTTTCATTAAATAAGTAGTGCTAAAATTGTTTACAATATTAGTCTGGCTTAAAAATGCATTAGATATACTTGGCACTTTTTCGGTTGTTTTGACTAGAATGACTAAATAAAAAAAACATAACACTGCAAACAATACTGTGAAGGATGCGCAAAACTCTTTAAAAGTTTACTTTTTAGAAACTTAAATCAAATCTACTGAGCCTGCAAGGGTATTTTGAAAGCCAAACATTGTACCTACATACAAAATGAAATGGTTTTTGGTCGAGATTTCTTTATCCCTAGAAAGCTGTTGTATGCTCTCTCTTTATACCAGTACACAGTAAGAAAGATTATTAAAATCCTTTGTCCAGCCAGCATAATGCTATAAGCTAGTAAATAGACTTTGGTAACACCACTGCACATCAAATAACTTTTCAAATGCATTTATGGAGAATTTGTGCTGGATAAGAAATGGACACCATTTTAGCAGTACATAAACGATTTGTTAATAAATATCCAAATGATTTATCTTAAAGATTTCAGGATACTTGATAGCTTTTAATTCAAACTATATATATTTTCCACTTATTTCCTAAATAGAGTATTCCTAATAGGTACAATGATTTAGAAAGCAATCATTTGAGTGATAAATTTATTTATTTAGTATTCATACACTTTATCTTATGAAATATTTTCGTTAACGCGATATTATTTTGATGGCGCATGAAATATTTGATGTAATTACCTATACACATTTACAGTAAAATGGTACTCGCAACTTAATTTACTTACATAATGACAATCAAAACCAACGAGAAAACTATTAAAAAATATAATATCTTATATTAAAAATGTCCGCCTGCACAAGCTCATAAATAAACAAACAATGAATGTAGATAGTGTCACATAATAATACGTAAAAAATAATTAAAAAACTATTTTTTTAGGTTATTTATATCTTAATAAAAGCTATTACGAAGCGTCAAAACATCTAAGAGCTGTTGAAGAGAATTAAAGTAGCTGAATCTTATGCTGCAATGGCTGTTGTATACCTGTATAAGCTATTCTACAGGCCCTGTTCAGCTGTTTCAATGATTATGCTGCCGTTAACCAGCCACTGTAATGCTCGGAGCTGGTTAATTTGGGGCCCAACTTAGCATTATAAGGTCTGGGTAGCTAACTACACAGGCCTTATGCAGGAAACTAAAACAGCCTTAAGTAGTCACAAATTCTATAATCAAGTCACTGTGCGGCTGTCATGTGCTACTTGGGAATATAGCTGAATTGCGAATAAAAATTATTTGCGTCTTTTCAGAAACGTTGAATTAAAGCGTTTCTTTCGAGTTGGTTGGAGCTTGGCGAATGTTTTTTTTTTTTTTTTTTTTTTCAAAGTAATATTTTCATACATTATTGAAAATACATATCTCTATAATTAACAGGTACGGTACAAACAAAACAAGACATTCTAGACTACATGACGTGGACATATTTCTTCCGGCGTCTATTGAAGAATCCGTCATATTACAACTTGGAAAGCATTGAACCCCAGGACATAAACAGTTACCTGTCCAATTTAGTTCAGACCTCACTTGACGCGTTATCTAATGCGAACTGTGTGGAAATCGAAGAGGTAAGTTTATTTTAAGGAACTTTATATTACGTCACAGTCAAATTTTATTGAATAGCAGAAGTAAGGCCATGTTTGTGTTTGAACTAGAACGCTGTTCAACTTTAAATCTCGCTGTAAAGGATCTAGTGCAATATTGAAATGACTTATTCTTTCTGTTTATAACAATGAGAGATTTTGTTTATATTTCTAGGTTGGCTCTATTTTTAACTGACTTCTAAAAAAGGAGGAGGTTCTCAATTCGTTGGAATCTTTTTTTTTTTCTTATGTTTGTTCCCCGATTACTCGAAGACGCCTGGACCGATCTACAAAATTCTTTTTTTGTTTGAAAGGGTATATTTCCCAGTTGTTTCCATTGTCATCAAGTCAGGATCTGATGATGGGATCCTGGAGAAATCGAGGGAACTCTTCAAATTTTATAGGCACAATTGAAATACTTTGTAGTGGTGATTGAACTAAAGATTTTAGACTTGATTCGTGGTTTAATGACATAATTGTTATAAAATATTACGAGTACGTACCACGGTAATTATTTTAGTTGGGATTGTCAATATTTCGGTCCAATTACATGGACCGTGGTCACGACGGGACTGCGGTGTTGCGGTGGTGCGAAATATTGACAATTCCAACTAAAATAAAATTACCGTGGTACGTACTCGTAATATTTTATAACAATTATGATGTTTGAAGTCAGTTTTGTAAGAATGTTAATGTTTATATTATGGGACATGTTTTCTAGGACCAGCGCACAATCCACTGCACATGGATGGGACGGATCGCGTCCTACTACTATCTGTCGCACAAAACAATGGCCCATTTCCACACCAACATGCAGAGCAACCTCGCTTTCGACAACCTGCTCAGGCTGTTGGCTGACTCCGCGGAGTACGCCACCCTTCCCGTGCGACACAATGAAGACGTGCTCAACGGGTAATTAGGTTTTTTTTTTACCTCAAAGTTTTTTTTTACCTCAAAATAGCTTAGGGACGATTTACGGTCTCGAGAAAATTAATTGACAAAAAAATGTCTAAAAACGGAATTAAATTGTCACTTTTAAATTAATTTAATTTCTAATTTAAACACAAAATTAAGTATCACTTGACAAATGACACTTGTATTATTTAATTTATATATTTTTAATTCCGTTGTAATTTAATTCCGTTGGGAGGGAGAAAGGGGGGGAGGGGTTGTTAAGGCTATCAAAGTTGCTGCTTTTAGACCCTTCTGTCCTGTTTTTGTTTAGATAGATAGATACATTATTTATTTACCAGGACTTAAACAGAATGTCAATGTTATATGAAAAAACTAAGTTTTTTTTTATAGAGCTTTTATAGAATAAATATATGACAACCTCATCGTACTTACTAAAAAAACTAAGAACTTTGCAATATTTGTATTTTTTCATATGTTTCTTCACTTCTATAGGTTGTATACACGGTGAAATTTCATTGGTTGTACTCCCTGAAAGAGGTGAATGTGCTCATGAAACTGAACAACTTTTCCCAAGGAACATAGGTCGAAATATGAAAAATAAAAACTGGACCTCCCATAGTAAATCAATCAGCTGATCGTCAAGTTTGTATGGAGGGTCCAATTTTTTTTTTCATATTTTGACCTATGTTCCCTGGGAAAAGTTGTTCAGTTTCATGAGCACATTCACCTCTTTCAGGGAGTACAACCATTAAAATTTCAACCGGTATTGGTGCAGTATGTATTTACAATTACTTTTTTTCTAGCGAACTTTCCCAACAATGTCGCATGCCCGTAGACTCGCTAACACTAGACTCGTCTAACGTCAAAGCGTTTCTGCTGCTACAAGCGCATTTGTCCAGACTACCGCTACCCAATACCGACTACCTCACCGATACTAAGTCTGTATTGGACCAGACTATTAGGATCATTCAGGTAAGTCTAACAATTGGCCAATAGAAGTAAGACTTCATCATCACCGAACCCTCACCGACTACTTCTGGGCACAGGTCTCCTCTCAGAATATATGAAAAACTCGATGATGCGCGTGGATTAGTTTTTGATTCCCGCGGGAACTCTTTAATATTCCCGTATAAAAAATAGCCTATGTGTTAATCCAGGGTATAATCTATCTCCATTCCGAATTTCAGCCAAATCCGTCCAGTAGTTTTTGCGTGAAAAAAATTAACAAACATACACTCACCACATACAAACTTTTGCCTTTGTAATATTATTGTGTGAAAACTGATGCCTAAAGACGCAGTTTTCTTCATACAAACTCTGCCTTTATCATCCCTTCCCTTTTGAGGACCTCCCTGGCGCAGTGGTAAGCGCTGTAGTCTTACAACTGGGAAGTCTCGGGTTCGATTTCGGGTGAGATCGCAGTCAAAGGCTATTGTTATCAATTTTAAAAAAATCATCATCACCATCATAAAAAAGTTTTTTATTAAGATAAACTTTTACGAAGCATTAATTTTGACAAGTGACGAGACAATCTACGGAGTTACGGACGTTATTTAACTTTTACGTCAACTGTCACCCCTCCCGCTATTCAGCCATCAACCCTCCCACACCGTTATCTCGCAAACCATCTCAGTAAAGGGCCCCATATATGGTACGATTGATCTTTACGATCCGTCGTGTCAGACCGATCGAAACGACGAATCTGTAGTGTATGTCAAGATCGATAATGATTTACTTAATCGAAGACGATATCGGAAATCGCACCAAAAACCCATGCAATCATGAATATCCTAACGATGAATCGACAGTGTAGGTATGTTAACCCACATTTTTCTAGGTTTTCTTCTTTTCTCCTGTAACCGAATTAAAGTTACCGTCACATAGGTAAGTAAAAGAAGTTCATTTTCCATTTTATAGGGCATTGAATTATTTGAGCACGTCTTTATCGTTCCGTTTCAAATAAGTAAATGATCGATCGTAACGACCAATTGTTTCGCTTGACGATCTTCGTCAGATCGTCAAGCACGATTTTCATTCAGATTGATCGAAACGATGAATCGTACCGTATATGGGGCCCTTTAAATGATAGGTCTTGTTCCTTCTTTTCTAGGCAATGACAGACGCTTCAGCCGAAAACGGCTGGTTGACAGTATGCCTCAGCTGTCAAATGCTAATGCAGTGCATAGTGCAAGCGCGCTGGCCGACCGACTCGCCCCTAACCACCCTGCCGCATGTGGACTCGCAGCATTTATACATGTTTACCAGCATGGCGAGGGACACAAACAAACCTTGCACCGTTCTGAACGGGTTGAAAGTCACTTGTATGAGAAATTACGAGCTGTTAGCCAAGTATATGAGAAGGGAATTCGAAGAGAATCAGATTGGTGAAATACATCGGGTAAGTGTTTGTTTTTATGGCTGGTTCACAGTATTCCAGTGCTATGCCAGTTAAGCTAGCTAGCCTTAGATCAATTTTTAAAAATGCATTGAACGCAGTAAAAATAATTATGTTACATCTAAAACTATTTTATCTATTTATAACTGCTGTCAGTTTCGAACGATGTAATCGTCGCTATCTTACGTGCTTTTAAAATGTGAACGTCAATATGATTTCATGAAAAAATTATTGTTATGTAGTTTGTAGCCATATTGCCTATTATTTATTATAAATATTTGAAACTAGCTGTACCCGCGACTTCGTTCGCGTGGAATAGTGACTTTTCGGGCAGCATATTTTGAATTACATATACCGCCGACGCTCAGGTGCGAGGCGTGTAGTACGTACTCTGTACGTTAAAAATGTTCGCCGTGATTCTTTAAATTGACATAACTTTTTTATTTATGAACCGATTGACATGAAATAAACACTAAATGTTAAGTGAAGCTTACTACAATATATTAGTGAAAACCGTATCTAAATCGAATAAGCCGTTTCTAATATTAGCGTGCACAAACACACAGACAAACAGACAAAAAAATTAATTATAATTTCGGGTTCGGCATCGATATAATAACAACCCCTGCTACTTTTTTTTTTATATATTTCCATTGTACAGACACCACTTTTCTACAATTTTATAATATATATAGATAACACAGGTCTACAAAAAATGAAAAACTTTTTTTGCTAGCAATCCTATTATATGATTTGATGAATGACTTGATAATAAGTCGTACAGAAGTTTTTCAAGGTCAAAACTACGTGTAGTTTCTGAACTACCCTCATCCGAAAAAAATACCCATTTTGCTATGTTTAATGTGTTCGTATTCCGCCAATTTGTGAGATTATCCGATAATATCATTATGTCGTCATATAGGAGGAGTTGATTAAATAATTCGAATACATTTTGTTACATTTTTGGTGAACATGTAGTGACAAAACTCAGAAAACCTATAACGGCCTTCATAAAAAGGGCGTATTTTGACTCTTTTAAGATCGAGATCAAGGGCTTTTACCATCCCTGGGTACAAAATATCATGTTCAAATTGTGTATTGAATATTCGAGTCAGTGGTCGAGTGGTAAACGAGCACAATTGAGGTTCGGTGTACCTATGATTTGATCAGAACCAAAAAACTATTTTGATGATTTTTATTTTTGTTTAATCAAATTGCATGGGGTAAATTGAAAAAAATGACATATCCGGACCTACCGTCTGCTAGACGGCCTTTACCACTCTCAGACGATACTATGAGGGCAGCACCATCGGATTCGTCGGAGACAGATATGATGGAGGTCTCTTCAAATGAACGAGACAGTGATCTTGAATCATCAGCGGCGCCCGTATTCCTTACTCAGTACTTTACGTATTTACCATTGCTAAGAGAGGTCTGAGACTAGCATCGAGACTTAAAGAAAGGAATTTAATTGCTACAGGCACGAAAGTCTCATTTTTTTGTGAGCGTGACAGAGAAAAAATTTTCAAAAATTTCTTAGGTAATGAAAGGCAAAAAATGACGTGGAATTAGTTCAGGACCTTCTAGATAACTTTAAAAAGGTTGGCTGTAGCATGAGCATACAAGTTCACGACCTGCACAGCCACTTGGACAAGTTTCATGAAAATCTTGGCTCCTACAACAAAGAACGAGGAGAGCGCTTCCATCAGGATCTAAAACTGACGGAAAATAGGTACCAAGGTCGTTGGGATGAGCATATGATGGCAGATTATTGTTGGAGTATCACATGGGACAATCATAGCAATGAACATTTTAAAAAATCTGAATAAGAAGCTTCCTAGCTGTAAAATAATGTATACGTAATTAAATGTTTAAAATTGGCTTATTTTGTCTTTTTTAGACATACCTCGTATCTCGAAAACTACACGTAGCATTAAAAAAATAAGTATGCAGTTGTAATCAGGGTACCCAATATACTAAAAAACAGTTATAGTTTTGGCTGCAACATTTTCACTGTAGACCTGTGTAATCCATCCGAATCCAGCACTGTATAAACACACTAGCTTTTGCTCGCGGCTTTGCTCACGTTAAGTTCGATTTTTCAAACCCCTATTTTACCCCTTTAGGGGTTGAATTTTCAAAAATCCTTCCTTAGTGTGCGCCTGTGTCATAAAAGGAACCAACTGTAAAAATTTCAAGTTTCTAACTTCAGTAGTTTAGGCTGTGCGTTGAAATCTCAGTCAGTCAGTCAGTCAGTCAGGACTTTGAATTTTATATTATATAGATTACTCGACCCATCGACTGGAATAATGTAAAGCGGCAATAACACTATTTTTCTAAAGATGTGTGAACACCAAAAAATGTGATTTTATTTTTCTATAGGCAATATGCGACCTACCCACACTAGACTTGAAATTCCACATTCGAGGGTTGTGGTTCGACAGCGACGGCGAACAGGACAAGCGGCTCAAACAACCGCCGACTAGAGAAGACTGGTTACCTTTACACGCTGATCAGGTGAAGGATTTTTTGAATAGGCATCTTCTAGGCAAGCGCGCACCATCTTAGGCTGCGTCTTCAAAAAAAAAATAACAATCCAATCACTAAAATTAACTTTTTGACGACCCCAGTGGTGAGCGCTGTGGTCTTATAACTGGGAGGTCTCGGGTTCGATTCCCGGCGGGGGCAATTTAGGAATTCATAATTTCTAAATTGTCTCTGGTCTGGTTTGGTGGGAGGCTTTGGCCGTGGCTAGTTACCACCCTACCGTCAAAGACGTGCCGCCAAGCGATCTAGCGTTCCGGCACTATAGCGTGTAGAAACCGATTAGGGGTATGGGTTGAACTTACATTGCTATACCCCTTCCAAGTTAGCCCGCTACCATCTTAGACTGCATCGTCACTTACCATCAGGTGAGATAGCAGTTTGTCATAGAATAAAAAAAAATTAACTCTGAGAGTGAGGCTCAAATCTATAGATCGCACTCTCACTCTACTCATACTCAAGGCAAAGATAGAACGAGACAGATTTATGTAGCGCATATTTGAGTCTCGTTTTAACTTATCTTGAGTCCGAGCTAAGTCAGAGCTCGATCTCTAGATTAATCTTATTCTCCATAGGAATACACGCTCGTGATCGATATGGCAAGACGCGGCGGCAACTCAAACAACGTGCTGTGTCCTCGGTTCCCTCGCAGCAAGAATGAGGGCTGGTTCCTTACTCTGGGCTCCGTGGAGTACGGGGAGCTGCATGCCCTGAAGCGAGTTCCCGCCAGGGGCACCACGCATGTAACTTTCTATACCCCTGCGAAACGAGGTAATACCATATCCATATGGTGGAGTTAGTATTCGTATACCAGTGTCATAACATTAGCGTTAAAGTAAAACGAACCTTAAATGTACTTATTTAAAGTCACAAATTCAGTACAACCGATTTTAATTTGGAGCGTATCTGTATACGTAAAAGTATAAGAATGCATGCACGAAATTGAGCTCTGATGCAATGTTGTTATGGTTCATTTTACTTTGACGATAATGTCATAGTATACGAATACGATCAATCGAATTAAATCTTATACTGACGTGTAGTTCGACTTGGCCGTAGTGTAATCTGCTTAACACACTCAGGGCGCGATTTCCGAGAGATATGGGTTTGAACCCCGCCAGCCTCGGAATTTTCGATACCACTGATACTTTTTACACCTTTTAAAAAACCTTTTCCGTCGTTACAGGGCGTATCATCTACACCCTGTATGTGATGAGCGACAGCTACATGGGTCTGGATCAGCAATACGACCTGCAGTTTGAACTCATGGACCCGCTCCCGCCAGAAACTGTTGAAAAAGTATATGACACTATGGATAAAGTTATCATTGAGTGATACTATGCTTAAGGTTAAATTTATAATTATGTATAATAAAAATATTTAAAAATAAATTATTTTTATCTAATTATTGTTTTATTACATAATAATATGTGAATCTATACTAATTTTTTTGCTCAAAATAATCCTTTTTTTAACAATAATTTCAATTATACGCCAGCCTTTCCACCACAATAACAAATTGATAAGGTAAAAATTGAAAAAAATTAAACATCTTTAATAACAAAAGCATTTATTATAAACACAGATAAAATTTAAAGATGAAGATATTTAATAACTGTCATACATTAGTTTTTTTTAATTTAATATCAACCATGTCAAAACACAAGTTTCATCAACAATATGTATTACAATTTACAAATGCCCTAATTTATGAAAAGCTAAGACAAGCAGCTAATATTAATTTTAATTAGGCTCATCAATGATAATTAAATATAATAACAAAATAGCCAGGATTTTGCCATTGATTTTATTCATATTAATAAAGTATGTCATGTCCTTTTACAACACAACAAGTACAAGTACACGATTACTACAATAATATTATAATGATAACAATTACAATTTTATGAAAAATATACTTTTTTTTATTTACTTGTAATATCTACTTACCATACTTATTAATCAATCTTTAAACAACAAGTACTGGCTTCATGGTTTAAACTTTAAATGTTACCAAACTTTATAAGTTAACACAAACCAATGCCAACTTTTTTTTAGTACACTATGATACATATTATAGTCAAAAATATAATTTATTTATAGGCATAGTGATAAGAAAACTTAGAAGCTATGTTACAAAGATACCTTGTTTTATAAGGGAACTTTAAAAAGTACCAATTTATTTAGCTAACATATTTGCATTCTATTGTACTACATTACATAAATTATATCTATGGATGAGTAAGCCAAACCTATTTTTATTTTAACAAACATTAATATTTAGTATATTACAGACACACACTGCCATCCTTGCGAAAAGTGCAATAACTCAGATTGATTTGTTATTGCACTGTGCAGTACTGTTGTGAAAATATATAAATGCTTAAGCAAAACTGTTATATATTACATAATTATGCTATGCTAAACTTTATAACATTACCACTCTGATTATGTGCTATGACATTTTATCTGCTAGTTTTTAGAATGATTATAGTATAAGTCATTAGATTACACAATTTTATGAACAATAATAATCTATTATCACAAGAGATCAAAAGTTTTTAACACTCACACAATATCAAATATTGTTGGAGTGTCTGCATCATGTTATTTACGCTTCTTTACCTTTTCTTCGTACTCAATAGCTCTCACTTCAGAAATAAGTTGCCGCTCTCTTGTCAAAATACCATCTAGCTGATTAGTGAATGCTTCAAAGGAGAATTTTGTTTCAAATCTTTTCCGTCCCGCTTCTCCAAGTCTTCCACATAAGTCTGGGGAAGTAATTAATTTACACATAGCATCTGCGAACGATTTTCTATTTGGCTCGCAAAGGAAACCTGTCACCTCATTTACTATAGTCTCAGTGGGACCACCACTGTTCACAGCGATTACAGGCTTGCTGTAATACATTGCCTCTAGCGGTACAATGCCAAAATGTTCATTTGAAGGTGTGTATATCAACGCCCTACAGTGATACAGAAGAGATACTTTCTCAACATCTTTTGGAGACTTCATAAATGTCACTTTATCTTCTACGTCCAATTCTGCAGCCAGGTCTGTAAGCTCCATGAAATGCTCCATATTCTCCAAGTTTATTGGATCAAAACCTCCAGCCATTATCAAATGTACTCTCTCCCAATCAGACTCATCTAGCATACTCTTCAAATGATTCAATGCCTCCAAAGCGAGAGGCAAATTCTTTTTCCGCTCATATCTATTTATAGACAGAAATATAAACTTATCCATGCCTACTGGTACTACTTCTTTGAGAGCTTTTGGTGTAGTTTTATTGAAATACTCAGTGTTTATTGATGGATAACAAATATCAGGTACATCTTTAATTTTCTGGAAAGCATCCTGGTACACTCTAGCTGTGTATTTACTGTTCACTAAGACCTTGTCAGCTCTTGCAGTTGTCAATTCCTCTAACCAGTTCAATGGAGCTCTGTATATTTTTTTCAAAATACCACCCTCAGTAGTTAAGAGCTTGTCTGGGTGATGGCAGTAAAACACCACCCTGAAAGGCCCTCTTGCCATTTTCAAAAATGGAATACACAGTGATATGAGATCACAGAAAATCAAAGTAGGCTCTTCAGCCGGTATTACGTACCAGGCTAAATATACAGCGGCGAAAACCATGCGAGCGTAAGCGCACGCCGCTTTAAACCTACCGAATATAGAACGCGGAATCCAGTCGCCGATCACAGTCACTGGAAAAGTTCCATCCCTAGTTTCAGCAAAACAATGTGTTGGATCGTGGTGGTTCGTAAAAAATGCGACGTCGTGGCCTTTGGTTTTGAAGGCCAATGCGGCATCTAAAACTAATCGCTCCGCTCCTCCGATACCCAAATCTGGGTGGAGAAATAATATTTTCACCATTTTGTTTTTAGAATTATTATTATTAATCACTTAAATTACAATTACAATTAATTACAATTATTTTTGCAATTATTAATTTATTTTATTTCAAAATTTTTTTGTTTACTTGAAGTTGACATTTGACATTGACATTGAGTGTCTAATATTTTTGGAACACATGGAATCAGGAAGTAGGTACCTAGTTCCCCAATACTTAAAGTTAGCTCCAGCATTCCTATCGTGGTAAATATTCTGAGGGTAGATTGAAATAAAGCTGGGCAAGGTGACAGCTACCTGTATATTAATAATTACCTACCTACGTCAGTTTAAAAAAAAAACTTTTACACTAACATTAATGCAGTAAGAGCAGCAGCTGAAAACGGCAGTAGACTGTATTTTGTCTGGTGGGAGGCTTTGGCCGTGGCTAGTTACCACCCTACCGTCAAAGACGTGCCGCCAAGCGATTTAGCGTTCCGGCACGATGGCGTGTAGAAACTGATTAGGGGTATGGGTTGAATTTACACTGCTATACCCTTTCCAAGTTAGCCCGCTACCTTCTTAGACTGCATCGTCACTTACCATCAGGTGAGATCGCAGTCAAGGGCTATCTTGTCATCGAAAAAAAAAAAAAAAAAAGTGAAATCCAGAGAGATTACATTCTCTTGGATGAAATCAATGTGGAATGTTAATAATACTGAAAAAGCTGTTGCTAACACAAAATGATCATGAAATAATAGGCAATAATTAAGGTAAAATAAAAAAACAGAATTATGTGATATTGGTTTTACTTCATGTGATGGCAAGGGAAGTAGAAGATTCTACATTACACTTATGACATAAAAAATGCATTCAGATATCTTATTATATTGATAAATACAACAATTTTATTGTAAGTTTAAAAAAATGTTCATAAAAAATTATACTTAAAGTTCATCTTTTCTTTCAATTTTTACAAGATCAACATGGAATGTAAGAGTTGCTGACTTAGGTATCTTTGGTGGAGCGCCTGCCTCTCCATAGGCAAGTTCTGGTGGAATGACTAGCTTTCTTTGTTCACCTTCGCACATCCCAATGAGTCCCTGATCCCAACCCTTAATGACCTGGCCAGAACCTAAGGTAAAAGTCAGTGGATTGCCCCGAGGAATAGAACTGTCAAACTCTGTACCATCTTCTAAAGTACCCTGAAATGTAAAATATACCATATAAAGTTGGGAGTTATAAATGCTGAACAAAATGATTGAACTTAAATCTGAAAGCATCTAGGCGTCATACTTGATTTTAAAATGCTTAATGAATGAATGAAGTTGCAATGAATTGCGCTGGAGAATTTGTCACATGGACTCTTTACATTGAGCAGTGAGTTTAGTTATTCTTTTATTACTAACATATTGACTGTATTTATTTTCTTCTTTGCTTCTATTCCTTTACATTTAGTGCCCAAAAGTACAGTCAGAAATAAAATTGAAATAGTACAGCTGAAGTGATTTTAATCAAAGTAACACACAGGTTGAGTTTGTGTTCTGTAGATTATAATCAAATTCTCAAAGTATTTTATGCATTACCGACAATAATTTCTATAAAGTGTATAAAATGTACAATGAGTAGGCAACATAATATCCATTGTCTCAGTTGAGAGGACATGATAATTCTCATATCATTGGCAAAGTGAGAAATGAAAATAACCACTAGGGTTGGTTTTCTTCTCAAGCTGACTGTTGGCTGTGATTGGTATGTATGTATGTATTAATACGTTTTCGAACGCTGACCGATCAGCGCTAACAAGCGTCAATGCTGTGCTGGGCGCCAGCATAGTATAATATTATTGCTCGGCGCCTCAAAGTCAAATCACAGGAAGGTGCCTACTAAACAAAGGTGATAACTCAGTCTTATTAATAACTTTATCATACTGTGTAATGCATGTGTAGAAGATCCCCTTTTCTACTTTTCGTAGGACACTCAGTAGGCCTTTTCTTCACTCCAATTTGCAATTTCTTTGGCGACGAAGTGGCTATCACTACGTGTTGGACAACGCTCATTATAACCAAGAAAAATAAAGCCAATTTACAAAAGTTTAGCAAAGTGGTTTGCATTTTGATGGTTAATCCAACAATAACAATAAACTGAACTGAATTGCTGGCTATTTTATTTTTAAAGAATTTAAGAAGTAAATAATAAAATACCGACACTCGAATGTCAAACACAGAACACTAATACTCCTAACGGAGATGTCAAATGTGACCACAGATTACTAATTACTATGATAGATCTTTGTTTATTATCTAGGGTGACCAACCCAATTGCTAGCACTGCACCAGTTTATTCGCACCTTGGCAAAAAACATTAAAATATAAGTTTCTGATTGTGGTTTTTAAATTTTCAGATTAAAAATATTTAGGGGAATTCATATTTTTCACAATCGCAACCTTTCTAATCTGGAAAGTTTTAAAATGACGTCAGTATCGTAGTTGAAAGATATCGTTCTGGAGTTCCCGAAGATTTTCGGCCATTTTGACTGATCGACGTTAAGGGTCAGTACTTACTTAATTATGATTTAACTGTAGTTTTATCTGAGTTTTAATAATATAATAGTTTTCAATTGATTTTCTAAGTATTATTAGTTACTAATTCAAAAAGTAAATGAAACTTTCCCGTTATTTCATTGCAAATCAAGGGGTGTCAGTATCTGGTTACAAAATTTGGAGATTCTTCTGTTTATCAACACTCCGAACCGATTCGATTCCCAAGCAGACTGGGAATAGGTATCGTCTGTAGACGATCTTAACAAGTGTGTGTAAACTGTCCATATTGTAGAGTCTAAATTCTTTAAGACTCATCACACGAAAAGGACCAAGAAGTTCTCTGACCATACTCTCAAACTGATGGAAGACAAACAAGAGACGAGACTTCAGTCGTCAGCAGACGCGGATGCCTACTGGTAGGTTAATAGGCAGATCTCTAAGGTAAGAACTCGTGACCTGCGGGCCTTGAATACCAAGTGTATTAAAGATACCATCTAGTGGAACAGAAGTTCCATTCCAAAGTGTCCGTGAGAGATCTATCTATCGGACAGAGCCAGCTGACGCGGCTGAAAACTGACGAATGCTGTCACGTTTCTTCTCCACCTGAGGTATGGAGAGAGATTGAGAAGTTCTATGGGCAGTTATATATCACGAAACAAAAATCATTCAGCGGACGATGGGGAGAGCTATGCTTGGAGTATCCCTGCGAGATCATATCAGAAATGAGGATATCCGTAAGAGAACCAAAGTCACGGACATAGCTCAGCGAAACTGAAGTGGAAATGGGCGGGCATATAATTCGAAGAGCTGATGGTCGATGGGATCCCATGGTGCTGGAGTAGCGACCCCGTACCGGGAAGCTAGGTGGAACGACGACATCAAACGAGTCGCAGGGAGCCGCTGGATTCAGGTGGAGTAAGAGCGAGGCCTGTGGAAGTCCATGCAAGAGACCTTTGTCCAGCAGTGGACGTCTATCGTTTGATAAAGACTATGTTTTTTTTTCTTATTAAATATGTAAGTGTGTTTGTTTTAAATATAATAAATATAAAAAAATTAAGTCACCTACAGTTACTATAACACTTTCCTTATATTATTTCGTAATAAAATCTATATTCTAAAAGATTTAGGTAGGTAGCCTACCCTTTTATTTCCCTTAAACCCTATTAAAATCTGAGTGTTGATAATTGGATAATTTTGTGCCCATAACTGGTAACAAATGTGCGAATAATTGGGGAATGGGTCATTTTTCAATCTTATTTAAAATTCTAGTTGATTTAAACAAAAATATTTCAATATCTTCTTTAATTATATATTTTGTTAAACAAGTAACCTTATGACTACAGTGATTTATAGGATTTGGTTAAATTTTTATTTAAAAAACATATTTGAAGTTAGATAAACTCTTAAAGTGCCCATAATTGGGTCTGCCACCCTACTGTGGATTGCTTGCTTGCTTGTTGCTGTATCTGTACTCTGTGTTGCCTTTTTACATCATAACTAATACCTAATCTGTGTTTTACCTATGGTGTTTTACATTCTCTTGGGCTTTTATTGATTCAAACAAAAGTTATAACAAAAATGAAAAATAATAACTAAAAAATCAACTGCCTAACTTCCTATATTATTATATATTCAATTGTTCACTGAAGATAAGTGCCTATTTAAAATAAAGTGAGAGATTCACATGAAAATGTATCAATTTGATAAATATAGAAAGTTCCTTTTGAATAGAATGACTTCGAATCAAGAAGTATTCGAATACATTGAAAAAAGTTTAGTTACGGAGGACGAAATGGCAAAGCATTCCTTTCATAAAATTTTGGTAAGTACCTACTTATATTCTCTTGGTCTTCCCTTTAGGAGTTGAATTTCCAAAAATCCTTTCTTAGCGGACACCTACGTTATAATAGCTATCTATATGCAAAATTTCAGCCTGATCCGTCCTGTGGTTTGAGCTGTGCGTTGATAGATCAGTCAGTCAGTCAGTCACCTTTGCCTTTTATATATTTAGATATACGTACCACAAATATTTTGAGACTGACGAATTCTATAGATCGTAACGTAGGTACTTCAAACTGAGATCTCACTACCAGTATATTAAATGTACCTACTCTGATTCTCACTTTGCTCAGACTTAATTTGCCATAGTTAAAACAAGATAGATTTGTGTCGGCACTTAATTGTGTCGTTTTCACTGTCTCAAGTCTGAGCCCTTGGAAGTCACATCAGTCAGAATAGATTTTGCTAGTACATAAAATTTTTACTTGTCAAATTCAATGCTAAAGTGTTTAGTGCTGTGGGAAGGTGTGTGGAAGTTATAGCTCCTGGATTGGATTCCTGGCATAAATGTAATATTTGATTTTAAGGAACTATTACTTATTGGTAAATACCTAAATTATCTCTTCCACTATCTCGTACTAAGCGCTTTGCTTCCTAGTTCCTAATATGCACTGCAGAAATTTGGAATGCCATTCTGGCTTCCGTTTTTCTAACTAACTATAATGTGGGTGTCTTTAAATCTAGAATGAATAGGTATCTTCTAGGCAAGCGCACACCATCTTAGGCTGCATCTTCACTTACCATCAGGTGAGATCGCAATCAAGCGCTAGTCTATATGTATATTAAAAAAATATATATTATTTTGGTGGTAGCCTTCTCAGTGGATAGTTCAACCCTACCAGCAAAATCGTGCCTCACATTCTGTACAATTTGTCTTCATAGTCTGTTGTTTAACTGATTGAAACTATGAAACTTATATTGACCTAACCAATAACTAATATATATACATTTTTTAGGTTTGCAGATGGCCAGATGGTGACATAAAACTGTTTGAAACTCTAAGCGAATATTTTGGTATCACTTTCATGCCTATAAACTTTCTAGAAACAAATCTAGTTACATCTTTCTATACAAACAGTTTGATGTTGATCTTGAAGATAATGAAAATGGACTTTATGTTCCCACACTGCCGGAATATGTTCAGTTTAGATATATTACTGAATGACAAGACATCTACAGAGTGTTTCGATGAAAAGGTTACGGTTGATGAAATCATCACCCATGTTGTAAGTCATCGTTTTAATGAACACTGTGAATTGAATCTGTCGGACTTCTGTAATGACACAGGTAATATTATTAATTCTAGAGTCTATTGTCTATGTTATTAGAGTCTATAAAGTCTCGGCCGGGTAAACTTGACTCTTAACTTTAAAGGCACTCCAAAGTAGTACTATTAAATAAATAGAAAATACTATTTATTGGCAAAACAGACAGTTACAAAGAAAAATAATGAACTTAAACAAAATAGGTATGAAAAAATATAAAGAGTAAAAAATATAGCAACTCAGAACCATGTACTGAACTGAATCCCTGGTTTCAGTTTTTATTAGCGTGTACTTAACAACCTGTATAAGCAGTAATAATTTATTTTATTATTTTCAGAACTTAAAGAAAAGAAAATCCATTTTTATAAATTAAGTCTGCTTTCACATTTTAAAATATTGATGATCAGAATGGGGAGAGACACTAAAATATTAAACTTATCTTCTAATAATTTAAGGTAATCGATTTTCTTTTAACTTTATTCTGTATAACATGATGTAGGCATGATGATTTTACAACATTCTTTAAATGGGAAAGAAGTTTATACCCAATCCCCCATCAGTTTTTTTTTAATTTATGTTAATTTAACAATGAAAGAAAGCTTGGTCAGTGCAAAGCCCTATATATGAATGGCCTAAAATTCCGGTCTTTCTGGTCTTCAGTTTAAGAAATCTTCTAATATTATTACAAATTTTATTTCAGCCAAGTCCCATTGGATATATTAAACTTTTTTATCAAAGGAGACTTAATAGGTGTTAATTTAAGTAATAATAATGTAAGTATTGAACAAAATATGACTTGTAAGAATTTTGTTTCTTGAGAACCATATTATGCTTTTTATTAACATGATAAAAATCTACAAGAATATTTATTTATTTATTTATTAAAGAGGCACACAAAACAGGTTGAAACTAAAAAGTGCACAAAATATAAATACATACAGCTTAAATTTCTTTAATTATGATTTATTATACAGTACATTATAAACATTTTAGTTGGACCTGTTGAGTACCATTCTGACCACAGTCCAGATAGTAATATCTACAGTACCAACTAAAACATTTAGGCGCGGTTGCTTCATCTCATTTTAACAGACACATAACTGTTTAACATTGTGTTACAGAACAATTTTTTTTTAATTCGATGACAAGATAGCCATTGACTGCGATCTCACCTGATGGTAAGTGACGATGCAGTCTAAGATGGTAGCGGGCTTACTTGGAAGGGGTATAGCAGTGTAAATTCAACCCATACCCTTAATCGGTTTCTACACGCCATCTTGCCGGAACGCTAAATCGTTTGGCGGCAGGTCTTTGACGGTAGGGTGGTAACTAGCCACGGTACCACAAAATGTCAAAGAAAATTTAACGAATGTATGTAATGATAACAAACTGTTTGAAACAACCGAGCCTTAGTATTTATCATGGTACATACTACATACTCTGAGAATGCATAATGGTTGTCATTAAACCATGAAATTATTCTAAAATCTTAAAAAAATTATTTTGTTACATAAACTTTTTTTAATATAACTACAGATTCCATCAGTAGCTGAGTTACAAAGGATCAGCAGCAAAATTGAAAAGCTTTGGGTAGAGGGGAATCCTCTTTGTGAAGACGACTTGGATCCTGTCACTTATATACGACAAATTGCACAGAAGTTTCCCAGATTGACTGAATTGGTAATACTAAGCACTTAAACTAAAGTTATTCTTAAAGACAAACTTGCTCACAAAAAATTATTTATTTTATTTAACTTTTGCCTTCTTTTGACGTGTTCTTTTTTTGGTTTTAAAAAATCTCAGGGTAACGTATATCACTTTCCAAGGTCTTCAAGACCGCAGCCATACTCATTCACAAAATCACGTTTCCATGTTCAATCCCTTGTTTTTTTTTTTCTTTTATCAAATCTGCAGCGTGACAATCTGTTTTAATGAAAACAATCAGCCATTTTCGATCTGTTGATGCATTATCAACAAACGCTTTTGCATTTCTAATAGTAGTAGCGAAAACTTTATGGATATTTGTTAATTTGTTTTCAACTTCTTTACAGGATGGTGTGAAATTAAACGAACACGGTTTAATGATGCCGTTTTCAAAGAACTTCATACTCACACCAGACAGAAAAACAAAACTGGTCATTGAGAAATTTGTCTCGCTTTACTTCGCATTTTACGACACGAATCGCAAAAAAATCTCGTTGTTCTATGACCCAATTGCCAATTTATCTATTTCTATTGATTTCCCAGGTAAACATGGCCTTTACATTTACTTATATAAATATCTATCGTACCCTTAAAAGCGCGAAAAAGATTGTTTTCATGCATATGAGGGGCTAACATAACATATGCAATGTTATTCGCTTATTCATTAATTCACTATAAGTGGATTTTTTTTTATTCAATGACAAGATAGCTCTTGACTGTAATGTCACCTGATGGTAAGTGACAATGCACTCTAAGATGGTAGCGGGCTAATTTGGAAGGGATATGGTAACCCATACCTCACATTGGTTTCTACACGCCATCGTGCCGGAACGCTAAATCGCTTGGCGGCACGTCTTTGACGGTAGGGTGGTAACTAGCCATGGCCAAAGCCTCCCACCAGATCAGACCAGAGACAATTCGGAAATTATAAATTCCCAAATAGCCACTGCCGGGAATCGAACCCACGACCTCCCATCTTCGCCACGATCTTGCCGTGCCTGTATCCAACGGCTCCCTGTGACTTAATGTTGTCGGTCTAACGTACCTACTTCTCTAGTAGGAGGTCTGCCAATACTGCGCTTCCCGGTGCTGGGTTGCCACTCCAGCATGTTGGATCCCAAAAGACCATCAGCTCTTCGAATAATATACCCTGCCCATTTCTGCTTCAGTCCCAGTAGTGTAAGAGAAGATTCGTAGAATAACCAAAGTGTAATATAGATCAGAGAGTCGCAAAATTTATCTTCTTTTTTATTATTACTAACTGATTTTTTTATGGGGTTTTTTTGTTTTTATATGGGGTCTTGAAAAAAAATAGTAGTTCGACAACTGTAATGTGTCGCTACTAGATGTCGCTAACAGTTGCTATAAAACTGATAGAAAAACTAGATACATATCACTAATTTCTTGACTGACGTATGGTTCAATTTGGCCGTAGTGTAACGGTTAACACACTCGAGCGCGATTCCCAGAAAGATGTGGGTTCGAATCCCGCCGGCCTCGGAATTTTTGATATGTATTTATAAATCTATTAAAACTAGTGGTTCGCCCCGAACTGAGACCTCGCGATATCCCATAATTCCCAAAAGTTTTAATTATATATTGTAATAATTAACTTTTAACATTAGACACAATAAAAAAAAATAGTTGACATAAAACTGTTTTACTGACACAGCGCCATCTATTAGCATTATAGTGAAGCTATTAGCTTCACAATAATGCTAATAGAAATTAAATAATTTCGTTTCTTTATAACATTTATCTAATTTTAGTATTTGTTGTTCAAGTACAGGATATAACTGAATTTTCAACCAAGTTTCACGTTCTAATATTCAGTAATTCAGAAGTTATAGGGCTCTGACAGACATTTAGACGGACACACTTCTCCGTCTAGTAGGCAAGCGCCCTAGTTGACTCAGAGAACTCGCTTCGCTCGTTCAAAAAAGAAATATATAAATCTATTACTAACGATGTTAGAGTGGCTGATAACTGAAGGATAACATTCTTGTTCTAGAAACCTCAGACCCAGCAATAAATGAACCATACATGATGCATTCACGAAACTTCCTCAATCCGCCGAAGCGTCCATATCCTGTGTACAGGAGGTTGTACAGGAACCGGCAAGCGGCTACCCAAGTGCTCTGTCAGCTGCCGGAAACTGTGCACGACCTAAGCACCTTCAATATCGACGTACTGAAACATGACGTAAGCGCCATTTGTTTCTACTCTTTTTTTTTTAATACTATCTAACTAAACTGGTGGGCCAGTTCGTTCTGGAGGTGGCGCTCATATTAATATTTACATTTAATATATAACTTACTTGCTAACAAATATAAGTATAAAAAATTATACAAGCATTATTATTGATATCACTAACAGAAACAAAAGAAAAGAAAATCATACAAAAAAAAGAACAATCATAGATAAACAAGAATTATTTAATTATTCATTCATTCATTCAGTTGTTTGTGTACCTCACACAGATTATATAAAGACTAGCTGATGCCCACGACTTCGGCCGCGTAGATTTAGTTTTTAACGTCAAAATAGATATACATAGAAATGCACAACAGAACATAAAACTTTTGTAAATCGCGCGGGCTAAGGTCGGGAATGTTCCGTCGTACAGTATGTAAGGAATGAAAACAATTAATGCACCTTCGACTGTGCAAGTCAGCTAAACAAAGTGAGTGTTCAGAACACCACATCAGTACTTAGTTCCTTGAAATCATGGATTTTTGTATTCCCGTGGGAACCCCGGAAATCCCGTGGGTACTGATTTTCCGGAATAAAAAAATACTTCAGTTCTTGTTCAGTTCCTTTTCACTTAGCGTTTTTCCTTACTTTCTGACGTTTTGCTCAGCTTCTTCGGACTATATGGGAGGCATGTGTGCCAACTTGCAAGAACTCCTTTCAAGTCCTATATTACACTATCAGTATTCTCTTTGCAAAGGAGTGGAATGGTGTCTAAGTTATTTTTTGGTTTTCATTGACTTAAGTATTCTTTTTATTTACAGAGCAAATCCATGGTTTTTGTCATAGACGGTGTGTACAAGGAGATGCCGAAAACCTCCCAAGAACGAATAATATACTTCAGAAGATCGTTCATACTGTACGTTTCCCCCAAGGAGTACAACACTGTATTGACAAGTTATACGATTGTGCACGAAATGTTCTCAGTTTCTATGGCAACGCCTGAACTCATCAGAAATAGTTTCCAGGTAAGAGACAATAGAGGATATAGTACGTTTATCTCACGAACTTTTTTTTTTAAATATTTATACAGGGTCCCTCTTTCATTAAAAGGGTCTTTGGTGTGCTTTAATTTGTTTGTGTTTCTATTTATAATTTATTTTAAGATTTTAAAGATTTCTAAACTAAATTTAAAACTTATATTACAACATATTATTTCAATATTTACAAACTCTCACGAACTTACGGGTGCATTACTTGTGGTTACGTCGTGTACATGCACGTTGCGTAAGTGTGTGTGCCTGTCAGGAGCCTAGGTGGGAGCGGTCAGGCGCGAGCAAGCTCTCGCTCACGATACACACACAACCATGAGACACGTGCCCTCGTGAATTGAAAGAACTATATCAGAAATGGCATCATTATTGAAATAGGCATTTTAAAACACTTTAAAACCTTTCTAAATGTGTTTTTGCTATTGTAGTAATTAATAACCCTATTTTGTTTCAGAAACCAATTAGAAATATAAATCAATTGTCGTTGATCGACCCGGATCAAGAAGATCGAAAAACCCTCTGTACTATTTTCAGTCACTATTCAAAACTTAACAAAAAGGAGGCGGAAAAGTGAGTGGCTTAGCTAGCTAATTTGGTGAATTATAACATCCATGGTTGACCCAAAATAATTGCTTGATTTTACTACCAAGCGATTTTCTTTCTTTTTTTTTGAAAAGAAAAAGAATATTAGCCAAGCTGAAGTTGGCTAATGTTCTATTTTTTCCTTTAAAATAAGCGGAAAGCTATTTCTGTTATGGGTGTGGGTATGACGGTGCATTGGTTGAGGTTTGAACAGTCGACCTTTTAGTAGTCAATCGAAAACATAGTGAGGAAACCTGCACGCCCGAACTAGGCCATACATACATACAGGCCTGGCGCACTGCAGTAAATTACCTACAATTATATGGCGTACCTCATCGAAGGGTTTAAATTCAGAGAGGTCGAAGGGATAAGAGTTAAGAGTTTGTGCCCGAGCGTTCTCCATAATTTTCTCAAATGGTCTGAATGGTCTACCAATTTTCAATGAGCTAACATTGCAGGCTATGTATGACCTATAAGTTATAAACCTTCTCCAAGAAGAGACCTGTGCTCTGAAATTTTCCATTTTGACAGTTGTCAGTTGTTTTAGCCAAATGTATTTCCAGCCTTATTTTTTTTTTACAGCCGTCTCAAACAACAAGAATGGGATTTAAGGAAAGCGATCAAGCAATTTATGATGGATTTGAAGAACGATGCCATAAGCTCTGATAAATTTGGACGAGAGAAAGTGAATAATGAAGAAGATTCTTCTGATACGTTGTCATCTATAGATGAAGATGAAATTGATTAATTAAACTTTTATTATACTATTTGTTATTCTTTTTTATACCTACCCAAAAAATGTGTTGCAACTAGGTTGCAAGTTGCAACCATAGACTTCATACTATGTTAGGTAGCAGCTACGTTCCTATGAAGCAACTAGTATGCACTAGCTAGCAGGCCCTATCGAGTCAAGGGTCAAACATATGTATCAGTCTATCCCATTCTATTTATATGATACATACAGGACTATCTCTTTCCACGCACACGCTTTTTAAATTTACGCACACATACTTAATATACTTTCTATCATATTTACTATCAAATTGGCTTGGCTTCCCTTCTCAATTCAAATTTCAAATAAAAAATATGGCGGTAATGTTTGGTTCACTTGGTTCTTTTGATTTTTATAAGTATTTCTAAATTAAAATATAATTAAAGAGTTACGAACTCGAAATATATAAGTTAACTACGTAGGTACTCAAGAACTCAAGAAGATAAAACGTAGTGATTATATTATAATATACTCTTGGCTCGAATCACGAAGTATTCAGAAGTACCTATACAATACTTATTTACAGGTTATTGTTTTTGTTTTCAGTTTATTACGGCGTATAAGGTTTGTTTTTGTGTTTTAATTAATTAGTGGTATTGTTAGTGTTTCGGACTCATACTTTTTATCCGATACTAGCTGATGCCTGTGAACGCGATAGATATATATAGTAGACTAGTTGATGCCCACGACTTCGCTCGCGTGGATTTAGTTTTTAAAAATCCCGCAATAACTCTTTGATTTTCCGGGATAAAAAGAAGCTTATGTCACTCTCCCGGTCCTCAACTATCCCTATGCAAAAAATCACGTCGATCCGTTGCTTTGTGATGCGGCGTGATTGAAGGACAAACCAACAAACAAACATACTTTCACATTTATAATAATAGCAAGGATATATAGGTAGGTAGTAGATAGATACGTTTAATGTACATTTAATTCAATTAGATTTTCCTACAAGTTACCTACTGAATAGAAGAGGCGAAAATTAATAAAAAAATGATTTAAAGTGAGAAACCAAACTGAAACATAATAATATATAACTACTACATAAATTCTAAATATTCTTTTTATTTGACTCTATACTTTAAATAATATATTGAACTAGATGACGCCCGCGACTTCGTCTGCATAGATTAAGATTTTTTAACTCGTATAATTTTCCAAAGTGACAAAGTGTAGCCTGTGTGTTAATCCTGGATAATATATGTAAGAGCTATCTCCATTCCAAATTTCAGCCAAATCGGTTCATTTGTTGTGGCATGAAGGAGTAACAAACATACACACTTATACTACAAACTTTCACTTTTATAGTACCTATACTATTATGTTACCTACAATTAGTGGGTAACTTTGTAATATGGACTATTTATTCTAATTAGATAAAGAAATACTTTTAAATGTAGTAATTGTTAATAATAAAATAAATACAAACATATATAGACTAGAGACTACTAAAATGATAACTCTTCCTTTCGGTTTTCCAGATAAAATGCACCTGTCATAAACCCACATAAAAGCAAGAGCTTTTATAAATACTACCTACCTGTTATTTTTAGTTTTAGATGGTGGTGCCATCTAAAACTAATTTAGGCCGTAATTTCATCATAAATAAATTTTTTATATCATATAAAATTTGTTTTATTTCAAAATACTAATATTCCTTTTCAATATGATCAAAAATAATATTTATATTTTTGATCCTATTGAAAAGGATTTATATGTAGACCTTAAAAGATTAGATCTTTGCATTAATTAAATTTTAAAAAAAAGTGATACGTCACTGAACTACAGCTGGGTAGATACCGGATGTGTATCACTAAATTATTGCATCCTGATTTAATATTACGATATAGTCAATATAGAAACTTTAATATTATGTTAAGTTAGAAAGAGATAAACCTGTAGATTTTCATACTTGAGGCCAACAAAAGGTGAGACACACGATCATATATGTTTAATGACATTTTCCCCTCCTCCCGCACCCCCTTCTGCATACTGCTACTATGCCATAAAGCTTCTATAGACATGGGTGTCTGTATATTATTGTTACTGGTCTGTGCTAGCTAGTTATCATAAATGTATGGTTGCAACTTGAAGGATATAGCCAACGGTTGCAACAAGTACTATTAATTTACTCTATGGGTTGCAGCAATTTTTTTTCTTAACTTTAACTAGAAAATAACTCATTCCAAAAACCAACGGTCATCATTGTTATAATACACTAGAATCCAGAGCCGTAAAGCAAGCAAACCAAAATGAATTGTCAAATTCACAATGACATTGACAAATCCGAAAACACATCTTTCATCTTTTCTATGGATTATGGAAGAAAAGGTGAAATGAAAACCATTGAAAAGTGAAAACTAAAAAGAAAAGATATTTTATAGTAAAAGTAGATCAAAAATTTTAAATTGTTGTGTTCCTGTTACTGTAGACGGTTGATCGCAAAACAAATTCTCATGTAATCTCATTAGTTACTCTCCATTTCTCACAAAAAAAAAGGGGAGAAACACGTCTGCGCCTATGTTGATATGTCAAATAGTTCTTTAGGCCAAGCTCCCAATATGCCCACACTCGGATCGCTCAACAATCAAGGCATTCAGTACGTGAACAACCCGCTCCAAAGTCCGCAGATCCAGTCAGCGTCGTTACAAGGCTCGCCTTCCCAGCACAGCCCGATGGGTACCCAGCCACAGGTGGGCTCCAAAGTCAATCAGGGAGGCGGGGATCAGGCTTCACAGGTAAAATAAAACTACCTACATAAAGTTCTCTCATTACATTCATCCAATTCAACTCATCCATGGCCCATATGGGCACAGGTAAGAGACCTGTGCCCATATGGGCCAGGGATAAGGTGTATTTGGGCTATAGTCCACCATGCTGGCCATTCTGAGCCTGTAACTAGTTACACTATTCCATGAATTTTTTACTTATATTAGCCAAATTTTGCTAAATGTCTTATGTCCTATTGATTGTCAAAAGATGTCTATGAATAGAATATTTTCACCTGTGATTGTGAACTTATTTTCAGTAAGAAAGTTATGTAAACAGTGCAGTGGGCTTTAAGAGAAGGGTATATACTAACTTAGGCATTTCAATTACATTTTGTTAAAGACTATTAGCCACTTCTTAATTTTCAGTTAGAGTGTTAACAATCGCACTATTGAGGTTCTAACTATGGTATAGAACTGCACATTATTTTGTACTTACTTACTTTATTTTTATCACAACTAAATACATAGAACAGTACAGAACTAAATTGATCTTCTTTTTGTCAATTCCAGTATCTCACAAGACCCAGACTACAGGAACTAGTGAGAGAAGTGGATCCCACAGTCCAGTTGGACGAAGAGGTTGAGGAGACCCTCCTACAACTGGCGGATGATTTTATTGACACCACCCTGAGTGCAGCATGCACACTTGCCAAGCACAGACATGCCTCCAATGTGGAGCTGAGAGATGTTCAAATATATTTAGGTAAAGTTTAATTCTCTTTGAAAACCACAAACACTTTCTTCAAAGATCTGTACACTTATTGAATGACAACAATAAGTTGGTACCATTACCAATGGTTCTTTATAATAACTTAAAACTAAAGTTACGAGGGTTTTGTATAGGCCCTGGTCTGAGAGGAACCCCCAATTTACTTAATTAAACAGGTATTCAATATATAAGGAAACAGTTCTTCCTTCTTTCTTGGGCTGCGGCTATGCAGGTCACAACTCCATGTAGCATGTTGACCATCGCCAATCTATTGTGCTCGCCTAGGAAACACTCAAACATACTGAAACAAAATCTGATGGTGACAATGTATTATTAAAATTTATGTTTAGACAATAAGAATATTATACATATTTGTCCACTACAAGTTAAATACAAAAAGAAGTAGTATTCAAAGGAAGCCTTATCGCTTAGTAACTATCTCTACCGGCCAACTTTAGTTCTTTTTTTTTTAATTGAATAATAATTCTGCTCTTTCAGAAAGGCAATGGAATATGTGGATTCCTGGATTTGGAAATGATGAGCTACGACCATACAAACGAGCTGCAGTCACGGAAGCTCACAAACAGAGAATGGCACTTATCAGAAAAACTATCAAGAAGTACTAGATTGGTGATATTATGTTTTATAGCACTGCTTGACATAAGCCTACACTTACGTAATTTTAATTCTTGATTGTAGTAGTCCATTTTAACTTAGATAAGCATTACTTGAGAGGGTTTAGGCTACGCTAGCTATAAAGTTATGTACACTACTTGTTACTTAATTCCTTGAATACACGGCGATTAGCGCACTTGCTAATTCCGTACATTAATCAACTACTTAAGTAACATGTATTTTAATGTAGTATTTTGTTCATACATATTTTAAGCAAGATATGGTAAGTATGTAAACTTAAGTTTGAAATAAAAACCTTAGTAAAATAATTTTGTAGTTTCATTCTGAGGTTTGAAAATTGACTCGGATTTTAATTTTGCGATACTTTTTTTTTTAATTATGACCCACTAGCTGTTGCCTACGACTTCGTCCGCGTCAATTTCTATTGTTATAATCAGCGTGATGTTATATAGCCTAAAGCCTTCCTCGAAAAATGGACTATCCAACACAAAAAGAATTTTTCAATTCGAACCAGTAGTTCCCGAGATTAGCGCGTTAAAACAAAAAAACTTCAGCTTTATAACATTAGTATAGATAACTGCAAAAGTATTGGAAAAGTTTCTCAGACAACTTATTTAAATAATTTACTTCTGACGGACTGCCATATATTAAGATTGTGGCAGATTGCACAATACTATAGAAGCATATTCCCCTTGATTTTTCCAAAGGTTTCTATGGGGAAAGATGGAGAAGCAAGCAAGCAAGCAACAAGTTGCTCAATAATATGTAGTTCTGCTGGGGACCTCCTATTTATGAGACCAATGGCGTCTGCATATTTTGCTACTGGCTTGCAGTTGTAAGATGTATAAAACAAGACAACAATTTTTAAAACACTTTATTTATCATTCTCTAAAGCATACATCAAGTCAATGTTTAACACAAATCACACAAATATGGTAAAAACAATTTAAGTACTTAAATACTTAATTGAAAATCACAATTTTATCACTTAAATAGGTATAATACTTCAATAAATTATTGAATTAAATACTGGTGTACCAACTCAAAATCACAGGAGAGAAAGTTATGAAACATAAAAGCTGCTTTTTGGAATGTAGATAAATATGTATGCATTTTCCAATTAATTTGCATTAACAATATTATTTTCACAAAATAATATTGCTTTAAGTATTTTGTCATAATTATCACAAATCATTCTAAAGAAGGTATTGTAATGTTCACTAAAATCATTAAACCTACATTCCTAACACAAGTGTTGCTGACGCCATACTCCAGGGTATGGAATGTTATATTCCCAACTCTCTTAAACCCTCCGGGGAGCGCGCTCAGAAGTGGTTCAACGGGATCTGTAATAGGGCCGCTATTCTCAAGCGTACCTGCTACCGTTCCTGGTCCACAGCACAAAGCAATAAAGACCCAAATGCTGCTAATTTAAAGAAAAACTTTAATGCTGCCTCCAGAGCCTACAAAAATGCCATCGCCAGGGCAAAATTTGAGCACATCAACAGAATCGGGCAGAGACTAGTCGCATTGCCTTCTGGCTCCCGTGCATTCTGGTCCCTATCGAAGGCCATACAAGGCAATTTCTGCCGTTCTCCATTTCCGCCTTTACGCAAACCAGACAATACTTTGGCTCACACTGCCAAAGAGAAGGCTGAAATTCTCAGCACCCTCTTTGCTGCCAACTCAACGCTTGATGACGGCGGGAGAACACCGCCTACCATCCAACGGTGTCCATATTCTCTTGGCGATATACGCTTCACTCAGAGCGCTGTGCGTAAAACTCTTCTCTCTCTCGACGTCAACAAGGCGAGTGGGCCCGACGGTATTCCTGCGGTTGTGCTGAAGACGTGTGCTCCGGAGTTAACACCCGTCTTAACGCGTCTGTTTCGGCAATCTTACTCCTCTAGTATTGTTCCGTCTTCATGGAAGACTGCCCTGGTTCATCCAATCCCGAAAAAAGGCAATCATTCGGATCCCTCGAATTACAGGCCTATCGCGATTACCTCTTTACTGTCTAAAGTCATGGAGCAAATAATTAACACCCAGCTGCTGAGTTACCTTGAGGAGCACCAGCTCATCAGCGATCGCCAATATGGCTTCCGTCACGGCCGATCTGCTGGTGATCTTCTTGTATACCTCACGCATCGTTGGGCGGATGCTATCGACAGTAAGGGAGAAGCCCTTGCGGTTAGCCTTGATATCGCAAAAGCCTTTGATCGGGTTTGGCATAGGGCCCTTCTATCGAAACTACCATCCTACGGACTCCCCGTGCTGCTTTGTAATTGGGTCGCTAGCTTTCTTGATGGGCGCAGCATCAAAGTCGCTGTCGATGGCTTTTGCTCTGACCCTAAGCCCATCAATGCAGGCGTTCCACAGGGCTCAGTGTTATCGCCTACACTGTTCATTCTGCATATCAATGACATGTT
Source organism: Hipparchia sbordonii (assembly GCA_038048805.1). Lineage (NCBI taxonomy): Eukaryota > Metazoa > Arthropoda > Insecta > Lepidoptera > Nymphalidae > Hipparchia > Hipparchia sbordonii. Next base: position 4,198,727 of record CM076114.1, on the reverse strand, counting down.
ACATAACAGCAACATCCATTGTTATGCAGATGACAGTACTGGTGATGCCCTTTACAAAGGAAATGCACAATTATCCCGCGCAATGCTAGAGGAGAGTAGAGCCAAACTTGTGTCTGACATTGAGGCTTCCCTTGAAAAAGTGTCAGTATGGGGTTCACAAAATCTTGTCCATTTCAATCCCTCAAAAACACAAGTTTGTGCGTTCACCGCCAAAAAGACCCCCTTCACCACACCTCTTCTCTTCCAGAACACACCCCTAGCCCCTTCCAACAGCATTGGGATTCTTGGTGTCTACATTTCGAGCGACGTCCAGTTCCGGGATCACTTGGAAGGAAAAGCTAAACTAGCTTCGAAAAAGCTTGGGGTGCTCAACAGAGCAAAACGGTACTTTGCGCCCGAGCATAGGCTCCTACTCTATAAAGCGCAAGTCCGTCCACATATGGAGTACTGCTCTCACCTTTGGGCTGGAGCACCCCAATACCAACTCCTTCCATTTGACCGGATTCAAAAACGGGCAGTTCGGCTTGTGGGCAATCCCAAATTAACCAACCCGCTGGAAAGCCTGGAGCACCGCAGAGATGTTAGCTCTCTTTGCGTCTTCTATCGGCTATATAATGGGGAGTGTTCTGAAGAGCTTTTTGACCTTATTCCACCGTCTCTCTTTTACAACCGCACCGCTCGCCACCGAACACAATTTCACCCTCACCACCTGGGTGCCTGGAGCACTTCGACCATCCGATGTTCCAGATCTTTTTTTCCACGCACTTTGAAACTGTGGAACCAACTTCCTGCGACGGTGTTTCCACTGAATTACAACATGGGGTTATTCAAGGGGCGGACCAACAAATTCCTGAAAGGCCGGCAACGCACTGGTGGTGCCTCTGGTGCTACAAGTGTTCATGGGCGGCGGTAATCACTTAACATCAGGTGACCCGCCTGCTCGTTTGCTCGCTAAAAATATAAAAAAAAAAAAAAAAAAAAAAAAAAAAAAAAAAAAAAAAAAAAAAAAAAAAAAAAAAAAAGTCATGGCTATGCCATTTACAAACTAATATCCTCAATGGTTTGAATTTAGCTATGAATTAATCAGCGTTATTAATTTGAAAACGTGTTTATCCGATTAATGGAGACCACAGAGAGAGAGAATAAATGTGATACAGTAAATACAAAAAAGAAAAATACCCAAAAATAAAGAATTTTTGACTGAAAAATGTTTCAAACATTTTTAATCAAAAACAATTCAAGATTTTTATTAAAAGAAAAATAAAAAAAAACAAAAAGTTCAGGTTCCACCGAGATTTGAACTCGGATCGCTGGATTCAAAGTCCAGAGTGCTAACCATTACACCATGGAACCGATATCAATGTGATCCAAATTTTCTTACTATTCCTAAGCGGCTCAATTAGGCTGAAAGCACATTACAATAAATAATTATTATTTAAAATAGCATGACTCTTAAGTTTCTGGGCACACCAACAAAGTGGAGTGGCGTTGACGTAAATATTCTTTTAATAATACCTAACTGTATGTTCGCTTTGAAAACATTTATATATACCTATATGAACCACTGAGAGCTCGTATCACACAAACAAAATAAATCAAACTGTATAACGGTTAGCACACTGGACTTTTTTATGTACTTACTCCATTAGGTAAGTACATACTTATAAATAGTTTCGTCATGATCGTAGCAAACCGACGGATCTGCATTTTATCAACTTTACAGTATAGCCCTATGATATGGCGATATGAAATAATTTTCGTCATACCTTTTTAAATAAAAATCTGTAGCAATGTATCACATATACCAATTAAAAAGGTTCTGTTTTAAAATAGTTGTAAATAAAGACAATTGTTAATTAAAGTCCAAATATTCCACAGAGTTGATGGACTTTTTGCAAATCCGTCACTACCCAAGTAGCAAAATTTGTCATATAAAGGCTTATAAGCCAAAAAATATATGTCTTATAAGAGCCATATTATCGTTAATAAGTGTGGGTTTGGGCGCAACTTATAAAGCTAACAACTATATAAGTGTCATATAAGTACTTTATTATAAGCTAAGAATTTCTTATACATGTTTTAATACGGCTAGCAGTAAGTTTATTAAACTAATATCTGCTACATTAAAATCGCTTACAACGGCAATGTCCTTATAATTGCTGTACCTAATTCTTTAATAAGGGCAATCATTCCTATAAACGACGCGCGACGTAGCGATTTTCCAGCAAGTATTATTTTCATGTTATTTGACAGATAGCGTGCCGGTGATAAGAGTATAAACATTATTTAAAATATGGTCAACCATTTTGGTAAACAAGGTAAGTACTTGATTTGTTTATTAAAAACCTGTTTTTGTGCCATTTAAATGTAGAAAATTGTATGGAAATTAATTTTTATGAGAATGTATGGTATGTTTTATGATGTATTTTCAACGCCCCCTCAAAAATAGGCTTTTAAGTGTGAAAAAAGTAATTAATTATTTTTTCTTGTCTTTGTTACCGCTACTATAAGGGCAAAAGTAACTTACACTATACATACAAGGGTTCTATAAAACTAACACCTTTATAAAACTCATATTCAATGCCATGTGTTTGCCATATTGGCTATTTTTGGGGTTCCTTAGTGATCAAGTAATACCCAAATGTACCTACCTACTAATAATTTTTTTTTATCCCTAGAACCGCTGAATACAATAAAATGGTTGCCCTTATGGACGTAGACCGCTTCCTTAAAAGAGAAGACTTTAACTCATTATGTTATTCAAGATGGCCTTGGCATAGCACCACTTTTATTTGGTGTCAACATTGTAGGGAGTTCATGATTTACAATCATTTTCCGGATGATGAATGCGAATATTATCTACCTAATACAACAAGTATTAGATGTAGGTCGTCTTTAAATAGTTGCAAATTTTCTCGTAAATAATATATATATTTTTTTATTTATAATTTTTATTGTTATAATTTATTTAACTTTAGCTTTAATTTAATTTTCATATTTTGCCACAAAATCTATTTCATAAAAACTTTATTTCATAAGCATTTCAAATAAATCTTTTTTTTTGAGTTTTGTACACTTTTGTATAAGTACTTACTTTGGTATTACTATTGTATAATCTAAGTCATATCCCGCAGTTAAACAATTAGAAATAATAATAATAAATTATCAAAAATGAACATAAAACAATATGTTTAATCCTCGTAAAATTGTATTCTTTTTGGACAATGAGTGTTGCGTTAAAAGGTAAAATTTGTTTGCCTTACAGCCCAAGGTATTAATTAGAATAGGGCGAACCACTAGTTAGTAATAAGTATGACAAGTTCCTACTAAATTTATCTTAATAAGATTGATGATTTAATTATGTTCCTACAAATTACATACATCTCATCCAAATTAGCTGAAATAAATGAAACTAAATTAATATTTTGTGAATGAAACGAATTATGTAGGTAAATGAATCTAAACAAGTCTTTCGTAGTGAAAGTAATTTTTTTTTACTATACTTTTGTATAACAGTTTCAGCTAATAATATTCAGGATTGTAATTTATTAAAGATGATAAATAAAGCTCATGATTCTATGATATTTTGTTTTATTTTTTACAAAGTGTGTATCAGAGTTATGAAATACATTTCAGAACGGTATTCTACTCTTAATACTTTACATTTTATATTATCACAAATGGCATCCCTTTCCTCATAATTTATACAATCATTATTCATTTCTGTGTCACTGCTGTATTCCAAACATTCTTCTTCGGAAAACATATGTTTAGTCATCTTCATTAAAGAACTTAATTGTACGGAACCGCTATCACTTTCGACAGTTTCGTTGCTATTTGATAATATTCCAGTTAATGTTATGTATATTTCTTCAAAATGGCTGACTTGGTTATGTAAAAGTTATGAATATAATAATCTTAAGAATCATATTCTTATAATTACTATATTAGTGATTACTGATTACTTGGAGTTTTCTAAAAGCCATGTAAACAACAAGTATTCATTTATTATATAGACGCTTTTTAAAAGACTTTTATACGGGTAAAATCTTCATAGCTACTTTAGATATTACTTTAATAAGATTAAAAGACTTTGTTAAAACCTTTATGTGGCCATAAATATTATATGGCTAATAAGCAATGAAACGAACATTTATAAGAGTAATCTTACTTCAAGGTCTTATAGTAGTCATATTATGTGGCTGTATTAACGCGTACCTTGCTAACTTATAAGAATGATCAAACTCTCTTATTATGAGCCGTTATAGGGTTTAAGGATATATTCAATGCTATTTTAGAACGATTATAAGAGGTCTGGTAATATAAGAATTCAACTTTGCTCCTTGGGTATTCTACGATCATGACGGTTTTAATTACTTTATTGAAAATCCGTATAGATCTGAGGAGAATCAAAATAACATAATCAATCATTTATACATAGGTACTAAAATCTGTATTTGTTTCATAGGTACCTATATAACAGGAAGGGCAAGTTTAGTATCAAAAGTCTACTTCCCGAGTTGTTCGTGATCCCGTTACATTATTGTTACGACCTTTAATTGCGCAGTAGATACTACATACACTGATACTGTAGTGTACGTGTTTCTTTTAACTACATAGCTCATAAATGGCTAGTAACTATTGTTTAAATGTTTGCATTGCAGCATTGATCAGCCATCTATTGGCAATATATATATTGAATATATTGAATCAACATTAATTGTTATTTAACGATCTAAAATAGTCAGTAATTTACAGTAGGTAGTCTGCGTTTAGATACAGTCAGTAACTAAGTACATACCTACTTCAGGGCGCGAACAATTTTTCTCGACTTTGCAAGTTTTATCTTCGGATGCGGCATCTACGGAGACTTTTCCTTGGCCAAAATAAAACCAGCTGTTATATCACCATTTCAACACACAGGATTTAACGCGTCGCCATCGAATCGCAATGGCCTGTACGGCCCTGACTCTAGACTTAATTTTTGTTGACTCGTGTGTACCCATCCTTATATGGAATTTTCGTGCACAATTATTTTTTATGACATAGTTAAGCTTTTAAAATACCGAATCTCTTACGAAATTAACCCATATGCAAAGGTCTGCTTCTACACTAACAATAAAATGTGGGGTTATCTTTCTACTGTGCGCAAGCAGTGTCCTGTGTCTCAGGGATGTAGAGATGATCCGAGGGGCAAAGTTTCTGCCAGTGCAGGCACTTCGATTTGATTGTCACCGGTTCCTGAAAAAAGAAAACGGTTTTGTTTGTTTATAAAAAAAAAATAACAATTCCTATAGATTCTGGGGTAATTTCGTTGCAGATAGCGCAGATATTGATGCAATGCAGCCTTTCCACAAACGACCTCGATCGCTTTTTTACCAAAATTGACAGAAAAAAAATCTTTTTTCTCAAGTTTTATAGACGAACTTATTATAGTAGAACCTATAGACTTCGACTGTATTTTAATGTGTCCATCTGTTTTTGAAAAAAATTGGGACTAACCAGGTAGGTAGTTAATTAGGTAGTATCCTGTCTTTTGACTAAGAGTTTATAAGTACCTAGGTAATTTTGTAAGGGTTCCGTTGTTCTCTTATCAAAGGAGCGGGAACCGTAAATACACAAAGAGATTGTTACCAAACAACAGAGTTATATGGCTTCAACCGTGTTTCTGTTTCTTGAACGGTTTCCGTAGTGTTGTAAGCCATTGGAATACAAACGTAAAGGAGAGGTTTCTCGTGATTGAAATCGGAATTATAGGCATTAGTTAGCACTCATTGGTGTTAAGGTTAGAATATCATTTAAATAACGATTTCTAGAGCTTTGTATTTTTATTACTTACAAATGGACCTATAGTATATTTACAGCAATTGATACTTAACTATATATATACATTTTTAAATTGGATTTTTCTTTAAAAGTTCATGTAAATGTATACGTGAAATTCGTTACAATTAGTATCTCGTTAATATTGATCGTGGTATTGCCTAGACCGATTTTAATTAAATTAAGAGTAATTACACTTAATTGCGTGATGAAAAAGGTAAAACAAGTTCAGCTAAATTGATACCACCTTAGGACTGTGAACGGACATATCATTCACATGCGCATGTTATTATCAGGTAGGTAAGTGTGTGTGATAGGTTTCTGCGTCTTGACGATACGATCGATATTATCTGATAAACAGAAACATTAGTCTAATCAAAAATCGAACACTTAATAAATGCAAAGAAATTACTAGATTTTCATTATGATAGGTACCTCAGTAAATAGTAAGTACGTAGGTACTTGAAGAAGCAGTTCTTCAATAAATTAGTAGAAAATTACGACTTTAATTTTAAATTTAACTAATTTTTGCCAGCGGCTTTGCTCGCGTTATGTCCGATTTTTCAACCCCCCATTTTATGCCTTTAATTTTCAAAAATCCCTTCTTAGCGTATGCCTACGTTATACGTACTACCTATAGTGCGGTCGCCGAACAGAAAGAATTTCGTACATTAACCTGTTACTACCTGTCTCTGTCACTCCCGCTTTAAAATAATGCGTCACGCTCGCACAAATGCAATGACCGCCGTCCTCGGGGATTGTAAACCTTTTACTTGCAAACCTAAGGTTTGTTTTTGTTTGCTTGTGAATTGAATTTAGGGTGTCTAGATCATAATGTAGACAAAACTGTACATTATTTCGATTTTCGTTATAACTGTGACAGGCGAGACGTCGTCGGAAAGTAGTTACTCCGATACAGAGAAATCGGACTTTGATTTTTGAATTTTCATTTTTTTATTTCTATGTAATAAGTTAATATAACTCGATTATAATAACTGTTTAAAAATAAATAATTTATTTAATAAGCTACAAATTTTTTTTCTCCTTCAAATATTTTATATAAACCGCACTTAATAGAAAAATGTTTGTGACCACTGTCAGTAGGCAAAGAGGTCATTGTACGAAATTCTTTCTGTTCGGCGACCGTACTATACCTACATAATTGCTATCTGTATGCCAAAATGCACGATCCGTCCACTGTTTGAGCTGTACGTTGATAGATCAGTCAGTCGGTCACCTTTTCCTTTTTATATTATATTTAGAAGATTTAGAAGATTAGGTGTCATGTCTAGGTATAGCTGTTGTATAATTTTATTATATACAATTTTATAATTTTATAACCTGCCTATAATATGTGATTAATTCATACTTATAAAAGCAAAACTGACTGTCTACTAGATCAAGGAGAACGTAGTCAGAAGGATGTAGGTATAGATATATTAAGATTAATAAATAATATTAATATTCACAGGAAATATCGATACGCGCTTGAGCTATCTAAACCTTGACCTCTTTTACCTATTGTGTATATCATTTCATAATATTTACATATTATTATGTAGCAGTTAATATGTCGCAGTAGTTCTACTTACGTCAAAGCACATATCCACAAATAATTATCGATAACATGATAAATATTAATGAAGACACACCTCCTTTAGTTATTACGTTATTATATGTAGTTATTAATACTAACATTATATTTTTTCTCATCTACAGAAAACTCAAAAAACGAAAAAATATGAGTATATAAATGATTATTTACTTGGTATCAAATATCGACAGTAAAATACCCAGTATTTTTTCAAGGTCCTAGGATGACCATAAATATAATATAAGTGATGAGATAATGAAGTTGTATGGTAGGTATAGAACAATAACATATAATATATCTTTATCTGAAATACCTATCGATTTTATTTTTAAATTATTTGTATAACTCATACAAAGACTGTAATATACTGGCTATAATTTCTAATTTAACCTAGGTTTATTTGTTAGTAGATGTCTAGATGTAGATTACCTAACTATCATCAGATTGTTGAAGCTATAGGCAAAAGGCATGATATTGTATTTTGCGAAAAACGCAAACTAAAAACTAACATTGTTGTAGAGATTAAGTTTTTGCTCATCAAGTCACTTTCAAGGATATTTTACCTTCCTTGTTGTCGAGGATAACAAGATTATTCACAAGTTAGGTAGGTACTTACTAATAATAATTTAAAGCAGCTAAGCTAGCTATGTAAGTACTTAGTGAACGTACAAATACTAGTAAAAAAAATATTGGTGTCTGCGTGTTTGGTAGATGCAATAATTTATAGTTACAGTTTATAAGAAATAGTTCAATATATCACATTGTTTATTCGCTGAATAATAATTAAGTAATCTTATTGCGAAAGACTTGGTACGTTGCCAGTAAGTAGTAACTGAACTGCAGAGTAGATTAAGGTTAATTGGAAACGAATGCGAGCAATGCGAGCAAAGAGAATGTAATCACTCCGAATGCGAGTTTCAGGCATCCCATAATATTATGGAAATACACTAAGAAACGTCATGGCTAACTATTCAAATACACACTGACAGGCAAATTATAAATAGCAGACAAATATTATTGTTTTTGCGATGATCTTTTGAAGTTTGGCCTGTATCTTATTTTATGAAGTCTAAATACGTGGCTTTTGATAAGTGAGTAGATGAGAGATAAATACAAATTATCTACTTATCAGTAGGTAGGTACCTGGTGCAAGCTTATTCATGCTAAAATAATTAAATGATTGAATTCATATATAACATTCACTGTCTTATCTTATCGATATCATTGCAGTCATAACTACTGTTTAGGAAAATAATGCATTGATATTAAAGTTGTTATAATGCTTTAATAGTACCTACTATGAACCAAGTAAAATCTTACCGCTTCTTAAAACTTTCTTCGCAACCTAGTCTTTCTTATTTGTAGTTATAAAAAATCTGTTATAAAATAAGTGTACTTTCAAGCAACAGTTGAAATTATTTTTCTGCATTCGTTTTTCAATTTAACAGTTAATTTTATTTAATTGCACCGGTTTCTAATTTGAATTGCTTTTCTAATGCTGCGAAACCATTTATTCAGTAAAAACTAGGACTTTCTCAGATATCTATACTAAAAAAAAGATTATTTAACCGTGGACGTGATAACTAATTAAATAGCTGTATTGCATTTGTAACTACGTGACTAACACAATAAAATGACTAGTAGACAGTAGTCATTTTATCCTATAGACGCTTCCTATGTTTGTATAACCTATGTTGATAAAACGTAAACGCAGTTCCGGTTTCGATATTAGAGTAGGTAGATTAGCAGTAGGTAGATTAAAGAAGTAGCTTACGTCACTCTCCAGATCCTCAACTATAATATAGTTAGTTCTTCTATCGTTATATGACTTGAATTAGTTTCGGATTATTAGAGATAAATATACATTACATACCTTCGCAATTAATTTTCCGTCATCCCCTATTAGAAATTCCTCCAAACCAAAGACAAGTGGAGAAGCATTTCCAAGATGGAAAATTCTTGAAGATGTCCCACGGGTCACTCTAAACTCTATGGTTTTTGCCATCAATACACTTGTGATCATGTAGACAGATTTTTTGCCTTCCAGGGCTGGAAACAAAAATTCATTTTATAGTCAATGCTTGAATTATACAGGTACCAAACTAAACTACTGATATGTATTGTCATTTTTGAACAATCATGAGAAAAGAAGAATTTCATTTAATTTCAAGAACTCATTTCCAATTATTATTGCTTACCTTTATTGTTCTTTACATCTAAATAAATCTTGTTTACGAAATCCTTGCCTTTAGGAATTCTTGTTTGAGAGAAATTCACCATAATCACCCTGACTTTGTTTTTTATTGCTTCATCTTGTAATGTTATCTGTAAAAGAAGAGGAACAGAATTGTTTTTTTTAGTTATGTAGATACAGTAAGATATGTTTGTTTTTATGTAGATGAAACTATCATAAATAATGCTAACTATGATTATGAAATTAGCACTATGTCAAATCAAACATAAGTATATGATGAATACAAAATACCTACGTGTCTATAATTTCTGTTGTGCAATGATTTACTAATTTATATATACCTAGTAGTTTAATTAAAATAAAGCCAATTTAAGTTAGTTACGACGGAAAACGATAAAACATGGATAAAACTCATAAAAGTTGTGTAAATTACTGCAATTTAAATGCTGTTTATTTGAAAGCGTTGTTTAAATCTTGATAAAGCTTTTATCACTATTTTAAAGCTATTTAATTAATTTACATTTAAGATAACCGATGATTCATTTTTAGGTATTTTCCCCTAGCCTATATTATAAGGAAATACCTACTTCACATGTTATATTTTTTTTTATATAAGTACCTAATTACTTATTACACAAAAAAATACGTCCTTCAGTTTTGACATGAGCGACCTCTCCCGCTGTTGTCCTAAAAAACATAAAAGTTATGGCCACAGGACACACAAGGTCATTGCCATACGAAGTTATTTAAATTAAATTGATAACTGATTGATAATCTATAAATTAACCTAATTTGACCTACAGCTAACTACTCTAAAGTCATCCATACCTTTACGCTTTCATGCGGAAACTTGAAGTCTTGGTCTTGAAAATCGCCCTGTTCCAGCAAGTCAACATATTCCGGGTCAGATTTCTCTCTATTTATGTTCTTCTTGAGCTCTCCAAGCGGTGTGAACATTTTACCGTTTGTTTGTTTTTCATTAGGTACAAATAGAGACGTGACTTTATACAGATCTGCTTCGGTTATATGCGGGATACAAACCAACTGGTTGCTCCCAATTTCGATCTCGATTTCATCCCTGATAAATGGCCAAGCATCCTCAAGTTTCAATGACTTTAAACTCTCCAGGCTTACATCTTTACGAATTTCGTGCGAATACAGAGATTTTACAACAACTTTAAGTTTTTTCGGCATTTTTTAAAATAAATCACTTTAACAACGACGCAAAGTACGTTCACTCACTTGCACTGTCAATGATAGACTAATTTTTTTTTTGACCAATACAAAGAGCAACGGTTTGCGCTATTGATTCTTCACGTGTCAGAAAGGGACAACGCATAAATGTTTTCCCGATGTTGTCACAATTTCCCGGAAAATATGATAACTGAATCTTTCAGGTAAAGCATTGTTTAAACATCTCGTCGAGGATTTTGTAAAATAATAGTACTCAGCTGTGCTGTGAACTCACCTGATGATAAAAATGACGATGCAGTTTAATAACGTAGAGGGCTTTGGGTAGAGGGTTAACTTCCAAAAGCGGCAGGGAGGGGTTTTCATTAAAACTGCCATAGTTTTAATTAAATCCATACACGTATACCAATTACCATAGTTTCATCAAACCGATAGTACGGTTCATCACGCCAGTAGGTATTTGATGACCTCCCAGGCCCAGTGGCAAGCGCTGTGGTCTTATAACTGGGAGGTCTCGGGTTCGACTCCCAGCGGGGGCAATTTAAGAATTTATAATTTCTGAATTGTATCTTATCTGGTCTGGTGGGAGGCTTTGACCGTGGCTATAGTTACTACCCTACCGTCAAAGACGTGCCACCAAGCGATTTAACGTTCCGGCACGATAGCGTGTAGAAACCGTTTAGGAGTAAGGGTTGAAGAACACTGCTATACCCATTCCAAGTTAGCCCGCTACCATCTTAGACTGCATCGTCACTTATCGTCAAGGTGAGATCGCAGTCAAGGACTATCTTGTCATTGAATTAAAAAAATGTCGGAAAGCTACATCGCTTGGCGGCACATTTTTAATGGTGGTATCTAGCCACGACCAAAGTCTCCCATCAGACCAGAGTCAATTCAGGAATTACTTAATCGTGCCCGCCAGGAATTAACCTGACACTGCATCGGGAAGGCAAAATACTGAAAAGTTGTAGGCTTTTATCTCTTCCGTTGAATTATTTATTTAACTATGCACGCCTAGTTGGTAAATGAAAAGAATTAAAGTAGTTACCTACTTTAAATCGTAAGTAATATAAATGTTGATAAAGAGAACTAACATAATCCAAAAAATTACTAGGTATCAGCACCATGTTCCTTTAATTATGGGAAATCCCGTAGCAGGCCAACACTGTCCATTACTACGTCACGTTTTGGTCACGTATACTTCACGCGATCGGCGTCTACCGGTTGCATGACCTGTGTGGTGTGTTGCATGACTAAAGTTTTTATGTACTAAGCTGCTTAGGTAATGCAGGTTTTTCTAGCTCCATACAGTCTCATCGTGATTTCATACGTATCGTCTCCAATTTTTTTATAATGTACACGATTTTGAGTCACAATACATCGTGTTGGAGACATGATCTATGACTAAAGGAGTGTGACTTTGTTAGGTAGTATATTTTGAGGAAGCTTTTGCCCGCGATTTCGTCCTATTCCATACTATTTTATTAAGGAAACTATTGAAAATTATTTCAATCTGTTAAGAAGTTATAAAATAATTAAAAATCTAAGGTTTTTTAACCGACTTCTGCTAACAAGTATCAAGAGGTTTTAAGTTAAAAATAAGTAGTTAGTGAGTACCTTTTAAAATAAAAACAATGCAATAAAAATTTATTATATTTAAAAGCTGTTTTAGTACATCAATAATAATTATTCAAAACTTTCTTCTAGCAATTTTATTTATCACTATTATTAGTATATTTTAGATTTAATTTGCATACAAAGAGAGCTCTTTTTTAATTTTATTAATTGGTAGTAAAATCTGTGAGTGAAAACAATAAGTGTATGGAATGTAGATTTATGAAAGTGAAAGCAGTTTCTTAATAATATGTTAGTTGGTCGTATTTATTTTTAATTGCAATAGGCTATTCCATATTTTTATCGTAAATCATTAGCACATAAATTATTTAAAAATAAACTTAAATAATAAACTCTATTGTGTTAATTTTCATTAATTACCCTATGTATTACAAATTCCTATTATTTGTAAATAAAGTTACAGCAGCTGTGCTTTTAAACAGCAAAGATTTTGGGTTGCACATCACAATAGTTTATTGCATTCGTCCATTGCATATATTAATTACTTCTTGGTATAGACAGCATTATAGCTAGCAAGTGACAACTTAAAAATGTTAGTTTCTTATCTAAAAAAAGGACAATGCTCAAATTTTAGTATCATGTGTGCTGGAAAACTATGAGTGGTGATTACATTTTAATGTAATATTGTCAAAAAACTAATGTTTTCAGTAATTTAAATCGGCACTATAAATAAAAAAAAAATACATAGGCATCACAACTATGAAAATTATTAAGATTTAAGAAAATCTTATTCATAGATCTTAGTCTTTAATGTTAAACCAACAAGTATGTCTTATCCTAAAGCCTGGCCCAAATGTGAACAACACATTGCATTTCAGGAATAGTCATACTTACATCATTTTCATACATTTTGTATGAACTATCTCTTACTAGAAGCAGGCTGATCTGGGCCAACAATGTATTGGCTGATCTATTAGACTTTATAGGCTATAGGATAGAGCCTTTTAAGCTTTGATGCAATTTTGCAATGTGAAGTGTACAGCCTGCAGCTTTAATTTGTGCGAACAATAATACATAAAATGGACCTGTACACAGCAGCTGATGTGTATCAAGCTCTTTAGGTTCTTGTTTAAGTTTTTAACAATAAATAAAATTTAGAGCGCTGCTCATTAGTTTGACTAAATATAGGTTTAAAGGACAAATGCTGGTGCACTAACAAGTTCTTTACTTCTTGTGAACATTAGAAGTGGTGGATTGAAATACTGCTGATGCAGACATCAAATTCTCTATGTATTGACCTAGGACCTGGTTTTCTGAGCGGAGTTTTAAATTTTCTTCCTTCACTGAATCCACCCTCTGCGACAGATCTGTAAAAACAAATTTTTTTAAGCGATAATAAACACTTAAATAATTATTTTCATTTTTAGTTCCCTAATTCTTCCCTAACATATTTCATTAACCTGTATTGAAGAATTTCTATAAGTAGTAGTTCTAAAACAAAGTTGCTATTTTACGATGTAATGAGATTTGTAACTAGGTTCTAAGCTACTGTTACAAAGGAAATAATGACTGAATAAAAGGAAGATGTTTACCATCCAATGTATTCTGGAGTTCCAAAACTTGTGATATTAAACGCGCCTTCTCCTCCTGTTCATCTATTCCTGAATCTGGCTCAAAACTAGGTGGTCCATTCAATCCTGGGCTAGAAGAACCCCCTGTGTAAGAACTTGGGAGTGAATCCATGGACCGACCGTGGTCCAAGCGGTTGTTATCCACGTCGTCTGTTATTATCACTTGGGGATCATCGTCGGCTAAGGGGATATTGTCATCGTTACATTTTTGCATAAGAGAAGACATTTTGCTCAGAATTAGGATCAGTTCCTTTACAAAGTCATACAAAAATTGTTAATTGAGGTCAAATCAAATCGATAAAATGTAAATATTTTGACACATTTGATTTGACATTTTATTTGTGATTTTTGCTGACATATAACTGACATTAACCCACAGATACAAAATAAATAAAGTTCAAAAATATTTATTATTAGGTACCTAGGGTGGCAAACCCAATTATGGGCACTTTAAGAGTTTATCTTATTTCAAATATGTTTTTTAAGTATAAATTTAACCAAATTCTATAAATCACTGTGTTCATAAGGTTTCTTGTTTAATAAAATATATAATTAAAGAAGATATTGAAATTTTTTTGTTTAAATCAACTAGAATTTTAAATAAGATTGAAAAATGACCCAGTCCCCAATTATTCGCACATTTGTCACCAGTTATGGGCACAAAATTATCCAATTATCAACACTTAGATTTTAATAGAGTTTAAGGGAAATATAACGCTAGGCTACCTACGGAAGTCTTTTAGAATATAGATTTTATTTCGAAATAATATACGGAAATTCTTATAGTAACTGTAGGTGACTTATTTTTTTTATATTTATTATATTTAAAACAAACACCCTTACATATTTAATAAGAAAACGTAAACATAGTCTTTATCAAACGACAGACGTCCACAGCTGGACAAAGGTCTCTTATATGGACTTCCACAGGCCTCGGTCTTACGCTACCTGAATCCAGCGGCTCTCTGCGACTCGTTTGATGTCGTCGGTCCACCGAGCTTCCCGGTATGGGATCGCTACTCCAACACCATGGGATCCCATCGACCATCAGCTCTTCGAGCTTTATGCCCGCCCATTTGCACTTCAGTTTCGCTTAGCTATGTCCGTGACTTTGATTCTCTTACAGATATCCTCATTTCTGATATGATCTCGCAGGGATACTCCGAGCATAGCTCTCTCCATCGTCCGCTGAATGATTTTTGTTTCGTGATAAATAACTACCCATAGAACTTCTCAACCTCTCTCCATACCTCAGGTGGAGAAGAAACGTGACAGCCTTCGTCAATTTTCAGCCGCGTCAGCTGGCTCTGTCCGATAGATAGATCTCTCACGGACACTTTGGAATGGAACTTCTGTTCCACTAGATGGTATTTTTAATACACTTGGTATTCAAGGCCCGCAGGTCGCGAGTTCTTTTCTTAGAGATCTGCCTATTAACCTACCAGTAGGCATCCGCATCTGCTGACGACTGAAGTCTCATCTCTTGTCTGTCTTCCATCAGTTTGAGAGTAAGGTCAGAGAAATTCTTGGTCCTTTTCGTGTGATGGGTCTTAAAGAATTTAGACTCCAGAGTATTTTTTTTTTTTTTTTTAAATATATAGACTAGCGCTTGACTGCGATCTCACCTGATGGTAAGTGAAGATGCAGCCTAAGATGATACGCGCTTGCCTAGAAGATGCCTATTCACTCTTGATTTAAAGACACCCACATTATAGTTAGTTGGAAAAACGGAAGCCGGAAGGGCATTCCAAATTTTTGCGGTGCGTATTACGAACGAGGAAGCGAAGCGCTTAGTGCGGCATCGTGGAATTTCGACCACGTAGCGGTGCAGATTCGTGCGATGTCTCGCGGTTCGGTGGTAGAACGGTGATGGTGGAACTAAATCAAATAGTTCTTGGGCACACTCTCCGAAATATATCCTGTAGAACACCGACAGACAGGCAACCTTGCGCCGATGTTCCAGACTTTGGAGTCTGGAGTTTACCAGCGATTCGTCGCCTATGAGTCTTCTGGCACGTCGATCCACCGAATCCAAAGCAGCGAGCTGGTACTTAGCAGAGCCGTCCCATAAATGGCTGCAGTACTCCATGCACGATCGAACTTGTGCTTGATACAGAGTAAGAAGCTGATCGGGCGTGAAGTACCGCTTAACTTTGTTGAGGATACCAAGTTTCTTGCCAGCAGTTTTTGCCTTGTATGGACAGTTTACACACACTTGTTAAGATCGTTTACAGACTCCCAGTCTGCTAGGGAATCGAATCGCTTCGGAGTGTTAATAAACAGGAAAATCTCCAAATTTTGTAACCAGATACTGACACCCCTTATTTTGCAATGAAATAACGGGAAAGTTTCATTTACTTTTTGAATTAGTAACTAATAATACTTAGAAAATCAATTGAAAACAATTATATTATTAAAACTCAAATAAAACCACAGTTAATTCATTATTAAGTAAGTACTGACCCTTAACGTCGATGAGTCAAAATGGCCGAAAAACTTCGGGAACTCCAGAACGATATCTTTCAACTACGATACTGACGTCATTTTAAAACTTTCCAGATTAGAAAGGTTTCGATTGTGAAAAATATGAATTCCCCTAAATATTTTTTAATCTGAAAATTAAAAACCACAATCAGAAACTTATATTTTAATCTTTTTTGCCAAAGTGCGAATAAACTGGTGCAGTGCTAGCTATTGGGTTGGTCACCCTACAAGAAAAACTTTAAACTCTAAACGCAAAAAACTTGAATGAATCCAAATTGACTTGAATCATTCGATTCCGTTTTTACCGTCATCCATTCGAATCAAGTGTGATTAGAGTCTCATCTCTAATCTATAGTAATCACTAACTAATCTGTGGTGAGTGTCAAAAAATAAAAATCAAAAATCCGAAAATCGTGTTTTAATTGTAATTAAAAATTGGTGCTTTCATTTAAAAGATAAAGTATTATTTTATTGTACCTAGTATATAAAGTTAGTACAAAAATAATTTTCTGGAATGTCGTTGGTTATGCGAAAATCTTCTCTTGACATTTTCTCTGTGGGAAAATGGATCTTACGAAGAGGTTAGTAAGAGTAGTTAGTTTACATTTTGAAAGTAAACTTTATTTGTATTCGTTTTAATTTATTTTCAGATTGTCGTCATTTATCTACTCTACCTGAGAAAGCAGAGGTGGTTGAGGAAGAAGGTGAAAAAAGACCTGCCAGTCGAAAGCAGAGGTTTAACAATCCTGTTCTTGAATACAGACATGTTTATCCCGAATTTCTTCCGGACCCTAATCCGAAATGGCGAAACAGCTTACGAGAAAAGATGGAAAGAACCGACATGCTCAAAAGAAGAAGTCAAATTGACATACCAGAATTTTATGTTGGTATGTAAAAAGGTCACTCAATGGTATAATGTCCACATAATTTTCGAATCGTTCATGTGTGGAATGGTTATTCCGATGAGTTGGCACAAGTGATGTTTGAGTCTCGTAAACAAACCCAAATAAAAGAAGTATTTTATAAGTACATAACTCATTGAGCTATGTCAGTTGCTCTAGTTCTTCTATGTATCTCCTCAATTCTGATTAATTGCATTCTATTTATTATTCATAATTTATCATTTTTAGGCTCAATTCTGGCAGTGACTATATCAGATCCACATGCGCAGGGCAAAACAAACAGATTTGTTGGCATTTGTATTGACCGCAAGGGCTGTGGTCTCAGGGCTGAATTTATATTGAGGAACGTTATAGATCATCAGGGAATAGAGGTAGATTCCTTGTATATTTTACGTGGTAACCTGTCTTAAATTTTTAAATGTCATTAATTAGTAAAAAATGTCATTGTAGTGCTGCATTTAATACTTTATTGTTTTACCCATTTAATGTAATTAACTACTTTATTTATGTTTTAAATACTGGCAGGTTAACGTTTAATAAGGACTTATAAATAACTAAGATAACAAAATCTTTCTCAAAGATCAATTAAGTTTAAAAATTAATCATTTTCTTTCTTAAGAAGTAGTTTCATAGTGAAAATAGGAAAATGAATGAATGAATATATTGTCATGATCGTAGAACAGCAACTGATTTGCAAAAAGTCCAAAAATGACCCTTTGGCATATTTGGACATTTAATTAACAATTGTTATTTGGTACTATTTCAAATGGCTGTACTGTAAAGTTGATAAAATGCAGCTCCACATAGTTCATGACATTCATGACGATATATGCCTCATACTTTGATGTAGGGGCAATTAGGGATTTTTTTTAAATTTTATGTCTATTTCAGGTCAAATATGAGTTATATGATCCTACAATACAATCAATCCAAGTACTCAGGCTAGAAAAGCGACTTGATGACAAATTGTTCTACTTGCGTGATGCATTACCTGAATACTACACATTTCCACAAGACATGGACCCAGAAATACTGCCAGAAGGTACACCTGTACCTGTTAATCCTGTACAGGTAAATAAATTATTCATGATTATATCCTAAAAATTAAATGCAGACACCTCTAGTTTTATTATGTACTTATTTATTTATTTATTAGAAAAGTAATTAACAGTGTTACATTAGTACACAATTATAAATAGTTAAAATAAGTTAGCCACCAAACTGTGAGTGTAGTGTGAATAAATGTTTTAGTGAGCATAATATGAATGTTTTAATACCTGGCAGGTAAAATTAAAGCCAAAGCCCTGGCTCGAAAGATGGGAGAGACAAGAATTGAAAGGTGTCTCGAATATTGAAGAACACTTAAAAGAAAAAGACAGAGTTCGAAGGGAGCTCAGAAAAACACCATGGGAGAAATATGATTTAATGAAACAATACAGGTATTAAAAGTATTAATAATAATCAATAAAATAATCTTCATTTAACAATTCAGATTAACTAAGATCCACAAAATTGCAAGCAAAATGAGACATTCGTAAACAAGTGTGGGAACAAATAACACGTTGCATATTCACTTATGGTTCTCACGTTTGAAAACATGTATAAGTATATTATTATGTATTCTTCATGAATATTTCTGCGCATATGAGGAACAGGAGTAACATAATTTACTTATATTTGTTTATACACTTAAAAATAAATAATTTTTTCACATTATTTTTAGGAAAACAATTCCAGCTGAAGATCAATCCGAGATATGGAGCGAGGTGTACAATCAACTGCAACAAATGCGTGTTTCCCGCAAGAAGTTAGCCAGAAAACGTACATTTGCACCATCTAAACCGCAACTTGGCTAATAAATAAACAATACATCTACGCTTTAGTTTACTGTTAATAAATTAGATTTACATAATTTATAATTGGTTTTATTTGCATGGGCCTCCCATTGGAAACCCCAATTCACAGAACACTTACTCCTAACGGCCCCAATTTACAGCAAGTTTACAACAGCATATTAACTTCGCTCTTATTGCCAATAGATGGCGCAGGATGCAAATAATCCATCCACAGATACCTACTGTCGGACTTTGACAGTTTGAAAAGTGGTCTTTACATAATACGACAATTTTCCTTTTGGTGCTTCACGATACGACATTTACATAATAGTTTAATTTTATATATTACAAAATGATAAATTAAAGGTCTCTTTAAAACTATTGAAATATAAATGATGAACGTATTTTTTTAAATTGTATAAATAAGTAACTGTCCTGAAGAATGAATTTTTTACTTATAAACTATAATAATTTTGTATAAATCATCGGATAATGTACAATGTCGCATGTCTATTCTATAAGTTGGCTTAAAAAGTGCAATCAACGCGTGTGGTACGGGCGGTCCGTCAGCAGATTAATTTGATTTCTTTGATAGAATCAAATGTTTAATTATTAAATATTATATAGAATATAGAAGTATTGTTAAACAAAACTATTATATAGTGAGACAATTAACTTGGTTATTTTGTGTTAAGTTTTTGTGCGTTAAAATGTTTTCATTGTGAGCTTCGTGTTGGAATTTTCGTGTTGCATTGTACACCTGTCGCCGGTGAGTTTTTAGCTATAATGTTACATTATTAAACAAGAAAAACGCATCAGGCATTAATAAAAATCCTACAGGTGTTATTATTCTTTCAAATTATGCGAGTTTGACAAAGTTTTAAAGATCACAATACAACTTACAACTTGGAAGTAAGCATGCAACAATATGCAATCGCATTAGTTCAACCTTGATTTATCGATTTGCGTGTATGCAATTAGATGCAGTGCTTGGTTTTTTATTTATCAGGTATCTTCTCTTTGTCCAATGTCCTTGGTAGGAAGGAATAGATTGTTTTGAATTGAACTGTAATTACGAAACTTCAATTATGTAGATACAAAATATACAAGTACAAAGCAACTATTACAAGTTCATTAAGTTAATGTTTCTTGCAACTTGTTGATAGGTAGCTACATCCTGATGAAGTTATCTTCTAATAATAACTGATTCTCACTTAATTATGAGGATGTACAGATAGAATATTGAAACATCTGATAAGTTAGAATCATCCCAAATGCCAAATTATGTTCATACCTACCAATTTTTTTTAATTTCCTATCTTTTTTTAACTTCTTTTATAGTCTATGGCAAGAAAAATTTGTTAACTGGTCTCTTACTCTTAAAATTAAAAGTCAAGAATCCTGCGTTTAATTACCTACAGAGAGAATTCTTCGAGGAGTCTGTGGTTGACCCTTGAAGGTGAGGCTGAGAAAGTTGGGTGACAAAAGAAGTGGTTAGACACAAATAAGAAACTTTTTTTAAATTTTTTATTGAAGTGTTAACCTACACTTAAAGGAAATAACATAATAGGTTTATAAATACATATCAGAAGCCGGCGGGATTCGAACCCACATCTCTGTGGGAATCACACCCGAGTGTGTTAACCGTTACACCACAGCCGAACCACACGTCAGCCACAGAATTAGTGATATGTATCTACTTTTTCAATCAGTTTTATAGCAACTGTTAGCGACATCTAGTAGCGACACATTACAGTTGTCGATCTACTTTTTTTCCAAGACACCATTTTACAATGGAGCTCTTAAGAAATTATAGATGCCACATTGCTTGTTACAATTTTTAATTTTTTATTGAAGTGTTAACCTACACTTAAAGGAAATAACCTAATAGGTTTATAGGAATTTTTGATATGTATTTATAAACCTATTAAATAAGAAACTGACCTAATACCACTACTAGGAAATTAAGTCAATAGCACACGTCTGTTTTTCTCGGGATGATTGCTGAGCTTTAGTTTGGAGGTGGCAACATATTATGATGAGGATGAATCAACTTATATTGCTTGGCATAATTTTTTTAATACTTTTCCAAATTACTTGATACTTATATCTTATCACTAGATTTCACAACTCCACTCGACAGCAGACTATAGTTTATATACTATTCTCTTTCTCATATATGTATAGCGTTAACTCTCTCAATGAAGTGGTACAGCTTTCAGGAGCTTTCCGAGGTACTGAACCTAAAGGTATCAAGTAGAAAATGAGTTGATGATCTTCAAACGCCTGAGGAGATCTTCATAAATTATAGGGAAAATAAGAGTGATTATGTTGGCTTTCAAACAAAAAAACCGCATCAATATCGGTTCATTCACTAGGGAGCTACGAGGGAACAGACAGATATACAGATACACACGTCAAATTTATAACGCCCCTCTTTTCCTCTTTTTCCATCGGGAGTTAAAAAAAACATGGGCAATCATGGGAACTGCTGACAGAAGTGTTATGAGCATGTCAGTGACGTGAGCTTATAAGAGGCGTTTATCAATTCCCTAAAAAAATTTCTTATAGATAAAGCCTACTATAAAATTAATGACTTCCTTAATGAGTAACTTGGCGTCCGTCTCTCTACTAAGCCAAGATTTTGCTGTGCCCCAATGGGGTTCTGATGTAAAGGGTGGTCTCTAGTTTTAAGAATCATTGTACCTATGACATTGGAATGCAAAAAATAAATGAATATGAATATGACAGAGATTTTCCTCTACTAAAAACGCTCAACGCACCTTAAGAAGTTGCACATCATAAGCAACGGGTAGTCGTTTAGATCCTTTAATATGTCTTTAATGTCCTATTCTTGTATATGTCTAGTCTGCCCGTTAGTTTCAATGTCCGTAACGCCCAAATTGCGTTGAATTAAAAACGACGCAAAATCCTCAGTCTTACGTTCTCTTTGTTGCACTATTGTTTTAAATTACAATTATGATTTCAATCTTTGCCAATAAGTAATAATACGCTGATGGTTATTAACTAGGTCGAACCATTTTGGAACGTTGAACTTTTGTCAGTCGGGTAGTTGTTAAATTTTTACATGTCAATTAACTTCTTTCGTCTAGGGAAAAGCTAATTTTGGAAGGCGTTTATGGCAGTTGCACAGGCGCCATTCCTGTTTATGGGCTTCTGTGAAAAGAGTTATGGTCATAAACAGCGCTAAGCGCTAAACCTTATTTATGGTTCCGTATCTTCTTACTTTTGTATGTTACGAAATGCACGCGACTTGCGAGTGTCTTTACAGGAACGTGATGGTGATTAACTGTGTGTAAATTCGGATACACTCACACATATATAATAACTAGCTGTTGCCCCCGACCTCGTCCGAGTGGATTAAGCTTTTTTAATTCCCGCGGGAACACTCATTTTTCCGGGATCATCCTGGGTATGAGCTATCTCCATTCCAAATTTCAACCAAATCGCTTCTTTCGTTGTTGTTTCAAGGAGGAAGAAACATCCATCCATACATCAATCATCCTCACAAACTATCGCATTTATAATATTACTAGCTGATGCCCGCGACTTCGTCTGCGTGGATTTAGTTTTTTAAATCCCGCGGGAACTTTTTGATTTTCCGGGATAAAAAGTAGCCTACGCCACTCTCCAGGTCCTCAACTATACCCATGCAAAAAATCGAGTCGATCCCTAGCTCTGTTGCAGCGTTATTGAAGGACAAACCAACAAACAAACACACTATCGCATTTTTTAATATTAGTAAGGATTAGTAGGATAATCAACGTCATTATTTCTAAAAATGTTATAAAACTAGATGAAATCTGTGACTTTGACCACATGTATTTAGATTTTTAATAATCTAACTAGAAACTTTCAAAAAAAGTACCTATACTTATCTGTAGTCCATCTTCAGAATGCAACTTGCAAACCTTTCGTCCAAATCGCTTCGGCGTAACTAACAGACGGATACTTTTAATGTAAATAAGTACGATAAGAGAGGCATTTTTAACGTAAACTAGTATCGATAATACTGTCACTTTTAGTTTTAATGGGATATCCGCATTGAGACATTTTTCGCATTTCTTTGTAATTAGTGAAATCGAAAAGTTGATTTACTTGTCGTTAATTTTTTGTCGATACTATTTCGTTCGAAATTTTCGAGACCGATTTTCATGTAGTCTTTTGCATTACATAATAATGTAAGCACTCTAGACCACAAAAATAAGTATCGAGGTAGAATGGTTATTTTACCACTGTTTTACTAAGGATTCATGTGTGCCTATTTCTGGACAAAAGCACGCTATTCTTGTTATTTGAAAATATTGTTCTTTTCGGAAATAAACACTCCCTTGTGGACGCAGTGGTGAACTCTCTTTATAAGCCAAAAAACCCACCTTGCCTAATATCTGAACATTAGAATATTATTTGGAATGTGACTATCTATAATTTTCAAAGCCACAGTAGATACATCTAGCTTGCCTATCTTTAAACCCTACGGCACGCCACTGTGTGGACGGAAATGTAATTTTTCTAAGACTATTTTCCGAGGTTTTATTTCTATAATTATGTATAGTGTATTACATATATTGCATTTTAATGGGCACTAGCAGTTTCACTATAATGCAAATTGTTGACACGTGCGCCTATCACTTTTCCGTTCTATCTTGCTACAGTATATTTCTGTGCTCCAAACTTTATACAGACAATATAGAAATGACGAACAGAAGTCTTAGGTGTTAGAGTTGATCGAAACCATATTTAATTTTTACAGTACTTATCAGTAATACGACCTACCAATTTCTTCACTACAAGATAGTATAATTCAACTGGTAGGTACATATAACTATAAATCCTGCAATCAATATGGTTTATCATTTTATATGTGTACAACATGTATACGTCTTAAATTATACATTTTTATTGCGGACTTGAAGCGTACATAAAATTATAGAGCTCAAGGTACGGGAAACTTTTTTTCACAAAAGGTAACTCTCAGGCATAAATTGCATGACTGGCTCTAGAGTCTAGACTATATTTTACCTAAGTAACCTACGATACATATTTAACGTAGCCTTGCCAAAATATCATTTATCTTTTAATACATAAAAAAACAATGTTATCTAGGCTAGATAAACGTAAGCCTTGGGCAGAGATAAATTTCACATAGAAAGTAGAGTAACTATGATGTATAATAATAATATATGAGTACAATTTATAGACGAGAACAGATTTAATATTATTCTGCTATCGCTGATGCGTGCAACTGAATCTTTTAAAAATATCGTGGGAACTCCAATGATATTATATACCTATATTAATATCATTGGGGAACTCCTGGATATTCTGTGATAAAAAGCATCCTATATTTTTCTTCGGATGCGAGCTATCTCGATGACAAATATCGTAACCGTTTCAGCGGTTGAGGCGTGAAAAGGTAACACACATACAGACAGACGGACAGACCTACAGTACAGATGGACACTGGACAGTTGCTTACTTTTTGCATTTATTTTTTAATTAAACATAATTTTAGTAAATATACTATTGAGTAATCAAGGTTGCTAATTTATAATAATAAAGTATAATACATATTATTATGTATCATGTATAAGATAAAAAAAGTTAATCCTGTTTCCGCCCGGGATCGAACCGGGGGCCTTGTGCGTGTGAAGCACACGTGATAACCGCTACACTACGGAAACATACTTCTAACCGGCCAAATTGTAGTGCACGTTCTCGTTAATTACTGAGTAGCCTTAAATAATTTAAAAAAATGCAATGTATGCTAGGCGATCCGTCTGAGAAGATACTGACCTGACAGTCTAACCTGTCAGCAAATGCTCTAAGATCGCTGTTTGAACTGCCGACTCTGCGCAACAAGGATGTGCACCGGTTTCCCATAGTGGTGTAGAAGTAGTCTACACGCCCCTTGGATTTGAGAATGACATGGAAGCACTTATCTATCTTTCTTATAAAAACTATAATGGTAAGTAACCGGCATCTTATCTTGTGTTACGACTCTTACATCTTAAACCGCATTCGTTGTTCTACTTGCTCTTGTTCTATTCTATAACTATACTACTATTCATTATGTGATTAAAAGCCCTATGTTTTAATTTTATAAATGCACTCGATTTAGTTCTCGTTGTTGTATTTGAATGTGATCTAAATATAAAGATCGGATTCATTGTAGTTCCGAGTAGCACGTATTCCATCTCTCTACATTGCATATGCGACGTGATTAATTGGATGTTGTACCTACCACAATAGCCCAGTCATTAAAGCCAAAACCCGAAAGTAATTAGTAACTTGATAAAATTTTAGGGGGTTTTTAAAGAAGGTAAAATAACTTACCGTGTGATTTTGCAGCGTTGTGGGGTGTACGGAAAGGGTTGAAAAGGGGTGAAAAGGGTTTTTTGTTAATAACATTGCCAAAAAAATTAGTAACACGCTGCAAATTTATAATAAGGGTGTTCTTACCGTTTTGTAACGTTTATTAAATTTGCAGCGTTTTGCAACATACGGAACATTGTTTATTATTAAAAAATAATGAAATTTGTTATTAACAAGGGTAAAAAAAATAGTAACACGCTGCAAATTTATAATGAGGTTGTTCTTACCGTTTTGTAACGTGTATTAAATTTGCAGCGTTTTGCAACATACGGAACATTGTTTATTATTATAAACCAAGGAAATTTCTTAATAACAGGGGGTAAAAAAAATTAGTAACTCGGTGTAAATTTATAATGACGTTGTTCTTACTGTTTTCAAACGTTTATTAAATTTGCAGCGTTTTGCAACATACGGAAAATTGTTAATTACTAAAACGCTGCAAATTTAATATACGTTACAAAAGAGTAAAAACAACTTAATTATAAATTTGCAGCGTGTTCCTACTTTTTTTACCCCTGTTATTAACAAATTTCATTGTTTTTTAATAATAAACAATGTTCCGTATGTTGCAAAACGCTGCAAATTTAATACACGTTACAAAACGGTAAGAACAATCTAATTATAAATTTGCAGCGTGTTACTATTTTTTTTACCCCTGTTATTAACAAATTTCATTGTTTTTTAATAATAAACAATGTTCCGTATGTTGCAAAACGCTGCAAATTTAATAAACGTTACAAAACGGTAAGAACAACCTTATTATAAATTTGCAGCGTGTTACTAATTTTTTTGGCAATGTTATTAACAAAAAACCCTTTTCACCCCTTTTCAACCCTTTCCGTACACCCCACAACGCTGCAAAATCACACGGTAAGTTATTTTACCTTCTTTAAAAACCCCCTAAAATTTTATCAAGTTACTAATTACTTTCGGGTTTTGGCTTTAATGACTGGGCTACAACATGTTGCGTTGTTATGCCGAAAACACTATCATTAATTTTTTTCAAAGAACTAACTGACTATAAGTCCTCTCCCCTCCAAATAAGCTAATGTTAAGAGTGAGTACGACAAACGGCAACGGGTGGGAATTGAACCGTCGACCGTTTTCAGCCCGCAGCTTAAACCGATGGGCTAATGTGGCTATAACCTCAAGTCAAGTCAAGTCTTCATAGCATTTCAGGTAGAGAATCCAAAACAAAAACAATGTTTTTAATCACATTACCACGCCTTACGTCCCAATTACAATCCCCTATCGCCTTTAACGATTCATTGCATGTTTATTCGTTATAAACTATTTTGTGACGTTGGACTGGATCATGAATTGAGGGGATAGAATAGGGTATAGCTGCTTTCCTTAACAGTGTTCTGGGTACGATTATTCTGTTAAGTTATTACTTATTGGACTTCCTTTTTGTTTAGACAGTTTGCTGCATAGTTAAAAGGAGTTACGACGTAAAAGCGTACTAAAAATGTTTTACGTGCGTGTCCTTTGTGATTTTGAACTGGTGATCGTAGTTTTGCTCGCCTGCTTTTGTACCACAGCTGTGAAAGGTTGCGAAACCAGAAATTTTCAAATTCCTCGTTCATCAATCTTTTTTTTTCTCATGTAAAGACCTGAGTCACTGATGTAGGTCTCGTAAGTACACAATTAAAAATGAATAAAATTTAAATGACTTAGTTGTCGTTATTAAGTCTATTTCTTCATCATCCTTTGTCTCACTGAAATAATTTGCTTCAAATTCCGATTTATATTTTTCATTGTTACAGAACTACTTTGATCAAGCTTCTATTTTTTTATTACGTTCCCACTTATTGACTTAGGTTCTTTTATGACCAACTGTGTAGGTTTTGATGTAGCATAAAATTGCATGAATTCGATGTAGACTGTGAGCACAATAACTTTGTTATGATTGCATAAAATATAATCTTTGTTCGTTTACATAATCTCCTATTTAAATGGCCTTTCAAAGTTTAAACTGTTACTTCTATACGTTTGTTTTAGGAATTTTATAGTCGTGCTAAAGTCATTTCGGGCGACAGTTAAGGATATTTATGTTATTGAGTGTACTCGTTGTTTTAATGAGCGACAAGTTGCCTTTTGTGGTTAGACGTGGTATGTTACGTGTCTTTGTCAAAGCACCAAACCATCCTAGTATACCTACTAACTTACTAATATAATAAATGCGAAAGTGTGTTTGTTTGTTGGTTTGTCCGCGTTGCACATTTTAGCAACGCCATCTAGCCAATAACATGTAATGTAAAACACAATAACTATGAGCGCCATCTATTTGCAGTTTTGGTAGACCTTCACTGAAAATTCCCTTGAAAAAGCTGCCGCTTTCGTTTCGGAAGGGGTTAGTGAGCGTTCACCAGTAGGACTATTCTCTATCTTCTCTCTAGTTAACAGGTGTTAAGCCGAACTTACACTGCGAAATTAGTGGCATGAAATTAGTTTCATCAACAATTTCACGTGTAAACTCCTAATTTCATGATGCGTGCATTAATTTCATGCCAATAATTTCGCAGTGTAACTTCGGCTTTATGGACATATCAAAAATGAAGAACTGAACGCGACTTATATTCCACCGCACACCCTGATCATTGAATTATCTCTGCAACTCGGATGATCAGGGCATTTTAAACATTTATAAACGCGAAAAGAACGAATTTCGAGGACTTTATATCCGCCCTTCTTCAGCTATTTGATAATAATAAGCTAAATAGAGAATAACCTGTAGTAATCGATGTAACACGAACCAAAAGTTAAACGACGTCGCTTCCTTGACGCTTAGCGTTTTATTATTTTCTATGCGACGCGATGTTTCATTTCGATGTCATCGTAATCTGACAATCTCACGTTTTTCCGCCTTTCTATGCAATTCCTTTAAAGGGACGCCTGTGTAATTCTATGCGAATCACGGTTATCAGTATGTAGATTCAAAGGCGCTTCGGTTACTACATCGGTTTTCTTGTTTCTTAGATACAAGTGCCTATGTAACAGATACACCAGATACACTGTGTGTGATTTAGAAATAACTGCCTCATATAAAGTTCGTACGATTATTTCAACGATAGTCTCATTCTACGATTTTGATTGTTTACGTAAGGTCGTCAAAACCCAAATACGGATAAGCCGAAAAAGAAATTATTTTTCGACGTTAATCAAAATGTGAATTGTTATATTTACACTAATTTATTAATTATTAAATAATCTTTATTTATTTATGAGTGATAAATAAATTTATTATTTTGAAAGGAAGGTAATGTTAAAAATTAATTATTACAAATACAAAAACATAACTATTTCTAAAATTACAACTATTAATAATAATTATTTCTAAAATTAAAACTAATATAAACCTAAAACCTCATCGATATCACCGCAGCGCGGCATAGTACCCAAGATGCTGGCAGCATTGCCCCTTTGAATGGCCAAACTAATTCTTTGGCCAAGGTAGCTGCCAGCTCTTGGATCCCCGGTGGACTCGATGACCTTTTTACATAGCTCTCCAAAAAGAGCTCGAGCCCCCGGGCCCCACGGCCCCAAGGTCTCCACCCCAAAAGGCATAAATACGAAACTACTATCAAGATTTTCATATTTGCACCTCTTGGCCTGTATTTATTTATTAATTAATTATTTGTCTGGTGGGAGGCTTTGGCCTTGGCTAGTTACCACCCTATCGTCAAAGACGTGCCGCTAAGCGATTTAGCGTTCCGGCACGATGGCGTGTAGAAACCGATTAGGGTTATGGGTTGAATTTACACTGCTATACCCCTTCCAAGTTAGCCCGCTACCATCTTGGACTGCATCGTCGCTTGCCATCAGGTGAGATCGCAGTCAAGGGCTATCTTGTCATCGAATAAAAAAAAATGTCTTTAAAAATGAATGTAAATGTAAATGCTCGGGAGCGATTTTGATGGGACTTCCACGGGTGGAGGATTATAAAAGCACTGGTTTAGGTTACTTATATACCGGAAATAAGAGAGTTCCCACAGTAAACTTAGGTCAATGTGAAAAGTAACAACTGGTCTAACCGAATGAAAATAATAGGAATCAAACTTCGTTTGTTTAGAGCGCTCGAGACTTCACTTAGGATCATTTCATCTTGCATTTGCATACTTAAATCAGGGAGTCAAATTGAAACATGACAGCAGAAAGCGCAAACTGTCACAGCCAGCCAACAACCTTGGAGCCTCAGAGAACGTGAAAGTTGCTCGTTTTGAATTTATTACTTATTCAAATTCAAGAAATAATGAGCTAGATTGTCCCATGCCAATTCCCTACAAATCTACTAAACTCTATAGCACTCTGTAGCTACTTTGCCCAGCGAAATGTAGATCGTGATACGATACGATTACCTTGATACAAAACAATAAAGCTATTATAATTTATATACCTACTACGACTACGTCTGCGTGGAGTATGTTTTTTTTTTTCTAAAAAAACCGCGGAAACTTTTTATTTTCCCGGTATTAACGGGGTCTTTTCCCTGTTTCTAGTAATTTCGCGTCTTTTCAAACAAGTTGTAATTCATGAAGAACTATTTTTTTTGCATCGAAAAAAATATATATTGTAGATACATATGTTATCTGAGGTTCTTATATTAGAGAAATGTGTAAGGCCATACTTTGCTCGATCATAAAAAATCATGAAGAAATCGTGATTTTCACTAATATTTCAATTTTGTGTCTAAAGTTTATAACTAAATTTAAAAAAAAATACATGAAAATAAAGCTTATTACATTTATGAGGGTTCCTATTTACAATTTTTTAAATAAAAATTTAAGCTTAGCTCTAGCTTATTTCTAGACGTAAAAGGTCACGCGCATCCTCTAACGGGGGTGTTTCAGTGTCCCACCGGACTCTATCGAGGTTGGACGCACGTCAGTTTTCGCAGGCCACGTGCTTAAATTCTCAATTTCATTAATTTTGTTGTAAAAATATTATTTTGTAAAATCACTAAAACTTTTTATTAGATCTTAGTTAGCACAGTACCTACTTAGTATTTGGTTTTATATAGTTTTTAGTTAGTATCTTAGGTTACTATCTTATCTTGTAAACAGTTATAGTAAATAATTAAATATAGTGTTTGTTTTTATGAATAATAATGGATGATAAAAGAAATTTAATAAAGAAAATATCAGCTTTGAAGCGAAGGAATATTAGAAAACAAGTATGGTAAGTGTTTCTTTCACTTTATCTAAATACTAGCTGATTCCGCGACTTCGTCCGCGTGGTTTAGAGTGACTTGCTACTATCCACGAGAAGTTATGTCCTTTATCTCCGAAAATATTTAGTTATTTTTTGAGTAACTTGAACCGTTTACGCAGCGCACGCAACGGAAGCCCTCAAATATGGATAATTTCCCCGTTTTTGCAACATTTTTCACTGATGCTTCGCTCCTATTAGTCGCACCGTGATGTTATATAGCCTAAAGCCTTCCTCGATAAATGGACTATCGAACACAAAAATAATTTTTCAATTCGAACCAGTAATTCCTGAGATTAGCGCGTTCAAACAAACAAACTCTTCAGCTTTATAATATTAAGTATAGACAAGATGATGCCCGCGACTTCGTCCGTGTGGTTTTGGAAAAATCCCGTGGGAACTCTATCATTTTCCGGGATAAAAAGTATACGTTCCAGGCAATCTATCTCCACTCCAATTTTCAACCAAAACCTTCCTTTTTACGGGAAAGAGGAATAAAGATACACACACACACACATATACAAACTTTCGCCTTTATAATATTACTGTGCTTACCTAGGATTAGAATTTTTACAAAAGGCGTGAATAAATTTTGTTGAAGAAGAATAATTATTCCAGATGTAGGTATCAGTGTGAACACAGTGTAAATACATACAGTGAGGCGATAGGTTGGGAGTGTTCAAATAAAGGTCACTTGAAACTTCTTGCTGGCTCTTCTCGGCAGGAAAGGCATTCCGAACCAGTGGTAGATTCATTGACGATTCAAAAGTGCTTGTAAAAGTTTATTTGAATAAAAAATATTTCTATTTCTATTTCTAAACCTCATCCAACTGGCAGCGAGCTAAAAAAAACTCCAAGATGGCGGGCATACACATTTCGTCGGTGTCTATCTTAGAGAGTATAAAAAATGGAAGTGTGGTTTTCTGGCAAAAGATTATCAGGATTGAGGATCCGAACGTCTACTTGATGAATAGAAAAAAAATTCAAGATGGCGGAATTGATTTTTCCATACAAAACATATGCAAAACTTTGATACGGTTCCTTTTTATTTCTGGTGGTTTCTATAGAGCACATAAATTCATTCGTAGGAAAAATATGTAAAGAGCTGATGATTGAGGATTTCGGAGACAGGTGAGGAGCACGGCCAGGGTATTGAAGATAGGTGGGCGATGTTCAAACAAAAGTCACTTGCAACCTCATCCAACCGGCAGCGAGCTAAAAAAAAACTCCAAGATTCAAGATGGCGGCCATACAAATTTCGTCGGTGTCTATCTCAGAGAGTATAAAAGACGGAAGTGTGGTTTTCTGGCAAAAGATGATCAGGATTGAGGACCCGAACGTCTATTTGATGAATAGAAAAAAAATTCAAGATGGCGGAATTGATTGTTCCATACAAAATATATGCAAAACTTTGATACGGTTCCTTTTTATTTCTGATGCTTTCTATAGAGCACATAAATTCATTCGTAGGAAAAATATGTAGAGAGCTGATGATTGAGGATTTCGGAGACAGGTGAGGAGCACGGCCAGGGTATTGAAGATAAGTGGGCGATGTTCAAACAAAAGCCACTCGAAACCTCATCCAATTTGCAGTGAGCTGAAAAAAACTCGAAGATGGCGGATTTAAGATGGCGGCCATACAAATTCTGACGGTGTCTATCTCAGAGAGTATAAAAGATGAAAGAGTGGTTTTCTGGCAAAAGATGATCAGGATTGAAGACCCGAAAGTCTACTTGATGAATAGAAAAGAAATTGAAAATGGCAGAATTTATTATTCCATACAAAATATATGCAAAACTTTGATACTGTTCCTTTTTATATCTGATGGTTTCTATAGAGCACATAAATTCATTCGTAGGAAAAATATGTAGAGAGCCGATGATTGAGGATTTCGGAGACAGGTGAGGAGCACGGCCAGGGTATTGAAGATAAGTGGGCGATGTTCAAACAAAAGCCACTCGAAACCTCATCCAATTTGCAGTGAGCTGAAAAAAACTCGAAGATGGCGGATTTAAGATGGCGGCCATACAAATTCTGACGGTGTCTATCTCAGAGAGTATAAGAGATGAAAGAGTGGTTTTCTGGCAAAAGATGATCAGGATTGAAGACCCGAATGTCTACTTCATGAATAGAAAAAAAATTCAAGATGGCGGAATTAATTTTTCCATACAAAATATATGCAAAACTTTGATACAGTTCCTTTTTATTTCTGATGGTTTCTATAGAGCACATAAATTTATTCGTATGAAAAATATGTAGAGAGCTGATGATTGAGAATTTCGGAGACAGGTGAGGAGCACGGCCAGGGTATTGAAGATAGGTGGGGGGTGTTCAAACAAAAGCCACTCGAAACCTCATACAAAATATATGCAAAACTTTGATAGGGTTCCTTTTTTAAATTTCTGATGATTTCGTATACAGGGCAAAAATTCATTCGGAGGAAAAATATGGAGACAGCTGATGGTTTAAGATTTCGGAGATGAGTGAGGAGCACGGCAATACCTAGAGCACGGGGATACCGAAGATAGCTGGGAGGGGGAGGGGGGGCATTATAGGCTTGATCACTAGCACACCTGATGGAAAGTGGTGATACGCCGTAAAGAGTAACGTTTGCCTACAACTCAGACCAACTAACTCTAGACCTCGCACCCGCTTTATTTTCTATGAAAACGCATTCTGAAAAAAATTGGGACCGGCGGGGAGTACTGGAGTACTCGAGTGCTATGATTGGTTTGCGAAATGTACCGCGGTCATTTATAGAGAATAGAGATGTGACGCTATCGATACTTATTTTAATAAAAAAATATTTACAGCCTGCTATCAAGAATCAATAGTTAGTGTATTTTCTCTCTTTTTAATATTACCTATATAGAAAACTAGTAGGGTGCGTGGGTACACGCCGCATTGCCCGCTAAAGTGAACCGGGGTTTTTCTGCTCACCAGGTAAACCTTCGGGTCGTGATCATCTTTTGCCAGAAAATTTTTTTTTTGTCAGCTTGCTGCAAATTGGATGAGGTTTCGAGTGGCTTTTGTTTGAACACCCCGGGGACCTATCTTCCCTGGCCGTGCTCCTCACCCATTTCCGAAATCCTCAATCATCAGCTCTTTTCATATATTTTTCCCAAACCATCAGAAATTTTGAAAAGGAACCGTATCAAAGTCTTTCATAGTTCCCTATTCGCCATATATTTTGTATGGAAAAATAAATTCCGCCATCTTGCTTTTATTTTCAGTTCATCAAGTAGACCTTCGGGTCCTAACTCCTAATCATCTTTTGCCAAAAAACCACTCTTCCATCTTTTATACTCTCTGAGATAGACACCGACGAAAGTATGGCCACCATCTTAAATCCGCCATCTTGGAGTTTTTTTCAGCTCGCTGCAAATTGGATGAGGTTTCGAGTGGCTTTTGTTTGAACACCCTCCACTTATTTTCAATACCCTGGCCGTGCTACTCACATGTCTCCGAAATCCTCAATCCTCAGGTCTCTACATATTTTTCATACGAATGAATTTATGTGCTCTATAGAAACCATCAGAAATAAAAAGGAACCGTATCAAAGTTTT
Organism: Hipparchia sbordonii; assembly: GCA_038048805.1. Taxonomy (NCBI): domain Eukaryota; kingdom Metazoa; phylum Arthropoda; class Insecta; order Lepidoptera; family Nymphalidae; genus Hipparchia; species Hipparchia sbordonii. The sequence goes on along the minus strand of CM076114.1, from coordinate 4,164,328 downwards.
GCATATATTTTGTATGGAAAAATTAATTCCACCATCCTGAATTTTTTTTCTATTCATCAAGTAGACCTTCGGGTCTTCAATCCTGATCATCTTTTGCCAGAAAACCACTGTTCCATGTTTTATACTCTCTGAGATAGACACCAACGAAATTTGTATGGCCGCCATCTTGGAGTTTTTTTCAGCTCGCTGCCAGTTGGATTAGGTTTTGTGTGACTTTTGTTTGAAAACCCCCCACCTATCTTCGATACCCTGATGCTCCGCACCCATCTCCGAAATCCTCAATTGTCAGCTTTCTCCATATTTTTCCTCCAAATGAACTTATATCCTCTATATGAAACCATCATAAATTTGGAAAAGGAACCGTATGAAAGTCTTGCACATATTTTGTATGAAATAAAAAAAAACCCGCCATCTTGAATTTTTTTCTATTTATCAAGTAGACCTTCGGGTCCTGATCATCTTTTTCCACGAAACCACTCTTCCATCTTTAAAAGTCCGCAAGATAGAGACTGACGAAATTTGTATGGCCGCCATCTTGAATCTGCCATTTTGGAGTTTTTTTTCAGCTCTCTGCCAGTTGGATGAGGTTTTGAGTGACTTTTGTTTGAACAACCCCTACCTATTTTTTACAAGAACAACGTCAGTAATTTACAAGTGTAAAATTTCAATGCCTTGAAAAATTAAATTTGCCGAGTAGTAAGTAGGTACATACTACATACGTATAATTTGGTCTATTAAAATTTTAAACAATATCTGTCAAGTTGAACTAAGTACCTACTGTAGTTTCATATATTGTGACCAGGAGCGCCCGTACGGGTTCACTGCGCTTTCGCTCCATGTCTGCCCAGCGCGTATTTAATACGTACACGAGGATTTCGGAGCGGCGCGGCGCGCGGCGACATAGCCCGCTAAATACCTAAAGTTCCGGGACCAGCAAGCCTTAAAAATAGGTTCTGAACTGTACCCATACACTCGTACATCACTGGGAAAAAAATTCTCCAAAAATAGGCCTTTATTACTGTCGGGCATTTATGAATTATGATCATGAGTTTATTGATTCCATCGTAGTATGACTCAAATATTTTTCTCAGTCTAAATATAAATTGGGCAGAATATAGCAGAAAATATTTCTCGTGCATCCATACTTGTAGCGGGATGCTGTGGCACTCTGTCAAATTCTAGAAAGAAAAATAAAAACGGACAAAACAGGATCAAAATGCAAAACATGTCAACGATATCAATCAGCAACAGCGTTCTTTGATCTTACTTCAAGAACGTCTAAACTCTCCAAATAGACGTAAAGCTCACCGTCTATTTTAGCCAGGCAATACACGTCCGATTTTGTTTCCGATTGTCTGATCAGGCTACCGGATCGTATTTACTCGATACACATCCGATTTTTCCGTCAGGCTTTTTCTGAAATCAGTCGTTCCCGAGCTATCATCCCGAGTGCTTGCGTTTGGAGCAAAGCAGAAGAAAAGAAGATGGATGACGAGTTAATAGAAATATAAATATTTTTTATTCAAATAAACTTTTACAAGTACTTTTGAATCGTCAATGAATCTACCACTGGTTCGGAATGCCGTTCCTGCCGAGAAGAGCCAGCAATAAACTCGGCGGTCGCTCTTTTCAAAAAAAATTTTTTTTACAATAAGTAACAAAACTATGCTATGTATACAGTGTTTCCACAATAAAGTTTCAAAAATGCAAAACAATCCAATGCATGTTAAGACAGGCAGGCAAAAGCAGACCCATTCCCGTTGGTGGCACCCGTTCACGAGCATGACGCAGGATCCAGCCATTGCTTCGCTCAACCATATTTGAGGGAACGTAACAACCCGCACCACACGACACCACCACAGAAATAAAGAGAGGAAAGAGAGAAGAAAAAACGTCGCTATTGGATTCATCCAATCAATTTGACAAGACTTACTGAGAGTCATTTCTATTTAAAACATCCAAAATAATTCATAATAATAATTATTTTATTATTATGAATTATTTTATTTTATTATTTTTTTTTAATTTTTTTTTCATAATTTTCGCCCATTATTCGAACCACAACGATGCGTCCACACAGTGTCAGCGCTAGATTTTTTGGGCCCTAAAAATCCCAATAAGCAAAATTCCGCCCTAAATTTAGGGCTAAAAGCCCTAAGTTGGGAACCCTGACTGGCAAAATCGGAAGGAGTAACCGGATGTCTATTTTGTCTCATACTAGAAGTATGTAGACCGCGCCTTCAGACAATCGGACCGACAGTAAAATCGGAAACGCCTCCCGCCCATTTCCGACTCGGACGTCCGATCCGGTGGCCGGATCGGACGTGTATTGACTGTTCATACAAAGTAATGGCTTCAGTGCCTTCCGGTTGCCTGATCAGGCTACCGGATCAGACTATCGGATGAAAAAACCTGACGTGTATTTCCAGGCTAAGCCAGGCAATACACGTCCGGTTTTTTCATCCGATTGTCTGATCCGGTAGCCTGATCAGGCTACCGGAAGGCGTTGAAGCCATTACTTTGTATGAACAGTCAATACACGTCCGATCCGGTGGCCGGATCGGACGTCCGAGTCGGAAACGGGCGCGAGGCGTTTCCGATTTTACTGTCGGTCCGGTTGCCTGAAGGCGCGGTCTACATACTTCTAGTATGAGACAAAATAGACATCCGGTTACTCCTTCCGATTTTGCCAGTCAGGGTTCCCAACTTAGGGCTTTTAGCCCTAAATTTAGGACGGAATTTTGCTGATTGGGATTTTTAGGGCCCAAAAAATCTAGCGCTGACACTGTGTGGACGCATCATTGTGGTTCGAATAATGGGCGAAAATTATGAAAAAAAATAAAAAAAATAATAATAAAATAAAATAATTCATAATAATAAAATTATTATTTCTCTCATTTATTTTCATACACATTCATCCTATTATTTTTAAAAATGTTTACAAATATACATATACAAATATAAATATAAAAACATAATTAAAAACAATAAAACGAATGGGTCCCACTTGCTGCGGGATAGGGACCCAAGCAGCCAGTGGTCAGGGCTCCAGAGTGAGGAACCTCCTCACAATGCGTGCCGTCTCAAGGAGTACCGCCTTCTGTATCCTGCTCTTGATCCAAGTATTAAGCGAAAGTTTCTTAAGATGTTGATCGAAACTTTTCGCTATGAGACCATTGACCGAAACGACCATCGGCACTATAATCGTTGAATCAACATTCCACATGGCGGTAATCTCGTGGGCAAGGTCTAAATATTTTGACAATTTTTCTTTTTCCGCCTTCACCAGATTATCATCATGTGGAATTGTGATATCGACAATTATCGCTCGACGCGCTGATCGGTCAACTAGCACTATATCAGGTCTATTGGCTACAATATACCTATCAGTGATAATTGACCGATCCCAGTAGAGCAGGGCACTACTAATAATTCAGAATAATAATAAAATTATTATTATTATGAATTATTTTGGATGTTTTAAATAGAAATGACTCTCAGTAAGTCTTGTCAAATTAATTGGATGAATCCAAAATAGCGACGTTTTTTCTTCTTTCTCTTTCCTCTCTTTAAAATTTCTGTGGTGGTGTCGTGTGGTGCGGGTTGTTACGTTCCCTCAAATATGGTTGAGCGAAGCAATGGCTGGATCCTGCGTCATGCTCGTGAACGGGTGCCACCAACGGGAATGGGTCTGCTTTTGCCTGCCTGTCTTAACATGCATTGGATTGTTTTGCATTTTTGAAACTTTATTGTGGAAACACTGTATACATAGCATAGTTTTGTTACCTATTGTAAAAAAAATTTTTTTTGAAAAGAGCGACCGCCGAGTTTATTGCTGGCTCTTCTCGGCAGGAACGGCATTCCGAACCAGTGGTAGATTCATTGACGATTCAAAAGTACTTGTAAAAGTTTATTTGAATAAGAAATATTTCTATTTCTATTAACTCGTCATCCATCTTCTTTTCTTCTGCTTTGCTCCAAACGCAAGCACTCGGGATGATAGCTCGGGAACGACTGAGTTCAGAAAAAGCCTGACGGAAAAATCGGATGTGTATCGAGTAAATACGATCCGGTTGCCTGATCAGACAATCGGAAACAAAAACGGACGTCTATTGCCAGGCTAAAATGCGGCTATAATTTCCCGTCTAACTTATAAGTTAACACAATCCGAAAACGGTAAATTTAGAAATTACGTAATTAGGGGAGTAAAAGACCCCATTGATCTTAGTAACGATAGTAATCAATCAACACACCCCACAAAGTTATAAAGCTCATTACAAGAAACAATTTCACTCAAGGGAGTATTGAATAAAAGCATTTTCCGTGGTGTAGTTCTGCGACTAGATGACGTGTGTTTTAGTTCAAAAAAGATTCTTTGTCTCCATTCTACTGTTATATTATTTCTTGGCTACTATATCTTCGCCGATTTCGGTGATTCTTTTTTGGATTGAATAGGCTATAGGAACAGATTTATAGGTGGTCCCCAGGTGGTCCCATTTAATAAAATTTTCCACCCCTGAGGACTGAAAATTAAGGGATGAATCCCGTTTATTGAATTTCAAGGGATTGAAGTCTTTTTCATCGGTCGAAAGGCAAAAATTACTAAAATCAGACAAATAACAATGTTGGCAATATTATAATATCTATTTTAATCCTCGCATTACATTAATGATGATCTAGTCGTTATCTGGTCAAGACACATTAGGATCAAGAATGTGCTTTTTTAGTGTCGTAATGATCACCATTCTCCATACAAATTCCAAGTCAAACTTCTTGTTGCTCTGTGAAGTAAGTACCTACTTATCAAATAAGATATTTTTTATACGACACTATTATGCCGTGGTGATGATTATAGGGCAATAATTTAGAAAAGATTGTTTAGAGAAAACGACGCAACGACGCTTGAAGTTTTCTTCTAAATAAATTGTGTTTATGACAATAATATAAAAAAATTGTTTTTAAAAAACCGACTTCTAACGCCACTTCGGGCGGGCCTAAATAGAAATGATGAAATCGATGTGCGACGCTAACACGACTTTTTAACATACGTGTCCAAACTAAAATTATTTCATACTTTTGCGTTTGAAGTTGGTTTTTTAAAAATATTTTTTTAAATTATTATTAATATAAGCTTTTTAGTTTAGCTTCATAGGACCAATCCAGTAGATCAAAGATGCCGAATAGAAAAGCATAATATGTATGTTTGCTATGAACTATGCATGGTTAAAAGCCATACTCATACATACTCTGATCACGAGCGATTTGCTCTTATTCATTGAGGAGTTCCGACCTCTATCTCCAAAGATATTCGTCAGATCTTCACTAAAAAATGAGACCAACCTGACGATACGTCTTTTCATATATATATATATATATATTTTTTATTGAAAATTATGTCCCGTTGGCACCCTTTGGTTGGCGAACCTTAAAAACGAAGGCTTCGGGATCTTGGATATTTTGTTTGATTATATTATTCATCTTTTGAAGTAGGTATAGAAATATACAGCTCTTTGCCGCTATTATACTTGCTATTTGGACAGTTACACAATTTTCGAAGCTAAAAATGACTGTAGTTTGTTCGACGTGACCCTCTTTTTAGTGGCGAAACATTGTTAGACAAACATCAGGATATTTTCAGCTGAAATGAAACATGTCAAATAGCTCTTACTTTATTCGTGAGAGTCGGCATTTAGAGCCTATTTATTTGCTTTAATGACTTGATTAGGTCTCCAATACTGTTCAAATACTATCTATTTAAATCGTGGAGATAGTACTTGACTGTGACTTTCCCCTTTCGACCTTAGCATTTGTGTTTCTAGGATAGCATGTTCTTCTACGTTGTTAGTTAGTTGGGTGTCGAAAGTAGGAATACCACTTCTTACGAGAATTTAAGTGTTTGCCATAAAATATTTATACACATAAATTACTTTTAATGGTTTTTCATAGATGCTTTGGAGAAACAGAGAGTCCGATAGAGTTTTTTGTTTTAAATCTTGTTTATATGAAGCGTATGAAGCTTATTCCACCCGAAGCGAAGTCTTTTTCCATAGACTAAATTAAAATGCGTAATACTAATTAAAACTCTCTTTGTTTATTGTTTTTAACTAATCTCAGAACCACTTAAGAAAACCAGACTTAAAAAAAGGACCTTCTCAATTCGTCGGAATCTATTTTTTATGTATGCAAGTACCTACATCTGCAATGAACCGTTACTTAATTTAGCAGAACACCTGCCCGTATGGATGATAATTTTAACCCCCGATGAAAAAAGGGGGAGAAAAATTTTGATGCTGTTTTCTCTGTTTCAAATTTTCTCATTTTTGTTTTCATCTATAATTTGTGAAGATCCGCTCAAGCGTTTGAAGATCATCAGCTCATTTCCTACTTGATTAAAGGGTTTTCTTCTTGTTCTGTCCTTTCTGTCCTTTACCGTTAGTTAAATTAGTAGACAGGTGTATCGAACTGGGTTTATATCTAACTAGCTTTTCCCCGCGGCTTCGCTCACGTTAAGTTCGATTTTTCAAACCCCTATTTTATCTCTTTAGGGGTTGAATTTTCAAAAATCCTTTCTTAGCGGACACCTACGTTATAATAGCTATCTACATGCAAAATTTCAGCCTGATCCGTCCAGTGGTTTGAGCTGTGCGTTGATAGATCAGTCAGTCAGTCAGTCAGTCATCTTTGCCTTTTATATATTTAGATAAAATAATAATAGTTGCAACCTTAAAAGGGTCAATATCGTTGAAGGCAGTGCGTGTCGAATCAATGAATCAGAAGCGGTATTTCCATTTAGGATCTACCTTGAAGCGAAGCCACGCGCCTTAGAAATGGAGGCTGATAAATTAACCAACGGGTATAATAATAATTTATTTATTAACTTAGAAAATTTTGTTAATTCCGTTGATCGGACCACTGAGTTAAACTAGAAGTGTCTGGTCAAGACGTAAATATACAAAACCTAATCAATAACACAAATAAAAATCATGTTTTGACTAATCGAGATTTAAAAAACATAAAGGCGCTTCTCGCCTTCTGAACTCAGTCTATAACGAACCTAATGTCGACTTGTTTTGTGGTAGTATGAATAGTTTACGTCGAAATCTAACAAAGATATTAGTTCAGCCAAGTGCATCCTAAACTTTCAACTTGTAGATAGTTCTAGAATTTTTACTGTGCACACGAGTACTCATGTTCATTTAGTTTCTATCTGTGAAAACCTATTATTAGCTATTAGTCGTCTAATTTTAAGTTTATGTAGTATTTATTATAAGCTGTTGGTTTTCCAAAATAAATAAAATAAAATAATTTTATTTTAAGTTTTAGTTTAAAATTTTTACGAAAAACCTGAAAAGGTGGGGCGTGAACCGTAGATTTTTTGCTTTAAAGTCTGCCGCCCTGACCGTTGCGCTATTGGAGGCTTATGCTGGATCTATAGAGCATGCTCTGGCTTAGCTCGGACTCAAGATAAGCGTTAAAACGAGATACAAATATGCTCCGACCTAAATCTGTTTCGTTTTATCTCTGTCTTGAGTCTGAACAGAGTAAAAGTGCCGTCTATAGATTTCAATTTTCAGCCTTAGCCTGGAAATACACGTCCGATTTTGTTTCCGATTGTCTGATCAGGCTACCGGATCGGATTTACTCGATACACATCCGATTTTTCCGTCAGGCTTTTTCTGAACGCAGTCGTTCCCGAGCTATCATCCCGAGTGCTTGCGTTTGGAGCAAAGCAGAAGAAAAGAAGATGGATGACGAGTTAATAGAAATAGAAATATTTTTTATTCAAATAAACTTTTACAAGTACTTTTGAATTGTCAATGAATCTACCACTGGTTTGGAATGCCGTTCCTGCCGAGAAGAGCCAGCAATAAACTCGGCGGTCGCTCTTTTCAAAAAAATTTTTTTTTACAATAGGTAACGAAACTATGCTATGTATACAGTGTTTCCACAATAAAGTTTCAAAAATGCAAAACAATCCAATGCATGTTAAGACAGGCAGGCAAAAGCAGACCCATTCCCGTTGGTGGCACCCGTTCACGAGCATGACGCAGGATCCAGCCATTGCTTCGCTCAACCATATTTGAGGGAACGTAACAACCCGCACCACACGACACCACCACAGAAATTTTAAAGAGAGGAAAGAGAAAGAAGAAAAAACGTCGCTTTTGGATTCATCCAATCAATTTGACAAGAATTACTGAGAGTCATTTCTATTTAAAACATCCAAAATAAATAATAAATAATTCATAATAATAAAATTATTATTATTATGAATTATTTATTATTTATTTTGGATGTTTTTTTATTATGAATTATTTATTATTTATTTTGGATGTTATTTTTTTTTTTGTTTTCATAATTTTCGCCCATTTTTTGAACCACAACGATGCGTCCACACAGTGTCAGCGCTAGATTCAACTGGCAACAGGGTTACCAACTCCTAAAAAAAAATTAGCCCTAACATCAACATGAAATACCCTTAAATAACCCTAAATGCAATATTCAAAAGCCCCAAAAAAACCCCTGTATCTTGTTACCATTCAAGGCTAATGTATAAATAAGTTTCCCGTTTTATTGAGGTAAATAAAAAAAATATAACTTAATTTTATTTACATTATTCGGAATTCTTATAGTCATACAATATGTTTACATTATAACTGTAACATTTTTGGAGATGGAGTAAAAGTAACGCAAGATCCACCATCACGTTTTAAAATGAAAAAGGTTCAACGCTAATGTGTTGTAAATATTTTCAAAACGCTTTAGCTATAAAACGATTTTAAGCATATTATTCCGGAATACCGTAGACCTTTTGCTTTATTTACTCGTTTTGGTCAGCCAATTATGTGACGCTTGAAAATTTATTTATGCCCCTAAAAATAGCCCTAAATTTTTTTGGGCCTTAAAAAAATCCCAATAAGCAAAATTCCGCCCTAAATTTGGGGCTAAAAGCCCTAAGTTGGGAACCCTGACTGGCAAAATCGGAAGGAGTAACCGGATGTCTATTTTGTCTCATACTAGAAGTATGTAGACCGCGCCTTCAGACAATCGGACCGACAGTAAAATCGGAAACGCCTCGCGCCCGTTTCCGACTCGGACGTCCGATCCGGCCACCGGATCGGACGTGTATTGACTGTTCATACAAAGTAATGGCTTCAACGCCTTCCGGTAGCCTGATCAGGCTACCGGATCAGACAATCGGATGAAAAAACCTGACGTGTATTGCCTGGCTTAAAGTCTGCCGACCATTCATTCATTCATTGGTCAGGGGACCATTGCGTTATTTAGGCTCAGTTATCAGTCAGTTATCACTTAAGTAGGAGGTCAGTTGCAGGATTGACTGAGACGACACTGATAGCAAAACCGGTCGTATAACTGTAATGGACCGCTAAATCTTTGCTTGGAATATTGTTTAGCCTTGGTTGAACAGTTTAAGAGCTGCACTTCTCAATTGCTGTATAAGCTATCTACTAGTAAGTTAATACGCAGTCTGGGCACTAGGCTACGTGTGCAATGATAGTCTGCAATTCTACATGCTTTGCCTACCCAGCCTTTAGCTATCGGCCAGCGGGAAATGCATTAGAGCCAATGCACACACGATCTTCATAATCTGAGAGGTGGAAAATAATCGATTACGAAGAAATCCTTATAAACTATTCACTACATGTTTTTAAAATAAAAATACTGTTTAGGAACTTTTAGTCCTTAGTAACTAATCCTTTTTGTTTTTCCGGGATCGATATCACTCTTTTTTTTATTCGTTGACAAGATAGTCCTTGCCTGCGATCTCACCTGATGGTAAGTGACGATGCTGTTTAATGCTGAGATCTATGGAGCGTGCTCTGACTCAGCTCAGACTCAACACGGAGGTTAAAACGAGACAAAAATATGCTCTGACATAAATCTGTCTCGTTTTAACTCCGTCCTGAGTCTCAGCTGAGTGAGATTGCCGTCTATAGATTTCAGCCTAATCACGTTGATCCGTTTCTCCGTTGCTGCGTGACTGAAGGACAAACCAACTAACAAACACACTTTTGCATTTGTAATATTAGTACCTAGTTGGGATTTCATTTCCAGTTAACCGATCACAATTACTACAATAATTGTTGGGTTTATTATACGAGTATATATACGATTTTATAACATGATTTCAAAGAAGTTTTAGATTTGGCATTATACACATTTAAACAATGTGTAATCAAGTTATTTGTAAAGTCGACACAATTAACGAATTTCTTAATGACCAAGTTCCCATGGAACTTTTCAAGTTGGCTTTGCATTCAGATGCCCACAAAATGGTGTAGTAATTGCTAATACTGATAAGATAAAGTATTGTCAAACTGAATAGAGCAACTGTTGAGTTTCTTCTCAGCATTTTCTGCTTTCCGGAACAGTCGATGGTACAGTCTTGAGACATTGCATCTGATAATGTCACTCTTGATTTGCGTATAGCGTCGTCCTTGTCAGGAGTAATTGCCTCTCAGAAGGGTGGGGGATTTTCTAAACGTATCATGTGTGCATTGACCCTTACGAATCCCACGGAACGGTTCTAGTGCATTAAATGTACTGTGTATTATCAACCAAGTACCAATTTAACCTTTCTACAGCATACTTACATATTTATACTCTTAACTTCCTTATAGGTTTGTAGGTTGAATCTATTGCGGTGGTTTTAATTTCCTTTTGCGTTCAGTATCTTTTTAATATTAATTTTTCTAACATCTGTCGCCATTCGAAAGCATCGTTCACTTGAATGATCTGAGGTGTAGCTTGTTGGTTAATAACTTTTAATTTGAGTATGAGATTTCACGAGAAAATGGGTAGACATAATTTTCTCGTGGCGCGCATGTTAACCTGTGTGTCGATTCATTAAAAATAATTGCATCATTGGCGGTAGAGACGTGCTAGAAGCCTAAAGTAATGAACAACTGTCAGTTTGTGGGTGTGAATGTATCTAGTGAACTGCAATTAGGTCTCATTTGTAATTATACGAGTAGTAAACGTTTCGTGCCTATTATCGCGGAGCTCGACTGTAAACATGTCCCTAGCAGGGTTTCTCACGTTTCCATGTATCGCGTTGCTTTTAATATCACGTGATTCAACGCGGCTGCGCTAATGCATCTAATGTACACAAATAGGTTACTTGCAAATTAAATGTGCATTCCACTTTAAGTGTTGTGTGGAGCCTTGTTTTATATTCTATCTACGGTTAAGTACTGTTTCGAGAGCATTTGAGAATAGAATAGGCACAGTAAATTTTTTTTTATTCAAATAGTCTTTTACAGAGTGCTTTTGAATTTTTGCATTTATTATTCCTGAAAAGTTACTGGGCCAACTTTAATGCGGATTTTTTAATATCCTTTTTGAGCAAATTCTAAGGCTAAAATCTTTAGACCACACTCTCACTCAGCTCAGACTCAAGACGGAGTTAAAACGAGACAGATTTATGTCGATTTGTGTCTCGTTTTAACCTCTATCTTAAGTCTGAGCTGAGTCAGAGATATATTTTATAATCCACAAGGGCGCGCTCCACAGTGTTTCTAATTTTCTTCTATGTTACCATTTTCAAAAAAAATTGTGAGTCAATTTGTTGCGTTTCTTAGGATAATCCACACAGAGCAGGTTCTTCGAGGGTGCTCTGCAGTTCCTCATGATTAATTTAAATCTGTTTTTGTGTTACCAAAAAGTGTATTTGTGTAACCGCACTAACCGATTGCTGAATAAAAATTCTTTTCAAAAAACCGACTTCAAACGCCACTACAAAGTATAAAAATAATTTTATTTTGTACACGTTTGTTGAAGTCGGGCGGGCTTAAATAGAAACGATGAATCCGATACGCGATGCTCGCCCGATTTCAATAAGCGTGTCTCTTATATGTCACCATAAGATAAGCGTCGCGCATCGATTTCATCGTTTCTAGTTAAGCCCGCCCGACTTCAACAAACGTGTACAAAATAAAATTATTTTTATACTTTGTAGTGGCGTTTGAAGTCGGTTTTTTGAAAAGAATTTTTATTTTAAGCTTTTTAGTGTAGCTTGTTCCTGCTCTCTTTCTCCCCTCCCTCCAACGCTACGGTACTAATGTAGTCTGTACTTGGTACCTACAGTACTTATTAACAATACACGATTTCTAAAGAGCTAGGACTAAGAGCTCCATGATGCAGTCCATGCTTGTTACCAACAATATCAATTCGAAATCGAAAGTTCGTAATTCCTCCACCCTGTAGCATCAGGATTGAGGAGCTAGAACCTTGAGCTCTATGATGTAGACTATGCTTGATACTAACAATATCAATTCGCAAGCGAAAGTTCCTAAATCCTCACAGTTCAGGTGGGCTGTTCCCTGCAGTATCAGGATTGAGGAGCTAGAACCTAAAAATCCATAATGTAGTCTATGCTTATTGCATACAATACGAATTCATGATCAACAGTTCCTAAATCCCTACAATTTAGATGGGCAGTACCCTACAGCATCAGGATTGAGGAGTAGGACCTGGAGCTCTATGATCTAGTATATGCTTAGGCTAAGCATACCAATTCGTAAATGGCAGTTCCTAAATCCTTACAATTTGGGTGGGCAGTACCCTACAGCATCAGGATTGAGGAGTAGGACCTGGAGCTCTAACATCTAGTATATGCTTAGGCTAAGCATACCAATTCGTAAATGACATTTCCTAAAGCCTCATAATTTAGGGGGAAAGTACCCCTGCAGCATCAGGCTTGAGGAGTTGAAGGTAAAAATTTTTATGGGACCATTTCGCGAGCTTCCTCTGTCGATTAAAAAAAAATTCGCGTGAATCGGTCCAGAAACCTCGGAGTAATCGGTGGACATACATAGAAAAAAAAAAAAAAAAAAAAAAAAAAAAAAAAAAAAAAAAAAAAAAAAAAAAAAGATACCGGCCGAATTGATAACCTCCTCCTTTTTGGAAGTCGGTTAAAAAGAGGAAATTCTCAACTCAACTTGTTCTTTTTATCTTAAAGCATTGATCCAGTAGAGTACTCGTACTACCTATTTATGGTATCCGATAATAATTTAGTGAACTAGACTAAACATTGTTGTCAGGTCGTGCCAGAAGCATAATAACAGTAAGTGGTGCTGCCGCTGCGGTGGCACTAAAATGTCAAGTTAGGTAACTGTTATGTATTCGAGTGTAATTAGAGTATAGTTCCCAGGATTATCGCTTCACTCCGCACGAACTTAGCAAAGGTTTATAAAATCTCCATTTCATCTTACAAAATGAATTACAAAGGAAAAGATCATCGATGCTGGCCTGTCCAGTGCTACCAATCCTTACTAATATTATAAATGCGAAAGTGTGTTTGTTTGTTGGTTTGTCCTTCAATAACGCTGCAACAGAGCTAGGGATGGACGTGATTTTTTGCATGGGTATAGTTGAGAGTGACATAGGCTACTTTTTATCCCGGAAAATCAACGAGTTCCCGCGGGATTTAAAAAGCTAAATCCTCGCGGACGAAGTCGCGGGCATTAGCTAGGTTGTCCACTTGTTATAGTTAATTGCTTATTTTGACATTAATTTTACTGTTCCTAATATAACCGATCGCGTAACGATTAAGGATATAGTCTAAAGTTAACGAAATGTAACGCGTGCTATTTTGCGTTTTAGCTTTTTTGGGCTGCCAAATTAAACTTTAACGATAATTTAGCACTATAACCGCGTCTAATGCAACTCACCTTTAGTAGTGGACATCAGCTTAAAGTCTTGTTAATACAAAGATTAATAACATTTCACTTTTTATTCTAGATTGTAGAGAAATATTTAGTATGAAGTGTGTGGCTTTATATTTTCCGAGGTAAGTACATGTACATTGTTGTCATCAGCATTGAGCTAGTCTAAGCCAGTACAAGTATAACCTGATTTGGACATGGGTATGTTGTAACACTTACGCAACGTAGGCCTTATAACAATACAGTAGGACAATGTACAGACCATGTATGGTGACGGTTGAATGGACTGGTCTTTGAATATATGGAGTGATTTGGATATTTTTGAGTGCGCTTGGAAATATGTACGCGGGGGTGGTTTGGTCTAGTTTCGACAACCAAGGATTGCAATGGTTACAAAACCTTGACCACGTGTTGTAACCGTTCAATTCCAAATTGAAGCCTCAATAACTCAGGTTCGACCCGTTGGACAATTGTCGTACCATGTTGTAGGTACATAATATCATGTGCGTAATGTAATTTAAATATACATTTTACACGTATTTAAATGTCTCGTTGGTCTAGTAGTTAGCAAGTTCGTCTACCGATGATGAGGTCCGGGGTTCGATTCCCGGGTCGGACCAAAAAATGTATTGGGGCTTTCTGTCGGAGAATTCTCTGTACTAGCCCAGAGTTAGGAAGTTGGCGGTGAGTCACCCCCATGCCTCGGAGAGCACGTAAAGCTGTCGGTCCTGTGCCTGATCTCTCTCTGGTCGTGTCGGATTTTCATCCCATCGGAATATGAGAGTGAGGGAATAGAGAGTGCACCTGTGTTTGCGCACACAATTGTGCACTATAATATCTCCCGCGTAGATGAATAGAATTATCTCTGTAGAGATGGGCCGCTGTGGCCGGATTCGGTCGGGAGGACATTATTATTTACACGTATTAAAAAAATCTCTTTAGGCATCTGTAGACAGACTGCATTTGAACTGCACGACGTAAAAATTTCAGTTTGGATGCAGTTTTATTAGTTAGTTAGTTTTTCTGTACCAAGTCGAGTTTTATTTTTTAATTACTTCACTAACATTTTAACTGAATACAGTCAGTGAATTTTTACGTAAATCGGCAAAACATTTTCCTACCTATTTTGCTTCAAGTCAGCTCTGGTTGATGGATTAGGCACCTAACTACTGTGGTTAATTATTACTCTGATAATTTCTACGTGGGTGACCGATTAGTTTCGGTCTCGCTAATTGATTTTATACCGTGACGTAACTGAAGTTTAAGCCTGGCAATACACGTCCGATTTTGTTTCCGATTGTCTGATCAGGCTACCGGATCGTATTTACTCGATACACATCCGATTTTTCCGTCAGGCTTTTTCTGAACTCAGTCGTTCCTGAGCTATCATCCCGAGTGCTTGCGTTTGGAGCAAAGCAGAAGAAAAGAAGATGGATGACGAGTTAATAGAAATAGAAATATTTTTATTCAAATAAACTTTTACAAGTACTTTTGAATCGTCAATGAATCTACCACTGGTTCGGAATGCCGTTCCTGCCGAGAAGAGCCAGCAAAAAACTCGGCGGTCGCTCTTTTCAAAAAAATTTTTTTTACAATAGGTAACAAAACTATGCTATGTTTACAGTGTTTCCACAATAAAGTTTCAAAAATGCAAAACAATCCAATGCATGTTAAGACAGGCAGGCAAAAGCAGACCCATTCCCGTTGGTGGCACCCGTTCACGAGCATGACGCAAGATCCAGCCATTGCTTCGCTCAACCATATTTGAGGGAACGTAACAACCCGCACCACACGACACCACCACAGAAATTTTAAAGAGAGGGAAGAGAAAGAAGAAAAAACGTCCCTATTGGATTCATCCAATCAATTTGACAAGACTTATTGAGAGTCATTTCTATTTAAAACATCCAAAATAATTCATAATAATAATAATTTTATTATTATGAATTATTATTTTTTATTATTTTATTTTTATTTTTTTTTCATAATTTTCGCCCATTATTCGAACCACAACGGCATGTCCACACAGTGTCAGCGCTAGATTTTTTGGGCCCTAAAAAATTCCAATAAGCAAAATTCCGCCCTAAATTTGGGGCTAAAAGCCCTAAGTTGGGAACCCTGACTGGCAAAATCGGAAGGAGTAACCGGATGTCTATTTTGTCTCATAGTAGAAGTATGTAGACCGCGCCTTCAGACAATCGGACCGACAGTAAAATCGGAAACGCCTCGCGCCCGTTTCCGACTCGGACGTCCGATCCGGCCACCGGATCGGACGTGTATTGACTGTTCATACAAAGTAATGGCTTCAATTCCTTCCGGTAGCCTGATCAGGCTACCGGATCAGACTATCGGATGAAAAAACCTGACGTGTATTGCCTGGCTAAGCCTGGAAATACACGTCAGGTTTTTTCATCCGATTGTCTGATCCGGTAGCCTGATCAGGCTACCGGAAGGCATTGAAGCCATTACTTTGTATGAACAGTCAATACACGTCCGATCCGGTGGCCGGATCGGACGTCCGAGTCGGAAACGGGCGCGAGGCGTTTCCGATTTTACTGTCGGTCCGATTGTCTGAAGGCGCGGTCTACATACTTCTAGTATGAGACAAAATAGACATCCGGTTACTCCTTCCGATTTTGCCAGTCAGGGTTCCCACCTTAGGGCTTTTAGCCCTAAAAGGGCGGAATTTTGCTTATTGGGATTTTTTAGGGCCCAAAAAATCTAGCGCTGACACTGTGTGGACGCATCGTTGTGGTTCGAATAATGGGCGAAAATTATGAAAAAAAATAAAAAAAAAATAATTCATAATAATAAAATTATTATTATTATGAATTATTTTGGATGTTTTAAATAGAAATGACTCTCAGTAAGTCTTGTCAAATTTATTGGATGAATCCAATAGCGACGTTTTTTCTTCTTTCTCTTTCCTCTCTTTAAAATTTCTGTGGTGGTGTCGTGTGGTGCGGGTTGTTACGTTCCCTCAAATATGGTTGAGCGAAGCAATGGCTGGATCCTGCGTCATGCTCGTGAACGGGTGCCACCAACGGAATGGGTCTGCTTTTGCCTGCCTGTCTTAACATGCATTGGATTGTTTTGCATTTTTGAAACTTTATTGTGGAAACACTGTATACATAGCATAGTTTTGTTACCAATTGTAAAAAAAAAATTTTTTTGAAAAAGAGCGACCGCCGAGTTTATTGCTGGCTCTTCTCGGCAGGAACGGCATTCCGAACCAGTGGTAGATTCATTGACGATTCAAAAGTACTTGTAAAAGTTTATTTGAATAAAAAATATTTCTATTTCTATTAACTCGTCATCCATCTTCTTTTCTTCTGCTTTGCTCCAAACGCAAGCACTCGGGATGATAGCTCGGGAACGACGATCGTATTTACTCGATACACATCCGATTTTTCCGTCAGGCTTTTTCTGAACTCAGTCGTTCCCGAGCTATCATCCCGAGTGCTTGCGTTTGGAGCAAAGCAGAAGAAAAGAAGATGGATGACGAGTTAATAGAAATAGAAATAGAAATATTTTTTATTCAAATAAACTTTTACAAGTACTTTTGAATCGTTAATGAATCTACCACTGGTTCGGAATGCCGTTCCTGCCGAGAAGAGCCAGCAATAAACTCGGCGGTCGCTCTTTTCAAAAAAATTTTTTTTTACAATAGGTAACAAAACTATGCTATGTATACAGTGTTTCCACAATAAAGTTTCAAAAATGCAAAACAATCCAATGCATGTTAAGACAGACAGGCAAAAGCAGACCCATTCCCGTTGGTGGCACCCGTTCACGAGCATGACGCAGGATCCAGCCATTGCTTCGCTCAACCATATTTGAGGGAACGTAACAACCCGCACCACACGACACTACCACAGAAATTTTAAAGAGAGGAAAGAGAAAGAAGAAAAAACGTTGCTATTGGATTCATCCAATCAATTTGACAAGACTTACTGAGAGTCATTTCTATTTAAAACATCCAAAATAATTCATAATAATAATAATTTTATTATTATGAAATCCCTACTAATATTATAAATGCGAAAGTGTGTTTGTTGGTTTGTTGGTTTGTTGGTTTGTCCTTCAATCACGCAGCAACAGAGCAACGGCTTGCTGTGATTTTTTGCATAGGGGTAATTTACGGGCCGGAGAGTGACATAGGCTACTTTTTATCCCGAAAAATCAAAGAGTTCCCGCAGGATTTAAAAAACTAAATCTACGCGGACGAAGTCGCGGGTATCAGCTAGTAATTCATAATAATAAAATTATATAATTCATAATAATAATAATTTTATTATTATGAATTATTTTTTTTTTTTTTTTCATAATTTTCGCCCATTATTCGAACCACAACGATGCGTCCACACAGTGTCAGCGCTAGATTTTTTGGGCCCTAAAAAATCCCAATAAGCAAAATTCCGCCCTAAATTTGGGGCTAAAAGCCCTAAGTTGGGAACCCTGACTGGCAAAATCGGAAGGAGTAACCGGATGTCTATTTTGTCTCATACTAGAAGTATGTAGAACGCGCCTTCAGACAATCGGACCGACAGTAAAATCGGAAACGCCTCGCGCCCGTTTCCGACTCGGACGTCCGATCCGGCCACCGGATCGGACGTGTATTGACTGTTCATACAAAGTAATGGCTTCAATGCCTTCCGGTAGCCTGATCAGGCTACCGGATCAGACTATCGGATGAAAAAACCTGACGTGTATTTCCAGGCTTAAGTTTGATAATATTCTATCGAACGTTAAAGTAGTTTAAGTCAATTTCAGCGTAATTGATTTTTATATTGATGTTGATGCTGATTATAATGATTCCGCAATATTGTGGTACTTTCTATGAAATATAAAAATTAGTAAGAGCTTGTGCTTTTGTAATGTTGCTATTTTAATTCAAAAGCTTGTGTTGTTTGTTATGTGTGTTTGTTATGCATGGCTCTAAAGCCTAGAGAGTCACTTTGAAATTACTTAACACATTTTTTTTTTTATAAAAATGCCAAATAACTCTAAACTCTCTACCGATTAAGTAAAGAAAAAAAGTTAGGTATAAATTGAAAATATTACAACAAAATGGCAAAATTATCATACTTATCAACGATGAAAATAACTTTCAAGTTAAATTAATAAAACATGTAAAAGGATCGCTTGAAATATAACACGAATCTGGCACCACGCCAGCTCGCTCCGGTCATCTCTTTTATTAGAGCACCGCAGGGCTAGAGAGGAAGGAATGCAAATTAAACTAATAACTTATGCGCTTTTTAAAGCAACATCCACTCTTGTGAAATGTTCGGATACTTGTTCATGATGTAGCATAATAAGGAAACGTCTGAATTCTGTAAAGTACTTAAAATGACTGCTTTTTGACATGACCCCTTTTTATGGTATGTGAGTTGTGACGATTTCAATCATAAACATAAAAGCTTGGTTTTTTTATGTTTTTTTAAATACTTTTTTTGCAGGTACTCTTCACAGGCGATCATGATAAACTTCAAATTATGGCCAGTTTGAAATAAACGAAGTGAGTTAAGCATGCACAAATTCTTAGAACCTCTTTTAAATATATAGTTTAATTGTATTTATATTCTTATCCATAAGAAGTCGGTTAAAACGACTTCATGCTTTGTTTTTTTTTATTTGATGATAAGTTAGCCTTTGACTGCCAACATGAGAAGTGACACGCATTCTAAATAAACATATAATGTACACATTTTAGAGTAATTATGGTAGAGATAGGTTATTTCTAAGCTTCCGTAACATCTACCATAATAGTTTCTACTGTCTTATAATCAATTCTGTAATGACTTTTGCCTTTTATAAGCTCCTTTTCGTAAGACGGTAAAATGTTCTCACGGCCCAGCGATTCTTGAATTAGTCGAAAGCATCGAAGTAATTTCACGCTTCGTAGTACGACATTTGCCACTGAGGTAGACTATAGAGTAGCAATTCATACATACTCCTATTGAAAGTGTTGATTATCACACTTCTGCAATCGCAGTTGTTGCTGTTGACTGCATTTATGATATTACTAGTTTATGTTCTCGAGTTCGTACGCGTGGAATAAGTTTTTTAATTCCCGCGGGAACTCTTATTTTCTTGGATAATAAGTAGCCTGTGTGTTATTCCAGACTATAATCTATCTTTGTGCCAAATTTTAGCCAAATCGGTTTAGATCCATCCATCCATACATCCAAACTTTCGCATTTATATTAATAGGATTGCTGCAACAGTGCATTTTATGCACTGCCATAGTGATAGAGTGTCTGAGTTACGAGTAGGTACGATACGAGTACGAGCTGAATGATGATTGGGATAATCAAATTACACCAATAGGTCCCACAGGTTGTAAGCGCCCCCACCTAATGATAATAGAAACGTTAGTAATTTAATATTTGTAGGTTTATTTTTTCTCCATAAGATTACCGTACTTAACATTGCTTCGTATTGATCATTATTGACAAACAAAGTTAAAGTGGGTTCAGTGTGCTGAATAACACAAAAGCATAAATTAGGTTATTTCTATTTTGCGGTAAGTTCAGCTGCTGTTTTAATAATATGACAACTCTATGGCCTCTACAGTCTTACTCTATTGAGTGATTTTAGGTACTTTTAAGCGTTTGTTTATTGTTACACGGAATGTTTATTACTACGTAGAATTATGTCCTATTACACACAAAATGGTCATAGAATTTAGATTTACCCATAATATTGCAACAAGCATTTATGTTCCTAATTCGGATCAATGCTATCACAAATATGAAAGTCAACATTCACAGTCCATTTTTACGGTAGGTATGCGTTGAATACCAACGCAAGTTATGGCAGTAAGTTGTATAGTTAGCAGAATAGGCGATGTCAAGCTAACCACAAATCTTGTAAACGCATTAGAAGCGTGGAAGCCCATAAATCATTTTGTTGCTACGAGGACAATACCGGTGGCCTTGTACAAATACTGAGACAGTTCACTGACCCCGCCCGTTCCAAATAAAGACGAAATACTCGAGAGCTTAAAGTAAATACGAATATAGCGGAGGCGACACCGATATACGAGGAATTCCTATGTCTGGTATTAGCGACTGTTGAGTTTTTGATAGAGCTTGCAAATTCAGATACAAATTATGCCAGTTTTTACCAGGCATCCAAATCTAAACAATTGCTTGGTTAAAGTGGCTTTGATGTCCATTGATAAAATTCAATTAAAAATTCATTGATTTATTTTGTGTAGGCAGGTCATTTTGTGTCGTGTGGGATATTCCGCTGCTGCCAGCAACTTGAGATTGTAAATCCACCTAGTAGGCGTGGTCTAACCTTTTAACGATGCTCGCTTGCCGTTGTGTTCTAGCATGGAATCCCAAATTCACCAACCATCCTTCGAGCCATGCTCTTCGCCACTTTAATATCGCGACCCGATAAGAAATATCGGTATCTCTCGTTCTCGTATACGGATAACCTCATTGCTGATACGACTACGCAAGCATACTCCGAGCACAGCTCTCTCCATCGACCACTGAGTAACCCTGAACCTTCTTATGAAGTCCAACACATTACCCCAATATTTTTGCGTTGTAGGTTAATAAAAGAAAAAAGAGGTGTTTAACATGACAATCATGGTCACCAACCTATTATGGTCATACTTGAGATGATTGATTTCCGTTTCGTGGCTGCGCGCTTAATCGATGCGCTTTATATGAGCATGTAGGTCATTTAACATTGTTGCTTACTAGCAAGCGTTGACTATGTCACGGCAATTCCCCCCCTCTTTATCTTTGTCTAAGTCCTTTTAGAAATATATGATTGTATTGTCTAAGGTTATAAACAGTGTTAGGTATTTTTTTTAGTCTTCTGATCACGAACTACACTTGGCCAGGGTGGTAGACCTTAACTCTTCTCATTCTGCGAGGAAACCTGTGCCCAGTACTCTCGGTGATGGGGGGTTTTTTTTATAAAGATTATTCTCCTCTCCACTCCAAATAAGCGGAAAGCTTGTGTTAGGAATGAGTACTACAATAGTGCGACTAACATAATATTTTATGGTTATAGTTTATTTGCCTACGTATAAAACGAAATTCCGGATGTGGCTGACCAGAACTGCTTTGATATGCAAAACTGCCCATCTATTATAATATTTATACCAAATAATTTATTGTATCGATTTGATATTTCAAGTTCTATTGATCATTATGATTAATGAAGTGGCTACCTACTTTCAGCAGAAAAATTGGGCTACTAATGCGGATGCGTGGGTCATTTGATTTAATACTTCTCACTGGGAGTTAGGACTGTTTAGACCGATTTGCTTAGCACCTTAAAGACATTAAAAGGAGTGCCCAGGGAAACGGACAAACTAGATTCCGCGTGATTGAAGAATAAATCAAGAAACCAACAAATATTACAATACTAGCTGATGCCCGCGACTTCGTCCGCGTGGATTTAGTTTTTTAATTCCCGCGGGAACTCTTTGATTTTTCGGGATAAAAAGTAGCCTATGTCACTCTCCGGCCCGTAAATTACCCCTATGCAAAAAATCACAGCAAGCCGTTGCTCTGTTGCTGCGTGATTGAAGGACAAACCAACAAACCAACAAACCAACAAACACACTTTCGCATTTATAATATTAGTAGGGATTAGTAAGGATATGCCATTGAGGCCTCAAATTTTTACTGGCACTTCTACTTATTCATAATCTTAAGTTTTTAAACATTAACAGAATTAAGTCTGACATGACATAGATTAGAAAAACACTGACCTACTCGTAATACTGGACACGATTTGTGCATCAATGACAAAGGGTATTCAAAGTACGAGTAGGTACACCGTACAGTGCAATAATTTCTGCGTACGTGCATTAAATACGCGTTAGTTCCGATCCGAGGAGCAAATGGAGCCTGCTCACAAGGAATTTCCTAATTACCATCTGACAAATACCTACCAAAGGTAGTGTAGCCTAGTGGTTAAGATTTTGACTAATCTGCACTTGACCAGTTTGATGAACTTTGGCCTGACCCTTTCTATCGAGAGGCCGGCCCGTAAGGCTGGTGATGGTTTGAGAATTGAGATAAACGAAGTACTAAAAGAAAATTTTGATAATATGAACACTGTTTATTAGATTTTTGAAGCAGGTTGGCTAGAGTGATTAAAAAGAGTTTTATTAGTTTTCTAGCTAAACATGCCTCCTACTTTAGCTATACCAACCAAAATAAATTAATACTCATATGAAAGCTTATAAAAAGGAGCATCATTATCAGTTACGTTTACCATGGTTCATGGAGCGCTTCATTCTAAAATATTAAATCAAAGCTTAAAAAACGACTAAAATGTATGAAAATGTATGAAAAGTAAAAGAAACACTCTCTTTTTGGGTAATATTTTCTGTAACTTACTATTTTTTTATCACCTAAACTTTATATTAAAATAAAGTTTATATCTTCAAGTATATAAATACATTTACAATTTGTCGAAATCTGGAACTTTTTTTTTCGAGTGTATGAGGGGCGGATTTTGTTGCCTTATCAACCCACCTCCTTTCAAGCCATAGCAACAATTGATGATCATTTTGACACAAAGGCGCGTGGGAAATGAATTTCGTCTAGACCTCTCAAAGCGTTATAGAGTCACAAGGAGCATAAAGCTTATGTTGCTATTATCCGCTAAATCCAAGGAGGCTAAATCAGATAAATCCGTATAGTACAAAATGTAGTATGCGTTATGCACCGCTCGCCTTCCTTCTGACGGTAATGAACAGATTAATCTGGTATGGCTGATTTTTAGCTTAAAAAAGCTTCTTGTGCTGTATGGATTGAAGCAATGACAACGCTTGTCTCCGTCAAACTTTTTATTATCGCTCACTCATTCCAGTTTTTATGGACATGTTGAAATCAAGGCTATATTTTAACTTCAGAGGTTTGAATTATGTGTTTCATAGTTAGAAAATGTAGGCGCTATTAGATCTTTATTGCACCTGTTATATTAACAGCCTAGTGGTATAATTTATCTAAGCCGCAATGAATTGTAGATGTTGCTTCAGTGCAACTAGGAGAGCATACACATATATTAAGCCGGGATCTTGATCTATTTATCAAAGACGACAGTATTGACAAGTTAACATATTTTCACCGGAGAAAGGCCGATGCTAATGTTGTTTCTAGCGCTAATGGTACAAAGCCAACCGTATATTTACAAACAATTTCTCCTACTTAGTACCTATTCATAATATTTGGAGTGATTTCAGTATTGTGTAGTAATTAGTAAACATGACTAAATATTTGACTGAAGACAACAAATACAACGACCGAAATTGACTATGAATGTGAGTAAAAATAGTAGGCACATTATTGGTCGATAGTGAAATATATTTATATCCTTTCACATTTTGCCATATATGCATGGCGTGCAAAATGGCAGTTAAAATATCTGCTGTTAAACTAGTGACTTAGACTAATGACTTATGGCAGTTTAACTCTACATGCGAAATTAGCTTTTAATTAATTAGCCTTCTTTTTTATATTCGAAGGGCTAAACTCGTCGTTATCGTTAGCCATGGATGTCCATTGCATAGGTCTGTTATAGGAACTTCTAGATACATTCAAATATGTTACTATTTAATATGTTTGTTATGTCAATACTCTTGTCTTATCTTGTGGGCAATCGTCAATAGCTTTGAAACTTATAATTTTGAGTTGAAGGATTACATCAATAACATTTTGTAGTATACCATTTGGTATTGTAACACCATTATTATTGACTTACAAATCAAATCTTTGGTAAACATCTGGCACGTAGCTCTCGGCCCTGACCTATTTCAACACATTGTGTTCTGAATACCACTGTTAGTTCCTTCGCGCTACAGCTAAAACAATATTTTGTAACTCGTTCAACTGCTAATGCAATGTACTGGTACCCAATCAATACTGTATCTATAACATAAAATTGATGACATCACAAATGTTACAATTTCAATATACAGGGTGTAAACCAAAAAGTGAATAAATGGAGAAAAAAAATCAAAATGGCTTTACCATTTGGTATGGAATCAAAATTTTGAGGAAATTTTAATTGTTAGTTTACAAATTCTATAATTTTGCAATTTTTGGAAGCAAAAAAATAAAAGAGTGGATAGACATAGATATTTTCAATTATTTGATTACCAGGCAGCGTTTTTTCGAAATCTTTTGAAGTGGTCAGTCTTCTTCTCTTAAAGCGTTACAACCGCCTTTACATTCTAAGCTTTCATCCGTATGTTCCTATGTCGGCAATAGATAAACTATCAAAAAATAAGCGCCTGCTTTCTTCTTAC
The DNA here is from genome assembly GCA_038048805.1 of Hipparchia sbordonii. Classification (NCBI taxonomy): domain Eukaryota; kingdom Metazoa; phylum Arthropoda; class Insecta; order Lepidoptera; family Nymphalidae; genus Hipparchia; species Hipparchia sbordonii. The sequence goes on along the minus strand of CM076114.1, from coordinate 4,139,347 downwards.
TTATCGGTTTCACCCTGTACAAATATTATGTAGTGTTAAAGCTGTGTCAGGAAGTTTTGCACATAATCAAAATTCACTTTCGCACAGTGCCAACCCACAACCATTGTCTGAAGACTTATTACTTCTTTAACAGTTAAAACCGTTTGTCAAACAAACACTTTCACGTTTCAACATACCTGATAAACGACCAGTTAGAGGCGTTACACAGCATTGTAGACGTTTACATTACAGGGTTTAACTTTAAGCTATGATATAGCCGACTGACTTTCTTTGGTCTATGTTAACGTAGGAGGAAGATAGCAATCTATGAGCTGATAAATGATAATTGCAATTGGAACCGCATTTAACACCCTTTAACTGTTACCTACTCGCTTAATTCTAGTAAACTGGCTTACTTATCACGATAGACTATTGCACTATTTTTATTTACAGTTCCAGAAACAAGTTTTGGAATTAAGACACTCTCTTAGATTTGCCAGTCCACTTATTTTAAGCATGTGGAAAACATAATTATTTTTATTAAGTCGAGCTAATTACATAATTAATTATTTTCTTAGTGACAAAAGAAAATGGAAACAATCGGCTTTCCAATCAGCTGCCCACAAGCCAATGAAATCAAAATTTTGTTGTACATATTATGTTTTCCGTGTTATAGTGTATAGTAACTTTGAGTTTTGAAAAGAGTTTCTTATGGACTCTTTTCAGAAGAATCTACTTTCTGAACTGGTGGTCCTTTTATTATTTTACTAGTTGATGCCCGCGACTTCGTTTGCGTGGATTGACGTTTTTTAATTCCCTCGGGAACTCTTTTATTTTCCGGGATAAAAAGTAGCCTGTGTGTTATTCCAGTTTGTGCTAAATTTCAGACAAATCGGTTCTGTGTTTCGACGTGATTGTGTAACAAACCATCCATCCTTCATCCATCCATCCGGCCGACCATATATATTATATCCAAACTTTCGCATTTATAATATTAATAGGATAAGATTGAAACAATATGTCTCTTGCAATAGAATTTGTTAAATCTTTAGACGTTACTGTCTCTAAGTGTAGGCGTATGATAAAGATATATACGTTTGTCGAGCTGTCGATTAATTGGATCTTTTAGTCTACTTCCTTAAAGGAACTATATAACGAGTGCCTTTGATAGATATTTATGGGACTTTCGTTTTCAAATGGATTGAGTGTCGTATGTAATAATGGTATTCGTGGTTAAAGCTAATTCTCATTTGATTTAATGGCGACTGGAGTATAGTACGATTGTAACTGTTTAATAGTGTCGCATTGTAAAGCAGAATTTGTACCGAATGGATACAGTCTATTGTAATTTTATTACCCAATTATAGTAGAGCTATGACTCAACTTTCTATATGTTTGCACGTTCATGCATTCCCTGTTATGTCACATAGTTGAGGTGTATATGTTAACAATATTTTTATTAGACAGCAATATGCATGTAACTTTTTATTTTTTTTTATTGAAGGACAAGATAGTCCTTGACTGCGACCTCACCTGATGGTAAGTGACGATGCAGTCTAAGATGGTAGCGGGCTAACTTGGAAGGGATATGGCAGTGCACATTCAACCCATACCCCTAATCTGTTTCTACACGCCATCTTATCGGAACGCTAAATCGCTTGGCGGCACGTCTTTGACGTTAGGGTGGTAACTAGCTACGGCCAAAGCCTCCCACCAGGCCAGACTAGAGACAATTTAGAAATTATAGATTCCCAAATTATCCCCGCCGGGAATCGAACCCGAGACCTCTCAGTTATAAGACTACAGCGCTGACCACTGCGCCAGGGAGGTCGTGAAACTTTTACATAAATACGAGTACACATCTGCACCGATATGCATGTGCTTTGTCTAAGTGCTCAATGTTGCGTGCGTTACGTTGGCTCAATGGATCCGGTGAGTGTCGGCCTTTATGGAAAATTGCGCCGCAAGCCAGTGGCACATACACGTTGGTCTATAATAGGTACATTTGCCGATAGCGGCATACTACCGAAGAGGTTTTTAAACCAGTTTTTTTTTTAATCAGAAACTAATAATCTATTTCTGTTGCTTAAAAAACTGGTCGAAAGACATATATTATATGTCATTCATAAAAAAACTGGTTTAAAAAAAAATTACGCACAGTATGTCATTACCAAACGTATTGATTTCGAAAAACTGACGTGATGTATGTTTGCGAAAGGTATCTACTCGTAGTTGCCGGGAAAAAGATAAATCAATTTTTATGAAACTATTGAAAAAAACAGTTTGTTTCATACAGTTATTTATGGAAAAACAGCAGCTTACATTACATTGCCATGAATGGACCCATGTCTATTGGCCAAGTCCGCAATAGGTAGTTAATTTTCCCAAGTATTATGGCTCATAAGGTTATGACAAATCGAACATATCAGACTTTAACAACAGACATAGGCCACGCAAAAAAATTTAGATAACTATATTGTATTGCTTCGAGTTTGGTACCTAAATAATGTAAGAGTCTAGGTACTTTTAAAATATGTTGAATACGTGTGGCTTGAAAAGTGACATTTAATTCATAAAGAAGCACCTGCAATGTTTACTGTTGTACCTACCAGCATTACTTCACAAAAGTTACAAGGTGGTTTATTTAAGTTGTTAATTAACATCTACTGTTTCTTTATTTGGGTATGTAATGTGTTCTACGCCTGATGCAACATTTTTCTGAAATTTATTTAAGACATTTCACGTACTTTTATAGTTATTTTTAACTACCCCTCGTGTGTTTGTTAAGGCCTAATGAGGCTCAAGACCACTGGGTAAGTTGAAGGTAAGTTGGGCATATTGTTTTTCTTAATTGATTCAGGTTTTTTTCTTAATTGACTCACGTACCTCGGAGCTCCAACGATCAGACGGAGGCACTTATTTTGGAGGACCTGTAGGTAGCTCCTCTGGCTTGCCGAGCAGAGCGCATACCAGGCAGGAGCCGCGTACGTCAGTCTAGAGCGGACATAGGCTCCGTAGATGAGGAGCGTGGTCTTCGGTGATAGGCTTGAGGTGAAGACTCGGTGGAGCATCGACCGTGGCGCCTTGGCCTAACTCACAACATGGTGTATCATGGGCACCAGGTTTATGCTGAGGTCGATGCGGCACCCCAAGTAGCACACCGAAGTTTGCCACTCTATGTCCTGCCCTCGGTAACGGAGCTGACATATAGGCTTACCGATGCCGAACAGGATAGCGGCCGTCTTCCCCACGTTGACGGCCATCCTCCATTTGTCCAGCCATTCCGGAAGCAGGTCCAGCAGACGCTGCATCCCTAAAACGGAGAGCGATCAAGTTTATTTACTAGTAGGTAGACTAGATGGCGCTGACCAACATTAAGCACATTCATCTTGAGAAAGTAATCTCTTATTAATAATAATTTAATTAATAATAATAAATTATTATTTTATACGTTCTTCGACTTAAACTCTCAGCAATTTCGTTGTCATATCGACGATTAGAAACTGAATAAGGACCCATTATTTTTCCATACTCCTATCAAAAGCGGCATAATCACTTATGTTGAGATAAAAATGTAATCAAGGGCCAAATTCTTCTATAATACCGCGTCCGCATGCTTGTGGCAAACGGCAAACGCCAAACCTCTACAAACGTTTGCCTTGAATTTGGGAATCATCCGCACGCTTGCGAGGGCGTTTGTATGTTCTGAACAGGCAAGCATGACGGACGTCGAATTTGTGTCGGCTTTATTATTTGGCTTAAGTTATTTTTACAAATGTTTTAAGCTCAGTATCGATCAATAATCCTACTAAAATGGAATATGGATGGATGGATGGATGGATGGTTGGATGTTTGTTACTCTTTCAGCCACAACTAATGAACCGATTTGAATGAAATGTGGAATAGCGATAGCTCATACCTACATTTTAGCCCGGAAAATTAAGGACTTTCCGCGGGAATTAAAAAACCTTAATCCGCGAGGACGAAGTCGCGGACGTCATCTAGTTGATAGTAAAGCATCCTCTAATTAAAATTTTCAAAACATATTTCATGTGCACAATTTGTCCAGTTACAGTTTTAGTATAATATTATAGATTAGTAGTAGTAGCTAGTAGTATGTTCGAAAACACTTCGTACCTACCTAGTTTATTTATTTGAATAAAAAAATATTCTACTCTATTCTAGTATGTACCTACTCAATAGATATTTTGTTTTTTTTCTTTATCAACCGATAGACGTCCACTGCTGGACTGTTTATTGCATGGACTTCCTCAGGCTTCGGTCTTGCGCCACCTGTACCCAGTGGCTCCCTGAGGGTGCCTGATGGTGTCGGTCCACCTATTACCATAACATTATATACCATTTTCCGGTGCGGAGTCGCCACTTATTATTATTAATATATAAAACTAATTAATTAATTAAATTATATAAACAAATCGTCTTCAAAAGTCTTCAGTCGACCAGTCATTCATTTTACGTTTTTATGAACAAAATGAAGATTTCTAAAGGTGCGATACGTAAATCGTAATACAATAACACGTCTAATCGCCGCCAGTGCACAAACGAGACTGAGTGCGCGCAAACGTGTGGACGGAGACGCAAGCGCTTGTGGCAAATTCCCTTTGGTTTGCGATCAAAAGACCGACACTCGATGGATCGGCCACAAACGCTTGCAAGCCTAGGCAAACCATGGCAAACGCTCTATCCGCACGTTTGCGTTTGTGAAGGTTTGCCGAGGTTTGCCAAGCGTGCGGATGCAGCTTAAAAATATACAACGTCGTTTATTAGGTACGTCAGCATGAGATATTTCAACGATACGTAAAATAAACTAAGGTGGTCCAATTATGTTGTTAAGATTCCCAGCTAGGATATGGACGAAGGCCTGATTGGGAGATAGGAAATTTCTCTATTTAGCGTTATTTTCTTCGATACTATCAATAATGTTCTAGACTCGATGATTCTAAATGCTTTTATAGTAGCCATTAAATTTATAAAATCTGTAAATCGGATAACTTTAGAGCATTTGTAGGTACAATATCAAATAAGTCTAGCATTTAATGTTACTATGGGAGGCGATTCGAGTCTTAGGCATCAGGAAACTTTTGAGTACAAGACAATTTGGGACTTATCTGACTCATCGCGAGCTTCCCTGTATTCCGTGAATTGGTATGCATTTGGGTAGCTTGATAGATATTTTGAGATTTATATACTTGCTTTTATTTTAGACAAAATCAGACACAATTACATATTATATTCTGAGTTATTTGTAACGCTAGTGTAACGCAAAGTACGTTTTCATTTGCGGACACCGCCGATGTAACTAAAGATTTTTGTCTTTCCCTTTTAAATTTGAAAAGAAAAATTTCAGAGTTTCAGAGAAAAATATAGAAAAATGAAGAAAGCTACACTTTAGAAGTGTAAGTTTGGAAACCACACATATAACATTACATAAGCTATAATTTCTTTGTAAATTGATCAAACGATTGCGTATTGCAAATAGATCCATATTCTAAAAATTTAAAGACATGAATAAAATGAAGATCAAAAGGTTTACATATGGCAAAAAATTGAAATAAATGAAGTAGGTATCTATAAAGAAATACTTTATAAGATGAATAGATTGTGTTCAGAGATCGCTGATAGAGTCACATTTACTCGCTACAAACGTCACTTTCCTAACATGGTAAGTGCCAAAAATGTAAATGATTTAAATCGTGAGATTTCTACTGTGTGTTCGAAAGTAGACCAAAAATAAGTTTTGGTTCATCTTTAATTCGAATACATTTCGCAGTAAAGGCTAATTTGACTTCAGCCTCCTTTTTGGTGTACGGATTGTATAACTAGTAACTTTTCGGAGTTAGTGCGTTTTAAGGAATTTAATATCGCTGGTTTTAAGAATAAAGGAAAGTACCATGAGACAAACTGACCTGGCTCAGAGTTCTCCTCCACAATGTTCTCAAAGGTGTGTGAAGTCTATCAATACGCAATTGGCCAGCGGATTTACCTATTGAAAAAACTCGTGCCCTGTTGTGGTTCAGCAATGGGTTGAGATGAAGAAGGTTAATGATAGTTGCTTGAAAACTTCTTACTATATAATCTTATTTAGCTGATACTCGCGACTTCGACCGCGTGAATTTAGTTTTTATGCCGCGGGAACTCTTTAATTTTCCGGGATAAAAGTAGCATATGTTACTCTCCAGGTCTCCAACTATAACTATGCAAAAAGTCACATCGATCCGTAGCTCTGTTGCAGTGTGATTGAAGGTCAAACCAACAAACAAACACACTTTCGCATTTATAATATTAGTAAGGATCATACGTGGACAGTTCTTCAGACCTTTCTAAGATGCTTTTGGTAATACGGCCATAGAACCATGAAATTACTTGCTAAGAATGCGTTAGGACGGGAAAGCATAATATCTTTCATCTTATGTTAAAAATAATATTAAGTCCTGTAACCAAATATGAGGTTCCTCTCTAACTATTTCAGTATGCGTCCGACTTTATTTTGACATGTTGACAAGCTGTTTAACAGCGGTCCTGTAATTATCGTCCATCTTCCTTCAACGTTTCCCATTTCCTTTAGAGTTAATTCATCTTTAACGAACATAGGTACAATGTGCTGTTAATTGATACTACGTACTGGGTATTTAGTTTATTTCATGTTTTTATTATTTTTCAGTACATTTGCTCGCAAAGTGTAAAACAATTATAATTTGAATCGAAGTTAATATATATAATACGTATCTAGAAAAAAACGTTAGTTTATTGACTGCGAAAACATGACGTTGCTATTTTTTACTTCCCCTTGAAGTAAAAAATAGAACACGGAAAGCGACCGCTAATTTATGGTTATAAATCTTAGAAAGTTTCAGCATTCCCTACTTAAAATAATTAATCGTGAAAGTTTTATTGGCTGCATAACTAACGACTTTGTTGATTTGTTGTTCCTGTTAACCTAACAGTGTCCGAATTGGTAGAAATATGAGGATGTCCACATTATTTAGGTCATCCCTTTGTTGATCCTATAATAGACTGACGTTTCCGTTCTTCGTGTCGTATCCTTATACTTTTTCTTCAGCTAGCCTTAATAAATACAGGCTCAATTCACAAAGCTCCACTGATTGGTTCTATCAATAGTTCCAGTAGCAATCTGGAGTTTACGTGATCCACCCTTGATATTGTTTAGCTCCTTCTGTATAATTATAGCCGAGTATATTGTAATCATTGTATAACTAAAACATATCGTTATGAGATTATATGTATAACATTTGATTCAGCTTGACGTCGCTATTTTTAAATGTGATGTAATAATCACATATGTGAAGTAAATTGAGTGATTAATTAATAATCGTGTCAAAAACATGTTAATTAGCAATAGTGATCTAGGTTAATCGAATTTCACAGTGCGACTAAATGAAGTTACAAGCATACATTAATTTATAACAATAAATAACAATGCCAATCAATCGTACTGAATTGAAATTAATAGATCTTGATTAGATTACATCAAGGAAATATTGTCTATACTCTATTATGCAATAAAATTATGATCATAAGAATAAAACTATTGTCTGCTGCAGTTATATAGGCATGAAAGTAGGTACATTTTGACAATAGATGAAGACGTCAGTCTGTACGGCTGAAATTCTTGCATTATTATAATAATTCTTGATAAGATATGAGAACTTTATTTGAAATAGTACAAATGCATTGCAATTTACATAAATAGCCTAACATACATTCGCCTTTTTTGTTAATTACTAGAGTATGTGAGTTGATCATTATTCTTGTCATTATTATATCTTTATAATACTATCGGGTTTAAGAAATTGAAATCGATATATTTTTTTTTTATTCGATGACAAGATAGCCCTTGACTGCGATCTCACCTGTTGGTAAGTGACGATGCAGTCTAAGATGGTAGCGGGCTAACTTGGAAGGGGTATAGCAGTGTAAATTCAACCCATACCCCTAATCGGTTTCTACACGCCATCGTGCCGGAACGCTAAATCGCTTGGCGGCACGTCTTTGACGGTAGGGTGGTAACTAGCCACGGCCAAAAGCCTCCCACCAGACCAGACCAGAGACAACTTAGAAATTATAAATTCCTAAATTGCCACCGCCGGGAATCGAACCCGAGACCTCCCAGTTATAAGACCACAGCGCTCACCACTGCCAGGGAGGTCGTCAATACCGTAAGCCGTACCGGACTCATACTGACCTAAACTTTAACATCGAATCGGTGCCATCGCAAACATAAGGCTACATTTGTAAACGCCACAGTTTTCAAACATATCTACGTCAAACTGAGAGGCTATTCTATGTCTTCCTTATTATCATTTTATTTTACACTAACGTTTTTAAGATTTTCGGATTGCACAATTTGTTACATCGATCGTTGACACTTTTAGGATAGCCATTTAGCTTTGTCACTAAAATAAACCGACACGAGAGTTATTCGGATGTTCTTACATTTGAGTATCAAAATGCTCTAACATTTTAATATCTTGAAAGAATGAACTTACTTGGTTCTTCACTAGTTCCATACCTGCTATAAGATATCGGTGTTGTCATTTTTATTAATAGCCTGACCACGATACGTTGTAATGTAGAACCACACATCGATAGGTAATTTATCGCCTGTATTATGACATTGTCTGCTCAGAAGGCATTTGTGTTTTAAACTTGCAAGTGGGTACTATTATTAGGTTTTTTGTGTTACAAGTTGTGTTAAGTATTGCGAGAAAAAATCTTTGAGTTTACTTTTATATAACAGTACCAAAGCTTTCTCTAAAATGCATGGATGCAAGGATGAATATATATTACAAGTATGAATTCGAAAATATTAATATGATACACGCAGTAAGAATCGTAGTCTAGTTTGTTTCCCAAAAGGAAAGCGTATAAAAATCTTCATAATCCAAAGGACAGATATTTCTACTTGTTGAATATTAAAGATGTATTGAAGAGAGAGAAAAAAACGCGCAAGGTTTACATTTTAAAGCAAATAAGTATCGACTAGACACGTAAAGCACGTTAGTCTACTAATATGAGTTTTGAATAATAAGTAGATTCTGGATGAATACTGGGAATGTGCTAGCACTTAGGCACCTGACAATTATAAATTATTAGTTCTTACAACTTGATATTAAAACAAGTGAAGATAAAGGAAAGGCTTTCGAAGTTCAATTAAAAATACCAAAGTTCTTCTATCTCATCTCGAGGAATGAAGGCATGTTTGAAGCAAAGTAGAAAAAACTACTGTGACGGAATTTTCCCTATCGCAAGCAAGCAACCAATTCGTAAATATGCTCTAGTATGTCCATCAAAAATTATTCATCGTGATACTTTACGTAAAGCTATGAAGTCAAATTGTTTGTTATTAGGTCTTTGTAAAGGCTCAGTTTCACAGAAACCACATCGTGGGATCCAGCTAGTACAACATTACAAAATAAGAACAGAGCAGCTAGCATGGTCGAGCCAGTTCGTGGTATCATAAAACTGAATAATAGATTGTGTGTATTTTGATTGTCTAAAAGGGAACGGAATCTCTCACTGAACATTTTATATGTACAACATAGAGCAGCTACATGTTAAATATTTTAGTTATTTTAAAACTCTACGCCGGTCCTGAATAATCTTCCTTAGGTGTCCATTAGATGACAGATTCGGCATCAGTTAATTTCTTCAATCATGAGTGATGAATGACTGATTGAGCATGTAGCACATTTTTGTCATGCAAACATCTTCACTGTCGTGTCGTAAGGAGGTGCATAAAATTAAGGTATTTACATAAGTTACGCGTAACTATAAAGATATATAATACTACGTTTAAACGTGTAACCATCAATACTATGTTTATGCGTGCAACAGGTCCAGATCGCAATTTTTATCATCCGGTAGATGTACCGGTAAAATATTTTTGTAATTCATTATCATCCTCAGCCAAAAGTCAATTATTAGGTTAAGGCGTCAAAAGCTAGCAGATAGACAAACAAAAAAGGTTACTTCTACATTTATAATATATGTATGGATTCTGCAATTTAGCTGATGAATGAGTGCCATTTTGAAATTCTTACACAAGTCTTAAAACTTACGTAATATCCCGTCATGTCACAAAATAAATACTCAAGAGCTACTTTCGAGTTTCGACTCCATCCTTGGAATGTTACTCTCTACACTATTCTCTATCGATTAGGACAAATAGCTAAAGCGAAACATCATTTATACCAATTCATGTATTGTATTCACGATCTTTTTTAATGCATTGTGATTAATTGCACATACTAAAATGGCGCGTGAATGAAGATGTAAGACATATGTAACAGGTCTGCATTCTGTATCTGATTGTCGCAAAGAGTTGTGTAAGTTGTTGTTTGAGATTGATTTTAAAGTTCAACCTGCCTAGATAGACGTCTAGCGCTGGCGATGGTTTCGTGATAAAAGAGCGTGGTTTTCTGCCGCATTTTGCTAGCGGTTTCCAGAGCTGCTTGAGCTCGTTCTTCTACTTAGTGGGTCTTCTTCCTTTTTGTTGCAAATTCTGGTACTTCAAGAGTTCAGTTAAACAGTTCTTCAAGCCACGTGTCTCGCAAATCAGTTACTATTATTGACTTTACTTATTGATTGGTAGGTTAGCTCATTGAAAAAGTTGCTTTTGTTGCTAAGTATTTTTACCACACAAACATGGTCAATCGTTCGGCAGTAATGATGCTTGCGGTTACTGGCGTCAAAAATTTGTAAGAACTCTTTTTAGGTCACTTTTGAAATAGATGCTGTAATTTTCTTTAATTACAATTACAATTAATTGTGCATTTGCATTTCTATTTTTTCGTATCTAAAAATGCTCCATTATTTATTGGGGATTTCATGATATCAATCCATTCCATCCATCTAGTCCATTTTATTCCTCACTAGGTACATTTTTGTTTTGCAGTAGTTTAATAAACTTTAACCTCTCCGCCCAATTTTATCGTAAATACAACGCAAAGATTTATAAAATATTTACTACGCAACAAATATACCAGATATTACTGCTAATATAGTTTTACACATGCTTAATGTCATGCTTTAGCCTAATTTCTAGCTAAGGTCCTATTATGTCTTTCAATGGAAACATAAGATGATTGATCACTATCACGGCGTCCTCATTTATCTTCGCCATACCAAGGTGGTTTAACATGCACACAATTCGCAGTTTCACTTGTCCCCGATTGTGTTTACGGATTAGCATAACATGTTCCTAATGCCCTTATATTGTTTTCATGAGGTTGTATGTGTTGCAACTATTAGTGCTCGAGATCGCGAAACCGCATTATTAACAGTTCAAATATTCTATTTTCAAATTCTCAATGATTGTGTGAAATAAATGATGAGTGGTTTGATAGATGACCAAAGCTTTAAATGCTCGAAGGACCAAACCGATCATGTGTTTTGAAAAATTTTGAACAAGTTATTTGAAATTTGTTCTGGTTACCATTTAAATGAGTTATGTGAAGTGTTTGAAGTTATTAAATAGAAAAAAAAAAGATGTAAACAAATCCTCAATTAAGAAAATTGTGTTTCAGATTACAAGAGCCCTAAGATAATGGTTAAGTACCTACTTGCAAAAATATAAATTTCAACTAAATTGTAGTCGTAATCCCGATCTATATCGGGATGATACATTGGTCGAAGTTATGTAGTAATGTTTACTCATTAGTAACTAGTAATTATGAGGTTCCACATCATATTAATTCTAGCATTATGAAACCAGTGTACCATAGCATATTTTAACCTTTCATTTCGATTCAAGATATGCTTCTAAGGTCTCCTTGAATGGAAAATGATAGGTGGTCCCAAAGTATTGTCATGTTATAAACAATAAGCAACTTTCAGTGCGCTTTGCGAAAGATTTGATTGCAAAAGAATTGGTAGGTACTCAGTAGCTGATTTGTGTTGCGATTTAGGTGTCGTGTGCATACATTAACGAATTGTTTTCATTACTTACTTCAACATATTGGGTTACATAATTAATATGCCTTCAGTTATCGCTTGATTTGTAATAATGAGCTGTTAATATTTATTCTTTAACAATTAGTTATTTTCATCTTACGTAAGTTATTTATTGCCTAAATAATTATTTGGTTTTAGATTAGATTAGAGAGCACCTATTATCCAACCCACTAAATTCAGATCTAATATTATTTATTTAACTTTTGACTCTTGTCGTCTTTAAGTCAAGACTTTACCGTCTCGAGAAGTAGATTGTGCTTAGAGCTTTACTTTTCCTTTGCTTTACTGTATTCGTCATCAGTGTTAGGACTAAGGGCGAGGGCAGACTGGCTTATTTTAGAGGCAACGTTGGGCGTTTTCGCGTCTTTTAGTCGTTGTTCGACTGTTTAATTCCGCGTCTGAACGTTTAATCGGACATACTTGCAAAAATCAATCACAGCGATCGAGTTGCGTTTTTTAACTGCCGCGTTCCGCGTATTTTAGATGCCGCATTAAAAGACACCGAATCGCCTATTTTAGCTGCGTATCTAACGCTTTTGATTCGAGAAAATGCAATGCAGACGCCGATCGCCGCCGCTAAAAGATTCCAGTCTGCCCTCTCCCTAAAGAAAGATAGAAATCAGTAAATAGTAGTAGGAGTAAGTAGTCTTTATTACAATTATGTACATGACCTCAGCGGTGTTCATTTCCTTAAAAAATAAATGATTTCACAATACCGTGTTTATACTTAAAATGATCACTGATGAATATATCTATTACAAGGTTTTGTCGGTTGAGGTTTTTTATGTCAAAACCATGTGGTGCTCACACAAAGCAGTTAGGTATATAAAAATAAAAGGTAAGTATAAATCATTTTATAACACGAGTAGCTTTTGCCTGTGGCTTCGCTCACATTAACTTCGATTTTTCAAACCCCTTTTTTACCCCTATGTACCTACTCCATAATAACTATCCAAATTGCTATGCCAAATTTGAGCACGATCCGTCCAGTGGTGAGCTCTGCTTCGATAGAACAGTCAGTCAGTCCGTCAAACGACGACTTCCCTGGCGCAGTGGTGAACGCTGTGGTCTTATACATAAGTGGGAGGTCTTGGGTTCGATTCCCGGCGGGGGCAATTTAGGAATTTATAATTTCTAAATTGTCTCTGGTCTGGTCTGGTGGGAGGCTTTGGCCGTGACTAGTTACCACCCTACCGTCAAAGACGTGCCGCCAAGCGATTTAGCGTTCCGGCACGATGGCGTGTAGAAACCGATTAGGGGTATGGGTCGAATTTACACTGCTATACCCCTTCCAAGTTAGCCCGCTACCATCTTAGACTGCATCGTCACTTACCATCAGGTGAGATCGCAATCAAGGGCTATCTTGTCATCGAATTTAAAAAAAAATATCTTTTCCTTTTATACATTCAGATAACAAACCATATATAGTATGAGAAACACTTATACGTTGCCTATAGTAAATGGCGTCACATCGTAAATGATGGTATCTACTAGAACTATATTATGTATTTGTGTATAGGTACTTTATAGTAACCTGATAACTAGATATTTATCCTGTGGTTGAAAGATACCTTGTTATGTGGAAATATATATTAATAACTAATACTTTATAACAGGTTATGTTTGTTTATGTATTGCGTAACTTTACACTGGTATTGTTATCACGATTTCTAATGCACTAGATATTATTTTCTAAAAGCTATTTCAGGGTAGCAACTGTAATTAAGTAGCCAAATGTTATAATATTAAATATTCTTTTAGATTACATCCAGCTCTAATAAGTTTTTAACCTTGAAGCTCGAAAACCTGATTTAATTGAACCGAGACATTTTTATATTAAGCGTCACTATTAAAAGAGGAAGTTTTTTTTTTACTGAATATACGGCAGAAATTATAAGAATTACTTAAAATAAATATAATCCATGTTAAGGGAAAAAATATTCACACGTTCTCGTATTTACTAGTACCTGTTCTAAGTAAACCTTTCCAAAGTATCGAAGTACCTACCTTATTAATCTGCTATTCGGTACGGAGGGACGGAAAAATGTCTGTCCGCATACAGATTAAATAGGTTAAATTGAGCATCACAAGTATTTTTGCCCTTACTATTCAAATTTTTCTGACATTCTACGAATTCTATAATATATTGCCATTTTCGAAAGTGTATTTCATAAAAGGCATTCCGTAAATGTTTGCTAAACTTGATATTTTAACTTTAAATGATGTAAAAAGTGCAATTAAAGGCACCTGATGTCAATCATATTTATTGACATCCTTAAAAGTACTACTAAGGTATTTTATAACGAGCTACAGCTTGCTATAACAAAATAATATTTTAATTTTATACTTATGAAAGTGGCTTTTAAATTTTATATATATATATATATATCAATTAATTAAGACGATCTTTTAAAATGTTAATACCTACATACAATGCGAAAAACTTAACTACATATTTTTATGGTCAGGTGTATTCCATAGATAGAACTCCACGAACACTATATTTAATACATTTTAAATTAAATGCAGCAGTTTTTACTGTATGAGCATTGGCCAAATAATTATGATAGCCATTTAAAGCTCGTCGCACATTAGAGGCGTTGCGAGAGGCGCAAGTACCACATCTCCGAATCTGACGATTTAATTATGTGACGTGATTAGTATTCCTGACTAGAGGTACGTCGCTTTATGAATGGCTGCTCCTAACGTTATCTGCATTTCGTGTCTATGGGGCTGAAGTGTCACGTTTTGTATTTTTGAAGTAGCTGCTGATATTAAAGTTGTCTACGAATAAGAATAAGTAAGTCTATAAGCTTGTACTTTACTTTTTCACTTGTTTTGTTAATCTTTTTACAAAAACAAACACAATATACATCTTACATATAAATATAATGTTAGTACATATAACTCTTTAGCAGTAAATTTCAGAACTTATTAAAGTCATTGTGTACCTTGCACAAATACATAGTGTTTACTTTGACTGGTAAAAAGAGTTCTACTTATAACTTATAAAAAAAAAAACTCAGTTTACCAGTCGGATCGACATCTTATTGACGTGTTTGTAAAAAAAAAGGCTTCGGCCCATTCTATAATCTGCGATCAGGTTTATAGCTAACCATCAGTAGCACGTAGCACCGGTTGCAGATGCCTCATAACTTACAATTAATGACATCTGCCTAGGCTAGTGCATCTTGCGCACTATATTTGGAATGGTAAGATAAGTGGTTCAGTTATTTATTCGATGTATATTTTTAATTGGCACAGTTTAAAGATGCGTATGCTCCTCTTCTTTTATTGGATAATAGCTTAGTCATGTTTACACTTAACTGTGAAATGTTAGCCGTGACCTCGTTCGAATTCAAATGTTTTCAGCTGCCTTTTTACCAGTGAAAGGATATGGAGAAAATTATCTGTGTGATAACCACCAAAACTACTACATGTATATATATGCATACAGTGGCGTGCACACAGGGTAGGCATAACGCGGAAAAATAGTATAAAATGGAGAAAATCGCCAGTACGAGTTATAAAAACTTAAGGGTAGGCTTTTTATAATTTGTACAATGCCTACCCTTATGTTTTTTATAATTCGCACTGCACATGAATTATGAAACTTAAGTTTAGAACTCCCTTAAATCCTTTATTCTTTATTTGCTATCACATATATGCATACAAAAATTTAATCAAATATGATGCCCGATCAGGGCGTTGAAAATTTTACAATTCAAATTATTATTATTAATCTTAAATTTTAAGTATTATGGTATTAAACAATTGAACTATAAAATAAAAATAAACATTTTCACCATAGCCATATTAAAAAAAAAAGTAGTAAGTTCTATGTATAATGTAGTAGCTCAATTTAATCAAATCTGTTTTATGGTTTAGCCAAGCAAATAAAAAAAAAACGGGAAGCTAAATAAATCTTAGCAGTCACTCCCCAATCCCCTAGCTACGAAATAGCCATTTGCTTATCTGTTTCTAAATGAAGTAATATAATCGATACTCTATAAGCATGAGCTAGAAACAATAGGAATGTTGAAGAGTTCCATCAAATTCCTATATATACGGAAGCGTTTATGCTCCTCACGTGAGTTATTTAACGGTTTTGAACATCACGATACAGCTATTTGTTGCCGTTCAGCTATTATTTTGATCTTGGGTTAGTTACCTTAGCTAACCGTATGCCTTCAATTTGCTAACCTTTGTATTGGTCAGATTTTGTCATGGCGTAGGTACCTACCTAATACCAAAATGTTTTACTGAGAACATCTAAAAAATTCCGAAAACATTTGGAGCAGCAAACTTTCGTGATTTATATGATGCGAGGGTGCTACATATCAGAACAGAAATATTTTTTAACTAGCTGATGCCCGCGACTTGGTCCGCGTGGATTTAGGTTACAAAATCCCTTTGAACTGTTGATTTCCCGGAATCAAAAGTAGCCTATGCCACTCTCCAGGTCCTCAACTATAATCATGCAAAAAATTACGTCAATCCGTAGCTTTGTTGCAGCGTGATTGAAGGACAAACCAACAAACAAACACTATATTAAGTAAGGGTTATTATCGTTTTGATTATGTGAAAGAAAGATATGAAAGACACTTCAGCAAATTTTAAAAGAAACAATAAGACTTTATTGGTAAAAATCAATTACCTCCTTTTGAAATTTATTAGAAACACGTTGTAAGTAATCTCTATAATATTAACGTCTGGCCTGGACGCCACAGCAGATAGTCGTTAAGTTGTAAACTCATGACTTACATGCATCTCCTATCTCAGTGCAGTGTAGCAATTATAGGAGCTCGTCATTCGATGCTATGAATACTTATAGAGTAGCTTGTGTCGCCTTAAGGCATCCAAGTGTAACTAGCGGATTAATAACATCAACGGCATAGTAGTTTTTTACTCATATGCCTTAAATAGAACATTTTGTTATTGTTGGTGCTCTTCAGCGAAATAAAATGTCCCTTTTTTTATTCGATGACAAGATTGCCCTTGACGCGATCTCATCTGTTGGTAAGTAATAATACAGTCTAAGATGGTAGCGAGCTAACTTGGAAGGGGTATGGCAGTGTACTTTCAACCCATGCCCCTAGTCGGTTTCTACACGCCATCGTGCCGGAACGCTAAATCGCGTGGAAAACTAGCCACGGCCAAAGCTTCCCACCAGACAAACTTTATATGAAAGCTAATTAACAGTGTATAATGATGCTAATTAGGTAATGCATTTATGTTTAACTAAAGTGACCGGTGTAAAGTTGTGCCAGCCTTATCTTCCGGAAACATTGCGAAAAGTAAAGCACTACATTTTCACTTGGTACAACTGAATTAGCACACTTGCTAGGTGATTGTTTTACTTTTTTGGTTTATAGTGTTTTATTTCTTTCCTTTACATTGTCTTTTGGGTCTATTTCTTCTTTGAAAATGTTCTTACTCTAAAATTATTCTCCCTTTCGAATGCTCATTAGTTTTCTCAAAACCAAACGATGTCTCAAACATTTGTACCTATTTTAAGGAAACTCGTAAATAACTTAACTTCGCTGAGGTGTCAATGAAGCAGACATTTTTCACGTTTAAAATATCACTCCTTTGAGACTTTGAAAGCACCCTATTCCTTTTCAGTTATACGAGCAAGTTTTTGGTCAAAAATTAAAAAACTTCAAGCGTTCAAGAGGCCCTGGTGTCATATACCTACCTATGTATGATGTCACCTTGGTGGCAAGGTGAATGAATCAGTGATCCAATTAATGTATACCACATAACATACAGAAGAATAGAAGAAAAAACAATTAGACAATTTCGCGGAGTTGACGCTAAGGTACCTATAATATTTTTTTTATTTTTAGCGAGTAAACGAGCAGGCGGGTCACCTGGGGCCCAAGTCTGCTATTGCAATTGTAGTTACATTGTCTATCAATGACATGACAATTGTTATTTTTAGCAATTGTCATGTCATTGATAGACAATTGAACCCCTGGGCCCCAAGTCAAATTGCTAAAAGTAGCAATTGGGATGTCATTGATAGGCAATGTAACTGTAATGTAACTACAATTGCAATAGCAGACTTGGGCCCCAGATGTTAAGTGAGTGAATCTGTCAAGTCTGGAGAACTACCGATAGATTTCGTCTCATCAAATTAAGAATACAAAAAAAATATGTACAATAAATGTTACACTTTACTTGCACTACAACTTTTTTAATCTATTTAGGTACTGGTCAAAATTTAGAGGAATATATTTTATTATTGGTGATAACGAGTGCACCATTATCCTATTTAACTACCGTTGATCGAATCCAGTCGTCGATTACAATTATTGGTATTTGGCTTTCAATTTAATTGGGCGAGTCACTCTTTGTAATTGCCGATATTCCCATCACAGTTAATGATTCAATTCATTCTTCTCCTAACCTATTTTGTAAACGCCAGACTCCTAAGTCTTATATAAATTATACATGGCACATTTTTATTTATACATACAATTGGGCATTTATATGTATATTTTCCGATGCTTCCTCATTCCTAATACTCATTGCCAAGATTTGAAATTTTCTTCCAGTTTCCGTTCTTTTTTAACATTTTAACTTGAGAAACTATAAAACAAGAGTGAATTAACGCTCCATTTAACATTGCATCTTCATAATGGTACTCAGATTTAAACAATATCGTCGAAGTATTTCTCCATTTTGTAGCTTTTCAAATGGTGAATGTATTTCTTTGCATCTTCATTTTCCCAGGACTATAACATTTCATGCTGGACTTATTGTTTTATAGTAGAGATAAAAGCACTCTAGCCTAACGATTCTCATGGCTACAGGAATCCAGTTTCCACAGCAATAGGGTATTTTACATGCAAACTCCTTAATTAGACTTGTTCTGAGACCGCAACCAGGTTACAGTTGGTATAAATGAAAATCATCAACGTTTAGACGAAGAGCTTGAAACTGGTATATTTACTCCAGTTAGACAGTCAAAATAGTCACTATAAGGCCAGGGGCAAATTGGAAATCTTCTGCAATGTAACATTATTAGCGACGCGCTATATCTGGGAGAAAAAAACGTCGAAAAAATATTTTTGCCTACATTGCTTTCTGAATTCACACAAATCTTGTAGCGCTTAAAGGGTGCAACTGAAGTGCTGCATTTATTTAATAGAACAAGTATTGACAGCGTGGTGGTTAAGACTTCCGAGAGGTCCGGGGTTCAAATCCTAGCTCCTAGCACGCAGCTTTAACTTCTCGGAGTTTAAGCTATTATATATCTTTCTCTTAAACGGAAAACATCGTGAGCAAACCTGAATCCCCGAGAGTTTTCCATAATGTACTCTAAAGTGTGTGAAATCTGCATATTCGCGACCAATTTGACAAATCACATGTGCGATACACTAAATACTTGATTTTGTTTGACACATAGCTCAAGTGGCTATGCATTATTTTTGTGTTTTGTGTCAAACAGAATCAAGATCGTCAGCTCTCAGAGTAGCAGTAATATATTCTCTCACAACACGAGTACATTGCAGGTGTCCTGGTGTGCGGGACGAATCGGCTGGAATTGAGAATGGACACCACCGATGTTATAATGATAGGTTTATCTGGCGTTGCTTTCAAGAGCTTTATCGTAAATTGCTTTGACATGTTTGCTGTTTTATTTACAAAAAATACATATTTATAGTGAACAGGACGTATAGATGGTACTTATTTTAAATAAGTTTAAGTTGATAAAGTTCTTAATAATAGTTTCCTTTAATAAGTCGTTATAATATTCCCATCCAAACTTAAGTTAGTAAGTAGAACATTATTTGTATTAACAATCTTTTTATAAAGCGTGATAGACTATGGCCCCAGCCTAAACCCATCGCATTTGAATGACTGAAAATCTTGTTTTATTTATTTTATTTATACAGCTTTATTGCATGAAAAAAAGAACAAAATACGTACTTAAATAAACAGTGTAACACAAAAGGTGACCTTATCACTAATAGTGATCTCTTCCAGGCAACCTGTACGAGAGAACTTAATGTAAGTGAGAGACGGGGATCGCAATGAATACATAGGATAATATTATATTATTACATAATTATAAATATACTATAATAAATACAAAATATACTAAAAACATAATATACATATATATAATAAATATACATATAATGTAAATAAGTATGATACATAAGCATATTATAGATAGATTACAGTAGCGAGTGAATGTTTAGAGTGAAAGATAGTGTTTCTTAAGACGGCTTTTAAAAGCTGCCATGGATTTGGCATGCCTTATTTCAGCCGGGAGTTCATTCCACAGCACGGCTGCTTTTATTGTGAACGACTCTGAAAAACAATGCGTGTTATGTCTGAACATTTTCAGTTGGTTATCGAAAGAGGAACGCAGAGTAAAGTCATAACGAAAGGAGTTAAGGAATTTAAAACGTTCTTTGAGGTAGGGTGGTGACCAAGGATGATATAGAACAGCATAGAGAAGAGAAAGAACGTGAAGATTTCGCCGATACCTTATAGGGAGCCAATTCAGCTTTTTACGATACTCGGAGATATGATCATACTTTCTGAGGCCATAAATGAAACGGATGCACAAGTTCTGCAATCGCTCCAATTTATTAAGCAATTCTTCAAGTCTAAATAACAAGCATCGGCGTAATCTAGAATGGGAAGAAGAAGGGAGTTGACTAGGATGATTTTAGTCTTAGTCGGCAACAGATTTTTCCACCTCTTTAGTGATCCATAAGCACCAAAGACTTTCTTGCTTACTGCTGCTACCTGCGGTTTCCAAGATAGATTGCAGTCCATATTAATCCCAAGATTTTTTACAGTAAGACTGTACCATCAAAGATTACGGGGGGCAAAGAAGAGTAGTCAAGCTTTGCAATTTGCCTGGAGTTGCCTATTGTAATAATCTGTGACTTATTCGCATTAACCAGCAGCTCGTGAGTTTTACTCCAGTCACAGACAGCAATTAGTTCGCGGTTCAAATTTGTAACAGCTTCAGTGATTGTAACAGCTTGTAACAGCTTGTTATATTAATTTGATGTTTAATTATGTATACTCGAAATTTTAAAGAAAAGGAAGACAACTTTGCTTCAGATTTACCCCAACTGAAGTGAGTTTATGCTCAGTTAGTCAAACGTAACGCAATATCATTAACTGATGCTATTGAACTATGATAATTTTTATGGAGAACACTATTCTTGGATACACCTCCGTATGTTGTATTAATTCATCCGTTAATAATTGATATTTTAATTATAGATTATCTTTCATTGTATTCAAAAATGTATAACTTAATATATAAATTATCTTTGTATCCCATAAGCAGATATCTACGGAATCAATTTCTATATTCATTTCTATTTCTTACAACGTTACCAAATTCTTATTTAATTATTATTTTTGACTGTGGTTTACAACAAACTCGTCGGCATATACAAAATGTTAATCAAACTATATTTCACTTCGCAGAAATTCTCTAAAAATAACTTTCCGATTTATCACTATATCTTCTAGAACATAATAAGGAGTAGTTAACGTGCAAGACGATACTTAAGTCGAGGATTAGATTCCCGCCTTGGATTAATACTGTTTAACTAACTTAATCGTTTGATATACCCTTGATATTCCACTTGAGTACTATGTGTTAATTGGAAAACTTGAATTCTAACATCCATTTCCAATATTGGCTTATAGAATACGAGTACCACTGTTATTTAGTAGCTATTAATTCTGCCTTGGGAGCAGCACTGCAGCAATAGGTCGTCAGTTATTAAACTGCCAGTATTAATAATCTGTTTCATGATTAAGTTGCATTATAAGGAGTGGCTTTGTAATAATTTTAATTGATTCTCTATCTTCAGAAGTGTAATAAGCTGGTAGTGAAATATGTACATGTATTACAATTTTATTACTTATTATAACGTGTTTACGATTTCTGCTAATTATGGTTTTCAATAGATTTTCTCGTTAACACAAATCATGAAAATGTTGTTAAATCTGTTTTAGCCCTTGCAAAACATGTATATTCTACTTAATATGATAGTTATCAATAATTATTTTTCTCGATATCCTCAGAATTCTTACTACTATTATAAAAGCGAAAGTGTTTTTGTTTGTGGGTTTGTCTTTCAATCACGCAGAAATGGAGAGAGTGACATAGTCGACCTTTTATCCAGGAAAAGCAGATAGTTTCCGCGGGATTTTAACTAACTTGACGCGTATGAAGTCGCGGGCAAAAGCTACTCGTAAATAAATAATGCGGTTAGTGCTGTTATTGCACTTTCTGCTGCGGTCAATATCAACAGGAGCTCCAACCGATTCGATTAAGCATGCGTAATCGTTGCGTATCTATATGATAGCCATTTCTTGAAAGCCTTGCCCAGGTGACTTGTCCGTGTGTGTAACTGTGAGCTTAATCGCAACTTAGTTAACCTGACAATTTAAATGTACATTTACTACAGTCAAGTTACAGTAGAGCGGCGAGGTTTTTCGATTCGTCGGTGTAAAAGTTTGAAGTCCACATCGTTCAGTTAGATGCTTCGCGTCGCATAATCGGGCACCGCACCGTGGCGCCTCGGCCCTCAGTTTGCTAGCGCAGCCCGCGCAGCTCACTCGTATGTTCACTCTCGCGCTTTACGAATAAGCAATCGACTTGCCGAAACGACTTTGGAACGTTTTATACCGGTAATGTCGGTTTAACTGTCGTTTTTAAACGGCGCGTGTCTGTTTTGGACATCCATATTTCGCATTGCCAAGGAGACATACTTCACTTCGTTATGTTTGTGTCTTAACGTCTGTGAGGAAACGTGTGCAACTCTTCCTGTCCTGTGGTATTCGCGAGCATAGTGTCTATTCAGTGCAGTGGAATGTGAGCAATGAGTTTGTGGAAGTGTTAAGTTTGCTAAGTAACTGATCACATAACAAAGAATTGTTTTCGTGATTCGGTTTGTTCATCTGGAGCGCTTACTTTTCACATCGTATGGCCCTCTCTCAATTGTTACATGGTATGTTTTGTTTTTACTATTTTAAGGATACTAGAATTATCGCTTAACTAAATAAGTCTAACAATGTCGTGAATACTAACCAAAATAATATAATAAGAGAAACCTTCGTCGAGGTTCTCAAACAAGATTGCAAGAATTCCAACAAGAAAACAAAGGTTATCGCGTAGGTATTTCGTTATTGTGCTTCAATGACACCAAGGATGAGCTAAACCTGCTCGAGAGACGAAATTGCGGGGAGTCCAATACTCATTTAAAGACTTAATCATTTGTTTCGTAAAAAAATGTTTGTAGGTGACATTAAACCAAAAACGAAAACAATGATTCAACAAAAACTTAGGTTTGTAAATAGAAAAATATCAATCAACGTGCTTCAGATCGATTCTAAAGTTCGCAGTTTGGTACTTGAGAGTGGGTCACAGCATTTATTAATTGCGAATCGACGCAAGTGGTGCCGGCATTGTATGCGAAATGTTCAAAACTGGAACTTGTGATTTCCGTTCACTTTTTAATCTATGTATACCGCAACTTATCTCAGCTGCGAAGGTTGTATTATTTATGAGGCCTATATTTGTATAAATGAAAATCTTTATCTTATCAACATATGCATCAATTTTAAATATGTACTTATCATAAAAGATTTCAAGATTCTTCATTACCGGTTTAAGGTTACATTTCTTTTATCGATTTAGCTTTTCAACTTTTTTGACTAGACGTCATTCGTGGTATAAATTTGATTCACAACTTGTTCATAGTCGTGATATTTACCGCTTTTGCTTACGACATTGAGCTTATCGGAAACTATGTAGGTATATAATTAAGAAACTTACGTTCCATTTTTCTTATTAGAACCTTTCACCGCAATATTTTCCTTCTAGTTGTCTAGTGTTAATCCTTTTAAATCTTCTTTTTTTAATTTAAATTAAGAAATATTGTATGACAAATTATAATTGTGTTTACTCAGATTTATTTAAATATCTAAACTAAATTGAAAGATCTAAACTTAGTGCCGTCATCTTATTCACAGAATATTGTGAAAAAGATATCCCTTGTTTTAGTTTTGTCAATTTAGTTTAGAGAGCTTTTACAACCGTCTCAGCACCAGTATGGTTTTTTATGCAACTGACCTACTGACTTTAAATCTGATAAACTCACCTGTAGAAATTTGATATGAAAGAGTTGCCAATTAGATTGTATTAATTAGATTTTAGATTTAGATTACTTTAAATGAGACGTGAAAACGTTTTTCTGTTTATAAATAACTCCACGTTTTATCTTATCGCTCTATTTATTTCGCTCTATTTCGATTTCATAATGCTTAATTCATTATATTTTAATTTAAGTAGTTAGGTATGCGAACTACGTACCTACTTGTTTTTATTGCCTAGTATTTTCTATAAATTATTACCAAGAAAAGCAAGATTTAAGAAGAACTTATAATCTGAAAAGGTAAACTTAGATTTATCGTCCTTCTAAATTTCTGCCTTGTCAATTATTTCTATCCGACCTTTGCCCTTCGTCACGAGCTGTGTAAACTATCTTGATCTCTGTTTTCGTTTAGCCGTAACTTTCCTTCATACTAAAACTAAAATGGTAGCAACATTATTCAGACCACCTTCACTTTGTAGAATAAATTTTACAATTCAAATGGCTTTATGGATATGATCTTTAGTATTTTGCATCGTATCTATTTGATCCATGGATTCAAAAGAAAATGCAATATGTATTTGCAATTGTACGAGCATAAGAACACAATTTGTTTATTGGGTTTGTGAAAGTTTCGATAGATTGAATAGTTTAAATGGATAGTACTGACCTCTCACACTTGTAACAGTTTGTTTCACATACTAAACAATACATGCCTTTCCCTAAAAATTCGTCAGTATAGATTTATGTTTTAGTGCACTTCGGAAGTGTTCAAAGGAACACTCAAAACAAATATCTAGGTAGGTTCTTCGGTTTAGGTAGTGTATTTTCTGTCAGAAAATCAACGTAACTTGTTACTGTTTTATATGCATAATCAACTAAAATGAAATGAAACTTTGAAACTTTCTTCATTAAGAAAACTTTCTGAAGACTATTAGTTTGTTTTCATGAAGTTTAACTTTGTACCAGTTTTATCAGAGCCATTAATAGATTCTAAACGCACTTAAATATTCATAGAAGCTTGAAAGCTTGAAATTAGCAGACTATGTGTTGACCCCCTTGTGTTTGTCGGTTATTTACATCCGTACCTTGAACCTCACGAATTTCGTAGGTAAATAATAAGCATTATAAGATATGTGAATACTTAATAAAATATTTTAGTATAATTTTTATCTTTGCAAATATGTTTTTTATTTCTTTTGTAAATTCGATAGAAGCTAAATAAACTGTCTGAATAAATTAAGTTAATATTCTTAACTAGTTTTATAATGTTTTAAAATATAATATAATAGTGTCTAACGCCTGCAATGTGATCGTATAATAGTATTATTTATGTTAATTTAATCCTGCTAGAATTTCAATTTAAATGTTTCTCGTAATATATTAATGACTGGCTTTTATTCGTGGCTTTGCTCCTGCTAAAAGTAATCCGAGGTGGTGATATTATTATCCTATACAAAATAACTAATTTAGATTTTTAGATTTTCAGCTGTTCTTTTGGGTTTTGCCTATTATTTTTTTTGTCTTTAAACCATCTTTATATCAAGGCAAACTAAGCAAAAAATATTATTCAAATCAGTCAAGTCGTTTTTGAGTTTTAGCCAGATTAACTTATAGCAATTGATTTTTTTTATACTATATATAAAGATTTGAATAGATAAATGATTCAATAATAATTTTTTCTATGACTATAAAATTATACAAAGCTGTTCAACAATCGCATCGTATTAAAAAAACTACATTCATTCAACGGAACAAATGATTTTAGAACTAAATATCTATTAGACAATACTAAGTTTCAAAGATTAACAAACGTGAAAGGTTCATCTAATTGTAGTTTATTTATCGACCCCCCGCCTTTGTCAGTTATTTGTATCCGCACCTTGACCCTTCGTCACGAGCTGAGTAAAGGATCGTGATCTCTGTCTTAGGTTTGACAACAACTTTCCTTTGTACTACAATTTGAATGGCGTTGAGGTTATTTAAAACACTTTTACTTGTCAGGATCATTTTTGAGTGTTTGCTAGTACAGGCTTCTCTCTAGCACTCACTTCTTCCTAGATCTCTACCGGTATTAAATCATCGTATTTTTATGGTACTTGTGCGGGGCTGATGGTATGCCGCCCCGCTACAGTACTTAAGGAAAATTTACGGTTTTGTCTATCTCGTAATATACATATATAAATTATTTGCGTTGTATATGTAGTTAAATATAATGTGACATTTATAGATTGAAGCTGTTATTAAATTAACAAAGCCTAAATTATGACAAACTTAAAACTTTTATTTGTGTTTTCATAATGAACTACTTTCTCAGACCAATGACAATGAATTTTAATTATTTCCTGTAGGTGAGAAAACTATACGTAGAAGTACAATGCTATATTTAATTCGAATCAAGATTAAGTTTTTTTTAATAAAAGAAGAGGAAGGAATTAAAACTCGATATGAGCATGAAACACAAATAGAGAAAGAAAGAAGTAAAATGCAACTGATTTGATTTTAGATAAGATTTTATTGTGCAATTAAATGAAATTTATAACTGCAAAACGATAGTTTGGAATGCATATACCTACAAATAATATAAGATTCTTGAAAGTATTTATTTCGCAACAGGGTTACGTTTAAATCAATCACTTACGGAATCTGATGATAATAATCTACTTTAGATAATAATAACTATAGTCTAGTAACTAGTATAGTATATATAGTCTAGTACTAACTTTAGATTTAATTACCGCTTAAAATCGTTAGCTAATTGAACACCACCAAAGTTACTCGTTAACTAAATAAACCAAATAGCGTGGACTAGTTAGGTAAATTCGTCGTAACAATTCTTAGAGCGAGACGAAAGATTTTCATACTAATTGCTTTATTAACCTGACTTGCGTAATGCAGGATGCCGCGTGTAACTAAGCAAACTTCCACTTCCCTGAATATCGTCGTTTGTTTTACAACAACAACTTGCAACTCAGTAAAATCCTGACGCGTCGTTAATCTTATCCTAATCTCTGAATAAAACGACAGATTGAATATCATATAGCATTCCTTTTAGAACTGGATCAATGAATAACTGGATTACAACTTTAAAATATCATAGGCCATATTTGGATTTTTATCTTACCCTGTAGGTACATATGAAAAAGAATAAGTAATAAAAAAAAATTAACAATTTCTTAATGGGTAAAAATTATAGAAAATGGTTTTTAAACAAATGTAAATTAATAGAAAGAAGATTTTGAATAAACAATACATAATAATATAGCACCATGAAAAGTGCCGAAAAATTGTTTTCTAAATTCTAATTTTCTATAAAAATAAACTCCTATACTATCCTACCCTAGAAAACTTGGTGTATGCAATAATTCTCAAAATATTGTACAAATAAACTCATTAGTACTTATATGCATTTACATCTTTTTAGTAGTAAAATAATAATTGTGTTTCCAACGTGCCCTTGAAAAATTATTTCAACATTAGCATTTAATTATTTTGAGGCTTCCAGTACCGTGTTTCTTGAATTCTAATAGACTTAATTTAATGGTTTTTATTGCGGTACTGTATTTAACACTTAAGTTTCTGAACCTATCGAAGTTCACGGTCGCAGCATAAAACTACGTGATGGAGTTTGATCTAGCGTTAGATCTGGTAGCATGCTGATGTAATCAATTATGTGTTTCATGTTCAAATTTCATTTTTTTATAACTTTCTTTTCTGCACTCGAATTTGTTAACGGCGATCATTAGGTTGTCGTTAACTGTAGCAGATTTTACTGGTGCTATAAGAACTAGTAAAAGCAGTAAAAATTTTGACTGCATCCCTTTTGACTGAGATTATTGTTATTTGTAACTGTTTTAAATATGTTGTCAACTAATGTATAAAATTTCAACAACTTCGTTCAGATAAAATAATAATATACTGACTTATATAATTTTAAATTCAGCATAATATTCAATAATAAGAATAAAAACACCATCCAAATTATGGTTGTAGATTTTCCTGATGTCTTCAGTCGAAGAGATTTTGTGGGAAACTTTAGTTGAAAACTTTTTATAGATAACAATTGACTCTACAGGTAAAACCGTTTCGGGCAATGCTCTAGCTAAGTTAGAGCTTTTCGTCTCAATATTGCACTTTTCATTAAATAGGACATCTACATCCTATAATAGGTATGTTATCAATAAGATAAGTATATATATTTTTTTTAATGTTAACTGTAGATTTCCAGTAACTGCTTTTACAATTTATTTTAGTGAGTCACAAACAGGTCATTAAAAACAGCGACTAAACGCGACGCCCGCCATTGCATGCCGAAAGTTCAATAGTCTGGGCCCTTTTCCGGTGTATGTGAGCTCCCACTGTGACGGTCTGAGCCCGACGACGTGACGATCGACCGCGTCCATAGGGAATACCAAGATTATGTATGTTTCCTCACTGGACAAGTTTTTACTTCTTGCATATAAAATTTTCCCCATATTACTAGTATCATCTGCATGTGATATGACTTAATCAACTTCAGCTTTTTCGTGTTTGTTGCGTTTCTAGTTTGACCTAACAGAAAGTGAATTAAAGTGAGTAGTAGAAATCATTTTTGGTGCGTAAGAAGGTAAAATTTTAATGACCATTGTTTGAAATTCTCGTGGGAATAAACAGTATAGGGTTTAAGATAATATTTGAGGTTAATTGATACCATCAATTTATTACATCAAAAGCGTAGCGCAATTAAATGAGGTTAGTAGTTGAAAATAATAAAATAATATTTTATTGTTGTCTTCCGCAATAACTTCTTCCTGATAAGCTAGAATTCCTAAATATCATCAAGACGTGGTGAGAATACCTAATCGAGAGCAGACGGATGACATTCACTTTATATACTGGACGAATACTACCATTTCACTATAAATTAAGAATTTGTAGAACTAGATTTAATTTATTGTGGGAATCAGAGGTATTCTCATGGATGTTCGTTTGACTTCCTCTCCTTTTTGGTCGCGCTCCCCGGAACCACATTGCGAAAAAGGCCGAATTTGATACCACTAAAGTTCGTTCACCCAATCTGAAACAGTGTTGTTATTTGATATTCGTACCTACTCTGTTGGATCTACGATGCCATCGTACTAAGTACGTAGTTTATATGTAAATAGTGTGGTATAGTATAAGTTTTGACGATCAGTATAAATACGCACTACCATATAAGCAGTGCAGCGGATGTACGTCAGCGTCAATTGCAATAACTATAAACTGATTCATAAGTACGCATGATCTCATATTGATATATCCGGTTTTTACTATTATCATTCATAAAACTTACATAAAAATCACGACTTCCTTACTGCATTTGATGAAACGTGCTATCAGAAACCTCGATGACCCAGTGACAGTCAAAAATACCGTTTTAACTGTTATAACTACGGCTGGAAAATGAATTTTACATGAGCATCATGTCATTTTTAATCAATTATAATATTATGTTCATTGGCACTTACATACATTATACATAGTCGTGTATCATCTTTTAATGGATGTTAGGAAAAAAGTCTAAAGTGCATTTGATCTGACATTTTTTTCGTTTGTAAAGGTTCACAGATTTAGATTTTAATTTAAAGTGAATTATGCGAATTTTGGAAATTAGATTCTCATCATCTAATCAATCATGTCCTAGTTTACTAATAGGACTATTTTTATCTTTATAATCTGCAAGAGGTTTCGTTTACAATTTTCAAGTTAGTTATTTATTGGTGTCTCTTATATTTTCTCTATCTTCATCATCTACCACTGAGTTGTCGTTTGCATCCTGACCTCTGCTATTAAATGTAGCACTGCCTATTACACAGTAGTTATTTTAATAGTCAATACTTTAACCTGGAGTTCGTGCAATTACAGAATCACCGATCATTCTAAGATAATGATTGGCTGGGTCAATATAGGCAGGTCGACCACTTTCATTCGTGACTTATGGCTGCTCGGGTGAGCATTGTTACTTGTTGGGCGACGTAATTTCCTTAAAGTAATTATTCGTTGCTTCCTAGTAATCACTTGTAAATATAGAGCCCGTTCCATGATTTACTTAAGATTGCATAGTACTTGGTAGCATTGTTTATAATGCCTTTTGATGCCTTTTCGTCACTATACTTCCTTCGACTTCCTTCGACTTCCTGCATACGGTGTTCCCACTAAATTACAACATTCATGTCACAAATGGGAGGTATTCAAGGGGCGGTCTAACAAATTCTTGAAAAGCCGGCAACGCATTGGTGGTGCCTCGGGTGTACAAATGTTCGTGGGCGGCGGCGATCACTTAACATCTGGTGATCGGCCTGCTCTTGCTTGCTAAAAATATATAAAAAAAAACTAAACGTTAGCCATAACATCATTTTGTTTATTTGCATCATGTTTGTTCTTACTTCTAATTTGAATTGAATTAAATAATTCTCTAGTATCTTTTTGACGCTCTTCATATAAAAATGATTTTGTAAAATATTCACTGACTTATATATAACAGATTTGGTCTATGCTGTAAATTGTAATGCCTTGAATTTACCACCGTGCCGACTGTGACGTTTTTTAGTTATCTGATAAGTGTATATGTAAATTGATACCAATCTAATATCTTCACCTTCTCTCTTACCGGCATTACCAATTCACTTATGCAACAGATAATAGCATCGTAAAAATAATTGATATGTATTATATTAAAATTCTATTCACCGGTGGAAATTGACTCAGTTGTAGTGACTAGACTTTCTTTTATTTAGTTACTTTGTTAAAAATATTTTACCATACTCTATTCCTAAACATCTTCCAATGAGCGACTTTTAGAGGTACGCATGTAATATTCACCTTTGATGGTTTTTGTTACATTGGCATGTTTATGCTATTTTATAATTAACTAGCTGTCCCCTCGCGACTTCGTCCGCGTGGAATTAGGTTCTTTGAAAATCCCGTGCGGACTCCTGATTTTGTCCGAATAAAAGTAACCTATAACACACTGTCTGCAACCATACCCATCAAAGAATCACGTAGATCCGTTGCTCGATATTAACTTGAAAAATTATGGATTTTCATACAAACATTCAACCCCCATTCAACCCCTTTGGGAGTAGAATTTTTGAAAACCGTGAAACACGTCCTTTTTTATTTTCAATTTAAAGCCTAAGTACCGAATTTTATGGGTATAGCTTGAAAAATAACGGAGTTTCATACAAACTTTAACCCCCCTTTTTACCCCCTTGGGGGGAGAATTTTCGAAAAATGTAAAATACGTAATTCTTTATTTTTGATCAAGAGCCAAAATATCAAGTTTCATAAACATAACTTGAAAAATAACTTGAAGAACGAAGGACTATCATACAAACATTCAACCCCTATTTAACCCCTTAGGGGGTAGAATTTTTTAAAAGTGTGAAACACTTACTTTTTTGTTTTCAATTTAAAGCCTAAATACCGAATTTTATGGGTATAGCTTGAAAAATGACGGAGTTTCATACAAACTTTAACCCCCCTTTTTACCCCCTTGGGGGGAGAAATTAAAAAAAATGTAAAATACGTAATTCTTTATTTTTAATCAAGAGCCAAAATATCAAGTTTCATAAACGTAACTTGAAAAATAACTTGAAGAACGAAGGACTATTATACAAACATTCAACCCCTATTTAACCCCTTAGGGGGTAGAATTTTTAAAAACTGTGAAACACGTACTTTTTTGTTTTCAATTTAAAGCCTAAATACCGAATTTCATGAGTATAACTCGAAAAATGACGGAGTTTCATACAAACTTTAACCCCCCTTTTCACCCCCTTGGGGGGCGAATTTCGAAAAATCCTTTCTTAGTGCTCGCCTACGTCATAAAAGGAACCTACTGTCAAAATTTCAAGTTTCTAACTTCAGTGGTTTAGGCTGTGCGTTGATCGTCAGTCAGTCAGTCAGTCAGTCAGTCAGTCAGTCAGTCAGGACAAGCCTTTTTATATAATTATAGATTAACTTTATATAATTAGACTGTAATAGTCTGTAACTTAATGTCAGAGAATGTCTAGTTGTGACATGGTAGTTAGGTACGTCTAATGTTTGGTTGTCGCAACTAGCTGATCTTTGACCCAAGTATAAGTAGTTAAGGTTAAGGTTTTTAATATCACTTATAAAAGTAAGAATCGAAATAAACTGCTTACTGAAACTGATAACAATAATAAGTACTTGGTTTATATTAATGTAAATCACTTGGACAAGCACTTTTCCTACAACAAACAAGTATTCAATGTCAATATCACGGTAAAACGCTGTAAAAGCAAAGAAAAACGTGTCATCGCTACACGTGCACTACAAGTTACGTATGCTAATAGTTTTTACCGATATAATCTCGCCGAAAGTGCGAGACGTCTAATTGATTAGTTTACAAACATATTTGTCGGTAAAAAAGGTGTCATTCGCTTAGAAAACATTTTCTGTGAGGTTTCTAACTAAGTCAGTAATGAATTGGTAACTAGAGATGAAATAACACTAACTGAGATTGTATTTATTATATATATGTAATATTTCGGGGATTAAGACGTAACGGACATATTAGACGTTCGGCGAATTGGACCTTCCGGGCTGTAAGGTTATGAATGAAAATGTAACTGAACTTATAATCCTAATTAATATTATAAATGTGAAAGTGTGAATGTTTGTTAGTCAATCACGTCGCAACGACCGAACCGATTTGGCTGAAATTTGGCACAGAGATAGATTATAGTCTGGAATAGGACATAGGCTACTTTTTATCCCGGAAAATGAAAGAGTTCCCGCGGGAATAAAAAACCCTCAATCCACGCGAACGAAGTCGCGGGCATCAGCTAGTATTTTTCATAACAGAAACTAAATAACGAGTAGGAAACACAAAGAAGAAACTACTCAAAACCCAGTTGCTGAAGGATTATACGAAAAACAATTGACAGAAATAAGTTAAAAGATTCAGAGTTAGTGCTATTTGGCAGCTTATCTCCAAATGTGTGAAAATTCTAACGACTCTAATTGTAGACTGTTATTGTATGGAAGATGCAGTAAGCGGAATGACTTCATTAGCCCACAAACGCATTTGGTATGATGTACCGCTATTTTGAATTAATTGTAATATTTTTCACATGAGTTTAAAATGGTCCCATATTTTTGCATACTATGTTAAGCGGTCGTGACATTCTCTAGAACTTAGGAAGATAACAATAACCACAGAAAAGTAAAGTCACTAGACGTGGATCTAATGTTCTAGTAAATAAAAGACAGCGCTTTCACTAAATATCGAGATTATAAATCTTCACATTTTCAAAATATTTTGTCGAATGAACACAACGGCTGTGAATATTAGAACCATTCATGCCACGGCCAACGAAAGCGAATAGTATACCACAATCTATGTTCAAACTGTAATGGACCCAAAAAAATTTATGTACCTACTCCGCTTACGTCAGCAAACACAGACTTGGGAGAAAAATATAGCGAGTTCGTTGAAAAATATAAAATTATTTGTAAAACAAAATCACCTTTGTAATTTGTAGAGAACGCTGCATTCGTTTAAATAGATTAGTTACAGACAGCAAATATACGTTCTCAATTAAAAATGGATATAGATTGCAAGGTTCTATGATAATGGTGGATTCCGATATCGGTGATCGTTATTATCGATCGGCCACACCGAACAGGTTTTTATTGCGGGTGGAAAGCATGGGAATTAAGTATGGCAAGCGAGGGAAAAGTATTTAGATGTTTTGTGACCGGATGGAACCGGTAAATATTCTTTTTGTAACAAACAGACACGCAGACAGAGTTACTTTCGCATATATAATATTAGTTTAGATATACTTAAAAATACTTTACGTACGAATGATGTTCACAATTACACTTACTTAGATTACAACTTACAATGGTAAGATTTGGCATCATCTGATGCTCCATTTGTAAAGAATGTTACATCGCCATCGCGTTTTGTGACATTATAACAACACAGTAGCGTCTGTTGGAGTACATTTAAAAAGCTAGCGTGTTTGTGTAAAATGTGTCAGAATCTTCTAGACTTCTAAAATTCAAAATTTATTTATTTCATGTAGGCTACTTTGTAGCACTTATGACACGTCGTAAATCTACCACCGGTTCGGAATGCAGATTCTGCTGAGAAGAACCGGCAAGAAACTGAGCAGCTGCTCTTTTCAAAAAATAAAATAAACTAATTTTACAATAAGTAACAAAACTAAGCTAAGTATACAGTGCTTCCACAGTGAAGCTTCAAAAATACAATACATATAATCTGTTTTATAAAAATTCATAACAGGTATGAAGAGTCGAAGAGTAGTGATTGAGTTAAGTAGTAAACGTTATTATGGGTCACTTGATAGCAAGCTTGTTGGTTTATCTAGAGTAGATCAGTGGTGGCTAAGTGAAAAATAAATGCTTTTACGAGCCACGGCCTTCGATCGCAAGTCACTGATAGTATTAGGTACCTTGAAGTGCTTTGCAATTTAAGTAGGATAGTGAAAGAGTATAGGCGTGCGTTGTTGTACAGATTTGACAGTCTTGCTTTTACAAGGAGCGATTGTCATCTGACCACAGCAGTCGAATGGTGTGAGATACAATGCGATTAAACGTCAAAATATTGACTGTAATTGTCATTTTCGTGATTAAGCCTGTTTATCTGCTTATAGATGTCGCAGGGTTAATGTAAAAACCGTGATATTATTATTTCACTAGTGGTATAATAGCACGGACTTTTATCATTCTTTTCATGGTACGCGGTGACGACTTATGGTAGGTAGCTGATGTCTCAAATTTAAACATAGCCATCCCTCAAACTAATTAGTGGTCGTATAAGAAAGCACTGGCTAGACATAACACGCGCTTAAATAAGAGTGCCAATAAACTTTAAAAATTGTATGCACACGATCAGGAAAAGTGGCTAAAGTATACCGGAAAGCGGACCCCACCCAGTGGGACGCCTAGTTGAAGAAGATTAATTGTGGCATTAACATATTCAGTAGCTTCTTCTAAACTTTCTTTGCTAATCACAAGAACTCGTTATTGAAATTGAAGTTATGTAAAACTCGAACCCAAAACTAGCGTTAGGCGTGTTGCATGACCGTACAACAGTAAATTAGAATTAAATGGCAACTTGTTTTCGATTGTATGCAGTATGGTAACGATGGACGTTCCGGAGTTTCATATTATGCGCGTTCTGTCGGGTGATTGACGGATTTGAGGCATCGCTTGCGCCGGTGCATGTCATAATGTGACGTCACCTGTCAAACGGTTATCAACTTCGTTTTGAGTAAATTGATATCTTGTAGTGGATACTTGGTTTAGGAAGTCGTTTCCAGTTTAACATGCATCATTCGAAGTACGCGCTCTGGTTTAACTTTTATGTCGCTTCCGGATCACTATGCCAATGTTTTATGATCGTTTTCTTAATGTGTGAAAGTTGATTGATGAAAATAACGCCTTTGGGGAGTATCGAAGAAAATTACACTGAATTAAAATTTAAAGCTTGTGACCAGCAACCAAACTGAACAGCAACCAAAGCCTGCGGCAGACATTCGTCGCGAAATAAATAAAGCGAAACAGCAAACTTGTCCTTGTATGATAGAATACGTTTACTCGTAATCTCTATGTAAATCTCTATAGAGATTCATGTTTAGACAAAATTTTCTCGTGGCGCGCATGTTAACCCTACCCCTTTTACACGTGATAATGACGATCCCGTAGAAAACTCCGTCCCGACTCCCGAAGTAAATATATCAAAATACCAAAATGGAATGCAAAGATGTGACTGACGTCAGAATATACTCTGCGTTAAAACAGAAAGTTTCGCTACTATTTTGTCATGACACGGAGATTTTTCAATGGTCTCGATAATAGTTACAAATGTACAAATAAAGTTGCAACGAAGTATGATAAATGAATAATACCAATTTTTTATTTTGCAGGTAAGCTATATGGTCTGGAGTCAGCCAACTTTTACGCGATGCAAAATCGTAAGCTAAAAAATCAGTAGACTACCTATTATTATTGATAGCTAGGTGGATACTGAACATAGAGTATGCGATCGTAAAAGAATATTAGCGCTTGTTTACGGTCTCATCTGATTGCAAGAAATAAAGTAGTCTAACGACTGGTTCAGAATATTCAATCTATCTTTAATCTCTCCTTCAGTCTTTTATAACTTTCAAAGTTCGTATGATTTTGTTTACAAATAGCGGTGTAGCTAATTTAAGTTAACTTCAGGTTACAGATAGATTGAATATAGGAAAGAGGTTAAGATGGGACGCGTTAAACTGCAAAAGGTAATATCAAATATTGCTGTAACTTTTCCCGGTTAAATTATCTCTAATTGGCTTATACACGACACCGTGCAGGTAAGTACTCGTACTATAAGTCACTTGTTCTATTGCGACAGTTAAAACTCTACCCACACATTGCATAATCAGTAATCACACACGTGGTATTTACACAAAGATAAGTAAACTTTGATATGGGCACACATTACTTAGAAATTCACTCAGGTGTAGGCTTACACAATACTGACTTTAGATTTCAAATTTATCATACAAATATTTCTATTTATTTAATGTTTTCTTTACTTATTTTCGGGTTACTTGAACTAGTCCGTCCTATACATATTTATTTATAGGTTTGTATAATTTATATGTTTTCTATCTGCACCAGCGTTGGCTATATCCTTCAAGGCACCAGCCGTACAAAATAAAGTACTATTAATTGTTCATTAAAATTCGCAGAAAGGGAATACAAGGTTGCCCATTTTCTTCAGAGTTTTATGCGTCGCGACGAATATAACAACGAGCTGTTTTTTTATTCATATCTACTTTTTTGTATTTTTTTACATATGTCATATGTATTTAAATGTACTCGTATGTTTATAAACAGAAATCATCTCAATTCACTCAGAGTTAGAAGAGCTTAGGCCATTATGGAGAATTCTCAGACATGCAGTTTCCTTGTTTCTTTATAATGTTTTCCTTCGCCTTTAAAACAAGTGATATTAAATTGCTTTAATAAATTATTATTGAACCTGTAATATATTTACTACAGGGTGGTAATCCACCTATAAATATTAATTCCTACCAATTGCACGTGAAAACTTAAACATTAGTTAACGGTGTGTAATTAATTTGTAGTCGGTGTAAGCATCCAAACAGACGTTTGCGTTTAAATCTTAAGTAGACATGTTTATCCGATGATGTACAAGAAAGTATCGAGTCGTTTGCTTTCTCTAAAGATTTCCTTACTACGATAATTACTTACCGATTACGAGATTTTCTTATACGGAACGACTTTCGTCATATGTTTCATTTGCTTTATATTTCTAATACCCATTCGGTTATTATTTTTCCTTTACTTATATTATATATCATTTTACTTCATTGCTACAGCGACCAAAGACAATTTTGGCCTCCGAATTTACGAATTGTCTTCACCCTCATTATTATTATTTTCTTTTCTTCGACATCTGTGCTCACTCTTAGATTCTCTTTTCTTGAGAACAGCTATTCTCTCTCTTCTATCTTTTGTTTAATCA
The DNA here is from genome assembly GCA_038048805.1 of Hipparchia sbordonii. Taxonomy (NCBI): domain Eukaryota; kingdom Metazoa; phylum Arthropoda; class Insecta; order Lepidoptera; family Nymphalidae; genus Hipparchia; species Hipparchia sbordonii. Next base: position 4,101,676 of record CM076114.1, on the reverse strand, counting down.
TTGTTGCGATTTCTAGAAAGAGTATCTTATTTATTTTCACTCACTTTATAATGATAATTAATTCTATTATTACTTTTATGAAAAATGAATGGTTGTTTCACACATCTTCATGTCTGGATGCGTTTAAATAAATATATGATTCATATATAAACACTTTAATTGTATAATAAGCCTTGTTTATAAAATCATACTTGTCATTGTTATATCAAACTTATGGAGGTACAGCCTCTACCTTCGTAAACCTTGTTTAACTTCTCGAGGTTATTATATAATTTTTCTGCACATGCACATGCAATTTTCAAAATTTATGCGTACGTAATCAGATTGCGATCTTTTAAACATACGGGCTGAGAATGAGATATGTAGGCGATAAAGTTATTTCAATTAAAAAGTACACGGCAACGTGACTTACGTCATAAGTTGAAACACAAATTACGTGCATAATCACGTGCAGTGTATGAAAACACTGTGATACATGCGATCTTACGCACAGTCAATGTTTTAGGGTTTTGTGCCCTAAAGGTACCAAACGGGACCCTAAATAAATCCAAAATAACTAAACTGACGAATAACATACATTTGACCGATTTTCAATAATAAAACTGTCGGTACATTATATAATATATTCCTCGGTTAAACGTCACTTGGCGATGGTGAAATGGGCTCTTCAATGTGCTAGTTAAAAGAAGGGAAAGAGTAAGGAGCTATTAGAAAAACCAGAGAAAAATCCTCATTCGTTTCTCTACTCTCATAGCTAATACAGTATGCCTACAGTTAGGGTGTTATTAACTTGTCGTTCTTCACGTATTTATGGAATTCCAGTAGATATGTTATCTAAAACGTACATCTACATTTACGCACGTTTCTGGAAGGAAACATTTGATGCTACACTTTATTTAAATATTTACTGACCAAAAAGTTCCACTTTATTAAGCCACATAGTTTTCTTCGACGATATACAATTGCTTACACAGATAAGGTTTTATATTTCTGCCTACCTTTAGGTGTTTTGTAGAGTTAGCTACTAACTCTACAAAACACCTAAAGAACTTATATTTTCGGATACCAGTAAAATAATTACTTTAGTTTCTTGGACATCCTATTTGGAAATTATAAATGCAAAATTGTGTTTCTCCTTGAATCACGCAGCAACGCAAGTGAGGAGCGGATGGATTTCTTGTATTGTTAAAAACTTAAAAAGATACATAAGATAGAATACTTATATCTCAGGAAAAGAGATAAAAGTATTCTACCCGCTGGGCTTTTAAAAACCTACTACACACGGATGAAGTTGCGGACAAAAGTTAGTTTCTAATAAATGCAGTTTTAATTCATAGTATACCGTAATGAAAACAAGTGCAGCGGTACGAAAATTACAAGTTACGCTTTAATTATTGTATTATTAAAGAAGAGAAAGACATAGAGCATAGAACTGAGCTCTATTACAATTAGAATAAGTTTTACTTCCGCAAAATAATGTCGCTTCCTTTGTGGTACGAGAGCCCGTAGACTATATGGAATAGGTGTTTGATAAAAGGTTTTAGCAAAATACATCTGCCGGCTGGTTCGTCCTAACTTCATAATTTTAGAATTTATGCAGAACTGTACCAAGCGTAGGTAATTCCTCAATCCGGAGCAAAATACAGCGGATTAAAAGGCATCATCTGCCATTATGACGTTCTTGAACATGACATGAAATAAAATATGAACTGTAAAGTTTCAATTTTTAGACTATGTTTTTTTATATTTATTACAACCTTTAGATTAAATAATATATTATTTTATATTTTAGATGCCTGGGTAGGTTAAAATTTAACTTCTGCAGGCCTGTTCGGTATCTTACTAATGTTGCAAAGGACTCGTGTCTTAATTCGAAGACTCGACTTAATTATGCATTATAGTTTCGGGAGTTTCTTTAAAGCCAAGCCTGAGGCGAGACTCGAGTCTCAACAAGAACTCAATGCTAATGAGGGAACTTCGGTTAGTCGCCGAAGTTACCCAAAAAAAATATATAACAGCTGTTGAACCAAACGCAACTGGCTACACATCACTTAATGCAGATGTAACAAAGTCTTTTTAAACTTTCCTATGGACTCCTGGGCCATAGCGTGATTACGTTCCTCTGGCTAATCTATCACGAGTGTCCGACATAATTTATTATGGCGAAAGTGAATCCGGCTCTTAAATAATTTTCGCGATGGTATTGTTCGCAGCATGGGATCTCCGTTACGATGTAAATCTTTCACCTGTCACGGCATAATAACCTCCCTACTGTACTCTAACAGCGTGATAAGAGCAAGCAAATAATTGCTTTTATGAAGCTCATAGAAATACAAGCTTTTGGCCGTGTGGAATTGGTTTTCAAAATCCCTCGGGAACCATGTCTTTTATAAAAGCTGGTCTATGCCACTCTCCAAGTCTTCGACGATGCTGCGTGATTGAAGGACAGATCAACGCACATACTTTAGCATTTATAATATTAGTAAGGATGTGAAAGTGTGTCCGTCTGTATGTTGGCTTTTTACGACTAACATTTAACTGAGCTTAGCGATATTTGACACAATGACAGCTTGCATCCTGGAGACTGACATTCCGGAAACCAAAGTTTTAGACGCGATAACGGAATACTAAACTACTTAGCGGTGCTTCTTTGGTGGTAAATAGCAACGGTCAAAGCCTCCCATCAGACCAGACCAGAAATAATTCTAATTCTAATTTCCCCGCCGGTAATATAAATCGAGGCACTTACATTATATTCGCGATTAAAATTGCGGATATCAATTACTCTATATAATGTCAAATAGATTCAATGATCACACTGAGTGTCTATAGAAGCCTCCATTTCAAAGGGTCTATCGGTGTCATCTACTTTCGATTTCATTATAGTTTGATCAGCTGTCTGTCACAGTCACATCTGTACGGTTATTGTGTATTGTTTGGCATGCTGATCGAGGTTTACTCGTTTATTGTAAAAAATCAACGCAGTTTTTGCTCGTGTTTTTTGCACGGTTGACCGGCAAAAGAAGTTAATAAATAAAAATACTAACATTTCACTTAGGTAACCAAGTAAACTTCGATAGGTTTTTCTCTGAATTGAGGAATGGAATTTTAGTGTCCATATTCTAATACTACCTATACATAGATAACAATTAAACATACCTCGTTAAAATGAACGTAGAAAAAGTTATCACCTTTATACACTGGACAGCAAATAAACCGAGCCACCCGCTCCCTTGGCACTCTGATTCGATTTTCTCAAAAAATATAAAACTTACAAATATCAAAGTTATACCTACAGAAAGTGTGTTTCTTGATGATGAAAATGAATGGAAATTTATTAGGATTAATCAATTAATTAAGTGTTTATTGAGGATTTTACAAAGAAGAGTCGTTTTCCAGTCGTGTTAATCGTTCGTAATCATAAAATGAAAATTAAAATAAAGTCGGAAAAAAAGAAAAAATTAAAGAAAAAGTTTTTGGTCAGTATTCAGTATTCCCTCCCCTTGCTCGGATAACTGCCAGCATCCTCGTATTCATTGACCTTACGAGCCTGACGAGGAATTCTTGAGGGGTTGCATTCCACTCCTCTTCAATTGCGATTCGGGGCTCTGGAAGCCTTACTGGACCAGGTACCCGGGCTCGAACCCGACGTTTCAGTTCATCGCATAAGTGTTCTATCGGATTCTAGTCCAGGCTTGGAGCTGGTTAGTCCATTGTACGAATGCCGACGTCGTGTAGATACTGGGCCACCACATGAGCAACATGAGGCCGTGCATTATCAAGCATCAACTGTATATTCCGCCCGATATATTCTGCGTAAGGTACCACATGGTCTGCCAGGATTTCAGTAATGTAGCAATAAGAAGTCAATCCACGTGTACGGCCCGTCAGTTCGATGAAAACTAACGCTGTACATGCGGTTAGCGAGATGCCGCCCCAAACCATTACAGATCCTCCTCCATAAGCATCAGTTTGCTCGTTGCAACACTGAAAATAACGTTCTCTAGAGAGACGATATACTCTCTGACGTCGATCACTTCCATGTAGACTCACCCTGGAGGGTGAGGCTCACGCTTATGGAGGAAGATCTGTAACGGTTTGGGCCGGCATCTCGCTAACCGCATGTACAGCGTTAGTTTTCATCGAACTGACGGGCCGTACACATGGATTGACTTCTTATTGCTACATTACTGAAATCCTGGCAGACCATGTGGTACCTTACGCAGAATATATCGGGCGGAATATACAGTTGATGCTTGATAATGCACGGCCTCATGTTGCTCATGTGGTGGCCCAGTATCTACACGACGTCGGCATTCGTACAATGGACTAACCAGCTCCAAGCCTGGACTAGAATCCGATAGAACACTTATGCGATGAACTGAAACGTCGGGTTCGAGCCCGGGTACCTGGTCCAGTAAGGCTTCCAGAGCCCCGAATCGCAATTGAAGAGGAGTGGAATGCAATCCCTCAAGAATTCCTCGTCAGGCTCGTGAGGTCAATGAATACGAGGATGCTGGCAGTTATCCGAGCAAGGGGAGGGAATACTGAATACTGACCAAAAACTTTTTCTTTAATTTTTTCTTTGTTTCCGACTTTATTTTAATTTTCATTTTATGATTACGAACGATTAACACGACTGGAAAACGACTCTTCTTTGTAAAATCCTCAATAAACACTTAATTAATTGATTAATCCTAATGAATTTCCATTCATTTTCATCATCAAGAAACACACTTTCTGTAGGTATAACTTTGATATTTGTAAGTTTTATATTTTTTGAGAAAATCGAATCAGAGTGCCAAGGTAGCGGGTGGCTCGGTTTATTTGCTGTCCAGTGTATTTGCGGTTGAAAAACACATTGAGAACGTCGCATAGCAGCAAAAACAACTTTGTATTGTGCCTGTGTATTACGGCTCCTTCCGACGCGTGAGATAGTGTCTTTCCATCTAGTTGTGGTCTGCTAACACTGCTTTCCGATGCCATTTCAATATCTTAGAACTCTAACGGTTTTTCGAACTAGGTGCCCCGCCCATTACCACTTCAACCACGTGATTCGACTTCGTGGCTAAAGCACCAGTAAGACCATTCTACTGAGGGCTGGAGAGCAGAACATCTGACTCTCTATGTGATATATAGTCCCTATCATCACCATAATAACTGACATACGAGATCGAAATAAAAGTCTAACCTTTCAAAGAAATGACAAAAACAACAGACAGACTAAATAGAATGTGTAGGTGAGCTTTTTGTTAAAGAAATAGAGCGTTGAGTGTCGACTCTCAAAAATAAACTTCGGAGAAGAGTTGTCGAACACACGACCGAATGGTGAACCATTCGTTCGTGTGTTCGGCAATAAAAACAAAAACCTTCGTGTGTTACATCCAAGCTATTCGGAGACGTCCAAAAACAGATGCACCAAAATGAAATTGCTTCTCAAATACAATATAGGTTTTATAATGTTTCTATAGGTTCCTATAATACGTAGCGTCTTCAAAACATATCAAACCAATGTAGAAATGACCTTATTGTCAAAGACGTGTTGCCAAGCAGTCGTCCAGTGATTTAGTGTTCCGGCACTATAGCCGAAAAAGGTATGGGTTTAATTGAAACTGCCATACTCCCTCCGAAGTTTGCTCGCTGCATCATCTTGACTGTATCGTCTCTTACCATCAGGCAAGATTGCAGTAAAGGGATATCTTGTCATTTAATTTAAAAAAAATGTATATTGTCTTCGTTGGCAATAATAACTTGCAAGTTGCCTACTCATAAATCATAAAAGAATTCTATACAGTAAGTGCCTTCTTAAAGTTAAGGCACACTACCTACATTTAATTCAAAACCGTACTACGTAAAGATTGTGTGTTAGATAATAAATTTTCTTGGCGTATGTTACGTGTTTAAATGTGTAATTAAGCGGCCGCACACACGTAGGGTTCCTGAAATTTTCCGGTACGTTGGGTGTGATTAATTAGTAAACAAATTTAGGTTTTAATCGCTTCAATTGATTCATCACTAGTTGATGCCCGCGACTTCGTTCGCGTGGGTTAAGGTTTTTTGATTCCCGCGGGAACTAGTCTATGTATTATTCCAGACTATAATCTATTTCTGTGCCAAACAGCCAAAGCGGTTCAGTCGTTACGACGTGATTGAGTAACAAATACCCATATATCCAAACTTTCGCATTTATAACATTATAATAGGAAATAGGATAATAACTGTAAACGTCAACTTCCATTTTTCTCGTTTCCTTTTTGGGTCTAAACTTCGAAAGGAACAATATGGAAACAAGCATCCATACAGATTTATTTCCGTTTAACACAGCCCGTAATATTTTTGTTAATAAAGTGCTTCGTAACCGTTTTCGTCAAGGTTAGACGTGGATGTGTTTTTTTATCATCTTTTTATCGTCGTCCGAATGAGCAGCGGCTAATAACCTAATTTCCTGAAATACCTAAATGGAATTTGGACCTCTTTTTATAACAACTCCAAATAGCCGATCCGCTTTTTGCTGCGACGGTACTGTCTGCTGTCCCAGCTTTAGTATGAGTTGGTGTTTGTTAATTTGTTAGTTTACTACACAGTCTACTGTAAAAATTTATTATTTCGTGTATTATAACTATTATAAATTGACAGCTTACAGTCCCTAGCGATTGTACACACTATTTAGCGATTGTAAAAAATAAGCCCTTCGTAACGTAATCAATAACCATTTCATAAAGACAATAAAAGAAACGAATAGGTAATCTTCCTATCGGACACACAAATATTATACGCAGACTTGCTGAAAAAGCTGTGCAGTGCACGATGGAAACAAAGACCAGGATCTATACTACTAGGGCTGAGAGTAGTATTATTTAAATTTTCAAAACAATTTTGAAATAATACTGCTTCAAGCGTAGGTAGTATAGGCCCTGAGGTTATAGTGCACGAGTAATGAAAACTGTTGTTTAGTAAGGAAATTAACATACATACTAAATAACACATAAATAATTAATCAGTGTTAACATGACAGCCTCTAAACATGTTTTTGTTTGCGCCGCTAACTCTTTTTTTTAACCGTAAATCCTACGAAAATGATTGCACGAGTGTCACACTTAAAATACTAGTACGTAACGGTTAATCGCCAATGGGGTATTGTTAGATTCGCCTTTTCGTTCCGCCTATTGTACTACATGGTGAAACTAAGCGGGCGAAGCCGCAGGAAAATACTAGCAATAGCCTTCATATCTATTTGTTTAGTTTCGGTTTCGTACGCACACGTTTTATGTATAGAACTAAAGGTACCTGTACGTACTATCAAATTATTCTATTTGTATTTACTTGCTCTATATAATTGTATACTTCACAGAATGTTCTTTTAAATCATGATTCTTTGACCATCCAGGTACATACTTGTAGTTATAGTAGAAACTAAGTTCCTAAGAATTTATGTATTACAACCAACAGTCATAGCTGAATATCTGAAAGAACAAAGCGAGTCGTTATTGATTGATTGATACAAGAGATACAGTTTTTAGCGCGGTCAGTCCATTCCGTTCAACATACGAAAGTGAAATTATAAATTAGCAGGCCGGCTTATTTGGCCGCGCCTTTAAAGCTAATTATACTTACTCTCATAAAGAATTTCAAAGTGAAATACACTGGTGGTGGAAAGCTTAAGTTGCGACTCTACCACCCTGCCAAAACAATCTCGACAAGTAATCTTCTAGCCCTTTCATTTAAAGAAATGAATGAGCCAGAGGATGGGTAAAGAAGGACGGATAAGATATTAGTAGATTTAGTTTAGTTCTCTGTAGTTTATTCTGAAGTTTTTCGTCCACACAAGAAAGGGTCAGGTTGAAGGAAGAGGTGGAAGAAGAGCCAAAGGATGTTCACTTAATATTCAAACGATAAGTAAAAGTTCTAAAAGTATCAAGCAAGTTTTTTCCAGTTTCTGTAGTTATTCCTCATTCCACGCGTCGAGACGCATCAACGCGATGCAAACAAACTAATTATAGAAGCGATCCCGTTTATCCATCGTTCAATAGCGACATCATCCCTTATCTCTATATATAGTCATCAAATATACTTATTCCTTAATTGATCTGTAACGGAATAGAATTTTTAATTACAAAATGTTCTGTAGACGTTCTGAAGTTTTATGCACCTCCGTTTTATCAGACTTGTTTCAATCTAAAAACGCTCTATAAATAGCTTAAATGCTAATAAAATATCTTTTATAGTAAGATAATTGAGCTCGCAAGCTACTATTTTTTATGATTTCATGTTATGGAGTAGACAACTGGACAATTTTGCTATTTTATGTGTCATTCGTGCTAAGCGCTACTTGTAATTACCACGCATTTAATTCTTTCATTGTATTCGTATCTAAAGTTATTATTGGAACACTGTTGAATGTTCTTTTTCTCTTCTGGATAATAAATCTGTAAAGTTTATGTTTTTCATTTGAACTTTAAATTTTTTGGGCGCTCTTAAGCTGTCTCGATTTATTAATTACTTACATATTAAGATATTCCTTATTGTATTTATGTATCGGGGGGTATATTGTATACCTATTAATTTCTTTAAGTGAAGCTCTTAGGTTTATTTTAAAGGCAAAACAAATTTTATATTCAGGGTAGATATACGTAGTACAATTTTTGAATTCCAACAGCTTTCTATTATAAACCTGATTAATTGATTATGCTTTATTATGGTAATGCCACCGTAAGATTTACGTCTAGCCTCACCTTAATAAATTGTATAACTGTTGATGTTTCGACTGAACTTCAATCTTGAACTAAGGTCCTTCTCGAGCCTGCTTGCAAATGTATGTGAGATACTTGGCGACGACTAGTCTCCGAAACTTGCAGGATACTTGAACCGCCTGTGCGTATCGTAATGGGAGAAGGGCTTAACACTACATTTTCTACTGATGTTGAAATCTACTTTAAATCTGCTACTTAATTTTTGAACTCTCAGCGATGTGCCCTTTGGTGAATGTATCTACTACTGTTATTCATAATGTTTTCCCTATTGCCTACCAAGTTCACAAAAGAAACTTTGCAACAAATTACTAAACATAAACGTTATGTCTTCATATATCATTTGATACTTCTATTATAAATACCATAATGCTATGGTGCTCTTGCATACCATCATGTACATTGTACAAGACTCTCAACATCCGGTTCTTGTACCGTACATCGCCTCTAGCTATCATGTTGATGCTTTATAAGCACTGACTGCTTGTTTTACAATATATCATTACCCGATAGCCTTTTAGCTAATGATAAATAAGTATTTTCTAATACCTTTATTGATATTACGTGATTACTTCACTGGAGGGCATACTCGTTACGTAGAGCATCTTCTTTTGTGACGTAATGTGTAGTGAGACGATCTACCCATTGTTTTGAACTTTTAATATGTAGTTTCAAAAGCCTCAAATCATCATCATCATCATCAGCAATCCATTAACGGCTAACTAATCAGCGCAGGTCTCAGAGAAGCCCTAGCCCATTGCAAATTGCCAGATTTCACATACCTTTCAGAACATTGAGGAACATTATGAAGCCGCGAAGTCTCAATTAATACCTAGTTAAAGAGACCTAATCTAAGAAAGCACACCTTTTTGTTTAGATCGTAAATAAATTTGTCTCTAATCCTTTATTAGAACGAGGACATCGTAAATACGAGCACAAGAAGTAAATAACTACCTAATTGACCGGACAAGGTAAAGTGGTCAAGAAGGCACTATGGAAAGTGCGAAGAACTTTCATTGAAGCGATAAAAAATGAACAATATATATTCCTATGACCCCAAAAACTTTATACTTTCTACTAATACCGATAAGAATTAAGGCAATCCAAACAGCGGGACACAATCGAATGGAATTATTGAGATTGGCGTTAGTGGGCCGCAGACATGCGGTCAATGGTAATTTAAAGATATTTATAAATTATTGAATGGGGGCTTTAATTGTAATATCTATTATAGTTTGTTTAAGCCGGCTAAAGTGCTCGGCCACGAACTTGCCGCGAAAGCGAATAATATAAGCGAAATCTTAGTGCGGGGCGGCGAGGGGGTGAGAAAAAATCTTGTAAAATGTGTATTCGAATCCCGCCATGACGACCTGTTGGTCGTACTCAGCGGCAACGCGATTAATTTTTTCGGTTGTATATGCAAAAGTCGTGGTCGGGCCCCAAAACTAACTAAACGAAAGACGTAATATTATTACTAATAAATTCGGTGTCTTATCCATGCTAGCTTTGACTTGATACAATTTGACAACAAAGTTTCACTTGGACAGTTTGAATTCAAAATTACATTAAAATAAACATTAAAAAATGCTTTCCAACTTTGTTCCATTGACAATCAAATACGAAGTACAAGCTCTGCCTAATCATAATATTGTGAATTAGATGAGAGTTGTATTTTATTGGTCTTTATTGTTAATCGGAGTAATTATGTTAATTCATATTATTATACACATTTCTATAGCTTTTCTATTAGATTAATATGGGAAAGTTCTCAATTTTAGAATGACATTCGTGTTCCATTAGCCTGTTTCCCTATTTTCTATGCACCTACCTGCCTATTCATTAAAAATGCTGCGACGAATAAGGTGAAAACTGTACAATATAGGCATTCTTCTCACGGCGTATTAATGTCATGTGATTCGTATGGTAATTTACCATAAGTCGACACTGCATTCTTGTTCGCATTGGCGGAGTCAAGAGTCACATAAGAATATATTAGTTTTTACAGTTATCTTTTGAAGTGATATTAACTGCGATTTAATGTAGAATACTTTTACTTGCCCAAATATAAAGTCTTGAGATGTAGAGCAGACAAGTACCTCGGCAGAAGTGTTCTAAGAGCCAGTTCCCCTGTGATTATTTTTTCGCATCACAATGGTGCGTTTGTTGTTTTTGATTGAATTTTTAATAGTTGGACTAACAAAAGATTGTGGTTCCTGTTTTAGTCATTAGTGAAAGCAGCATAACTTTTGTCAGTCCGGGAAAGATCCACTAAAATATAAAAACTGATTAGGGTTATGGTTTTAATTATGCGCCATATGCCTTTTAAGTTAACCCGCTTCCGTCTTAAACTGCATCGTCACTAGAAGTTGAGATCACTCTCAAAAAATTCGCAATTTTTGTGCTGTAGTTGCATATAAAAGTGGTAGTATAGAATGGCCGTGCAAACCGGAGGCTAGCAGAAAAAAAATAGTTACAATATTAAAAAATAAGATGTCACAAATTTCTAAAACCCGTATAATTTGAAGAGATTGAATTATCTGATTATTGAATCTGAGATCTATAATCTTAAACAATTTGGCTTCCATAAATAAGTTAGGCTCACGAACTCTACATTTTTTGTTATACCACCATTCACTTTACGTGTGATATGAACGATAAAGTAACACAAGAGGTCGATAATAATCTTACCATCACGAAGTATAAAACTTAGATTGTTAGTAAGTGCGAACTTTAAAGCAATTAAACAATGAAAGTTGATTTTGGACATAATAGGTTAAATTAACTAAATAATAACATTAACTAAATTGAGATTTAAAATAGTACCTATATGTATACAATCGATTGTGGGAAGTCACAAAACTAAGTCAAAGCCTAATCGTGTCAACAAAATACAAATTGCGGCTAAGCCGATTGATAATGAATATAGGTTAGCACCTAAGTGCAACGTTCCGACTAAAAGGTTATAATTAAACAGTGTAACTGCTAACTGCACCGACCAGAGACAGAAATACGAATAAGGAATCTTGTTTGATTTAGTGTCGTAATACCTTCTCGAGGTCATTTAATGTTTCTTGCTACGGTAGTGTAACGGTTTGGTCGGTTAGCATTTTCAATGAGCGTATTGCCGTCTCTTAACTAAGATAAATCGAGGGTCTACGCTTATAGTAATAGAGGACTTTGACTAATTAGTTCAAAGATTAATGTATCTAATTTGCTCGTTAATTCCATAAATGATTTAAAATTGGTGAAAGCATGATTTCCTACAAAATATATGATTTTGAATTAACAGCGTCGACCAATGTTTAAAAGGGCACGTAAATCGCAAAAAAATTCGTAACTTCCATATCATGATAGGATACTGTGAGACATAGTTCTAAGATTACAATGATACTGATGGATAAATGATTGTTACGGTGATACGTGACCGCTGTTATAAAATGATCTTATTGGATCCATACTCAGTTTAGCTTCCAAAGCTTATCATTATTCATATTATAACCGCTAACGCCTTTCTTTTTAGCAGCCACATCGATATCGAGGTGCGATAAAATTTGAACGTTCTCAAGTTCTCACGACACCGGCGGTCATTCTATTGAGGTATAAATAACTCGAATTCAATCGGTCACGGCTTGTTTGTATGTTTTTGCGATTGCCGCGACTGGATGAATGTTAGTTTTTTTTTATTGGCACCGGTTGGCACGACTGCACTTAGTTTAATATTCAGACTTTCTGAGTTATTGGGTTTAATAGATACGGTTATTGTTATGTTTTTTATTGCATTTTCGAACTTACAATGTATATTACTGTGGTAATTTCTCTCATGGGAGCTTTGGTCTTTTTATTTACTGCATCTATCGTTTAGCAATATAGAGTACAGAAATATCATGTTGTATTTGTAAATGCTTGGTGGAATTCATCATATCGAAACCTATCGCTGGCCCACTACTGGGCACGGCAGTCCACAGGTGGCATTGCATTGTTAGTCATCATTTATGGACTCTTACTTAATTTTATATTTATATTCTAAGGTTGAGATTTATTGGGCGTACTTTGACACAGATTTTAAAATCGATGTAAAGCGAGATTCATTTGTTATTGTGGTCTAGAAGAAACCTGTCCAAACCCTTTTTTACTTAAGAGAAGATAAAAATACTCCTTAATTCAATTTCACAACGTTACAGCAAACATGTTCAAGGAAGTTCATAATAAGTTTATTACAAGAATAAAGATGGTTATGCTTCTTTGCTTATTGCCGTAAATAACACATCTTTCAATATTAACGTCTTATAAATTAGAAAGCGTGCCATCAATCTTAAAGTAATCCATGCTCTAACTGTTTGTATTGTAGGAAGTGGATGTATAGAACGCTATTCTATTCTTGGTTACCATTTGGATAGTTCGTAGAAGGGATTTGAAAGATTTATTTCGTGACACGTAATAGTAGTGCTAGTGCTACGGAGGAAAGTTTTATGGATGTTTCACCGCTGACGTGTGATTTTACTTCAACGGATTTGTTGTGATTCCTAGGCCCATACCACCAACGCTTAAAGCAGTATTATTTCAAATTTGTTTTGAGATCTCATACAATGAAAACCTTAAATTAATTACTTTTAGGCATTTAAGGCACTTTAATACTATCAATGCCTAAAGCAGTATAGCGTTGGAAGTATAGGCCCTGGTATTTTTTAATTTTTATTTTTGTTGAGGAACGTTCGTGTTTCGTAGGCTATACGGAGCCATGACAAATTCAATAAAATCAGGAAATATAATATCAGATAAATCCGTTGGATTTATATCAAATATATAAAATAAAAGATCCGAAAAATAAAATGTTTATATATATGCAAACATATATGTTAGGTTTTAGTTTTTGAACTTCTACTGGATCCTATTGCAAATATTAAAAAAATATCGGTACAGGTGGAATTTAATTTCATGCTTAGACAGTTTACCAGTTTACCATTACGACCAATTTACAAAGAATTGGCACAACAGAATTCAAAGGTTTTATTAAAACACCACAAATTAAGGAAGTATAAAGTTTGAGGTTAAACTGAAGCTGTAAGCCACATATCCTGTAACATAGAGACAAGTTAACATTTCCAAATATTTACTTTAGAAGGAAGCCACAGTATAGAGCTTTTAGAACGCGTTTTATGATTATCATTAAAGCTTAGTTTTATAACCCTGTGGCGCCGTTGGATCATTTTAAATGCACCGCAACATTTTTCTTAAGTCTTTGTTTATTACATCACATAAATATGTCGCTACATGTTTTTGAAAAGTTGATGTTTAAAGTTAATATATCTTTATTGGGATTATTCAATAGTTGTAACCTATATAAAAAGCCTGTTTGTAAATGTTTAATTCGAATCACGTTTAATATCGATACATGGAATGTTCTCCTTATATCATAGAACATTAACATTTATTTAATGTTTCCTAAAAATACACGATTAGTCTGTCGAGTAATTTAATCTTTCCTATAATTATTTCAATTCGATTTATTCATGTTAATGAAATGATTGTTATGTATCGTTTTCTTAGTCACGCTTTTTAACTTGTTTTTTTAGTGTTTTTAAATTTTATTTTTAGACTAAACAAACGGACTGATCCGATTCATTGTAATGATTTTGGTTTCAAGGGTTACATTTTGTTGTCCATGATAGCAATCTCTAAATATGTAATTTACATAATAATTTACTAAAGAATAATGCCAAATATGATCTCCCGTCAAATTGTACGTTAGCTCTTAGAATAGTCACGTTTGCTTAAAGTGGTACTGAGATTAAAAAGGTGTGCTATAAATTCAACCATTGACTTGCTCAGAAGACTTTACCTACCGGTAAAAGCAAAAGCTATTTAGACGCTGGAACTGGTCGTGTGCTGATCAAACTACCGAAATATTTCAATAATAAGATATTTTGCACGAACATATTGCTGTGGTTTCTTATTTCGTTTCTCAAAACAATAATGCCTATGTTGCTAAAAGATAATGAAGAGACAAAACTAAATAGGACTTAGTTATAGATAAATTAATATGTAGACTTAGCAACGTGATACGTTTGTATAAAGAAGCGCGCGACTAGCGTGACCTTAAGAAATACAAGTATAGGATCATTATACATATAATCGTAAATCCTATAATTACCGATTATACATTGTTATCAATCGTTTCCTTGAAAGGCAGGTTGAAATGGAAACTGATTGAATAATAACGCCAACATTGCCGGTAGGAGAGCTTTATTGAAATGCCGCAGTTTATCTATGCTAATATTATAAGGGAAAGTTCGCAACATAGTTTTAGAACAAGCAGTGTTCCATGAAAAGATCGTTTCGAATTCTATATCCTTATGTAACATTTGACTGAGTAAAATAATTGCAGAAGTTTACGTTAGACCTGATAAATAAGTAATTGAAAATTTTAAAAACAAGTATAGTAGCTGTTACTTATGTAACTTATGGCTGTTTTTTATAGTAAGCACTCTTAAATTACTTAAGGCAGACACTTAAACGAATGTCGAACTGATAAACAAAATCACTCCACATAAATTATTATGTCCATTATTTTGTCAGTACGAGGATGTGATTATGATTTTATTGTTGTAACAGATTTATATAATGGGTATCGCAAACATAACGTAAAACACCATTTAAAAATTTCGATAGTGATATTGATGTAGCATTATATTATTTAATACTGCCTCGTTTATCTAGTGGTTAGCAAGTTCAACTGCAGATGACGAGGTCTGGGATCGATTCCCGGGTCGGACCATAAAATGTATTGGGTTTTCTGTCAAGACATTTTCAGTACTAGCCCGGAAATAGTAAGTTGGCGGTGAGCCATCCCTGTGCCTCGGAGAGCACGCAAAGCTCTCTCCGGTCGTGTTGGATTTCTGTCCCATCGGACTATGAGAGTAAGGGAATAGAGAATGCACCTGTGTTTGGGCACACACTTGTGCACTACAATATCTCCCGTGCAGATGGCGAATCTCTGCGGAGATTGGCTGCCGTGGCCGGATTCGGTAGCGAGGAAATTATATTATTTAATGTACGTACTTTCTTACTCTTTATAGTCATTTGATTCTTACTCTCCAAATTCAATAGTTTTTAATGATTGATTTAGATCGTTAATTTTAAATGTTCAAGTTTCGCAATCGAAAATTCATTATTTGTATGACCAAATCATTGATGAATTTGTAATGTTCGCAATTACCTCGGGCGCGGATAATTTCGATTTCACTAACGAAATTGTTTGATCGATTCGCAGCTTTCTTTCTTTCAGCGAAACTTTTAATAACTAACCGGTTTTATCTTTTGCGTAGGTTTCATACGTGTTGTTTGTCGTGATAACGTTTAAATTACATTTTGTGCGCTTTTTCACTTTTTTACTGCATTGTGGGTGATGAGTGGATGACATTATATTATGGAATGCCCCGCTCATATATTATTGGTTTGTTGAGTCACTAGTTAAACTTTGTAGTTCGTTATTCATATACTAAATGCAATAAATACATCATAGTGCATATTACAAAACACAAAACTGGATTTGCTAGATTACACTTGAGCAAGTGATAAGTTTTAAGAGCTAATGTAAAACTGAAACTCTTCAGTTTGGTTCTCTTTCTCTGTGGGAAATTCTTTTACTACTAAAAATAATTATTAACTTTGTTAGTTTCTTTGCAGCCTTAGGCAACTTTTGATTTATTACTCAGCTTATAGTTATTATATCCATTATGTCTGTTGAGTAATGTTATTCAGGTATTATTGGTATTAACCAATTTAAATGCTGGACTGCTGTTTGTTTTATGTAAGCTATTCAAAACATTATAATAGAAATAAATGCCTAGAAAGCTATTATATTAATTGTTTTGTATAGCATTCTTTCCTTGAGATTCTTGCTGTGATTCTGTGAATTGATGTCGGGTGCTGCATTGCATTGTACATAAGTATTGATAAATATTACGGCGTTTGGTAACTCATAAATATTTAAAATCATAAGTAGTCTTCTTAGGTCAAAACATTTTTCAACTCAGCTTCATACTTTTGGTAAGTTTCCGTATCTCATTTGGAAGGTTTCGTCTTTAGAATTATCATCAAGCAATTTTCAAGATATATATCATACACAAAAAAAAAAACACATTCTTTGTGTCAATTAACACCTTTTTTTCTTAATTGTGAGATAGGACATGTAAAAACAGATATCTTAGGTACATATTGACGATCAATAGTGAACTAGGTTGACCAAATAACCTTTTAACACCGACAGCACTTTCAGTTGACTGCAATGGTTGCACAAACCATTGGTTAGACCCTAACCTGTCGCCTTTCAGTTTATTATGATCGTTTATTATCTACTAGCTTTTAAAGTTCACGCTGTTCCCTTCGGCAATCGATTTTGAAATATATTGTTCAAATGTAATGGTTTCTACTAATAAAGGTTCGTTTTTGATCAAGATAATTATTTTTACGGACGAAATTTCCTCGATCTGATGTACTCTCTAACCAGTCAGGTCATCTCATGAAGCCTCAATAGCTCAACGGTAAAAGGTGCGGACTGAAAACTGCAAGGTCGCAGGTTCGAATCCCACCCGTTGCAGTATTGTCGTACCCACTCCTAACACAAGCTTTCCGCTTATTTGGAGGGGATAGGAGAATATTAGTCAACTTCAGGTTGGCTAATATTCTTAAAAAAAAAAAACTTACTATGTACTTCGCTGCTTAGCCTAAAAGTACACCTTGAATGTTATTGGACTATGTTCTATATATGTTTTATCATTAACAAACTTAATTATTGTAGTTATTTTAACTAATTTAGCAGCAATCGTAGTGTATTTATAACTGTATCATAGGGTAAAATTATAGCTAAATACTCTGCTACCGTATGTATTTTACAGTTTATGCACAACAGCGCATTCAGGTCATATTAGATCACGGCACGCCCAAGTCTCCTTCTCAGATGTGACTGACTGACCTTTAAGTAAAACTCAGTCACACTTGGATGAGAAATAATAACATATAACTTTGTCTCAATTTCAACTAAGTAAATTCAGGAAACATAGCATTTATTATTGTGTAGCTTTACGAACTTCTTTAGATTGAATTGACAAGAAATAAGAACATTGATTTTAGTAATAGCGGTTATTAATATCATTATCAAATCAACTAAGTAAACTTAAAACTTAAAGTAAACAAATTGGTGTAGTAAACGCTTAAGAAGAATCTCTACAAACGGTTGCAAAGTGGGTCAATGACATGCTTTTGTGTTACAAGGATGATGTAATAACAGTACCGAGTAAACTTAAGAAAAACACAATAGAGAAAGAAAAAAGACGCTGCCTAAACGGCAGCGATTTTGAAAACCTGATATCTTCTTCAATAGAAAAGTTAAATAAAATGTGTAGCCAACTTGTCATGAATAAACTTACAGTTTTTGAACTGTGACGGCTTATTTTTAATGATCGATAACTCTACCAATACGTAGTACTTACACATGCGAGCACATTCCGTGAAAACGATTAGTGGAATTTGTTGGTTGAAATCTACCAATGACATTAGTATTGCAGACAGAATTTATTGCTTTTCCTCGAAATCTCCCGTTTGCGTTTCATATTGATCTATGAAATAAGCTTTAAACTACAAAATTACACATGTTTAAGGTAACAGTAAAATTGACTATCTTGATAGCCTTTAAGACATATTTAGTGCTAAAACGAGTTGTCGCTATTGAAGTAAATAATACCAACTGGTTAAGCTGACCTTCGTATCGCTGACCGAAGTTATGCGTGCCTTACTGTGACTAATGTTACAGAGAAGATTATCCTTATACGTAGGTAGGTATCCTACAATAAATGATGATTGAATTCAAAACTTACTTTAACAAATACATCATATTATGGAATTTCTGTAAAAATCACGTATCTGATCATTATCGTTCACCCTGTGTGAATGTGTATCATTTAAATGTTTAATGTGCCAATTGTTGATGACAGAATAGAGATTTTCTTTTTCTTCTTTATTAACCGATAGACGACCACTGCTAGACATAGGTCTCCTGCATGGACTTCCACAGGCGTCGCCTGAATCCAGCGGCTCCCTGCGACTCGTTTGATGTCGTCGGTCCACCTAGTGAGGGTATGCCAACACTGCGCTTCCCGGTGCGGGGTCGCCATTCCAGCACGACCATCAAAGCACTCTTCGAAATATGTGCCCCGCCCAATTTCACTTCAGTTTCGCAACTCGCTAAACTAATGATACTTTCCGCTGGCTCCTCAAGATTTATAAACTTAATCTTATTATGCCAATATTTAGGTCAAAGAAGTTCCGTGTAAAAGCTTATAGAAAATAGAGTGTTAAAGTGATATTGACTATTGAGTGTATGTAAGCATTAGAAAGCTGGACAGTCGACAGGAAACATTCATTTTGTTGATAGCCAGAAGCTTAGCAATCATCATATTTTATATTGTCTTTGAGATATTGTTTTACCGTCTTTGTTCAGCTTGGGACACGATTTTAATTATTATTTGTGTCTTCTTCGGAACTAGTCATTAACTTGATGTTGCTTGTTATGTAATGTTGATGTTTTAGTATTCACTTTTATTGTGAGAACGGTGATATAAAGAAACAATTGGGCGGAGTTAGAGGTGAGATGCTTTTTAGACGGGCGAATGCAAGTGTAAAACTCGCAGCATATAAAATTTTATTACTGACGCTTCCAAATAGTAAGTATAGCTAATTATTTTTATATGATTCGATAATTTCTACTGCAGAACAGCTAGTAACACCAAAAACACCCGATCCGACGATGTGATGGGAGTTTGTTATAACGTGATGTGTTGTTGTTGGTTATATACTCAAAGATTGTTGATTCAAATCTGTCATGCTCCTTTGATTGTTAGTAGTTAAACCATATTGGTTCATATTCCATTTTTGCTAATGAATATCTCAGAAAATATACAGGAATAAACTTAAAGAAGGAGACAAAATTGTAGAAAGTTTTATCTTCTTTCAGTTTGCTTTGCGCATGTATTCTATGCGCCTAATAACGAAAAATATCTTCCCACACCCTGACGACTCAAAAGGTAAACCTATGAGTCAACATCTGAAACTTGATCAAGATCTCGCCAACCTTTATTGTATTGTTAATAAATAAAATAAATGGAATAACAAAAAAAGTAAACACATTAATACCTTATTAGCCAAAACTGCAAGGCAGTCAAAGTAAGGAACCTCGAACATAAAGCGTTGTCTGATGAAGTAATTGGAGCTTTTACTCGTACCATGCAACCTCGGGTGTATTATATAACCGACAAATCAATGAAAACATGTAGCTAATTAATATTAGTAGTTTTTACGTTGAGTCATTTATAGAACAGGTCTCTATGACCGGAACACTTCCGTCCCTAG
This sequence comes from Hipparchia sbordonii, assembly GCA_038048805.1. Lineage (NCBI taxonomy): Eukaryota > Metazoa > Arthropoda > Insecta > Lepidoptera > Nymphalidae > Hipparchia > Hipparchia sbordonii. The sequence continues at coordinate 4,081,523 of CM076114.1, read as the reverse complement.
TTTATTCAAGACCATTCTTTCATTCATCATTCGTTCATTTATTCAGATGTATGAAATAATTTTTGACAGTTAATTTGCTTTTAAAAACCACAACAAATGTAAGATAAATTGCAATTGTGATTAAATAATTACGTGTAAATATCTATGGATAAAGAAATAAAGAATAAAAAAATATTAGAATCTTATAAAAAAAAATTGAACTTTTTTAAATTGAAAGTTTTTTTGCTAATAGGAAATGTGATGTATACGTTGGATGTATATTATTTACTACCGAAGAAAAGTTTGCATTTGCCCATTCAACCAATTAACTGTGTAAAGTAGAAATATGACTTTCCGTGAGAAACGACATGCTACAATACAGAATTAGATCAAGCATAATAACAGTGGCAAGTTCTACCTTCATTGTCAACGCATTCACAGGCATACCATATTCATGTCGACAAATGACTTGTCGGTGTAACTCTTACGTGCTTTCTAATCGTGCTCTAATGAGTTAACTTGATAACGATCTACAATTGGTGAGAGGATGAATGGGTTGCGGGTGGTTTAATTTATGGTTCTCTGGATTCATAGAGTCAAATTATTGTAATGAGTCTGTGAAGCCATTGTGGTTAGGTTTACCGAATAATTATATTAAAGTGTAAGCTTTGACACTGCTTTGTGTGCAGTGATTAAAGGTTTTGAGAAGATTGCTGAGAGTTGAAAGAACTTTTCATCATCTTTATAATTATTATTTATTTATTTATTTCAAAAAAACTTGTTACTTTACTCCTGATTACTAATACTACAATTAAATTAAATTTATATTTTAGTACAAAGGAGTACTTAGACACTCGTACTAAAGTGACTTGTGTTACGAGTGTCGTCAACTTCCTCCAGACCATTAAAAGCATGAAAAAATAATATTTCATTGGCAAGTTGGAACATGCAAAATAAGTAAGTAGATCTAGATCCATAACCTGTGAACAAACAATTTAAACATTCATTGGTATTCACTGCTTCGTCGTAACGGTTCGAATATAAGACGTGTGCAAAGAACAGAGCCCAAAATTTGCTCGATGGCATTGTTGCCATTAATAGGACATACAATGGTTCGAATAATTTTTATGACAATATTATAAATTGAAACGATTTAATGCATTTTCTTGAAATTACTCCTCAGCGTGGGCTACCAGCATGGCATGTTTACTAGTTATCGTTAGATTGAGCGTCAAATGTGTCGAAATCATGATCATCTTAAGTGCCATTTATCACTTCTTGCTCTAAAAAGTTTTCTAAATATAATTTACACGTACTTACACCTTTCCATTCCGCTTGTTGACTGTACCAAGAGTATCTGGTGTCCTTTACGGCATGTCGGCATTCGAAGATGCGCATTGTAACCAAACCGGTTGCAATTTGACACCCACGTTGTTTCACCATTGTGTATCAGGTTGACGCATTGTAGGCATAATCGTGTCTAACTGTAACTTCTTATGTTTACCGCTTGTGTCATTTTTATGCTGTAGAGCATAAGCTGAATATATTAGAATGTTTTGAAATAAAACTGGTTGTGATATTTCAATATTCAGTTATATAAGATTTAGGGCACTGTGATCAAGATCATATTGGTCGTATCTATTGGCTTTTAACATGGTCCACTAACTTGGTTCTTTAGATTATTTTATTTAGGTACTTATCGACGAATTTGGGGCTCCTCGTTTTTTTTAATTATAGTAGCAATATTGTCAAGAATTCAATTGATATTAATATGTAAACGATTTAGTTCAAATGTACATGCCTCGAGGCGGTAATTCAAATCTTATAAATCATGCGCAGGAGTGTCGTGAATCATGATACCTCGTGGTTGTTATGAAATGACTGTGGTCAGCGGTGATTCATTTGCTAGCCTAGACTTGGTTACCTACTGCATTCTTACTTCTCACAGCTTTCTCACTACAAGCCGCATGTTTACTTAAGAAAGCGACGTGCGCCTCGTTGACTGAACCACTTTTATGAACACGCTGTCCAGTGTCAATTCCGTGAAACGAGTAACTCGCTTTCGGTTTTAATTGATAAGTTGCGGCTTGGAAGCGAGCTTAGTGAAAAAATTTTTTTTGTTTTATTGTCTATTTTTATATTTTTAGGTGTGGCATGGTTATTATACTGATTTTTATCGATAAAACTCATTTTTCCAATTCACTGTGAATTGGAAAAATGAGTTTTATCGATAAAAATTTCTATTTTCATTTTACATGATTTTTTAGAATAAAAATTCGTGAATTTGATAACTACGTATAAGGCACCAAAATCTTCCATTTTGGTCTACTCATTTGAAACTTGTTCTATCTGGGCTCATAAAACGCGTGCACTAATTTAGATTTGTCAATTACTATTAAGGTTTTCAGTTTAAATTAATCCTTCATATCTGTTTAATCATTGCAAAACATAATACAAGTAACATACGACCAATGAAATTTATCAGCGTGTACCTATGTCTCTAGAATACGAACTCAAAGTATCCGCACGCGTATCGAATATTTATGAATGAATGGGCGTTGCTATGAGTCTCCTCTATACTTTTACCTTGTATTTTTTTGCCGGAAAGAGCGTCATTCACTTGGCAATCTAAAGCTTTTTATACACTTGTATAACTTTTTTTATAATTTATCGTGATGAGCAATGATATTCTTCATGGGCCTAATATCTTTTTTACCTTTTCATACCTAAATCGATTGACCGATTCCGATAGGCAAGAAAATAACTCGCATCCTATAAGGAACAACAGGATACATTTTATGCCTAAATTGACAATATGTTCCGTTACTACACATTGTAGGTTATTTTTAGCTACCAGATTCAAAACATTGCTTGCGTTCTAAACTCGTATTCTTGGTGTTTCGACATTATTAGCATAAAAAAGTGATTCTAAGGCCCAAACTAATTTTAAATTCGTCGTCGTCGTCGCATGTTTAACGGCAATTGTCACGCGAATCCTTGCCGAACCGTTTAAATGCCTTTACAACAGCTTTAAACATATTGCCTAATTAAGTTGCCTTGCCTATTGTTACGATTTTATCGTTCGTAGATCATTATTCGGTGTTTCCGGGATTTGCTTAAGGTCAAAATAATGGATTAACTAATGTTCATTGCATATTTTCATAGAAACTGGTTTTCTGAAATAGCGACTCCGTGGATTTTTTGGTAAGGTTGGCCACTCTGTCCCTCACAGTAATTTCTTCACTAGCAATGTTAATTATTTATGTGTTCCATATCGCTAGTTTGCTGCGACACGGTTTTATTTCAATAATCCTGATTTTTTCAAAAAAAAAAAATGTCTAAATATTTCTAAATTTTCAAATTTTCAAAATCTCAGTTTAGACTCTCTCTATGAGTCTCTCTCTCTTAACTCTTCTGTGAGTTTACTTTTCAACTCGTGTTGTTTTAATAGAACATGAAATGGCGATTTTTTTTCTACATCACTATCACTGTAACTTAAATTAACTATAACATAACATCCTTTTAGTTCCCATTATTATTGACACTTTAGTGCTTTTATAATGTACTTTTTCACCTCTAACCTGACTTACCTCTTGCATCCACTATAATGGACTCTATGAATAGATGATATGACGTGAAATTAACATTTTCACAATACTAATAGGGCAGGTTGCTGTTTTTTAATGTAGTAATAAAATGTAATAGCTCTTACCTCCTTGACCGATGACCGTTGTGAAGTATATGTTTACATTCTGAAGGTTGCGTGTAGCGACCCCAAAGCGACCCTTATATTTGAGTTAAAGTACCAGTGAAATGAAAGTCATAATTTATCCTGCCTTTTTTACGAGCTTCTCCCCTTGGATGTTTAAATATTTTATATCAGCAAGTGCTGCAGTAAGTGTATTGAATTTGCCGAATGATATAATAAATAAAATATTAAGTTTTGTGATCATTCTCTTTAAAATTACCAATGTAATACTTATCTAAATCTGTAGTATAATTAAGATTGAAGTTTTAACTATCCAAAACTAAAGGATTATAAACATTTTAAAGATCTCAAAGCGATCCTTTTGCACTTTCAAACAAACCTCATAAACAACTAAGCGTGTTGGTAAAACAGAAACAAACATTTTCTTGTATCTTTTTCATCAAAGGTATCCTCCTGTAACAATCTATTTTCAACTTAACCGCGTGCGTATAAAGCTTCATTTCGATTAGCTGTTTTTGACAACCATAAAACACTTTTTCTTCAATAAAGCGAATAGCTCACTCTCTATGGCGAGCCCTTTCAGGTGTCTAATAGACAAATATTATTGCTGCTACACTCTCAGTTTTATCATGAGTTATGACATGTGTAGAAAAGTGAAATCAAAGGTTTGTGAACTTGGCCTTTCTTTTCTGCCTCCATTGACGGTCATGCTAGAATGCAATTTAAAATTATATTAACGAGAGTCTTTTGTTTGGGCCAATGTAATAAAGTAGTTATACTTAAGTGGTCATCAGATACGTGTACTTATCTATGTTATTATGTGTTTAAGGCAAAGTAATGAGCTATTATAACTTCGCAAGTTCGCACCTTAGTGCCGTGAGTAATTTGTAACTATTATTTTATTAATAGAATTTCTTAGGCCTGCAGCACATCTCCGCCGCGAAACAGTAGTAGCGAAAACGCTGATGATGACGCATGACATGCAAAACAGAAGCAGAGCAGTGCAGAAATCTCTCCCACGCGATTTTACCTATCTCTACATTCGGTTTTTCTATATTTATTTCGCGACGGAATCACCGAAATCGCTCGGGAGAGAGAAAACTTCATCTAAATACATAAAAGGCAAAGGACTGACTGATCTATCAACGCACAGCTCAAACCGCTGGACGGATCGGGCTGAAATTTGGCATACAGATAGCTATTATGATATATGCATCCGCTAAGAAATGATTTTTGAAAATTCAGCCCCTAAGGGGATAAAATAGGGGTTGGAAGAATCGAACTTAACGTGAGCGAACCCGCGGGATAAAGCTAGTAGAAAATAATTAATAGTTAAAAAAAATCTACGAGTTGGGGCTTCTATACGCTGCTTCTATAATTTCGCTTCTACGAGTAAGTTCTTTTATGTGATGTTATGTTATGTGTTTGTGCTAAAATCAAGAGTTTCGATACTTTAATTTTACCGTTCAACTTTCACGATGGTAGCTTCTTGTTTAGTAAAAGACAGCGATTTCTTTTTACCACAATTACAATGACAACACAGCAAAAATCTTAATGATTTCTCTGAAATATAAATGTATGTTTGAATATACTTTCATGATGATAGGTAATGTATTGATCATGGGGCAATTATAGAGCCGCTTGTATTCAGTAGATGGGACTGACTGGATCGAGATTGTCTATTCGGTGTGTCATCGGCATTCGAGCACCCTGAGAACCCAACGTCTATCAGCTTCTTCGAGTTATGTGCCCCACCCATTGCCACTTCAGTTTCGAGAATCAATAAGTCATTAGTCACTTATTATTTTTTACCAATTTGTCATTATTCAATATTCATGCTTATAATAATAATTCATTCTTAACATCACGCTACTTGCGCTATTGTTCATACAAACGTATTACGTTGATAACTTTATTTTTCATTGTTCTAAGACTAAATCTAAAATATCCTATATCGATTGCTCTCGTTATCATCTATGCCTTACAGTTAACAAAATATTAATTTTAGTGCAAATTTTAATAATTTAATATTTGAGTATGTTCCATCACTTCCACACTTACATGTTGATTGAAATATCATTCTCTCGAACAATCACGTGAGAGGACTTTTAAAACAGTCTAAAGACTATTTTGTGCTCGGTTATCAGTTGTCGGTACAAGCGATCTTTAAAGGATTTCTTGCAGATAATATATGGCTGTGCTTTATTTTCTACCTTTAGCTGTAATCTATATTCGATACTAACGACCGTGATAACATAATAAGATATTATCTACCGAAAGTAATCGTCTATGACAAATAGAGACAGGCATTGTTTAATCTACAATATATGGTTCGTTATGTCACGCGGCGAAAGTGAACGGAAACGTTTAAATTGTTGTCATGAGTACGAGATATTGCTTATATTTCATCGTTAATTTAAAGAATGATATATGGGAAATTATTAGTGTAATGGTTCTGGATATCAAAAAGAGCCAATCAGCGGTTACGACGACGATAACTCTAAACTAATTTCATTTGTTAGTTAATGGTTTCATTTCATTATTATCTTTATTATAGAGACCACAGATACGAGTATCTCTTGAATAGTAAATGCATTTTGTGATACGATCGACATTATTATTTGTCACATTACATGACACTTTAACTTAGAGCATTTAAAGCCAAAGTCATTAGCAGACGTCATCGTCATGTTGATACAATCGAGAAGTGTAGGATTGTAGGATGTACCTCATAGTCTATAGTCCTCCCCCCTCCTCGCGGCCAACTCTGGATGCTACTCTATATCACTTACATAAAATATACAAAGCTGTGATAAGTTCTCACGAATTGTACTAATAGATAGTTTGCCGAACGGCGACTAAAAATTAATCGACAAAAGTTATCAATAAAGTCAGATAAAGCACAACGAATTAAAAAATCTCCACTTAAATCTACGTAGTCTCATATGACCAATCGTACGTTCCTGGGGATGATATTTGATTCTAAGTGCCGATTTCGCTGATTTTCAATACTTGGCGTTGGTCAAATTAGCACTTAATATTTCTTATTGTTGTAATACTCAGAGGAAAAAAAAAATTTGTGTTTCTTACAGAGGGGTACGCATCCTATGGCCACTGCAGGGCTTAATCTTGATGTTGTAATATTAAGAAAACTGTAATAATGTCCCTCTATTACTCCTAAAAGTCGCACCCATATACTATTATGGTTCAAAAAGGATCATATTTTGTTGTTGTTAATGATGTAGAGATGATAATCTTCCTCGGGAGTCGTTATACCAATTTATTTAAAATTACCAGTACAGCAAAGCAACCAAAAGGACCCAGTTAAATTCAGGTCAGTGATTCCCGCGTACCTATTTTGTTTCATAAAAAAACTTTCTTTTTGTCGGCTTACGGCTGCGATTCGTTTTGCTTTACAAGTGTTGTTTTGTGATGCTTTAATGTTTAGAGAGTGTTCTTTTATATTTTATCAATAAAAAAATATCTTTTGTTAATATAACTATGATATCTATTTAGAAGTTTACTAAAACCATTGTACTGTACTGAATTAAAATAATCTTTGCTAATGAACTCCTCCAAAATATCAAATCTGTCAAACTCATTAAATCTTTTGAAAATGATAAAAGGCTAAAGCGATATAAAGAAAAAGGAAACGAAGAACACCTGATCATACCATTCAAAGGCACCGTTGAATCTTTTGAACGTAATTACACTATTGTAGAATGTAGAGCCACATATGAATAAGCGTGGATTAAAGATATAAAAAACGAATAAAAAGCGAGAACACTCTAGATTTTACTCTATCATGGAGAAATTGTAAATCTAGCTAGAAAGCTTTAACAGTTTTATTTGTCCTTCTATATATTTCGTCTTTAATTTGTCTTATAAAGAGTGCGTATTGCGAAATAGTAGCGTCAAAGTCCAAGAACTTCGTAATGCCAAAATCCCAAATATATGGCTGCCTATGGCTGCCCAGTGCCCATAGATCAAAAGCATGCGGTCACATAACAAAGAGTAGTAGTGTATAATGATATAAGCTGAGATTATAATAGTTAATAAGATTATTTATGAGAAGGGACTGTTAGAGAGAAAACTGTCCCAGCGGATTCTAGTAGATAAACTGGAACAAAGTTATCGCCCAAACAAGAATAACACCGGTTAAGTATTAGTTAAAATCGGACACAGATTAATTATATATCTCAAGATTTTAAATTAACAAAACAGAAAAACTGTATAATATTATTTGTTAATCAGAATACTTATATGCAGACTAGTAGGGTGCGTGGGTGCGCGGCTCGCTAAAGCGAACCGCGGTTTTTCTGTCTACCAAGTAGACCTTCGAGTCCTGATCATCTTTTTCTAAAAAACCACTCCTCCATCTTTTATACTCTCGAAGATAGACACTGAAGGAATTTGTATGACCGCCACCTTGAATCCGCCATTTTGGTATTTTTTTTCAGCTCATTGCCAATTGGATGAGGTTTCGAGTGATTTTTGTTTCGGCACCCTCAACCTATCGTCCATATCCTGGCCGTGCTCCTCATGCGTCTCCGAAATCCTCAATCATCAGCTCCCTCCATATTTTTAATCCAAATTAATTTTTGTCCTCTATACGAAACCATCAGCGGAACGGAACGTATTAAAGTCTTGCATACATTTTATATGAAAAAAAAAAATATCCACCATCTTGAATTTTTTTCTATTCATCACGTAGACCATCGGGTCTTGATCATATTTTTCCAGGAAACCACTCTTCTATCTTTCATAGTCTCCGAGATAAAGAATGACGAAATTTGTATGGCCGCCATCTTGAATCCGCCATTTTGGATTTTTTTTTTACTTTCTGCCAATTGCATGAGGTTTCGAGTGACTTTTGTTTGAATACCCTCCACTTATCTTCGATATCCTGGCCGTGCTCCTCACTCGTCTCCGACATCCTCAACCATCAGCTCTCTCCATATTTTTCCTCCGAATGAATTTTTGTCCTCTATACGAAACCATCAGAAATTTTGAAAAGGCGCCGCATAAAGTCTTGCATATATTTTGTATGGAAAAAAAAATAATTCCGCCATCTTGAATTTTTTTTCTATTCATCAAGTAGACCTTCGAGTCCTGATCATTCTTTTCCAAGAAACCACTCTTCCATCTTTTATAGTTTCCGAGATAGACACCGACGAAATTTGTATGGCCGCCATCTTGAATCCGCCATTTTGGAGTTTTTTTTCGGCTCTCTGCCAATTGGATGAGGTTTCGAGTGACATTTGGTTGAACACCCCTCACCTATCTTCGATACCCTGGCCGGTGCTCCTCACCCGTCTCCGAAATCCTCAATCATCAGCTCTCTCCATATTTTTCCTCCGAATGAATTTTTGTCCTCTATAAGAAACTGTGAGTGAAAAAAAATTTTTCCATACAAAATTTTACAGGAGAGGTGATCAATGAGTGAGTGAGTGAGTCAGTGAATCAGCACGAGTAGCTATATATATATTAATGTGTCAAAAATTGGGTTGCCAACATTTATGTTTTGTTCGACTGACTAATATTAGAGGTATCCAATCATAATGTAAGGCGGCACGCGATAATCTTTTAGATAAGTAGTATTGTTGATATTGATAAACATATATATGATCTGTCGTAAACGGAGCAGAAAATTGCATGTGGAAAAAAAGTACGCACGCGCACTGAACTCTGACAAGTGCAATCAAAATAAAAATTCTGTGATGGTACGCAGCTGGATCGTCTAGTGATATCTAGTGGTTTGATTGAGTAAAGAAGAATATTCTATTAATAGATAAAGCACCTCAGGATCGAGAGACATGTTGGCTTCCGGCATGAACACTGTTATGTACTCAGCACCCTGCGGGTTCGTTCATTTCGTCCGGTGGACAAAGTAGGCTACTATCATGAGGAATCGGTTCTTCGTTTGTAAACTCAGTAGGTATTACGGCAAAAACACGGAACACCTGTATATACGTCTTTGTAGGTCTATACCGTGATATCCTCTGATCTTCATAATTACACTATTGTAGCGTGCCACCCTCTAATAGGCGTGGAAGAAAGAACCGGTTCTGTTTTAAAATTTTGTCTTCACTTGGGTATGTCTTCTATATTTGTGATTATTTGAATACTACTTCTACTAAATACTGATAACTTCACAAGTATATTGCAGTATGAAATTAAAAAGTAGTGGTCCGATCAAAAACTGATATTCTCTTAATATATGCAGAAGAGTCCCAAGAGTTGTTGATTTGTTGGTCGTCCGCATGATATGACAAATAAGACAATATGAGGTTTTGGGATTCATGTTTTTTGTGAAATTTTACAGAAAAGTAAAAGTGTCCAAATATATTTATAGGAATTTTATTATATTACTAATCTGTTCAATACCTGTTATAATTCACAAGTTAATCGCTTGACAAAAGATTGTGGGCGAGCGGCGCTTGCAAAATATTCTTACCAGCGTTGTTATATCTTTTCATTGTTATTGTTCTCATATAATCTTACGGTTTTATTTTTTTAAATATTGCAGAACAATATCCCCTGGGACCGACACCAAGGAAGGTGTCGCTCTCAGGGATATTCTTCTGCATCGTTTTTTATGTCAACACCACGCTTAAGGATAAGGACTTTAGACTCTAAAGGATCAAATATTTCTCGTAAATTTTCAACGAAGCCACAAGTTAATACCAATGTTACGTTATAAAATACCTTATCGCATGAGTGTCGTTAACCGTTACTAGGAATTGGACTTGTATGGTGCGTTGGAGGTCCACTATCTTTTTTGTTTGTTTGGAAGTTGGAACCTGCCCTATTATTTTTAGAATTGATATTCGAAACGCTTTGTTTTATTTGTACAGTATAAACAAATTATTTTTATTGTTAGAAACATATTAGATAGATAGAGAATACTTTAATGATGGCTGTCAAATTCCATAGTTTATTTTTAATGAGAACAATAATGAGTTAATGTTGTCTCAATGCTCTGGGTCTATTGTTAAAAATTGCAATTGCTTTACTTTTTTTAGAGTAGTACTAATACACAGAAGTTTGATTAATAATGTAAATTGAAAGAGACCGAAATGAATGGTAAGACTAATGATATAAGATAATGAGAAGGGAATAAGGAAACCAAATATCCAAAATATTGGCACACATTTATGAAATTAAAGCATAGAATTAAATAAGAAATAATTGGGCGCTACCATAACAATTTAATCTACAGAAAAACTTAGAGTAGATACGTCCTACTTAATTTTATAAATGCGAAAGTTTGTGAGGATGGATGCATGGATGGATGTTTATTACTCTTTCACGCAAAAACTACTACGGATACGGATTTTGATGAATCTGCACAATATAATAGCTTATAAGTACATCAGAATAGCACAAAATAAAAATAAAAACATCCCGTGGGTTCGGCCAGTTACTTATAAATAAACGCAATTTGGTCATTAAAATCACCTTTACAGTATTAAAACGTGTATATGCATAATTATTGCACCATTTTAATTTTAATTTATTTAGTAAAATAAGCTTTAATTATTATTTATACCTACTTGTAAGTTATATCTTGATAGATTACTTACGATAACACAAAAACAATAATATATTTCGGTCAGACATGTTGAAATTTTTCCAAATGATTAAAAATTACTTGCATCATTTACCTAAATATGAGTATTGGGATACTCATTGAAACCTTTCATTCTACATTCACTTAGCGGATGTAACGCTGGAGTATTTAAAAAAACATACCCAAAAATGTCATAATCGCGTCAAATTTTAATTTACGTAGATACACGCAAACTTTACGTAACAGTTTATTAATGAAAGACCATTGAAAAGGTACTGTTACAGATAATTTGAGAGTATTGCTAGTGCAGCGTACAATAAATAATGGTGGTTAAGCACCGTTGAATTATGCTGGATATTACAGGGAGGCATTTTCTGTGGCATTTACTTCACTTGGCCATCTGCGATCATCATCGTTAGGATGGAGGTTCATCGGCTAATAAGGAGGTAGTAGCTGATGTTTATAGTAGCATAGCTAACAGATTAATTTACGTAGTTATATTGGTTAAGTGCAAGGCAATGCTACTAATCAAACTGATATTAATCTTAAATGAACACGGGTGCTTATTAAGGATATGGATATAGATCTGAAAGGAAAGCTGCTATAAAGCTGTATTCAGTTTCTGTTTGCCAACTTTTGTGCCAACTTTTGTGTAATTCATACGACTGCGTGTCTCAAATGAATACTTACGATTTTTTCGCACGACTGCTCAGCATGTAATTACCATTCAGAGACTCTAGTGTTACTATTCGAGTCAACATGAGTCATTTCAATTAATTTGTGTCTCTTATATAGAAATCTCTTCATGTCATTCGGACGATTTCCAATATCGGTTTTTTAAGATGTGATACGTGATAGCAAGCTTTTTTCATATCAACATAAAATATAGTATAAGTAGGCTAGCATGATTGATTGTTGGACTGAATCTTCGAGCTGACTACTACATCCATTTTGTATTCACAAGGTTAACGTAATTATTTTTATTTTTCACTCACTTTGTCAACTTGTTTTTACTTAGGGAAAGTCTGTTTTTTCTTTAATTAACTAGTTTCTTTTTGTCTGTGTCTGTTTCTATTGCGCCCTTCGTCCTAATTTGTCAACAATGTAAACTGATTGATTTTATTGATATTAAATTGAATCACACGTATGGACATATATATCAGAGCGAGCGGCTCCGGGTCGTCATCAGGAGGGCAATCTTAGGCTAGTTCATGTTTTGTTCTGAGCTTTTGTGGGCAATGGAAAGATAAACTAAACGCGCTAACATAAATAATCGCATTCCCCATATTTGGGTGAGGTGCGAGCTGACACCGGTGGCGCCGCGCGCCGATATATATGTTGTTATTAGTTTTACTTTATTGATTTTTAGTATACAAAATATCCGCTACGAAAAGTGTCTACAGACGTTTATTAGAGCTTGGAAGTCGATGTCGATATTTCGTTTCACACAATAACAGAGACTCGTAATAGAAGAACTGATATTGGATCTACTTGTAACGTGGGATATCTAATACCCTTATTAATTACTGTTGCGCAAAAGACCACGTCAAAATTAACTTAGTCATTAATCATTGTGACCATTGATTTACGCATGAATCACGTAATTTCTTATTTAGCGTCATCCGTCGCAGTCTGCTTTTGCTTCACATCATTGATTGCTTTCCCAGTTCCCTAATCACTCGAATTTCCTCTTTTCAATAAATTGAATCTCGTTAGTCTGTCAGTTACGCGGCTGATTACAAATTCGTGGCGTCATTACATAATACGGAAGGTTTAATATAATAATTTCAACATCCTCAGCATGTACAAGTGGCAAATTATTATACTGCTTACCTCTATCATGTCTTTACTTGAACATAAGTTGTAGATTAAGTAAATTGCTTGCCACGATTAAATTAAATGCGAGATCCCTTGCTATGTTATAAGTTACAGTTACCTTCGTTGGATTAGTACTATTAAAAGCCTACTTGAGTTATTAGGTGGCTTTAATTCTACGAATAGAAGTATTAGCTTTACAAGTGTTTACAAGTTTGAAGTAAAAAATTAAAATATTGAAAAAAATTTTGTTTATCTTAATAGACTCGAGCATATTTTATAAATTAGATAACGTAATCACAATCAAAAGTAAATTAATTATTATTTTCAAAAATCAATATACAACTTCTGCGGTAGCTTCGATATCGTCTTTGCTTACATGATTCTGATCACGTGTATCACTATCATTTCCGAGTATGTACTCGTAACTAGTAAACCGTAAACCACATTACGTTCTCTCATCGTTACAAGAAGAGATTACAATACGTTTGCGGGGGTCAATTTGATCAGTTTAAACCGATCCATGGATTATTATTAGAAAGTAAACGGTTTAAGCGGCGTGCTTTCCATACGGATCATTGTCGTGCTTGATCTGAATTGGCACCAGCTGAGATAATTTGTTCCTTATAAGTAGGTTAGTTTAGTGCTAAATTACCTTGGAAATTGCGTGGAATGTGGTTAGCCTGTGAAAATTGATGGTTCGCTTGACAACTATCGATTAGATGGTATCGTTTATGCTTTACTAACCTGTTAGTTAGTAGGCTGATATGAGAGATCATCAGGATACTTCCCTACTTTAACGCGCAACCTTATAATTATTCAAAATAGTCTTGAAAGTGGTAGTCTATTACTTATTGAATTTAATAATAGCGGTATTCTTAATCAATTTTGTTTCGACATCGATATTGGTGTTATTAAATGTTTGGGTCATCTGTATTTTGTTCCATAGGTAAGCACAATTTTCACTATTATTGACATAATAATTTGTATGGTCAACTTTTATTGATAGATGTTTTAATTAGTTTAACTTTAATTGTGCTTTAAGGGAAGTTTCTTGGTAGCATTCGGATGGCTAAACTAATTTAAACCATACTCTACGAGTAGGTTAACGGTTAACTCTGATCTTATTGCACCATCGCTTAGTTAAATTTTAACGACTAATTTTGACGTTTTGATATATTGCTGTTACAGAAACCGTCAAAACGTCAATTTTATTCGTCGGATAAAGTTTACTAAGCGATAGTGGAATAAGCCCTAATAGACACCTAGAAATCAAGAAGTTCTTTCCTGTTGAACTCTATTTCTATTTGTCGAACATACTAATGAGTATAATTATGCAAACACGTGGGATTTTATGTTAGGACATTAAACGTTAATGTTACTATCATTAAAGATAGGTCATTACTCCTTGTCTGGGTGGTTAGATTAGTTTTTTTTTAATTGTAATTAACTGTCGCCTATGCACGGGAAATTTGAGCTTATCTGAAGATTGTAGGACATAATAAAATGATCGCCTTAATCTTTATGGTGAATAATGATACATTTTGTCACTAAGAGTAAGCGAAGAGTTTATCTTTTTAAAACTGTCATCATCAATCTATTGTTAATTACAATGCATCCGACTTAGCTATATCAGGTGATCTATAGAGTTAAGAACTTTTAATAACTACATACCTATTGCCATTTCAGTTTCGCAAAATTTTGAGTTATGTACCGGACCCTGAATCTTCAACGAATCTCTTTCTTCTTATTTTATCGCGTAGAGAAATTCTCTCCATCTCTCATCCAGTTAGCGATCGATAATGTATTATCCATCCCGTACATCATCGCTTTCAATACTAAAACTAATGTTATAAATGCGAAAGTTTAGATGGATGGATGGGTGGATGGATGGATGGATGTTTGTTAGTCAATCACGTCGCAACGAGTGAACCGATTTGACTGGACACAGAGGTAGATTATAGTCTGGAATAATACATGGCTACTTTTTCCCGCGGGAATTAAAAACCTTAAGCCACGCGTACGAAGTCGCGGGCATCAGCTAGTAATCCATAAATGATAAGCTGGACGGATGTGGCTATTTCGAAAGCATAGTTCAATAACGGAACAACGATGTTTAATTAAAAGCTTCTCAATATATGACTGTTTTAATGCTAATAATACCTACTCACGTTTTTAGGACTTCTAACTTTCAGAGTTTTTCAGCGGTAATTTATTTTATTTTAATTTTGTTTGATAGAATAGTTAAACATATCTTCATGAGATAAACATATACACATTACACAATCAAGTATTTCATTATACAATTCTTTTGTCTGTAATCTAAGGGGAAGCAGGTGTAAAGTATCATAATAACGACGGTTATTATGAGCTGATGGCGACAAATTGATAACAAGTGTCGGTTAAGTTGACGTAATACACGCAATTTTAGATGGAAGTTAATATAAAAATACACCTACATCCTGCCTAACGGCCGGCCGCACACTAAAAGATATGTAATCTTAGTGACTACGAGCACTGCGTGTTTGATATTTTGACAAAATGTCAAAAATCAGCCATTTAATTTTATTAAAATTGTTAACTTAAAGTTATCTACCCGTTAAATTCTTCTTACCTATTTTCTCGGTTGTATTACATAATACACATAATAATAATAGATGTATTGTTTTGTAATACTAGCGACCCACCCCGGCTTCGCATAGGTGCAATCTACTAATGAAGAAATTGAGATTTTCATACAAAAATATCATCCAAGTCGACATTTCCGGTGGGTTTTCCAAAAATTTCTTTCATATAAAACTTGTTCTGATAATAATTACGAACACAAAAATAAATAATCTACCAAATTGTTCGATCCTTTCTCTGATTATTATCTGTCATGCGGCTATTGATTTTTATTTATATACCTATAGACCAGGGTAGATCCCTGTAAAAATAATAAAAAGTGAAAAAAAATAGTAGTAGGATGAAACCCATTAGAAAAGGAGGGGAATATTATAAAAATGAAAGGAAAAATAATTTACGGGCGATCTGAGGTCGGGAAGGGGTGGGGGTGAGTTTTTAAGGGGAAAAAACGGTTTTTCTCGATTTCCGGCAAAACTAAAAGTCCTATCGAAAAAAGTCAAATGGCAAAGTTATAGGTAATAAAAAGATCTAAAACTTTTGTATTTACACTTTTTTCACATAACCTCAAAATTTATGTGAAAAATTCAAAAAACCAAGTTTTTTGTTTTTTATTTTTATCTTTTACAAAAATTATTTTTTTTTAACGAAATCTGGTGAAAACTTACCTTTTTATGTCCCAAATACGCTGTAATTTATTTGATTAAAAATATTTATTTTTTCACCTTATTTTGAATTAATATCGAAAAAAACACCCTAATTTTCAATCGAAAAGTCACCCGTCAAAATATCAGCTTTTTTCAAAAAGTTAGTATGTTTTCTGTTCGTTGAAATCTCTACTTTCCGATGGTGAAAAAAAAAATATATGTTACTACAGTAAATCTTCTCAGAAAATAATTTCAATCTTTAGGTTATGTTACGTTAAGCATACTATTTTTTAAAGAAAATATTAGATTTTAATGTTTGAGTTGATTGATACAGATAAAAATTTTTGTTTTATTTTTTTAAGTAAACTTGTCACAATTATCTTCAAGAAAATCAACTCAATCATTAAAATCTAATATTTTCTTTAAAAAATAGTATGCTTAACGTAACATAACCTAAAGATTGAAATTATTTTCTGAGAAGATTTACTGTAGTAACATATATTTTTTTTTCACCATCGGAAAGTAGAGATTTCAACGAACAGAAAACATACTAACTTTTTGAAAAAAGCTGATATTTTGACGGGTGACTTTTCGATTGAAAATTAGGGTGTTTTTTTCGATATTAATTCAAAATAAGGTGAAAAAATAAATATTTTTAATCAAATAAATTACAGCGTATTTGGGACATAAAAAGGTAAGTTTTCACCAAATTTCGTTAAAAAAAATAATTTTTGTAAAAGATAAAAATAAAAAACCAAAAACTTGGTTTTTTGAATTTTTCACATAAATTTTGAGGTTATGTGAAAAAAGTGTAAATACAAAAGTTTTAGATCTTTTTATTACCTACAACTTTGCCATTTGACTTTTTTCGATAGGACTTTTAGTTTTGCCGGAAATCGAGAAAAACCGTTTTTCCCCCTTAAAAACTCACCCCCACCCCTTCCCGACCTCAGATCGCCCGTAAATTATTTTTCCTTTCATCTTTATAATATTCCCCTCCTTTTCTAATGGGTTTCATCCTACTACTATTTTGTTTCGTTTTAAAAATTATCTACACTGGTCTACTAGCTATCTGTTGTCATTTGAAGTGCGACCTAAAGTACCTGACAATTCCTGAGTTTTCTCTACACAAACGCGTGATATAATTTCTCTCAATGCGTCCATTTGTCTAACTTTCCGAGCCCTCGGTAGCCTCGTTGACCCAGAAAGCCTGAAAATCTACTTGTTCTAAACCACATACATTTATGGGAAAGAAATCGGGGCCGCATTTCTCCGCCGTAAGGGTCGTTATTGGCTATTGTAACTATTTGTAACCAATCTCAAATTCTATTGCCTCTGTACGTATATTTATTTTACATACATAGGCTATAGAATAGACGTGTCGCCAAGCGATTTAACGTTCCGGCACGATGGCGTGTAGAAACCGATTAGAGGTATGGGTTGAATCTACACTGCCATACCCCTTTCAAGTTAGACCGCTACCATCTTAGACTGCAGCGTTACTTACCATCAGGTGAGATCACAGTCAAGGACTATCTTGTCAATGAATAAAAAAAATTCACATGCATTTACTTATGAATAAAAACTAAGTACAAAACGCACGCAGTTAATTGGTTCGGTAAAAGTTGCGCGAAGTATTCCTAGGGTCAAGGAAGAAGGGCGTAAACTCAAACATTCAAATGAATCATCCAATTAAGCAGCAAACAACAATGTATTCCACATCAAACATTCTAATCGAAGATCAGAAGATACATTAACACACGCTAAGGGACTTTCTCCGACAAAAATCAATTGTTTTCTCCCAAGTACGCCACTCACTAGAGGCAAGTGACATTATAGTGCGTGAAAAGTCGCCAACTGGGCGCCATTTTTCTCTTAGTTTCACATTATTTAGTGTTTCTATAACTTTTACATACCTACAATAGACAAATTATCGAAACTCAAACGTAAATCTATGTATGAACATTACTTACTAAACAACACTTTATTGTATGCCAAATACATATCAGAAAAATAAAAATCAAACCGATTTCTAGGCTACCATCAAACGTAGTAAGTCATTCATTCTTGTACAATCCATGAATGAAATACAATTTATTGTACACCAAATACATAACCAAAAAAATAAAAACCGATCTCTAAGCTACCATGTTACAAATTATTAGGTTTTCTCAAGAAATACAAACTTGATAAACTCGGAAAACGTAGTTCCCTACAACTGCAACGACTGCTTCGGTAAGACTACTTCTTTCTTCTTGCTAGGCCGGTTTCCACCCCCTAATATATTATAAAGAGAGGCTGCGTTGGTTTGTCTGGTTATGGTCCCCTACTTGGCTTAATACAACTTTGCTGCAAAGGTACCTAAACCTAACATTAACATTAGTAACATTCTGAACACCTTACTTTCAACGGTTTATGCTTAGCTTTACTAAAGTGGATTTTTTTCAAACGCGCTTGATTATTATATGAACTGTAATTCAAACATACAAGTAGTTAAAGCTCATTAAAGTAAAGTTAAAATCTGAATCAGTGCTAAATTATATAAGATTGGTTCTCATATTACTCAGCGAAAAGTAGAGCGCCTAAATAGACTTTTAAATTGAATTTTTATATAAATAGGTAACCTGTTTTTGGATTGTCATGAGACTTAATGAATGAGACATTTCACATGTCTTGCACGATATAATCTGACCTAGTATCTGACTAACCAATAGAAAACGCAAAGTCTAAACAGCCTAATGGAATGTTGATTGTTGCTTGAGTACCTACCATAGAGGTGCAATAAGGAGGGATTTCTTGAAATAGTATCCCAAAAGGATTAAAAAGCCCTAAATATACACGGACGAAGTCGCGATATAGAAAAGCTCTATAAGTCTATATCATATTGATACCTTTATTTATCTAATGTGCACCGATTCATAGTACCTTAAGATTAGGAAAGCCTTTCCAACAAGCGACTAAGCTTTCCGGTTATATTCCGAATCATGTCCATATCAATTGGGCATCAATGAATAGATTTCTGTTGCTTTATCTACTCCTTATTTTCAGGCGCTACCTTATATACACAGCTATTCTGAATCTATCGATTGTCACACTATATATCATACTAATAATATTATATAAGCGAAAGTTTGTATGTATATTTGTGTGTGTGTGTGTGTGTGTTTGGCTGTTTGGAATGCAGATAGCTCATACCCAGGATTAACACATACATAAAGGCTACATTTTATCTGAGACAATTAAAGAGTCCCGCGGGAATTAAAAAATCCTAATCCAAGCGGATGAAATCGCGGGCAACGTCTAGTGTAGGTATAATTGTCATTTAGAATGCTAGAAATTATGCTTGATGACAATCAATGGTGGAAAGCACTGACGAGGTCAAGTTTTGAGCGTGCTTGCCTAGAAGATGCCTGTTCACTTTTGCCTTGAAGGTACCTACTCAAGTGGCAGAAAACACGGACGCCGGAAGAGCGTTCCACACCTTAGCGGTTCGTTTCAGAAACGTTGAACTAAAGCGTTTTGTGGGAGTGGAATGTATTTCTAACACATAAGAATGCCAACGCTTCTCTTCTGTGGAAGTAGGTTATGGAATTCCTGAGCGCACTCACCATGACAATACTTAAACCGAAAGCAGCCCCATAAATGTTACTTAAAGTAATATTATAGACAAGATATCTCTGTATAAAATTATTTCGCTCTCGATCTGATTTTATCTGCTTAGTTCCAATATTTATTGGAAGCAAACTATCATAAACAACGGCTTAGATAAATGTAACTTAAATTGCTGTTTAAACGAAATCTAGTTTTCAAGGCTAACAACACTGAAATACTAAATCAACATTAAATTATCTAGACACAAGTTATTACTGTTGTTATTTAAGATCAATTCACCGGTATTTATTGTGAGGTATAATTGGTAGAGATGAAACCATAAAGCCACGCTTTTAAAAAATATTTGATCTACGATACCGGATAAGAATTATTGATATACATATAATTTTACTGATACTGTTACTGTACTGTGGATGAGAAAGTATTTCAACGTTCGGTATCAGGTGAAATTGTTGTTTATTATATTTATTTTTGTTTTATTATTTACGAGTATGTACTTACACACCAATAGTTTCAGGAAAATATTATTAGAAGAAGTGGACAAAGGCTTTTTTTTTTTATTCTATTACAAGATAGCCCTTGACTGCGATCTCACCTGATGGTAAGTGACGATGCAGTCTAAGATGGTAGCGGGCTAACTTGGAAGGGGTATAGCAGTGTAAATTCAACCCATACCCCTAACCGGTTTCTACACGCCATCATGCCGGAACGCTAAATCGCTTGGCGGCACGTTTTTGACGGTAGGGTGGTAACTAGCCACGGCCAAAGCCTCCCACCAGACCAGACCAGAGACAATTTAGAAATAATAAATTACTAAATTGCCCCCGCCGGGAATCGAACCCGAGACCTCCCAGTTATAAGACCACAGCGCTCACCACTGCGCCAGGGAGGTCGTCAAAAGGCTACCAAAATGGGCCGATGACCCCTGGACCCACCGGCTTCTCCCACCAGTGGGTCTACGAGGAATTCGTATTCGTAAAAAAAATGAAAATTGTTGTCGTCAACCGATACCTAGGTGCCCACTGATATAGGTCTTTTGTAAAGCCCCTATCGCCCCCACCGCAATGTATTTTCCCTCGTCTCTTTGCGACTGTAAACACGCAACCAGCTTTACGCAACCAGGTCACCATTCTAGCACCTCGTAACCTCGTCGTGTATTAGTTCTCTTCGAGTTCTTCGATGAATTTTCCATCCGCTGTCATTTCAGCTTCTCTACTCGTTGACTCTAGCGTCGTTGTCGTTTGTGTTCTCTGATATTTAGTTAATTCCTCTTTTTCATAGATCTCTTCAATTTGATCAGCTTATCAATAAAGACGGAAAATTATCTTAAGTTTTAACTAGATACTTACGTATTTCAAAACCATGGAAATAACATAGTAATATTTATTATAAGTATGAATTTGCTTACAATAGGAGTATTAATAGACTTTTTCTTTCTTGTTTCCAGGACCAGATCAGTAAAACACAACGAGCGCAACGAGAAGGCAAAGAGGCAACAAAAAACGCAAAATGTGACCACCGACCGATGCACCAAAAGCAAAACAGCCAATATAATAATCTTCAAATTCATGAGTCTTGTGTCAAGATTACATGATTAAGAGCACACTATTTATTGTATATTTAATTTTAACATAACGAATCTAGTCGCCGTAGTTCTTTTAAAACGAAGCAATTTAGACATTAATGAAAGCGTAAAGCAAGACTTAGTACAAAGAGAAGAGACAGTACAAAAGACTAACGGGAAGCCTAATGTTGATTTAAGAAATAAATTGATTAAATTAGAAAGTTCCCGGAGACTCCAGTCAAGATGTCCACAAGTAAGTAATAACTTTTTACTTATATGACAATATCCAATTTAACAAAATTTTAGGTTAAGAAGTGACCTCGTCCTTTTACATTAACCTTAATGTCGTCGAACCGGAAAATGATTGCGATTCGAAGGTGAAAAAATGCGAGAAAGATAATTTAAATAATTGTAAATATTTCAACGATATAACGCGTATTACTTCATAACACGCTGTAACTAATGAAGATTTGAGAAAACATCGAAAGGTATTTAAGGTCAACGTTAAAATAAGTAAAAGGCGATTTCATTGAACCTTCATCATCAAAGCATTGAACATGATTATTATGTAGTGTCCCAAGGACATTTATTCTTGGCCTTGTTGTTTAGTAATACTTGCCTAAGGAACACCAAAAATACAATCCGCAAAAAACAGAAAAAGTACTAGGCCGGTCAGCTCAAATAACTCCTCATAAAATCACACACCATTTCAAACTTCCCAAGGATTCCTAATCGATCCAATGGAAGGATATTCCTTATTCTGGAAAGCCCTAAAAAGTAGTCAGGCTGACAAATGTCCTACCGGACTAATCTGTGTCTCAGTCGCTAATTAATTTAGTTGTCACTATGGAAAATAACTAACAAATAAAAGTACAACTCATTTTTATAGGATACCTACTTTGGTAACTATTCTAAATGATGTCAAGATCACTGAGTCCCCGCTATATGGTCTGATTGAAATGACACCGTAACGCAGTAATGGCAGTAGGAAATGAAATGATCTACGAGTATTTGTCCCTATAATCGAAGTTAGAGAACTAAATTAACCAAAGCTAATTCACGTTTCAGGTTACGAGAACTCTGCAAGTGTTTTGAAGAGCAGTTTCTCATTGTCCTCGCTCCGATCTGCGCCTGCGCCGCCTAACGGCACTGGTGACCAGCTAGAGCGGCCGTACCACAGTCTAACAAAAAAGAGGTAATCTCCCTTGTGATCATTCTATCGCTAATGAAGATTGGTTCAGCCGCGGAACTGTCAAACAATCACAGAGCCTATCGGCAGATCGGCCGATACCCTCTCATTTATTGGCTTGCAATAAATTAGCTAAAATTCATTTTTGCACCAAAAATGCCATTAATTCATCCAAATAACACAATTGAGACTATAGCAATGATTAATTTAGTTGTTCCGTAATGGACCAGCGTACAGGCTTAGAAGGATCTATTTCTTCCATCCGCTTCAGTGGTGCTAGATTGGAGACCACGAATCGGCCAGAGAAACGTGGGAAGGCAAGCATTCCGCTGTCCAATATGGTCAAGCTTGTGCAGAAGATGATGTTTGATGAGACTGGCACAACATCGTAAGCTGGACCAATAAACCAACAAACCAACAAACACATTTTCGCATCACTACATAGTATAAAACAAAGTCGCTTTCTCTGTCCCTATGTACCATTAAATCTTTAAAACTACGCAACGGATTTTGATGCGGTTTTTTTTAATAGATAGAGTGATTGAAGAGGAAGGTTTATATGTATAATAACATCCATTAACAGTGAATGACATAGGCTATATATTTTATACGCGTCCGAAGCCGGAGCGGGCCGCTAGTTTATAATATTAGCAAGGAGTAAGAATGAGGATTCAAATTGGGATGTCCTAGAACTGACCTCTCTCAATCTACATTAACGCTAAAGTTTTGTCCTTTAAACTCCTTGTACTTTACGTTTCAGGAAGGAGCCATGTCGGGAGGCGTGGAGACGCAGCTGGGGCAGTGCTGCCAGCGGCGGCAGCGCGGGCGACGACCTGTGGCCGCTGCTGCAGCACCACTACGAGTACATCATGGACAACCAGATCATCGACACGTGTAAGGTACGTCACAGTAAACAGCCATCTCAGAGGGCGTGGCGTAGCTGGAAAAGCGCAGCCATGCTGTGATTGAAACAATTTTACCGAGGAAACTATCAGAGGATTGCAGCTGGGCTAGTCAATTCCTCAATGACAAAAGATAAGAGTCGACAACCTGGGTGTGTTCTTCCGTTGCCACTTACTATGCAAATGAAAAGTGGTCTGAATCAATTCAAAGTTGCTTAGCGTATGGTGCGTTATTGTGAGGGTTATGTTAGTTTCCCTGAAACTTAAGATCCGGTATGTAGATATCCGCAGGTGAATCAAGTTTACTAAGTTGTCAAAGATATTGGCTCTTTGTCAAGTTAATAAACTAAGTAGTCTTGAAGATGTGGAAATTCCGTGAGGTTGAAGGAGGATTGAAGGAGGAGGCATGAAGGATTGAGTGAGGATCTTGTGTGGTGCTGCTCATCACGAATCGCCTATGTGGTTGTCTACAGGCTAATGTGATAACGATGATGTGATAAATGGAAAGGTTATACTTATGACCCTCAGTACAGGTTCTCCGAATGTATTTTTGAGTAAAAGAACGTACATTTAATGCTAAGCTCTTGCCTTGAAGGTTACCCTTTGCTCGTTACAGGAGGCAAACGGCGAGCTGTTGTCAAACAATTCGTCAGTATTGCAGAACAGTCCGCGGCTCCTGAACCCCACGTCGAGCTTCAACCGCCAGTGGTCGCTGAGCCAGCTCATATCGGAGTTCAATGAACTCTGCCGGTGGCTCACGCACGTGCAAGAGGAGATATATTCTAGTCCCGAGAACCTGTCCAGCAGGAAGTTGAGAATGGTAAGGATTGTACCATTTTTTTTTAATATTAGCCAAATAAGTGGGAAGATTGTATTAGGAATGGGTACGTCAATATTGCAATGGTTTCAAACATTGCCGGTGGCTCAAGATTATAGTTAAAATGGGACATGTCATGTCTAACTTTATTCCAAGTCTGAGTCAAGTCAGAACACAATCTACAAAAAAAAAGAGCCAGTTTCAGCCTAAAAAGAGATTAATTTTAGTCCTGAGCCTAGCAGGAAATCGAGAGTTTGGATTTTACTAACATTTCTTAGGTTACTTCTAAAATATTAACTGATTAAAATTCAGCTACACTTACTGTGTGAGCTTACAACATAGCATTTCAACCGCATCTCTGACTTTGCGAAGTCATGTGCGTTTAAACAATTTAAGAAGAAAGAAGTCTTGGCTCAGAAACATAAGGGAGGGACTGGCATCAAGACAGTCCAAGAACTATTTCGTCTAGCCATGGAGAAAGAAAAGATTAAAAAACTGACTGCTGACCTTCAATAATGGAGAGACACGTGCAGAAGAAGAAGCAATTAAATATCACATGCTTCTACGGTGAAAAACATCGTAAGGAAACTTGAGAGTTTCCCATAATGTTCTCGAAAGTGTGAGGGCGCCATTTCGCATTGGGCAGCGCGTATGGCCTTATAACTCTTCTCTGATAGGAGATCTGCGTTCTGTAGTGAAAGGTTGACGGCTTGATAATAATTCTGTAGCAATTTCTGTAGTAATTTCTGTTTGTAATGCTTCAGAACCGTATGTCGGAGCTGGTGTCGGCGGAGCCTCGCCGCGCGAAGTTCATGGAACAGGCCACTGCGATTCTCGACCGTATTCCGGAGGCAGCTGCGGAGGTGAGGATTTCCCTATACTTTCCTCCTTGCTCTTGCTGCGTCGTACAAATAGTTGCGGAGTCGAGTCACTAACCTCTTATAGTAAATATAAGGCTAGCCGATGCCCGCGACTTCGTTCGCGTAGATTTAGTTTTTAATTATCCCGTGGGAACTCTTTGATTTTTTGGGAAACGAGTAAAGAGTAGAAGTAAGTAAGTGCCAGATCTTTTTTGCCACGTACTACGAAACTGTGGAACCACCTTCCTGCGACGGTGTCGCACTAAACTACAACATGGGGTTATTGAAAGGGTGGACCAACTAATTATTAAAATATTCCTAAAAAGCCTACAACGCATTGGTGGTGCCTCTGGTGCTACAAATGTTCATGGGCGGTGGTAATCACTTAACATCAGGTGACTCGCCTGCTCATTTGCTCGCTAAAAATATATACAGTAAAAGCTCCTTATTCGCGCTTCCTTCATTCGCGTTTTCACTATTCGCGGATTAAAAAATTGTGACCCAATTCCTATATTCGCGGCTAGATTTCTCTATTCGCGGATCTAATCGGTACATCGGTACATACATAAAAAGGATTCCAATAGGTATCAAGCCCAATATCCTTTGTAAACGCGTCGTCAAATGGACTAATATTTGAAAAATCTCAGTGAAGGTTTAAGAATGGCAAATGAGCTTTGTGATTTTTTTTATGAAAACTAATCCGCCTATAGAACAAAGTCTTATTTTTAAGAGGCAAATTGCTAATACCACTGCTGAATATCAGTCTGAATTGAAGGAGTTTTTAGAAAGCTTCAAGCAAGAAAAATAACAAAATTCTTTAAACCATTGCCTAAACCTGAAAATAATAATTAATCAAATATGGTCAAAAACTTAAATTTTTTTTTTGTCACCTAGGAACGTATCCCCTATAATCCCATACAAATTACCATTCCATATTCACGGTTTCTGTATTCGCGGCATATTTACGGAACGTATCCCCCGCGAATAAAGAGCTTTTACTGTATATAAAAAAGAATACTTTTTGTAAAAATAAAATGTACCCCATGTCACTGTCCAGGTCCTCAACTTCGAAAAATCATGATTAGTTGCTCCGTTGTGGCGGGATCCTTACTATCCTTCCCTTACTAATGCTCACAAATTGTATTTTTTTTTTTTCGCGTTTGACTTGATCAGCGCATGTTTTCTGATTGGCAGGTGACGTGGCGCATGGAGCACCTGAACGTGAAGTGGGAGAGCCTGCGCCTGCTGCTCAGCCCGGACCAGCTCAACCGGGACGGGGAGTGTTCCGACACTGTCGGTTAGTTAAGAATCTTTGAATATATCGCTCATTTGCGACAAGGGTGACATAACTCAAAATTCACCAATTTTAGTGTTGAAAATTTATATTTTTTGCTATAAAAACAACATTACGCTAAGCACAAAAAAATAAGAGCGAGAGAGATTGTGTCTTAATGTTCTGTCGCTTTGTTGGCCGCTGCATTGTTTGGAGACCGCAGCATCCACAAAACATTACTCTCTAACGAAAGAATTCTCTCGTCGTCGATTTTGAATTATGTCACCCTTGTCGCAAATGAGCGATATGGTCCAGTTGGCACTTTTTTTATTCGATGACAAGATAGCCCTTGACTGCGATCTCACCTTATGGTAAGTGACGATGCAGTCTAAGATGGTAGCGGGCTAACTTAGAAGGGGTATGATAGTGTACATTCAACCTATACCCCTAGTCGGTTTCACACACCATCGTACTGGGACGCTAAATCGCTTCTCGGCACGTCTTTGACGGCAGGGTGGTAACTAGCCACGGTCAAAGCCTCCCGCTAGAACTTTTTGGGTACGAAACCCAAAAAACCAGATATAAGTGCCTCACTATGGCACTAGAGGAGTTACGTAATATACATCTTATCCCGGAAAATTTAAAGAATCAAAAAATTCAATCTACGTGGACGAAGTTGAGGGTATCGTCTGGTCAAACACAGTATTTATGGGGTGCGCTATAGATAAGCACTTAGGTTGCTATTATTATCTATGGTTCATAGTAAAAATATGAGAAATGTATGACAATGCAATAGCAATATATGAATCAGTCTATGATCCTATTTTTATAGTCCTTTTCGACAGCGTGCTGTGTGAGGAAACATGGATGCGGGAAGGGTGTTCCACACCTTAGCAGTTCTTAACAGAAACGTTGAACTAAAGGGTTTTGTGCGAGTGGAATGGATTTTAAACACATAAGAATGCCAACGCTCACGACTTCTCGCAGTTAGAATATAATCTATATATATAAAAATGAATCCCTATTTCCTTGGTCATCGCATCACGCGTGAACGGCTGGACCGATTTCGCTAATTCTTTTTTTATTGTGTTTGTTATTGTTAGGAGAAGGTTCTTATGAAAGAAAAAATTAAGAAAATTGCGCGGAAAATTAGAAAATTTAAGAAATATTAACCACCATATTAAATTATTTCTAATGTAACCGCTTTTACAATTCAAACTTTTTTGATGTAACCTTATGGCGTTTGACATAACATTGACAGAATGCGTGCTGCCAATTTCGTCAAAGAGGATGTAAAAAAACTTAAGACAGGACAACGTCTGTCGGGTCCGCTAGTATAGAATAGAATAGAATATTTTTTATTCAAATAAACTTTTACAAGTGCTTTTGAATCGTCGATGAATCTACCACTGGTTCGAAAAGCCGTTCCTGCCGACAAGAGCCAGCAATAAACTCGGCGGTTGCTCTTTAAAAAAAAAATTTATAATAGGTACCAAAGCTATGTACATACAGTGTTTCCATAGTGAAGTTTCAAAAATGCAAAACAATCCAATACATGTTAAGACAGGCAGGCAAAAGCAGACCCATTCCCGTTGGTGGCACCCGTTCACGAGCATGACGCATGATCCAGCCATTGCTTCGCTCAACCATATTTGAGGGAACGTAACAACCCGCACCACACTTCTAACTGGTCTTCCAATCTTATCCCGGAAAATCCCGGAGTTCCCGCGGGAATCAAAAAATTCAATCTACGTGGACGAAGTTGAGGGCATCGTCTGTTCAAACATAGTAGCTATTTTTGGGGCGCGCTAGAGATATTATCGATACAATCATTCGCCTCTAGCCCAGTAGGACCACGGGTACATAGTGGTATACCGTGGTACTAGTGGAACAAATTGGTGGTACCACGGGCCCTTAATGATAAGCTCCTCTTAGCCATAGAGTTTTGTTTGTAGACACGGCGCACGAGCTGCGCTGCCTGCGGCGGTGGCTGCACGTCATGGAGGGCCGCCTGCCGCCGCCGGCGCTGGGCGCGGCGCGCGCGGCTCCCTACCACGAGCTGTTGCGGAAGCTCAGCGAACATCAGGTCAGTGAACTTGTACTGTAATATCAATCACAACTTAGGTTGTAAGCCTCAATAGCCCAACGGTTCAAGGTGCGGACTGAATACTGAAAGGTCGCAGGTTCGAACCCCACCCGTTGCACTATTGTCGTACCCACTCCTAGCACAAGCTTTTAGCTTACTTGGAGGGGAGAGGAGAATATAAGTCAAGTTCAGCTTGGCTAATATTCTTTATTAAAAAAAAAAAAAAAATAGGGTCGATCTACACCGAAATTGCAGCAGCCAACAGCGGCGCGGCGAGCACTTTCAATGTGAAATAATTTTAAACTTTATCTGCGTAATCGCTAAAGACCAGTATCGTATGACGCGCGTGGCACCGCGGTGACCGCGTGACCTGTTTAAGCTTTTTAAGCGATACTGGTCTTTAACAAATATGTAGATAAAGTTTAAAAATATTTCACACTGAAAATGCTGGCTGCTGCTATTCCGGTATAGATCGGCCCTTAGACTTGTCGATGGCTTAATAGAATGCCTAGCCACATAACTGAAAAAAATTAAAACTTTACAGGAAAAACAAAAAACGTATCTGTCATATAGTTCACAAATTACTGAAAGATAGAGTTGTTAACTCTAGACTCTAGAGTGATAACCACATAACTCAAAAAGTGCAAACTTTATAGGAGACGCAAAAAACGTACCAGTCCTATAAAAGTAATGATACTCAGAAATCAGTATCTTTTGTAAATTAACGTTGCATGGGTAAGACGCTCAAGCATTGTGAGATAGATGAAAAGCAATCAAGACTTATTTTAAGAGAGCCTTAAAATAAGATTTGATTGTTTTTCATTAGCGGGATGTAAAATAATAGAAGCCAATTAAGCTGATGAAAAAAAATCGACATGTTTCAGTTTCAATGATTTTTCTTATCGCCTGACAAAATTATTATAGCAAAGTCTGCGCAATGTAAGTGGAATAATTTCACTTTACTCACTTTCAAGGGAAGCTGAAAAAAATTTCTTTCTTAGAGATAAGCTTCACCTGTGTCCAAGTACTTCTTCTAATAATATTTTCTTGTAACTGTTTATATGTGCATAAATAATAAAAAATTAAAATAAATGTTTGAGAAAGTGCTTTGTATATTAAGTTCAAGTTCAAGCCTCAAAGCAAAGCATACTGACGTAGAGTCGACAAATCGCGAAGCGTTACTTCGCTGCACTTAAGAAAAGATGCTTCGCTTCGCTTAGACTCCGTGCCAATGTACTTATCTTAAGACTTTGCATCTGTTGCGTTGTAGAGGTGTAGTAGTAACTAAGACTAAGTAAAAATAATTAAGTGAAAAAAATACGTCGGTTTTCTGCGATTTGTTTACCTTTTAAGTAAGCTAAGGAAAAGTGAATTGTAGTTACTTATCAGACTCTCCACGTCTCTTCAGGAGACAACCTCAAGGCGATCTGTCAGATTCGGACCAGAAATTTTCTGATATCTTATTGAGAGTATACCTAAGTTATGGTATGTTCCGGTATGGTCCTAAGTTATGGTATGGTGCTGATGGTATATGTTTGGTCTGAATTAAATGATTATTTATTTATTTATTTTATTTATTAGCGCGGTGCGGGAGGGGTAAGTAAGCTGCGAGAGCGTCAAAGCGTGGAACCATCTGATTTGAAAGGCCTTTAGTTGGGTAACATAGCGATGACATTGCTATTGCACTTTAATGAGGCGTATAACTCTTCTCTACTTTTTGCTGTAAATTTTTTTATAAACTTAAAATAAAAGTTTTTAATACAATATCATTTTCCTTTTTTTAATATCATAACTAGTCTCGAAAATATAGTTTTTAAGTTTCATGACGTCACGATTCAGTAGCTCGATACACTTTCCATACAAAATTTCATTTTAGAAAGAGACGGATTCAGTCGCAGTAAAACAGCTTATAACATATTTGTTTTTTGACCGATTTATTTTCTGTTTTCACAGATGTTATTCTTACATGTTACATTTTCGATTGTAATTAATGAATATTTACATTTTGACAAAAGTCAAATACCCAATCTTAAAAATATAAAACAAAGTCTGGTTTGTTCGAACACAACTCTAGAACGGCTGGACCGATTTTCATGGTTTTTGATTTGTTGTATTTGTCTGAATAGCAGAATAACTATTAAAATATCGGAAAAATTCACGAAAAAAAAAATTATGAAAAAGTTTAATTTTCTCATACATTTTGTATTGAACGGGTCTTTTGATGGCAGGAAAAGTGACCTTTTAGTCGCGGGCAAAAGCTAGTTGTATAAGAGGACCCATACACGGTCAAACATGTTTGTCAAACACGTAAAATTTTTACGTGTTTGACAAACGGAAACGGAGGTGTTTGATTGGGTGAGCTGGTGTTTGATGACCTTGTTCAAACAAAGCCGTAACAAAAATACGTAAAAATTTTACATGTTTGACAAACATGTTTGACCGTGTATGGGCCCCCTAATCTATACTATTATAATAAAGAGAGAGCGCGAATTTTGTGAGTTTGTATGTATGTCCGGAGCAAACTTTGGAACCACCGCACCTATTACAATAATTCTTTTACCATTTCAAAGGTACATTATTCCAGATGGTTATAGGCTATAATTATGTTAATAAATGTATTATGGCTAGATATTATGTGCAAATTTGTTAAAGAAGTCGGAAATTTTTTTGACTCTTAAACATTTTCAAGGCGTGCGCTGGGTCATATACTGTTATTGGATGAAAATGATGTATGGGTGAATTGTTCCTCTTAAAGAGTTCTAAAAAAAAGTCCGCGATAGCATATGTCTATATTCTAAGGATAACTTACAGTAACCATTTCTGTCTTTCAAATTTTGATTAAAAATAATGAATTATTTTTGAAGCTTCTTTAACCGATGTGATGTCAATCTATATCTAAATAAATATGTTTATTATCGTAAGTATTTAATTTAGAACATATTTGCCCTTTTCACTATACAATTTAAATAAATATCTTAGGAGTTATCGGAAAATTAATATTTCCGCGCGACAAAATAATAAAATGGTGCCGGCTGGCGCGGCGGGGCACGGTGGCGGGTATCGGTGCGGGATATTCGTGTGGTTCCTGTGGTGATCTTATTGACAATCGTCTCCTATAAGAAGCTCACAAGAACAAATATTTAATTTTCAACCCGGACGAAGTCGGCGCGGGCTTCTAGTAGTAAAATAAATTGTATGTAGGTACAGAGAAAAGCAGTTCACATTAAATTACACAATGTGTTATTTCTACAATGTAGATTCGTATCATTTTGCTATTTCTTCACAGGCATTTCACTTGTATACCGATCTTATCGATACACTAGTTTTGTTTCTCTCGATATAATTTATGCATACGCACCATACGAGTAATATAGCTATCTACTGAATCGGGTATGTATGTGCATGCTTTTACTTTTGTCATGCAAAATCAATGTTATATAATGATCAGAACAGAGATACTGTGTGTCGATTCTCTAAAAATAATTGCATCAGTGTAACAATCGCAATAACACCGCGAAATATGAACTCCTTCAACTTATCATGCAGGGAAAAGTGGCAGGTAGAAGGAGGCCTGGCCGCAGAAGGATATCGTGGCTGAAAAGCGCCAGAGTGGTTCGTGTTGAAAAGCACGAGAGCACTATTTAGAGCAGCGGTCTCAAATGTCGAAATCGCCCTAATGATTGCCAACCTTCGCAAGGAGACGGCACATTAAAAAGAAGAAGAAACAATCGCGTTGACCTCTGATTAGCTAGTATCGTCCCGCTAGTGGTTAAAATGCATTGATGCAGTGAGAATGCCATTAATTCAGCCAATCAGAGATTTTTTGCGATCGTTACACTGATGCAATAATTTTTAGAGAATCGACACACTGATTTTTCAAGTCAAACCCTGATAAAATTGGAATTTACATTCTATTTTCACAAATTAATAGATTTATTCTGCGATTATAATTGCAAAAATATGTTTTTTTTTTGTTGGTTTGTCCTTCAATCATGCAGCAACGGAGCAACTTCTTATAAAATATTAGAGAAAGCTTCCACAAAAAATAAAGATAGAAACAATCGAATCCTTTTCTATTTGGGAATTGAATAAAATTTTAAAAACTAAATTCATGCGGACGAAGTCGCGGGCATCAGCTAGTAAATTAATAAATTAGTGTGATGTGATGTGATGTGTCGTGATTAGTGTGATGTGATGTAACAAGCGTGATTAGTGGGCTAGTGTGTCATCGCGCTGATTTTTATGTGATTTCTATAATGTGTTTACGAATTCCAATCGCTTCGCGCACTAGTTTAGTCATTAGTGTGGTAAGACTAACAGCAGCGATGCAGCGGTGGCCTTTATTAACCCAGATGCGCTTTGTTCCACGGTATCGCGCCGATCGGCCCCCTTTGTCCTATTGAATTATTGTTGAGGACCTGGAGAATGACGTAGGCTACTTTTATCCCGGAAAATCAAAGAGCTCCCGCGGGATTTTAAAAACTAAATCCACGTAGACGAAGGCGCGAGCATCAGCTAATAAATAAATTAGTGTGATGTGATGTAATTAGTGTGATTAGTGGGACATTGTATCATAGAATAGTCATAGCGCTGATTTTCAGGTGACTTCTAATAATTTGCTAACGAATTTCAATCGCTTCGCGCACTAGTTTAGTCATTAGTGTGGTAAGACCTCGCAGCGGCGATGCTGCGGTGGCCTTAATTAGCCCAGATGCCATCGAGAGCGCTTTGTTCCACGGTATCGCGCCGATCGGCCCCCTTTGTCCGATTGAATTATTATATTCACACGTGAACCCGCATTGTGCTGTTTGCAGATGTGTAATTAAGAGATCATGCTAATAGATATCTGAATTATTTGTTTTGTAGCTAGTTGGTTTTACGCTGTAACACACATAACTTTTACGTAATAAAAACTTATTTTTATGTTAAGTATAATAAATGTTTCGCAATTCTAAGTTTGAGATCTGTTTCTTTATTGTTAGTTTTTAGTTTAGACGTAATCAAATAATTTTTTGAGTTAAATCTATAAAATATAATGATTAAATAAAAATCTGTATTTATTTATTTGAAAATTCAATCGTAGGTAGGTCTTGTTGGACTTACCAGTAAAACATAAAACCTAGGTAAGATTTTTTGGAAGGGAGTATATTTCACAGTTTGCACGCCTAATATATATTCTTTTTTTCATAATTATTTTTATGGATAACCTGGAGTTTCCATTCCATAATGTTTAGGCTATACTATGTCAGTTCTCTCGCTGCTTCTTCCTTACCCGACTACATCAAAGAGCAAGGGTTGTGATTTTAGCAGCATGCATGTGTCTATTTACGTACTCGTCTGTTCCGCCATAGCGCCTGAATTATCGAGCCGATTTTGTTGAATGAGGTAAGTTATAAAATCATTCACATTACGAACGATAAATGATCATAATATGAACATACTTACATTTATTTAGTAGGAAGTAAATTACATTTCGTAAACATGTTCGTAAACGCGTAGAAGGTACAGTCTGTACATAGCTTTCAAGTAATGTATGGAAAATTCTACATACGATATGACTGAGCGTCGATTGAACCAAATATGCCCGCGTCCGATATATGAAGTAATTGATTAATAGGAAGCAATCGGTTCCGCCGACTTTCTAGCACGACGTCTACATTTACCCCAGCGCGTTGAATTTGTGTGACATGTCTTTATCTAGGGCGGGATTGTTTCCTCGATAGCGTAAGAGTGACGCAGGGCCACGGCTATGTCGCATATGTGCAAGCCGCACCTATTCTTTCTTTTTTTTTTTTTTTTGAAAAAAGAATATCAGTCAAGCTAAATTTGACTAGTATTCTTCTTAGCTCTCCAAATAAGCAAAAAGTTTGCGTTAGGAGTGGGTACGACAAAAGTGCTTCGGATGGGATCGAACTTGCGACCTTTCAGTTTTCAGGCTAAACCTTTAGCCGTTGGGCTATTGAGGCTGTACAGTAGTCGAGAGTGGCAAACACATCATCAACAGTAACCCATTAAGGGCTCACTACTCCGAACGTAAACGAAAGGTCAGAAGTGGTGGCCTGGGATCGAACTTGCATCCCCCGAACAGGAGACCAAATACGTACTTGGAATTTATATAGAAACTAGTAGGGTGCGTGGGTGCGCGGCCCGCTGCAGCGGACCGCGGTTTTTCTGCTCTTAGACTTTCAGGGCCTGATCATTTTCTGCCACAAAACCACTATTCCAACTTGTACACTCTTTAAGATAGACATCGACGAAATTTGTGTGGCCGCCATCTTGAATCCGCCATTTTGGTGGTTTTTTTTTTCAGCTCATTGCCAATTGGATGAGGTTTCGAGTGATTTTTGTTTGGGCACCCTCAACCTATCTTCAATACCCTGACCGTGCTCCTCACCCGTCTCCGAAATCCTCAATCATCAGCTCTCTCCATATTTCTCCTTCAAATGAATTTATGTCTTCTATACGAAACCGTCAGAAATTTTGAAAAGGAACCGTATTAAAGTCTTTCATATATTTAGTATGAAAAAAATAAATACCGCCATCTTGAATTTTTTTCTAATCATCTAGTAGACCATCTAGTCCTGATCATCTTTTTCCAGAAAACCACTCTTCCATCTTTCATAGTCACCGAGATAGACACTGACGAAATTTGTATGGCCGCCATCTTGAATGCGCCATTGTGAAGTTTTTTTCAGCTCCCTGCCAACTGGATGAGGTTTTGAGTGACTTTTGTTTGAACACTCCCCACCTATCTTCGATACCTTAGCCTTGCTCCTCACCCGTCTCCGAAATCCTCAATCATCAGCTCTCTCCATATTTTTCCTCCAAATTATCAGAAATTTTGCAAAGGAAACCATATGAAATTCTTGCATAGTTCCCAATTCGCCATTATTATTGTATAAAAAAAAATTCGCCATCTTGAATTTTTTTTCTATTCATCAAGTAGACCTTCAGGCCCTGATTATCTTTTTCCAAGAAACCACTCTTCCATCTTTCATAGTCTCCGAGATAGACACCGACGAAATTTGTATGGCCGCCATCTTAAATCCACCATTTTGAATTTTTTTTCAGCTCCCTGCCAATTGGATGAGGTTTCGAGTGACTTTTGTTTGAACACACCCCACCCATCTTCGATATACTGGCCGTGCTCCTTACCCGTCTCCGAAATCCTCAACCATCAGCTCTCTCCATATTTTTCCTACAAATAAATTTTTGTCCTCTATACGAAACCATCAGAAATTTTGAAAAGGCGCCGCATAAAGTCTTGCATATATATTTTGTATGGAAAAAAAATAATTCCGCCATCTTGAATTTTTTTTCTATTCATCAAGTAGACCTTCGAGTCCTGATCATCCTTTTCCAAGAAATCACTCTTCCATCTTTTATAGTTTCCGAGATAGACACCGACGAAATTTGTATGGCCGCCATCTTGAATCCGCCATTTTGGAGTTTTTTTTCGGCTCTCTGCCAATTGGATGAGGTTTCGAGTGACATTTGGTTGAACACCCCCTACCTATCTTCGATACCCTGGCCGGTGCTCCTCAGCCGTCTCCGAAATCCTCAATCATCAGCTCTCTCCATATTTTTCCTCCGAATGAATTTTTGTCCTCTATACGAAACCATGCGTGAAAAAATTTTTTTCCATACAAAATATTACAGGAGAGGTGATCAATGAGTCAGTGAGTGAGTGAGTGAGTGAATCAGTGAATCAGCACGAGTAGCTATATATATATTAACTAGTAGGGCGCGTGGGTGCGCGGCTCGCTAAAGCGAACCGCGGTTTTTCTGTCCACCAAGTAGACCTTCGGGTCTTGATCATCTCTTTCCAAGGAACTACTCTTCCATCTTTCATAGTCTCTGAGATATACATCGACGAAATTTGTATGACCGCCACCTTGAATCCGCCATTTTGATTTTTTTTCAGCTCATTGCCAATTGGATGAGGTTTCGAGTGGCTTTTGTTTGAGCACCCCCCCACTTATCTTCAATATCCTGGCAGTGCTCCTCACCCGTCTCCGAAATACTCAATCATCAGCTCTCTCCATATTTTTCCTTCAAATTAATTTATATCCTCTATACGAAACCATCAGAAATTTTGAAAAGGAACCGTATCAAAATCTTGCATACATATGAAAAAAAAATCCGCCATCTTGAATTTTTTCTATTCATCACGTAGACCATCGGGTCTTGATCATCTTTCCAAAAAACCACTCATCCATCTTTTATACTCTCTGAGTTAGACACTGACAAAATTTGTATGGCTGCCATCTTGAATCCGCCATTTTGGAATTTTTTTTCGGCTCTCTGCCAATTGGATGAGGTTTCGAGTGACATTTGGTTGAACACCCCCCACCTATCTTCGATACCCTGGCCGGTGCTCCTCAGCCGTTATCGAAATCCTCAACCATCAGCTCTCTCCATATTTTTGCTCTGAATAAATTTTTGTCCTCCATACGTAACTATCAGAAATTTTGAAAAAGAATCAATTTAAGTCTTGCATATATTTTGTATGGAAAAAAACAAATTCCGCCATCTTGAATTTTTTTTTAATACATCAAGTAGACCTTCGGGTCCTGATCACCTTTTTCCAAGAAACCACTCTTCCATCTCTTATAGTCTCCGAGATAGACACCGGCGAAATTTGTATGGCCGCCATCTTGAATCCGCCATTTTGGAAATTTTTTTCGGCTTTCTGCCAATTGGATGAGGTTTCAAGTGACATTTGGTTGAACACCCCCCACCTATCTTCGATACCCTGGCCGGTGCTCCTCAGCCGTCTCCGAAATCCTCAATCATCAGCTCTCTCCATATTTTTCCTCCGAATGAATTTTTGTCCTCTATACGAAACCATGCGTGAAAAAATTTTTTTCCATACAAAATTTTACAGGAGAGGTGATCAATGAGTCAGTGAGTGAGTGAGTGAGTGAATCAGTGAATCAGCACGAGTAGCTATATATATATTAATGCCCTCTATGTTTTAAAAATATACTTACTTGCCGGGTTTGATCTTGTAATACGTAAAGGAAACTGTTTCACACACAGTTTTCACTATTAGAGTCTATGGGTGTACAAGTTATTTTCGTTTATTATAACACGAGTATTATAGATTTAAATATTAAATATATAAATTGTACCTAACAGTATTTATTATACCTAACAGTATTTATATATTCATCTACTAAGGCACAATTTAGTCTGTAAATGTTTGATTAATTTAGAGTCGCTGGAGCTGGCGGCACAAGGCCGAAAACTGTGAAAGTCCCTACTTCTAGTAGAATGTCACAGTAAAGAAAAACAAGAGACCATGGCAAGATTCCATTAGGTGTATAAGCCGAGGAGGGTGTAGCGTGAATTCACCTTTAAGGGGGGGTAAGGTATTAAAATTTATTTTTTTTCGATTTTTTTTTTATTTTTCTAATTGAATGCATAATATCTTAAGAAGATTGTGTTAAAATTTCAAGTCGATCGGGGCAAAATTGACGAAGTTATGAGTATTTCAGCGTCCGTTGCTAGCCTGAGGTTTTACAGCCCCACCCGGCCCAAACTGGCCTGTTCTGGTAAAGTCGAGTATATTCGAGGCATGATCTATGCATCAGTTAAATGCTGTATGCTGTGCTGAGCAGTAACAAGTGACGGACCTAGCATCGACGACTCTGTGTGAGTATAAAAAATTGTCAAATTTTATCTTGAATACTTCAGTACGCAAAACTTTAAAGTGTTTTTCTGAGACTTGTCATTTTTGAAGTCCGTGCCCACCATAACTAAAAATCTACTGGAGCAATCGTTTTGAAATTTTGCACAGTGTTTCTTCACATAATTCCCCAGATATTGTCGAGAGCTTTTTTTTTTTCAATAATCATCAATTTTTTTACAACAGCAAATTAGCCGTTTTTTTTAGCGAAAATCTGGTTTTTGGCTTCCAAGTGCTACGAAAAATCGAAAAATCGAAAAAAAAAAATCCTCTCGTGAATACCTCGACAAACATCTCCTTTAACGAATGCATTTTGATTTTTTTATTTCAGATGATTTGGTTGCGAGTTATGATGGGCACCGCAAAACAACTTTTTCTCGAGGCGCCTCCGGAAATTCACTGTCACTCGCTCAATTTTTGATATTTTGCAATGAAAATTTAGGAAAATATTGTTCTAATGTTACAGTACCATGTATGGATCGACTGAATAAACTAACACCATCTGTATTGCCAAAAAAAAATCTTGAAAACATGCCTTTTTTTTACCGAATTAACCTTACCCCCCCCTTAATTCATCGCTTATGCGTAAAAGTAGTGGCCCTACGGTAAGAAAGCGAATCGTGAGCATTACTTTTAAGTACTGCAGATTGCGTAATTAGTATATTAAGTTTATGGAACAATTAAGTTAAAGGGGACATAAATGTGTCGATAAAACCGCAACCACGCTTAGATTACTTGGGTAAGCTAATTACGTCCTACTACAATGGAATATTGCCAACAAGTCATTTAATTTTTTTTTTAATTTAAACTTTTATTTATATATAAATTAATTATTGTCTAGCTAGCGGATGCCCGCGACTTCATTCGCGTGGATTGAGGTCTTTTTATTTCCCGCGGGTACTCCCTTATTTCCCGGGATAAAAAGTAGCATATCGTCGGCCTAATTATCAAACTTTGTATCCCCATTTGGTCAAACTTTACAGGAGAAAGAGAAAACTTATAAAATATAACTAACAATAAAAACATAGACAAACAGCTTTATTTACATTTGAATATTTAATTGTGCTTATGTTTCTTGTAATTATGATTTATTATCTGTTATCATGATTTTACATTAGATGGCGTCAAAATAAAAAAATCGGAAATTTTGGAGTTACGAAGTTTGATAATTAAGCCGACGAAATGTGATATTCCAGGCTATAATCTATCTCTGTGCCAAATTTCAGCCATATCGGTTCAGTCGTTGCAGCGTGATTGAGTAACAAACCTACGTCAATCCGAACTTTAGGATAAAACGATTATTACAATGACTTCTAGTTGCTGTAGCAAGAACGTCATTTTAGGCAATCACCACAAGTAAAGATTTATACAACTTTTCCGCGAAGACCCGCAAGACCCGCGAAGAAAATCTTAAGATATAAAATAAAACAAAGTCGGCTTTATTCGAACACTTATTATAACTTTAGAACTGCTAGACCGATTTTCATGGTTTTTGATTTGTTGTATTTGTCTCAGATAATAATGTGTAGATAATGTTGTAGAATAACTATTAAAAACATTGAAAAATTAACGAGCATGCTAACTGAACTGGAACTGTCTCTTCGTAAACTCAAAATTACGATTATAAAAATTTCATAAACCCGATTCGTCAAACTGTGACAAAAATCTCTTGATCATTTAATTTATCACTAACAGACATGTTTTCCTACACATATAAAACTGCTTTCTTATCTCTGCATTATATTAAGCGTGTAACGTAAGCTTTTAATCTTTCCTTGGAGAATAAAGCACGTCTTATTTTAACATACACTGACGGATCTGAACAATGCCTTCGATATTCGATACGAGCTTGATTGACAAATACGGAACATCGGATCCGCCAGCTTTCTACGTCGCGTCGTGTCGTGCTTGCGAGCTTGTGTTATCCCCGTCTAGTAAGTTTTCACGACAGGCCTATCCATCGGGGCGAAATAATTTTCGGTACTTAACATGATTGACTGATGTAGAGTAACTTTCTCCGGCTTACTGGCAATGTTAACCACGGATAAGCAATTTTCATGACACGCTCAACTAATAACCTAAGCAAAGTAAAGTTTTGTGATCAACTAATCTAGTCTAGGTATACATTTCAACTCGGTTAATTGCCTCATCTGTTGACAAAAGGCTGTTCAGCGTGGAAATACTGCCATCATTTTTTACACATTCCATATTTACGTACATGCGTGATACGTGTGAAATAGATTTTAAAAGGGCAAGTCGAAAAGACTTATGGGTTTTTAGGTAAAAAAATTGTTTATGAGCCAGTTGAAAAAGTACTGTATCGCAAAGTTCTCCGTTTTACCATGTTTAAAGTAAAACTTCTTCAATGAGCGTCGATTTCACCAACGTAAAATAAGTTTTATCCGAGCATTTTGTTATTTGGAAGCTTTTCAATACAAAAATTGTCAAAATGTCAAACGCTCTTAAAAGACACATTAGTCAGCTAAATATCGCTCGTGAAAAGATGAGCGAAATTCGGCTCCTTTAAAGTCATCTGCTTTCGAAAGTGCTGCTTTTTTTGAGAGCCGTTGAGCCGTTGGTTGAGGCGTTGTGTTACTGTTACTAATTTATAAACTTCACAAATAACTGAAACGGAATAATTCCCGCTCTTCATCGCAAAGTAGTTGATTTGATAGCCTTACGAGCCGTATTTTGTTCCATTGTAACGAATATCAGTTTCGACAAATGGCTGAGCTTTATCCAGTTTTGACTCAGGTTAAACTCATAATGTCTAGTCGATTTTCGTGACAAGCCACATCTATCTCGACAGAACAGTTTTAATGGTTACCGTGATTGACAAATACAGAGTATCGATTTCGCAAACTTTCTACGCTTAGTTATGCTCGCCGTTATTATTAACTTCTAGTCGATTTTCATGACATGCCCATCTATCTGGATGGAATAGTTTTGATACTTCGCGTACATGGTTAATAGGAAATGTCTGGTTGGATAACTTTCTGTATTTTGTCATGCTGATACTTAAGATTACCCTTGTTTAGGTAGGTATTTACTACATTTATTTATGTTGCTTTTCCTTTTTAATGCTATTTCATAGCCAAAACCTTTATCGTGAGTCTTGGGGTTTGACGCAGTGATGACATAATTCTGTGAAGGTGGCTGAATGTGAGCTGGAGAAGGGAGGTAAAAATCATTAAGGCCTTTTGGTGGACCGTATCAAAGAAGTAGTTAGCTGGGAACCGTTGGAAAAGTCCTGAAAAGCGATCTTTTCGAGAGACCTGTGTCCTGCAGTAGACGTCTATAATGATTTACTCAATTTAGATGACGAAGAAATTTTGAACCCAGGTTTTTAGTGAACCTCCACGCTAACAGGCATTGAAATTGGAGTGGCTAAACCTTTTGTGCAGCTTAGTTTAGAAAACAAATACAACGTTATGTTAATATAGTTAGATAACAAATCAAGTTACTGCATTCCACGGCCAATCAAACGTCGTGACAAACTTACTGCTTATAAAATGTGTCAGCTGTGTATAGGTCATGCGTTATGCACTTCGTTCTATGCAATTTTCTACTCGTTACTCGTGACAGACCAACAAACGGTTCATAAATCAGACAGACGTGCGTTATGATTGCGCTCGGTGAAATACTTGATTTGCCTTTGTTAACTAGACGTCATGGTTTTACTGTTTCGAAAGCTTAATAGTGATCTAAAAGGTGGAAGAGTTAAGTGGTGATTTATTAATAATCCTTTCTGTCTCGTATTCGACTTCGTCGTTGCCATTTCTCTTTTACTCTTTCAACCTCTTAAATAAAATAGAATCGTACAATGGAAATCACGTGACGATTCTTAAAAGCCGTAAGAAGCTGCATGTTGTCGCACTCATCGAAAAAACGCTAATATAGCCAGCAAAAGTCTGAGGCTGACATCATCTCTGTTTGCCAATCCCGAATGTTATTGTCCAGTCGTTACTACCATTTTCAGTACTAAAGAAGCTCTTGCGAATGTACCAGGCGATTGTGTTCCTATTAAGTTAATTAGAACATTGATTGGTTCCACAGAATAACCTGTGCTTACATTCGGCGTTCTGGTTTTCAATTCAATCAAGTATCGGCATCTCAGATCGGTTTTCGGTCGCAATAAATCAAGATGTAAACTAGATCGATTATGTCAAATCGAATGTGTATATCGTTTTCGAATCAACGCTTTCCTGTAATTAAAGCATTATGGCATTATTATTAGGCGCGGTTCGCGTTGAGAAAACAAACAGCAACGTGCAGTTGTCGGGGGTTATTAATGAATTTATCGACGTGTAAGATCTGTGTGGTAGCCAGCTTTCGCTCCCGGAGGCGATTCAGTGATTTATACGTTAACTAGCAGTTCACCGAGACTTCGCTTGCCTTACGGAAGTCTATTTAATTTGTAGCTAGACCCTTATTAGACCTTAACTTGCTGCTGTAAACTGTAATTCTAACAGTGTTGAAAATGCTAAGTTTTATGTGTTCGTATTGAGAACGGAAAGTTTTTAGAGGCTTAGTATAGTAGTAGAGCTCTAGTATAAGTTTCCAAGTTGACTTCGACTATGCGTAAATCTGTCATTTAATTGGACGGGAAAGGGACGGAGAATTTTTGCTTCCTTTTCTCGTCTATACTAAATAACAGACTTACGCAGTTAATGTAGTTAGTAGGTAAGTTGATTTACACTATTAGGCCCTCATAAAGCGGGACCTTTTGGAAAAGGATGTTTCCCTTCATTTTTATTTATCAAATGATTCTCTTCTCTGCCAAATATTACTAACCTTAATCTACTCTTTGAAAAACCAAAAAAAAAATAGATTAAAAAAACTCCTATATTATGTTTCAAATCAGTAGATTCACGAAACTTATTTTCCTTTTTTTTTAGGATACAACATCAACAAACATTTAGGTTTTTGTTTTCTTAAAATTAAGTACTTCCTCCTTTTTACGCTTTTCACAATAATTTATTAATTATCACATTTCTCTTTCCTTATTTATATGCATATTTATGATAATTACAGTACCCATGATTATAATAATTACAAATTGCGTACACAAGTAATTTTAATTTAAACTGTAATGTATGAGCACTCTGAATTGAGTTATGATGAACGCGTGTTTAAAATTATAGGTGTATGAAGACTTAGTTTTATT
Source organism: Hipparchia sbordonii (assembly GCA_038048805.1). Lineage (NCBI taxonomy): Eukaryota > Metazoa > Arthropoda > Insecta > Lepidoptera > Nymphalidae > Hipparchia > Hipparchia sbordonii. Next base: position 4,038,017 of record CM076114.1, on the reverse strand, counting down.
ACATTCTTCTGTTGTGGATCTAGGGAAGTGGGTATGTGGGTTTTGGAATTCCAGTTGCGGATGTTAATTTGTTTTATCGTTTGTAGGCATATTATTATGTAGCGCGCAACTATAATGATTCCGATTATACTGCTAAAAATTGAAGATTGGCAGCTATTACACTTGTTAGGGTTATTTAGAACTTCGCTAAAGATTAGGCAAACAGATTAGACATGCAAAAACTCCTTGTAGAGCTTGAACATAGGCAAATGGACGTCGATAATTCTCTCACGTCATCAGCATAGATACTATCGTAGTATCGTGCTGTACGATATGAACAGCTGCGCGGTTGTGCTGCTTGTCGGAATTGGTAAAGAGACAATTATTATTATTTAGTATCGGATATCAGTATTTCACGCCCGTAATGCTATAAATCCAAATACTTGTGTTACTACACCTACTCTCAGTAAATGCTACTTAAAATATGTACCTACGTTTGTTTACTTATACCTAGTAAAGAGGAGAAAAAAACGAAGATAGAGAAGAAGAAGTAAGGAGGTGTTTTGCTAACGGAGATAGGATAGCTAGTAAAGACAAAGTTAATGTGGAATTGTGAACCTTATTGTGGATTAAATTGCTTGTAACTCCATGAAAATAAATTATTTTAGTGAGCGGAAATCGGAGAACTTTATGTACTGTAAACTAGTAACTTGATATAGTAAAGAAAGGTGTGAAGAAAGTCTCAATTCCCATACTGATAAAGGTGTGGTGGAAAGGGGAAACAATGTATTTTCCAGTCGATTAACTTTACTTGGAAATAGCAATAGTGAATTCTTAATTAGGGTTAGAGCGTATAGATAAAAAGTTCTTTTGTGAAAAACGTAAAAAAAGGATTTTGCAGAACATTGACAATGTTTGGCTACATTGGTCGAAAGCGAAACGATATCTAAGATCGATCTGTGGTGCGAATGTTCGCGAATATTGATCTCAAAACTGATTTGTATTTTATTTTTCTCATCTGTATTTTCAAAGAGTTATATTTTCATCTTTAATATTTTATTCGAAGTCAATATTTATTAATCATCCATTTATAATGTAAATATAAAAGAAATATTTAAAAATCTTTTACTTTGAAGTTTTATCAATCCAAAACTAGACACTTAGTAATTTAAATTAATATGAAGCCATAAATCTTAATATAACCGATACTCACTAAATAAATAATCGCGGAAGCAATTCTAGCTCACGTTAATTAAACTGAAATGGTTCTTATTAAATAGCGAGAAATAATTTTATCAGATTGAGAAGTATCAAAAGAGAAAATACACTCGAGCGGAACCAGGCTCCTAAGCAAATATTGTTATTGAGTGAAAGTTTAAATTGTAAGCGAAAAGCGAGTGTTAGTACGTAAACTGCAAAGGGCATGGTGTGACGGGTAGCTTATAGGCAGATGACCCCTCACCCTGCTGCCGCGATGGGATGAAGATACTTTGCCGGCGATAATTGAAGTTCTGCCGGGGCAGGTTCAAATAGAGCTCAGTTCTAACAACAGACACGTAGTCGAATTAGAAACCGACAGTATAACTGGAGGCGAAATGAACCGTAATAATTTGTTATGTTGAAGAGTTAGAATCTAAAGGCAATTTGATGTTTTAAGGACATAAAAGTTTATGTTAGGTGATTTAACCAGAGCTAATAACACTACAAGAACAAAAAAGTGGACTGTATCAAAAGTGGTGTAGCAGCTGATATGGCAAAATTAAAATGATTCAGATTAAAAATCCAGTATGAAAATAAAATTTTATTTCATTGGACTGAAAACAGCAAGGCTGCATTGGAAATTTTAATCATAAAGGTTCAAGATGTTAAAGGACTCCTTGCTGAATCTTTTAATAAAGATTTAAGATTTAGCTATCACAGCTTATTAAGAGATAAATGATAATAATTAGTTATTTACTCATGAGGCATAATTTAAGGTCCGTCTGAGAGTGTCAGTTAGAAATTAAGTTCTTTGTTGCACAAATACAACACTTGAGCTTGGAAGAATGATAACCGATAAGCTGTAATGAAATGACGTTCGTGTTCCCACAGTAGTAAAGCATCATAAGGAAGTAAATAACCTGATCAAGTGATCCCCTGTGAATCCACAGATGGATCATTTACATTACACGTTGCACGAACAGGCATAATACTGCGGTGGTTAACGTTTTCGCCACAGTAAAGGTATAAGATCGCATACCTAAGTACGACCGCGAAGATCAGCAGGAAGGGCAAGAGACCTCACCAAGCCTGTTTATTATGTATCTCAATAGTACCTATTTTATTTAGATGTACACTACGATAAGTGTCAAACAAATAATTGCGTTATGCAGTGTGCAATGGCATCCGTCTCTATCGCTTCAGTGCTTATGACGTCATTTTGTTTGGTCACCGAAGTTATAATGCTGAAGTTATCCATCGAAAAAATATGGACTTTGACAGTTTTTGTTTTTGAGATTTTCTGTAGTGCAAAATTACTTAGCCACTGAGATACGTTGCATTGGTGAGTGCATTGGTGAGTGGAGTGATCGCTATGGACTGATTGAAGAAATGTCGGTAACGTCAGGGGATGTCAGTGCTGTAAGGACTTCTATTAGCGCATTTTACAGCACGCTCGATGCCGTGGACGTAACTTGGAATTTCAGGGCTGTTTAGTGTTTTATACCTCTTGTGTGCAATCTCCTTAAATTCCGTTGTCTTTTCTACGCCTGGCTTTATAGCATCGCCTTCGGCAACGCAAGCGGGTATTGTCGGAGATTTTTGCCATATTATGATATCGCATACTGCATGCCAGAACGGAGAACCGCTTTCACGGTGCTTTCTAAATTTGCAAAAAGATAATTTATGCACCTCGAGGCGATTTTTTATGTTATGACTTTGAGCTAATTGGAATTATTGGGACAGTATCAATTTCGTCGTGCCGATGCTGTCAATTTATGGCATTATTTATTGTACCATTTAAGATGATCTGTTGTTTAGATTACTGCTTGTTGACTTGTAAACTTTCGATCTTTTAGGTTAATCTTTCACTAATATATATTGGTCGGTCCTACTTTTTCATCATGGTTGATATTTATTTTAGCAACTTCACATTTATTATTTTCTAAAGTATAGATTTTTATTTTTACAAATACTTGTTCATTTTGAGACCTTAACTACTATTTACTCTATTCAGTATAAAATTATTTAATATAGCTCCACTTGTAGCTCTTACGACCAGTCAAGGCTCATCGACTGCTTCGGAAAGCAGATTCTACTGAAAAGTATCGGTTTTTAGTTGTTACTCTTTTTAATACACCAAGTCACAGCGTATAAACTTACCACTATTAATTAAATACTATACTTTCTTATGGGCAGCTGATTGCAAAGTTGGCTGCTTCCATGTAAGTTTGACCCCGATTTAAGAAATTTATTTTTTTACATAATCACTAAAATTAAATTGTTTTATATGTTAATAGATTGTATATTATGATATAAAACTCATAGCCCCAAAACATTTTATGTTATAGGTGATCTATAACAAAAGCCTGTTTGCTTGATTAATAACATAGATAGTGATATAGAAATATTTTTAATCTTGAATTTGTTTTAGTCATAATCTTACAAGTCAGTTAACTAGGTACTGAGACTAACATTATTATAAACCAGTTTCTCTGTCGTTTTATTGCTTATTCTCACTTGGGGGTCGATGGTATCATTTTGAACGCATTATTGAAGCTTAACTAGAATTTATATAATCGACGGGAAATGTTTACGCATTGTAGTATTCAGATAAGTTTTACTGGTTTGTAAAAATGATCGCACATTAGAATTAAATACGTATCAAAACCCTATTGCCATGTGATCGCGAACTAAGAGAAGACATCAATAGCCAAAATCATTTGCATCAAACGAATCGAACAAATAATGATGACTAGCTACAGCTGAAGCCACCCACTAAACTACAGTGGTAGAGTCTTGACGTGTCACAAGAACCACAGGTTGGCCTATATAAAATAAATAATTTTGAATTTAAATTTTTTAACCAACTTCTTGCGGCTGTTGCGGCTCTTCTGGGTTACTCAGTCATGTGCGATCACTTTTACACTCGTACTTTATACATACATGCATCATTATTGAAAGGGTGGCCGACGATAGCGTTATCGTATCGAATATCGATTTCTCCAGCGAATTGTTTATTCAGGCCCTTAACCCAGTAACGTACCTAAAGTACGATGTATTATTATTGCCATGGTGACCGATAATGATATCGGAAAAAATATCGATTCCATTGCCGTACTTTATGTGATTTGACACGGGAAATGCAGGTCGTGTGATACATATCGGTATAGAACTTTAGTAGGGCGTGAAAGGACCTAGATATGCGAATAATAGGACTGATTATGATAATAACATTTTCAGACCATAAAATGGTTTTATATGTTAATGGTTTTATATTGGAAAACTAACTTATGTTGTACTAGCTTCTTCCCGCGAAATCTTTCAAAATCAAGTCAAACATTATAGTTTGCCTCTTCGGGCGTGCAACAGAGGTGTATAACAATGGTTTAAAAATTTATAAATGATAAATATAATAAAGTTACCATACAGGAATATATTAAATAAATTATGAAAATCATCAGTATCTTTTTTGGGAACCTTAACAATACCCATTCAAAAAGACGTCGACCCATTTTGCTCCGTTGCTATGTGATTGAAGGACAAACCAAAAAACAAACAGTTTCACAATTTTAATATTTGTAATGATACTATTAGGGATACAGTACATTGACAAAGACGACGCTCTACATCGCCGAGCCTATTCTCTATTTATTGCCGAAAATACATTTATGGGTTAAGGTAAACCGTTAACGTTTTATGATGTTTAATGTATTTTTGTCTATCATTTCTACTTAAGTAGTGATGCTAAATCGATTTGAGTAAGCCTAATCCATAACAAATGACAAACGATCATGAATATTAATATTATTTGTATCTGGAGTTAAGGTCAGCCAAGGTCAGGAGAAAAAATGAAAACGTTTTACTATGTGTAAACATCAAACACGAATAACAAGTTATTTTAAACAAAAGTTTCTACTTTTACTTTTCTAAAATAATGCATAGTAAAATGATGTCCAAGATTGTTTTCATGTTATTGTTCGTTATGTAATATCAAAGTTGTTTTAATATTTCAAGAACATGTGTCATTATTGTTTCACTGTTTTGTTATTTTTCTTTTTTTTATGTAAGTGTCCATTACGAGTATCACAGCTACTCCACAGCGGCAAAAATTTACGCCAGTCAGTGTTCGTATTTGTGTTGGTTTCACTGCAGCTACCTATAAGCTACCATCCGTGCGTCTCTGTCAGTTAGTATGACGTAAAAGAGATGAAATAATTCTCCGTTTCTTTTCTACGCATATTAAATGAAAAAGATATGTCACTTAAAGTAAACTTGAAAAGTTACACTGATGTTGCAGTGTCGCAGCATTCAACTTAAATCCTTAATTTTGAGTTCCTTGTCCGCTCATCTAGTAGAATCCACAAGTTTAATGTAACTTTAAATAAGAGCCACAAGTTGTACTTTATGAAATACTAGCTGATGACTAGGTTTCTTAATTCACGCGGGAACTCTCTTATTTTCCGAGATAAAAAGTAGCCAAAAATGAGTAACAAACATCCATCCATACATCCAAACATTCGTATTTATAACATTAGGAAGTATATATTTTTTAATTTTGGTTTTTTTCTCGTATTATTTTGTGGTGTGGTTGTGGCACGTCTGAAAGGACCATAACGGTGTGTGTTTTAACATTTGGAGCACGTACCCATTCCTTTTATCTCTTATGCTCGTTTTATCAACAGGACTCATAAATCTGCGTACTCTAGTGTTGCTATCGCGATCTGTATATTAGTCAGACCATAATTCAACGCGCCGTTATATAATTACCAGGGGCTCCCGGAAAGTTCGCGTAATAACAGGCTACGGTTTAATTGACGTGTAATTGCTCGGATCTAGGCCCTTGATGGTTGAAAAGTGCATAGAGGTGTCATGTAGGTGCCCACTAGAGGTGGTGACTGGCGGTGTCCGTGAAAACGGTCTCCATAGTCAATCTAGCTAATGAACAAAAGAACCTGCAGGTGTTCCTTAGCTCGATGACTATGTAATTTAGTTGTACACTAATGAAAGCGTCTATTATATACGTATAACTGCATTATGGAGTCAATGACTGGGTCTATCACTCTAAAGTTACGTGCTTTACGTCATTTTGGTGGTTCGCTGTAGTTACTCACTAATTTTGGAGTTTGACGGGGTTTTGTTGGACACTTTAGAAGGAAATAAATGGAATAGGCCTACAGCAGGCCTTCCGCGTCTCAGTGGCTATGACGTCATAAGTAGGTACTGAATCGTTATGGTAGTCACCGATACTGATAACATAGAGTATGGTCACCGTGACTTAATATTTGATGGATACTTTCCTCAACATCCCAAGGAAACTCGGATTTTTCGGTATAAAAGTAGTCAATGTTGATCTCTGGAATGCAAACCACCTCAGAGGTGCCTTTCGTCAAGATTATCCTTAAAGTATTAATTATTTCTTATCATGTTTCATTTATAATCATCAATGTTGTTACAATATATCAAATAAATATAATAAAGATTGATTTTGCGATTACACTGCGAAAAGATAGACAAAAATACAGACCTATACTGACGCTTAAATAAAAACAATGCTAGAATAATTTCAAGTTTTTAGATAAATATTTAGATATTTTGCTTATTCGAGGCCGTTGTACGAGCACTGCCTCTACCTCTAGGGTATACAACTCAATGGAAAAGCGTTTCTGAAACAATGTGCACATGTTATTACAGTAATTCCAAAGTTTATAGCCACTTTATCTCACTAAAATTAGACGTCACAAGTATTACAAATGCTAAAAGCCGTTCAGGAAGGTGTCTGTTCAAAATTACGTGATATTTTATGCTCGATCATAGCTATTACTATTATGTCAGGAAGGTGAACCAATTACGTTTTAATTAACGTAGATTATTATTAACTAATCACCGTACGGAACTTAAGTGCTATCTAAAATAAGTTTAAATCTTCACGATAGTTTCACTAACTGAAGTAATTAAGTACCTACTATCTTCTAGCTCGCAACTTCGTCCGCGTGGAGTTAGTTGTTTAAAAATCACGCAAGAACCGTTCGTTTTTTTTTTAAATAAAAAGTAGCCTATGCCACTCTCTAAGTCCTAAGGCTACTTATTATCCCGGAAAATGAAAGAGCATCTTCGGTATTTTATTAAAAACTAAATCTATGCGAACCAAGTCGCGGACATTAGCTACTCTATCAATAAAATTAAAGGCTGTATTTAATTTCTCATTTATTTAACTTCTCCTAGATGTCATCATCTAGGAGAACAGGCATTTGATTTAATAAAATCTAGATCTTAGACTCGGTTCCAGTGCGACCTAAATTGTTTTGACCGCCTCTTTACAATCTTGTATCGCAGCCGAGCGTCACAATCAAGCGATTATTTCTCATAGTTTCCAACGTAGACCGTCGCGATTGTTCGATATTACCTACCATCGCTTCTGTTGGGCAAATTGATCAATGCATAGATTATTTATTTTTGGTTTCTATTGCCATAATTTGTTGCGCGTCTCATAAATAAATAAATAAGAATGACGCTGAGAATCCTGTTGCCTGCTGTTCATTGTGCTACATTACAACCCTGGATTCGCAGAACGTGGTCATTATCTTGCCCATGTGAAGTTTTGTCGCTTAGTGTGACCGGACGACAGTCTATGAAGTTGCAGTCAGGCCATGTCAAATATGAACTGCCGGTTAATGTAATCCTTTTTTCAGGCAGTCATATAAAAATAACTTCTTAACATGTTCAATTTTATTTTGGCTTGACGATTTATCTATAACAATTGTTGTTTACCTAATCGTAGTACAAGGTTAAACCCTTTGTGATCCGTGCATCCGGTGTAGAAGTCATTGTGCATGCATCCTGTCTCTCCTCGATTCAATCACACGACTTATTACTTGTCGATTGATGACTATAGGTTCCTGTACTTATTAATTTTATCGTTGTTACTTCTTTTTTTGAAGTCTTTTGCTATCGTGGTATCATGTTGGAATGAATGAATGGATTGAAATTCTTGATATTGGTATTTTCGATTTATTATGAGTTCTAAATAGTGTTCTCAAAGGTGTGTGAAGTGTGGCAAATTGGCAGACTTCGTTAAGCCAGCGTGGGGAACTATGGCTTATAACGCTTTTCTGAAAGGTTCAGTATGCCTCGTCTTTTAATTGTCTTTTGGCAATTGATCTAAAAACAGATCAATAAGACCTAAAAACGAGACATTGGGCATGGGCTCATAAGTTCATCATAAAACATAGATGATAAGGCGGGATTTCCTTAAATTATAAAATATAATAAAGAGTTTAATATATATCCATCATAATATGTATCCCTGCTAATTTTTTTTTTTGATTTTTTGTCCATAAAAATTTAACTCTCACTACTAGTAATACATAGTAATGATCTATCAACGCTCAGCTCAAATCACTGGATCGATCTGGCTGAAAACTGGCATACAGATTTAAAACGTAGGTATCCGCTAAGAAAGGATTTTTGAAAATTCAATCCCTAAGGGGTTTGAAAAATCGAATCTAACGTGAGCGAAGCCACGCAAAAGCTAGTGTTGGATGACATGCAACCAAACTCGGGTGCCCGAGTCTATATTGTTCCAACCTGAATACGATTGACCACCAGTCATTTGTCGGCAATTTTCCGTTAGCACGAAGTCATCATAGCGTGATGCGCTCACGCATAATATTTAGGTTCGGCAGACTAAAGCACATAAGTCACAAAAAGTCATATTTTTTTTACTAAACCAATATTCATTTATTAAGCTATTGCATAGCTTCTATCGCGGGCCAGCGTGGAGACCGAATCCAGAAATTCCGTAACGAAAATAACCTGACACGGGACTTCTCTACGGTGAGCCGCTAGATGGCGCATTTTTTATCAACGGCTCACCGTTAGATGGCGTTGATAAAAAATGCTATGCAATAGCTTTACCGCGGCAGTCCCCGAGTGCCACACGTCTTTTTTTAATACACTGTCTGACTACAGCATATAAGTTAAAGCGGTTCGCCCGAGAAATCGTTAGCTTCAAATTAAAGCTAACGGCTTTGACTTACCTATGACGTGCTTTAGTTAGACGGTTAAAATAAATGAATATATATTGGTTAAATAAAAAAAATATGACTTTTTGTGACTTATGTGCTTTAGTCTGCCGACCCTAGATATGTCACCCTGTTCTGCATCGTTGCCGATCATGCCGTTATAACTTATAATTAGGACTGCGGTAATGTGTAGCCACTGTGCTTTGCTGTTGGCGATTAATTTGCGTGTACTAATGCGTGCTAATACCCTGTTATTATTTTCTCAAGCATGTAATTTTTAACCCCGGCGGAAAAAGAGGGGTGAGACCTCACTCTCATTCAGCTCAGACTCAAGACAGAGTTAAAACGAGACAGATTTATGTCAGAGCATATATTTTGCTTCTCGTTTTAACCTCTATCTGAGCTGAGGCAGAGCACGCTCTATGGATCTCAGCATAAGCTTGTGTAAGTAGTTTAGATGTCAATGCCACTCTCTCTTCAGGTCCTTAATTATAGGCAACTATACCATAACTAGATAAATAGACCAATTCAGAGAGGTCTTGTGTGCGGGTGTATAATATGTGTGTATTCATTTATGTAGTTACTATGGAGAAAATGTAAAGGTGCTGATAGACTTGAGCATTCGCTCGTAATGAGCATTCGTGCGAATGTTACATCACAGAAAAATACGAGAACATTTTAGCGAGCATTCTATCGAGCGTTCTGGCGAGCATTCTAGCGAGCGTTCTGGCGAGTATTCTAGCGAGCAGATTTGCTACACGCGACCGTCAAGTCTGAAATCTTCATGAATAATTGACGAGCATCGAATAGAGCGTTCGCTAGAATTCCCAAGATGTTCGTAGCAATGGCTCCATGCTGGGCTCGGCTCGTTGTTCAGTTCGACAAAAATAAAAACGGCGAATGCTCGATGTTCTGTTACAAGTGAATGCTCAAGTCTATCAGCACCTTAAGAGAACAACAAAAGTTCAAAATTCGAACAGGTGCGATTTGAATTTAGAACAATCGCTTTTAACTTTACTCTCCAAGTATTGGAAAGCTAGGTAGTAATTAATTTACACATATTAATACTCAAAATGTATCTGAAACGTTAGCACCTAAGGAAACCAGTTTAGAATTGTTTGAACACCTTAAACGTATTTGCTTTATGAAAAGCCATTCAAAAGCCATATTTGTAGATGGGAGGTTCGACAAATGTTGTTTATAGAAAATTTGCATCGACTCTGGCGATCACATTGAAAACGATTTGTGGAATTGTTAACCTTTCAAAAGGCTATTTGCTTTCTTTGGCTATATTCATTGTATAAACATTACCGTTTATTTCAATTGACTGTTTATTTATTTCGTTTTATGGAATTCGGAAGTATTATCTAGACTTGCAACGAATAGTATATTCGGCAGTATACCGAATACCGAATATTCGGCGAGGCCCCTGACCGAATAGCCGAATATTAGGCAAAAGTATTCGGCTGGATTTTAGCGCCAAAAACTTGTACGTACAGAGGTGATTGTTTCGCGCTCCTTTGTTTTGTTCTAATGTACTCATCGCCCGCGCGCCCGCTGTTGCTCTGCGCGGTATATTGAAACAGAAAAAAATGCAGTTTCAACAGAAATGGATCTTTTCTTAAATATAAGTAATATATCACGTCATGACAACCCGTATACATGGTGGCAAGCGAGGAAATTTGAATTTCCGTGTTTGATTAAGATTGCAGCATGTACCTGTGTTATGTACCAATGACTACTTAAATGATTATAACAGAAATGAAAATATGAATATATACGTAATCAATCGATTTTAATTTTTCATTTTACCAATTATTTCTCTATGACAAAATATATTATTTAAGTATTCGGTATTCGGCCGAATATAATAAAAGCAGCCGAATAGGCCGAATACCGAATAGTAACCGAATATTCGTTGCAAGTCTAGTATTATCTTATTTGTATGATGGAACTATCTTTATTAATATTTTAAATGTGAGTGTGTTTTTTTGTTGGTTTGTCCTTCAATCACGTCGAAACAACAGCCGGAGCAACAGATCGACGTAATCTTTGCATGGGTATAGTTAAAGACATGAAGAGTGACATAGGCTATCTTTAATTTCGGAAAAAACGTTCCTGCGGGAATTTTAAGAAAAAAACCTCCAAGTGGATGAAGTTATGAGCAAAATCATCGAGATTTGTCACTTGCACTGTTTACTTGGTTCTGTTATTATAATTTGCAACTCTTAAGGATTCTTATTGTAACAATACATATTTTAAAGACCTTCAAGTTTTTGTGCATAAAATTTTCAGTAGTCACATCTAAAAACTGTTGTTATGCTTTATAATTTAATACAAAAGAAGCATTATATATTTTTTTGTTTATTGTGGCCACTTTAAGTCTATCAGATTTACTTTTTTGTTGAAGTTATTGGTGTCGACATTGCTAACTTGTTTCAGTAAAATGTTTTAGCACTAGTTGCCAGTGATGGCTTGTGGATCCAAAACATGGCCTGTTACTTTGGACAACTATTCCACGGGCGATGGAGAGAGCTAAGCTCGGAGTTACGGGATCAAATCAGAAATGAGGAGATCTGTAGGAGAACCAGCGCTACCGACGGGCACATTACACATAGCGCGAAGAATCGTTGTGGCCCCAAGGAGGTTGAGAGTGGCGACTTCGCACCTGAACACGCTGCGTAGAAAGCTCTCCACTACTAGGTGGAGTAGGTGGACGGACGATTTTAAGTGATTCGCTGGTAGCAACTGGATCTAAACAGTATAAGAGCGTTTTCTGCGGCGATCTTTGAAAGAGACATAGACATAGAGACTGTGCGTAAAGTTTATTGGTTTAGAATACGAAAATAACGACAAAATTAATAATTAAAAACCTGTCAAAGTTAAGAACATACCTTTGGGTACTTGATAATAGACTTATCGATGTTTAAAAAGTAAAGTATCTACCTAATTCTTATCAGCACACCACACTTTCGAATAATTTCAGTAGCAACGATAAATAAATGCCAACAATTACAGTACAATTTGCTTAACAGCCACGCACGCAAATACTTGTTATATTGGTACTCTCTCTTCAAATACGAGAGTGTAAGCAGAATATAGGGCTCTCTTACACAATAACGTTGTTTCCTTGTTATTAATGATACCTTAATTCGGCACGGTGGTTATAAACGCATGGGGTCTGCTTTATGCAAGTTTTCCGCGTTCGGAGCTTGAGCCTGCAGCAAACATAACGTATGGCGATAGCGTGTCCAACGCGACTTATAGAATTTCGTTTGCAAGTTGCAACAAGGAATTGTATTAACGTTCACATTGTTAAGCTCGCTGCTCGCTTTGAAGGCGTGCTTCTTTTGCCAACGTTGTGCGTTTCTGCAGGGTGACATCTCTTGGTATTACACAATTTTGTAATGGCGTACTCCACATGCTACCTTAAAAGCTCTTCTTGCCCTACTAAAATCAATACCTATAAAACAGTACAGTGAGTCGTGACTGAGTGACTGACAGAAAGACGTACAGCCCAAGCCGGTGTACGTAGTTAAACTTGGAGGAAATATGCCTAGAGTAGTAGAGGTGCATTTAGGATAGATGTTAGAAACTTTACCAGCCCTCTTGATCCCTTAGAATAGTGAAAAGGTGTGTGTGTAACTATTTTTTAAAACCTAAAAAGTTTTCTTTTATTGTGGTGACAAGACAGGTATGGAGAACTCTTCCATCCATACTAATTCACAGTTTTACGCACTCTTGTAAGTTTGCTTGAAAAGTGTCAATGTCTAAAGCAGTGTTATTTCAATTTTGTTTTGGGATGTCATATAATAATAATCTGAAACTATTATTTTAAAATTGACATTGTATGACACGTCAAACCAAAATTTAAATTATCACGCTAACGCTGGTAGTAGGTATAGGCCCTGAAGTGCGATTGCAAGGCGATTGCTGTCCGGCATCTTGTTTGTTTCAGCCTTTAATGATTAGCCACGCCCCTGCTTTCCAGTTGCATCGGTTCCTGATGTCGAGTTGTGCGTTCTTACGTTTATCTCTATTAGAAATAATAGCTCCTCATTAAAATAATCCTTTCATTTATGTAATTGATGCCATCAACTTGATTTGCATTAAGTATCGTCAATTAAGTTTATGTAATTTTGCAGCCTATTACTTTTCTATGCAGCGTATTTAGAATGGTAATAGGCTACTTTAGAAAGACATTTAAGATAAGATTATTATTTACATTTCTCAATAAGTAAGTCTTTATTGGCTTTTTTGTTTCCAATTGCTTAAAACAAGAGTAAGACGATCCAAAGAACATATTTTCTTTTATCTAAAGAAGAGATTCCTACTAGGAGCCCTACATAATAGGTATGTGAATATTATAAATCGCTATATTAAAAATGGAAATCATTAGAAGAAATTTACACTTATAATAAACTTAAAACGAAGATACCGTCACAATTAGCTGTGATCTGCGACACGGTGCCAAATACTTGTCACAATCTTAAGTTTATAAAAAGTAAAGATGACTGACTAACTGATTGACTGACTGACTGATTGATCTATCAACGCCCAGATGAAACCACTGAACAGATCAGGCTGAAATTTGGCGTACAGATGCTATTGCGATGTAGGCATCCGCTAAGAAAGAATTTCTGAAAATTCAACCCTCGAGGAGATAAAATAGGGGTTTGAAAAATCGAACTTATCGTAAACGAAGCCACGGGCAAAAGCTATTTATATAATTTTCACTGGCTACGCCTTGCCATTCAAGTGGCATACGATTAAACAAACACTTTGCGACGCCGCATCACACTTAGCACGCGACATAAAAAGCATAACGGCTATAGCTTTTATTTTTTATGTATTTAAAGTTCTTGCTTTAAAATATCAAAAATCCACGATTTCTAAAACGTCGCATACCTACTTACGCGAGAGTTCCTAACTAGATTCAATAGAACCTCACCTGGCAATGTTACACAGAAGTCTCACTCACTTATCTACGTCTATTCCAAGAAGCAATCTACCCACCGGCTGTAGGGTGGGCTTATAAGTGGGTACGTATAGACACGACCCCAGTGAACCTCACGATCTTAGCAACTGGCAGGCGTTGCATTCGGCAACTGCGGACGTGATTGTCGGAACGTGTTCGATAATGATAAGCATGTATATTGATATTTTGATTAGGCTGTGTTTTTGTAAAGTACATGCTAAGAATTGGGTGTAACAAGTGTCAATTGAAAAATTTAAACATCTCCTACATGTTACAACATCCTAATTGCTAGTCAATAATCGTTAAAGTAAAAATATGTAATCCGCCATTTTGTGGCGGCGGCCATCTTGGACTGATTTTCATCAAACAACTACGGACTAATTTACCTTTCAAAAAAAAAAAAACAAAATCATCAGCGACACACACATACACTGCAAACTTATAACACCCCGTCAATTTTGCGTCGGGGGTTAAAAATAATGCTAAAACATAAGTAAAATAAGTTTAGTAAAGTTTCATGGGTTCATAGCTAGACATACTTGACTCCACAGTTTACTACTGTACATTGTTCTTAATCTATCGTTGTTTAACATGATTTATGGTAAAAGACAAAGCTATTGATAGCAATGGCGACAACCATTACCATTGAATTACGTAACATGTCAGCTTAAAGACTTGGACATACAAAGCGCGACGCAAATTGTCCAACGGGGTCCCTTGAAGTTTTAATACGGTTGCATTCAGGTAAAAAGAACGCTGAACGATAGTGGAGGGGTTCTTCTTCTTCTTCTTATTCAACTTATAGACGTCCACTGCTGGACATAAGTCTCTTGCATGGACCTCCACAGATCTCGGTCTTAAGCCGCCTGAATTCAGCGACTCCCTGCGACTCGTTTGATGTTGTCGGTCCACCTAGTGGGGGGTCTGCCAACACTGCGCTTCCCGGTGCGGGGTCGCCACTCCAGCACCTTGGGACCCCATCGACCATCAGCTCTTCGAACTATGTGCCCCGCCCATTTCCACTTCAGTTTCTTCTTCTTCAGTGGAGGGGTTGTGTCTTCGCATTAAGTAGATACTGACTGTCCTCTCATACTGTACAAGACTGGCATAATACTTGCTTTTTCTTTTTTTCCTGCGAGGTTTGTCAATGCTGAAAAATGCTACATTTGAATATGTTTCAGTGTCGTATCGATTGATAAATCGCCTTCTAAGCGGTATAAGATATGCCGTTTTTTATCTAAAATGAATAATTGTATTAAAGTGACAGGTGTTTACACTGCGATAGCGCGCCTTTGTCGTCACGCTCTGCAGTATGCAAGTGTCTCCACAGTTCCCTGTACTACGAAAAGTCTACGCGCGTAACCAGCGTGACGTCATACATTCCAATTACCGCCATACTTTTTATTCGTCCAAGACCTTATATATTCGGATTCGTATCTCGACTGGAGGATTTGACAAGAGAAACCAAACGCGGAATCGAAACAGGCGCGAGGTCAATAAATAACATAGGCGATAATAATTCATAGCGACCATAGAGACCTAAAAGGATAGATCTGCTGCTCACATAAGGGATAGGGTAAACAAACTCCTGAAAAGGCAGCAGCTAGTTTTGTGTGCCTGTCAATGTGGTAGACTAGATCTCTAGTGCTGCAAATGACAGCGGTAATCGATTAACATCTCAAACTCAAAATAATTTATTTCATGTAGGCCAACTTGTGGCTCTTATGACAAGTCGAGAATCTACCTTCGGTTCGGAATGCTGACTCTGCTGAGAAGAGCCAGCAAGAAACTCAGCAGTTGCTCTTTTAAAAACAAAAAAAGGTTACAATATGTACCTTATCTATCTTGTGGACAGATGAAGCAAAGCAGATTAGTTCCAAGCAATTTTGTCATTAAGGAATTTATTAACTGTGTAATAACCTCTACTTTTTAAATGTGTCTTTGCACACTTTAAAGCGGGTGAATCTCTTTTACGAAGTAATTTTTTTAAGGATTCATTACCTACTAATTTACTTTAAAAAAGCGAAAACAGCCTATCGGAGGTTCCGGATTATTATCTCTACTGGTGCAGTTAAAAAATCCATATTAAAATAAAGTTATCGTTAACTAACAAAATGAGTTTCACAAGTCAGTTTCCTAAAGATTAGTAGTAGAAGTATATTGACTTCTGGAACCGACAGTGCCTTTTTTATTGATTTAATTTTAACAGTAACTTTGCTTTAATTTAAATTGTAAGGAAAATTCAAAAAAAAAAATATAGAGCCTTATAAGTGCAATGGTTAAGCGAAAAAAATGAAAAGCGAGCGGTCGACGGTTCAATCCCCACTCGTTGCATTAATGTCGGGTCCTGACACAATCCTTACTCTTATTTGGAGGGAATAAAAAACCCGCATAATGCAGCCGGACATAAAATAAAATAATAGTTACGTTTAGTCCTATCTGTCACTAACGAAACGTGTACACATCTTTGATAGCGACAGAGGTGTTGTATGACGGATGACTGTGCCACACCCTTCTTTTGAGGTGAACGCTAGCAAAGGACGCTATTTTAGCATTAAATAAACACCGCCGGCCTAGAATAGAATAGACCATTCAGATGCCACTTTAGACGTTTTAATTGAAATATCCGCGATGTCGGCTCAATACTAGCTTGATGCCCACGACTTTGTATGCTTGGATTAAGGCTTTTAAAAATTTACGTGAGTGTCTTTATTTTCTAAGGATAAAAAGTATCCTTCCACCATCTACAACTTTCAAGCCATCTCTGTGCCAAAGACTGGTTCAAAGCTAGAACTGTGAAACAAAGACACATGCAAATTAAAAATAAGCATATCCCAATTATTCAATGAAAGATTGTTATGACTATAATTTTCAAGTACTTACTTTATATTTAAAGGTGATCTCTGATCGTACAGTCGTGCAAGAGCCGTAAGGTTAATGCTTAATGCGGACTACCCAATATTATTCTTCAATATAGTATACTGCGTTATAAGTATAGAAAGCGACACTTGCCTATCGTGGTAGACTATAACCTAAAGTCCTAAACTCTCTTCATTCGGAGATGAAACCCTTGCCCAGTAGGTATAATGAAATATGGTGATGATATTACAAGCACTTACATATAATATAAAATATTTAGTTATTTTACGTATGGTGGGAAGCTGTGGCTAGTTACCACCCTAACTTCAAAGACGTGCCGGCAAGCTATTTAGCGTTCCGGTACACGAGCGGTATGTAGCGTACTGAAGCCGATTAGGGGTATGCGTTTATTTACACTTTACAAGGGGAACGGGCTACCAATTGGTTAGTCCGCTAACATCTTGGACTATATCGTCACTTACCATCAGGTGAGATTGCAGGTTGGATAGCAGCTCGCAAGCACTGTCTTGTCATCGAATAAAAAACTACATAAGAAGTTCGGTATTGTAACCGTTGTAAATATTATGAATAGGCTCTTTTGGGTCGGTTCATAATAAGCATTTAATGTGTGATCAGCTTTAGTAGGTAATCAAGCTCAATCACATCAAACTTGAACGTCTTAACAAGTTTTAATTAAACAGGTTTGAATCAAAAATGTAGGGCAATTTTTTTTTTTGTGAACGGAAAGTTAACATGGAATTCCGATATTTACGACCAAAATTCCAAAATTTTCTCAAAATGTTGTCAAAACCGGTCATAATTAAAAACCCTCGTCGAAAAAATTTATATGATGTAGAGCATAAAGATTTTTATTCGACTAATGGATGTTGGAGGAAAAAGAAATTAATTCCTTAGAATTACCTACTTATCGGTACTAATTTCACGATCCCTGAATACGTTTATCCGAGGAATAAAATTGACGTTTTAACGTATTTATTTCTCGGTAAAGTATATGTTACTTGGCGATGGTTAAATTGTTTTTGTGTTTAGGAGTGGATCAATAGTGTAGGGCTACGAGTTGGGTTCGAAGCTTCGACCTTTCAGTTTTCCGCACCTTTAACCGTTGGGCTACTGAGACTTACGTTTGGCACTGAGAGCCGATTTCACCAAAGTAAAACAAGCCCTAATATTTCGGCAAATTTTCAATACAAAAAAAATCACCAAAATCACATAACCCGGTACTAAGTTATGCATGATAGAATCGGGAAAACCGTGTGCCACTAACCTTAGAGGTGGATTTTTTTTTCAAATCTAAATGAGACCAACTTCGAGGTAGCCGCTATCTATTAAAAAAATAATCATCAAAATCGGACGACTCCGCGAAAAGTTATGCGTGGTCATACATAAAAAAAAAAAAATACGCGACGAATTGAGAAAATCTCCTTTTTTTCGTCGGTTAAAAAACTGGCAGAACGCCCGATTTACTCCTCGGTTAAACGTCATTCGACGTTGATGAAATCGGCACTAAGAAGCAAAATCGGTGGTGCCTCTGGTACTACAAGTGTTCATGGGCGGCGGTAATCACTTTACATCAGGTGACCCGTCAGCTCGTTTGCCCGCTATTCATATTATAAAAAATAAAATGCTCGAAAGGTAGGTATTATGTTTTGGTCTTTGAATATCTTCATTGGTGATCTGGCGGTGGTATATTGCACCGTTTATCTATTCATTGGAATGAAAACAGTTAAAACATCGCGATAGTATCTCGTAAATTATAAAATAATGACTTTCATTGTGTTGTTACAGGTACGTTGCACAATCGGGTCGTAATCTTAAGTATGGGTGAGTAGTTTTAATTTTCCGACTACATACAGCGATACAAAACGAATGTAAAGGTAATTTATTTATTTATTTAGTTCCGGTAACAAAAATTAAATATAAACATTTAAAGAATGTGCACAAAGATAGCTTATTTCTAAGGAAGAGATTTCTTCCAATAATAATGTATAATTAATTATGTGTTTATGCAAATTATTTGTTTATGTATAATTAATTATGTGTTGGATTTATTTGGATTTTTTATTCTTTGTCTGGTCTAGCAGAAATACATATTCTTAGTGATGTTTGATGAAAATCTAATCATTCATTTCGTGCCTTTTTACCAACGACGGAATAACGAGAGTGAGTTTATTTTTTACAATTGTCCTAAGTATTTTTAAGTAAAAGGCTTTTCTTGTCCTTAGACATTTGTATACAATTTTTGCCTTACGTACGAAGCTCTTCAGGGCGAGTTCTAAGATAATATGTTTAACGTCTAGAGATCAGGTATACAGGTCCATACACCATAAGGTGATTCGATATTCGAAATTTTCATACGAACGTTGCGTAAGAAGTGCGTATAAAAGACCTTTTATACTTAATCGTTGGCTTTATCTGTGTAATCTTGGTCGGTAAACTTTAGTTTAACCGAGTAGCCTAAAGAGACATTATAATTACAGAACAATGAACGTATTGTGACTGGTCGGCATTACTGTGCGGTCTCTATTCCTTTTGATAATACAAGAGAATATGCAAGAGACAGTGGAAAATTATGAGGTACTTGTTAAAAGCTTCCTACTGTCAGTGAGATATGGGCATGTAAATTGCTTCTACATGAATTATTCTTCAAATTGTTACTAATGAAAGTATGTACAGTCTACCGTTTGACTGAAATTAAGTTAGCTACGTAGTGCGGGAGGGGTGAGGGGCTTAACTTTTATGTCAATAGCCCGTTCCAGCTACACAACCGTTAAATGTCGCGCACATAGAAATTACCTGAACCCCCCTGAACTGCGCTGCTACTTTGGAACCTCTTAGGAAGAAACTCCTTAATTAAACGGTGGGCTAAAAGCAGTACCTTAATCTAATAATTAATTGTAAGTTATTAGTTATATCAATGACAGATGAATTAGTTGCTCCAAAATACTAGGTCACTCAAAAAACAATGCGAATTTATCCAAAAATCAACAATCCATTATCTACTGGGTCGTATTCATCTTTCGTAATTTAGTGGTGTTATTTTATAAAGATCTAAGATATATTTTATTTTATATCTATATCTCAGATTTGATCAAGCACCTCTTTGAAATCTTTCACCTGATCTTAGATAATTTTCATAAATGTGAGATAAGGTCTCTTGAGCATCTCAGTGGATAATGGTGTCATTGTTGCGACACAAAGTGTTTGTTTCATAATTCAGATTTAGACCTTTATCATACATATCACTTTTATCACGTCTTGTTGGCAGCTTCCTAGCTGTCATGTCTGGAAAAGGGATTGAAATGTCTATTACTGTCATCTTCATATTATACTGGTAATTGTTCGTGTGTGTGTGTGTGTGTGTTTTGAACCTTTAAAGTTTCAATAGGCTTAAAGATCATTGCACATGTATCAAGATGCGCCGTAAGTGTACGTATTATTCTTATGTCTCGAGAAGGGATTGAAATGTCTGTTACTGAAATCTTCACATTATACTGGCAATTGTTCAGGGCTTGTATTGTTCCTGTTGAAGCTCTAAACTGGAATAGGCCTAAAGATCATCGCACATGTATCAGGATGCGCCGTACGAAGTAGGTATATTTGTTGTTTCGAAAAGTTTCAATCCCTTTCGATAACTTTTATGGTTTTAATAGGGATCACGATAGCCGAACGTACTGTATTTTTGTTTTGCAGAGCTTAAAAAATTGGCAGTTGCAACATTTATACACCCTGAACATGAACAATGGCAAAGATTTCAAAAATAACAGTCAGCCGTGTGCGGCCAGACTGTAATAGTTATTTTGAAATGTAGTTTCATTAGTCAGAAATACCGAGTAGAACAATTTCAATACTGTACCGTTTTGTTACGGAACAATTCGGCATTTTATTCTGCTAAATGGCTTTTCAGAGAGAAAGTTGCATGGTAGTAAATTTAATGTATGTCCGATTACTTAACCGCGTTGTTGGTCCTGTTATTGCTCGACCAATGTTTATCGCTTAACAGTACACGGTTAAAGCTTAAACAGAAGTTAGTATTAAAAGGTCGTTGTTAACATGAGTGATTCACACTGTTTAGACGCTGCACGAACCCGACTGCGTTCCGGTACATGGTTCTTCATAGAAACTAATTAACGGCTTAACATTTAACGAAGCAACATATTTAATCCACAGATTGAAGATTGCTCATCTAGATAGGTTTTGCAGCGTTTCTTTAATCTTAAAGCGAGTGATACTTTAAATGCTTAACACGCGTATATCCTTGAAAGGTTTGAAGGTAAGAAATCTGATAAAGGACATTTGGAAAGTAAAATGTTGAAAATCATGACAATTGAAGAAAATTAAGCCTGTAAGCCATAGTTTGAAAAGAATAAGAAAGCAAAAGTTACAAAGCCGAATCCAGTGCGAGTTTTGAAAACGTAATATATAAATTCGCCAGCGGCTGCATCTGTTTCGACTATGTGCTCTATGTTCTTTCTCCATTGAGGTTTTTCCATTAAAAGTAAAAAACAACTTTGATATCGAAACGGAAGGTTCAATCCTCACATAGAAGTCATTAATCCCGCATTAACTGTTACACCTATGTTTATCCGCCGACCGCCCGCGTTATCGGCGGACGCATAATGTAATTAGGACCTAGTTTCAAGATATAAACTGTTTACGGCCAACCACGCGACTTGCGACGATATACGACTGTGTATCGAGGAACGGATAGTGTAACCTTAATAATGATATTTATGACGACTCACGAAGCTTACGAGCTACACTTACTTCTCCTACAAATGAAGAATAAAATGTGTGTTGTCGTCAATCTGAGAATTAATATTATAAATGTTAAAGTGCATTTGCCTGGGTAAAGTTGAGTTGGAGAATGAGTGAGTACTCTAAAGTGAAAATGTAAGTGTGTAAATGAGTGAGTAAAAATAAATACCATATTACATACCATAAAGATAGTACCAAAACAACGTACGTACGTTTACGTCTTATACATTTTTCGACGAAGTATCGCATTGCCCAGTTTGCATGATACATCAGCCTTTTCCAGGCAATGGTAGCCTAGATACCTACAATATTCCCTACAATCCATTGAAAAAAATTATCCATTAATACTATTAGGCCACCGGCTGGTCTGCATACTATTTATTGTGTTTAATTCAATAGCAGCACGACAGTTATATGTACATTATACGTACTTCGTACACTTTTACGTTGCTTCTTAACGTACCTACTAAGTTTGTATTCTGTGCCTATACCCTCTTCTACTTTAGGATAATATACTCTTTTCCTTATCGCTATTACACTATCACCTGCACCACCATCTGTCACGTCACGAGTGATCGACGACGCGCCATTCCGTGACACCCCGTGACACCACATTGATCCGACCCGTTCCGTTCCGCCTCAGCTCCACACATTTCGTCTTTACCTCTACAACCGTTACATTACGTGCTCTCGTCTCCGTATACAGGGTGTAAGGGACACCATAACGAAACATTGTAAAATGGTTACACTTATGCCGAGATCTGTAGAGCGTGCTCGACTCAGCTCAGACTCAAAATAGAGATTAAAACGACACAAAATTCGCTCATTTGCACCAAGGGTGACATAATTCAAAATCGACGATGAGAAAATTCTCTCGTTAGAGAGTAATGTTTTGTGGATGCTACGGTCTCGAAACAACATAGCGGCCAAAAAAGCGACTGAGCATTAAGTCACAACCTGTCTGGCTCTTATTTTTTTGTGCTTAGCGTAATGTTGGTTTTATAGCAAAAAGTATTTTTCGATACTTAAATTGGTGAGTTTTTTAATTATGTCACCCTTGTCGCAAATGAGCGAAATGTGCTCTGACATAAATCTGTCTGGATTTCAGTTTAAGCTGAGTAAGAGTGCGGTCTGTAGGTTTCAGCCTTAATGACTATAATGAAATAACAAATGTCACTCATCTCGAAAATGATGGGCTACCAAGGTTGACATAAAGTATTATTATGTCAATGGCTACCAATATTTAAATTTTGGAGCACGCAATGTGTCGCGAACAACAAACTGCCATACCGATAGTTGCTTTAGGTGAGGTGCGTCGCAAGCGGCGTTTTGTAGATACTTGGGCCGAGTGCGGTGAACTTTTGATAAACAGCTGATCGCGCGCTTATTACATCGCTGTTTTGTATTCAGTTTTGTCATTTCTTGTTATTTCAATTAAAATGAAGCTGAGATAGGTTACATACACGTTTTCATGTTAGAAATTATTAAAAATGGAAAATTTCAACGCTGAGTGATTCAAAATCATGTACTGAATCCCTGGTTTTAGTTTACACCCTGTATGTATCTACCGTGTACTTTGTCTATGTGTGCATCGCTTCAGGCTTTAAGGGTTCAGAAGTCAAATGTTACGTTGCAGTTTGTTTTGCTAAACTGAATTAAGGTTTGTTTGCAAATGAATAGTGAAAGTTGAGATGTGACTTCCAACTGACTGACTGCATCATAACTGTCTTATGTTAAAATACCATTTTTTTAGTCTCTTGGCTGCCCTTTAAAACTAAATATAATTAAGACTGGTGCTGTATGGATCTGTGGCAATTCAAAGAGTATTTGAACTTCGTAGTGTCAATCCGACACGTAAACCGATACTTGCATTAAGGCTTCAATTTAATTTTAAACTTGTAATTCCAGGAAGAGGAGTTTTTTTGTGGAAGTCACCAAATCCCGCTCCTCTTGATACAGAAGTAAGTACAACTTACTTTGAGACACCTTTAAGTCAATAGCAAATAGACATTTTTTACGCAAGCGCTTTCTATGTCAGGTGTGATCGCAATCAAGCGCTAGTCTGTATATTTTAACAAAAAGAAAAGACTATCGATCCTTTACACTTTTTGCTATTTAATTTCGTAACTTGTTAACACAAGTCAATAATTTACTATTTTCCATAGACACACCACCAACATGAGCTTTCAATTAAGTAATCTACTATGATAAAACAACGCGACACAGTCTTGCATCACATGCCAGAACACCCACGGTCCGCTGGCTCGGTGATGAATTACACGCGGTTCCCATATAAGGCTGCATCACTTACCATCAGGTGTGATTGCAGTCTATATAATTCCAAAAAAAGTCTTTGGGTTCTCCATACTTATGCTCCGTCCATTGCCAGTTCAGTTTCGTAAGGTATGCCAATTTACGTCCACTCTTACTCTTTCCCATAGACACACCACCAACATGCTTTCGATTAAGTAATCTGCCATGATAAAACAACGCGACACAGTCTTGCATCAGATGTCAGAACACCCACGGTCCGCTGGCTCCGTGAGGAATTACGCGACAATGCCTCGGGGCGAATGGGTTTCCTATGGTGTCTTTTATTGCGGCCGATTTACTTGGGTGCAATCTATTCAAGCAAAAGACGGAAATGGTTAAAGACTTCACAGTTGTGTGGAGGGAAGGAAGTGTCTGTTTAGTGTTGCGTCCGCTTGCTACAGGTCAATAAAGACAATGTATTCTTTGTGTCTTTTTATTACTTTTCGGTGAAATCTCTTGCGAATTCGATTTCTAGTAGGGTTTCTAGTAGGGGTGGTTCATTTTGATAGTTATCTTAGCTATTGGATGGAAGCAGGCGTTACTTTGCGCAGAGGCGTAACTATAGCGTTTGAGGCCCGTGGCAAATTCATCGGACGGGGCCCGCTCTCCCCCAATATAAAGAAGCTCAACCAATGAGATAATATTTTTTTGCTTTATAATAAATAGGTGAAGTAGGTACATACAAACGCGAATACAATTACTTGATTTTCTAATAACCTTTAATTCAGAGCGTATTGAACTGTATGTCACAATTTTTGTATTAGTACCAAATTTGAAAGATTAAACATCCTTTTTTCGAGCTTTTTGTTCAGCAAAAGTGTTAATGGTATAAGAACCAAAAATGTCATTATCGCGAGCGAAGCGAGCGCGAAATTTTTTACGATTTTATTCTGCCACTACTCCACTAGTCCATATACTTGATGCTTAACTACCTGCAATACCAATCCACAACCGATGGTTTCTAAATCGTCACAATTTAGGTGGGCCTTACCAAGCAGCATAAGGATTGAGGAGTTGGTACCTGAAGTTCAATGATGTAGCCCAGTATTAACGGCTGCACCGTGCAGTTATGTATTCCATACTTGTTACTCGGAAAATGTTGCGAGCGAAGCGAGCGCGTAATTTTTTATGATTGCATTACGGCACTTAGTAGTCCATTCTTGGCACCTACAACAGCAACGTAAAAGCGACATTTTCGCGAGCGAAGCGAGCGCAAAGTTTATGATTGTATTACGGCACTTAGTAGTCTGTTCCTTGCACCTACAATAGCAACGTAAAAGCGACAATTTCGCGAGCAAAGCGAGCGCGAAATTTATGATTGCATTACGGCACTTAGTAATCCATTCTTGGCACCTACAATAGCAACGTAAAAGCGACATTTTTGCGAGCGAAGCGAGCGCGAAATTTTTTATGATTGCATTACGGCACTTAATAGTTCATACTTAGCACCTACAATAGAAATGCAAAAGTGACATTTTCGAGAGCGAAGTGAGCGCGAAATTTTTTATGATTGCATTACGGCACTTAGTAGTCCATTCTTGGCATCTACAATAGCAACTTAAAAACGACATTTTCGCGAGCGAAGCGAGCTCTAAAATTTTTATGATTACATTACTGCACTTAGTAGTCCACACTTGGCACCTACAATAGAAACGTAAAAGCGACATTTTCGAGAGCGAAGTGAGCGCGAAATTTTTTATGATTGCATTACGGCACTTAGTAGTCCATACTTGGTACCTACAATAGCAACGTAAAAGTGATATTTTCACGAGCGAAGCGAGTGCGAAATTTTTTATTTTGCACTACGCCATATTTGAGCTTATAGTATATCCTGTACTTTTGACGCTTGAGACCCTAGGCTTGTATGCGCCGCACACCTGGCATCGTAGGTAAAGTCGGCTCTACCAACTATTTAGTTATTGTTTGGGGTACCTATATTCAGTAATTAATTAGATATTTTATAAAATTTTAAAATATGTATTTATGGACCTAATGACATTTAGGTACATACTTATACAAATATGTCTTTTTAATTTCTGTAAGTCATAAATAAAAATTTTGGCCCCAAATTTACCGCCCCTAAAATCTGCTGCCCTAGGCTCCAGTCAACTCAGCCTTTTGGTAAATCCGACACTGTGCGAAACCTTACTTGTCCAAAAGAATTTAGTTAATATGAATTTTAATTTTGAAAATGATCGCTCGGCACTAGCCGTAATCACAGGAATGGCTATAAATGTTAGGATCATCTTGTGCTTCTGGCCCTCTCTGATAGGGGGCCCCTTCCAGCTGGGGCCCGTGGCATTTTGCCGTCATGCCACCCTATAGTTACGCCTCTGACTTTGCGGAAGTTCATGATTAGCAAGAAAAGGTTAGAATTATTTTGCTATAATCCGCCAACAGAAAAATCAAATATGCAGTTACCAGCTAAGCTCCACTTATCTCCCCAACCAAGCACGAAAGCCAAGCAAGCAATGCCACCACCACTCACATGCACCACCAAACAAGACTTTTATACTACTCTCGATGCACGTTTCGCCCCGACACCGGAGCATCCTCAGGGGATGTCGATTTTACAATGCTAGTCTAGTAGCTAGTGAAACTAGACAATGCAGCATTGTTAAGTCGCTTTTTTCCGCTTTACAGCGTTCTTTTGGGTTTTCCCATTTTTTTAAAACCATCCTGGTATTAAGGCGAACAAAATGGATTCAAGTCGTTTATGACTTTTAGCCAGAGAAGCGAACAGCAATTAATTTATATGTCTATAGATTAGTGACTTAAATAGTTAATTCATCGCTAAATCCTTCGTATAGCACCAGGTGAGGTCGCATTCGAACGCAAACCTGTTATCAATGAAAATTTAATTAAGTGTGCCAAATGAGTCATCAGTGGCACACGAGACGAACAAGGCTTCATTATATTCATTATATTTAGGCGCATCTCATGCAAGCCGCCCCCATACGCACCCACGTGCTATGCTAATGACGACGCAATATAATATTGCTTTAGAAGTAAGACCTGAAGGTTATTAATCACACGAAATATTTCCATGTTCGGTAACTCATTACCTGGGAACCCGACATCCTGTCGAAGGTTTTGGAAAGGGGAGCGACGGACGCCACTCGATATCGAACGAAAAAATTGTAACAGATTCGGTTTCCATTGTTTAATCGATAGTTTTAATGTTAGTCAAAGGTTATTACCGGTCGGTTTCCTTTATTCAATCCGTCTGTAATCTCTCGTTTAGTTACTTAGCAACGTTGTTAATAATCAAAAAATTTAATGAATTTTTTGACAAGTAGCAATGTTGCTAGGTAATTTATCTTCAGATTACAGAAAGATTGAATATAGAAACCAAAAATAAAATTTGTAAGGCTGCTGAAGCAGCCTTAGCTCTATAGAGCTCAGACTTGACTCAGACTTAAGATAGTTAGCGGACTATCTTAAGTCTCGTCGCGGATTTTGACCTAGAAGATTGATATTTTTAACAGCGAATTTGAAAGTGTTTACAATTTCCTGTAGACTAGATATTGGCAAATATCCAAGGCAAAGTATGAATTAAACAGCAGGTGAATGACTCCATTCAAATGATTTTTTTATGCACTTGGCAATTGTAAGTGTTTATTTTTGTATTTCTTTATACCTACATGCTTTTTCACACCTCTTCCTTCGTCGTGTTTCCTATTCGAGACGATTACTTTTAAATACTTGGCGGTTTTTTTCCTTGTTATATTGTTCTAGTGCGCGTAATTAACATTTTAAAACTTTTTGTATCTTTTCCGTTTTAGACTTTGATTTTAGAGTTTTTTTTTCTTTCTATAATATTGTATGTAATCATGTAATTTATAATCACTCAATAATTGTGTTCGTTAAAAATAAAAAAGGTATCTACCTAATACTTTCGAATTTTTTTTCATACTTAATTTAAATTTTAAATTCATGTCATAAGTAGATCTCATAACGATTATACGGACTAATTGGTTTGGTGCAATTTTTTGTAATTAATTAGCCCTGCAGCTAAATGCGACAAACTCTCAAATCTTAACCTAGCTTTGACCTAGTGAAAAGTGTATCATTGAATAATGAATGATTTAATGTTCATTATAAAATCTAGTCTAGACAGGTTAGGTAAGTATCTATTAATGATACGGGTACAACACGTGAGCTGTGTGAAAGAATTGGAATGATGTATGTAATACATCGCCTACATAAAATAATAGTGTAACCCCATGGTTACATGGGCGCATTTTTTTTTTTACCATTATGGGTGCATTAGATGGTCACCGTCTAATGCGCCCATATGTCGTCTCAACAGATGAACGTTCACTGATCGATATACTTGCCAACGTCTTTTGAAGGGATCGTTTGTGTCCAGCGGCTCCATGCGACTCGTTTGATATCGTAATTCGTAGTCCTAAAAAACCCCAATACCATTCTTTAACCGATTCTGATTTTGTTTTTTTAGTTTGAAAGGTAAATTAGTCGGGATTGTTCTTAGCTATGTTTGATGAAACACACATGACTTAGTTGTTCCGGCGCTTCTTCTGCTTGACGCCTTTTGTCTTTAATGCTCAAGTGGTGGAGGCGCCGGGACAACCTAATCTAGGTATTCCTATTGGGCGATGTGTGGCACTTTTCTTTATTTCTTTCAAAATCGGTCCAAGATGGCCGCCGCCACTAAAACGGCGGATTACATATTTTTATTTTAACGATTACTGACTAGCGATTAGCTAAGTAACACTTATAGTTTGTTGTCTACCTTACCCTATTCGACCAAGCTAGTCACTAAACCAATGAAGTACCAGTTCAGTAAATTATAACTATAATGCAAAAAGCCAATCTAAAATACCGTTCGCACATCAACCGTCAAGTAAAGACGGAAGTGCGAGCGCAACGAGAGCAACACCGGGAAGCGAAGAGTAATTGTAACTCGATATAAATGAGATAAACCGATTGTACTGTATTAAGGGCACGGGCAGACATAAAGCGCGACGGTAAAAGCGCGGCACACTTCAAACATGTTCAGCTGAACTAGTGTATGATTTTGATAACAAGAAACTGTTCAAAGTACGTCAGCGTTCATACTCTCCGCCAACATATAAATTTATCTTCCCAAGTCTACTATAATTAAGACATAGTTGTCTTTTGCAAATATTAGCACAGAATACTTGAAGTAGTCACCTTGTGGGGCATCTAGCCTTGTGGGGTCACCGACGCTTCTTTTCTGAAAAACTAGCTGAAGAACTGAAGAAAAAAAGAAGAAATTACTTCGTGGAAGTCTGGTGAGTAGGAACTTACCAGATAAATAAATATTAAATGAAAATAATTTCTTCAGCCATAAAAAATCACTATGTTGCTTGCGAAGTGAATACTTTTAGAATTGATTTCCTTCGAATTACAGTTCTTTGCAATACAACTTCTTCAAGCTGCGTTGGCAACGCTGTCGTTGAGCGTTGTATTTGTCCAAGCCTTTAAGGAAGGATAGTCATAACTCCGCCGTTTCGATACAAATTATCATAGAGTGTGATCGACTGATGACTAGGAAGTGTATTGTCTTGACTCTGTTACAAATAACCTATCTAAGTTAGCGATCTTAGACACGTTTCTCACAAAGTTATTTGCTCCTAATTAAAAATTATTAGATAACACGCGCTTACAACAGAAACAATCCACTAATAGACTATGCTACAAAATTGACGCAACTATAACCAAAACAAGAGTAATTTGACATTTTTGTGACCTTTTTACAGAGTGACATAATAGTTTACAATGTATAAATAATGATGGTTAGTTATGACATCAAGTATGGGAACCAAGGGACCCTATGATCGGAACTTAAGTTAACTATATCGGCATTTTTTATCTGATGAGGCAAGAGGATGTAAAATATCTGGAATATTTTACAGTTTTAGCTGCACATAATCACTTTTTGGAGTGCATATTTCTTTATTTTTCTAAACGCCAGTCGTAAATACACTACCGTACGTCATTTTTTCTTAACACTTAATAGCATCCGGGTTTCAATTTCACTAGCTTCGTTTTGTATAAATTGTTTTCGAATGTTAATAATAATAGCTACCTACACGGTAGCTACCTTTACATTTCTCTGCAATTATTTCGCTTTCAAACTTCATAATTTGAAAATTATGCCTCGGCGTTAACGTCCCAAATTCGTGCCCATAATCGATACATACGTGTGTACAGAGAAATGGCCCTAATAGTTTTACGCTTTGTGCTCCTAAGGGCCAAGTGAAAGTTGGTACATCTTTGGTAGATCGGTTCTTCCATTGTAAGACCCGATACAGATTCGTCTCAAGCATCAATCTCTTCTACGGTCTGTTTTGCTCTCATTGTTAGAAAGCGCATGACTTTGAATGTCGTCGTGCTGCTATTATGTTCTGTTATTTCATTAACGTAGAAATACAATTGTACCTTTGGCTATTGTTTCAATGAGAGTTGCTTCAGAGAGATATAGATGACCTTTGTTACATTGAAGGCATATGATTTTACTATACATTGTTTCATAATGCTCATTTCCTCCGTATGAAATGTGGAAATTTTACTGCCCATAAACAAAAGTAATACTCTATGATCATAATATGTTTATTACATATCAAGTTTATGAGTAAGTTAAAGAAGTATTGTACATATAAAGTTTAACTTTTCCTTAAAATACACTGCTTGTGTGATCTTTTACAATATTTTGTTTCCTAACTAGCTTACATTGACTTGTATAAATCATAACACATAATTGTGTATAAGTTGGTTTTAATCATTTAAATTAGTTAATTTTATGCTTTTAAATAAAATTTTACTCATATAAGTACGTCATAGTTTATTAGTAGGTACTTACTCGTACGTTATCTAGAAAATCCATCGGTTCAATGTTATAAAAATATGACGTATAAAAAACTTTATAGTATATTCACTCGTATCATTTCCGATTTCACACTGAATGAAATATTTTCTTTGTCTTTGATATTTAACAATTTCCTCAATATTATAGAGAAAGCTAGACATATCGTCGAACCAATTATGGTCTTTGTGTTCTTTGTCATTATCATTTCCTGAAGCTACATCCATATCTTACGTAACTTTATATATTCTGTTTTCTGAGCCATGCTTCTAATATCAATTGCTTTTTATTTGAAACTTTCTCTACTTCTTCTGCATACATTTTTATAAAATATAAATCCACTGTAATCCTACTTATTATTTGAATCCTAATCCTAATTTCTTATACGAATCCTAACATCCTACTTTTTTATATGAATTTTGAGCAAGAGAGTAGGTCATTAGCTGGGTCCCCACCAGACGATCCATCACGCACGCGGCAGGAGCGCGATCCAAATGTGCAGGCGGTGTGGACGTGCCGCGCGCGATCCATGCGCTCGTATTGGAGCGCGCGCTCCCTGCTGCGCCCGATCCGTTCGTTTTTTTTATTTTGGATCGCGGATCGCGGGATCGCCGATCCATTTTGGATCGTCTGGTGGGGACCCAGCTAATGACTAATGCTAACTGAACTGTCAATACTTAAATGCCAGCTTTTGATGATATTCTTTATCTGCTCCTTAAGTATCACACATCAAAGTTTACTATGAATATCGACGAAGGTTTCATAATTTGCATTTACGTTAGTGCAGGGATGATCCCACAAATTTTGAAATCCGACAAGCATTAAATGTAGACGTTAAAAATACGTACCTACCAGCAGTTAATCATCAAATTCTTGCGGTAATAGACGCAGTTACGCAAAATCTAACCCAGTTAATTAAAAGTTATTAAAAAGACTGTAAAACATGATGGTGCAGTCCAAAAGTAGGTTTCGGGACGTCATATTTGATACGCGATATGATCGATTGAAGATCTCTTTAGATAGCACCTGAATTGAGGTCATCGTTGATGTACGGTAGTCAATATTTCTAACACCATTTTTCATTACGATTCTAATGCGTTACAGTGTTAAGGAACAGATTACAAGACTCATACTGGGGCTTCTGTACGTACACTGTACAGCACTTATAGCCGTATTGCAAATCTATTTATAAAAACTGGCGTCAATTACTTAGATAAATTCACGCAACAACAAGAAGTACCTACGTGATTATGAGTGATTACTTATTAGATTGAGTGACGATCGATGAATGTTAGAGGATGGCCAGCTTTTTGTTTTACAAAGTAATAAATTACAATCACTTAAATCTGTTACAAGTTTTATGTAATGGGAATGTAACTGAGTAAGCATTAACTTTTAAAGTCAGATAACTATCTCAGTTCCTAGACGCAGATTTAGATTTAGCAATAAGCTGGGCAGTGACCTTGATCTATATAGAGTTTATAATTACACAAATTATCTCCTGACGATTGTTATTTTAAACCGGCTTCCGAGAATCTTCACTCGAACAAAGTCAGCATTCCGGCCACAGTTAAATGTCGTAGTGTGGCATTTATTTGGTTCAGAATGAGTGTCGATATCAAAAATAGATGTCCAAAACTTATTCAAAGTTTGGAACATCCGACCTGAACAGAAAAAGTCCTGCAAATGCACAAAAAAAAAACAATACTTTGTTTCACTCTGACTAATGCTAGGAAACTATTCACGTCGCAGTTAACTTTATCCTGCGATAACACGACCACAATGCTAATGCTATGTAAATAGCTGCCGTCCCTGTCACACATTATATATTTTCGTCTGGTGAGGGAGATGGAAAGGTAGGGCGGCCGCGTGGCCGTTGATGTTCGGTTCGAAATGAAACGGAACAGTTTGCAAGTCGCCGGCTATGCGCATGGCCGACTCAAGCAGACAGTCTGTTCCGCTCAATTCGTGAATTTATTTTAACTCATATTAAACAATTTCAATATTTAGTACTAAATAAAACAGTGCCTTACTACTGGATGTGTCTTTTGTGCATGGAGTATTGACATTAAAAAATAATCGCCGATGAAGATTAACAGTGTGTGATATTCGGAGCATCTTGCATTTTGTCCTTTCGGTATATTGTGTTGCGATTAACTCCTCTTTATGTTCTTTCTTATTCTTTCGCTTTGTTTGGTGATTTGTGCCGGTGCCCGCTACGCTTCGCGTATTGGCACGAGCCTTTAATAATAATAGTGCACCAAAACCAGTTTGCGAGTGTGGTCTTTAGTTCGTGGTTATCCTGAGTGTTATGCGGGCGCCTTTCATAATACAACAAAATCTGAAGCGTCTTCAAGGATTTCAACTAAACTTACATACATTTGGCTGTTGAAATTTTTATTTGTATTAAAGTAATCAAAATATTCTTAAAATTCCAATCAAAACAATCATTTGCTGAATGTCCTTCTTCACATGTTTTTTAAACTTTATCAAATGGCTAACAAGCAGCTGTACTGATTCACCTTGACCGTTTCTGCGATTAATGCTGACAGCCAACTTTCAGTTGCGAGGTTAATCAAATCCTTCGTGCACCTTGAGAGTCTGTCGGTAGACTGTTGTAATTAAGAGGAGTTTCTCTAGAACGCGTTCCATACAAACGAAGATTGATTCTTATTAGAATATTTAACCAATGAGTTTTTGTGGTTTGTCAGATTTTCGCACCTTTGACTTTGCATTACAAATCGGCGTGTGCATGTAACTTTCAAATTATATTTAATGGAAATCTGGAAAATCAAAAACAACTGTCAGTTTTTAGGGCTTGGCTCTTAAATTTCATTAACTCTGGTTAACATTAAAAAGTTTAAGTCGGAGTATCTTCTTAGCGTAGGTACCTACTATGCAGCATAATATTAATTGTTTGATTCTTATTTGAAATTTATTCAATCTCCATTCGTTTGTATGCGGTGCGCTCGGGAGTGGTTAATAGTGACTTCTCGAATCAAAGTTTGTTGTATGAAAATTTCTCTTAAATTACAATTTTCATGCTGCGAAAAAATTACGATGTAAGGGTTTCTATGTTTTTATTAAGTTATTGTGGCTAATTTTGTTGTACACAATCTATAAATTAAATCAATTGATTGTTAGGTCTACATCTAGTACTATCCTCTTCCACAGGGAGCATTATGACAGAGATAGAATGAGATTTAGATTGTTTGCTCCTAATACTTGCAGGCAACCCTAGTCACCTGCCACTTTTTGTCAGCATTTTTCGAAGAAGCAGGTCCTGGCGCCAGTTAGTCACTAAGCTACTTCATTTAATTGGTTCAGGACCGTTTTATTGCTACTCCAGTACCGTACAAAGGCACAAATAAATCAGATGGCTGATCGTAGTCTGTCTGCATCGATATCTTTAAAGGCCAAAACACACCTGCTTACGTTAGCGTAAACAAATTTTAATTCCTATTGTGTAAAAATTTCATCGTAGCTTGGAACTTCTGGCAATCAAATCGCTGATGTCCTGTGGCCATTCAAATGCTGTTAAAATTAAAATTGTCAGTTCCAGCTAACTTCATTTCGCTCACAAACAATTCTGGCGATATTTTAATGAGAAAAATTCTGGGGCTGACTAAATTTTTCTGTTCCAAAGAATCTTATCTGTAATATTGCTATCTTTTAAAGCAGAGAGCATTGAGAAGTGAAGAAAGAGAGAACCGAATTAGCTGCAAAAGATATACTGGAAGCATTAGAACAGCCGCCGAGTTTATTACTGCTGATTATTAAATCAGTAGTAGATTTCTGGACTCGCTGATTCTAAAGCACTTTACCTGTATTGTACAATACATAGAAAACAAGAAAAAAATTAATTCAATTATATCAATACATTTCATCTTTTTTTTTTTAATTTGTAGAACTTAATTTGAATCCAATACTTGTCTATTCTATCGTGTGTGCGTTGGCCCTAAATGGATTCGACGAGAAGCAGCTTGTTTTCTCGCCACTTGTTGCACGCTTGGATTCATTTCGTAAACGTGACTTCATTGCCAACTTTTTTAAACGCGATATCAGCACGAATTCTCTTATCTAACTAAAACTTGCAATCATGTTTCAAATTACCCAATTTTGCTGTTGAGATTGAGCTGTTTTTGTGTGTTTTTGTATCACCGTCACGCGTTGACTCCGATACATAATTTAACGTTGTAAATCAGCTTTAAATTTTGTATTTGTAATATAAATTTTCCATCTATCGATAACGTTGTAGGTATCTGTTCGTGATCTGGATGTTGGAAGTTCAGTTGCCTAAATTATTCTAAAAAGTGTCAGAATATTCACTTGTAAAATCTTAGGGATTCTAAGAATAAATAGTAAGAATGAAATATTCCGTAAACCGTGCCTTACTGACTTACCAACAGACAACAAGTTATCTAATCGAGATAGATTTGGGGGGGAATATTACTATTACTTTAGTCGGAAGAAATCCTAAAAATGCTTACGAATTCCTCTCTTTTGGAAATTTTGTTTAAAGTAACATAACAACTACAACACAACAACTTTAAAACCTAAGTCAAGTCAATTCGAACGAAGTCGAAGGTATCAGCCAGCTTTATGAAAAAATTAGTATTTTATTTATAATAAAACAAAGTGAAGCTTGGGCTGTGGATTGTAGTCTAGATAATAAAATATACATAATTATGGAAACAAAAAGAAACCTGTTTTGAATTTCATTTTTCTGACTCAACTAACCAATTATACTACCTACTCGTAACAAAAAATGCCGTCCTGTTTAAAATATAAATGCCAGTTTTATTTACCTAATTACATTAAACCCATTACCCATTAAATAAGTCTTATTTTGTGGTTGTTTAATCCTAGGAAGTTATTCAGTTTAGAAGTATTATTTTTTTAAACTAACTACCCTGGCTTCGTTTGAGTTGAATGTTTAAAAATCCTTGATAGTAAGAAAATCTTCCATCTGTTTGATGTATTGTTGAAATTTTAGTCGTCAGTCAATTTATCCATTAATATTATATAAGAATTATGTGCGAGATAGTTAAATTACTTAGGCTCAAGGCAAATTGCGGAAGTTCGTCTTTACCAAAATGTTGCAAAGTTAGATAACTTCTTCAATTCTTTTCTAAATTCAGCTATAAAAAGCATGGCTTGAGTTTCACTGTGCCGCAATGTGTCTCAAGCCTTAAAATAACACTCTTATTTTGAAATGGTTATTGAAATAGTTGAAGGGACCAGGCGCCCGCATAAAATTTACTTGAATGTTACAAGCCCTGCCTATAAAAATATTTTATGGGAAGGGAATGGTTTATTCTATCGAACCGGCATGGGATCATTGATTCCTAACAAGTTTTTTTTTACCATAGTTTCCATGCATGTTTAGACTTTTGTGGCTTTAATTTTTATTTATTTTGTATACCGAAAGGACCGAAATGACGGTTTAAATTTTTTAGGACCAACGATCGAAGAAATTTAGTGATACATAAAGTGCTCTTAAACTAAACATAAGTACAAACGTTAAATATATTTTTGATACAATATTTTAATTATCTAGTGTACCACTCGCTACTGAATACATTTCGTTCCAACCCACAAGTTCATGCTGGCTCAGAGGATTTGTCTAAAACGTTCTACGTGAAACAGGATGATACAAATTAATAGGTAAGTTTTTGGTTTTGTTATAATAATAATTATACTTAAAATTAAGTAACAGTAAAAATCTGGAGTGAAACGCTGATCGTCGCTGGACATAAACGGTATAAGACCATGGTTGGTGGTGAAATCTCAAAAAAAGAATGTCCGGCAATGGATGACAACGCACATCAATTTGAAGGTACACTAGCAACTATGTACTTGTTAAGCTGTTCGTGTACATTTTAGAACTTTTTAACAACTTACTAGAATGAGAAACTACTGTGACAATTTTGTCACTAGTCAATAAATAAATGAAACTTAACTAGAAGAAAAATGTGACGCTGAAAAGCCGCTCATATATCTGTCTGTAATTACCCATCACGAATTAACAAAACTGAACAGCGGTATACAAGATGCAGTTAGCTGTTGATAGTTATCATGATAATTCTTTTACTTAATTATGGTTATGGTAAATTTAATGGTATACTCAAGCTTTTGAAGATTTATGTAAATGCCATTTACGTATATATCTTTCAATATGGTAATTCATGATAATTCGATCGTACATAAAACATATGATTAGGAAATTGACAGGATTAGTTGTTCCTTTCTTTAATTACAATTTCCATGTCAGTCAGTTTTACTACATTACATACATTTATTAAAGATCTTAAACCAATATTATGTAAAACAACCGATTTGTTTTATCAGCTACCACAATTACTTACGTCATTCCTGATTAAAGTAGAATATCGAGAATGTTGTCTTGCCAAGTACTATTTCTTACATGCTTCAGACTACAATAGACACTACAGATAACAATATCCAAGTCCTTTAATTTATTAATTATTATTATTAACCCTTTTCTTGATTAATATTTTAATTTATTTTAAAAGAGCATATGATTTTCTTGCCGGTTCTTCATAGTAGAAACTGTTATCCGAACTGGTGTTAGAGTCTTATTTGTCATAAAGCTCTAGTTAGAGCCATATAAGTTGGCTTAGATGAAATAAATAATTTTGAATGGCCGCCGCGACTCGCGAAATTTGGTTCTATATTACAAAGTGACCGATATTATTTATAACATTTATCTTCTATTGTCAGTGGGGTGAAATCGTAACCGGACGTAAATTTACATTTAATAAATGCTCATTCGCAGGTTTCGGCCTGTCCGGATGTAGTTCTGTAGTTGCGATCTCTTCATGCTCCAGTTGCGGCGCTCACTTTACGTTTTGTTGTGCTTCAGCTCTATTTTTAGGCGAATCTGTAAACGAAAACGGGTGATCGTCATTATTTATAGTAGAATTTACATTAACAAATGTTATTACCTAAGAGTAAATTGTATATCAGGGGCTTTCTTTAATTATCGGGCACCAAAAAAGCCACTTTGGGTTGTACAAGTCAAGGTTTTATAATTGTTAACCATAGAGGGTGGATACAGTCTTTTTTTATTGTTGATTATTTGCTTTGCTTGAGGCCCGTAAAACAAATCAAGTTTATATCTTTTGAAACACTTTTGCTTGCTTCTTGGTGGACAAGTTATTCTTATGGTGACTTTACTTTTTGTATCTGACCTGCCATAAAGTACAAGGCTCTAACTGCGCTGCGTTTACTTTTTTTTTAGTATTATTTCTTTTAACATCATATCATGACACGACATAAATAAGGTATTTATGTCATCGTCATTTACTTAAATTATTTTTTACTCCGCGGTTATTTACGATTTCACTTATTATATTAACGTTATTCCTTTTTTACTTTATGTAGATACCATCGGCTGTACGCATGAGTGCCGATTTTATCCACACTCTCAGGACTTACGATAGACATAAAAAAAATATAAAATTTATACGGTTATTAGCCATTATATTTTTAGCTTTTATGACACATTCCTTGCGCTTAAATGCGTTCTACTCTCAACCCTTTCATACTGCGTTTTTTTCCCTTGAGTTTATTCAACTTATTTTTGTTTACTTGCCTATTGAGTAACATTAAAATTACTCTTTTGGTTATTTGAACCATTTTTCTTCAAGTCCTGTGCTTAGTAGTATTCAAGTTTTGTATTTTCAAATTACTTTATTTAATAAGTAAAATAAAATGTTATGTGTATTTCGTAAACGGATGTAAGCGTTCTAGATTCTGCGGAACTCTTTTCTTAATTTAACTATAATTAAAGTTTGCAACACATGTATTACAGGCATGTCAAATCGGCACATCTAATTAGTTACATAACAAGTAAATTAAATGGTCTAAATATCCTCGCATTTTGCAATTAAAGTTTTTATCTTTTTTAAAATCCCGCTATTTCATTCTTAGTTTTCATTGTATGTAATACCAGGATATTGTATAAGATAATGTTAATTTCAATACATATATATATATAATATATAATTTTATTAAGTGTATTGTACCAGTGCTCCATAATAAATATTATAATTGTTAATTAAATTTAATGTGTCTCTTGGCCTTTCACAGCTGGCTGAACAAATCTTAACGATTTTGATACTCATATATCCTGGAGACATCACCATCATTTTAACATATCGTCTTAACTTCGTAACTTCGTCTCTTTATCTATCCTTTGCATTTGAACGGTGCATATGAAGCATAAACCTTGTAAGGTCTTTCCATGTTTCCTCTAGTTGTCCACATTATTTTCGGCTCAATCCGTCGATTGTTCGATCTGGCTGTTTGCAAACTAAAAAGCGTATAACAATGGCCCCCGAAAGTAGAATCGGGCGAAATGTAATCTAAGATTACCGTTAGCGTTGCAGTCACTTGATATCCGGACTAGGTCATTTTTTGTTGCTAATGGACTCTAGTCGGATGATTTTGAATTTCTTATACTTTCAGCAAACCATTTTATCGCACGTAATGGTCATCTTTAATAGCGTTGTTGTGGTGGATAATGATCAATACTTAGGCACAGGTTTTGGGAGATTCACGTTGTTGTTGGCTTTTGTCAAATGCATTATGTTAACAGCTCTGAATCATACCGATTTTTTGCAAGAAATTCTACTGCGATTCAGGAAAAGAAAACAGATTTCACTTCAAGAGCTTTAGTCAATTATATTCGTTGTTTGCGGAGTTATAAAAGATACGAGAAGTCTTTAAAGTAGAAAAACGTAACCGCAAAATAATATTAAGCCTATATGAGTGCGTTGTGTAACGTTGTTTTGAAAGTAAAACATAAAACAAATCTTCCCCTTTTGTTGCTTTTAGGTCAACTTTAATGTGGTCAAAACACGCTTTCCGCCCTCCCAATTCTCAATTACTAAAAAATTAAAAAAGGTCATCCTGCATAAAAAGCAGGTCAATGAAGTAACTAGATAATTTTGTTAGTAATAAATAATAAGTCACGAATGTAAACTAGTCGACACAGTAATAGGTAAAGTTTAGAAATGATAGTGAGTAGTATCTAGATCACATTGATAATAAAACTAGCTTTAACCCGCGGCTTCGCTCACGTTAGGTTCGATTTTTTAAACTCCTATTTTACCTCCTTCGGGGTTGAAATTTTCCAAAATCCTTTCTTAGCGGATGCCTACGTCCTAACAGCTATCTGTATGCCAAATTTCAGCTCGATCGGTCCAGTGGTTAGAGCTGTGCGTTGATAGATCAGTCAGTCAGTCAGTCACCTTTGCCTTTTATATATTTGGATAATAGTCAAACGAATGCACAATCCTCCAATTAGAAACAATTTAAAAAACACTCGTAATGAAATAGAAGAAAGTTAGTTTGTTTAGGTTAATTAAGGATAGTTTTCAATATAAACAACAGATTGAATATATTCCCCGAAGTGAGACATCAAGCCCCTGCGTCCATCACATTTGTCTATTCAGTTATTTTTAACCCGCCTGTCTCGGTGCATAAATCTATCC
Organism: Hipparchia sbordonii; assembly: GCA_038048805.1. Lineage (NCBI taxonomy): Eukaryota > Metazoa > Arthropoda > Insecta > Lepidoptera > Nymphalidae > Hipparchia > Hipparchia sbordonii. The sequence continues at coordinate 3,997,517 of CM076114.1, read as the reverse complement.
TGTCGATGCTACGGTTATAGGAGACCAGTGACAAGTTAATAGTTTCCTCTTTTTAGTTGACTGTTCCACTCCATTCACGTTTCCTGCTGGAGCAAATTGATTATCTGCTCTTGTTATTTGAGCCACTTCGTTATTACTTCACGACATTTTATATAAGTGCTATATTTCCTTGGCATACTTATTTTTGTTATTAGACAAATTAATTTTACTTTTTCTTAGTTTTATCTATTTATTTACTACAGTGATATAGAGTGCAAATATGCAAATGTTGGAACTAGTTATTATTATTGGTCATAATATTAAAATCGAGTTTAATTATAATTTCTTGGAAACTAATACGACACTTCAGTTTGTGATTTTGTTCTAGCTCAGGTTTCCGCTCTCTTGTTTAGATGAGTCAGAAACATAATTTCAATAATGCACACTCGCGCATATTATCACCATTATCATCGTCTTTGTCATTATAATAATAGTCAAGAACATTTAATTTGGAAAGTCAAAATTTTGGAGACTGATAATGATAAAATTAATTGAATTCAAGAGAGTGAGTCAGCGATGCTTAAAATCTTAAATATTTAATTAAAAATCTATTCCTAATTTACTGATTAAAACACGCCTTTTATATTTTTTAAATTTTTAATATGTAATGTGAACTCCTTCCTTCCATCACTAAAATCATTGATCACAGGAGCTACGTGATCAAGGTAAAACATTCTATTTCTGGTCGCCATAAAGCATAATCAGAGTTATCATATTTGCTTATCGTCAGCTGATTGTATATCATTATAACTTGCTGCTAGCGATACACAATAGTACGATACCAGAGGTAATAAAGCAAGCCCTAGGAGAAACTCCGATAAAGTGCGAGGGGGCAGAGCTGCTCAGTCATTATTTTGTTAGCTATTTGAGTGAAACTTGGAAATTTCAATAAAATTACCGGTTGTAGAGCTATGGTATGGCCCGGTAACTCGCCGTAATACGGAAATTGTGCGTGTGGGAAAGGAATGTTATAGCATTGTTTATTTTCAAAAACTCGTTACTACTTCGTAACTTTGATCATATTTTTATGACTTCCACAAAAATAAATGAATACCATGCAGTCGTTGATGATGTTTGTAATAATTATGTAATATTTCATAAGAAACAAGAACGGCCCACGACGGGCCCATTCGGCCCGTTTGAACTGGAGGCGTTGATGAGCCATCAGCCAACTAGAGGCTGGGGTAGGAGATATTATATGATAGTGCACAAGTATGTATACAAACATAAATGCACTCTAGATTCTTCACTCCCTTAGTCTGATTAATCGTCGATCGGGAGGAGTACAGGCGTAAGACCGACTTTATGTGCAATGCGAGGCATAGAAGGTATATCATCAGGTGTCCCACAACTCTGGGCTGCTACTGAGAATTTCTTGACAAAATCCCAATAGTCGTTTCAGCACTCGAACAAGCTAGCCACTAGATCACTGAGGCAGTTTAAGAAGTACTTACGAAGCAGATAATGTTCATGTAAAAACTTTAGTGTGGCCTTAATATGGTTTCTCACCAGTCTATTGGGTATTAAAAGCCCTTGCCTTTATCAACACCAGCTAGCGCACCTTCGATATGTAGGGTTAAGGTGGGTTAGACAAATCGTTTCGCCCATTGGCCTGACTCTAACACGCAATTTAGCTGATCGTTTCAGAAGATTTGCAATATAATGTGGACCTGTATACGCTCGCGGCTGTTTGCGTGACTAACAACGGTATTTTTGAATTATTGAAATATATTGATGGTTGCTGTTTTGCGATCGACCTGGTTTGATCGGCCGAACGTATCAAACACTAGGATAAAAACTTTGTTTAGTACCTTGAAGAATTTGGTCGTGGTTAATTACAACCTTGTCTTCAAAGACGAGTCGCCAAGCGAATCAGTGTTCCAACATGATGTATAAACCGATTAGCATTAAAAACAGTCTTACTCCCTTTCGAGTTAGCGCGCATCTTAGACTGCATTGTCAATTATGCGATCGCAGTCATGGGCTATTTTGTCATTTCTGATTTGCGCATTAAGGGATATTCTGATTATAGCTCTCCTGTTAGTTTCTTATGATAATAAGTATATTAAATCTGGCTGTTATTTAACTGTACTTAGTCATAATAATAAATGTAGTAATGAACATAATACTGCGTTAAGATTTGAAAGCGAGATGTAGGCTTAACGATCTTTGTTGTTGTGCGAGTAATTATATGAACGGAACCCGTGTGAAATATCGCAATGCAATAAATCAATGGGTGCCTTATAAATAAATCCTACCAATTATTATTATTTTACTTAATTGAACATGTTGCATAGTTAGTAAACTATTGTAACATTACTTTCTATACTGTAAATGCTCCAGGTGTAACTTTTGGCAGTTTAAATTGTTACAATATTGTTTTCCATCAAACAATTATTTCAATTTAAAACGTTATTGCTTTCGTCATTTTGGCATGAAACCGATGTTATTTAATGTGCAAATCTATGTCTTCTACCGTAACAGCATCAACTTGGTTAATTGTTCAATTCACTGCACCTAATTAAGATCTTACAGTTGCAATGTTCTCTTTGTAAGATTTACCTGTATTGCTTTCTTTGTGTAACAGTATATTAATGAATCTTCTAGGTCACAATTCTCATACGTTAAGTCTTAAGCTGACATTTCACCAGAGTGATCTTAGTTAGTTTAACTTGGGATTTATACAATGTCAACCAGTATTGAAGTTTTATTTCATGAAGCTCGTCTTAGCTCTGCCGAAAAAGGGTGCGTGTGTACAGAATGGGATGAAACCCTTTAAAATGAAACTTACGGTCGGGCCCTCTTGGGGTTTTATCAGGTGTATTCTTCAAATGACTGCATAAACACAATATGTAATGGTATGGACAGGACAGTACCGGTTCGAAACAAAAGTACCTAACTCTTTGTAATTCAATCACCTAAATTGAGTAAATTAATTGCATTGAAGAATTAGAGTGACGATTTTATTGTAAATAATTAAAATTAATAATAATTAAAAAAAAATGAATCATTTTGTGATTTTTCGTCACCTTTAAGAGGAATTTGTGCGATCGTAGTTAATAAATGTTAAATATTAAAAACTAAAAAAATTTGTTAGGAAAGGGTATTTGTATGATATATTTATTTATGAAGAATTATTTACTTTTGCTATTTCGCACACACTTTTCTTGCTCTGGCTCCTCGCACATCTCAGCGTGGAAAAACAGCCTTACAAGTATCTAATTAGTTGTTATCCGATAGCATTTCAATGGATCACCTCATTGCATTGTAATTAGACGTTTACTCCTCAGTTTCAATGCATCGTTATTGTGCTCCGAATGTGTGGGTTGCTCTTAAGTATTGATACCGTTAATGCGATTGTCTTCTGACGGATACGATGGAGATGATTTGTGTTTACTAACATCTTCAATGTTACAAATGGTATTGACCTTTTACGGCGTAGGAAGTGAATTCAGTCTTATTTGTTTCAAATGAGAGGCTTTAATTAAATTAAACTTTTGTCTTATGTCATTCCTGCATAATTTTATCTATGGTTAGTATTCTAAAACTGTATCACTACTGAAGGATTTAAATTATTTGCTTATTTTACAGTACAATTATACAGGAATTGATTACATCGTCTATCAAACTTTATTTATAAAGATATAAAACAGTATGATATCTTTGGTTGCCCATCAACAAAGATAATAATTAATAGATGAAGAACTCAGTTCAGTGTTCAAATCGCCGAAGATTTAATATAAGACATTCATAAGCTAATTTGACCATTAGACAAACCAATTTTATGTAATCTGATCATGCCTCGAACAGACATCGAATAAGTGCTATCTAAAATTAACCGATAAAAGCGACGTTTACCTTTATTATGACAATAGGATCCAGTTTCATTGGCCTTTGATATTAAGTTTCATATCGAATACGTCTAATGAATAAAAATAATAACAGGTAAGCGTGGGCTGGCTCAGCGCGTGTTTGGTATAACGTTGATAACTTACGAGATAGAGTCATGCAATTGCATTTTACGACGTATATACTGTTGTGATGACAAAACGTCTCATAGGCATGTGTGACAGAGACGAAACTCTACGAAGCCGAGGTTGGCCGATTGTTTCGTTTTGGAGCTCGATGAGTAATATCTAGATATTAGTAAATCTAAGTTTTGGTTCTTACACTAATGATATAGCAGATATTTTTATTAGTTAAAAGTACAATAGAATAAAATTATTATTTCAAGGTGTGGGAGAATTTGTTGGAACTTTTACGACGGTGTAATTATTTTATTCATAGTGGTAGATAACTGGTAACTGCTATGACAGCAACCGTAAATGAATGACTACTATAATTATTATTATAACTACTTTATGAACAAACGATTTCATGTTTCTTAGGAAACAGCGATTTTTGTTTGCCTTGCAACTGCGTATTTGAGGAAGTACTGTGTTTTATTTAAAATGTAGTCCAATGTTACTCAAAATGCAAAAAAATAAATGCGATAAAATAGGTTTTTGAGGTGAGAAATCATAATGGTCGAATATTACCCCAAGTTCAATTTAATTGATATTTAAAACACCATCAAATAATTTAAATCACTATTTAATTACTGTTGGTATACAAAGTATGGATATACTACAGGAAATTATTGCATATGTAGTCCATAACCCATAACGTCATGAAATACTTACGTCTTGTATGTACTTTGTACTATGTTTTTACATAGACTCTACGTGATGTCCCTCAAGTGTTCTGTTTATCAGGTTTATCTATCCTTATCGTGTATGATAGGATTGTCAGCAATCAAAGTTATGTGCATTATTTATGTATGTATGTATAATGTAGGTATGTTATTATACCTATATATAATTCGATTGAATATGTTTGATGACAATATTTTTCCTTTTTGTTTCAGGTAAGCACGCTACAAATTATGATACGATCAATGGACCCCGCATTTGTTTGTTTGTATATTCTACATTTATATTATGTACTATGAAAATGTACTCACATATACTAGTTGAATGATTTATTAATACATATATAAGATCTCAGTAATAAGGTTAAAGTTGTCTAAAACAGCAAAGGAGCTTTTTCAGATAAGAGTAGATTAGCAAAGTTATTCTGTGAATCAATTTTCTCCCAAAAATTTAGAGTCTTTATGTTATTTACGTATTAAATTTTAGTCGACTAATTTCAGTTCTTGAACGTTAATAATAAATGTCGATTCTATATTTATTTGCTCAGTTGGTCTCAGTTCAGCTGTTTTACTGGCAAGTTTGAAAATAAAAAAAAAGTGTGTTTGTTGACTTCCGTTCGAAATTGTGTTTTAAAATGTTTGTTCTTTACTGTTAGTTAATTCTCGTCTATGGTTGACTCTGTCTCACAGGGGCGTGGGAAAGGCGATAAGACTGTAACGAGATCGCCTGCGTGGTGGCACATACGAGCACTTTGTGTTGACTTATCTATGCCGCAGCTAGTTCGATGAGATTAGCCGGTGTGACCTCTTTTTAAGCTAGGACAAGTACGTGTGTGACTTGAATTTTCAGTTGACGATGTATTTTTAATTTAGAGCATTTAACTATTTATGATCTAAGTATTTTTACTCATATTTCTTTTCATGTTTCTGGAATTTGTTTTACACTATTTTGAGATTCCATATCTTTCTTTTTTCTTGCTGGGTCGGTCTCCACACATAAAACGTAAGGTCCGTTGCATGCGATTTCCATAACCATATGCCGTTTATGTTTAATAAGGTCAACTTTATTTGTTGAACCAAAAACATATCATCCATCATAGGCTGCTAAGTACTGTGACAGCAGAAATTAATTGGTAATACAATTGTGATGTCGTGTCATGATCACAATGTATACATGTTTTTCGACTGTAAATAAAGTTGGTCGAAAAATGTTCATTTGGGACTAGGTATAGTAGTGCAGACGTATGAGAAAAATTGGGGAATGTATTAAGAAACTGTGCATTTAGATAAATGGTTCAATTCCTCCAGTAAGTAATACAATATTTCCCGAAACCGATAGCACAATGAGATAAGAAATCCGTTGACTTTCTCGATTCGAAATTTATAACGAAAAATATTCCTGTTTGGCTTTCAATTTCCTTCGTCTAGGACAGCGAAACCGAACTCCCGTTTTATTACCGACATTAACGTTCAAGTTAACGCACGGCACATAAAGACCAGAGACCACATAGACGTGGAAACAAAGTAACCCAAACATCTGAGACATTAAAGGCTTGGCAACAAAATACGGACGATGTAAACTTGTCCAACGTATCTGCTACATTCTAGAAGATGCGTCATCAAACAGAAAGTAAAACGCGTTAAAATGTCCCCAAAATGAGTGCTTTCTAGTTTGCTCTAGAGTCTAGACATATATCATCTAACGTAGCTGTAAGCGTTTACTGTTCAATATAATAAAAATCCTTAAGTATATCCATAATTTGTGTAATAAGATAGTTAATGTAGAGTCCAAGTGTCAATTAAAAAGAGTTTTAATTGCAAAGCACCCGTTCAGCTTAACTTTCTTCTAAACGCATATGTCGCCCGCGTCACCTTCACGCTTTGTGTATGCCCAGGCCCCGTATAACCCAAACATCTGAAACTGTAAACAAGGCCCGGCGGAAGCGGGCAGGACACGTGTTCGATTCCCAGTCCCCCTCCCATTGCTCATTAACTGGGTAGAACTAAATACGGAACGGACATTGTTCTGAAGCGGTGCATGATTAAATTGCTTGGGATCTTGCCTATTGTTTTTTTGTTATTAACCTTATGATCGCGGTAGTCGAGTAAATAATTATATCTTCTATAAAACTAGCTTAAATATTAATTTATTAGAGGTATCTTTGAGAAAAACTTGTCTATTGGCACAAAATACATGAAAAAAAAAAATTTAACAAAAAGGTGTTTAAGTACAAAATCCTATCAGTGTGTTCTGAGATTTATTTATTTTTATTTATACAACTTTATCGAGTGAAAAAAAATATCTAAGTAAATAAACAAAGTAAAACTAATAGTGATCTCTTTCAGGCCACCCTATATCAGATAACTTAATGATAATGATGAGAATTTTTCATCATGAACTTTTTTTACCAGAAATTGCCATTTATTTTTGGAAGTATTCTAATTTTTGTACTTATTTGATATTCAATCCTACATATACCGATTACGCAAGTAAGGATCGTTAAAGGAAATATTATCACACTGTTTTCATGACATACATAGATGTTTTCACTTCCGAAAAATCACTTTGATGTGCCGGAAACATAAGTCTAATGGTGAGTTTCCTTGGATTAAAATTTATTAGGGACATGAAACTATGCCGCTACAAATCACACAACTGACACCATCAGTTAACGAAGAACTAAGAAAAAAAAAATTGATGGCCACCTATTGCAGATAGTTTTCAGGAAACAATGATTCGAGTACTTAATTAATTTTCGAGATGGCAATTTTCTAGCAAGTCTTTAAAAAATTCATGAAACAAAGGAGACTGCTTTATTGGGATGGAGTTTTGTGTACCTTAACGGTTTTTTAATAATGTGATATTTAATTATATAACTCCAAAAAAGTCAGAGGTGCGTGCAGGGATCGAACCCGCGAACCCTCGAATAAGACACCACAGTCCTAATCACTAGGTTATCACTGCTACGCGATAAGGGTATCTGTGAATAATTATGTAAATTAAACAAGATAAGCCCTTTGAAACTGAATAATCTTTGTGCGATTCCCACTTAGAGATTTTCTTTGCCCCCTGAACCCGTGGCTGCACCTTGGCGAATAAATAATTGTTTACGACCACCATAATTATTTGCCTGGTTCATGTAAATTATGCAATGCCCTCGGAGTTGTATATTGTTGGCAAGTTTTCTATGACCAGGAAGAGAGGAAAGCTGTAATAAATAATAATAAATTACTTAACCACACTTAAAAGCCCTATTTATCTAGAGGTCCGAACAGGTTGAATTTATGAGATCGGTCGTGGTACAGGGACCGGACTTTGTGCTGAGTGTTTTATTAGAAAAGGAAATCTTTTTACGGCAAGTTTAAATAAGATACTAAGGACATTTCATCGTAAACATAGTGAATGTGTAAATTCGGTAAAACCAAGCAATTGTATTTTGTAACTTTTCCAAAATAAGCCTTCTGCTTCTATCAGCTATATGTACCTAAAGAAATACAACAGCTATGTATCGACTGACAGACAACCTAAACCGGAGGACATTGCACCTAGTATACTCCTACTTCCATGACATAATAAAATAGATAACATTCCATAAGTACCCAAAATGTGCCAACTAAAGAGAAATTCTTGGATTTCCATTCCTAAAGAAGGTGAAAAAAGTTGTAATGGAGAAACCTTCTGAAACCTTTTTTTCCAAAGGCCTTTTAAGGATATCGATCCAAGATATCTAACCTCTTGTATTACCGGCCACAGATAGATTTTGTTATTAGTAGAACCATAAATATCCAATCTTTAACACTTAAAAAAGAGCAGACTCAGACGCAGAGACAGATATAACATGGTTTTGTACGAGTATGCACTCGAAATTCGCTCACGGCTAATTTTACGCAACGGAATCCAGCAAACAATTATTGAATATTTAATGCATACTGCCTAGCTTAATTTAGTGACGCCTTTTCAATTGCTCTGTAGCTGTAAACTATTTATGTTTTATATTAATTGGTTCACAGAAAGTGACCACACATGAATTATTGATTCCTTTGAACGGACGAGAGTCACGCAACGCTTGTTTCCTTCTAAAATAAGTTCTACTTATACATTAGGTATACCTAGGTACTTTTATTTTATTTATGGACTCAGAAAAACAGGAAAACGTCGAGGCAAAATACACATTACATGTAATTCCAAAGGTTTAAATCCATTACTTCGCATTATTAAAGCTCGAAACTTCTTACAGAGTAGGAAAATGCTTCGGTTCTTCTAAGACGATATATATAAAAAATATATTACTAGTTAAAAATAAACTAACGTCTTATGGATTTTGAAGGATTTTGCACATTTTTGATGCCCTTGCTTATTTCTGAACATTGAACTTGAAACTTTCAATGAAATATTATTATTATAAATTATAATATCTGCATCTTTGCTCAGGGTTACAACCTTCCATTTTTCAGGTTTCAATCATAGATTGAATAAAAATGCGATCGTATTTTCAACTCTTTGTATTTCTGTACACTTGGCTGTTACTAATTCGTGACCGAAGGCCGTTACATTGGTTCCGCCGCCATTCTTGTCTCAATAACCTTTTGTGGTATTGTTAAAATTCAGTTTTTATGTAAAATTTTGCGAAATTCTGCCAACATATTCTTTTTTAACAATGAAAATCCGAGATAATTATAGAGCAGAAAATGATATAAAAAGATGTGTAAAAAATTCACTAAGGAGTTCAAGTACCTGCAAGAATAAGAATGAATTTAAAAGGACCAATAATAATATTTTATCATATCATGAACTCTAAAGCTAGTGTAAGAGTAGTGGACTAATATCGAATCTTATATTTTAGAATACAAATAGTTGAATTGATTAGGAACGAATTTCAAAAAATTCATGAGTGCTAAATAGCTATATAAAATAGCTTTAAAAGTGGTGAAGTGTCAGACGGAAACTAAATGGAAGGGAAAGATAGAAATTCCGAAAAATCAAAATATTAGCAGAATGCATATCGATTGTATTTGTTTCCATAATTTGATTTCTCTTATAGTTTGCAATCACAGTAAATTAAGTTACATACATTTACTGTAACATTTGATACTAAAACGGCCAACTAACAATTTTAATTGGCCGTACGATTAGCATATTGATTACCGCGAACTGATACCAGCATCCGACTGTGAGTCACGGTTTAAGTCTATTTTTTTGAATAATTAACGTTTCGTAGGTTTTCGTTAATGAACTTGAAACAACTCGTAACTTCTCAATGACATGAGATAACTTCTTTGTTCAGACCGTTTCATGTTATCCTTGGTTTGTGTAAACGTTGCATTGTTGTCGTAATATTTCTTTGCACAAGCTTAACGCTTACTTGGAATGGAAGTTTGGAAGGAAAGTGTTCATGTAAATATATCATGTCTAATGTTCTTAAGAAACAGTTAAAAGAGATAACATGAGTTTGTATGATTAATCAAAAACTTTAAAGGAATAATTTTAAAAACTTTATTACGATTACAAAAGACAAAAAGATAACTTAGGATTTCTTATATGGGGAAAATGAAAGCGTTTTACCTACCAATAAAACGCTTATTAATTTACTTACCTTATTCGAAGCTTAATTACTTGAGATAGGCACTACGTTTCCCGCCGTTACACATCTGTCTCTCTGCGTCACTTTGCCGCCCCTCTCTAAGCCCCCCACCACCAGGTAGTGGGGGAGAGCGCTTAGCTCGGCGATAGCGCTCGCCATTTTGATCATTGCGTCGAAAATCACCAGGCAGTGTTTAAAGTTAAGCTTCGAATAAGGTAAGTAAATTAATAAGCGTTTTATTGGTAGGTAAAACGCTTTCATTAATTTGACTGTACCGTTATTCGAAGCTTAATTACTTGAGACGTGTTTGTTATCGCCTGGTGGTGGTGGTAACTGCGCCAATGTGACGTAATGGTAATAATTGCAGAGAGAAACGAATAATGAAAATTAATATTGAGTAATACATTTATTCAAAATATGATTTCGAATAAATTATAATAATTTGTATGAATAAAAACTGACCACATCAGTTTTCTCAGTTGTTTCGCTCTTTACTGAGCGGTTGCGTAACAACAGCTATTGTGCTGTGAATAGAACACTTAATTTAAAAGAAAAATACCACCAACTATCACAACTAACCGTTAAATAATAGGATCAGCACATTATTTGTGTGAAACACAAAAATAAAATAATATAATCCGTCAGATGATTTCAATGCATTAAAGCAGTAATAATTTCGACCAGTCTTCGAAAAATTGGTTATATTTCGAAAGTATAACTAGTTTATAGATAGGATTAAAATAATGCGTTACAGAGGGTGTGTGCGAACGCTAACAATCACTTATAAGAAGGTGTTTTCCAAAGGGTAACACCGGCTCAAGTTTGCCAGCCAAAACAAAAATAGTGTATTGCAAATATAGCAGCATCCTTAAGCAAGTATCTTATAACTCCGAAATAATACTAGATAGAACACTTAATTAGGTTCCTGCAGTCTAAAAGGAAAAACAGCTGGTAGATTGCTGATAAATCGTATGAATCAATGGCTATATCTCCAGTTATTGTTCATCGGTGATTGCAAAATTGCATTTTAGTCGTTGGCGAGCGTGTCTTCCAATCAGAGATGATTGAGATCGTCACAATGTAGGTACCATTTATAGACTATTCCGCAGCAAATCATCAAAAATTCTAATAATCCAATAGAACTTAATTATACTATTTATTACTAAGTATCAAGTTTTGTAATTCAATTTCAAAACAGATTACACATCGCCAACTAAATCAGATTTTGAACCGAAAATGGGTTATTGTCAGACAGGACACGGTACTCAGCGCTCCTTAAAGTAATTTCAAATATTAAATTCTCCGCCCAGCCACAGCTCTAAAAGTATCGGAGAGTGTCCCTGAACGTGGAAAAACATACAACTTAAAACGAAATGATTACAATTATTATACTCAGTGCTATCCACACCGTGACCAGAAAGCCCATTTTTCATTTTAAGCCTACGTCTGCTCGGCTGAATTAAGGCCAAACCTTCGATCAGATTAATCAACGTTATGAGGATTTACTACTGATTTATGCAAAATGTATCACAGGACGTTTTAGGCAATAAGCATAGATCTGATATAAAAAGAGCAGATCTTGACTTTCTGGATTTTGCAAATAAAGCTTATGCCGTTTCGACTTGGTATGCCATTTTCTTTAGGAAACGTAACAGAACTCCACACTTTAACCTCACCTTGATTTATACGTTCCGAGGAGGAAAACGGGCATGACACACGGCTACATTATCGTACGGAAATTCATTCGCGTTGTGGCAATAACTTATTGTGTTCAATCATACGTGATGTATTTACTTACATAACATTTTCTTGTCATATAACATAAGTAGTCAACTTGTAATTAACATCACAGAGAATGCCATGATAAAGATTCGTCTTCACTCGAATACATTGCAGTTCCATGAACTACTTGGCCACACGATAGTGCTAATGTTCGCCAAACTCTGACAATGCAGCTGCAGTATGAGAAGACTTTCCCTTTACGGAGGAGACGTGTTTTAAGATCGGTTCACCATTAAGTTTATCTAGTGTTACACCACTAAGGTACAGAAACCAGAGATTGATTGAAATGACACCGCAAGGAATTAGACAAAGTGGAAGAAAGACCCATCGTCATGCGAAATTTCATATTGACCGAACAGAAATCTACTGCTGCATGAGCGGGGCTGCATGCAGATTAAGAATCCATAAATGCCGTTAGCAAACAAAACCGCTGTGCTTGAGACAGTATCTTTGTTTCAGCGCAAAGGCCGAGAACACCTGTCAATCCTTTGATACCACTATCGGATGTGCAGTAATTGCTAGTGAAAACAAAAACGGGCGTTTCTCCAAGCCATGTTTAATGTATTTGTTCACATTATTCACTTGACATTCATCAACGGAACCGAACAAGATTAAAGGCAGCCAATCTCTTTCGCCCCATTGTCTGCCTAAACAGACAATCTTCATAGCTGGCATGGCCATTTTATGTTTAGGGTAGTGAAAGGTCTGCAAATGGATTTGATTTTCATCCAAGATTTGACAAACTCAGCATGTCAGTTCGATGATGGGAATAGATTTCAACCGACTTTCATTTCGAAAGTTTATAAATATGGTTGCAAATGCAGAGCTGCTAATGTGCTTGAAAAACTGCTAGAATTGCCTTTTTGGTTGCAAAGCAAACAAGAAGAACTTCAGGAAATACGCCGACTAACCATGTAAATGGCCCATAGGCGATTCCGACCACCACAGTGTTTGTTTTTTTTACAATTGTTTTTCAACAAGTACCAATAATTAGGTCCACTGCCAACAGACAAAAACGAGAGTCCTGGTCTCTAAGACTAGAGACCTTAGAAATTGGTGTAGTCTCTGCATCAAAATCGTGAAACGCTGACAGCAAGATCCACACTTGATTGGTCAAAGGATCACCACAGAGCATCTTTGTTGGTCTGAGATAAAACTTCTCATAATTGACCATCCAATCAAGCGTTTCTAACAATTAAAACACCACTATTTAAGTATTATCACACACTCTGATCCTTTTGCTCTTCGAACATTTGTGCAAACCAGTTGGTTTTTGAAGAATTGCAAAGGACTTCAGCGCAGAGCTCAGTCCAAAGGATAAACATGTTTTTACGAGTTCTTTCTGTTAAGGAACTCCCAATAAATTTCCACGAGCAACAAGAACGTAAAAATAAGCCTGATTATAGACAGGGCTTTCTGATAATTACCTCACAAAAAATTTCTATTGCTACGAGCAACAAGAACATTAGGATAAGGCTATTTTTCATTTACGCCAAAAATTCAAAAGTTTGAATCTGCCAGACTATAAAGTTTTCATATTTTTTCAAAGCTTCTAGATTTGAGTATAGGCTTTGCACAGCCTTTGACTAGAGCTCCAGAAAGACCCACTACAGGAATCTTAAACACAGCTTTGCAGCCTTGGTTTATATGGCAGTCGCGAGTACAGACTTTACAATGGCAGTTGACACAATTATCCGGCCTTATTAGAGGAGCATTGTGGTGAATGCTATTCTTGGTGCACCTTCTTACATCTTACATATTTTATATTTCGTTGCATTTAAATACCATTTGTTCTCAACTCGAGTCATTCTTGCTGAAGAAGTAAGGTCTCCAACCAGACTTGGAGCAGACTTATAAAAGATTATTTATTTGAATATTTCGACAAAGTTGCGAGGAAAGACCGCGAAATATTTATAACTATTCGGTCCGACCACATGAAGACTTTGTCTCTGGTAGTCACCCTGCGAGGGTACTTTACAATGCAAGAATCATAATGCATTGGAGCACGCGCACCGCTGTACACACCCCGCGAGGGTACGTCAAAACGCAAGAGCAAAATACATTAGTGCTGAACACTGGATATTTTTCAGCGTACTTTATCCTTCATTTCATTTCATTTCATTCATTTCATTTCATTGCATACTTTGACAAGGCCGTAATGACTGAAAAATAAATTCGGCACGACCGAATTGTTGTTGCAATTGTGCTACCTCCCCACGAGGGTAGGTTATCACGGCATGAGTGCATGGATTAGAGCACGAGAACGCAATTGCTCAACCCTTGCGGGTGTTTATCGCGCCAGACACTCGGGCTTTAAAGACCACGCCTGCGAGGCGGGAATAAATCTAATTTTATTAGTCAACTATTTTCAGACTCCATTATAGCCTTGATTTGTGTAGAACAGTTCCGTGCTCGTTGACTCAATTTCATCAATTTTCAAGCATTTCAGCACGATGATCGCATATCTTTTAACACCTTAAGATACTTACCAGTATATGGGAAGAAATATGCGATCAATTTGCCACTGAATAACTAGAAATAACTAGAGGTAAATTTCTAACATGCACAAATTAATGTCCTGGAAAAAACTCGTATGCTCAAACACTAATTGTTCATTAGAAGGTATATGATAAGAGTACGTCAGGGCTGTCATATACTTTAATATGCAGCCAGGCCCTTTAGAATAAATAAAGATTAAATTCATAAAGTAGGCAGAGAGAGAAAAAAAAAAAAAAAAAAATATCACACTTTCTTCGGTAGTTAGCGGAAACTCCGTCCATTAAATGCTTCATTTCGTCACCCCTTTGCTCTATAGGGCTATAAGGACATCAATCCGGCAACCCTGAGCACGACGAAGGACTGGTAGTTGAAGAACTACTACTGTCAGAACTGGTACTTACTTTAATTTTTCTACATCTTTTAGAATTTGATGGCACAGGCATAATACGCTCATGAACTTCCTTTGTCTCCGTATTTAAACCTTTAAACAAAGAGTAGAACGACACCCACGCCATAAAAACCTTTAAATATTATTTTAATATTCACATCTCTGTTTGAACCATAAAACCACCTTCACTTGCAAACAAACTTGCAATCATCTGAAAATTTGCACCTGCAAACACCTTCAATATTTCCATAGAAATAAAAGAATTAAATAGGTAAACATTAGTTATAATGTAAATTATAGCCTCCAATTACGGAGGAACTTCACTGAAAAGAAGTGTTATTAAATAGCTAATAATTGTATGCATTAGCAACAAAAACAGTTATTATTAATATTTAATTTCTATTTAAAGAAATAAAATAAAGAAAAAATATCTCACGTGATCCGTAATATATATTCTGCAAGATACCTTGTATAGGTATCTAATACCTAATAATAATAATAAATGTATTTTCTATATATCTATATATATGTATATGTCAGATATATATAATATATATCTAGGTATCTTAGTGCTAGCGTCCAAGCAAGCACAACTGTTCACGGCGGGAAACAAAAAGCCAATGATCAAAATGGCGAGCGCTATCGCCGAGCTAAGCGCTCTCCCCCACTACCTGGTGGTGGGGGGCTTAGAGAGGGGCGGCAAAGTGACGCAGAGAGACAGATGTGTAACGGCGGGAAACGTAGTGCCTATCTCAAGTAATTAAGCTTCGAATAACGGTACAGTCAAATTAATAAAAGTCTAATGTAAATAGGTGATATAGAAAATTTTGCACTTAAACTGAATTGACTTTTAAAAAGATAAAGTAAAACGGACGTAAAAGACGAAACGTGGGAAAAGATAAGAAAGGCTTTGGCTTAGGAAACAAACTTCCTACTTGTAAAATGTTCCGCTTGCAAGAAATTGTATGAATTTGCATGTAAGCTGTACCTGAACAATGTCTATCGCGAATCATTTCGGTGTTTTCGAGGCACTTGTAGTGTTTCACCAGTCGGCCATTTTGGCCACCGGTCGTTAACCTTCACTAAATCATTTTAGCGACTAGATTCCGCCCCGAGGCTTTTTCTGCCTTGGAATTGCTTTTTAAGTCGAGGACGCAAAAAATTAATCTCACTCGAGATGAATTGTAGAATGCATATTACCTACCAACTTGTTGGGACGGAACTGTTTAGTCGATAATATTTAATGGGTAAGATCATTACTTTAAGAATAACGATAGATGAAAGATAGTGTCTTAGAAAAGAAACTGATCTAACAAGATCTCGGGTTGGAGACGCAAAATTTACGCCATTTTGGCGCTGTAGAGATGATTCCGTTAGTATTAATATTTGTAGCATTTTTAAAACAGAATTTCAAACCGTTAAGTATCTACACGGTATATTATGGAATAAGAATAATATAATATAAGCAAAATGGTACGTAGAAGGAAGTTAAAGACAGCTCTGATGATGACGACTATATTTCGCGTTGACCGTATGGTGGTAACAAGCCAGGACCAAAGTCTCCCACTACGTCGGAGACTATTCAGAAATAATAAATTCTCAAATTACTCTAAGATCGCCCACTTATACGAACGACCACACTGCGCAATATAGTCTGGCGAAGTTGTCAATCTTATTAGCAATCTTAGAACAAAGAACCTAATTGATGGAAAATGGCGAAATAAATAAAAAAGATTGTGTATACGGACATGAAATAAGTTTGAAATTTTTAGTAGCTCTAAGTGAGTGTAGTGTATTCAAGCAACGTCGATATCTACTGTCCTTGGAGAAGGGAAGCATTACAAAATACACGGTGAACGCGGTACGTGACTCCTACGCACGCTTTGTCCTGTGGGTTCAAGGTTTCGCAACTAAATCAATTGAATGAGAGAGCATAAATGACACTTTGTAGGTAATAAATAAGTTAGGAATAAATTACCAAACTGCTCTGTGAGATGACCGATAAAGCCGTAAAGTGAAATAACCTAACTTTTAGTTATAGTTTGAAGAGCCTTGGTCCTTGGGATCCCAGGGTAATTGAAGCAAGTAAGACCTCCGGTAAGTGGATCGACGACAACACATGAGTCTCAGGGTCCTGTTGGATATAGGCGGCGCAAGACTGAGACTTGTGAACGTATATGTGCAAGAGTGGACATCCATCGGTTGATGAAGAAAATTATGACCATAAAACACGAGACTTGATGTTTCTAGAAATCTAAGCTTTAACAGTGATTTAGATTTATGGTTTGTATTACGTTTAAAATACGAGTTTATTCTATGTTAACTATATTTGAATAATGGAAAATTATGAAAATAATCAAGTTGTCCGTATATATGTCTTTGTACCTCAGCAATTGTAAATGATAAAATTACATGACCTAAACAGATCGATAAAGAAAAATATTGCGGTCTTATACATAGAAATTGGACAGCAGTTATAGTTACAGTTGCAGTTGTAAGTTCTTCAATTCAGGATATTCTCGTATTTCCGGTTTCGGTTTAACGATATTAAATATATTCGAATATGAACCAGATGGAGTAATTTTATATTGACATTTCATTACATTAACAATAATACTTAATATAATATAAAACTAAATACTAAATTAAAACTAAAACGTAAATATCAAAAATAAAAGCTATATAAAAAATATCATCTAAACCACTGGAACGAGGAACGCTGGCTGCGTTACCCCGCTGAATGGCCAAACTTATATGCTGGCCGAGGTAACTTCCAGCCTTCCGGTCACCAGTGGACTCTATGAGACGGGATGACAGATCCTTAAAAAAGGATCTAGCATCCTCGCCCCATGACCCCAGGGTTTCAACACCAAATGGCACAAATATGAAATTGTTTTCTATGTTTTCATATTTGCGCCGCTTAGCCCTTTCTGCTTTAGTAGCCGCCGCTCCCGCCGCCGCGGAGGTCGCCTGTACGTGAGACGCTGCCCGTGTGTCAACACATGTGGCATCCCACACTAGCGACCTTCCTTGCTTCCACGGAACAAGTGTCATACCATCAGGTCTCTTGCCATCGCTTCGTGCCAAACCAACAGGTTCTAATACTGCAGGCACTTTAGCGGTGACAAGAGATCTACGAATGACATCGTTCAGGGAAGCATGACGTGAGAAGCGACCGGCACTTTTGGCACAGGAAAGCCCGTGATGTCCAAACTCGTCCACTGTCTCGCCACAGTGGCATAGATGCGGATAGTTGATCTTGGCACCAAGTCGAAGACCAACCGCAATGGAAAGAGTGAGGTGGTCTAGTAGAGTGCCTATATGATGGGAAGGGAGAGCTTGAAGCCAGTAACTTGATTCTCTCGTAGACACAGCAAGAAGACGCGCGCGGTCCTTTGCAGAAGTTGATGATTTTATTAAATCTTGCAAAACATCCGCACATAGCGCATCATCCCACCAACCACCAGATTGCGTTGTTTATATTCTCATTCTCGGAACGATTAGTCTTATTCTCTAGCGGCGAATAGCGATATCATGAATCCGATTGAGAAAATTTTGTTTATCACTGAATGTGGATACGCTAGTGAATCTAAAGATAGTATGAAACGATAGATTGTCTCTGGTATGCAAGCTACTACTTACCTAATCCTACTTAACTTGAGCAACTTGTTTAAATCTGGGTTAATTCTTTTACACTCAACACACTCGCTTAAAATAACGTCCTCTCTGCAACTTTTTTTACATTTTTTTTAAATGGGTGTTTTTTCAGTACTAATAATGTTATGCCTTAGGTTTATTAACTAGATATACACTATTTTATAATGTCAACATATTTTAGTGAGTTATATTAATTTGAATGTGGGGCTGAAAGTTACCCCTCAGTTAAGTTTACTTGATCAGTTTAAATTAAGTACTTTTTAACTTTTTCGCTCTGTCTTTTGATACATTACCGTAGAAATGCTATATTGGCTCCTCTTTGTTCTAAAGCAACAACTGACCGTTATACTATCTATTTTTCACTCTGGAGGATCCTGTAAGATAGCAAACTTGATATAAATTGGAGGATCCTGTAAGATAGCAAACTTGATATAAATAAAAACCTTTTTATACAATCTTCATTTCCTTTAGCGTCTCGAAGCACAGAGCTCCGTTATTAATTAGCCATAGTTATGGCGAGTGTTAAACACATTCTCGTATTTATTTACACGCCATAAAAACGCGTCCTTGTTCCCATTCGCAGCGAGCATGATAGCCGTGACTAACGATTGTTGGATATGCACTAGCATGATCCATATCCATTGAATGTTTATGCCGGTTACACATTTCATGGAATTCTACAAGCTATATGACTGAGAGTTAGCTCAAGTACTATTTAACTTAGTTCTCCCGTCGTCCTTTCGCTATTGGACCGCAACGGGTCGCATGGTTATGTATCGCTACGTAGTTGATATCCCACGAACAAGCACTAAACGCTTTGACCACTCGTTCGTAATACGCTTATCTTATCGAAAAAAAAATTCGCACTGAACTATCCCATACAATAAAATCACGTTGAGCTGTTGCTCCGTCGCGACGTGATTGAAGCAATCAACGGATACAATTTCGCATTTTTATATTAGTAGAGACGAATCTACTTGAGTTTGTCTACTCTATGAGATTGTCTAAAAAATGATTTCTACGGTGTGACGATGGCAATCTCCTCTGGTTGGCTTGTGCTCTCTCGCTATTGGTTAAAATACTATGATACAGCAAAAACGGTATTTATTATATTCAGATGATCAAAGTTGATTGCGACTGCCATATATATGGCAATCATTGTTACACAATCCCACAACTGTATAAAAATAGGTCATAATAGCAGGTTCGATTTAACTATGGAGTCAACGACCGGCTGTCCCACATAAGGGCCTGCACCCTCTGAAATCAGGGAGTAAGTAATTGTTCTTCGTCATTAACAGTTGTAAACTCTTATTGGAAGAATAAATAGGGGAGCGGCATTCAGGCTACACTACACGGTACAGGGTTTCCGGTGTTGAAGTTTTTAAAAATATTTCTTTTCCCTATAGCATCATTAATTTAGGTATAACCATCATCAACAGTTAGTTTTAGTATGTTAAAACTATTTTATCCAATGATTTTGACGACCTATTAACAACGAGTTTCTATGTTTCTTAATAGAATCCGACTAGGGGGATTTGAGTTTAACAAACATTCATACCCCTTGTTAGCTAACCCGCTTCCGTTTAACACTACATTGTCACTTACCGCCGCTGGTCGTCAATAAGAAAATAGGAGGAACGAATAAGAGTACCTACTTTTTTACATTTTGTAGGAATTGTTTCTGGTTACCTTTTTGTCACAGCTGTGCTTTAGACAATAAATATAGTGTTATAGTAAGAACTATAAAGATCTAGATATCTATTGAGAGGTTAACGTTTTGTATTGTGGTTGGCAGTTGAATAAAGTTCCTGCCTTTGTAGAATCTAAACATCAAGAGTCTGTAATATACAATGTTGCGAGCAGCTCAGAGTTCGTCTGCCTTTTCAACAAAGGGTTGTGTGCCTGTTAGAAACACAGGGTTCCTGTGGGAATTAGTAAATCTAACTCCAAACTGAATAAGTCGCGGGCGAAGCTAGTTAACCATTGGACTTCAGTAAAATTCCATGTAGTCGTAAGCTCTTATGTTCTTCTGTGTTAAAAATTTCAGTGGTATCATAGCCTTTTCCGAACCCAGCCTAGTTTCTTGGCACACGCCATTGCTCTAAAATTCAAATGAACGGTAATGAACAGAGCATACATAGCGTTCCGATAAATGGTGCGTACCGTGTTTTGTGGTATAAAACTAAAGAAGGTGTGGTGTACCTCTTGTCACGCCATAATATGATGGCAGGTGTTTGCTGAAAAGGGTGGTTCAAGATGTGAACTTTGAGTGAGAAATCTAAAACACGCCATATTTAATCCTCTATCAATGTGACTGTTTTTTCGTTAGTTAGCTGTTACCGCTGTAACTAAAATAAAGAGTACAGAAATTACCTTCTGAGATTGTGTGTTGACGATTTGAGATGATGATAAGACAATTAATAAAATTATTTCGCCACTAATATTATTCTAAGTTCATTTTATTATAACTTTGTTTAATCACTTTATTAGTTTTATCTGTTCGTCGTCGTTTTATATTTCTCACGATTGACTCATTGTTGTTAAGCATCATATACTATGACTACATGGATCAGGATTACGTGATTCAGCATTCAGCATTCCTTGCCTTGAATTCTATAAAACATTGTCAGTGACCTCTGGTATATATTGTCTCTAGTAGAGTTAAAACAAAGCTCTTAGTCCTCAATAGAACTCATCACAAGCAAATTAAACAACGCACAGACTAATACACTCTGCTATATGTGTATGTGCCTTTCCTATATCCCCTAAAAAGTCCTGATATCACTAGTACATCGATAGGATTGGAGAAGAAGAAATCAACATCTCATGCTTTATCCTAGACTTCTTAGACAAATTGTATCACGTGCTCCACTTACGAATTCGTTTTATTAGTGGAAATAGGGTACTTCCCAATTCGTTCACTAACTCACGTCGTACATTCACGTTTATACATCCTGGTACTCCCACAGGGATCATAAATCGCTGTAATCTACTCATGAATTAGTTTCTTGACTCTGGCTTCGCTGTTATTGTTGTCTAGGATATCCTTATCGTGTTTACAGAAATTATTGTGCTTTGTTAATGCTTCTAGTTGCTGTTAACTGTAAAGTTTAAGCTGTACAAATATAGGAATCAGTTGTGATATCTCAAATAATGCTAAAATATCAATAATTGTCTCTTATGTTTGCGTCTTCCTGCTTCTCGATGCATTGTAAAACTTGTAACGTTAGTACTGACCTCGAACTTGCGTTAAGCGTGTCCATTACAGGCACCTATAAGCTAACCTATTCTTCGATTTGTGTGTTATCTCCTTCGTTTGTGTTCGAATGGCCAAGAGTAGTAGTACTTTTCATTACGATCTTGTATAGTTTGAAACCCAGTTTATTTATTTTCAGTTTACACTAGAGGTGGTTTTCATTCTCATAACCTTTGGATTGTTAAGATTACCTTGTCTCTTTTAGAACTTATCTACATATTTTGCACTAATTCTTCCGGAAACTTCGTCTAAGCCAATAAAATCGGCATTAAACCTGCTTTAACTATATCATCACAGTCTAGGAAAAGAAATCCCCGATTTGTTAGCTGAAAAACAAATTAAGAAAGTCATAAATTATGATTCAAACTATATTATTTATTTAAAACCTTACTATAATACGCTTAAAGTTTTATAAATGGACCTTGTATATACTCCACGACCCGCAAACGTAACACGCGTCAAATGGACACTAACGATTCCAATGTTATCGAAAACAATCTGAATCTATAATTCACGTATTCTTTTGATGGTTATATTAAACTGGAAAAAAATAACCAGTATATCGAGACATCATTTTTTTTTTATTATTATCAATTTTACGACCAAATAAACGTTTACTATGTTCATTAATCGAATTTTATCGTTTTATACAAATTACTTGTAATCTATTTCATTTGAATTGATTGGTGCTATTGAATTGAATTTCAGAAGAACTTTAGGAACTATTATTTGCTTTAACTATCGATAATTATCTAAACAAATAAAGTTATTCTGAAAAAATTTGATAACTGTTATTTAATTCGTTAAATGTCTCGAGGTGAAATCGAAATGTTTCAAACAAAAAATTTCTTAGAATATAATCAGGCAATAAAAAGCGGAAAATAAATTAATTGAAATTCAATGAACTGGGGCAAGGAAATGGACTCGACTTTATTTTGAATAAAAAAGTAACAATTTTAAAAGTCTTTTTCGCCGTTTCTAAATATGGATAGAGTCACAAAAAACTATGAATCGAATACAATAATTAATTATTCATGTTCTTAAATTAAATATCTAGTAATTTAAAGTTATCTGATACAGTACATGCAGTCGCTATACATAATAATATAAAATTTCTTTGCGATTTATAGCAAAGGGGCTTGTTCCTGGTATTTATAACCCTACTAGTGCCCACATTAGGTCAACCGGTACAAGCTCGCTATTATACAGTAACTTCGCTGTTTAAGACCAGTATACCATTTATTACTTCGTACATTACATCTAGATATCCGGCGGCGGTTGTAACAGGTAAATTCCACTATTTTAGCAGTATAATATTATGTTCGTCACAGCTTCTGTGTTTATTTTTGTTATATCTAATGAGTTTCTAAAAAAAAATCTCGTCTTAATTAATTCCGTCTTCATCCGCTCCCCTGCAGAATGTGTCTACCTATGCTCTAAGTTTGCTCTAGATGAGACGATATTATGTCCTGACTCCTGACTGATCTCAGCCTTAGATAGACATTTAGATACATCCAAGCGTTTTGATACTTCGATAAGTCAAGAACGCCTTACGATTGAAACAACAT
Source organism: Hipparchia sbordonii (assembly GCA_038048805.1). Classification (NCBI taxonomy): domain Eukaryota; kingdom Metazoa; phylum Arthropoda; class Insecta; order Lepidoptera; family Nymphalidae; genus Hipparchia; species Hipparchia sbordonii. Next base: position 3,974,053 of record CM076114.1, on the reverse strand, counting down.
AAAACAACACAAGTTATGGATTCTTCTCTTCTTTCTCGAAATTTTTTTCAAGATTTTTTCATCTTCATTTTTGCATTCCTTATAATTTTATTATACTCTATGACGGAAAATTCCCGACTTTGCCCGCGCGATGGTCAAGTTTTGTGTTGTGCGTTGTATGTGCGTTTCTATGTATATATCTATTTCGATGATGAAAGTGAATTAATTACTTTACTTAAAATTTAAGTAAGTTAAATGTATTAATATAAAAAAGTTTTCAATGGAAACCATAAACCTCTCAAAGGAGCCATTAGGAAGTCGTCACGAAGCGCAAAATAACTTGGAAAGGCAATTACCTAATGAAGCCGGGAGCCTAGGCTGTCTGAATCAACACTTGCGTGCCCCGACATTGTAAATACGGGCCTAGCCCTCCTGCGTTCAGGGTTACCACCCCAGCTGTGTCTTACCAAGTAATTTAGTCTTAACTTTTATCAGGAGCTTTCACCTCAGCAATAGTAGATAATTGATGATGGTAAGTGACGATGCAGTCTAAGATAGTAGCGGGCTAACTTGGAAGGGATATGGCAGTGAACATACAACCCAAACCACTAATCTGTTTCTATTCGCCATCGTGCCGAACGCTACATCGCTTGGCGTCATGTCTTTGACGGTAGGGTGGTAACTAGCAAAATGCCTCCGCCAGGAATTGAACCCGAGACCTCCCAATTATAAGACCACAGCGCTCACCACTGTGCCAGGGAGGCCGTCATATAGATATGTAGTTAGTTACCAGCCACCTTACCATCAAAGACGTATAGATAGTTCGACACATCTTGGCGCGCGGCACTATTACTGATACGGTATAGAGTGTGCTCTGAATTAAATCGGACTTAAGATAGAGTTAAAACAAGACACAAATATGCTTTGACTTACTCTGTCCGATTCAATTTTTTTTTGGCGCGATCCGAGGTTTAAATTGGTGATCCGCAGTCAATCAAGCTACTAGACCTATAGCAGTTCTTAGACCTAAAGCAGTCATATGCATACAATGTAATCACATTAACCGCGTTGATATCTAAAAGGGTAAACGTATGTGGAAGCCCTGCCGTAGCCTGACACTAACCGCGAGGTCGTTCACCCTGACCTAACCAACCTTGGCACTTGAACTATACCACTATACTGTACCGTGTTACACACTCCATTAAAGCAAATAAATTGCTAGAAAACAATCGATTTTACATTATAGGTCTTATACCGAAAACAATAAAGCCGACTTTTGAAACAAAATAATGAAGAAAAAACACCTATTTTCACGACCGTTACGAGCAATTAGAAAGCTCTAAGGAGTCTTTGTTCTAGTTGGTATAATTAAGTGTTTAAGCGGATATTCATTCATCACTGATGAATAATGTACATACTCGTATACGAAAAAACACGTGTCCCAAACCGTCTCAAAGTGTATGTATATTTTAAGTAATACATTTACACGGTTATATGTATGTATAATTAGGAACGAATTCTTTGACTCTTCTTACGTGTACATACTTTTAAAATGTATTTATTTATTTACACACACTTATCTACCTTTACAGGTTTCGTAACCTATGCGATAGATAGATTTAGATTATAAATACACTAAAAATTTTTACATTACCTGGTATTCCTAAAACTTAAAATATAAGTAAGCATATTATGCTTTGTATGCTAATGCTGATGGATGCTTTTCATTAAAATAATGTTTATTTTGGGTAGGCAATGCCTTTTCGCCACATCAAAGGATAATTTTAAAATATTTCGTGATGCAACCCAGTGGTGACGCCGACTGCCGAACAAACCCTCACCAAGCGGAAGTGTTAATAGGTGTTTCATTTCCTTTCCGTGAATTTGTTACCTATGGTTTCTAGTAAAATTATTCTTTATGTTACTTTGATAGATTTTCGGAAGTATGTTTTATCGTTTTGTACCTGAAATAGATGGGACATGATTAAAATTAAACATTGACTAATACTGAAGTACGTTTTTATCCGAGTGATGATAAAAATGGGGGAATTTCGTTCACTTTATTCCCGTCATAGACCCTTTATTTTCTTATCTTATATTTCTATGAATATAATGACATAGACTCTCTGTATAATGACATAGAGTCTCTGATATAGATACATATTTAAATAGGGAGAGAATATAGGTAACCTAAACTAAGCGACAACCATTGCACATATTTTAATTTACGTGTATGACACACGTTAAAACTATATGTTATTAATCCTACTATGAGTCACCTCGGAGAGCTCCCGAGCGTATCCCATACAAATGAAGTTTGATTGTTGTCTTAATATTAAACAAATTTTTTTAATAAAATTCTGTATACACGCTTTGATACTCATATTTATGTCTGTAGCGTGTGCAGTCAAATTCTAATAAAAATATGTAATTTGAAATGATGAAGGTGTTCTTTAAGTAGGTATCTAATTTTCTAAATATATCAATATATATGTATCTTCTTCTTTATCTGTTCTTCTTCAGACTGACGTAGTGGAATGTTTATATGCGGTGATGATGAAATTATTCTTCACCCGAGATATCAAAAGACTTATCTTAGATGAATAACAAGATAACGATATGTTACATGTGTTGTGTATATTTTCGCACTATATGTCTAGATTCTGCACAGGCACTTGTTGTGCTAATAACTGACCCGTTTTCCTCAGAGGCCGGATGCTCTCGGTAGACTGCATCTATTTCGAGTTCCTCTTACTCATTGCGAGGTGTTGGACTACTTGTTATTCGTTACCACTCGCATTGTTACATAATAAACATAATAATTGGCCGTTTTTAGGGTTCCATACCTAAAAGGAAGAAACGGGTCCTTGTTACTAAGTCTCCGCTGTCAGTTCATCCTTCCATGGTGTACAGCTTCAGCCGTAATAGCTATAACCACTGGCAATAAATTCTGAAGACGTATTAAAATGATCTTAATCACGGAAAATAAAGCGATTGTACCCTAATGGAGTACCTAACAGTACAAAATTTCGAAAAACTGGCATTTTCTTGAAGGGAATTTGAAGTGCAAGTATAAATAGAAAAAAAAAATATACCGGCCGAATTGATAACCTCCTCCTTTTTGGAAGTCGGTTAAAAAATAGGCTTCCGTACTCGATGAGTGCCGAATTACAGGTCATACAACTACTATACTAGCGCGTTGCATTTTTGATTTATATGGTATGGCATCTTTTAAGTAATAATTTATGTGTACTGTGTAGGTGGTGCGGAACCCGTCGTGTGCGAGTCCGACTCGTACTTTGCAAAGTTATTGTGTTCATTATGCACCACGATCGTCGTTAACAACAACGGACGCCAAATGAATTTTAATGTTCGGTAACACTTGTTACACTTCATAATTGGTCGTTCTGTACGTTTTAACGGCTAACGGAGTGTTTACTCTTAGAAGAATGGACAGAAATACTCGATTGCATAATGTCATTAGCAGTACGTTTGAAAAGAAATTGCAATTACTTTTTAGCAACACTTGGTTAATGGTATGAATTTTCACAATTTATCAAGCGATTGCTAATTTCAGCTAGTAAACAATAACAGCGTATATAACAACAGCAAGAGCATTTTTAACCGATTAAAAAAAAGAGGAAGAGGTGCTCAATTCAACGGAATCTTTTTTATGTATGTTCTCCGATTACTCAAAGACGCCTGGACCGATTTGGAAAATTCTTTTTTTTTTTGTTTGAAAGGATATACTTCCCAGGTGGTCCTCAGGTCAGGATCTGATGATGAGATCGTGGAGAAATCGAGGGAACTTTTCAAATTTTATAGGCACAATTGATATACATTGTAGTGACGTTTGAAGTCGGTTTTATAAAAATAATTTTTACGTTTAAATTATTGTCTATTGCAAAAAAATTACACCGGTTTTATGAAATTAATGTATCTACGTGACTTATATCAGGCAATGTAGTTGTATTTTCTGCTTATTGCATTGCGTCAACCATCGGTCGCGTGGTTCGAGTATGTTTGAAGGAATCGGTATATTTGCGAACACGTAACATATTATGTGGGCCATAGAGGTGTTGATATGTTTTATAATATTGAGTTATTAGTGTAGAGAAAGTCCTGAAAAATACTAAAGGGTATAATATGTGCGTCTATATAGAATCCTTGAACGTATGTGCTGAACTTAAGCCTCTACTGTGAGTCAATTGTTGTAGAGGAGAATCGATTTGAGTAAACTCTTATGCTCACAGACATCCCGCTCTTCTAGAACGTAAGGCAAACGAAGGGCATTAATAGGCTGCGTAGACTTAAATTCTAAGCGGTGCTGAAAGTGAGCAGTGCAGTGCAGTCTAGCGCAAGAGGTAAGCGGTCAATAGCAATATGTCAGTCCCGCTAACCCCGCGAAGCTTGTAGTCCCGCATCACTGCAAAATTCATGCAGGACCCTCGCAGATGCGGGATTGGATTGCCTTCTCACCGACACTTGACATCTCACAGCTTTCTACTATGAAAAATAATTTTAAACACGTACAATACTGTTTGAAGAGTTTTTTTGTGACTTTATCTGTTTTCTTTAGTCTGTGTTAGGTAGGTATGTGCGGATAATTAAAGAAAGTAATTTTACTAGCGCGATGTCAACACACTTGTCCAGTTGCTGAGTGCTGACATACTTTTGACAAATTCGCAACAGTAATTTTTTTTTTCTTTCTAAATCGTAAAGTACGATCATACATACAGACAGGTGTTAGAAAATGAATGGTTTTTTCCCCAAGTGTGGAGTGTGTATAACATCCTAAATTTTTCAAAAATTTTTCTTGTTACGATTTTTTAATTTGGGTTGGTTGATTTTTTAAGTGGTAAGATGAAACACGCCACCGATCTCAATATCATCGTCATTCCAAACCTATGTAGCTATACGGTTAATCTTCATAGAGACAACCCAAAAAAATATTTTGAATATTTTGAATTTCAGAAAAAAACTGTTTTCGTCATGACTTATGACAGTAACGAAAACAGTTTTTGTATTTGAAAACTGCCAAAAACTCCAGTATTGGTCGGTTAAAGTTTACTTGGCGATGGTGAAATAAGGCCTTATGACTTATCCTCTTATAGCTACGAGTGTAGAACAATAAAAAAACATTGAATAAATACTGGGAGCATGGTAGGAAAGCGAAGATAAAAACTGCTTATCTTGTGATTGATTGATTGAATATATATATTGGTATATATTTTATATATTGGTAATTGGTATTCTATTATTAATATTTTTTTCTCCATGTAGACGTGATATTCGTCAGCAAAACCATTAAAATCCCCGAGCTAAACAGTTATGCAATACAAAATCAATATTCTGCAATTTGGCGAATAAGCCGCCGTCTGATAGTGGTATATTAAAAGCATTTTCAAAGTCACTGCGTCATTCCAGTACTGATATTTTCTTTGTAAGCAAGTGCCTTCGAGCGACTCAATTTAGAGCAATTTTCGGAAATGTTTAAAGTTTAAACCCTTTTGAGAAGTAACTGTACAGTGAAATTCAGTGGAAAGGAGTGTTGTGTTTATTTTCAAGGCTCTTAGCCCTTTGTTAACTCTTTTGAAAGTTTACAGTGAATTGCTGTTGTTTGTTTTGTTGTAGCATGTGAGATGTCTTTATACATTTTAATGGTAGGTACGTTACATATAATAGATAACTAGATGATACCCGCGACTTCGTCCGCATGGATTAATAAGGTTTTTTTAATTCCCGCGGGAACTCTTTAATTTTAAGGGATAAAATGTAACCTATGTGTTAATCCGCCAGGATTAACACATAGGTTATATTTTATCCCGTAAAAGAAATAACCGATTTGGCTGTTTGGAATGGAGATAGCTCATCAGCCAAATCGGCTATTTCTTAAGAATTAAAATAAATGAATGAACGGCTCAAAAATAGAACTGATGGGCATTAGGGTTCCACTTGGAATTGCAGCTTTAGAAAATACCCTACTAAGGTGGACGGAAGATCATAAGCAAGTTGTTGGCAGCGACTGGATACAAGCCGCAGAAAATTGTTTTCGAGCGATTCTTCCAAGTGTAGGTACTATTTCCAGCCGTGGACAATCATTAGTTAGCATAAAAATTACCGTAACTATTTTTTTTAAGAATATTAGCCAAGCTGAACTTGACTTATATTCTCCTCTCCCCTCCAAATAAGCGAAACGCTTGTGCTAGGAGTGTGTACGGTAGGGCTGGAACCTGGGACCTTTCAGTTTTCAGTCCGCACCCTTAATCATTGGGCTATTGAGGCTTAAAAAAATAGTTGTTGTTATTAACTTTGCACTGATAACATAAATTATAGCCCTTAACAACAGAACGTTCACGACTCACGATGAAGTAGGTAATTTGGTGCGCCAATCCGCAAAATCAATATAATATTAAATATCGCCATAAATCTAATCGATAGAATCGAACGCATTATCATATCGGCGTTATCAGAATTATCAGTTGGCACTCCAACGCGTCCTGATAGTGTCCGCTTTCTACACGTCTGGTTTGGTTATAAATAATATCAGAGGGAAATTTTGATAAAGGTTCTTAAGACCGATAACTGTCTCAGGGTGACTTTGTCATAATCTGAGAACTCCCTCACCTTAGAGTTAGACTTAGAGCATTGGTTAAATGCTCTAATGGCGTGGCTACAATTTTAGACAAATAACGAGGTTGCTGCGTATAATATGACTGAATATGTTATTAGCAACCGGATGTCAGTCGTTTGAACAAACTTTTAATATAATATAGGTGTCGTCCTTATCCTAAATATCAGTTTGTAGTACATATTATATGCATTATAGGTTTGTTTACTATCGTACTTTCAATTCACCAGGGCATGTGGCTCATGGTTGTGTGTGTCGTATCTATATAAGTGCAAGCGAGAGCTTGCTAGCGCCTGACCGCTCCCACCTAGGCTCCTGACAGGCACGCACACTTACGCAAAGTGCATGTACTCGTAACCACAAGTAAAGCGCCCGTAACTTCGTGAGATAAACGTACTATATCTAAAATGCTCTGTTAAAAACTACGAGTAAATTTAGTAGTTATTGTCGGTATAGGCGTGAAACTGTTCTGTGGGAGAGATGACATCTGGCGCTGCTGTCAACGCATTGACACCCAAAATTTAACGGTCACACTATTTTTGGACTGTGATACAATTGGGCCTTTAAGTGTTACATATATTTATGTTTATAACTACGTATATTTATAAGATACCTACATATATTTCTATCTATCATAGATCATAGATCTATCATAGATTTCTTCTCTTCTTCTTTTTTACTCTTTTTCTTACTAGTTAACCGTCGATTTATTTCTACTTTCTCACTGATGAACTGTAATAATAATTTTATTAACAATCTTTGTCTTTTGATTCCAGGTAAGATCGATCGTTGTTTCAACGAAAGGCAAGTAATAGACAACGCACACTCGACATCTTTTAGCATTTGCGATTGGCGTTTTTATCGCTTGATACTCTCTTTTGCGATTGAACTCTTAGGTAGGTACTTGACATACATAATACTCGTACACACAAACGTTCCGCACACAAAAAAGTAATATTTTTTAATTGTCTTCACTATGTTACCACACATCACGTCATTTGACTTACCTACTTTTTTTAAAATTTTACTGCTTAGACAATACTCTGAAAAATTAACATAAATTGAAATACTACAGTGATTACCAAATCGAAACCGAAAATTTGTATAAGTCAAAACAATTAGTCACTTGCAGCTGCTAAGGCAAAGCAGGAAAGTCCAATTAGTGAACTTTATAACAATCGTAAAATCAACTTTAACACTTACAAATTAGAGTTGTATATTTGTTGTATCTTAATTACTAGGTAAAAGTAGAGTTATTTGTTTAGTTCACGGCTCCAATTACTATAATAATAATGAATCGTCCTAAGAGGTAGTCGTCAGAGACGTATTTGATTACCCTTACACCGAAGTGTAATTTGGTTATTTAACATGACGAATGAGGTTGAACTTGCCATGAGGTTAACATTTATTTTATCATTTACCTTCAAGGCTTATTTATAGAGTCGATATAATACATTTTTAGTTGTATTATTTTTTTATTTATCTATGATCTGTCGGAGACTCGGATAATTAGTTTCAACTTTCTTCACACTTACGAAGTCGTTAAGCATCACTGTCGGATTACATTTTTGCCTGGAGGATGGCAACTGACCTTTAAGAATGGTAGGTTAGTCGTTATACATAATATGACTACACTAGTGTTAAATATTCCTTGCCCGCGGTGCAATAAAATGGGGAAACAGGACGCCGACTGTTGCGCTCTCTGTCGTATTTACGCGCCTTACGGCAGGCATAGTGACGCACTGTCGTATCGATATGTAGTTAATGAAAAAGTAAATAATAATGCAAAATAAATAGAAAACTTTTCATGTCTGCTGTAACTGCGCCAGAGACCGCAATAGGCGGCGTCTTATTTCCCCATTTTATTGCACCGCGGGCACTGAGTGTTTAACACTGACAACAATGCGCAATGTTGCGGTTATTAAAATTAGTTTTAAAAAGCTCTGGTTAGGCAGCCATGTTTATTGAACGAGCGAAGCGAGTTCTCTGAGTCAACTAGGGCGCTTGCCTATTAGACAGAGAAGTGTGTCCGTCTAAATGTCTGTCAGAGCCCTATAACTTCTGAATTACTGAATATTAGAACGTGAAACTTGGTTGAAAATTCAGTTATATCCTGTACTTGAACAACAAATACTAAAATTAGATAAATGTTATAAAGAAACGAAATTATTTAATTTTAATGCGCCATCTATTAGCATTATTGTGAAGCTAATAGCTTCACTATAATGATAATAGATGGCGCTGTGTCAGTAAAACAGTTTTATGTCAACTATTATTTTTTTTATTGCGTCTAATGTTAAAAGTTAATTATTACAATATATAATTAAAACTTTTGGGAATTATGGGATATCGCGAGGTCTCAGTTCGGGGCGAACCACTAGTATAGATTGATACAACGGTGTGATAAACGCTTTCTCTATATAAATACTAGCCGGTGAGTGCAGTAGCACTTCCATAAATTTTATTGGTCCTTATCGAGATTAGATTCAAGTGATAAGATTGGGGAAAGTATCTATCTTTCGTGTATGAAAATGTTTGCAAAATTATTATTATCAAGTTAAAAATTGTACGTGTGATTCGGTATAAAAACTTTAATTAAACAAGGATACACATTACATTGTAATATTATGTAGCTATACATTAATATTGTAATATTTTGTTATGAAAAGAGCAACTGCTGTGTTCCTTGCCGGCTCTTCTCAGCAGGATATGCTAGTTGGCTTACATGAAATTTTGAATTTTGATAAAAGTTTAAAACTGTAACCCGTCTGCGGAAAGTGAATGTATCCGTCATATTGACTTTATTCTTATAAAATATAGCTTGTCTCAGTAAACTGGCTCAGTAGTTTAGGCGTTATAGTAGAACATACACAAATACAAACATACATGTATTACGTATACATACATAGGCTCCTAAAATCATAACCATTCTTTTAGCTTTTCCTTAGTCGGGAAAAAAATAAACATGAATGCATCATCATGTAGAGGTTGAAAGATAGATAGATTTAGGTACGAAAATTTTTAAGAATCAAGATTCTTATAAATAAATGCTTCCAAAATTAATGCTATGCGTGAGAAACCATCTAACTGAAGAGAACAAAGAATATATTATAATTACACGCAATGATGCTTCACTAGTGACTAACTACAAGTTTACTAGCTACACGTCACCCACTAAAATTATTCACCCACTTGAAGCCACGGCCAATAAAACTGGTGTATGTGTGAGTGGTAAAATAAAAAATAAAAATTCTGGAACATTTCCAGCCGACCTTGGTCTGCTTAGAGCTTAGACAACTCACGCGCACAATTTATAGAGCCGCCCTACTTAGTGTGTCGATACGCCTGGTGGCCATTCCAACAATAGTGTTTTAAAGTCCGGGTTGAATTTATCTGTTACGTCATAATAAATGTTTGTGTACATTTTAATGTGGACATTAGCTAGATAATTAAATACTTTCAAGAAAATTAAAGTGACATAACATTTTTTAGTATGTAGAAGCAGAATATTTATAAGTGCGAGTACGTATATATAACGGTAGTTTATTATTTTTAAATAGGAAAGCGCGTTCTTAAAAATATAATCTGTCGATAAGTTAGTATGGCAACCTTATAATTTTCTCAAAAATTGTACGGGCTCTTTTGACATTAACAATGTTGCTTGACCCGATTTCACCAAACTTTCTTATTCTCGAAAATAACCATACCAGGAATTATTTAAATCTCCTTATTTACTTTTGATCAATAGTAATGATTTACTTGTTAGTAGCGATTTTAATCGCAAATTAGGCTATGGTATAAGAAAAATATAGTTTATTCTTCGAATAACTGCTTATTTACTCTCGAGTAAGATTTATTCCATGCTGTTGAAAGTGGGACTTGGTCAATTTTTATCGAAGTATTACAGATAGATTTAATGTAGGAATAGAATAGAAAAGAATAATTTTTTATTCTAATAAACTTTTACAAAGTGCTTTCGAATCAGGTACCTTGATATAACAAAAGCGAAACTTAGTCAAAATTTAAGCAATCAAATTGTAAGTCGGAATTCAATAAACGTGATTGTGACTTGGCAAGTCTTATTATGTAATTTGTCGTGTGTTCCCATAACGTACCTACATACTTATTTGGTAAAGTGAATGTACAAATTATTTATTTATGTTATGGGCCGAAACGCAAGTTGCGAATTGATTCATCCTTGTTCCGTAATAAGTTTAAGCTTTAATGTTACGACTTACGATCAAAGTACCGAATAACATTTGGAGATGTGAAAGATGTTTCCTATGAAAATCTGTCAATCAGCCTGTCTGTTTGGTCACAATTTATTTAACATCATCATACATAAAGGTTAGTGAATGTGATTAAATTGTTTATCGCATGATGACTATGACGAAATTGTTTATAGCATGATTGTTTATAGATGCTGAGATCGATAGAGGGTGCTCTGACTTAGCTCGGGCTTAAGATAGAGTTAAAACGAGACGCAAAATATGCTCTGACATAAATCGGTCTCGCTTATCTTGAGTCTGAGCAGAGAGAGAGTGCGGTCTATAGATTTCAGCCTTAGTTGCAACTACTTATTAGTCCGATCGAGTGGTTCAAAAAAAGGTTTTAAGGTAATTTTTTTTTTTCAATTTAAAAGTCATTAAATTCAAAATTGCATCTAGCATGACGGCGGCATTAGTTCACCATTTTGAATTTAGACTTTATTTAGACATTAAAGTTCCTGTCGATATTTCTTGCACCAACTCTACCGGACTGTGTGGATAGCATCGTACATCGTAACAAGTGGGACGATTTTCTTCGACAATCATTTTTTTATCGATATTTTATGCAATACGGTTATGCATTCCATAAAATATCGATAAAAAATTGATAACTATTGTAGTTATCCAATGAAGGAAATAAACTCCTATTCTATAAAAGATCGATTAAAATGGATTGTCTAACAAAACTGCCAGACTTGTGCGATACTATCCATAATAAAGTCCGGTAGAGTTCTAATAAATTATGCCAAATACCACCCACATATGGTTTTTTTTTATTTGTAATCGATTATAATAAAATTTATTTTAATCTGTTCGACACATGTTACGAAAAAACAATGGAATTGGGTCAACTAGGCTGCGTGAGAGAATTCCCCACAAGCGACTTACGTTATACAAATATAAGTTCTAAAAATAAACTTATTTCGCCCGTGGCACTGCCCGGTCGCGTCGGTTAAACTAAACATCATTAAAGAGTATACTGAAACAATAATTAGGGGCCAGACTAAACACTGCTCTAGGAAATTAAAGACCACAACATAAATAACAAACACGTTAAGTCTTAACCTTTTATAAATAAAATAATTAGCTGATGGTCGCGACTTAGTTCGCGTGGATTGAGGTTTTTTAATTCCCGCGGGAACTCCCTTATTTTCCGGGATAAAAAGTAGCCTATGTGTTATTCCAGACTATAATCTATCTCCGTGCCAAACAATCAAATCGGTTCAGGCGTAGCGTCGTGATTGAGTAACAAACATCCATCCATGTATACAACGTGTAACAAAAGTGTGAAATAACCCTGAAAGAGATGAATGTGCTTATGAAACTGAACAACAGTCCCCAAGGAACATAGGTCGAAATGTGAAAAAAAATGTGGACCTCCCATACAAAATTGACGATCAGCTGATTGACTTACTATGGTAGGTAAAAAAAATTTTTTTTTCATATTTCGACCCATGTTCCTTGGGGAAAGTTATTCAGTTAGGTTAGGGTTATTTCACACTTTTGTTACACGTTGTATATCCAAACTTTCACATTTATAATATTAGTAGGATAATATCTAACCCAAAACTTTGACGTGTAATAATATTAATTAAATATAGAGCCTTCGCACATGAGACGTAGAAACGTATCGATCTCCGAGAAGGCGATATGACGAAATCTAATTTAAAATAATTATAGGAATAAAAAAAAATCTAATATAATATTTATTTTAATGTGTTATACGTATTACGTAAAACTTTCACTTTCCTATTTGATTGAATATGGTGGTTAGCCCAATCATATCATTATGGAACTAGATTGAAATTAACGTGGAATGGATGTGCAATTAGAGAATGACAGCAAAATTGTTAATAACGGTCTCGATCACATTGATACCCCGTTCGCTTCGGTTGTCGCTTGAAGCCAACTTAGATAGGGTTCATAGTATATTTAATTTTTTTGTAACTAGCTTTTGCCCGCGACTTAACGACGCTTTCGCCCGCGTGGGCGTCCGCGGTTAACACGTAGCAATTCTCACCTATACGGATAAAAAAACACGTGAATTCTTGCGTTATTAAAGGGCAAACCAACCAACCGAGTTTGCAGAGTTTCTTGCTGGTTCTTCTCGGTTAGAATGACATTCTGAACCAGTGGTAGATTCATTTGACGATTCCAAAGTACTTTGTTAAAGTACCAGCAAAATTTCAGTACCTTCAAGGCAAGAGTGAATAGATATTTTCTAGGCAAGCGCGCTCCAACCTAGACCTCATCAATGATTGTCGTCAAGCGCAAGCCAATCTCAATAAAAAAATCCTATAATTTGATAAAGAGCAGGAAGAAGAAAGGTCGGAATGTTATCTTTTATTGGAATCAAACTTCGTTTGTATGGGTAGTGATAGAGTGAGAGCCTTCTAATAAGTAGGAGTATAAATGCTCACTTCCGCTCACTGAAGTGTTATTTCTTTATTGATTAACACGAAAGAGCCGATATAAATTGGCGTTGCTGAATCGTTATTAATTTTATATAATCTACAGCCTGCCTAATAAAGCAGTATAATCATGTAGGTACTTTCTTTCCTGCTTTGCCTTGCGCTTTACATCTATCGATATATTTCCAGAAGTCTAAATTATTATGATCAATATTAGTCAGCGTAATGCCTCTTGCGTCAATGCTAATGTGAGCTATTCCTTTCCCATACAATTTGAGGAAAACCCGATGTTGCTGAATTTGTAGTTTATCTCTTACATTATATATTATTACATCTCTTTCAGCCTCTTGCAGCTGTTGGGCTTCTTTTAAACCTTGCAGTCCTATATCAATGGCGAAGAATTAAAAATGTATATAGTTCGAAGGTTTAAAGCCATAAAAAAGTAAATCTGACGAATGGCGGATAGGAGGTATTAGCACTTTACCGTCGACGTATCTTTATCAAAACTAGTTATTGACAGGCACTTTGCGTACAAACACACAGGACAGGACAGGCGCGGAAGAAAGGCAAGCCAAACAAAGCGAAGATAAAGTCTAAAATTTTGAAAACGCCTGATAAGTCGACAAAAGCGACAGAACCTTCGTGACTAAGCATTTACTGAATGTACTAAGTGTATTAGCGTCGAGCTTGTGAGCTTTTCAATTTGTAGGGTTTATAGTTTATACTGATTTTGTTTATTAAATTAGTACGAAATTCTGATGTTTAATTCTATTTACAAAGTGGAATAAATACCATAGCTCATACGCAGTATTATAATATAATACTTTTGTTATATATTTATGATTGTTATTTTCATAGAAAAAATAGGATACTTCGATACTTAAATAAAATCAGCATAAAATCTAGAAGTTGCATATATTAGTACTCAATTAAAAGGAAAATTTAACGTTAATTTAACGGAAAAAGCGAATATTAATGATCTTAAACACTAAAATTTCGTAGATAACTAATTTTTTTTACTTTAATAAAACCACGGATATTGTGACACAGTGTGTATTGGGTGTAGTCATCAAAAGTAAATAAAACTTTCTTCGTATCAATTAATGCAGACCATTTTAGATAAGATCCCGACTATTCGTTGTGCTTATCTATTACTTGTATCTTCAAAGTCACGTTGCACCACTTAACACAATTACTGAAACAACATTTGAGAAATTCCCTCAACAAGCCATAGACTAATTGAGAAAGATGGACAAAGTCTTTGCAAACAACACTATTTCAATTGTTACTAACACATAAACTGGAATACTTCTGTAATTTTGGACTGAATAAAAGATTTTGTTTTTTGAAAAACAAAAAAAAAACAACTGTGAAGAGATTTCTTATTCTTTTCACTTTCTCATTTGATCTTTAAGTTTAATTTTTGACGGCTTGTTTATTGTCTATCATTTCCTCTTAGTCTGTGTAACTTAAAACAAATGGATCCAATTGAACTTCAACCTTCACCCACTAAATGTCAGGCTGTCTCGTTATACGTGGGTAATTGAAAAAATGTACCCGTCACCGTTCTCATCACCATTTCATATTGTCGTACGTAGGAAGCCACTTTCTCTCGTATCTTATGTAGGGTTTCCAAAATTTTGGAATTTATGCGAGACTCATGCTAAACGTTAAAAAAAAATCAAAAATCTAAATGATTTATTTCGCGTATTTGTATCAAGATTCTCGGACGTGTTCGGAATGCGAGTTCTACTCGAGATACCTGGTAAGAAACTCAGCAGTTTGCAAAGCAGCAGAAATTGTATACAAAAAAAAAATAGCCAAAAAATTGAGTCCTTTAAGTAAATCGTTACTAGATATTTTAAAACGTCTTAGAAGTAAATAAGAAATAATAATTTAATATATTGTTTTTTATCAATTAAAAGAAAAGACAACAGTCTCTTGAATGGACTTTCACGGTCTCGGATTTGCGCCGCCTGTATACAGCGGCTTCCTGCGATTCGTCTGATATTGTTAGTCTACCTAGTGGGTCTGCCAACACTGCGCTTTAGGCAAAATGGAACATTTAGACACGATGATGATGGAATAATCCTAGAAATAATTTAAACGTGGTTATCCTCGTTTCCGACGCCTTTGCATGTGGTCTACCCACCTGATTAATTGTTTAATACGTCCTATGATCGATTGGTCGATTACGGTGTCGTACGCGGTGTAATGATTTTTTTATGTGTGACTTTTTACGCAAGACGTCTCATTATATAATGGACAGTAATTGATTAATCGTCGATGCGAGTTTACAAGTTGCACTTTTATTTATTAAGCGCCTTTGATTCGTTTCGATGATGTAATTCAATTAGGTATTTCTTTGCGAATTTTGTGCCCTGTTTAATACTATACTAAAATTGGTATCCTTATTAATTTTATAAATTAACTAGCTGTTGCCCCCGCGACTTCGTCCGCGTGGAATTAGATTTTAGGGTGGAATTTTCAAAAACTGTGACACACGAAGGTACTTCTTTATTTTTAACTGAAAGCTCAAATACCAACTTTGATGGAAACAGCTTGAAAAATGACGGAGTTTCATATAAACTTCCATCCCCTGTTTAAACCCCTTAGGGGTGGAATTTCCAATAATCCTTTCTTAGTGTGCGCCTACGTCATAAAAGGAACCAACTGTAAAAATTTCAAGTTTCTAACTTCAGTACTTTTGGCTGTGCGTTGATATCTCAGTCAGTCAATCAGGACTTTGAATTTTATATATATAGATATGAAGTTGTGTTTTTTTATTGTTTTATTAGTATGTCATGATTGAAGGAAAAATTAAAAGTTGTTTCCGTTGCCCCACATAGTACACACCCAAAACTAAAAGTTGGGTTGACAGTATTGTCAGTTTACGCGCGGTTAAGGGGTAATGGGAGAAAGTCATTAACAGTATACACTATACACGTATATATGTGAATGCATGTCAGTATATGTATTGTATATAGCATTAATAAACCTCAAAAATAACACTGAACTCTCTAACAAGAAAGTGGTGGTTTAGTATGGCATAAACTGAAGGTAGTGGAAACTTAGAGAAAATAAAGTTCCATTGGTACAAGGTAATAGCAGTTGTATTTCAGTCAAGCCCAGTGAAACTGAACTAATCCACTGACTAATTGTTAATGACTTTTATGGGAAACGACAAATCACTTGGCAGCGCGGCTTTGCTTGTAGAGCTAAAACCGAACCATTCCGTATTCGTAGAAAATATGTCATCATTAAATTAATTAATTGAATGAAATGCCCGCGTAGCTTGAAATTGTAGATAATATATCTATGGACGAAGAAGGATTTAGGAAACTAAACCATTGAATTCTTATGTTGTTTATACACACAGTGGTGTGACAGTGTGTGATGTGAAACAAGTCTAAAAACGGCCTGTACTCTGTTTTAAGAGTTCTTCTCTTCTTGTCTTCTTGTCTTTTCAGCACAACTCAACCCCACAAATCTATGTAAAGCGAAAACTTTTTTGTTCCCATTTTCTTCTATGGATGCCCTCTTGAATAAAGTTTGTAAATAACTTGTATATTATTTGTGCTTTGGATCATAGTTTTAAATTAATTTTTTGTTGAAGTAATTATCTTTATTTAGAAAAGAATATTTTTTTTATTCAAATAAACTTTTACAAAGTGCTGAGTTGAACTGGTTCGGAATGCCGTTCCAACCGAGAGTTCATTCAGGAGTTAAAACGCTAGCGATAGCCTAGTGCTTAGTGCTTACGGTCTCCTATTCAGAG
The DNA here is from genome assembly GCA_038048805.1 of Hipparchia sbordonii. NCBI lineage: Eukaryota > Metazoa > Arthropoda > Insecta > Lepidoptera > Nymphalidae > Hipparchia > Hipparchia sbordonii. The sequence continues at coordinate 3,956,986 of CM076114.1, read as the reverse complement.
GGTCGCGGGTTCGATCCCAAGCAAGCAACTTTAATTTTTAGGAGTTATATGCGACTGGACAAGTATAAATTCGCCCAAGTAGACTCGGAGACTTCGCTTCGCTCGGTCAATAATAAACGGTGACTTTTATTAAGATTTATTACCCAGCCCTCAATGGAGAGCTTACGAGTGTTACGCTCAGCGATTACTATCTAACTTCTGAAACCTATTGAGGCGTAACTTGGTAACCCATTTGGGTTACGCAAGCGTCTAAAGTGCTAAAGATTACAATCAGATGCCCGCGATAGTAATGACTAAAATCGGCCATTTAAGACTCGTATATAGACCTGCTGGACCGGAATATATCGCATTAACACAGTATGACTTTAGGTTTCATAAAATACATGCATAATTTCTTTTAGGTCATAACTTTTAATCATCGTGTCACGTCGTCCACTAATGGCCATACGTCTCTTGATTACTACACTCCACAGTGACCTGTAAAAGTACTGACCTCTATATTTAATCTATGATTAACACTGGATTCGCTGACTCTATGCAAATGACAGCATAATTATGGATTTATTTGAAGCGCCACATTTGACATACGAGTGTCTCTGGAACTAATAACACTGCAAATGGTGCACAGACGTTTATAAACAATTAATCTATGAAATCCTACAACGGAAACAATGAAATCATAGATTATAATAGTGGAAATCCATAGATGTCTCATTTAAACTCAACATAGAGTTAAAATGAGACAGATTTATATAGCAACACACACTGTTTTAAGGAAATCCAATTTGGTTGGAAAACTTAATTGACCTGATCTTTTTTTTTCTTGTGGAGATATTATTTATATATCTTACCTCTTTTATTCAATCCTAAGGGATTCAAGGAAACTAGTACGAGAGAAATGTGCGGTGTCAGACCGGTTCAAATCGTTAATGTACTGTAGTAATGTATCTTTGTTACATTGTCGTTCACCTGTTCTTATACGAGTGCTGGTATCAGAGGTTAGTGTCTAGTGTAGTTCTTCATTTTTTTTATTGACGTAAAATACGAAATCTAATCTTTCGAAAAGTTACTATCGTTACCATAATGCCGCCTCCAAAGTGGATACGCGCTTAAAAGCACTGTTAGCGCTACAAAGTTACACATAATCCTCTGACTTCTACTAAGTACTGTATTTATAAGTTAGGTTAAGTCAAAGAACATAGAAAGACTATGAACATAGATATTCGCTAGATGGCAATAGCCAATAGCTTGCTCAGTGTCGCCGCCACAGATAATGCGTGGAACTACAAGGTACCGGCGACTTTAATGCGTATTTCAGTAGCTTTGATTGAATGCATGGAGTGAGCGATCTATGTTATTTTTCATCTATGGTTAAGTATAATATTACATTCTTTCAAGATAGTTATTCTCTAGAAATTTTAGTGTCAGTTATTAGAATTACCTGAAGATATTCGAGGTATTCTCAATAGTCACTACGTTATTCCTAGGTCTCACGACCTTCATTCCTGGGTTCTAATCAATTCGCTAAAATGAATCGTTTACGTGATCTTTATTAAACTTTCGCTTGAGCTATCTGGTAATAAACTATGTCTTACTATGTATTCAGATTGTGGTTTATTATGCTGAATTTACATTACAAGTTAACAACCTTGTCCCCTGACAAGCGAGAATAATACCAGAAAGTATTTACTGCGAGAAAGTATTTGGTACATACGAAACTGAATAATTGGAGTTTTATATTTTTGTTCGATCGACATCTATCGATGTTTTTGTTACATCGTCATATCCGATTCTTAGCCTTGGATTAGTGTGCATTTTTCAAGAAATCAAAGTATAGGTATAGGGACTTACAACAATAGTTACCTACTGTCACTAGAGCAGTTTTATTTGAAGTCAAATATTCTAATATCTTTGAAATTTAAATGTATTTACAACTTACATTTATTATTATAACAGACTATAGTAGCAGTGATAACATAATGGCCTCCTTTTCGGTCCATGGTTCGATCCCAGACTCTGACGTATTTTGTCCTGGAAGGAGGAAAATCATCATAAATGCCGGAAAGCATGCCCGACTTCATTGGGGTTATTGCTCATCGGCCTACTGTCTAAAAACTTCCCATAATATCATGGCGTTGTCTTTCTATAGCCTCTTCCATTTTTCACGTATTCTTTTGCTTATGACCATCTGCAACATTTTCTAATTCACCACCTGCTACTTCTTTTTAAGGTCGCCGAGCTTACGGCAATGGCTTTCTTATACAGTAGCCTGACAAAAGAACAATAGATACTTAAACATTAGCTTGTTAGCGCAAGAAGCTTCATCAATTATATCATCGGCATCGCTCAAAATTTTCACAAGTATACCTCAACACTTTTGTAATACTTCGTGATGAATACTTACTGCCATTGTTTTGCATTTATAATTACATGTTTTGTTATGTTTCCCATGATGCATGTACAGTGTAAACAATTGAGAGAATTGTTTACGGGCGTACATCTTACATTGAAGCACTTGCAAACAATAAATACAGAGATAACATTTCATCAGTTAAACTAAAACAACTTAAAGCATCATTCGAGGCGTGGGACTCGATGTTAGATACAGAATTGGCGACGTCACTGTGAAAGCTTCAGAGAAATCCTTTATGCAATTACAATGTTCTTTGTACCGTACAGTACATAGGATCTCGTTTTGTTGGAGGGAAATCTTCTGGGTTAGTTTATTGGTATTTGTAGGTATATTTTGAGAATACCCGTCTCACACAATCGTTTCATACAGATTTTTTTTATTCGATGACAAGATAGCCCTTGACTACAATCTCACCTTAAGTGACGATGCAGTCTAAGATGGTAGCGGACTAACTTGGAAGCGGTATAGCAGTGTAATATAGATGTGAATTATTTGAGAATTCTTACATTAAAAAAATGCATGTTTACAGATAACTCCCGTTTAAACCGGTAAACACTAATAAAGCTCGTCACAAAATGTAGCCGCCGAGAGAACTCAAGTTGGTAGTTCGGTACATGATATAAAATATAATGTTGAATTTTGAATTTTTTAACGGCTCTTTAAATACTTTGAATATTTTAACAATAGAAACATCGAAAACCAGGAGCCATTAGATAAAATCATAACTGATGTTCTTTGATTGCTAAAAGAATCTTGAGACGAATGAATAATCTTTTGTCACGTCAAAGAACGAGATCCGATTGAAGATCACAAGTAGTCAATACGAAACTTATTCATAAAATATGATCAAGGCTTTCAACGCTTTGTTTCACGCCAGCCAAAAATAACTGGAACCTTCGGAAATCATCAATGTGTTTATAAATACGTCTGCTTGAATTTTAATCCTAAAAACATGGAAATAAAGACTTTAATACTTCATTAAATACGATCTTGATCTACAGTTTGCGTGATCAAAGTATAAAGATCTCTTTGTGTTACCTACCACTAGAGGCCGATGCAAAAAAAACCGCGGTTTTTTAACTTGTACGTTTAATTCATGCTCTACTATTAACGATCCTTTGTGGAGTTTGGTTTTTAAAAATTCCGCGGGAACTATTGATTTTTCCGAGACATAAAGTACCTATTGCCTATGTTATTGCCACTCTTGAGTGTAATAAAACCATGCAAAAAATCACCTCGATCAGTTGCCCCGTTTCTGCTTGATTGAGGCCAAACAAACGCATTTGCGTATTTTTAATATTAGTAGGGATTCTATATAATAAATTTTTGTCTTTATTAAGAAATATTTTACAACCAGAATCGTTTCTAATATTGCTAGAGGTATTTCTAAACTTAATTCACATGTCATGAGTTGATACTTTCTATATACCAATCCATATACAAATAATAGAGTAGAGGTTAATACAATTTTCTCCCCAAATATGGTCTACACACTTAGGTTAGCTAAATCTAGTACTTTCTCTTATGTCCGCAGATAATTTGCATAATTGCCATTTCACGTAAAAGTTTAATCAAACAATCTTATCTTTCATTATAGGTACTCAAAGAAAAAACAACTTAAAACTAGATACGAAATGAATTTATCATTTGGTCAACTTTTCTATCTAAAAGTGTCTGATGTCATTTTCTGTGTTTTAGCCATATTAGTGCAGGAAATTAAGACGTCATATTGCAATAGCGCTCTCTTTTTCTATCCGGAAACTTAAAAGCTCTATATTTTTGAAACTAGTAAAGATATTAACAAAAGAAAAATGACATTGTGGTATAATGTTTTTTTTATTCTCATTTTTTAATAAGGGACTTTTGAAGGTGTTGTAATGTTAAAAACCTTTATTTTAATTATTAAAAAAAAAAATTTAGTCATACCCAATTCACAAGGACGTAAAAGAATGTTAATTTTTTGGAGCATTTGCATTTTGAGATTGAACAGCTGTTCAGAAAGGACTTTTTATCATGACTTGCCAAGGTGCGTTGTGGCACCTGCGAAAGCGGATGCATGTGCTATGACTTACCTTCCTATTTTGCACCTCATCCAAGTGAAAATAGGATCCATTTTAGACTGTCTCCACTCAGATTGACGAGATTTTTTCCACAAGTTTTTTTGCGCCTTTTTTAAAAGCATTTTTTGTCGATATATAGTAGGTAATTTTAAAGTCACGATTTAGTTTTTTCTGATTTTTGCAATTTTAACCTTTTTAAACAAATCGGGCGATATAAACGGAACTTGAAATAAATGTTTTGTTATTTTTCTTTTTATAAAAATATTTTTGAGCTAATTTTAAAATGTTTTTTACCAATGACCTCTTACAATTAACATATTATTTACATTCGTATTCATATTTATAATAGTTTTATGTAGTAGGATGACTAAATATTAAGAACTTCTAGCTTTAAACATTTCTTAATATCAAGATCTTGTGAATTCACAAAATCTAGTGTAAAAACCAACGATAAAAATAATAATAACAAGTAAGCAATTTTTTTATACAAACTTATCAAAGTTAAAGATGAAGAGGTTTTTTACGATGTTTGTTAAGAATCTTTTTTTTTGGAATTCGATGATAAGATAGCCTTTGACCTCGATCTCACCTGATGGTAGGTAAGTGATGATGCAGTCTAAGATGGTAGCGGGCTAATTTGAAACGGGTATGGCAGTGTAAATTACATCCATACCCCTAATCGGTTCCTCTTTGTAGTAATGTAGATCTACAAGTAGTATTAATAAAGAAATCTAGAGAGATAGGAAGAGTCCTATGCTCATTATGAGAAGTAATGAACAGGCATGAAGAATGGGATAATTTGATTCCGTCAAGCGAGAACTCCCTCATATCAGCTCTAGGAAGGAAAATAATGGTTCGATCGTGACTCGCGAATATGCGAGTATCGTGAAAGTGAAGCGTATGTGATAATGTGTTACATTATGCCGTTGTTGTGTGAACTGTGAATGCAATGTGCGACCAAATGTTGTATGCCGTGGAACTTCCTTTATGGTGATAATAAGCTGTTGTCGTTCTTTTCTCTGAACATAAATTACGCTTTAAAGCACTTGACAGTTGTAGCTGTAATACTCGTATACATTTATTATCTTACTAATCCCTACTTTATATTATACATACTTACAAATTTATATTACTAGCTTTTAATAGATGCCGGGATCATCAGCTATTAAAAGTAATCTGAAGTGGGGATTTCTATACAAATTACCAATTTAGATTTTTCGTTTTTTTCAGCGATTCTTTTGGGTTTCTCTTAATTTTTTGTTTTTGTTTTTAAACCACCCATGTTTTAAGGCGATCAAAATAAAACTTATTCAAATCGTTCTAGCCGTTTTTGAGTTTCCTTCAACTACGTAACAGATCTACGGGTCGGCGTGATTTCGAGTAACCTATGTTATTCCATTTTTTTTAATGAAAAGCACTTTGTAAAACTTTATTGGAAGAAAAACTATGCTTTTCCATTCTGTCAGAATTAATTCTCATCAACTAGTAATTCAACATCAAATAAAGAGTAACTTTTTAAACTCTTAAAGCACTGAGCATGAATGGTGGTGCTGGTAAAAAAAATCGTTCGCAGTAGTGTAAATTCTATAATCGTAGACACACCATCTACATAACTAACTATCGTTCACTTACTTACTCTCAATTTACTTACTCAACAAACGTTTCATTCATATAAAATGCAGGCCAACTTAAAGCTAATTACATATCTCATTAAATATGCATCTTTACACGTGAGATGCTTAAATAGATATGAACTGTATTTGCGACTATGTACAGCTTGTAACCAGATCCTATCGCATCGCGGTGATTTGAGCTAACTAGCACGTGACTTGGTAATTTCCAAGTATTTTATGTTGTTATGAATATCACCACTCATTGTTTTTATGTCTATTTGATATCTAATGAAAGTTTAATCTTTCTATTCATTTAGAAATTGTTTTTCAAGCATAATAAGTAACTTATATGTCACTGTCACTCTCTGTATATATTGACTAGAGCTAGACTGCGATCTCACCTGATGGTAAGTGAAGATACAGCCTAAGATGGTACGCGCTTGCCCAGAAGTCTCAATGAGTAGATTATTAGATAAATGATTAAATACATGATTGAAGATCAAGAAGGATCTGATGATGGAGCAGAAAACTGGTGGAATCCCAAGTATATCGCACATAACTAGTCCAGCTATATTCAACGTCGGGGATGTTTTAAATTTTCAATTTATACTTGCTGTAAGTCTCTTTAATTCTTAATTCATGTCTCTAAAATTACTGCGGTCGGTTTCAAGAAAATAAACACATATATTTAGCCTCCTAATATCTTTCGTTAACTGTACAAAAAATATACCTAAATTAATTATATTAAATTGTTCTCGCCTACAAAATCTCATAAGCTGAGCATCACGTAATATATATTCCATTAGTTTTCAATTGGAGTGCCAGTAAGTTGGCGTTAATCGCCAATTTTCTTGCACAAAAAGTAATTTGCGGGTGTGAATACGCGGGTTACGAGCCAATACACAAATTGTAATTTATCATAATGATAGTCTTCAAACTTCATAAATAGGTAGCTAATTTACTTAAAACTTTTTGTCGTTAGAATTATCTCCTGAATGGATTTCCACATTTCGAGGTGTTTTGCCATTTATTTCCAACGGTTTCTTCTTTCGTCGGTTCAGTTAAATGAGTTAGTGACTAAGTTGTTGACGCTGGTATATCTACTTCTTCGGTTCCGTACTATATATATAATCTTACTGATGACTGTCGATCACTTGATATGGCTGAAAAAGGCACAGCTATTATATGTATAGGAAGATAATATTTATTATGGCATTCACTCTCACGCGAGAGAGAAAAGCGGGCTTTTGAAACTCACATTACACCAGCTAAATTTTAAGTAGCTTGTCTACATATACCTATTTCAGAAGGTATCTCTCATATAAAAGTTTCCTCACAGTGTTTATTTACTGAACCCGCAACCATTGGGCGAATCGCGTACATTACCGATAAATCGGAACGACTTTTCTTCTCTTATCAAAATCTAAGGCTTAAATCTATAGACCGCACTCTCACTCGGCTCAGACTCAAGACAAAGTTAAAACGAGACATATTTTTGTATCGTTTTAACCTCTATCTTGAGTCTGAGCTGACTCAGAGCACGCTCTATAGTTGTCAGCATTAAATCCCCGGGTAGTTAGGTATGTTATCGTCAATATAGGTGGCCTTGCAAGGTTGATCGAGTTCACTTCTTAGATAGGAAGGTTTACTTCTTTTTTTAGTATGTTTCACATCTAATTTCCAATGTATAAGAAATGCACTCGGAGAAAGTCACGGGCGTCATCTAGTCTTGTTCGAGAGTTTGGTATCGTCTCATACTCGTACACACCACAGCGCGAGTTTTTGCGCCCCGCCTTATATGCGCATGAAATGTAGAAGCTATGAGGGAACATTATCACCCATAAACATACATGTGCTAATAGACCTGCCAGTTAACGGTTACGGGAAATATTTACAATCATTGTGCTATTATACTGTAGAATATGAGCAGCGTAAAACAATATAATTATTAACAATGAAAGCCTCTAACTTTTACAAGATAGAGGCTTTTATTACTTACGTAGGCAGTAGTCGACATAATCTTTGCAAATGTTTTATCATCAAGGGGAACTATGTACCATGAATTCTAATAATTATCCTATCCCACTAATATTATAAAGGCGAGAGTTTGTATGTGTGTGTGTATGTTTGGTACTCCTTCATGCCACAATAAATGAACCGATTTGGAATGGTGATAACTCATACCCAAGATTAACACATAGGCTACATTTTATCTCGGAAAATCAAAAAGTTCCTGCGAGAATTGAAAAACCTTAATCCACGCGGAAGAATCCCGGGCATCATCTAGTATACGATATAGTTCTGCATCTCAAGTGTTTGACGCTTGTCTCATGGTACATACACAAATTAGTCGTTTTTGTACTAGTGGATGGCGTTTGGATTTTGTATTCAAAAAAAAATCGAAGTAAATCAAAGATGAAGTTTCAGGTTTCAGCTAGAACATAATCATTTATTTTCAAGGCTACTTGAACAAACAATGAATAGAATTAACAAGCTATAAAAAAAGGTATCTTAATCTCAAATAGTGACCGTGTAATACTAACCAGATTTACATAACATCGGAAATATTAACACAAATAAGCACAAAACGGTTACACACAATTCGTTACGACCGCTTATTGTAACAACATTGTCAAATCGATCGTTACCTAATACTTTCTTATAATTAGGCGTTGTTTAACCAACTGTCAGTTTAAATGAATGTTTACTTGTTCAGATGGGGAGATAAAAAATTAGGAATTAAGATTTTCCATTAAGGTTAATCGTTACATTTGCTTTGTTGCTTGACTTCTTTTTGTTAAGATAAAAAATAATAGTTGTTTATTAGTGCATAATAGAGAACGTAGATTTTTCAATGATAACTTTTATATAGTTAGTCTGTTCGGTGGTGAGGTTCTATAAGGAATCGGCGATTTACGACTGTGGCGACCGAAGAAATTAAACTTCCTTTTATCCTTGTACCTTATCAGGATGATATATTTTGAAGCCTCAATAGCCTAACGGTTAAAGGTGCGGACTGAAAACTGAAAGGTCGCAGGTTCGAGCCTCACCCGTTGTACCATTATCGTACCCACTCCTAGCACAAGCTTTTCCGCTTATTTGGAGGGGATAGGAGGATATTAGTCAACTTCAGCTTGGCTAATATTCTTTTTATAAAAAAAACTATTTGAATTTGTTATTATGTTACTTTAGAATGTAAAGTGATAATCTACTTTAAATTAATAAATCTATATTGACCAAGTGATGCCATTTAGATTAATAAATTTTAAAAAATCAATTCCATGATTTCTCAATATCGTGCGTGAAAGCGTTAAAACCAGTTTGGTTTTTTGTTGTGCGAAATATTGATTTTTTTGCTCTTACATCTTCAAGTCTATAAGTTGTATCTATAATATAAGCTGTTTTTCAGTTCAGTGAAACAAAATACGGCCAAAAAGTTCGTGAACCTTTTCTCCTGTAAGTCGAAGAGCTAAGCAAAGCGTTCCACATTATCAAAAATATATATAAAGGACCAATTGGTCATAATGATTTATCGTAGTGTCATAGAAAAGGGAACATGAATATTTGATAATATATTCTGTTCTATCTGCCCGCACTTATTATGAACTTTCAGTTGTTCAAGAACATCTACAAGAAACGAAACGTACTAAAATAGTACTGAAAATGTGTGTGATATCAGTAGTACCAAGCAATTTGTCTTGTATAAAACAATCTGTAATTGATTGGTCCCACGTAACTTTACAAAAAATTAATTTAAACTACATTTAAATTATATATATGCTAATATGAGGAATAAGTAATTATATATAATGCAAGTACTAATGTACACCATTGCACAAGTACCCTCTTATTGACTCCTGCAACTTATGGCTCTACTCCATGCGTAAGAAAATCAATATAATACAAGAATACGCATTTTAAAAACAAAGAATAAAAGAGTTTTACATCTTACATTAACATGTCCACTCTTAACTACTCGTGTTTCTCGATTGTTACGACGAAACTCGTTCGGTTGAACAGAAAAAAGTCGGTTAAAAACATAGTTTGCTTAAAGCCGATGCTTTTTTAGTGTCGTCGATATTTGTCACCTGAGAATTCCTGTTAAGTTTTTTTTTTTTCACTGAAACCACAGAGTATCAAATTTATATTCCAGCTTAATAAGGCTTTAATATTTTCATTTGGTTAAATGATTACCTTCGTTAAATAAATTCCTTTAAATTCTGAAACTTGAAACCAAGTGCATGAAGTGTGTTTATAAATTTTTTCTTTGTGTTTTTTTTTTCTCAGTACTGTGCAGTTTGTGTTAAATATGACTCCAAATATAGCGAGTCAACATTTCATATACCTTACAACTTGACAACCCTAACTAAGGGTGGGTTAGGGTTGGCAAGCCTTCAGTGTACCTAAGCTAAGTTTAGTGGGGTTATTCAAGGGGCGGACCAACAAATTCCTGAAAAGCCGGCAACGCATTGGTGGTGCCTCAGTTACGTTCATGGCGGCGATAATCACTTAACATCAGGTGACCCGACCTGCCTGCTCATAAAAATATATATAAAAAGCTTATCCCTTATTTTTCCAGGATAATAAGTAGCCAATATCACTCTTTAAAACCTCAACTATACTAATGCAAAATATCACGTCTTCTTTCCATTACTCTATTGCTGCGGGATTAAAGGACAAACCAACAAACAAACACACCTTCGCAATTATAATATTAGAAAGGTTTTAGGATATAATATGTCTTATATGCAAAGCTTATATGTCATGAATGATAAAATACATTGTCACTGTGAAATGGGAATTCGGACAGCGTGAGAAAGCTACATGACATGTAAAACAAATATGCAATTACATATAATTTTAATTTACATAATCAGTGTGAATGATATTATGTAGTTAACCTCGTGTGTATTTATGTAACTGTCCCTAGACATGACAAGCTAGGTCTTTGTGGTTGCATAATCACTAAAATTTTTGCATTGAATGTTGAAGGTCAACTCTAGTTAAAACGACTACCTTTTTTAACCCCCGCGACGTAAAGAGAGGTGTAATAAGTTTAAAGTATATCTGTGTATATGTGCATAGTGTATCGGTGTGTCGTTTCCCTCGTAGCTCCTTGTGAATGGACCGAGTTGGATGCGGTTTTTTCTATTTGAATGCTGACGATCTTTAGAAAGTATGAAAATGATACGATCCACTATCACGAGGAGTTACTTCGCTGGTAATTCCAAGACATTGTAACCTTGAGTTGATGCTGCAGCATCAAGTAATCTGTGAGACACTTAACTCCTCAGCAGTTTACAGAAGATATAGTGTGTTTGGGCTTATTGAAAGATCTCAATGATTACCTAGGTGCTAGATATGTAAATGATGATCGAGCATCGAGAATGATCCGATGATGGAGTAGAAAATTGGGCAACAGGTTGATGGGTTGCTGATCATCCTACCTTCAAGACAAGAGTGAATAGGCATTTTCTAGGCAAGTGAGTACATGCCGCCAGTAGATCGGCACACAAACGAGTTTCAACAAAGCAATTTTCGTATATTAAAAAACTTATATCGTTTTACAGCTTAACAGTTTTTAATCTCTAGCGCTTAATGCCTCTCAGGAACAAAAAACATAGGTACTTGTACTCGAATACCATCACGAACTCAGATGATACAAGTTACCGGGCTGCAATGACGTAATCGATTTATTGTGGATCTTTTTACTGCTTGCAACACCAGACAATGACCTTGTGTTGCCTGGTTCAACAAAAAATGTTAACCTTTAACATTCGTGTGCACACGAATTATCTCGACACAAAATTATTATTTAGAGCAACTAGAGCTGAGTGTCTGGCTGACTCTTCTCAGAATATGATTTTCGAACCTGAGATAATGAGATGAGACGAACCGACCAATGCCAACTTATGGCTCTGATGATAACATAAGTGCCACAAGTTGGCATACATGATGAAATAAATAATTTTGAATTGAAATTGTCACAATTACTAGCTTTTCTAGATCAAAATTTATATTTAAGAATAACCCTTTAGGATTATTAGATATAAGACGTCAACGTCTTCCCTGGCGCTGTGGTCTTATAAGTGGGAGGTCTCGGATTTGTTTCTCGGCAGGGAAATTCGGGAACTCAAACATATAGGGTAAAATTAACGGAAAAAACGGTGGCAACAATGGTGGCAACCTATGGTGGCGGATAGTGTACTAGTGAACAGGGTCAAACCTCAATCAATTTGAAAGAGTTCTTCTTAATACGGGATGATATCAACCGTATAGCGTACCGTATATATACCGTACGTATCAGCAGCGACCAGCTTTACTCATTTCTGCTCTGCAATCAAATTTTTTATTAATACACAATTCGGCACAGGTGTGTAGTTTTTTATACGCATGGTATAACTAATGCCATTAATCAATCATTGCTTGTAAACATTAAGGCCGCTTATGCAAAAAATGTAGGTAGATACGCTTCCTTTTTTGTGCGTAAATATTTTAGTCTTTGACGAGAACAGGTCATATGAATAAACAGCTGAACAGACACAAAGCTTTCTACAACCGTGCTGAGTTATGTACATCACTAAAAGTATATGCTGCGGCTGTGTGTGTGTCCGCACGTCTTTATTCCTCGGTAAAACGTTCTTGGGCGATCGATGGTGAATTGGCCCTAAAATATACACACACACGCAACACAATCGGTAACGTCATAATCAACACTGTTTTTATCTTCAGATTATAAATGTATTATTGGCACAATTTTTTTAATTTTGTCAGATTTGTCCCCAGTTTTCTGCGCCATTCAATACTTGATTCATTGATACTGACCAGACCCTCATTTTGACTAAAATGCACAATTGCCAGAATATCGTAAGATTTTAGCTGTGTTATTACGTTTTTCGTGCTTTTTTGTTCAAAGTTACCAAGAATTATTTCAGCTACCAAGCTGAAATAATTCTTGATAACTTTGAAACCATACCTAGCTTTAAAGAATTTAAACGTCTACAAAACGTATAACTAATCTAGTTTTTTCTTTCTGTTTCAGGTAAGACGAAAACTGGGCCAAAACTGATATATTATAATAACGGTTAAGTGAGTAGTGCGCATATTTCACACTTACTGCCTATACCTACTGATGTTTAAGTAAGATCAATTTATTATAACAATATTTTTCAGCACAGAATAAATAATGTAACATCAACCTTATAATAAATAATAATATTTATAAAAAAGTAAAACACCCAATTAAATTGGTTTAAAAATTAGTAACTAACACTTACCCGACCCAACCTAACCTATTGTATAGTTACTAACTAACAAGGTAAATTGTACCCCACTGATGCTAACAAATCGTTTTCAAGCATGAGATCACTACTTTATGCGCTATCAATAATATCGTCGATGCAACATATAAAAAGGTTTCAGGTACTATAAAGCTTTGTGTGGTTGAACTTGTCTAGTCCAAGTCACGACACAACTTGTTCCCATCAGTACAGCCGGAAAGGGAATATAAATCAATAGTCCTTTGATTTATTACTGATGAATGCATCAATCATGAATTTTTCATTAATTTTAATCCCAAGTGTGTGCACAATTGAATGTCGAAACTTACGTGTAATTCTAAATGACGTGACTAATTTAAGAGAGGTTACGAATCATTAGTGAATGATGAAAAATTTAGGGTACAATTTGTATACAAATGATTGATGCATATTCTCCCCTGTTTATTAGAAGTATGGCTATTAAAAATATTGATTTTTACTTACAACTATTGGATTTTAGACCGCCTTTCTGGGATGAAAAGTGTCTACGAACTGCCTCTAGGATTTAAGCTATCTCAGGTCGCGAATCGCGAAATCGCATAAAGAACGAACAGACAAATATTTTTTTAAATATATAGATTTTATTAAAACTTTAAACATGTACATAGATATCTACATAGATGGATGCGTATATGTATACTATACTAATAATAATAACTAATATACCATTTTTATGGTAGGTTAAATAAACCTTTGACTCCTCATCAGCAGACGCCAATTATAATAATTGATATCCATATATTATAATAATAAAATTAATTTACAAACTTTCATCTTCCGCTTCAACTTTTATATAAACTAAATTATTGGTTCCGTTCCCCACATGGCTCGAATTCATTGTGTTCGGTCCATCTGTTCGAACTTTACGTGTACGAGTACTTATGCTTTAGTGTAATGTTCGACATATGTCACTACTACCCACTATTATATGCATAACGGTCAATTTAGCCTCTAATCATTCAGTAGTCTCTATACGCTTACATCAATTAGCTATTCGCTTCTGGTGCTACAAATGTTCATGGGCGGCGGTAAACACACTTAACATCAAGTGACCCGCCTGCTCGTTTGCTTGCTAAAAATATTTAAAAAAAAAAAAAAAATTACAGGAAAGTAAAGAATAAGTGGAAACCCCGTAGTCAAACAATGAATACAAATGATTATTTCGTCAAAATGATGACCACCCCGCACCGGAAGGCGCTGCTTTGGAAGGACCCTCCCCTCCACACAAGATGGACTGACGATCTCAAGCAAGTCCCTGGCAGCCGCGGGATGCTGTGGAGATCATTTCAAAAGACTTACGTCCAACAGTAGATCTCTATCGGTCGAGAATTTAGATTGATGATGATTATGATGATTTTACCAAAACGCATTTTTTTTTTATATTTTTAGCGAGCAATCGAGCAGGCGGGTCACCTGATGTTAAGCACGCATTACGTGTTTTCCACATTGTATGGTTATTAGATCTCGGGTTGTGGCTTTTTAGATCCGCATCCGTGATTCTGAGAACGTGGTCTTCATAATATAATCGAAAATAGTCAACTACATACTTCAATACAATGATGATGTTGACACAAAAAATGGTTAATGTTACTTCACGATATCTAATACGTAACCAAAATGTTCCTGAAATATGAAAACGATGAATTTCATTCATCAGAAGTCAAATGAAAGTTGCTAGCTACTTGCAGTTTTTTCGATGTTAGGAGCTGTAGGCTTAGTATGAACTTTCTCATTTAAAACGTTGATAGATTTAGAAAATTCGAAACACTATACAGCTGTAAATTGGATTTAAACTACCTTATATAAAGACTCGAATTTGTCACTTCCACTTTAAAAAAATAAAGTGATTAGTACCAACTAGAATTCGACTTTTAAACAAAGGGCTAGTGTATTCTGACATTACAGAGATTCGATACTCGTAATCGAAACGTTTGACATGTGCAAACTCTTACTAAGGCTGCTGCAATTCTTAGAAACTTATTGCGAATACATTCGTAGAATAACACTTAATATGCCGTTGGCATCGTAAGATAGCCACTTATGTTTTTTTTTGTTTAATTTCGCTATCGCACAATTTCATGCAGTAATTGAAGTTGCATTATGTTGAATATTATTGGTTACACGCTTTCTCTCATATTATGTTATGTCACATAGTGAACTCCGATGCTTTTAAGATATAATATGGGAACTATTGACAATGTGACGCTGATTATGATTCTATTAAATGTTTGCGTCACATCCTGTGTTGGGAAGTTAAAACTAATTGTAGTTCATTAAGCTTCGCCTGGGGACATGAACTTTGGCTTCGATACGTTAGAAAACTTCGCGAAACATTCCGCTTCCTTATTCCCTAGAAGACCCTCGCGTGGGTTTAGTTTTAAAAATCTGTGATAAAAAGTTTTCTGAGCTGCTTCTATATCCTTCCTCAAAATGCATCTTCTTAAATATCGAAATAGTTCCATTTATTTGGGCGTGAAAAAGTAGATAGGCAGACAATTTTAAAAATAAATAATGAAGTACGATTTTGTAGCTATTTTTTGGGACAAAATTACAGGATCATATTTTCCAAAATAGGATTTGATATTTTTTTGGAAATTGTTGTAATGCTGTTTAAATACGCTGCTATCTTAGTAGGATACCATATTTTAAATTCAAATCCCTGTCCTATCAAAACAATGACATATCATGTTTCCATCCACACATGGTGGTAAGTATGGATAAGTGCGGGTAATGTCAATAAACTATTATCATTCGTTAAGGGTTTTAATTTCATGCAGATGGCGTGTTTAGCTATCAAAAACTGCTTTTTTTAATTTTTTTCTCTTTTGGTTCGCGAAAAATATTAACTTTATGGTCTTGATGTAGCATGGGAATATTTATTTATTTAAAGATTAGAAAATTTAATTGGAGACCTACCACCCTACCGTCAAAGATGTGCCGTTAAGCGATTCAGCGTTCTGCTACGATGGTGTGTACCCCTTCCAACTTAGCTTGCAGCAGCAGCAGATGGTAATCTGAGACATCATCGTCACTTACCATCAGGTGAAATCGCAGACGTTGGATATCTTGTCATCGCAAAAAACCAACCACCAAAGAGCCAACTTAAGAATTTTATCTTTAGCTAAACTTAAATAAACTTGGTACGCTTAGTTACAGCGTCATGAAATAGGTAGGTTGCAAAAAAAACATATTTTAGTATTATGAAATTTTAACGATTCTGGGTATAGTCGTACATCCGCAAGTTTCGCCATTATGAAGGAACACGTACACGGGCGGTGAGTCAGATTGCGATAGAATACCGCGAAACCATAATGAGAAAATTGTGAGCAAAGGACAAAAACTGTTCCTGTCAGGGAGGCAGTAAAACGCGACCACCGGCGCACTAGAAAATTTGTTACGCTCCATGGAACAACGGCTTGTATAGGCACATTAAGAAATAAACACGAGGAATTTACTTAAGAAGTCCTCTCACCAAGCCACCTTTCTTGCGTTAACTTATACGGAATACTTGGAAAACTAAAACTTAAAACTATTTCGAAGAAGAGTTATAAAGGAAGGAAAGCTAAATGAAAATATTAAAAAGTTGCGGAAGATTTGTTACAAAATTGGAGTAAGTCAAACGTGTTAAAAAACAAGTTCTTGAATTTTGAACCTGTCCTGCGTTGATGATTATTTATTAGTTTAAATTATAAATACGCAATAAAAATTCAATATAACAATGATGCAACGTCAAAGTGAAAATATGTTAGTCATCTCGATTAACTCAACAATATACCCCAAAAATTTCCATACATCAGCATCCAGTATATCCGACGCTTTCCCTTTCTTTCTTTGAATGTTGTTTAATTATAAAATATATTGTTTCCGGTCGATATTCCACACAAACTAATAGCAATATAGATGTAAATTTGAATCCAAATTCTAATGTTCTCCGCTAGATTTATCGATACAGCAGTAATAATCGATTTCCTCGATGTCCCAAGCCATAAATTGTAGTTGTCGGTAGTGTCGCAAATTGTACTTTCCTGGGCAGGTAAATGTCCGAGGCAGAATATTATGTGGCATATGGCTCAAGAGTAAAATATTGTCTGCGCGGATCCCCAAATAAAATATTAACATCTTCAACTCTTCTTTCTTCTTGTTGGTCAGGTCTCTACATATAAACTGTAAGGTCTGAGTAATGTTGTCAATTCTGCCATCCAAGCTCACTCCAGAAGACGGATTACCGAGGATTTCCTGAAGTAAGGCTGGGGATCTCAGATGGTTCTTTCAATGGTCCTCCACGCCCGTGCACTCCAAGAGCACTTGCTTTGGTGTTTCACCTTTATGTAGACACTACAGCTCTTCAACTCGTCCCGATGTAGTTCATTGTTACAATTCAATTTTAAAATTTTTCAACATTCACGCAACAACATAGATCATCAGCTTGTTCGCATCAAAGTTGCGTTCTCTAGAAATAAACTATCTTTAGGGAGAAAACGTTTATATCGTTTAACTTTCTAAAGGCTATTTCCGTTTTACCAAAACAGTAGGCACACTCTTTGCCTTATTATTTTCCAACTGTGCTTATGGTCTAATGTTCAGACATTTGCACACAAATACTCGTTCAGGTCGAGGTTCAGCAGTTTCTTTTTAAGTAGAGGTTAAGAGAAACAATGATTACCCAACGGATTGACCAATTTGCCTCGATTAACCTAAACCTCGTTTTTGTTGTATGGCCCTAAATCACTTGGAATTTTCCTTCGATCTTGTAATTTGGTACTTTCTCTTTTGTGCAGGCATAAATAACTAAATGGGCCCTGTGGATGATGCTGGGTCTCATATTTTCCACTAAGTCAATGTTTTCTGATTATACAGGGTGGAAACGAAAAATAAGCGATAAACAAAACTTACTTAAGTACTTGCTATTCGAACTACGCAAATATTTCGAAAAAATATTACATTAAAATTAAACGTTACATAAAATTTAAAATGTTCGAAATTTTTATGAGATAAATAAAAGTTCAAGAAATTATGTTCTTTTCCCATTATTTCAGCTTGGTTAATTTGTTATTTTAGCTGGAAGCAAGAAAAACAATTCTTGTCTTATCACTATAAAATAACCAATAGACTAAGCTAATAGAGAATGACGTAACAGAAGATTTCAAAAACAAAACCAAAACAATGGAAACTAATGGAAAGTTATCGAAGTATCAGTGACGTGAAAGTGTTGAGGGTAACAACAAGGAAGGCTATGCGATGCAATGCGATGAACATGATGTGTGGTTTGACGGATTAGGATGCATTAAGCGGAAGATTTTTTTAATACTATGGACAATTTTTAAGCTAAGTTTGTTTTGACTTGACTATCTAAAAGAGTTGTTTATTTTGTTGTGATATGTTTGACTTTACAAACATGAATACAAGATATGTATCTCCACTGAAAGACAGCACACATTAAAAGAATATTTTTGGCATTCATTTATCACGTAGAATCCATGGTAGAAACTATGTACATATATATAAAAATATTAATATGCTATATATGATATTAACTGATTAAAATTAATTTACTTCCAAAAACAGAATATTATTTTGAAAGTTTTAAGTAGGTCAAAGGCAAATATCCTTTGAACTGAATTTAATCTAAATAATTTATAGCTTTGTTTTAGCAGTTCTCTATTCTGCAATTGTACTTTAAACTGTAGTAACAATGCAGAGTGAATTTTGCAACCAGCGCCTTAACGAACCACTTAGTTTATGATCTACCGCCGTCAGTCAACGTCGATTCGTATTGAGACCTACGAGTATAGTAGGTACTTAGGTAGGTATATTATTATAATTAAGCGTCTGGCAGATGTAGGCGTTTATTCATCGCGTAATTTCTATGTTTATTCATGGAAATCAATCAAAACTGTTAATTTTGTACTTACATTAAAGTTCAAATACTAGTGTATTTATCGGTTATTATCGAAATGTTACAAAATAATGATGTCAGAGCTATAAATGCGGCGCGATTTAGCCAAATAAATTAGCGATGTGCCAAATGTTTGTTTCCGGTGGATCCGCCCCTTCTTGTAATCGCTCTTACAATACACGTATGCGAGTACGACATCTCATCTTGCTACTAGTTTTATAAGACTAATGAATGTTTTTTTTTTAATAATTCTACTGTACTTTCATCTTCTTTCTTATATCGTTTAAAGCGACTTATGCCAGGATCCGCTTTCTTGCTAAGTCTCTTCCACTTTGCATGGTCACAGCATCCTTCTTACAAAGACCATTGTTACGTGCATCTGCTTGTATATATCTATTTCAGTTTATAGTGAATTAGTTTATCAGAATTATGGGCAGTAGTACTACAAAGACGTGCGTTTATCGGGTGCTAGTGTAAAAGGATTTAAACGCACTTGGCCTTAATTCAATATGTGCCTAGATACTTTAGTTCCTATTTCGTGATATAGCTTTGACCGCTATTCACTATGTACTTTATCTAATGCTTTGTATTATCCGTTGCGTTGATCTTCAATAAAACATCGATAGGATTGTTGCGCAAGCTTGATGTATCTTCATGTTTTATATTCGCCATATCTTTGATAGATATCTTAATAAATACATTTCGCAACGTTAAACGTATATGTTCTTTTATCAATTGTCTATCTACATTTAACTTGTATGCTTCGGCATGCTATTTGCCAGCCCCTTTAGATGTATTTCTATGAATGTAATTATTATCCGGACTTTAACCTTTATTATTTTAAGCTCTATGGTCTTGACTTTGTCAAGCAAACTTCTCTATTGAAGACGATTCGAAATAGCTTCTTACGACTCGCAAATTCTAAAATCCACAATTACGTTCGTCAGACTAAAAGATGCATTGCTCTAAGTTAGTTCGATGTAAAGATTTTTTGATCAGTCATTGAAAGTTATCTACCTAATATGTTATGTCTACTATTGTCCCATATCTCATCATCTCTCAGACATATTTGAATAAGAAATCCGGTGACTTATCTATCATGTCATTTACTTTCACGTCTCCACTTGACATGTGTCACTATTGCTAATAATAATTATCCTAATTGAAAGTGGCTTCTTATTTTATAGATCTTTAGATTACGCCCTAATTTATGGTTGATTTTGTGAAAGTGTTACTTATGGGCCGGACACATTCATAACCCTCCTCTCGTCCCGACAATGTCACGATTCTGACTCCGGTTGTTTGACAATTTATAAAATTTCATTTATTATAAGTACCACATTCTTCTAAGTTTACGATGTGTAAAATTTATTAAATTATGTAATTTGTACGATGCAGCGTGACGTTTTATTATGTGTTTGCAATAGCCAGAGCACAATAAGTTGTCACTGATCACACATCTTTGTCGCGAATTTTGTGAGGCTCAACGCGTTACGTGGCGTCTTTTGGCGACGGGTAGAGTCTTGTCAGTATGCTTTTGGCTTAAAATTTCGATTTTACTGCATTTTATAAAGATGAATAGTAAAAGCACTTAGTGCTGTAAACTTTTCTTCTTTTATTACTGAGTATATGGAGACTATTAATATTTTCCTTTTAGAAAATATCTCGGATGATTTATCAAGTTAACATTTGCGATATAATGTAGTTATTATATTAAGGTAATTTAATCTGCCACGTAAAACTCATGGAATATTAATTAATCTTTCCAGTTTTCTAACTGTTTAGATTGTTATCTCGTCTCCGCTTTTTATGATTTCCATAATTTCTAAATAAACTATGACAAATAGATTATACAAGTTATCTGATGACGAAACCCTTTTTCGTCTGTGTAAAATTATGTATGTCGAATAATTTGTGAAACTATGTTTTTCTAAATTCATTAGGTGAAATAAGAATATATTTTTTTTTAAATATATAGACTAGCGCTTGACTGCGATCACACCTGATGGTAAGTGAAGATGCGGCCTATGATGGAACGCGCTTGCCTAGAAGATGCCTATTCACTCTTGATTTGAAGGTACCCAAATTATAGTTAGAGGGAAAAACGGAAGCCGGAAGGGCATTCCAAATCCTAGCGGTGCGTATTAGAAACGAAGAAGCAAAGCGCTTAGTGCGCGTTCTTGGAATTTCAACTACGTAGGGGTGCAGATCTTTTATGTGCCTTGCATTTCGATGGTAGAATGGTGACGGCGGAACCAAGTTGAAAAGTTCCTGAGCACACTCTCCGAAATATATTCTGTAGAATACCGACAGACAGGCAACTTTTCGCCGATGCTCCAAACTTTGAAGTCTGGAGTTGACCAGCGCTTCGTCACCAATGAGTCTTCTGGCGCGACGATCCACTGAATCCAATGCAGCAAGCTGGTACTTGGCAGAGCCATCCCACAAATGGCTGCAGTACTCCATGCACGATCGAACTTGAGCTTGGTACAAGGTAAGAAGCTGTTCCGGCGTGAAGTACCGCTTGACCTTGTTGAGGATGCCAAGTTTCTTTGCAGCATTTTTTGCCTTGGATTCAATGCATCGTCCGAAGTTAAGATTTATATATTTTTTAATTTGCTTCCTTAGGTACAATTTTGATTTATTTCAACAAAAATCTTGTTAAAGTAAATTTTTTCACTATTTTTGCCGCGGTATAAAATTGATATAATACATTTATATCCATGGTACTACTACGACTTGTGTTTTATATAGGAACAGTATTAAAGACTATTAAATCTGCAGTGAAAAGTGGCTTTTGCATTTGTACGAAGGCGAACCGGTATATTGTTATGGAACGTGGCGACTGAGGCTTAAAACTTTTATTTATCTTATAATATAGTGAACTGAACATGAGAATTGATAGATTTAATTAGGTTTAGCATATTGTACTCTTACGAGTTTGTATTGTTGCTATGTGTTTGTGTTCTCTGAAAATCGTTATTGTTTCGTGTATTTGCTTTTGTAGCATGTTGTTCTTTTCAATTTCTCTATTTTCTTACGTTTTCTCTATATTAACGTTCTACTACTGGCTCTGAATCAATTTTTAATATATATTACACACTTGTGCTACTTGTATCAATAACATTAGTCGCATTCATTTTAAACAAGAAATTGTGGCCTTATTTAAATTATTTTACAAATGCCAATACTAACCACCGTATCTAATAAATGGAACCTATTAAATTCGATTAGTGATGGACTTTCCTTTTCAACTTTGATTAGTAGCAAGTGTTATATCTAATCCGGCATTCATGTTATTAATATGAATGGTAACTAATAATTTAAATGCACTATTATAATTTGTTGGTTCGACACCGGTAATAACTGTTGAATTAATATCACATTGAAATAGGTCAATAGCATTGAGCAGACAACCAGAAATACGTTCGCGAAATTAATAGAATTGTATGAGTCATATCTCGTCGGTGATCTCACGCTATAACAACTCAGTTTGTGTTATGTTTTATTCGCTAACAGCTTTACCTTGTAGATAAGGAGTTGATGGCACAAAAACGCTTTGGTAGTGCACGGTTCAGTCGATATTAGTAACATTGCCTAAAACCATTTCAGGCAAACCACTCTGATGTTGGGATTTTGTAAACAAAAAATTAATTAAAATAGCTGACCTAATTCATTTTCTCGCGTCTGGCACTTCATCGATTAATGCTCCTTGACGACACTTAGGTATAAATCTCTTCGCCAGACTTCTGTCTTTGCGTTCATTGTTTTCAAATGTATGATATATTTTTTATTTGATGTTTGACATATAAATTTTTTTGGGTGCTACGTGTTGATGTTGTATTGTTCCTATCTTTCTTTTATTTTGGAGAAACGATGGTGTACGGCGCGGGTGGTGCAATTTTTTCTGGTCTGGCATATTACGCAAAATATTACTTTTCTTTTAGTATTATCATCGACCATGTTATCATAATACCGAAACGACCACAAACTCCCGAGCTATTTGAATGTTTACTCTTTTGTTATAAGGTCAAGTATGTTGTTAAGTGTTTATCACCATATTAATTTAAAATATTATAGTCAGCGGCATCTTTTTCAGCGGCGGTATTATTTATAGTTATGACCAATTCTATTATATCTCGGCGAAGGTTCTATATAAAAAACCCAGCCGTGTGAAACAAAGGTGAGTGCACCCGGCTTAAAAATTAAAACATCCGAAGAAGTCAAATCAAGCTATTTAAATAATCTTCTTTGCTATTACCAAAATGCTAGTGCAAAGTACAAAGAGTCAGGCTATTGTGATTAAGTGCATGTTATTTTTTTATACAATATTTTTATCTTCGTATATGTATATTGAACCATTAAATTAAATCAAAGAAACTTATCTAATTTAAAACAAAATATCTAATAAATCACACTATTTCCTGATTAATTTTATGTAATATTCTTTTAGTTATTAACATAGATAGATTCGTATTTCATATAGCTTATGATGAAATGAGTTGTTCAATTTAGACCAACACATATTATAACATAGTGTATCTTTAGTTACGGATAAGTAAGTTTCGTAAGGTATAACAATTTTCTTTGATCGTTCTAATCTCGTTAAACTGACATCAACAGTGGCACTTAAGGCTCCACTCACTTTTTCATCTATTATAATAGCTGCCGTTAAATTGAAGTATTCAAATTAAACAATGTATAGTCATGTTTTATTAAAGGTTGCATTAGTTAAATCGACTCTTAAAACTAATGAATGTTAATCTTGTATCTAGTCTTACAGAGTTCGGTTAGTTTGTGAAAAGCTAACAGCGTAGTAAAGAAAGTAATCATTCTGTTTTACTCACAATGAAGGCTTTAATAGATCTCCCAGCATTGGAAAATGAAAATCTTGAATTGAATGGTCTTGAATAATTCATTAACATAAGTGTTCCTTTCCAATTCTGTAATCTCTAAAACAAAATCCATATGCAACCATTAATTCCATATGTGTGCTTTGGTGTCCATAATTGGAATATAATTGATTTCTTCACACACATTATGATTTAGTGTTTCTATCAGACTCGTGGGATGTTACTACGCTGTTCGAGGATCGTAATACATTAGTGAATAATGTGGGAGGAGGATGATTGGATGTAATTTTACTTTTAGACGAGGTGAATAACCCGCCTTGTGTTTGTAATGAAATGCTAATTCGAACATGTGCGATTCTCCTTTGCGGAATTGATATGTCAATACTGGCACTGACCTTTTGAATAGCTGTTAATGTAAATCCTCAATAACAGTGTCTATAAGATTAACCTATAATATATATTGGCATCTTAAAATTATGGCATCGCATTAGCAAGTAACAGTATTTAAAACTTTCGAAACAATAGAGGAAAACACTAGGAGGATATAACCAACTATATCCTTTAAGGGAAAACATGATTTTTTAATTTGCTTTAACACTAAGCAAAATAGTCAAAATTATTTAATCAAAGTTGGTTTTTGAGTATCAACAATATTATGAAAGAGGTGGAATTTTGGTTATTCTATTATGCGTGATATACGCAGCGTGTAAGATAATGGTTATTTTGTAATCTATCAGCCTTATAAATTTAAATTATAAAGGTTTGTTCATTTTTTGGAAACTAAGCTATAAGATGACGCAAGTTAATTTTAAATTATTATCATTCCAAATGAAAAAGCATTCTTCTATTAAGCTCAAGGTCTTAAGACTTCTCGAGCGTCCAATTACAGATCTATTATATACTCTGTAATTATTATAAAATCATACACTCTTAATTCTTTGTTCATCAGTCGAGCATAAAATCTGCGAAGTCAATTTTGTAAGCATATTGCAGTTTCCCTTCAAATCTATTTGAAGGTCTTTTTGTTGCGTATTTCGTTAGTCATATCGTTGAGATGATTTCATGATCTAATAGCATATTGTTATTCAATATTTGTATGATTTATTATTAAGCTCCTTATTATTTTACATAATGTAGATGTAATGCATATATGTATTTTGAGTTATATTTTTGTATTTGTTAAAGTATATTTGATTGAACCATCACCCCTTTATTTTTTTTACTTCCACAGTCAAAGATCAATTAATGATTTCTTTTAGTTCAGTATTTATAATTTAACAACAATCAACGTTTACACAGAATATTGAATAATTTAAGTCTGTCCAACAGTGGACATCTACTCTCGATTGACAAAGACAATTTACAACGTATACAGCAGATAAATTAAAATTACTGCTCTATTTACATAATATAACCCTCCTTTATTCTTTCAATAAAGTAATACTCAAAATACAGAAAATGTTTTCTATGTTGTTTTCTGTACCACTGATGGTTATTTTTCTTCCATCAATCTTGCAATTTGCCGATGTTGCAGACCGCAATATCATAATTGTCGGTTGGGTAACCTTGCTTATGGTTAGATCATCGTGTTTTGCATTTCATTCATTCAGTCCATCATTACTTCATTATCACTATCATTCTGCTGTCCATCAATCCTTTAAATAGATGATGAGATAATTTGAGTTGATATATATTTGACGAATCATTGTACTTATATTTAATTGAGTTTGTTTTGTATGTAAAAGAATGAATTCGATTATATGGATTAAAGTTAATATGGATGTTATGTATTCGGATAAAATCGATGCTAATTATTACTATTTTTAGCAAAACATTTTACCAACTTCTTTATAACTTATTCTCCTTGTTTGTTGCCAACCCAATACTAAAACCTTGTAGTGGACTTTATAATTAAGCAAGCAAATCTCATTTTGTGGAATAGGCAAATCTAGAAATTCAATAATAATTATTCTTACTGCTTATGAACTCCCAAAGTAAAAGGGTAACATTGTCTAACTGGTCATTTGTAATAGGAAATGCATCATTCAATTAGCTTAAATGGTCGAAACGTTCAATTGATTTACTTCTAACAACATTATTCCCGTGTTCTTGTTAAACAAAAGCAATACTGTTCGGTGCTTTCGTTCAAATATTACGTTAAATTGTTTAAACAACGAATTCCGATGCACCTGCCTTCGGGCGTGTTCCAGAGAACATGTTTATTCATACGTTATAAGGTAGTGCTAAATATACATTACTATTGTACTGTTGTGAGAAAGTTGTGTAAACATAACTAAATCAGCATTGGAATCGAACATTGGCTGTGTGCACAAGAATTTATTACGCTTCATAGTCGGTGCTTGAACCCTTAGGGAAACAATGCCTGCTTGTATACAGTCCACTCCACTTGAGTGAAGGGTCGTAATTTTAAATTGACCTTTGAATTCAACGTTGAGTTGGTTTTGAACATTACAATGGAAATGTTAAGTTCATAATTTGTACTTGAATTTTGAACGCCACAAAAGGATTTTTATACCAAATGTATAGTATTCCAAAACATCATCGTATAATTTATTTCCTAAGCCCACAAAATTTAAAAAAATACCTCGTCGTACACTTTTTCTAAAATATGTCTAGCATTAACCAAAACGGAGAGTGTAATTAGAGAATGTGTTTAAGTGTGATCAGAATTATTAATTATCACTTTTTTATTTGTTTCAGGTAAGGTTCTTCCCATGAAATTTGACATTTCCAACAGTGCTACGAGAGAGGTGAAAGTATTCTCATGATTTTTGTTTATGGACATGTGTAGGTATGACTAATTAAGATTATAATAGAAAGCCTAAAGGAAAGCTATCTATAGATGATCGGTACCCCTAATGATTGTTAATATCGTTTAGTGTGTTCATTGTGTTGAAAGTTTTAATAAAAGTACTTTCACAACAATTAAGACTGACAGATACAATTGGTTATGTCCATCGTAAATAAAAATAAAGCTTTATTGAGTGCTCCAGTATTAAAATATTTTTCAAAATGCAATCAGCCTATAGTCTGATTTTTAATTCGGTGGAATTCTGACGTATCTTAATGTTACCAGAGATTAAAAAAATCCCCCAAAAAAGATAATAAAAAACTTATAAAAATAAAAATCAATTGCCACACATAGATATTTATGACAAACGCCTGACAGATAGTTTGGGGTAAAATCGAACTACAGGTGGTAATACTGTTTTTCATACAAATAACTCACTATGTTTATAAAATGACAACTGTCAGAATTCCACCGAATTAAAAATCAGACTATAATACGCATACATAAAAGATAACATATTTTAGAACGTTCGAAGAACTGATTTTCGTTGGGGTCCCAAAGTGCTAGAGTAGCGACCATGCACCGAAAAGCACAGTGTTGGCAGACCCCCAACAAGGTAGACCGACGATATCAGACGAGTCGCAGGGAACCGCTGGATACAAGCGGCGCAAGATTGTGAGACTTGTGGAAATCCATACAAAAGTATAGATTGAAAGAAGAAGAAAAAGAATTACTAATTCATCTGGTTGAGTTTATTGGTACTGTTTAGTTGCAGTCTTATTAAAAATGCAATCAGTATTCCAAAATATAAGCACCATTTAACTTATACCTAATGCGTATTTCAAACAGCTTATAGCGATTGGCTTGGTACTTTTATGTTCCCGCTTGTATAGAAGGGATAGTAAATTATGTTCCGTGCAGAGCCCCCCATGATAAAATGCAGCTGCGCTCCATCACAAATACACGTGTGTCGATCAACACACGCCCCTAGCTATTGATTAGATAAAGTGTTTATAGTTTTCATTATTTTCGTGGTCAAGACTGTTTTTATCGACTTCTGATTCTGAAGATGAAATGCAATCGCAATTTTTTCTTTACGTGCACATTATTTATCAAAAAACCTTTAAATAATAATAATATATTTTTGTTTAATAACACATTGTGTAGTTTTGAACTCTTGAGTCTTGAGAACCACAATATGTTTGCCAATTGACTTTATAGTACCAGCTCTTCCAAATTGATTACATTTTCTGTATTATTTCTCAAAATCAAAGGTAAGGCAGGAAATATCTTTAATGAACTATAACTCTAATTTTTAATCAAAGTTTAGCTCAAAAGCAGATTTAGACTTGAGTTAGTTTAAAAACCTGGATTAGATTTTGCTTTCCCTAAATTAGATTACAGCTTGTTAACACAGGTATATCCAAGTCCCACTGTACACAAATCTCTAAAGTAAATTTACTTCCATCACCTAAATAGGTCACCTTTTAAATTGGTAATGTAGAATTGAGATCAATTTCGTTAGCAGTAACGAGCCCAACATTTGATCTAGATAGTAAAATGCAAATAATTCTTAATCTTGATATGGCCCGTGCCATGCCAACATTAATTTGGCCAATTACATGGACTATGCGTGCATTCATATTTCATATTCATAAGAACGCGTTCGTTGGAGTAGATCATTATAATGATTTGCTAGATTGCTAGATAAATTATTATTATTCGATGGATCGGTCACAGTTATTGTATCATTTTACTCGTAGAACTTTATTGCAATAACATAACAGCTTCTTGCAAGCATTTAAGGAGAAGATTTTTAATTTAATTTATTTATTCTAGTTCCGCTATTAGTCTTGACTTGTCACAACAGTTGTGACAAGTCAAGACTACTAGCGGAAATTCTCTTTCAATATTATGGTTTTGGAATATGCTATTATTGTACTCTACATTAGATTGTAAATGTAAACTATCATTTCAGCGTTCATTTTGTACTAGATGGAGTAGGTGCACTTGTGCGTGTAACTTTAAGTTGCTTCTACGAATTTGGAGATTCAAAAATAAATATTTTTCGTAATTTTAATGATTCATCAGACTTTTGCAAGCACTCATTTGCGGCTGGCTTATTTTGTGGTTATTTAGCCTTTCGCAAGTTTTGAACCCGAATAATTTTATACCTAGCTTATTTGGCTCGCATTGCCTTGTCTATCTATATTCTATATTTATAATGTAACAGGACGAATTCTGTACAACCAAGAATATAATAAATACCCTCCTATGTTTGACAATTACTACGAGTATTAGCAGATCACTCGTGATCAGTGTAATAGTATCGTGATTAGTTGACATTTTAACAGTATTTAAAGTCCGATACATACACATTTTGTGTCAAGTCCGCCTGTGCGAAACAGGCGCGGGTCAACTAGTATCTATATATTTCCTGGTGTGAACAAGATGATTGTAATTCCGGATTATGCACGCAGTATATCATTTTTGCTGATTTCACGCATCAATAAGACATGGTTCATTTCAGTACGCTTGTTTTGATGGCATCTTACGTCAATACTACCTTGCTAGCTGTCCGCTAATGCTAAGTTCGATTAAAGAAATTGGTTATGCATATGTACTTACTTCTCTATGAAGCAATATAAGAGGAACCTTAATTGAAGTTACTACTTTTAAATATTGCATAATTTTTGCTTCATATCGTTTAAAGTCTTATTTAATTCGAGCGTATCGATCAAAAAATCAACATGTATTTTTCGCTTAAAAAATGGCACACAGGACTAGAAACCTGTTTCAACAACAAGGGGAAACAGGGTGTTCTTTCCGTAGGCCAATCGGGTGTACGGGTCTCAAGGCAGAGCTTCCGTACCCCTGTAAACGATCAAGGATAATTACAGCAACAATCCTACGCCGAAAAGGTTTCATATTTTTCGATAGATGGCGCCACGGAACACTTACCTCTCGCTACAGTCCGTGTCACCAAAGATGTATAACAGTTTCGTAGTAGTTTTAAAAGTTAACTTTGCGCAGAGGCAATATCGTAACCAATGAGGTTTATCCGAGGTGCGATTATTGCTAGTTGAAAACTTTACCAATACCCCGCCGTGTGGACGTGAAATACCGTCCGCTATGGCAATTTTTGTACGGCTGTAAAGGCCTAATATACCAATATCGAAAACAACGCTTACTTTCAAACTTAAGGTGAAAGTGGAAGATCTAACAATAAAGATCATTTAAGTAATTTTGACTTCAAGAGGTACATAATAAATAAAATAGTAGTTTAATAAAAAAAATTAGAAACATTTGTCAATTATTCGATTTTACTAAAACGCCATGATTGTCATGATGATCCTGTACAGTGTTGCAAGCTTGAAAAATTAAAATTTACGCAATTTGAATTCAATCAAACTTGCTATACTTATTAATTTACAATTCCAATACACAATTTCATCTACATAATCTTGAAGTTCCAATTCACATTTCTACGATTAAATATATTATTTATGATTATTACAGCAACTTCTATATGCGATAAGTACCTACTTAAAAACCGATCTATATTGTGATTTCTTTGAAACTTGTAATTAACAGGTATGTAGGAACTATCTTTTCTCTGTAAATAGTTTAACTTAATTACGAAGTCGAGATGCCAGTTCCAACTTCCAGTGGCATCATTATAGCAGATAAATCTGTGCTAATACGAGCCAATTGCTCTTAAACTAGTACAGTAAGCTTCGCAATTTTGCGGGCGGCAATTTTAAAAATCATTACAGTCTTTATTTATCAAGCGGTAAAGTTTAGATTGGTTTGTCTCAAATTATCTATGGAACACTGTACGGGGCTGTGGGAATCAGAAATGAGGGTTTGACGGATTTATGTTACCATCGCGGTTGTCTCCTAATCATAGGGTTGCCGACATCCTCAGTCACGATAATTTAAAAAAGAAATCCAGTATCCAGTATAGTTTACGTTTGCCTTATTGAATATTTAAAAACTATTCATCTCAACACGTCCACGGTTAACTTGGCTCGGACCTTCTCGCAAAATGTGAAAAGTTTGCCAAGTGCGGATTGGTATACTTCATATACCTTAAGCTATGTAACTTGTATCGTTACTATTACGGTTAAGTACAATAAATTCGAATTAAATCCTTACTAATTTTATAAATGCGAAAGTGTGTTTGTTTGCTGGTTTGATTGTTTGTTGGTTTGTTCTTCAATAACACTGCAACAGAGCTACGGATTGACGTGATTTTTTGCATGGGTATAGTTTATACTGGAAAATCAAAGAGTTCCCGCGGTATTTTAAAAACTAAATCCACGTGGACGAAGTCGCGGGCATCAGCTAGTTTTGTTATAATTTGAGAATATAAAGAACCTTCTAGGAAATTATGTACCTTAACAAGTGGTTGGCAACCCTTGCACACGCATCGAACATTGAATAACTGTTTATTACGTGCCTGCTTGATTGACTTGAACGAGATTCACATTTGATTGCTTGTGGTTATGATCGGTGTAAAAATATCGTATCATCGAGTATTGCCGTGATTTTTTAGTCTTAAAAACACATTGTTTTCTAACTTAATGTTCTACAGTCTAATGTAGATTAAAAACTTGAGATTGAACAAATCTCACTTCATGCAATTAAGTTAGTAGGTATTATTCGTTCACGTATTTTTAACAAGAGCAACGTGACAGTTTATTTTTTCCCTATTAACCTAAAAACTATGATAGTATTTACTTACGACTTGAGTTTTACCGCTACTAATAAGTAGACCCTTAAAGAAAAGCATTTCGCTTAAACAAGCAAACGTGACTGAGACTGTGAAATGTAAATGCACTTAATTTTTTTAGAGCTGCTTTTTTATGTTAATTTATGCTCTAAACGACATCTGTATGTTTGTTGATTTCATAAATTAAAAGTACCTACCTACCCATCTATTTTAAATTCAAAATTATTTATGTGATGTAAGAAAGCATGTAAGCAAACTTGCGGCTCTAACTTCAAGACTCTATTTCCGACTTTGAGCTATTCGGCATCTTTGGTACACCTCATATCTGATTAGATCACTTAGAGACTAGAGCCATTTTGAGTATGGCTCTGTTCATCGCCCGCCGAATGACTCTTGCTGCTTTCTTATGAGGCCCATAGTTAGCGACCCCTCAATAGATGGACCGACGATAGTGTGACGATTGCAATCGCTAGGGTGGGGACACCTTAACGAAAACTGAAGCCACATTCTGTACATACATGATTCGCTCAGCGTTGGAATTTTTCATCGGTCTTTTCATGATTAAGACATTTTTAATTAATTACAATATGGAATCGTATATGTAACTTATCTCGACTTGATTTTAATTGAAAAACAAGAAACGTACGACACGTGCGTGATCAGCTGTTTATCAAAAGTTCAAAGTAGTGTATTGGCATTCGTTGTTCGCAATACATTGCGTGCTCAAAAATTACAATATTGGTAACGCATCGTTTCCGAGATGAGATGGATGAGTATTCACAAAATATAGAGCATCGTAATAGGAACAAGATCGCGTTCACGCATTTTCTGATCGCAATCCGGCGGTGACAGATGTTTGTAGGTTCGCGCGGCATGTGTTCGTGTCATGACCGACTTGCTCTCATCCGTATTTGGCCCGACCGGTGCGTTTTACGTCTCATTTAGGACCGGAATAATGTAATATTAAGGCGCTTTATGCGACACTTGGACTATTTATACTCGTTGTTTATCTATCGATTTGTGATCCTCGTGACTTAAAACGATGATTTGCCTCATGACGCTACAATTAATGACCCATAATTACTTAAGAGAACCTTGCTGTCTTTTTAAAATCTACACTGTCTATCTTGTGAACTAGAGACATACAAACTCCCTTATAGATAGGCTTGCTCTCAGCGCCAGGAAAGTACGTACTATATCTAAGAACCTATACTTCACAAATACATACCCTCTTTAGCATTTCTTGCAAGAAGCGAACTAAAAAACCCAGCACAGACAAGACAACTTTTTTAAGAATCTAAAGGCTCCTAAAGATAACGAGAAATCTTAAGGCTAATAGCGATTTGAAAACAGTGCAATTTAAAGACCACCGAAGTATAACCGGACAGCCTTGGCTGAGCCAATTACTAAGTATTCTAACTAATTTCAACCTACGATGTAACGAAGTAGTTTTTTATTTGCTTGGCTTCCTCAATTTACCAACAAAGACCAGTCTTAAAATACCTACATACGTTTACGATTATTCGACCTTGCTGGAACATTTAAGTCCTTCAAAATTATTCGACTCCGATGTTCGATCTCTTGTTTACCTATTTCCAACTCTTATTGTAGATTTTGGTACATATTTTACGGTTTCGTGGCTATAAATAGCTCGAATTCAAATAGATTTTCGAGACCTCTTTTGAATCAGATTTTGAAATATTATCTGTAAACTATCGCCATTCTTTGGTTGCCATCATACCTGAGAAGTTTCTCAAAGTTTTTTCCATCTTTTTCTATAAAACAGTAGGTAACTTTCTGGGCGACAGACAACAGAACAGCCTTAATTGGTGAACATTTGTATGTAATATCCTCTCTTGAAGCTTAAATCCACTTAAAGATTCTTTTATATGTCTGGAATATTCTTTCTCTCATAATGGCTATTTAGGCTTCCATGACTTGATAAATAGCTTCATCGACCATCTTGCCTTTAAGTTAAGAAGAGTTCCCAGTTTTTGCCGTTCACCTCATTAAGTAGTTGTTGTTGAACCGCGCTCACGCTTACGGGAATCGCAAATCGCGTTGAGGTCCATAACCGGTCACGATGCAAATTTTATACCTACTGATTTTTCGTTAAAGTTTTTTTATTTGAATTGTTACACATTTTACAACATCCTCGAAACAATTTCTTCGTCTCGAAATAATTCCAATACAAAAACTGTCAAAATGTCCGTTAAAGCTTTCTTTAAAAATCCTACAATTTTATTCTTATTACTGTACCTATCTGGTTTTTTCACAACACTTCCTAATTTTATAAGAACTTCGGATTTTAAACAATCGTCATTTTTTAACTAGGTATGATTGAACATTAGTTATTTGTGAAACAGTTTTCTTTCATATTGGTCTTTGCCAAAATTGACAAGCGCGCTTCTGGTGCTCATTTGGAGACTTGCCCGAAAAAAGTCCACTGATTTGGTCGTCATCTAATTTAGGTATTATTTAAAGTCTGACAACTGCCTCGTTGGTCTAGTGGTTAGCAAGTTCGACTGCAGACTGTTCGACCCGGGTCGGGCCGTAAAATATATTGGGTTTTCTGTCAAGAAATTCTCAGCAATAATCCAGAGTTAGGAAGTTGGCGGTGAGTCAACCCATGCCTCGGAGAGCACGTAAAGCTGTCGATCCTGCGCCTGATCTGCCCCATCGGACTATGAGAGTAAGGGAATAGACAGTGCACTTGTGTTTGCGCAAACACTTGTGCACTATAATATCTCCCGCGCAGATGGCTAATCTCTGTGGAGATTGGTTCGATGTTCGTGAAAAGGAAAATTAAACTATTAAGCCACCACTTACATACTAGTATTAATTTGTGTGTCATTTTTCGCTCACATTTGCCTTTACGCATTCTTGAAACGGGGTTAACTATGCACTTGCGGCGTGACCCACAGCATTATTTATGATTAGATTTATACCGGCTTTGTCGGCACTAAGTTTACCGGCCACTTCAAAAGAGTTAGAACCGTGACGCTTTGAATAATTACGCTTATGAAGCCTCACACGTTCAAAAAGTGTAGCAACTAACAGTAGGCCTTATTTGCTCAGCGACCCTTCATTGTGTAATGTTAGGTCCTGTTTAGTATAGGTCGTGTTTTAATTGTTTGTCATCAAACATAAGGAAAACATGAAAAGTGTGAACAATGTAAGAAATTTAATTTCAATAGCCAAAGGGTTAAAGTACTCCGCACCGGGAAGCGCAGTGTTGGCAGACCCCCCACTAGGTGGACCGACGACATCAAACTCTCTCTGTCTCTGCGACATCAATTCTCAGAGAGCCTGGATTCAGGCGGCGCAAGGCCTGTGCATGCAAGAGGCCTTTAGACCGAGGCTTGTAGAAGTCCGTGCAAGAGGCCTTTGTCCAGCAGTGGACGTCTATCGGTTGATATAGAAGAAGAACAGTTAAAGGTACGAACTGAGAAACTGAAAGATCGATGGTTCGATCCCTACCCGTTGCACTATTGTCGTACCCACTCTTAACACAAGCTTTTCGCTTATTTCGAAGGGAAAGGAAAATGTTAGTCAAGTTCAGCTTGGCTAATATACATTCCACAACTTGTTCTTAGGTTTTCTTGTTTTACTACAGAACCAATGAGGGTATGTGCAAGTTATGAGAGACATGATCATTTTTGAATAAGGGAAGGAGTTCCTCGTTTCGATCTGTATGTATGTATGAATGTATCTACGCTTATATGTTTGGATATTAAAGTATCTTTTGATAGCATTATCTTCGCATTCGACTATTTTCGTCGTCTAATTCCAGTCGCGGACGATGACTGCCACGGTATTTGCTGGCGCCGGACATTAACGTCATGATGATTTTTGATATTCATCTCTATTGCTCTCTGATAGAGTCCATTTCTATATGCACAATACTCCGAAATTACACATTTTAATACGAAGCGAAGATAAAAATAATTAATTGATGATCGTTATATTTATAAAATATTTAATTAATAATTTAATGTAATATGCAAAGAAATAGAAAAGCACAAGGCCTCGGCGTGAAAAAGACCTAAATGCAGTACTGGATATCTTTCAATTGACGACGAAGTGTTAGGTATAGTAGCGTTAAACTGCAAACATGGTCTGATCTTAGTTTAAGTAAAATTGATAACGTAGGTTTCAGATACGACTTTTTCCATAAAAATTTTAAATAATATTATTTTCATTATTAAAACACAATCAAGTTCTAAATGTTAAGTGCTATAATTAAGAGAGACATGAGTAGGTGATTTGATTTATGCAATGTAATTTAATCTGGAAGTGGTGGCGCATGTAATTGTAACAACTAACAATCAGCTCACCTCTATAGTTAGTAGTTATCGGTCACGCGATCACTTTCTTAATCTTAATTTCATTAGAAAGTTCAGTAAGAACTACCTTGTTTTTGGTACTAATACCATTCAATTCAGGAATTTGATGGATAGTGTTATTTTAATAAATGAAATAATTGAACGCGTTTTACCATCTACGAGTATCACCAACCAAGATGAAGCTAACCTTTTATAATGGTACACTAAAACTGATACACAATTTCAAAAATTTTAAACTATAAAAGAAGTCTAAGCAGACAAGTTTAGAATTCAAGCTCGCGAGTCGTGACCTTAGTGAGGTCGTGCTCTAATCTGAAATCATCGCTCCACTTAGAATGTTTAACGGTCTTTAGTATAAACTCACAAAATTTTGTAGATAGAATTCTATCTTCACATAGGCATTTATTCTGTCATGATCTCAATCCATCTTTCAGCTCATATAATCGTTGGTTTTTCCAGATTACTTTTGTTATCAGGAACATGCAAAGAATATTTGCAACGTACACACACGCGCGCACACACACACACACACACACACACACACACACACACACACACACACACACACACACACACACACACACACACACACACACACACACACACACACACACACACACACACACACACAAATTTACGGAGAGTACTAATAACAAGAAGCTTTATATTTAACTTTATATTGATAAGCAGACGTATTATACGAATCATTAAAAGTACTATTTTAATAATTTCCACATAGAAAAAGGCAAACACATAAAGTTGTTCACACCAAACATAACAATACAAATTCTGTACAATGCAATCGTGACTCGCACTGGGAGTCCTATTAGTAGCTTCCAGCTTGCATAACCTTGATGTACGCACGATTTCGAGAAGTTTTTCCTATATTAGCTTTTAACGTGTTATTGATAAAGACTTAAATGCCTTCAAAAGTTTTCGGAGATTCTCCTTACTGTACAATGTATTGTTCAAGAGGAAAAAGCGTTCAACACATCTAGAGCGCACTCGACAGACCACGAACTATCAATTTGTAGTAAGCCCATAAGAAAACCTTAGCAACTTAGAAACTGTTGTCATGCCGAAATAGTTTTTAAAATGTAGTACTATAAGGTTTACGAAGTTTTCGCAATATCATAAACAAATTTCTTTTCTCATTTCTCCTCAAAGAAAAAAAAATGTAAACGATTGTATTAAAAAGAGATCCGATTTGATACGCAATGATCATACGATATTACTTTTTTGCTCCACAGTTGATTTTCAATAAACAGCACGTTCGATTGTAAAGAGATAATCGACAATAGATGCACTTCCTAGGGTTCCTTTTCTTTCATAATTATTGCTTTTCTACTCAAAACAACTTCGTATGTATTCTATCTAGTTTGGAAATTATTCAGTTAATCTAAATATTGAGTGTGATTTTCTATCTAAAAGTTATTATTGTGATAAGTAAATAATTTATTTTTGGGAAAACATCATGAATTCAAATCTCTACCCTAAATAATGATTTAAAAACACTTACAGTAAAATTGAAAAAGTTTTGGTTAAAGGTTTTCATTTAATTTTATCTAGACTTACTGCTCGGGTTAGGGATTTTTGATAGTAGGATTTTTTTAGTAGAATTTTCTGTTAGTTAAGTTCCAGCTTTTACATCCTCTTTTATTTTATGCAGTGAGTGATGATGATGTGATTTGTTTCAAAGATTAATTGAAACAAATGTTTCACCATCTTAAGTTTGGTAAGCATTATTTGAGAAGTTCTGTTTACTCTAGTTAATATTTGTCGGACATCATAATGGCAATCATTTGTACAACAAGTTTCTCGGTTTTTTTAATAACATGGCAATTGCCACACTCTATTATTCTCGTTAAGATTATAAGGCTAAAGAAATTCATCTCGCAAGTTTTTTGCGGTTTTGAAATCGTTAACATTAGCAAAATGAACAGTTATAGCATGATGATGTCGCGCATTAATACTACTAGCATGGCAATTTGCTCTCATCAGGTACAGTAATAACAGTTTCTGTGCGATTATGCAATAAACTATATTAGCATCATAAAATATACTGATGCAAGCTTTACGGTCCATCACCTTCATCCACTTTATTGAAGCTATTGGTATGTATTCGATATTGGATGGTAGCTAAAGGTAGGTAGTAAAGCTATTGGAAATGTTACTTATTTCTTCGATCAACTTTTCGAATAGGATTTAGGGTCGATTACACCAACGTAAAATGAGTCTTATCCGTGCGTTTTGATATTTTGACAGATATTCAATACAAAAACTGTCATTCTGACACTTTATTCCTCGGTTAAACGTCACTCGACGTTGGTGAAATCGGCACTTATAAAGATTAGAAAGATTTCTAACCTAACTAAATTTTTACTGATAATATTGACAATTGTAAGGGGCGAAGATTCAAAGGAAACGCAGGACGTCGTCGTTGGTACGGGTTTATTACAGAATACACAGATTAAGTGTTAGACTAGTTAAATGCTAGGACAAAGTACTTGCTTTCAAAATGTCCGTCCCAACAAGGGTGGAAGCGGAATCTTTACCACAAGTATTTTGCGTGTACTGCTGGGGTCGCTTTCAACATAGTCCCATCAAGGTGGAAGCTACGTATGCCACGACGTCGCAGTAGTGCGAGTACAATGATTCTACATCAGGTGGTCGGCCTATATAAGGATTGTCCACGCTTACGATCTTAGCGCGAGGCAGCCGACCGGAGGCGCCATCTAGTTGGCGGTTATGGAATTAGCCGGTGTTACAGTCTCCCCCTCTGTCTCTGAAGTCGCCCCGACGAGGAAGACAGGAAGTGTTTTGTGGTTCTTCTTCGTATAGCCGACGCATGGTATACACCAACTGGTATCTGTTGTGATAAGCTCAAAAGAAGCGAGTCATTTTTGCCCTCCCCCTGTACTAGAACTACTCCGTTAGCGAAGTTACTTGCAATGGCTTTGTCTCATCAGCTTGTGCGAGTACAGTGGTGGTTGCTCTTCCGTACTTGATGACGACGTATCCCGGATTCCACGTAGTCTTCTTCTTCGCCCTTCATAAGTCGTCGGTTCGTCGAGCCGCCGTTGGACGCCAATTGTAAGGGGCGAAGATTCAAAGGAAACGCAGGACGTCGTCGTTGGTACGGGTTTATTACAGAATACACAGATTAAGTGTTAGACTAGTTAAATGCTAGGACAAAGTACTTGCTTTCAAAATGTCCGTCCCAACAAGGGTGGAAGCGGAATCTTTACCACAAGTATTTTGCGTGTACTGCTGGGGTCGCTTTCAACATAGTCCCATCAAGGTGGAAGCTACGTATGCCACGACGTCGCAGTAGTGCGAGTACAATGATTCTACATCAGGTGGTCGGCCTATATAAGGATTGTCCACGCTTACGATCTTAGCGCGAGGCAGCCGACCGGAGGCGCCATCTAGTTGGCGGTTATGGAATTAGCCGGTGTTACACAATATTATATACAAAGATAATGTTTTAAATGACAATGTTGAGTGTTAAAGCTTTGTTGTCTATTGGTTTCTTGAACCAACAGACCTTAATTTTTTATTTGCCAGTAATCCTTAGTAAGAAAGAAATCATGAACCAATAAGAGATTCACGCATCAATTTATTTCGAAGTATTAACGCATGAATTGCCTTTAGCAACAGCTTTCAAGAAATTTTAG
The DNA here is from genome assembly GCA_038048805.1 of Hipparchia sbordonii. Taxonomy (NCBI): domain Eukaryota; kingdom Metazoa; phylum Arthropoda; class Insecta; order Lepidoptera; family Nymphalidae; genus Hipparchia; species Hipparchia sbordonii. The sequence continues at coordinate 3,917,262 of CM076114.1, read as the reverse complement.
CATACAATTCTAAGACAGGCCACATTTAATTCAAAACACCTACACGGTCACACATTGCCATATCACGAAATAAATCTCAATTCAAATGCCGTAGGGAGCTAGCGACATAATTCACAACCAACCTTGACTTCGCACCTCTTGATATTTGACTTGTAATCGGCACATTGCATCGTGTGTGGCGAATGTTTATGTTTCTCAGCAAAATGTTTAACATTTATAGCCCATAGCTAATCAACTAGTCAAATGATTTTTAAATGACAGCTTTAGGTACTTTCCGAGGTAACAGAACGCCTACTTTTTTATTCAGGGCTATATTGAGAATTTCTTGACAGAAAACCTCAATATCCTTGTCATCCATAGTGGAATGTGAACAATTGGACAGTTATATATGCCCCTTCGCAATTATATTAATCGAAATCTAAGTGCTACTATTATTTTTTCAAAAAGCTCTCAAAAATATTAAGGCATACTTTTCATCAGGTGTCATGGTGACTACGCCATCATTGTAAAAACTAGAGTCAAGGTCAATATTTCTAACTCAGTCAATTCTAGCAACAAACGCCATGATTACAAAACAATGGTCAACTTTCACTTCGGCACAACAATTACGCCAATTGCAGAGATTATCTGTGTTTAGTTACAGTATGTCTGTTATTATATTAATAACTAGGTGTATTAGATCGCTAACTGGTTCTTAGAGCTTTGTTAGGATCGTGTCATCTGTTGCTAAACATATCTCACTGTGTATGCAACATTAACTATTGTATTTTGTATTCTTTTGTTCCAAATAACAACAATTCGTTCGCACAACATTATGAATCAAAGACTTCAGTTCTATTTGTTTTTTGTTGTTTTAATAGGAATTATAACTGTTCACTAACACACGTATTCAGAAATTTTATTATGAGATTTGAATCCAGGAACACTGTGTGAGTGTTCCTGGATTCAAATCTCTGGATAGTGGTATTTTGAGGCAATAGTGCCGAATAACCTTTTAGCTCTACCTCATATTCAAAACAATAAATAATTTCTTGCTGATTTTTCTCGGTTGGAACGGCATTGCGAACCAGAAACTAGATTCACTTGACGATACAAAAGCATTTGTAAAAGTTTTTTTAGTAAAAAAGTCTATCTACTCTCTACTTCTACTTTATTCTATTCTAATATTTTTATCAGAAGCTTGTCATCAAAGAACAACTGATATAACTCATCTGAATATTAATCATGTCGATATCAATACTTCAAGTTCAACAAACTGTCTTGTACTCGTCAACTGCTTATTATTATTTATCACTGGGCAACAAGGTCGCCGATAAGAGCTTACACAAGCTCTTATTGTTGATGATGCAACGGAGATTTCAATGATATTGGATTTAGAATGTTTGTTAACACAACAATGGACACCGAGATGAGTATGATTTTATCGTACCCTCAATCTAAGACTCACAAAGTTTTAGCTGAAATCATCGCGGAGTAAAAATCAAATATACGTAGTTATAAATTGAGAACTAATTCTCGTTTCTCTATTAACTCTGAGAAAATTTACATCAATTAATATATTCACCTCAAACCTTTAACTTTAACCTGATTGAATTGCAGCTAACATTATCCCACGACGGCATCTTTGTATCGCTTCTATTTAGATAAAGCTTTTATATTTTAAACTGACTTAATTTTATTAAATATACCCTTAGATAGAATTATTTTTTCTACGTCAGCATGATCGTACATTGTACCACGTTCTTGGCAAAATATTTTGCTGATACTTTTTCCACACCTCTAGTAGGTATATTATTAGAAACATGTGTATATGAGTTTGCATTACTTTAGAACATTTTTATTTATATAGATACTTAGACCAAGGGTGAATCAGTGAACTCCAGAGCGTTATTTGTTATTTGGTTCCTGGTGGATCCATTTTGTAGATTGATGCCTTTTTATTTAAGCTTATTGTCTTTAATTCAAACATTCACAGGAAAATGTGTAGGCGTTTGGTACTTTACGTCTTCTGATAGAGGCTTATCTGCTCGCATGTTACTAGTTATACGATGCTTTACTACTTTTAATTAGAAATTACTACAGTGCACGTAAGTGGTTATTTTCTGATAAGCATTTATACACTTAAAGGTTTTGAATTTCCACATGGAAAAAAATTTCTGCAGGGCACTTCGTTTATCCGGGATAAAAAGTCTATATCATTCTTCAGGTCCTCAACTATACCCATGCAAAAAATCTAGACAATCCGTAACTCTGTTGCGGCGTTATTGAAGGACAAGCCAATAAATTAAGAAACCAACAAACAAACATTTTCGCATTTATAATATTAAGTAAGGATTAGTAGGAAGTAGGATACGTATCGATAATGATAGGAGAGTATTAAATGATAAAATAAATAATCCCAACATTGTATTTATGTGCGGTGTTTGTAAATGTTGAAATGTTTGGTACAACATATTTATTGTTTCCGGCTTTGGTTATAGAGTGATATCATGCTGATAGTCCAACTAAAAAACAATAAAGAATTATTCGTAAGCATAATTTTACATTAAACAATAGTATTTTCCGCTATCTCTTAAATATTTTAATTTCATCTCCACCTGTAATAATTGTTTCTGTACCTAGTTGTTACTCACCCACTCTTTATTATCTTACTAGAATCATCAAGTAAAAGCATCTTTTATTATAATGTTTGTTTCTAATCTTAAATGATTAAAAAATTGTGGTTGCATTAAATCTTATTTTTTACTAAAACTTTCGCTTCACTTCCTTTTCCTTTGTTTTATTCGTTTCAAGCGCATTACGTGAGCTCATGTATTGTTGCATTGTAACAATACGAACAAATCGGTAACCCACAACCTATGTTCTTGACTTGTTCGCCTTCACCACTTCCGAGGTTACTTTCAATTCTCTCGATCATGCACGACTTTACTCAAACTTTATATATACGTACTAGCTGATGCCCGCGACTTCGTTCACGTGGATTGAGGGTTTTTATTCCCGCGGGAACTCTTTAATTTTCCGGGATAAAAAGTAGCCTATGTTTTATTCCAGACCATAATCTATCTCTGTGCAAAATTTCAGCCAAATCGGTTCAGTCGTTGTGGCGTGATTGAGTAACAAACATCCAAACATCCACACTTTCACATTTATGATATTAGTAGGATAACTTTGTAGAAATACTAGCTGATTCCCGCGACTACGCCCGCGTGGAAAGAGTTAACATGAAAAGAGTGACTTGTTACTATCCGCGAGATGTCCTCTACCTCCGACCGATAATATGTAGTAGATCTTCACCAAAATTAGACAAAATATTTCTAATAGTACACAATTTATAGTAAAAAAGGAATTGTCAAGTATGACAAGAATAAATATTTCTTTATTCTTAAAAAAATATTAGAATTTTAGGAACACAACATAGCTTTTGTAGTCAATCACTAACTTACACTAATTTAAACATGCCATAATTTGTTTTTTGAGGAGTTTGCTGGTACCGTTTTGAAGCAATTTCTATCAGCGCCAATCTATTTTCATTTGTAACGCAATGATAGGGTATCTCAGTGCAACAGTTTTTGTGCCTTTTCGTTTCTCAATAAGTAATCTTAATTAAACTATTGATGGTTTTGTATACAAGCGCGCCATAACCATGGCACGTTCGGCCCTTTAGTTATTTTACTCGTTGGTTCTGCCCTTTGTTAACTTTTTTATGCATCTTCCATCAAACGTTGACTGTATCGTTATCAGCTAGTGACGAAATTGAATGGGGCGCCTTAATTTGCGTTGGCCCTATTCTGTTTCTCAGCTAGTAAGAAGTCACGATTTGGAATTCCAAAATAATTCCAAGTGCCTACAACATTGAGAGTAGAAACCAATGATAGACTCAAGCGCAACGGTCAGATTGCAGACTTTAAGCCGATAGGTCCACCGCTTTAAGTCTGCGGAAGTTCGGGATCCTCATATTAAGCAATACCGGTATTTCGGTATTGGAAGCCCTAATACTGGTATTGAAAAAAGTCCAGGATCCCGGTATTAGCCAATACCGGCATCTTCGAATAACCAAAATGACCTTCGGGGGAGGGGGGAGGGGAATCTTCGTGGATTGAACTAACAGTGACGTTGTTTGGTCGTCAGGTATTGCAACGGGACGTGGAATGCCACGGGCGGATCGTGAGTTCGGTGGTGCGGCTGTGCGGCGGCGGCGACGTGGCGCGCGCGCTGGAGCGGCGCTGGCACCTGCTGTACCTGCGCGCCATCGAGTGGCAGTGCCACCTCGAGGCCTGTCTCGCCAAGACTGACAACCAGGTGAGGATACCCCCATTCCTATTCCTTATCAACCGAAGAACGTCCACTCACTGACAGATCAGTTTTACTGTTCTGCCGCTATTTTACCGCTTTAGGGTTTCAATTTTCAAAAAGCCAATTTCCAAAAAGCTTGATCCGTCCGCGTCGGTTTGAACTGTGCGTTGATAATTAAAATGAAATAACTATAATAATATAAAAAAATATTTTTAAAAAACCGACTTCAAACGCCACTTAAAAGTATAAAATAATTTTAGTTTGTACACGTATGTTGAAGTCGGGCGGGCCTAAATAGAAACGATGAAACCGCTGCGCGACGCTGGCCCGACTTCAACATACGTGTACAAAGTAAAATTATTTTATACTTTTAAGTGGCGTTTGAAGTCGGTTTTTTAAAAATATTTTTTTTATATTATTATTTTAAGCTTTTTAGTGTATGCATGTACACTCTAATTACGAGCGATTTGCTTTTATTCATTGAGGAGTTCCGTCCTCCATCTCCGAAGATATTCATCAGATCTTCACAAAATTTAAATGGGACCAACCTGACGATACGTCCATTCAAATAAAAAAAAAGATTATTGAAATCGGTTCAGATTTGACGGAGTTATGGAGTAACATAGCCAAAAAATAAAAATAAAAAACATACGCGTCGAATTGAGAACCTCCTCTTTTTTTTTGAAGTCGGTTAAAAATGAAAAGATAACTGACTGATCTAGTCAGTTATCTTTTCATTTTAGTTATTGAATCGCGATGTGAAGGGAATCACTATTCAGACAAAAAATTGAACGATTACGTTCAAATTAGCGTACATGAAACGCGAATTCTTCGATTGTATAGATACAATTCCAAATTTCTGGACTAGAAATCATCAGACATGTCTACAATGTTACGCAACATTCACTCATTGCAATTTTACTTTCGACTGACCACAAGAGTGAAGAAAGCGTCACTTGACAAAAAGAAGCTAATTGCCTAACGTTCTGCTGACGGTACGGTTTAATGCAATCGGAAGAAATATTGCTTGATTGTAGACAGCGATTGCGTCTAACATTAAATAGTGGCGCCATTCGAAGTGCATATTTTGCTCTCCTAAATCTGTACCACCTGGTTCCCCTAAATCTCTAGGTTGCCTGTTAAAGATATCTACTAAACGATACGGCCGCCGTTTGTTTTCAAGTTCTATCGATTGTTTCTGCTTTCTTTGTTGTTTCATTAGTTTTTAGTCCTTCGCCTTCTGCCAAAACATCGGCCCATTTTGACCGAAGCCGAAGGTTTGGCCGAAGGTGGCTGGGCCGAATGTTCGGTCACTACCAAGTAGTATTCTCTATTGTAACTGTGTACTTGAAGTCTTAGCTCTGCACCTCAGTTTCTCAATAACCACAATAATACAATGATAGTATTTTCTTGGGATAATAATGGAGGTATTGAGTAAACACGTTTAAAACATTGAATGACGTCACGTTTAAGACATTGATGGCACAGATATAACTTGGATTTTGGAGACGGATAAAGGATTATTTTACCGCTGTAAAATAACTTAGCACCACGGGAAATCAGAAATATTTTACGTGGGTGAAATTGCCAATAGCAGCTACTAGTTTTGGATTGATGATTAGGATAAGTATACGTATTTCTTTGCTACGGAACTCTATACACGTATATTTTTCTACTTATTGTGAAGAATTCTTTGCGGTCGTGAATTACTGTTTCGGAGAATCTGCTCGGAAGTTGTGAGTCGGTAGAGAGACAGACTAACAAAGAAACTATATTATTTTTGAACAATTATATAATGTTTCCCACACGTATTTCCCTAGATATATTGCCATGGAGAGCCATGCTCTTTTATGCATATCGCACGAAAAACTACAATGGTGCAATCAACCACCCGTTGCGATGTTTGCAAACAGGACCCCACGGCTTCGAAATGGCCTCCTAGACCGCATTAGTTCAATGGGTTTGTCGTTTCGAATGTCAAGAGATATTAAGGGGTTAACTTACACTAATGTACCAATAAATTATTCAGTAATGCTCACATGGATTTGTTATGATTTGTGGTCGTTACAATCGTTTGACCTAATTCAATTAAGTTTGCTTTTGGATTAATCTTCTAAAACTTTTCTTTGAGGGTTTATTTATGGATGCGCCGCGTGGCATATATATATCTTTCGGGCCTTTTATATTGACGTATATTAGCAATAAATTAATTTGGTTAATCATATTATTAAGATTTATGACGTCTATCTAAATGACGGTGTTATTTTGATGAATTAATTCGTAATTGGTATAATAATGCGGATTCTAAAAGTAATGACTCTGACGCCAATTTATGACTTGTAATAAATTCAAATTACGTGCGCAAATAATAATAATTTTACTTTTGTCCTGTACGCAAATCAACAGGACAAAAGTAAAATTATATATGGGAAAATATTTTAGAACTCTATTTAGTTACGCTATTGTGATGGCTGTTTTGTGGGTTTTTGGTTGTGTCACGCAAGTAATTTTGCTTTTATTTCGAGGATTCCATTAGCTATTCCTGAGATGACATTAATTTTCGACTTCGTAACAAAAATTTTTTTCTTAATCAAATTTAAAAAAAAAATTTTTCCAAAGCCCAAAAAACCAGGATCAAGGAATATAGAACAAAGTTTCTGTCCTGTTTACTTTTATAAGTGTTGACTTTTTTTATTTTTGTTGATTTGATGTACCTACAATAAAGAATATTTCATTCATTCATTCGACTTTCCGTCTATTCCAGAACTGCGTACCAGTGGAAGCAGCAAGCGACAGTGACGACGAACCAGCTCTGAAGCAACCGAGGCTCAGTAGACGCGGCTCCCCACGACGGATCCGCACGCCGGTCAGCGCACGGCACAGGGACCAATCTGAGGACAGTCGACAGTCCGCCTCAGAGGTAAACACTGTCCCTACTTACATTATAAATGCTAGTGTGTTTCTTGGCTGGTTTGTTCTTTTATCATGGAGCAAAATAGCGTGATTTCAACTCTCAAATCTATGCACTTTTTATCCCAGAAAATTCCGGAGACTTCGTGAGCGTCGTTAGCGTCTTAATACATAAATTATTTATAGGTACGGTACGGAAAGTCAAAAAATGCGAAAACTTCGTTAAGTTATTAACAAATGAATATTTTAAGACAGCTTAATTTTTAAAATGGAAGACGGCTTCGGCCCTCGTCTACATTGCCTATGTGACGTCATATTTTCGAGATGTACACACATATTGTGGTATAAAGGCATTCATGTTCCAATGATGCATACGAAAGCACCGATATGCTTAATCGGCATCAAAAAGGACACTTCTCAATTAAATAAAAGATGCTGGCCAGAAAGGTATTAGGTGGCAATTTCGAAGGCTACCCTATAAGCAAATTATTCCAGTTCAGTTCTTATTTTAACAACTAATTATACAAAAAAATGTTAATGCGGTGTTTCCTTTGCAGGAGGAACAAGAATATGCAGTAGCGTACACTTGGCGCGGCTTCGGATCGGACTGCGAGTCAGAGTTGGTACGGCATCGAGAGGACAAAATGGCGGACGAGCGACGCGTGCCCTCCGTCGAGGATATCGACCCTCGGGAGACGGACCAGACCGTACCTGCCACTAGGGACCAAGTAGATGGTAAGCTGGCCTATCCAATACATATTATTAGCTTACCCGACCTGATTCCTAGGGGAAAATGGCATGCAGCGTTATTAGACAGTAAATTCAATACCTATTGAGGAAATATTTCTCTATATGTGAAAGCAACGTAAAATGGCAATAATATAAATTAGCGAATAAAGAAAAGGGTTTGTTAACCTTACTGGAGGCCTAGACATAATCCATTACCCTTACACGCAACGGCAGCGTGATGCAAATGACATTTGCTTTATAGGGATTGACGTGACTGCAAATGTTATTCCAAGCGATTTGATCCTGAAACATTCTTAGCGTGTTTGAAAATGTTTTATAGTTCTCTTAACAGGGTATCAGAGAATTATGTAGACTGCCTTAGCTGTAAGTTTGCTTTTAACAAAGCACGACACGTCAGAATTTCATAATGGATAAATGACATTAAAATATGTATAATTAATTTCACTCAGCAAAAGCAACACATTCATTAACAACATCTCACCATATAAGGATTCTTACTAATTAGTCTTTCGTATTTAATGGCTGGTTGGCACAAGTTACGATCCCTTTTCATGCATTTGCATACAGCGCTAATGGTAATCAATGGCCACAAATGAATGGAAAGTTGCAGTGCTTTCCATTTTCTCACATGAGAAAATATTGCACAACTCTCCCCGGCTAATTTGAATTTAAAACAATATGACTTGTTGATTCTATTACTGGAAGCGTTCATTGAGAAATATGTCTTGTTTACTAAACAAATACACAATCAACCCGACAGAACTAACCAAACACAATGCTCATTTATATACCCGTTACAGGTATCAACGGACGCGAAAGTAAACTAGAAGAAATTCCAAAAGAAATTATTAAAACACCACCGACTGTAGTCAAAAGAAAAAAGCCCGTAGATACCTCAAGATTTAATCAGTCTGATAGGAAATCAAAAAATTGTGCCACATTTTATTTTAGACACCATGATACCGATTCGGATAGACAAATGATTGAAACTGATGAGAAATCACAGGAGGAATCTTCAGAAGAAGAATGGACGTACGTCAACGGCCCTAAGATTGCAAATGAGGATTCTACAGACATTATGACTTCATCAGTTGAGATACAATGTGAACTACCATTTGACGAAAAGAAAGATCGACCTCCTTCACCAAAACCAAAATTAGAATCGTCAACCCCTGATCTAATTCGTGTCGACCAGAATTCAAGGTGTAAAGATATAGAAAGGCTCGTGATTCAAGCGGAGGAATTGGTACAGAAACAAGCGCAACAACAAATGGCAAAGAAGAAAGGTACAAGAAACCTAAAACCCCTAATGATCGAAGAGGATGGAAAGTCAGTCAGTCGAGCAAAAATGTCACGGATAAAGGAGTGGTTGAATCAGAGCTCAGACGGAAAAATGGACAACAATCAGGTATGTTTTAAGTAAAAGTTAATACAATTTGCTAGTTCGAAGAGCTGATGGTCGATGGAGTCCCGAAGGTAAAAAAATTTAAAGGGTCTAGCCGGTTAAGCATGGGAAAGCTGCACCAGCGTGTAATGAAGAGTTCTTACCCTGTGATTATTGTACTCTATCTAAAACATCTTTATGCTTAATTTCAGACTTCTACCCCTGATAGTTAGGGAGTAATCGGGGTGGCAACCCTTATCGTTAAATTTGATTTTTTCCGAAACTATTGGAGGTATCTTAATGAAACTGAAACTGTATATATATGTCTATGAGTTACATATTATATATTTATTTCAGAATTTTCCCATTTTGAAAAATGGTAAAAAACGAGAAGTAAAATTTTTGGGGGTGATTTTTTATACTAATCCGCGAAGTGAACAGGTTGAAAAAAGATACAGTTGTTTTGTTTATTAGTTAGCTATTATATGTAAAAATTGCAAAAATATTGAATTGGTGGGATATAGTGAAAAAAATTAAATTCATAATATATTCAATCAATCAATCGTTCAGTGCAATCAGAATCAATTAATTAATATCTGTTCAATGCTTAATTTTTTTATTCAATTTTTATTATTTATTAGTTATTTTAATTTTTTAATGTACTTATTTAAATTTTTTTATAATTTAATTTTTTTTAATTTTTTTTTAAATTTTTTTCTAATTTTTATTTATTTTTATTAATTACATATATGAATAAGAATTGTTTATTAGAATCAAAGCTTGATTAATCCTCGTCACTATTTCCTTCAATAGTTGTTACAACAGTATCATTTTGGTTTGCTTTATATTCAATGTTGCTACATTATATGTCTGTGTATAACCTTTTGTAATAAATGATATTCTTGCCCAATATTGCCATGTATAGACTCCAAATAAATACTTTTTCAACACACTTGCTCATAAAATGGCTCCCGGTTCACCGCAATTAGGTACACAATGACACCTTTAACTCAAACTGTGACTTTTTATTACCATTATTCACAATGTGAGTTACAGAATTTTTTTTTTTAATTTTATTGGTTGAGTTGCTTTGTTCTTAAAAAAGTTTCTATTACAAAAAAAATCCTACCTATTGCCAAGATACATATTGCTTGCTCATTTCATACAACTTCGTATTTAAATAGATAAATTCAACTTGTACGTGTTTAATAAATAAAACTGTCACTCAAATATAACTTTTGTTTTTTCTGTAATAAAGAAAACTGGAAATTCCCCATTTTATACGTGGCTATAAGAGAAAAGCCAAAAAAAAGAAACCTCATTCCACAAACATATAAGAGGCCTCATTCTTTTAGTCTATGGCCATTAAAGGTACGCGCGCATTCCGGAAAACTGATTAAATCAAATAAACATCTGAATAGGCTGTATGGTCGTCGATCTTTGCCTGCCCTCAAGAGCATCTCAAGAGAGCGAACAAATAACAACTTTAATTTTTCCCGCCATTGTGAAAAAATTTTCACAACTCGTTTTCACTGTTTTGTACCATAATGTACTATTTTAGTATTATTTTCTTCACAAGTGTGTTGAAAAACGTCGTATGATACACGTGTATATTGATGATTACCGTCCTCGGCTACCTTAAGACCCTCACCTAACGGCTCGGGTCTCAATAGCGCCTCAGCGGTAATCACCAACTTTGACACTTGTACCATAATGTACTTTTATAACCAAAATGGTGTTATAAAAGTATTCAAAATTATGTGTGCGTTTGCGCAAATGGCAATAGGACCGTGGGTTGTTGTGCTGATATTGCAGCAGTTATTTATTATTTATCACATGGCCGATATAAATCAAAAATTTTAAAGCCAGCTGAAATATTGACCTCCATATTTGATGATACTGTTGTAACAACTATTGAAGGAAATAGTGACGAGGATTTATCAAGCTTTGATTCTAAACAATTCTTATTCATATATGTAATTAATAAAAATAAATAAAAATTAAAAAAAAAATTAATAAAAATTAAAAAAAAATTAAATTATAAAAAAATTTAAATAAGTAAGTACATTAAAAAATTAAAATAACTAATAAATAATAAAAATTAAATAAAAAATTAAGCATTGAACAGATATTATAATTAATTGATTCTGATTGCACTGAACGATTGATTGATTGAATATATTATGAATTTAATTTTTTTCACTATATCCCACCAATTCAATATTTTTGCAATTTTTACATATAATAGCTAACTAATAAACAAAACAACTGTATCTTTTTTCAACCTGTTCACTTCGCGGATTAGTATAAAAAATCACCCCCAAAAATTTTACTTCTCGTTTTTTACCATTTTTCAAAATGGGAAAATTCTGAAATAAATATATAATATGTAACTCATAGACATATATATACAGTTTCAGTTTCATTAAGATACCTCCAATAGTTTCGGAAAAAATCAAATTTAACGATAAGGGTTGCCACCCCGATTACTCCCTAACTATCAGGGGTAGAAGTCTGAAATTAAGCATAAAGATGTTTTAGATAGAGTACAGTAATCACAGGATAAGAACTCTTCATTACACGCTGGTGCAGCTTTCCCATGCTTAACCGGCTAGACCCTTTGTTAAAATCTATTGTATTCATAAAGTTTTTAAAATGTCTTAAGTTTATGATTTTAAACAGAATTCACTTTATCGAAATTACAAGGAATATTCATTCCTTCCATTCCATTCCTTGTAATTTCGATAAAGAATGCTAATTGAAAGGTATTTATTCGATCGCAAACAAAAAATATAACTTGGTAAACTAAATTGGTAATCATTGCGGTTCTTGTACGTCGTAAGAAATAAGCGAATAAGAAATAATAACTTCTCTTTTGTCTATTATAAACTCAACCAGATTGCGATTAGCATTGTGAAAAGGATGGCAATGTTTTTAATCATATCTATTTTATCTCAATAAAATTAGCATCATCATGCTAGTATTTTTATGTTATAGGGCACGGAAAGCTACGATGCATCGGGCGAATACACTACAGAGAGTGAAGTCGACACTTCTTTGACATCGGAAGAAAGGAACATTCATTCTTCAATGGACATGAGCACGTCAACTTGTACAGTAACTCCCACTCATCATGCCAAGGTAATTTATGCATTGCGTTATTCTAATAAGCTTCAATTTTCGTCGCTTCGTGTGCTACAATATTATATGTAACCATTGAATGACACCGTAATAACGTTTTTGTCACATTTAATTTGTTTTGGGAAATATCAAATTCATTTTCTGTACTTTTTACTTTTTATGTTCACCGTTATTCAATCCACATTTTTTACTCGGTTCTTTTCTTTTTCAAGAATATTTGTATGGCGTTATTATAAAAATGCATCAAGTACTTATTCACAGCATATCTTTTTTTTTAAATAATGGGTCCGGTCCGCTACATTGAAATACACAACATCGAAGCTCATGCGATCTAACGCGTTAATGTACCTTGTACCTACCGTATATTTACTAATTGATCTCATTCTTTATTTATGTCTCAGTATAATATGTACTAATTATATTATTACATCTATCTTTATACCCGTATCTATAAATCATATATATTTTTTCCATAGTTATGTGGTAGAACAATGGCTTCGAAATAACATCGAATAATAGCGTAGTGTTTTAGGTTCATTTTTGACTGAACCTAAAACACTACGCTATTGTTTTATCAAGCACCGATTAAATGTTTGTGTTAAACGGCAAAAGTAACTAACCCCAGGTGACTCTGCGGAAGAAACGCAACGGCACGAGCGCGCGTCCCTGGTCGGTCTCCTGTCTATCGCAGCTCAGCGGCGCGGGCACATCCCTAACGACCACCCCCACGACTGAGACCATGCACAATAACATGTCGATATCGGAGTCAGCACTAAACACTTTGGCGTCACCGGCGAGGGTCACTCCGGGGAATTCCAGCTCCAAGTTGCGAGGAAGTTCTACCACTGTACAGGTATTTTGACAAAGATAGCCTTCCTAACTTGCACTAAAACTAGATGACTGCTTAAACGCGAGTCCCTGGAATTTTTCCTGACTATCGCATCTCAGTGGTGTGGGCACGTCCCTACGACAGAAACTATGCACAATAACATGTCGATATCGGAGTCAGCACTAAACACTTTAGCGTCACCGGTGAGGGTCACTCCGGAGAATTTCACCTCCAAGTTGCAAGGAAGTTCTACCACTGTACACAGTAGGTACCTACAGGTATTTTGACAAAGATAGCCTTAGTTCCATTAGCTAAAAACAGGTGACTAATCATCCGCGCAAGTCTTTGGACGTTGTCCGGTCTATTGCAGTTCAGCAGATATTCACCCTTAACACCTGACTATCACAATAATATTTCGACATCGACAATTTGCCGTCATCGGCAAGAGGGAGTGTAGCTCTAAGTTATGACGAAATTCTAATACTGTAATAGGTAGTAAAATACTGAAAATATCTCCTTGCCTTTTCGCCATTTTTAACAGTTTCTAGCTTGGTTGCAGCTATTTTCGCAAGTCATCATCATTTTAATATCGCGCTACCTTTTTTTACGAAGGATTCTACCCAATATGTATTCGATATCGTTGGGAAAACTAAAAATGATTTTGTTTGAATTGTTTGTATTCGGAATAATATGACATACCAGTATTATATTTTAGCAAAAACACAAATCTGTGTCAAAATTGTGTTCTATCGCCATTAATAATGAAATTATTGGGAATATAATATTATTATTATTTTCTCCCAGGGTCACGTGTCTAGCACAAACACTATGACGGAAGCGTGCACGTCTTGCGTCGAAGCAAACGACAAACAGTGCTGGCTTCGACGAAAGCGGCTAAAACTGCGTCGGCACAACAACAACAACTTCAGGAGGGAACGAATGGTGAAATCGTTGTCGTTCTGCGGACGACTCAGCCCGGAGATCGAGGATAAACACGAGCGAAGCGCTGCGAGTGACCCCGCTACTAGTAGAAAAAATAGGTACTTACTTAGATTCTTCGGTCTTTCTTCTTGAAATCTTGGGACTCATGTTTCTGAACAAAATTGTTGTTAAATATAATGATTGTGGGTTATCCAAATCTTGGGCGGATATATTAAGGGAGACTAAAAGGTTATTTTGGCACATAATCTAACTTATAATTTTTCAAGGTATTCTGATGGAAACTGAATATAACTTCTTAGAAACATTTAAAGAAAGAGGTCTAACCTGCGCTCTCCATATTTTTAGGCAAAAAGGATTGTCCTGGCTTTTTTGCAATCAAAAGATAGAATTATATATTTTCGACTTGTGCATAAAAACTCTTTTCATCAGGTTCGACACAACTTCAACATCTGGCAACGACAGCGACGAGGAACTGATCAAGCAGCAACTGGCGACCATCGCGAACTTGCGCAGGAGCATCGAAAAGACCCACATATCCAACAAGGAACCAGACAGTGCCATCCCGGAACAGAATGAGTCAGAACTAACTGCGCCTAGCTTTAAATTGGGGCCCGAAGGTGGAGCTGTAAGACCTAGGTTGACAAGAAGTATGGAGAGGGAAAGAACGTTTTTGGCCCTGAGTTTAGGCGATCCAAGCCAAATGTGGGACGTTTGCCTAGACAAGGACTCCGATAAAAGTGTAACTGCTGGCACGGAGGAACATAGCTCATTTTCGGAACAGGCCTGGGATTTCTATCAGGTAATTAATTATCTTGGTACTCTATATTATGCTCCATCCCAAAAATTTTATAATAGCGTGTGCTGTAGCTCAAACAATTTTCATAGAAGTTGTATCGTCGAATAGTACTCAAAGAAAAAGTTTTGTTGTATGACGTCATCGTCAACTAATAACCATCCACTTTCGGACATAGTTTTAGATTTTGCACCGTATATTGTATTTCTCTGCTCCCTGCGATTTGTCTGATGGCTTAAGTTTATCTAGCTAAAGGTCTACCAATAGTGGGCTTTGCGGTACAAAAGCAAATTGGGACCCTTATGTCTATCGGTTTTTGAACCCCATTGGTGCCCCACTTCAGCTTCGCAGCCTGTTGTTGTTATATGTATTAACATAATTATATTAAATTTGTGTTTAAAATGAAACTTGTTTCTTTGTCAACAGGAAAAATACAATTCGGAACCATATTCGGAAGCACCAGACTCGGACGCCGCTCGTCGCCTCTTAGAATTCGGGGACGATTACAGAGCATTCCTAGACTCACAATCGGACTGTTGCTCAAGCTTATCCGCTCAACCAGAAAACGACCTAAGCCCGAGCGGGACCCGGCGAAGACGACCGCCTTCAGACATGTCGCGGGAACGAAGCCTACCTCGGTATAAGAGACCTACAAGAACATCCCCAGTAGAAACACCTTCCCGAAAACCCAAAAAGTCAATGTCGAGTGCCGAACGCAAAAAGAACCTCCTCGATAGCCTCGAAAGATCCCGAAACAACACCAGCATAGAGAGTAACGACGGCGTCCGCAGACGCAAGCCCTCCGAGAGTGAGAGAAAGAACAGCAAAAGATCCCCCGAATTCGATCTCCTGAACATCCAAGCTCTAAGCCGGAGACGTCACAGCTCAAACCTAACCAGCGACGAAGTTAACAGTTCATTAGAGTACACCGAAGTCAACAACCGACCAGATATTCTCGACTCCTTAAACAGAAGACGCAAAGAGAAAGACGGGGAGAGTGAGTTGCAGAAAATTGCGCTTTCGGAGATGCGTAGACGTTCGACGGGCAGCGCGGACTCCGAAGGGGAATCTTCCTCGCCGAAGCACAGCCGGAGGAACTGGGGCGATTCGGACTCGGAGGCGGAGGAGGTCCGGTCTCTAGTCCGGCGCTCGAGCACGCAACTGGAAGTGACGGAGGCGTTGATGGCGCGCCACGACGCGTCGCCGGACATCCTGCGGGCCTTCGACTACGTAAGGACCCCATTCGATACTGATTACAGTAGTAGCTACAGTGACGCGGACGACAACACCTCGTGCATATCCGTCCGCCAGTCGTGCCTCCGAGCGCGGCTCTGTCTGGCCGTCACCGCCTTCTCTATATTAGTCATAGTATACATACACATTCAATGACATCTGGCATGGGCTTGTGTGATATTTATTTTCATATATGTAAGTATACGTGTTAGGTTCGCTGCGATTGTCAGATTGAAAATTGAAATTGAACTTAAACAGTCAATTGTTATGGGCTAAGAGGTACTTATATATACTGGCGATTTGCTTAGCCCACATGTCCTAATAGAATTGATTGCAGTACACGCGTCTTATTATAAGAGACGAGCAAGTATGGCGATATTTCAATTACGTACTATGTTAGTGACGAACGAAATCGACCATCTGTCTAATTTATTTTTTGAGAGTATGGAATATTTCCAAACGTCAGGGGTTCCTTGATATATATTCTCAGGCCATACGCACACTGACTTTATTTATTTTTACTGTATCAAATACATCAAAAAAGTAAATAAGAAGTATATAGTGATTAAGGAAACAAATATCTTTAAAGGAGATAATATCTACCAGTAACTCAAGGCAGTGAAGAGGAATTTATGTTCATAAGCTAAAATATTCTATTTATTGTTTATCTTAACGCTTATTGTAATTATAATACTTACCTACTAGTTTAAATACTAATCATTATTACTTAACATTCCATATAGAATGTAAGTTGAATAAATAATATGTAGGTACAAAATATAAGCATTTGAAGGTTATGTAAGTATGCATATAAAAACCTTTCGTCTGACAAACGCAGTATTATTTATTTATTTGAATATAGATCGGTGACACCTGTCAAATTACCTGATTTTTGACAGGTGGCGTAAAAACCTTGCTGATTTATATGTGAGAGTGTTTTTATGTATCTAGTTTGACACGATTTCACTTTTGTTTATACTAGTTTTTTTTTTACTTATATTTAGTTAATTTAAAATGTCTTTAAATGAAAGCGAAGTGAAATCGTATCATAACTCATAATATTATTCAAATCACATATTTATTTTCTTTTTTTTTTATGTTTTTAATTTTGTTTTGTTTTGTGTTTATTTACTAACACGTTTGTTGTGATTGTTTTGTGTAGTCTACTAACTGCCTGATTTATATTTTATTTCTCTCCTTTTAAGTATAACCTTTACCTTATTTTGAAGGCAATGATCCGGTGCTAGAAATAAACTAACTTTTAGATAATTTAACCGTGATATATTTATAATCTATAAATAGTTATCGGTGCAGGTTCTGGGCAGGCTTGATTTATTATTCGGTGTAACCAATGCTTTAAAACTGACTGACTAGACACATCGAAATGACAGATGTCAAAATTGACATTTGCCCCCACAGATTATAATTGATCGAAGATACTTAACTTATTTTATTTATAATCTGTTTTTAGTTAAGTAAAGTGAAGAACTGTGATTGCGCGTAGCAGTAACTTGTTAATTTGGTTGTGTAATTTATTAAATTAAAATAAATAACTAGGTCTCGCATAATGTTAGAAAAGTATATCAATATGTGATTTGACTGAACTCCGCAGTAATGATTTTGTAAATTGTGTATTTAACACGAAGTATGTTGATTAGGGCTAGGTTGTTAATTGATTTTATTTAAAACGAAATGTAAAAAGCTATTAGTGATCTTTGTATAAATGTTTACAAGAATAAATGTTTCAGTTTGCAAATCAAAATGGAGTTTCAGTCAATTAACACCCATCTCTATCAACATTTGTCAATACGAAACCTGTAAATAACAAAAGTAAATTCGATTCAAATATAAACGTCTTCGTTTGTGACCAATTAACTAGGAAAAAATTGAGTTTGCAATATCCACAAAATACTTTTTTTGGAATGCGCACACAAAACTTATCACTTACGGCTGACTATTGAAAAGTATTTCTACATTATTTAAAGAGCACTTCAAACGCAAAATAATTGTTGTATGCCCGTTTTCATCAACCATGCCTAACCATCCCATACGTAGGAGCCCCCCTAAATAATATAACGCCTTACAAATGTCATTTCCACCATTCGGTAGGTCAAAGGTCCATAAAACACATTTCAAACAGTTCAAAGGTCGACGTTTCGATGAAGTTAGGTGACATTTTCTGTCATTTTCGTTTTTACGAACCTTTAGGAAACCTACCTACGTAAAGAGAATCCTACTAAGGAGATGATTTCGGTATGCTTGGTGAAAACAGGCATAATATTCTTTAAAAAAAAAAGATTTAGTATTTGGCCGTCAGAATGTCATTTTGTTCCAAAAGCCATCAGCAAGAATATAAAACATTGTTTGAAAACGCAACATGTTGTTTATATTTATTTGAATCGAATATGCTTATTTATTTAATACAGTTCGGAAACAGAAATGGTCTAGTTAATATTGGGCTTCCTTCAAAGCTTTCTCTAAACTTTATCTTGTATTGGCCTTAAGTTTTCCATACGCTTTGCAAATATTATTAATTGAATTGTCTATGAAAAGAGGAATGTATTGCTATGCAAGTATTATAACAATGGAACAAAGCAATGAATGCCGCATGGATTTGCATCAAATAGATAAAATAAATGCATGTTTTTTCAATATACGAAAATATAGTGTTTGGAAGATTACGCGAAGACTGTAAGTTTAAAGTTGAATATTTGGTATTTTTGATAGATATATAATAACTCGGTGGTTTTAGTTTTAAATCAGGAACTAATTGCATATTTACTATTACGGGATCCGATAGTGCAATGCGAGTATCTCGCTAAACAGTTCTATAAATACAACTTTTAAAAGAATATTAACGTTAGTTAGCTGGAAAAAGGGATTAGTAGTAATTTTTAAAATGGCTAATATTAAAAAAAATCAAGTAAAAAAAGATCCATTGTTCTAAATCGGATAGGTACAATAAATAGTAAGTGTGCGTCTTGCAAGATCCCTTTTTTCTTTAGCAAAATGAATTTTTGTTCTACGCAGACGGAGGTGGTTACTCGTTGCCGGGAAAACATCAATCTTCTGGAGGTGGCTCTGAGCGAAGGGGCACTGTCTCCCGCCCTACAGAGAGACGTCAGAGGTTTGTTCATTTACTTTTTTTATTTATTTTTTATTTATTTATGGACGACCAGCAGGTTACAATAAATTAACTTAAAAACTAAAAAAAAAAATGTTAAATAAATTATTGGTAGAGTTTTGACTTTTCATAAGAGCAACAAGTAATTTTGAATTCTTTGAATGTAAGTATTCCAGAAATATTTGGGCCGTTTGGGCATTTTTCAAAGCGTCTGATGAGAATACTAAATTCTTAATCACTCGGGCATTAAAATGGTAGTAGGCATTTGTAGTAGGCAACAAAACAACACTCCCGTGTTACTCCTACCAGCCCCCAGAGAATTTAAGCCCAGTTTAAATAAAGCGGAAGATCGCGTGCGGAAATTTTCCTCGGGGTTTTGCCCGTATGGATATGGCGGCCCCTTACATTACTTATGTTGAGTTTTAACGAAACACTCTTCCGGCGTCCGAGTTAAATTTATCGCAAGTGTGAATAAGCATCCGTCAGGCAAGCGCGCTCCAAACTCTAGACCACATAATATTTGCGTCCCATCTGACATGAAAAGACTAAACTTGACATTCGTGTAAAGACTAAAGACATGCAATTATAAAAAAAATATAATTTCACCCTCACCACCTGAGTGCCTAAAGCACTTCGCCCATCCGCTGTTCCAGATTTTTTTCCACGTACTACTAAATTGTGGAATCAATACCCTTCGACGGTTTTCCCAATTAATTACGACATGGGGTTATTCAAGGGGCGGACCAACAGACTCCTGAAAAGCTGGCAACGCATTGGTGCTGCCTCTGGTGCTACAAGTGTTCAGAAGCGGCGGTAATCACTTAACATCAAGTGACCCGCCTGTGCGTTTGCTCACTATTCATATTTAAAAAAAAAAATTGTATACGTTGGACTTGCTAGAAAGAGAATAATTCCTACTGCTGCGCTAAGAGGTCGTTAATTATATAATCGTGCTAATTGCGATGTATCCTTGCGTCAAGCATCAAGTTGTATGTATTTGGTTTCACGCAAAAATGCGATCGGCCGGTGGTCGCAGCGCGGATTTCCTTACGCGGGCTGCGCTTGAGACCGGTTCTCCAAGCAACGTGTGTTCTTTTTTATGCTTACTTTAGAGGAATTTTTTCGAGCGCGTCCCATACAAACTTAACTTGATTGGTGCGATAATATTAAGTAGGTAATAACAATTTTTTTCTATACATTACCAGCTGATGCCCGCGACTTCGTCCGCGTGGATTAAGTTTTTAAAATCCCGCGGGCACTCTTTGGTTTTCCTGGATAAAAAGTAGCCTATGTCACTCTCCAGGTCCTCAACTATATCCATGCAAAAAATCACGTCGCAGCTCTGTTGTAGCAAACCAACAAACAAACACACTTTATTTATTAGTTTTCTGGTTTGTCCTTCAATCACGCAACAACGGATCGACGTGATTTTTGCATGGGTTTAGTAGAGGATTTGAACATTGGCATATGCTATTTGTTCAAAGGGGTCCCTAACAAAAAACATAACTCGAAGCGGACGAAGTCGCGGGCAATAATTAGTTCGTAATAAATTATGCTGCATGTACATCCATTCATATTAACAGTTAGGTATTCAAGGGCCTATTTATTCGGGCATTAAGTGGCCGGTTACACCGAGTCGAGGCTAACGAGTAACGAGTTCGGAAACTCCAAAAACAGTCTCACCTTGATCGCGACCGAGATTGCTTAAACTTTATTAAGTGTATGATAATTGAGAGCTTGTTAACGATACTTTTTCGTGTGGTCGTTAAAATAGCGATCGTTTGCTAAAGCTTGTTTGGTTTTGTTGGTAAAAGATTACGTGCTTATTGTACCTGTCTCTCTGATTATATTATTCTACCTCGCGCTCTTATAGGTACATGTACTTTTAATAATATGATCTATTGCTAGTTTTGGGTCGCGACTTCGTCCGGTAGAGATAGGCTTAGGCAGGAACCAGTGGTAGATTAAGTTTTAGATAAGAACCGAAAGCACTTTGTAAAAGTTTATTTGAATAAAAAATTATTCTATTCTATTTTTAAAAATCTTGCGGGAGCCTCTTGCTTTTTGAAGTTTCCTCACGATGTATTCCTTCGCCGTTAGTTCAAGTGATATTTAATTGCTTAAAACGCACATAACTCCGACTTATCAGAAATGCGTTCCTGAGATCGAATCCGGGACTCCTCGAAAAGGAGGTAGAAGTCCACTAGGCTGTAACCGCTTGATCGATAAATATGACAGATAAAAATATAGGAAACGTAAGGCGACTGGCAAAAAGGAGAAATGTTATATCTTCATTTGTATCCCGGAAGAGGCGATATGGCGTGGATCCCGCTTTACCGTTTCGCTCGCCGGTATCTATTTCGGCCCACGAAAGCGGAACGGCCTAATGAAAGTGAGGACGTCTAAGCGATTTTGCAATCAGTGTTGCCATAAATATAATATTTTTGTAAAGTTTCGGTTATAGAATAATATTTTCCAAATTGAAAAGATGGAGGCCATAAAGAGGTCATAGATCGAGGTATATCGATTCAATTAGGTAGTAACTTAATGTTATAATCACGAAATACTAAAGAACATCCTAATCGTTCTTAAACATAATTATCTTTATATTCGTCTGTTAAAACTAACCTAAAGATCTTCATTTGCTTTTACCCTAATCTTTATTATAAGTTAAACATTAATAACTACATGATCTCAACCCGTCTCTGATTTCAACCAAAAATTTTATCTATCTATCTGTCTATCGATGATCCACTATTGGGCACAGTTCTCCCTCTCAGAATGTGAAGGATTAAGGCAAGTAGACAGTCTTTACCATTATATTATCACCGCTTTTAACTACACGCTGTACATTAAATAACATTTTTCATAGACAAAACATACTTAGAAGCCATTAAGATCGCTTAAGTTAAACCATCGATAAGCATTTTAAAAGACGCGTGTTTTCAAATTGTTCTTACATCTAAGTGGCTTAAAAGCATTCATAGGAGATAAGTAAGTAAGTACGGACGTAAATAGTACTCCAAAAATATACCTAACAGTTCATAAATAACACACACATGTATCACTGCCGTCTAGCAACGTTTCCCGACTAGCATAAATAGAGTAAAATAATTACGTACAATATGTACCTACTTGGGAAGTCTATTCTATCAAAATTAACCTCTTATGTCAACAACGAAATAATGAAACCATAATAAAATTGCTTTTAAAAGTAATAACAAACTTTGCCAGTAAGTTTAAAAAAAATATTATTGTTCACATGGATCCCTACTATTATAGTTTGAGAAGGAATCAATGACATAGAGCCAAAAAAATGGAAATAAAACCAAATCAAACCACATTATGGTCAAATTCAAATTCAAAATTATCTATTTTACATAGGCCAACATGTGGCTCCTATGAAACGTCAAGACTCTACCACCGGTATAAATAAAGGTTTTATTGATCTGCGACCCTTTAGTGTCTAAGTTTGTATCTTATGACCGTGATATACCGTCATATTCCACAGCTCTCTGAAAACAATAAGATGTCTAACAATTCAAATAGGTACACATTATAAACAATCGATGTTTCCATTGTTCCCCTCAACATAAACTCTATGATTAAAGATGCAACGTAAATTAGTGTTGTCAATAACATCGACACTTTTTCACACATTACATCACGTTTGTGTGACATCATACAGTCTGCTCTAAAATGGGAAAATAAACATCGTAGTTTTATGCACCGATAAAAAATTTTCCCAGTAACAATTCGATGCCCGTGCAATAAACTTGTTGTGAAATTAAATATGGTTGTGATGAAGGTTCTACTTTTTATCAGGGATTCAAGAAAACCTGTACGAAGATGTAAGTTCCATTGGTTTTTTGTTTTGATATTACGCTTAAATACTTCTCATTTCATAAATATCCTAATATCCTAAATTCAAAATGGGAACTAGTAGGTTAAAAAAATCATCAAAATTGAAAAATTTGAAAAAGTGGAATTTCTTTTTCAAATTTTAATGGGAATTAAAGGCTATCAATAAAAAAAAGAATCATCAAAATTGGACGTCTGTGAAAAGTTATGCGTGGTTATACATTTTCGCGACGAATTGAGAACCTCCTTTTTTTCGTCGGTTAAAAATTAGCCTCATTCTCACTATACGTAAACTGAGAACATTGTACTATGATCAATTAGATTTTGATTTCCTTTTTTTGTTGAGTGTTGAGAAAAAGTACAAACAGTATTGAAACCCCAACTTACGCTTGCTTTGTGACATAATAAGTGACATTTCTTCACTGTTATAAAATATAAAAATCTTAAAGAAAAAGCTTTAATAGTATTGAGGTGTTTTCATGGTCAACAATATTATAACGTAACTCATAAATCATTTTACAGATATTTTTATTTTTAAACGGTAATACAAGTTATAAAAATGATAATTAATATGTGATTTTAAGCTAAATCAACTTTCGAGACAGTGATGCTCAAAAGGAGGTGGGTTGATAAGGCCCAAAATCCGCCCCTCATACACTCGAAAAAAAAAAGTTCCAGATTCCGACAAATTGTAAATGTATTTATATACTTGAAGATATAAACTTTATTCTAATATAAAGTTTAGGTGATAAAAAAATAGTAAGTTACAGAAAATATTACCCAAAAAGAGAGTGTTTCTTTTACTTTTCTTACATTTTCATACATTTTAGTCGTTTTTTAAGCTTTGATTTAATATTTTAGAATGAGGCGCTCCATGAACCAAAATAAATTAATACTCATATAAAAGCTTATAAAAAGGAGCATCATTATCAGTTATGTTTACCATGGTTCATGGAGCGCCTCATTCTAAAATATTAAATCAAAGCTTAAAAAACGACTAAAATGTATGAAAATGTAAGAAAAGTAAAAGAAACACTCTCTTTTTGGGTAATATTTTCTGTAACTTACTATTTTTTTTATCACCTAAACTTTATATTAAAATAAAGTTTATATCTTCAAGTATATAAATACATTTACAATTTGTCGAAATCTGGAACTTTTTTTTTCGAGTGTATGAGGGGCGGATTTTGTTGCCTTATCAACCCACCTCCTTTTAATTTTGCTAAACCTTCCATTAAGTTTCTCGGACCATAAACAATTGTTTGTTTTATCAATAAACTAATAACTCTATCCTTTCACAGAACCGAAGGCAAAAAGACTGACGGGTTGATTGCACTGGCATTATCACTAATGATATGATTACAAAATTAAACTCCTAGCGCCTCAGCTAAGGCTTTTGATTGCTCTGAATGTAGACTAAATACCACTTTTTATCCTACGAGGCAAGTTAATTGCTTGACAGATGCCATTGAAACGTCGGTCAATGCATTCACTTTTTGTTGTACTGTCTATGGTTGAGATGACATTTTTATTTTTAATCACTTCAAGGAACCAATGTTAGTTTCAAAGCAAATGATCTCCTACTTTAAACAAGCTCCGTGTACAATCCGTGTACAATTTTTCTTAAATTGTCTATGGTTATTAGGATGACATTTTCATTTTTAATAATAATGTAAGAATTAGAAAAACAAATGTTCTCCTTCTTTTAAACAAGCTTTAAACCTGTCTACGATTCAAATAATAATAATTTATACTGTCGACACTTTCTGGTCTGACAATAACGATTATTGTATTTTTAACAATACTCTATCGATATTTTCACAACACTAGCTAGGTACTATACCATTCTAAAAAAACTTCTGTAAAAAAATGTTTTGCAAACCACCAGCAACCATTATTTAAAAATAAGAATGCAACTTTGGAAATATATAAGAAATAAACAAATCTTACAGTTCGGCCTTCACTTCGCAACAAAAATGTTAAAACTATCATGGTTGGTCGTGGAAAACGTTTCTCTGAACGATTTTAATAAGGTATCATTATGCTCGTTTTCTGCAATTTACTACACAACCTTCGGAAGTAATTGCAAGCAATACCGAGATTCATATAAACAGCTCAAGCAAACAGCTACATAACATAAAGCAAAGAGATAGGTAACTATTGCACAAATTATATTATATACTTCACGCTAAAGGTGAATCGCAAAGTTTTCATACATTCATTCACCTCAACCCATCGTCTGCTTTCGGCCATAGTGCACCACACAACACTAACCAAGTGCAGACTTGAAACACCTTAGAACTTTCTGGAGAATTCTCAGGCAAGACGGGTTTAGCGTTAAGAATAACTTCAAAAAGTCAGATAGTGCTCTGACTCAGCTCAGACTCAAGATAGAGGTTAAAACGAGACACAAAAATATGCTCTGACATAAATCAGTCTCGTTTTAACTCTGTCTTGAGTCTGAGCTGAGTGAGAGTGCGGTCTATAGATTTCAGCCAGAGATGCACGACTGAAAATCAAACCCCGAACCACTGGAAAAGAGGTAGAAATCTTGTTAACCTCTACGCTGCCTGCTACCATGAAAAAGTACCACCTACTTTTCGTATTAGAATTCTTTAAAAAAAATACTATAATAGAAAAAGGATCGTCCATTTAGGGCTGAAAAAATTGTCAGTTTCATTTTGAGATTATGTTTAACAGGCTTAGCGTAAATGTTGCTTATTCTATTGTCGACAAACCTAAGTATAAAACTGACAGGTCTCAACTTTTTACTATTTGCGAAATAAAAAGCAAGCTCTACTTATAGAACTGTCAATTATAATGTTGCGTCATCTTTAAAATGCAATAGTGTTGATTCTTATTACAAAAGGAAGAGAATATGTAGGTGAGAATTGTGTGGGCGGAACCACAGTTATGTTAAGTCAATCTAGATTCTAGACAATGTTTAAAAAAATAATGGTATGCATTTATGCTTCGCGGATATTGGAATGAAGTCATTCGGGTCACCTTCTAAATAATGAAAACTACTCGTATTGTTAATCGATGAACATTTAAATAATTAAAACAAATCTTTCTTTTGTTATTCTCCCGGGAGGTCAACGGCTATGACAGGATATTGAGGTCATGCTCTACAAAGCCATAGAGCATGACCCCAATATCCTGTTATATGAAAGAGTTAACAAAACAAATAATACATATAAGGTAACAGTAGGTACAGATATACATAAAGAAAATTAAAACTAAACAATATTACAGACACAACTTACGCACACGACTTTTCAAATATACTCGTAAAAAAAATTTGAAGAATCCAACCGATACGCGATTTCGTTCGAATAGAGTTAGATTTTAAAAATTAGTCGGGATTCATTGGTTTTCTGGGATGAAAAGTAGTCCTTGTGACCCTCCAGGTCCTAAACTGTACTCATGCAAAAAATTCTTTTGCCTCGTTGCTGCGTGATAGAATGATAGATATATTAGTAGAATTTGAAATTCTTTCGGTTCTGAAACATACTGCGAACTGAAACTTGCACATTTCAATAACGTTTTCACATCGTGCGTTATATCGTGTACATCACATCGTGAAGCGCTTTAATGGCTTTATTGTTTTGTACGATTTAACGATTAGTGTCCATAGTTGTAGGTACGATCGCTTCAAGCGCTCGCTGATTCTGTCGCGACTGCCGTACCAAGGTGAATTTTATATATAATACGGTAGATCAGCTGTGATCGTCGAGAGCGGCAGACGTGTCCTCACCGACGTTTCTATTTCCATTCGCGAGTGATTTGTGTTCAAGTTTAACATTTGTGACGATTTTAACTCCGTATGTTACTCGGTTCTGTGCCGTTGCAATCGCGGCTTAATTAGTGTTATTCAGTATTAAGCTTTGAGCTCACTTTTCTCTCACAAACCAGATGCGCATGAGTGCACACTTTCGCTTCTGTCAGATTTGCAATTTCAATGCAATTGAGAACTGAATTATTGCCGAGGAAAATAAAGTGATCGCGTAATTGAGAAGTACTTAGTTGAACGTTAAATGTTTATGCAAACGCGACCTTCGCAGCAACCTATCCTACTGTTTGCGATAACATCACCAGAGGCGAAACTATTTTTATATTTAATTTAATGAAGCATTCATTTTCCGACTTCCATTTTGTTCTGCTATTGTTCCTTGTTTCAATTGACCTTTATGAAATCTATACTAATATTATAAATGCAAGTGTGTGTCAGTCTGTCTATCTCTCTGACTGTGTCTTGCCATTTGACGGCTCTACTGTTGAACTAATCTTGACGAAGCTCGGACACTTGCATCCTGTAAACGGACATAGAATTCTAGGTTAAAAAGTATTCATACTTTTAGTCCTTGGAATTCAAACATTTCTAGTGAAATTTTTAAACACCTTGGAGTATTAGTGAAAGCTGTGATTTTAAAGTCTCAGGTTCGATTTGCAGTGGGACAATTTGGAAATTTATGATTTCTGAAATAGTTTTGGTTTTATCTGGTGGGAGACTTTGGCCACGGCGTTTGGCACTTCAAAGACGTAACTATAGCGGTAGAAACTGATTTGGGGTATGGCTTTAATTAAGGCTAACTTGGAAGGGGTATCCCTTCTAAGTTAGCCCTCTACCATTTTAGACTGCATCGTCATTTATTTATCATTAGGTGATCAGGAGATCGCAGTCAAAGGCTACCTTGTCATCGAATAAATTGAAGAAAAACTTGAATCGACGCGAACGAAGTCAGGGTCATGAGCTAGTACTATGCACATATCAATTGCCCATCATGAGTTTTAAACTCTGTATTAGATAGTAACATTAACAATTTTCGTAACGGTTCCGTTATTTTCGAATACGTTACCATTGACTGATGACAGAGGCATTGTTAGTAAACAATAGAGTTTATGAAACAGTTCAATGACCGCAGTCCATATAGCGATCATAATAGATATTTCATAATACATTGACAGAAATGTTAAATTATGTAACTTAATTAATGTTTCAAATGATTATTTTACCGCTCATGGAACTGACTACTGTTTGATAAAGCCATCAGATTAGAGATTTAAAAATGTTATTTTGGTTGCGTAACGTCACTTGTATAACTGGTTTCATCTCAAGTAACCTTTACTAGATGAGAAAATAATAAATCTTATTTTTTTTTCATTCGACGTTTTCTAATTTGCAAATTCGAACGATATGATTTATTTCTTTTGTAGAGCTTTTAGAATGAATGCTAAATTATTTAGATTTTATTTATTAACACAGTCGTTGTTTTGCTTTCTCTACGTGAAAGTTTATATATATTTCAACAAATGGTGAGGTTTTAGGACTTTTTAGACGATTTTCGAGATTAGTGTCAATGTCATTAAGATCAAAAGATTTGAGAATCTCTCGCTATTATTCTTTGTAAATAAGTTTTATTAAACTTAAAACAAAAAAATTGTTTTCCTTGCTTAATTAAAGTCAATTTTTGCCATCTTATTGAATGAATGGTGAGATCATAAATGGCCGTAGGATGGATATAAAAAAATCAGAATGCACCGAATAAGGTAATCTCTGATATGGAAACTTGATCGAGTCAATGTTTATCATTGTGTTAGTCATATAATCTAATACATGGTCAGGTCAGGGTCGTAACATTTATTTTTCTGTATCTATATTAGAGCATTTAATCGGTCGAATGGTTCTAAGGTATCTAAAAAGTAAATTAAGATTGGATTCTCATTTCTATCGAGTTTGATGGATATTACGACAAAATATCCGTATCAAATGCGCAGATTAATGATATAGATCAAAGTGCGCTGTAAATCATAATGGATTATAACAATGACATTTAGAGATAGAGTTTGTAAATCCAAAATTCGATGTTTCATAGTAGTCTGCTTGATTTATTCTGTTATGAAGATGGTTATATTTATATACTCAAAGGTTATGAAATATTTTTCAACCTGTGCTATTGAATTTTATTATCTCGTATAGTTTAATAGATAATGAAAGCATGATATAGGTAATTGTTTCGTTGATAATAATAGTTGTTCGGAGTTTACCTACATCGCTGTCGACTGTCTCATATTGAATTTATTACTCACTAGACGATGCCCGCGACTTCGTACGCGTGGATAAAGGTTTTTTGATTCCCGCGGGAACTCTGTAATTTTCCGGGATAAAAAGTAGCCTATGTTTTAATCCTGGGTATGAGCTATCTCCATTTCAAATTTCAGCCAAATCGGTTCATTCGTTGTGGCGTGAAGGAGTAACAAACATACACACACACACACATACAAACTTTCGGCTTTATAATATTAGTGTGATTAGCTGATAACTACAACTTTGTCCTTGTGGATTTGGGTTCAAAATTATAATTCTACTACTGAAGTACCATCTTTTAACTTTTCTACGCACTCTAACTTAGGAATTAATTTCAATGTTCCTACACGAAAGTTCTACAATTTTATTAAAATAAATAGAATTTATTTATTTGTAAGGAACTTAAGGAAAAAGAATTTGTTAATAATAATTATTTTAAAGAATTGTTTATCACTCTCTTCATCACTATAAGTATATTGTACCTAACCTTGTGAATTATTATCGTAGCAAATTTTATAAGTATAATATCTTAATGGAGTTGCAACAAAAAATAAACGAAAACATCTTTCAATTATCGTTTGAAATAGCTTACATAGTTATTAGGAACAAGCATAGTCAAGATTTGCTATTTACCTTGATTGCAAACGGTTTCTGGTACGTGCAGTTCCTACATTTAAAAACTACCGCAAAAATTATTTGCAATAAACTCTAAACTGCTGATTTTTGTAACGGCATTTTTAGACTGAATATTACAAAAAGATCACCGATAAATGTAACTAAATTTTGTTTTTATTCGATGACATCATAAATTGACTGTGATTTTAAAATTAAACCCACACCTACAATATAACGTACCGGAACGCTAAATCACTTGGAGACACGTTTTCGACGGTAGGGTGGTAACTAAACACGGCTTTGGCCTTCCACCATACAAGACTATATAAGATTGTTAATTATTATATATCATAAATTTTCACCCTGTCGGGAATCAAACCCGGGAACTCTCACTTATATAAGACAACAGCGACTCACTACTGCACCTCTGATGTTGTCGAAATTATTCTCATCAGCTTTCTAGAATTTGTCTTTAATATCAACTTTCCCGAGTTTTCCGATTATTTGAAAATCGAATACCAGGCACTTATAAAAATTGTTAGTCTCTGTAGTCTCTTTAAACTCAACTTGTTGCGCTATGTTGATAGTTGGAAATTCTCAGTAATCATGTCTTTAAACATGCTCTAAACGGTCCGCGCGTAATTCCCTTAACAACCTAGTCGCAACTGTCTATAATTAGTCAAATAAGTTGCATGGCATAACCAATTCCGTCCCATGTAAAGGAAAGTCGACTTGCAGGATTCGCTTAGTCATACGTGGGCTAAAGTTTCACCACACGACAACGTGCAAGCTCAATAAGCATAAAGCCTGTTTTGCATTTGCCTGGTGCATTCAACTCGCCCCTTTTCAAAAGTTTTCGGAATAAGGACACGTTATACGGTTGACCCGAAATTTGTGAAAGGCACAGCCTGATTTGTGGTTTAACATGGCAAATTGTTGGAGCTACTTACTCGTTCGATGGTTTTATTAATAAAAGAAACTTTGTTCATTTCGTTATTACCTATCGGCAATAAATAAATGAGTCTTGATCATTGAAGACTTAGAGGAAGGTGTTTACAACCGGTACACAAACTTTGTGAAGTTTGTGTACCGGTTATTTTTGTTATTTTTGAAGCAAATAAACTCAATGAAACAAACAAGCTTGACAAGATATAAATATTATATAAAAAAAATAAAAGTACCAGAATGAACGATATCAGCCATTATTTAAATATTATGACATATCGAGCGCCAGAAAATTTCAATCGACGAGTCTCGGCTTTGTAAAGCGTTTTCTCTATCACTTATGTGACGAAAAAACTGTCGGGTGCTGAAAAGGTTTTGAATTCCGCGAAACATATGGCATATCTGGAATATTTAATTTGATACATTATCAAAATAATAATAAACTTTATATTTAATACGATTCTCAAACTCGTCATCGGCCTACGTAATAGGCATACTTTTCATGAATCATTTGCATACATAACATAAACCATTAGATCGATAGAGTGGGCAGTCGTAGGTATCAATGCAGTATTTGTAAATTGGGACATTGAGCTTCAAGCACCATCGGTTTTGCAAATTTATTGCTCATGAATTTAACATGCCGACAGCAGCGATGAAGCAATCTTATTGGCAGACTTTTTGCAAAATTTAAAATCGATGCCTCAATATTGATTTTAATATTTCCTTGATGACATATGAATTTACATTCTACTTTTAAAACTGGCTTTTCTGTAATACTATTTTAGATTGTACCGTACGCAAGTTGGACATTTCTTAATTTTTCTTTTAATTCAAAAAACTCAAAATACTTCACTAACTTATATTTCATTACTTACCTTACCAGTATGTAGAGTAATAGACGAGAAGATGGTAGATAAATAGAGAAAATTAATAATGAATCGTGTAATATCCTCGACTAATATGTAAAAAGTTAAATCATCAAAACTTTGCGTCATTAATGATTTTGGCGGTCTAACGAGTTCTTTAGACATGATATTTCTTTACACATTTTAGTCCGCATTAGAATCACAGCGGGGTTCCATTAAGTCGTTTCTAACACCTCGGCTTCTGCGTTCGTTCTCGGTATTGTTGCTCTACTAAAGATTAATTCGTCGATTAATTGAGTTTGTCAGGTTGTAACGGTTATCCGACCGGCTATTCTAGTTCATCTTGAGTACCGCTATCTCCGTCGGATATTTCTTTGCATTCAATTCCCTGTTTTCTATTTAGAAATCTACTAAACCTGGCTAAATACCTTTAGGTACTACATTCCTTACATCACGTTCTTTGACTTTGTATTTAGACTTAGATGAATATTGAACATATAAGGCATTTTTTTTTAAATTTTATTGGCATTCTATCAATATAGTTTTCGATAACAATGAAATTTAACAAGGAACATACAAAGTCATCATGATCAAATAATTATTATATCACTCTAATATAAATCTAATAATAGCCTATTAATCGAAAAATGATAAAGCGGTGAAAAAAGATAAAACTTGTGTGGTAATGAAAATATTTTGGCATAGTAAATGTCTCTAGGAAGTAGCTGAAAAATGGCGGTATTGTGCGCTAATCATAAGAAAGTGAAATTTCGTCAACATTATGCATTGTGCAACCGTCTCGAAGTCTGCAATTTTTTAATAATGAAGATAACCACTGTTATCTCAATTAAGGCACCATTCCACAGCGCACGGTTAAGAGTTCTGAGTTCAGATTTTTGCGTTTAATTTAATCAGTACGATTGCTTGGATTAAGGTCCTAGAAAAAAATCCTTGCACTGGGAAATTTCGGTGCTGAACGTTGAAACACCTTCACAGGATGGATAACCGATCTCACACTAGTCGCTAGAAGATATAAGACTGCGTTTTGTAGAAATCTTCCAGAAATGCTAGACAGTATCGCTCGGTTGCTGCAATTGCACTCCATGATTAAATCATGATTAATTGTTGATTATTACGAAATTCGGTCGCAATAAGGACCAAAATATAAAACTGTTGACAATGCAGTAGATATTTTGATTACTGTCTACACAGCAATAACATATAAGCGTAAGTCTGCTCAAAATGCAAAAAAGATGATGACTATAAGGGTCTAATAAGCAAATATTTGAAATTGCTATCTTTAGTTGATCCGATTTCATAGCGCAATGGGACTCTAGATATAGTTGGCAGTGAGATCGTCGTCTACCATACAGCGGTCGTGGACAAAATTGATAATAATCATCAAACAAAAAAAACGTCTGTCAATAGGCATTCTATCCTACGTGAAATGATGTGGCTTATGTAATTTCACTTATGAGTAGCGGCGTAACCATTGTTTAATGTGAAAGAACGCTTTCCCGTACATGCATTCTGCGTCTTTGCATGTATAATACAGAAGCTTAGTGCTGGTTCACATCATTCCACTCGCTGGATTTAGCACCTTCACTCTAACGCTTGACTGTAATGGATGTAATGAATATTTTACTTTTGCCCAACATATTTGCAGATTTAAATTGCTATTGCATTATTTACATAATCAGCTTTATTGATTATGAAAAAAGATATACCTCAGTGTTATGACTCAATTTGGTGGCATTTGCAAAATAATGTAATAGATGTTACAACATTACATTCATATTTGCTTACAATATTACCTTTATGTCTAATTGTCTTTTCTTTATCTTATCTTTTCTTGATATAATTATTTATGTGTGTGCAATGTCTTCTTTATCTGATATTTGTAAAACAAAAGCAAACATTGATTTTAGCATTAACGTGAACTGCACTTTGTATTTTAACTCGCTTACTACAGCATAAATCGTGAGACTCATTTCTGATTCATGAATTTAAAGATCTATATAGAAGTTCTAAAAAAGTCTCATTAGCTTAAAGATATATATATGATAGACAGAGATCCAATGTAATAACGGGTCCAAACCCTAGCCTTCTCACTGATAACCATTTCAAGATATGCTCTTAGGAATTCGTAGAAAATGGGAAAAAATAAACTAATGTAGATGAATTTCCTTTTAAGATTGATGTCACGATAATTTGGCTGATAATAATAAATTGATAGCAATTATTACGTTACGTCAATAATACACTTCTTTTTTACCATTAGAAAAGTCAGGTCATTGTAAAATTATATTGTTAGGTAAATAAGTGAGTGTGCATAAAATGGAAGAAATTTAAAGAATGATTAACATTTAGACAATTACAGTGAAATTCAGTGAAATACGTGAACGTTATAGAGAGTGAGATAATAGTGATGTCGAAAATGAGTTTAACTGTAACTACCACTAACAGCAACAATGAAGAAATCGGTAAGTTTCCAGTTCCCATCCCAGGCAACCTAACTTTTCAGAGTTATTTGCGTTTTCAACAAAATTAAATATGCATATGAATGCATATAAACCTGCATGCTTAAGAGTTCTTCATAATCTTAAAGATAAAGTCTGCCAATCCTTATAATAATTAAAGGCCCTTTTCAACAAAGAACCTGCTCAAACGGATAGCACTATTACTTGTCGATCTGTTTCATATAGTGTTTTTAAAACATTGAAAATTCACATTTAACATTAATCGTAGGAGGAACTACCTATTCTACAACTATGGCAAAGTCAACAGGAAGGGTTATGACATTAGCAGTATATATGTTTGTACGTAGTTACGTGATTACTTACGTATGTTCCACCGTAATTTCTAAACTTCTGAGCCGATTTTATAATGAGGTGTCAATCGATACGTTATTATAGTCCAAGTGACATAGGCTAGATTATATACGAACAAAATGAGGGACAGATGTTACATCCAATTTTCCGTAACCAGTCGAATTACATTTTTTAAACTTTTTTTTGTTATTATAAAAAGTGAAGTATGCTCAAAGCTCATGCAGCGTAATCAAAACAAACACAACATTAATAGCAAAGCAAATAAACAGCGAAGTAAACGGCGTACTTGACCGCGCGGCCGTCCGCCCACGCTTGTACCCCACGCCTGTCACCATTAGCGTCTCCGTTTCTCTTCGTTGCCCTTTGTTAATTGTACTATTTGCAACGCGTTTCTAATATACATAAGCCATAATTTACACGGAAGCGTGTGGAGTCTTATTTGTCCAGCATTTTCCAAATCTTCAGGATTGTTTTCGAACCTGCACGATATTCATAATAGGATATTTGAGTGATAATCATTACTATCTTTTATATTACCCAAGATAAACTCTGTGTATAGAGTAAAATTTGATAGAAATCATCACTTAACATTCAACACAATAGTGATTTATTCCTAAAAACTAGTTGCTGAAACTATGTCACCCTTATTCTCCTTCCTTTTACGAAGTATAAGATATTCAACATCTGTATCCATTTCACTAAGGATGTTAATGAGATAAAATAAAGTAAACGGACATTTTCGTAATGCATACTCACCCATGTGTTTGCTCTCAAACCCTTCGATGCTACTTGGTTAAATAAAGCTTGCTATTAAACAAGCTATTTCTGTAGCGATGAATACACGAGTCCAGATTAGAAGTAATTTTATTAGCCCTTTTCTACTCTACGAGTACTTGCAGTAAAAATTATACCTCCTTTTGACACTATTTCGACAATTTGGAAATTTATAATTTCTTAATTATGTCTATGCTTTGCTTTGACTCGGACGGAAGAAAAAGTTAAAACTAGACACAAAATACATATATGTCTTGACATAAATCTGTCTCGCTTTTACTCTGTCTTTTTTTTTGTCTCTGTCTTGAGTCTATGCATAGTCGGAGTACGGAGTGTAGATTTCCGCTTTAGACTGCATCCTTACTTACCATCATGAAGAGATCGTAGTCTAGAGCTATCTTTTCAAGAAATGGAAAAACCCCATGTTTTTTCCATTAATATGTCATCATGGAATCATGAAGCCTCTCGACAGATTTTAAAAAACAACATACTCATAGCTACAGATACACTGTTAACATTAACAAGCATATCAGTGACACGTGCCTACAGAAGTATCCACTTCAAAAACTGTGCACTATTATTTCAGCTATAGGAGCACATTATATATAGAGAATTTCTTTAAAGATGAATACGCATGCCTTTAAATTTAGCACTCATAAGTGGGTCGAGAGAGCAACACTTTTTTCTCTAGATCATTATCTATCTCGTGTTGCAACTGCACATATGCAGCTTACGCAATAGCCACCAGTGGCAAAAAGATTTGTGCCAACGGATTGAGTGTCAATTTGCTCATGCAAATGACCTTGTCTACAAGTGGTCGAGCGTTATAACTGGACTCGTAGATTATACATCCGCTTATAGATCTGAATGCATTTTAACCTCCAAGTAGAATGGAGAATTTATGCCGCCTATCCGCTTGTATACTTTATCATTATTCATAACATTGTTATTATTTGACCTTTCACTAAGTACGTAAATTGTATGGATTTCGATTACATAAAATTTGCTCTTATCAAATTATTTAAAAATTTGTTGTCTTTATTTTTTGAATAAATGCATTATGCATATGTTTAATAAAATAAAGGCAACAATTTATTTTTGAATTCATACAGTACTTAATAAATTAAGTACATATTTTATTTTAAAATCTAAAGGAAAGGAAAGGAAAAGAAAACCTTACATCAGAATATTTATAAACAATATTTAGGAAATTTAGTTAAAGACATTTCTTTAACTTAGACATGTCTACTTTATAAGTCTATTTACATTGATGTTCATTTAACAATCACAAGAATTTAAAACTGGCTAGTTCTGCTTTTTCTTGACTGCTTTTGTTAAAATTGGAAGTACTTACTCCGAATCCTTTTTCCATTCAAACTCTGCCAGGACCACCTTTTTGAACTTGAAATAACTTAAACTGTAAGTACCTAAATATTCTACTCATCGCTATAGTTATTTTTATTAGAAGCCTAGCGACAAAAAATCATAGTAGGTATACAGATTTCTACATCACATCGTTGATGTTCACGATAGGCTTATTTAGATTGGCATTTAGAAATCCGCTTTTCTTATTACAAATGAAGTCACTCCAGTAGAGACGTAGGCTCGTAGGAGTAAGCATTTAATCATGTTTTCGGTTCGCTTCATTGTTTGATCCTTTCTAAAGTTTTTTTCTATTCTATTGTATTAATATTGAACCGGTTTTTATATTCGTCTGACATCATTCATTTAAATAAGCTATTTATCGGTTACATAACTATGAACATCATAATTACTCATTGGTTATGTCATATCTGATATTATTATAGAGCTCGAAAGCAGGTTTAAAATTGTACTCGTACCTTATGTTAAAAGTAACATGACCAGCCAATATTTATGGTTTTAAGTGTGTGCGGAAATGTACGGCTATAGGCCGAATAACGTTTAAACAAGGAATAAATGACTATTTCATGAATGATTAGTGATTTGATGACTGAATGATGCTGAGTATTTTATATTAAAAATCTGTTAAAAAGTCAAAATTCGCGTTACTTTACTTTCGCGTTACTAATTAATTCTTTTACAAAGATCAATTAGGTAGATATAAAGTTAACACAATCCAGATTTAAATGTCACGATTTGTGTTCACTTTTTATTTGCGTTATACCTAGTTGTTATTACTTTCCTTCCTTTATATAACAACAATATTGTGGATAGTTTTATTATTTTCCCTTACGTAAAACCTAATTCAAGATTAAGAGATGCTATTAATTGGAGTTTCCTCGTCTATCTGTTTTATCGTTGATCGGATTAGACACCGTAATAAGCTTACGTGCTTGAATTAGTTACGTAAGTAATTAACTATTTCGTTCACGTAGCCAGTTCCTGTTCTCTTTTGGCGCTGAATTCTTTGTGCTATACTTGCACGTAACGGATTTTAAGGTGAATGACTGCATCATTATTGAACCCGTCAAATCTTTTTGCAAACGATCTTTTTTTGGCAAAATTTTTTAAACTAACTTTGTGACTCCCCTATTATAAAACAATAGATTTTACTTTAATGATTGTCTCATTCTTCCAATTTTAATTGACTGTTGTTATGAGTTTACGAGTAATGTCTAGATTACTTTTATAATCCGACTAATAGGTAATATAAATGCAAATGTTTGGATGTTTGGATGGATGGATGTTTGTTATTCAATCACACCTATTTGGATGTTTGGCACAGAGATAGATTTTAGTCTGGAATAACACATAGGCTACATTTTATTCTGGAAAATAAGAATGTTCCTGCGGGAATTAAAAAACCTCAATCCACGAGAATGAAGTCGCGGGCATCAGCTAGTTTTTCTTTGTTTTAAACTTTAAAAAGTGGATAATCGTTTTTAAACGACCTTTTTAAATAGGTTGGCTTGATTATTACAATCGTTTTCTCGTAATTATATATAGACCTTCCGAGATAACCCCGTTTATCTGTGGCTTATGTTATTAGTAGAACTTGTTTAATACATTTAAATAACACAAATCTGCATTGCAAGTGCAAATATTATATTCATCATGTTAGTCGAAAACTTAATTTAACATCCAACAACCAATCTGTGATTAATTAATTATGCTTTTTAAAAAATTCTCTAAAAATCTCAATCTTTTACATTATTATTGTAATGTAATATCGAGGTCACCTATAATTCGTTACACTCTACCTGTCTGTTGCACTGTCCGTTAATTTGCACTACGCGAAACACAAAATCATTTTGAAATAAGTTCTATATTCGAATGTACATTTCGAGATAATAGAATGCCCCTCAGCCTGAGCTAACGTTAGTTTTCCGTCCAACCTATCCGCAATGGTCGGCTAAACGTTCAACGCAATCGACGCCTTATACCGTTTGCAATAGGTGCATTAGTCTAATATTCGACCTTTGAATAGCAAAATTTTCCGTCGCGATCAGAGATGTTCGTGCAATGTTGATATCGACTGTATCTAGTTGGAATAGAGGCTACAGAAACAATAGACTGTGGGAACATGAATTGGTGCAGTTTTGACCTTGCCGCCTAGCCGCCCGCGCACGATCGAGTTGACAGTGCTATAATGGATCGAGATTATCATGCTCCTTACCCAGGTATTGTGTTAGTGCCGGGCGGATAACACCAATTATAATATTGTTAAGAATTAACACCATTATACCATTGGTGTTAATTTTAATTCCTGGTGTCTGGTAGCGTAAACGTGCCGTGTTAAAATTATCTTAGAAATCATTTTAAAAGCTGAATAAAATCTTGGAACAATTATTATTTATATGTGTGTGTGTGTGTCTGTGTGTTAAAAATTGCATTGTAATCTTAGACTATTAACGTGCGTTAAAAAATTGGAATGGAGAAACAATATGGTAATGTTTTAGCTATAGGTATATTTGAACTCATAAGATAAACGTTTCGAATTTTCTGACAGATATTTTTTAGTTTAGTCCTTCTATTTTATCTCTTCTTCTTTATCAACTGATAGGTTCCTTTCATATACTTCCACACTTCCAATTCCTTAATCATGCGGCGCCTGTATCCAGCGACTCCCGGCGTCGTCGTCGGTCCAGCCACCTAATTTCTCTACTACATAAATATTCTATTCCGCAGACTTTCCGTTTCGTTCTCAGTAAGGTGTGAAACCTTATATAATTTGTTTGCTTTCTCTACATAGGTATGTGTTGAGGATGTGTTGCAATCAAATAACATTTTATTTACAGTTTCTTATTTATTTGCATATTATCAAGGTCTCGACTTGTTATCTTAATTCAATTTGATACGTTCCACTTTGTGACCTTTTGATTTATTATTTATTTGATACGATATGATATTTAAATTACTTAACAATATTATTCAACAATCAATCAAAATTTTTATTTAGTAACGGTTTAGTTTTATTTGGAATTGAATGAATTCGATTATAACGATCTTAATTGCAATTATAGAGATCGTATCTCTGTATCCCGTATGAGACCTCTTCTTTCTAATCGTTCAAGTTTTCACGGATAGCTTGTATCTATCTTATATACATTTGTATATATGTATTGTGTAATGCACTAAATGGCAGCTATCTTTTTTCCGAATCGGTGGTAGAGTCTTGACTTGTCATAAGCGCCACAGATTGGACTTGATAAAATAAATAATTTTGATTTTGAATAAATTTTAAATGCATTAATGGGATCTCATTCTACCTATTTAAAATATCGTAGAACTGATTTTGAAAAAAAAAATATTAGCCGTGTTTAATATGACTAATATTCCCCTTTCCCCTTCAACTAGAAGGAATGCTAGGAGTAGGTCGTCAGTACTGAGCGTGATACCTTGGATTTTTTTTTTTCACTCTGCTGCCTTGACGCTTCATATTAGGTACTTATGGTTGCCTGGTAGAGATTGCTCTGTAGCAATAAAGCCGCCTTTGCATGCGTAGTTTTAAGTTTTATTAATTTTTGTTTCTTTCTTGTGTGCAATAAAGTTTTTTTCTACTACTACCTAATTTATATTCTCAGTTTTGCAGTTAATATTTTGTGTTCGGACATTCATACAGCGCTCCGAATAACCTTATTTATCACCATGATTTGATTTAGTTGCACCGTTCCAATTTGCAAATTGCCCTCACAACAGGGAAGTACCTAATGGGTTGAATTTGACGTCGGGTCACGGAACACGAAATTGTTTTCCTGCGGCACGCAAATTGGTCGGTGCTTCAGCCGAACCGATCCTTGAAACAATTGCTGGGCGGCACCGCTCGTTTGGTTAATTGTAAGACCCAGTTGACTTTCCGCCCTTAACCCACTTTATAATGACAGAGAATTTAGGGGGTTCGATTCTTTTATAGCCGAGCCATAAGCTCTAACTGTATATTCTATCAGCTTGTATTATAAATGCCAAAGTTTGAATGTATGGATAGATGTTTGTTACTTAATCACGCCGCAACGACTGAACCGATTTGGTTCTTTGGCACAGCGATAAATTATGTGGAATTATATAAATTGTGTGGAATAACACATTCTGACGCTACTTCAGGGAATAGCGATCGGGTAATATAAATATTATATGAAAATTCATGAATATTTGCTGAAACCAACAGCGAATTGTGTTGCCTTTAAGAATTTGTTTAAAAACATACCTTAGACTACAGACTACTAAATCTACAATAGAAGTTTCTGTTATTGTACCGAAGGATATAATTACTTCAGTCTCACTTCATTGGGTTTTACTTATCGTAAAAAGTGTGAAAAACTTGGAATAAAACTAGATTTTACAGGTAAACATTAAGTCGAAGGTTCAGAAATATCTGGCTAAAGATATTAAATCATTTCCCGACGAGACCGGTCCGAAGCAATTACATTAATACGAAAATTTGCGAGATCAACGCACCCATCAGTAAATCTGTTGGATTGTTAAGCATCAAAGGCAAGTTCATGGACCCGGTGGTATTTAGAGAGCTATAATAGACACTTCTTCGTATGTTCCGCATGATGGTGTGGCCATTTCTCATTTATGACCGTTCACATACCAGCTAAAGCTATTATTTTAGTTTTCTGTATAACCTAATTTGTGGTTCTTCCTTATTGTCTACAAGTTTTATAGTTGTCGATGAGTTTATTACTTAAATGGAAATGATAGTGCGAGTTAATAACTAACACTGAAATTAATTTTAAATTTTGTGTTAGTTAAGGCCTATTTTACAATTGGCGAATAGTGTTTAATCGAAATTCGTTGGTTAATCTTTACTTGGCGATGATGAAATAGGCCCTTAGACTTGAGTGAAAGAGTCAAGTTTCCCACATCTTAATATACCCTTAGCAAGGGCTTACTTACTTGGTTAGAGCTTATGGGTCTGTAGTATTAAGTATCCAGAATCATGTACATTTCTTATAATATTTCCATAGAGCCATTGCGTTATTTCCACTACTCCAGATATTTTTAGTATTTGTACTTTCTCTCTTAAAAAAAAAATTAAACACTACCTCTACGATTTCTAGAACTCGCGTTTACTTCTTAATAACTTTATATCTAGCTGAGCTATTAATAGTTAAATCGATTAATGTTAATTCGATTATCTCTTTTTAATTTCCAATATAAGCTGACAGCTAGGCGGACGCTGCATTAGATTTATCTTTAGATTTATGCGCAAAAGTTTTATGATCAACAATTTTATACTCAAGATTGCTTTAATCAATATCCTTTGCGTGAGTAATAGCAAGATTCTTATGTGGGAAGTAGATGATTATTATCTTCCGTTAGATTTACTATATTATGATTTTTATTACATATTATACGGTTTGATATTATTATCTATATTTAAAGGATATTATCTAATTCCTTAAAGATAGTGCACGTAATGCTATCAATTTTACAACAACCAACTATTGATATTTTTGTAGCCTCTATTATAAAGATAAATGAAATTCCATAGATTCAATAGATATTTATTAGCATGTCTACAAAATATTCTTTAAAAAAAATACCTAATCTTCGTTGATCGAAAGCTTATAAAAGCTAGCATAGTTTTCTAAAATCCTTTACAATTTAAATTAAAGCTAAAATTACTGCAATGGATCCGTTAGTTATTGTATTAATCGATTTTTGTCCACTGCTGGAGTTATGTCACGGTTTGGTGAAGCTTTTGTCCTGCAGCGCGGCGTCACCCGTTTAATCACTAGTAGGTAAGGGTATTCCAGTAACTACTCTGTTCCAATTAACACGACTCTTTCTGG
This sequence comes from Hipparchia sbordonii, assembly GCA_038048805.1. Classification (NCBI taxonomy): domain Eukaryota; kingdom Metazoa; phylum Arthropoda; class Insecta; order Lepidoptera; family Nymphalidae; genus Hipparchia; species Hipparchia sbordonii. Next base: position 3,874,660 of record CM076114.1, on the reverse strand, counting down.
CTTTGTTCTAGTTTAAAAAACATCCGGGAAAGTCTTCGGAACAACTAGATTATATTATGTGTAGATACGATGTCAGCCCTAGGAATATCTATTGTAGAGAAGTATAATTTTAAACATATCAAGGCAACGTGTACCGTTAAAAATACTTTGTTTACATGCAGTAGATGGCTGGCATATACTTTGGACTGCATGTGGGTCGGTGCACGGCCAATATATATGAGCTATGTGAGTCAGTAGGTTAATGTATGTATCATTACAATTTACAACTGTTGGTTTTGTGCCAGAGCCGACGTACTTTCGGATTGATTACGCCTTGTACAATATTCGCGGGTTACACAACTATTATTTTAACGGACGTAAATAAAGCTCATATAAGCGCTGCTTGCATATATTTTTGCTTTAACGTTGTTTTAGGTAGGTTCACCCTATGATATAGTGTGGGTACACCCCAAAAAGACACACAAAGGGAAAACTAATCTTTATTTAGCTACTAGCCGATGACACCTAAATCCACGCGAACGAAATCGCGACGATTTCGTTCGCGTGGATTTAGTTTTTAAAATCCCGCGGGAACTCTTTAATTTTCCGGGATAAAAAATAGCCTACGTCACTCTCCCGGTCCTTAACTACATTCATGCAAAAAATCACGTCGATCTGTTGCTTTGTTGCGGCGTGAGTGAAGGATAAACCAACAAACAAACACACTTTTGCATTTATAATAATAGTAAGGATGCGGTATATCATGGTTCGGCATAGATAATAGACACAGAATACGGCCGCAGGTCTTATAACTAAAGAAAGAACTCTTCCAGACAACCTTCATCCTAATAGTAATGGAACTAACGGACAATGGGACATAGTTTTAATGTAAAGTTACATTTGTTATACGAAACTACATTAAATTCCACGCCACGAAGATCAGTATTTGCATCTAAGCAATTTATGCGTTTGTATGGCCAGCTATTTATATACGGCCTTTGTTGGTATCTCGACGCCTTCCATGCTCAAATATGGATCTGAATAGCTATGTTAATGAATGGCGAACTATTTGTGAACATTTGTGATAATAGAGCATAAGTTGTATTGAATTGAAAATATTCCTTTCAACTGTATTTGAATTGAGTACACCATATTTCTATAGGAGTTTTTATTATGGCTTATACCTATTCAAATCTGCGCGTCCATATTATAAAACGTGAAAATTTTTAGATTGCAAAAAAATTGCATGTTTCTGTCCCAAAGAAATTTTAAAACAACTCAAACTATTTTTATGGATTTGTAGGAACAAAAGGCTAAATAATAGAGAAAACACCTAATACCTATAAGTATCAGATTTTAAGAAACGCACAACTAAAAATATAAGAAACGTCTTACAGATATCACTACAGAATTCACAAGCCATGCCACATGCGACAAAATTATGTTTCACGACATTGAACATTGACTTTCTGACCATTGTAGCAAGAAATAGGCAGCTACTTAACTACGCCTTTTGTCGTATCACTCACCCGCGTATTGCTTATCAAAAGGTTACATATTTGCATAGCTATCTACTGTTTATCTAGACTATTGCAAAGTCTGAGCAAATGAAACATTACTTGCAATTTGCACGTTGCTAACGTGTGGCAATTTTTTACTTTAGTCTCGGTCGTTGTCCTAGAAAGCTGCGAATACACGGAATGCTCTTTCGAAAAGGTGAAAATAGAACATCAATTCTGAAAAATTGCAGAACAAATAAAATGTCGTTTACGATAACTCTGCAGTCATGGTTTTATATCTGGCACTGACCTGCACGCTTGAGAGTTTTCCAAAACGTTATCAAAGTTTGCCTATAACCCTTTTCTGGGAGGAAATCTGCGTTCAGTAGTGAGCCTTTGATGTGTACTTCATGGATTTCCGCAAAGTAAAGTCCGCCTGCTTCTATCCAATTCTTATTACCAATTACTCATATAAGGGAAATAGGGGAAAGAGGTTGCGATCCATGGTCTGGGGCCTACCTCGTTCGTCCAAATAAATCCATCGATCGCTATACAACGCGGCAATACTGCGAGTTTGATGGGCAGCTTTGGCATTGGGGGCAACCAGGCGTGAGCTTTTGGACTGGAAATTTCAGTTTAGATAATATGGTGTACTGTTTTTATTTTAGTTTTTTGTGACATCCTTTCATATTGGAAATTTTAATAAACTTTTCTTTTGTCGTACAGCTGTGTCAGCAAGATGGTCGGCGCTGCGAGCGGCTGCAATACGCCGTGGCAGCGCGCGTCGATTGCGGCGCGAGATCGCAGCACTCCGCGAAACTCTTGATGATGTCTGCGAGCCTGGTGACTGCGCGCCCCAGCCGCACACCAGGGCACAGCTGAATAGAAGGATTGAGGAGCTCAAGGTAAGGAGTCTTATGCTGAGATCTATAGAGCGTGCTCTAACTTAGCCCAGACTTAAGGTAGAGGTTTACACGAGACACAAATATGCTCTGACATAAATCTGTCGCGTTTCTTGTCTTGAGTCGTTCGTCGTCTTGAGTCTAAGCTGGTGAGAGTGCAGTCTATAGACTCAGCCTAATTTCTAAGCGCAATTTACATAGTTTTATTTTGTTAAAACAAACATTAATTTCGCTCAAAATAGAAAAAGAATGTTTTTTATCCGTGATCCATTTAAAATACTTCACTTACCGTCAGGTGAGATCGCAGTCAAACGCTAGTCTATGAATTTAAAAAAAAAAAACCATCCAAAAATTCATAATTTCATTGATCCTTGGTTACTGTCATAATGTCTATTTTTGTGTCCACAGGAGCGTTTGTCCCGTCTGCTGGAATGCAAGGTATCGATGCTGAAGCTGACAGTGTCAGTGCGTCGCGCGCTGGGGGAGATGGAGTCAGACGACAGCGGCCTCACGGCCGACCTGACCGCCCTGCTGGCCGCGTGGGACGACGCGCACCAACGGTGAGTGTTGATAATAAACATAGGTGTATATGTTACAAGAGTGAGGTAAATGGCAGATATTTGTCGTAATTCGTCATGTCATTTAACGATGAAGTACCTACTCTACTTTTATACTCTTCGTCGTTCGGAAAAATTTTTTCGCTTGTTTTGTGAGTGTATATATATCTCATCCCTAGTAGAATATCATAGGATAACATCGTCTATATAAGTATATCGTTATATTATAAAGGACAAAATAACGAGTATGTGTTTTACTGATATTGCTCTGTAAACCCTTTAGTAATTTAAAACAAGTCTAAAAGTAGTAGGTAGGTGTAATGTTTTCTGCAATGTGCATTTTGAAAAGAAACAGAGTCCTTTTTATCTAATTATAATTTATCTAAATATATAAAAGGTAAAGGTGACTGACTGACTGACTGATTAACTGACTAATCTATCAACGCACTGTGCCATTGAATGGCTCGGGCTTTTTAGCATAAAGATAGCTTTATGCCGTAGGCATAATAAATAAATCATTTTGAATTTGGAAAATTAGAATAAAATGAGAAAAAAAATTTAAGGCGAAAATAATTACGAATGAAAAATTATTTTGGTCATAGCCTAATCAACTGGAATTGCCCAAATTATCTAATATAGGTTATGTAGGTGGGTAGGTACGTCTGGTAAATAGTTAAGAGCAATCGCAATGAGGTAATAGAATGTCTCTAATTGGATATTGTCACGAAAGGCCTTGTACATAATTATAGTAATTACACACTTATTGTTAGGAACGAAAAAAAATTTGACAATGTTTTCTTTGAATTCTTCAAGTGTTTTTGGTTGGCTAACGAACATTCTTCAGTGACTTCTGTGTACAATATACTAATTATTTTTAATTAATATTGCACACCATTATATTGGTAATACACTAGTCATTAAGAATTTATTGTACCATCTATCAAGTAATGTGTATAATGCAATAAATAAATTCTGATTCTGATTCCTACTCTAACATCCTGCTAAGTTCTCTTCTTCTTCTCTTCTCTTCATCTTCTCTTGTTCTCCAGCACATCAAACGAGCTTCTCTCCCTGGAGAAGGCAGTCTGCGCCTGGGCGGAATGGGAGAGCGCTCTTCGCGAACTCCAAGGCGCGTTACGAGGGGACCTTGCAACGCTTCAAGCGCTGCACGACCGCGGCACAGCGCTGGCAGACCACTCGGAACTAGCCGCCCATATCAGACAACTCGCTGCATCGCTGCTGGATAAGAAAAAGGTAGCGCTTTTGTTGCTTGATTTTACGCAAACGTTGGAGTAGTATACGCAGACCTTGCAACGCTTCAAGCGCTGCACGACAGCTTGCGGATCACTTAGAACTTGCTGCCCATGTTAGACACCTTTGTGTTATTTAGCATTTACAGGAAAATCTTCAGGTCCATGCAAGAGACTTATGTCCAGCTGTGGACGTCCATTAGTTGATAAAGAAGAAGAATATTCTTTCTTAAAAAAAAAAAAAAAAAAGAGTACAGGTCAGAGCTGGAGTCCTTCCATTACAATGCTGTTTGTATTTGTTTCCAGGGCGGGTCGACATGCGACTCGCTGTCGGACTCCGGGATATCGGACGGCGACAGCGAGGGTGCGGGGTGCCGCGCGCGCCGCCTCAGTGCCCTGCGTGAGCTGGCGCAGCGGCTGCAAGCCGCGCTGGCGCCCAACTCGCCCGCGCACAGAGCTATTGCCAAGGTATATACGCTTTACAATCATTGACATATTATACTATATGGACTTCGGGTCAGCGCTTAAAATTGTCCGAACGAAAGAAAGACAAAACGCGAAAAGGTTGCCAATCGCACTTCAGTCTCGTGTCGGACAGATAGATACTTTTTTTCATGAGATAAAAAGTATCTATCTGACCTTTTGTAACACGCTACGCGCGTAGACAGAGGGAGTACAATATTTTTATCAAATTGATTGCATTTAGCCTCACATTTAGCTTGCTCGGGCACGCTGCCGCGTGAGAAAGTGGAAGCAAATTATTGCAAGCAAAATTAGACTGTATAATAATAGTCTAAGACATAAATTACAATGTATTAATTTGTTTATAAAAATACACATGTACACTCGTATATATAGGTTTTCTCGGTTTTCATATGTCAATGTTTACAGTGTTTGTTTTGAGTATGTAAAGCCGTCGGTTCTGCGTCTGATTTCTCTTCAATCATGTCAGTTTTCTGTTCCGTTGTCTATGAGAGTGAGTGAATAGAAGATTTGACAGATGACTGTCAAACAAACGTTGAATAAGTTACCATGACTTTGACAAGTGAACTTTATGCCTTTGAATTTTTTTTCACATTTTTTAATAATGATAGAATTTTTCTCTTTTTAGCGCATGGAACAAACTGAGAATGAGGTGAAAACGTTGCAAGAATCATGCCGGGCTTTAGTAGAACAGAATATCCCAGATTTGAAGATAGATGAAGTGACGTAAGTTACTAGTATATTTATCTATATTTTCTCAAAATCTTAATGAGATTTTTTCCTGGTGGGAGGCTTGGCCGTGGTTAGTTACCACTCTACCGTCAAAAACATGCCGCCAAGCGATTTAGCGTTCCGGCACGATGGCGTGTAGAAACCGATAAAAGGGGTATGGGTTGAATGTACACTGCCATACCCCTTCTAAGTTAGCCCACTACCATCTAGACTGCTTCGTCACTTACCATCAGGTGAGATCGCAGTCAAGGACTATCTTGTCATGAAAAAAAAAGATCTATGGTAATATAATATTATTGTATTTTATAGGTCCGACCACGCTATTGCCGTGTCGAAAAGCAAAACGGATTCTGGCGATCCGGACTACAACCCTCGCAGTGGTTGGGTCTGGCGAGTGCTCCGATCCTCTATTCCCATACAAATATGCCTCGTTGCTCTGCTATTGGCGGCCTGGCTGGTCGAGCGACCGAGGTGTTGCGATGCCTTGAACTCGCTCGCGCAAACGCTGACTCCCCAACTGCGCTACGTCCGAGGACCGCCACCGGTGTGAATGCACCTTTACAAACCCTTGTGTCAACTCAGTGACAGCTGTCAGTGTGACATCTGTCAGCGCAGAGCGTTGACACCTGTCAAAGTGACAGCGCTGGCGTTACTTTTGTAACTATCGGTAAGGTAAGTTACGACTTTTAATAAACCATCCGGTATTTCTGTAAAAATGACAACTTTATTGTAACTAGGTAGCTTTTTCGATTTACACGCGAATCTGAATATCGATGAGTACGTCAAGTTGTCATAAGACTTTGTTACAGTAAAATACTCTACTTGAAAAGTACGATTTTATAAAAAACAGACTATTTAAGTATGGCGATAGGTTTTAATGAAAACTATACAATAAATAAGTAATATCGATTGATGAGTGAAGAAGATTACGGCTTGACATTTTATTGTGCTTTAAATTTTGGCACATAATGAAATGATGGTGGCAAAAAACATCAAAAATATGTTATGGTTCTTGCAATTCACGAGGGCGCGAGAGCTTTACTTGTGGTTACGTCGTGTACATGCACATTGCGTAAGTGTGCGTGCCTGTCAAGTGAAGAAGCTTTAGCTCACACTACACAGATACGACACACACACAACCATGAGTCACGCGCCCTCGTGAATTGCAAGAACTATACAGCAACATCGTTACATATTTTACCATCATGTTGATGACATATTATTGCAATAGCAATAAGCTAATCTATAGCTTACTGGAAAGGAAGTTATATAAGACCTTTGCTTTTGTGTTTAGAAATCACGAAAGAAGTGTAAGTATTACCTACACTTGAATGGATTATATAGTTTTGATACTTGAAACATTTTATAAAATATGTAATCCATTTTTTGATGAATCGGTATAGAGGGTTCTGTTTGTTTTCACAGAGAAGGCCTAGGCATGTGAGTTGTAAGAACAATAAAAGTAGCTTTTGCTATTTTCGAATAAATTAAATCACGTATGCGTGGAATGTTTATCACTTAACGAGAGTTAATTTCTTATTTTAAGGTTGTGACGTTTAAAACATCATTAGTGATGTACTACATTATTTTATTCTTAATATTTTAACAGTTGAATTCGAATATAATATGTGTTTTGGTTTTCGGAGTTTGGTTCGCATTAAAATCTTAGAAAAAATAGTGGCAGGTGGGACACTTATCTACACTTATGTTTAGATCTACACGTTTGTGTATTAGAGACATTTTTTTAAATAACTTTTACAAAAAATTTAGAGGTATACTAAGTATATATATACTACGTATATAGGTATTAGGCATTAATGAAGTAGTATGGTGTTATTTAACATTGATTACTTACTACAAACATGTAGCAATACCTAGTAATAATAACACAGGTCTACAAAAAAAGAAAAACTTTTTTTGCTAGCAATCCTATTATATGATTTGATGAATTACTTGATAATAAGTCGTACAGAAGTTTTTCAAGGTCAAAACTACGTGTAGTTTCTGAACTACCCTCATCCGAAAAAAATACCCATTTTGCTATGTTTAATGTGTTCGTATTCCGCCAATTTGTGTGATTTTCCGATAATATCATTATGTCGTCATATAGGAGGAGTTGATTAAATAATTCGAATACATTTTGTTACATTTTTGGTGCAGATGTAGTGACAAAACTCAGAAAACCTATAACGGCCTTCATAAAAAGGGCGTATTTTGACTCTTTTAAGATCGAGATCAAGGGCTTTAACCATCCCTGGGTACAAAATATCATGTGCAAATTGTGTATTGAATATTCGAGTCAGTGGTCGAGTGGTAAACGAGCACAATTGAGGTTCGGTGTACCTATGATTTGATCAGAACCAAAAAACTATTTTGATGATTTTTATTCTTGTTTAATCAAATTGCATGGGGTAAATTGAAAAAAAATGACATATCCAGACCTACCGTCTGCTAGACGGCCTTTACCACTCTCAGACGATACTATGAGGGCAGCACCATCGGATTCGTCGGAGACAGATATGATGGAGGTATCTTCAAATGAACGAGACAGTGATCTTGAATCATCAGCGGCGCCCGTATTCTTTACTCAGTACTTTACGTATTTACCATTGCTAAGAGAGGTCTGAGACTAGCATCGAGACTTAAAGAAAGGAATTTAATTGCTACAGGCACGAAAGTCTCATTTTGTCGTGAGCGTGACAAAGAAAAAATTTTCAAAAATTTCTTAGGTAATGAAAGGCAAAAAATGACGTGGAATTAGTTCAGGACCTTCTAGATAACTTTAAAAAGGTTGGCTGTAGCATGAGCATACAAGTGCACTGCATGCGCAGCCACTTGGACAAGTTTCATGAAAATCTTGGCTCCTACAACAAAGAACGAGGAGAGCGCTTCCATCAGGATCTAAAACTGACGGAAAATAGGTACCAAGGTCGTTGGGATGAGCATATGATGGCAGATTATTGTTGGAGTATCACATGGGACAATCATAGCAATGAACATTTAAAAAAATCTGAATAAGAAGCTTCCTAGCTGTAAAATAATGCAATTAAATGTTTAAAATTGGCTTATTTTGTCTTTTTTAGACATACCTCGTATCTCGAAAACTACACGTAGCATTAAAAAAATAAGTATGCAGTTGTAATCCGGGTACCCAATATACTAAAAAACAGTTATAGTTTTGGCTGCAACATTTTCACTGTAGACCTGTGTAATAGATACCTGACGGTAATTTTTGCATTTTATTAGGACCAGACTTACAATTAGAGACCATTACTTGCTCACAAACAGAGTTCAAATAATAAAATATGGAAAAAGTGTTCCCAAAATCATATCATCTGTATCAGATGAAGTTCAAATTAGATGTTTTTAGTAATAATCTACTAACAATGGACATTATTTATAAGTTTGTTTAGGTATAAGTACCTATTTTAGTACAATTAATAAATAGATTACTAAATTAGGGTGTGCTTGCGCTTAGTATGGTTGAAGTTTTCTCAAGTTTGAAGTACCTTCTTACTTTATAAGTCACAAAAACTACGTTTTTTCGTAATCTATATTTGTAATGCATGCAACTTTTTAAAATAATTTTATTGAATATTTATCGATAAATAACATCAATCATCGTAGTCATTACTAAAATTACCATTGCCTTCTTTAAAGTTTTTTATAAAAAGCTTATAATATGTTTCTTATTCTATGAAAATTATGAAAATATAATATTTTTTATATATTTATATGAAAAATAAATAACATATTCGAACAGAATTAAATCTCCATTACATATGTAGGTGTATTTTTGTCGGGCGATAAATCTGCAATACGTAAAACTACGTTATCTTTTCACTCGTTTATTTTATCGTAGCATGTATAAAATAGTATGCATCCTAAAACACAACGTACTAAACTCAGAATTTATTTATTGACAATATTTAGAATACTCTATAAAAATTGAAAACAAGGTTTTAAGTAATTATTATAAATATATATGTCTAAAAGAAAATATATGACTTTCTTCTTTGCAAACCATATCATCATTTTAAAAATAAGACGTTGTAAGGGTTGTTAAATAAGCTTGTTCCAGATTTAAACTAAGTAGAGTTAATTTTCAAAATAAATTCAATAAATACGAATTAATAGAAAAATATCGATTTTTTTTAGTTTTTGATTGATTGGTATTTTAAAAGTTCACCATGACGAGTTTTTCATAATTTAGAAGAAATTATTCAAGTTTTGTTATTGAATGCAATATCTTTATAGATAAATCTCTAATTGAAATATAACTTTTGATGTTTTTTTATCAAATCAGCTTGTTGTTAACAACCCCTCTTCACCTGTGGCATATTAGAACATAATTATGTATATGTAGTGTATCACATACTAAGACTGATATTAAAAGTATGACATTGCTTTTTTTAAATAAACTATTTTGTATGATACTTTTTCGAGCAATTTAATTATTTTACTGATATTGCTTAAACTATTATCTTTTTATAAGATGACATTTTCTTTATCACTTTAGATATCTAGCTCTTTATTAATACATAAAACGTTGGCGTAACTAAGGAATTATAATATTGTTTTACGCTTTTGACATCTACAGATATCTACATTTCTCTATACATTTTTTTGGACTTGTCAATATCACAGCACAATATTAAAACGGGCCAAAGTATCGAGAATAGTCCATCCCACTATAGCTGTATATGTGCTTGTGTTCCTAATCCTATGCCTTAACAAATAAAAATGAAACTTTATAGTTACGCCATGTTACCTTTATTTATTAAACGATGCGACTATTATATTAATAAAATATTATTATATAATATGATGAATTTAATTCTTTATATATAATAATGTATACCAATTTTGTTATTGTTGATTTATATAATTATTGTGACTTACCAACAATATTATATTTTAATTCAAATAATGCATGTTATGTGGAACTATATCTGTATTAGGTTGTCTTCTAATTTTAGTCTGAGTGTAACCTTTTTTGCGGTAAAATTAATGTGTAAAATATATTTTATTATTAATACAGTGTAGTATTAGTATATAGGTACTATTTTAGAATTAATTTTGCCGTATAGGAACAGTTAAGATAAAAGAGACATTTTTTTAAATGTAGTAACACTGAAAATGAATTTCCCCGCCAAGTGAAACAATTTCTAATACATACTTAATTTGAGTAATTATTTAAGATTTTTATTTTTAACATAAGCTTTGTATTATGTAATTTATTAAAGGGAAAAAGATTTTAAAAACAAGTTCACTAGCGATTTATTAGAAGCAGTCTCAAAAAGTTTGCGATTTTATGTTGCCACAGATAAATGAAATATAAAACATATACAAATGTATCACATTATTCCATTCATCTGTGGATAACCACAAATAAAAGTTTTTCAAAAAAGCTAGAACCCAGAGCGTAAAAGCATTAAAAGAAATCTAAGTATAAAAATTCCCTTTAAATAGTAGGTATTCACGATGCAAGCTTTTAAAAGGAAAAAAAGGCAGAAAAATCTTTATTTTTCTGCCTTTTATGGGAATATTAATATCTTTAAGACAAACAATGCATCGTGAATATATGTACCTATTGCCTGTATTTTGTGTCATAATATTCCCTATAACTATTTTATTTTAGCGTTAACTGAACGAAATAAATAAAATAATAAAAAAAATTGAATGAGACGTGTTATGATAGTGCATTTAATTTTTTGATAATACGAGTAATATTAATTAAAGGAAGAGAGCATAATATAGGTTGCATAACATCATGTTGGAATTTTTGAATTGAAAGTAATAAAAAATAAAAAATGTTTTTTTAAAATAATCACTTTGTTTTATTTCGTAATTTTACAGACCTTTTAGATTTACTTATATTGCTTAACAATGAGAAAATAAAAAAGTTAAAATCACTACTTTTTCGATTAAGTACTACGGTATTCATAAAAATCTCGTAAAGTAGTGATTTTAACTTTAGAAATAATCGCTATTTCAGGCTTTACGAACATCAGTTGAAAGTAAACTCACAGAAGAGTTAAAATTAGATACCTAATAAATTTTTAAATAAAATAGATTGATGAAAATAAATAAATTCAGCCAATCAGAGTTGATTGCAATCGTCACATTAACAATTATTTTTAGGCATTCTCATAGCTGATTAAAATTGATGATCGCAATCCATCCTAGACTGTATCTGTTAACGCCCAAAACACGGAGCTGCCCGCGAAATTCAAATTTATTTTGGTTTTTCGCCATTTATAAACGAATACGACAAAATAGGCTTATGGAATTCAAATTGCGCCAATGGCAGTATCATCTTCACAGGTTCATATACTAATCTTTACGTAAAAGTATCCAGTTTAAGAAATTAGTCAAAATAATGACTAATTTGTGAGTAACTCACGTCAAACTCATTCAATTCTTAAACTGGATACTTTCACGTAAAGATTAATATATAAACCTGTGAAGAAGATACCGCCATTGGCGCAATTTGAATACCATAAGCCTACTTTGTCGTATTAGTTTACAAATTGCGAAAAACCAAATTAAATTTGAATTTCGCGGGCAGACCCGTGTCATGGGCCTTAAGGATCGCGATTCAGTTTCAGGCGCCATAAAGGTCCTGTGTTCCTGTGAAACCTGAAGAACAAGCAAAATTGACGTAGGTGTAAAATAGTTAAAATGACACTGACTGTTTTGGTCTGTGCTAAAGAATAATAAACCCTACTGTGAGGCGTTACACTAACTTCAGTCTGCCTAGGCAGTCTGAGGGTTTATCGAGTCTAGTAATATAATAAAACTAGCTGATGCCCGCAACTTCGTCCACGTGGATTTAGTTTTTAAAATCCCGCGGGAACTCTGATTTTTCGGCATTTAAAGTAGCCTATGTCACTCCAGGTCCTCAACTATACCCATGCAAAAAATCACGTCGATCCGTTGCAGCGTTATTGAAGGACAAACCAACAAACAAACACACTTTCGCATTTATAATATTAGTAAGGATGCGAAAGTAGGTCTGTATGTTTGTCGGTTTGATTTTCAATCACGCAGCAACGGAACGACGTGATTTTTGCATTAAGTATATTGCCTCGTTGGTTCAGTGGTTAGCAAATTCGACTGCTCACGACGAGGGCCCGGGTTCGATTCTCGGGAGATTGGAAGTTGACGGTGAGTCACCCCCGTACCTCGGAGAGCACGTAAAGCTGTCCTGCGCCTAATCTCTCTCCGGTCGTGGCGGATTTCCGTCCCATCGGACTATGAGAGTACGGGGATAGAGTGCACCTGTGTTTGCACACACACTTGCGCACTATAATATCTTCCGCGCAGATGGCTAATCTCTATGGACATCGGGCGCCGTAGCCTGATTCGGTCGGGAGGACATTATTATTATTATAGGGATCCGGAGACCTCGTGAAGACCTAGTGAATGACACAGGCTGCTTTTTATGCCGAAAAAATGGATTCCCGAGGGGTTTAAAAACCTAACTCCAAGCGGACGGTAGGACATTATTATTATTATAGGGACCTGGAGACCTTGTGAGGACGTGAAGAGTGACACAGGCTGCTTTTTATGCCAGAAAAACAAGGGGTTAAAAAAACCTAACGCTTCGCGGACGAAGTCACGGGCGAAAATTAGTTTTATAACAATGCTAGTCTACTCAATCCTCAGATTGATCCACGGGTTCTTTCTTAACATTAACAAGTTTAGTCTCCGGTACACTTTGGACCAACGGCTCCACATACACTTCAGTGAACCGCGATTGTTGCTGGCTTAAATCAATCTCAACGGCCTCCAGCTCTCTCAGGATCATCTCTTGAATCTTGCAGCGCAACTTAAGTTTCCGCATTAACGGAATATTCTTGACGTACGGCAAAAGGCTTTCGAAGAACTGTTGATCGTCATAATTTTTTTCTTGGTAGTTATCCATTTCGAAATCAAACTTGGTTCTTTCTAAGGTTTCGACCGGTTCACTTTTAATGGGTACAGACATTCTTGGCTTCTTCCTCTTGGACGCTAGACTTGAATCTGAATCAGAATCGGAATTGGCTTTAGCGTCTTCGTTATTTTCGTCGATCGTTTCGCCCATAGAGGAGTTACTGTCCTCATTGTCTGCACGAACAGATTCCCTTTCTAATCCGGGGGTGCAAGACCTCAGGAATGACAGCTGATCGTAGAACTGCCATGTGATGGTGGACGTTTGGTCGCCGCAGTCGCTTTTTCGGTGCACTTTTATGAAGTATGCTCGCAGGTTTTTCCATCTTGTCTTTATTGATACAACTGAAAAAAAAATCAATGAATTAGTTTTCAATATTACTAGAGACTTGATCCCAGTTTTGCAGACGGGACGCTGCGCTGTGAACTACATAGTGAGTATTTTAATGTATAGCACTTTGAAGTCATTGTATAGCACTCTATAGTCGAAATATAAAGAACAAAATACCAACACCAAAAGCTCGCCGTGGGTCCATTTTGTGCCGTACTTAACACTGTTTTATTTAAAAAACCCCCATTTTTTTGTTGTTTTTTTTTTTTCAAAATGTGTGCCTAAACGTCACACATCTTCTTCATCTCATACTTTCTGAATCGACCCATAAACCCTACTAATCTAACCGAGTTCCAAAATTACTGATCGATCTAGCAATCGCCGACACGCCCCAATTTTCCTAAATCTCCAGTATAGGGGGGCAGTACCCCTGAAGCAACAGTATTGAAGAGTTGGAACCTGAAGTTTTCATGGGAGCATCTCACAAAGTTTTTGTATCGATTAAAAAAAAGGTTCACGCAAATCAGTTAAAAAATCACGGAAATATCGATATACATAGGTAAAAAAACACAACTCCTCCTTTTTCGAAAATCGGTTAAAAAAGGAGCCTAAGTTAATCCCGATAACATCAGCTGTCTGTGAAATTCCGGTCAAAATCGGTCCAGCTGTTCCCGAGATTAGCCGGAACAAACAAACAGGCAGTCAGACACAAAAGTTTTAAAAATTGTTTTTTTGTTATAAGTAGGTAGGTAGTACCTACTAGGTACCTACCGTATTTACTTTCATATCTTTCATATGCATTTAGTAAAAAGTTGTTATTTTGATATTACAAACAGACACTTCAATTTTATTTATTTGCATAGATAGATGAAAAAAGAGTGTGTAACTTTGCTTTCAATTTGAGAAGTTCGTGTACCTATCACATTAATGAAAAATCCTTACTTAATTTTTTATTATAAAAAAAAATCAAATTCAAATACTTACATATAGTATTAAAAAAGGCTTAGGTATACATTGTAAACAATCACCGTGTTTTATTCATTACATTGTTCATTACTCACCATCTTTCCCCAACTCAGTCGCAATGCTATTCCATAGCTTCTTTAACACAATTGAGTTTTTGTGCAAGTCACTAGCGGGGTTCCATAGAGGCTCCCTTTTATAGACCGCTGCTATGAGACGTTCGTCCGTATTGTGCGAAAATTTAGGCTTTAATTCGATTGGTAGTGGAGTGACTTGGTACATTTTATAGATTTATGGCAATTTCGGTTTATCAAGGTGTACGGACTACGGACGCGACTGCTCGCTTCGCTACACGCCAGGCGACTAGCGAAGCGAGGGGTCGGGGACGGGGGCGCCAAGCGTGCAATGCGTCCATTCTAGAGAATTCCGACCTTATTCCTACGGTACCTACTTTTGTTGGGGTGGGCTGCTATGAGCCTCGTTAATTGAAGCTCACGCAGCTGGCTCATGGCTGGGTAAATACCTACATGTTATAAATCTACTAACAGAGATCCACTACTTCGTCCGCTTGCGTTTAGTTTTTTTACTAAAAATGCAGTAGAAACTTCTTCGAGACAGTAAGGTTCAAATTGCAATTGACGGAATTATTAAATTAATTACGGATATCTCTGTCGAACAAGTTTATTAACGACTGAATACAATACAACGTGCATCGTTGTATTGCAAAATTTTAAGACGTCATTGATACAATTACATTTTATATTATAGGTTGGTCTTTAACAGAACTCTTATATTTTGGGAAAAGTAATTATTACATAGTCCTTCCCACGAATCAGAGGATGCATACCTATGTATCAAATTTTATCAAAATCGACTCAGCGTTTTAAGCGCGTAGGTACCTATTCTCTTGGGGTACCTACCTACTTATCAAACAGACAGTTTCTTTTACGCATTATTGGTATGAATTGCATGAATATAAAAACCGACTAGACCGGCTAGTTATAGATGCTCCAAGTAAAAACTCTGTAAAAACAAGATAGGTGTGATAATTTCAAATAAGTTCTCCGTACCTATTTCCGCTATTTCTTTATTACTGTGCGGCTAAAAAAACAGCCAACAGGTACCTACCTATAGGTATGTACCACAAACATATAAGAGTAAGCAGACCTAACATAATTTTCACAACTACATCTAAACGAATAAATAATATCTTCGCTTGCTTCTCTCCAACAAAAAATATATGATTCTATCTCTTTTACTTCTGTTGTTGCAACACTTACGCACTCATAGACATAATTGAGCTTGAGGCAATTCGTAAGCTACAAATAAGAGAAGTATGGTGGAATATGTCAATTTGTCAAAAACAACAACATAACCTACGAGTTGTTTATTCTTTTAAATTTGCTTTAAAATCGAGTCTAAAGAATC
Source organism: Hipparchia sbordonii (assembly GCA_038048805.1). Classification (NCBI taxonomy): domain Eukaryota; kingdom Metazoa; phylum Arthropoda; class Insecta; order Lepidoptera; family Nymphalidae; genus Hipparchia; species Hipparchia sbordonii. Next base: position 3,858,601 of record CM076114.1, on the reverse strand, counting down.
AAAAATTCTGAAATAAAATGGTGAAGTGTTGTGCACCTCTGTGTGGCAATTCTCCGTATAGGAAAACACCTGCAATTACTTTTCATCGGTAAGTTTTGATGTGCTATAGACTCGTAATTTGGTTATATGCTTACTCGGCATTTTAGAAGCAGTCCCTAATTACACAGGCCTGCGATGGTTTTCCCCTTTAAAAACTAATTAGCAATTTGGATAGGTATTAGTTACTAAGCTACGAAAAAAATAATAAAAAAATTCCATCACGTAAGTTTTCTGAGAAAATGAATTTTCATTTTTCTTAGTACTACCGCGCATTACTAGCGTTAACTTCCAATTTCTTTAATAATAGTGCATGCTTGTAGAATTGATGAAATTAAAATATTCACCTACCCTCATAAGTCATTGTTTGTCGTGATTGAAATCACATTACAATACATATGTATCAACTACTAGATGATTCCCGCGACTTCGTTCGCGTGGATTAAGGTTTTTTATTCCCGCGGGAACTCTCTTATTTTTCAGAATAAAAAGTAGCCTATGTGTTATTCCAGACTATTATCTATCTCTGTGCCAAATTTCAGCCAAATCGATTCAGTCGTTGCCACGTGATTGAGTAACAAACATACATAGGTAAATAGGATGATACGGTAGTTTTGTGATTTAATTCTGCTACCTCCACTTCATATTAACTTAGGTATTATAAAGCCATTTTTAAACGCACTAGCTAAAGATGGTACCTGTGTTAATTACCTTTGTGTTTTTTAGCATTTATCGGATTCCAAGATCAAAGAAGGCCTTTTTCTTGGGTCTGAAATAGGGAAGCTCATGCAAGACGCCACCTTTGAAAAAATCTTGAATAAAATCAAAGATAACGCTTGGAATTCACTTAAAGATGTATTAAATTTTTTTTAGAAAACAGTAAAAGCCCAAATTATGACAATATAGTGAGTATTTTACTCAGCAACTTTCATAAAGTGGGTTGCAATATGAGTATAAAGTTACATTTTCTGCATTCTCAAATTGACCACTTTCCTGAGAATCTTGGGGCTGTAAGTAAAGAAAAAGGTGAAAGCTTCCACTAAGATATTAAGTTCATTCAGAGCAGATACCAGGGAAGGTGGAACCCAAACATGGTGGCAGACTACTGCCAGATATTGAAGAGAAATAAACCTGATAGAAAGCATAAGAGAAAAAGATGAAATAGGAGTTTTGAAGGAAGTAGAAAAAGAAATAATAAGTCTTTTTGATTTATTTAGTCTCTTTAGCGTTATTTTTAAATAATACTATCGGTTTTTTAAATTTTAAATTCGTTAATTTTTGTTTTTTTCATAAAGTTTGTTAAAATAACCTAAAATATGCTTGTCATCTGATGTCATCAATAAAAAAAAATCTCGACGTGCTAGAAAAAAATCAAAGATGTATTTTAGTTTACCATGCCTGGATATTTAAAAAAATAACATAATTATTGAAAGGGGAAAAAAAAAGTTAAATTTCGCAGGCCTGTGTTATTATATACGCAAAACTCGTAGACAGTTATAGTAATTTTGGTTCTAGTATATTCCTGTTGCAATATTTATCAATTAATTAATATCAGGATCTTGTTTGTCGTTTCATATACTTGTACAATTTGACAGGGCCGTATTCAGGCGCAAGTTTTGTTTAGTGGGTATATTTTGATTAAATAAGTAGTCTGTTTTTGCCTGCCTGTTTTAAGATGTATTGGATTGTATTAATTTTTATTTGTATTGTATTGGACTTAGGAAAATTAATCGTGGAAGCAATACATAGCATAGCTTCATTAAATATTGTAAAATTTTTACTTTTTTTTGAAAAGAGCGACCGCCGAGTTTCTTGCTGGCTCTTCTCGGCGGGAAAGGCATTCCGAACCAGTGGTAGATTCATTGACGATTCAAAAGTGCTTGTGAAAGTTTATTTGAAATAAAATATTTCTATTTCTATTTCTATAAAAGTAAGGATAAATTATAAAATTAAATCATTTTTCAGCTTTCCAAAGGATGAAAATATAAAAAATGCCTGGTTGATGCAGACGAATAAAAAAAATTGGCAGCACAAAACATCGAGTGTGCTATGTTCTGAACATTTTGAAGCACATTTAGTGGATTGCAGTGGTTTTCGTACCGTCCTTACTTCTAATGCAATCCCAATGATTTTTGATTCATCATTACAAGTAAGTTTCTAGTTGTTCTTATATTTAGGTACCAACCCAAAACATCTTGCCATTTAAACGTAAATATTGACAGCTATACCCATACATATATAGCTGTGTACCTATTTGTATTACCTATTAAATTGTTAATACTAGACAACTGATAATTTATTACTCTTGTTTTCAGCATATGTCTACATCATCAGTAAAAGGTCCAGTAGAAAGAAAAGCTGCTGGAGATCAAGTTTTGATGGACTTGCAAAATTTACAGCCTAGTAATACTATTAATAAAGAGTATAGAGTAATACTATTCCTTATTACGTTATTGAAAAGACTGAGACATATGGTTTATTTTGTTATTTTTATAAGTTTAAAATGTGTAATACTATTCTAATAGGGTTATTGAAATGAGTGATACAGGCTGAATAGAATGTAAGAGTTAATTAAACTACTGTTGATGTTATCGTATTGTCAATGTTTGTATTTCTAAAAGATATTAGAGAAAAAGTTGCTTTTTGATTTTGTTTTATTTATCTAATAGATATATCTTTTGGGTAGATTTTGTAAATCATGTTTTGTTTTGATTTTATTAAATATTATTTTGTAACATTATTACTTGTTTGATTACAAAACCGCGAAACTTAGCACATTAGAATCCATTTTCATAATTAAGAATTAATTTATAGAATTAAGTTTACAGAATGTAAAATAAGGGTTTAACCTACAATTTGATGGCAACTTTCCGTAGTTTCCATAATATTTCAAATTACAGATATTAAATACTCTCCAGTCCCTTCAACCTCGCTGAACCTCGCTTTTCGAAGTCCGGCTCTGTTTACTGTCAATGTGTGCGTGAGATTTGTATGTAGGCGTAATTGGAACGCCAATTTTTTCTTATGTTAGGTCTGCTTACTCTTATATGTTTGTGGTATGTACCAAGTATGTATGTACCTACATGGCATTTTACTTGGGCCTGTGACTTGGGCAAACAAATTATGAAATATGAACTTCCGTCAATGATGCCAACGATAAGCAAATTATTTCGGCTTTGGATTCTAGTCTTTTCGAACTTGCAAACTGCAGAGTTGTTTTTAATGGATTTAAGCGCGTGATACACATGCTAGTGGATGGCATGCTATAAGCTGGCACGCCAGGTAATGGCAGAATGTCAACGTGTTCGGTGTTATACATGCTGGTGAATGGTATGCCAGTTACTAATAAGTTAAAAACACTTCAACTTTCTACGTAAGTAACGTTACTAAAAGTTCACAAAATAAATATTTATGAATTATATTAGACAAAAAAACAGCAAAAACAAGCACAAAAATTAAAAAGATCTTAGCAGATAGTTGAGAGTTGCGATTTACTAGCAACACATTACGATCTGTTTCACGTAGCTATAGTAATATGAATCTCCCGTCCCACTTCCCCTCAAGGGGAAAAACAAACGGCTTGTACTTGTATACTTTGTACTGGCAGAATCTCGATACATATGCGAGTAGCTCGTTTTTGCTTGTGACTGGCATGCTTTTGTGCGAGTAACAAGCAGCATGTGTATCACGCACTTTACTGAGCAGTTCATAGATAATAGACCTATGTCATTGGCAAATGTCATGTTCATGCGCTGTTCATGGAAGTAGATTTCCTTTTCCTACGTTTTCCTATAATTTTTTCTTTCAATCAGTGTGACCATTTGTGGTAGATTCCTGTCATTTGGGCATATTTGGTTATAAATTATAACTCCTGCGGAATTAGCTGCCGATTTAAAAAAGTAGAAGAAATTGGCAGATTTAAAGGGATATTATGAAATATAAATAGAAAATATGTATATAATTTTCTATGTCTTATTATTTTTTCTGTGACTAATTTATTAGAATATTATTAATTTAAATATGTCATTAAAGTCGATTCAAATGAAAATGTACAATATGAAGAATTTGAAGCAAATGTTGACAAATAAAATTTATTTAACTACATTTTTATAAAAACTTTTTTGTGAGAAAATTAACTTATTTATTCATACCCATCCCCATGGAGGTAATAATTATGATCTTATAGTTTTGGCATTTTTTGAAGTCTAATTTGGCAGATTTTGGAAAATTTTTTACCAGCTTCGGGCAGATTCACCATTTTTTAGACGGGCACACTGCTTTCAATAATCAATTTTCATTTCCGGTATAGATGAAGAGTGACGCACTTGTTCTGTTATAGGTTAAAATAAGTGATACATACATATTGTACTTAAATTTCATAGTTAAATGCGAAAAATACAGTAATAATTGTGATTAACATTTTAAAAGTGTATGGAATTTAAAAACAGGTGAGATTTATATTGCGGATTTATAAGTGTGTGCTCACGGTGGTGGCGACGCCATATTGTTGTGCGCATTATAAATCCAGGGTATTCTCAGCTTCTCATACTTGGATTTCGTTTAAAGGTATTCTACACTTCAAATAATATTATGATACCACCATATTGATGGCTTCTGCTTTATTTTTTTTATCATTTATAAGTTTAAATTGGCACATGTTTACATTTGTCTACCTCGTGGTGATTTGCGCCGATTCGATAGAGGCCGTCCATAGTCAAATGCCGCCATTCTTTCTTTAAGTAATAAATTCATCTAATATAGTATACATTAGTATTAAATAAGACTAGTTATTTGCGTACTTATGCATAATCATGAGTTATTTGGACTCTAATGTATATTTCACACTCAATGTTAATTTTATTTATGGTTAAGTGGGTACCCAATAAATGTGTGGTTGCTATGGCCTGTAATCAATAAGTAATATCGCGGTGCGAGTGCAAGCCTTCTAGAATTATATAATGTTAATGTGATAAGGGAGTCGTGTGTTTTATCTTTTACGATTCAACTTGACGCGTGGCGAATTAAACTAAAATAGTTGGTAGGTTTTTACAGATTCCGGGATGTTGCGTGAACCCGGCCGAAGTTATGAATTGATTGCGATAGTTGCTCTATAGCTATCATTTTTAGACAATCCAACAGCTTGTAACTTATCTAGCAAACCACAAGTTTGCTATATTGAGCCAGATTTCAAATTTTTTGAGAGACTGAACAATAATAAAAATTAATGTAATTATCAGTACCTATTAAGTAATTTGTACCAATTTCTTACAAAACTATCCATTCATCTGTGATTTCAAACACATGATCAGCAGCATGCTTCAGTCGTCAAGTGGCCTAGATCGATCCTAAAAAACTTAGAGTGAGTATTTTTGTTTCAGAAAAACATAAAAAATGGTAGGATCCAGAGTTTACGTTGGTGGTCTGCCATTTGGTGTGAGGGAGAGAGATCTTGAGAAATTTTTCAAAGGATTTGGCAGAATCAGAGACATTCTCATCAAGAATGGTTATGGTTTTGTGGTAAGATATTTAACGTTCAAAACAAAAAAAAAGTAATCCAACAATGGATTTTTTTTTTGCATATAACATTAAATTGCATGTAACATTCGTTATATTGATTTTGATTATATAAAATGTAACTTTTGTCACTCAGACTATAATAATGAATTGATTGACACCTCATTTGCTAAAATTGGCTTAGTAGTAAGCTTCGGTGGTTCATCGCATGACAAAGACATAATTGCAAAAACTCAAAATTGAGTTTTTGATGTTATAAGTATTAATAGTGGATCTTCTATCCAAGGAAAAAAGTACATTGTAGGTCTAACCTATTATATTGTACTTTTCTTTCCTTGGATAAAACACCTTTTAATACTTACACAGTCAATCTTTGTTCTATTGGATGCGATAACTTGAACTTTGCTTTGAAACGCTACCGTGTGTCTTGATCATATGTGAGACTGCTAAAATCATTTCTTTTATTTGGCTTCTTTAGTCTGGTAAAAAAGCAATCCCTAAAATCCTGTTAATATTATAAATGCGAAAGTTTGTATGTTTGTTACTCAATCATGTTGCAACAACTGAACCAATTTGGCTGAAATTTGTCTGAGAGATAGATTACAGTCCAGAATAGGACATTTATCCCAGGAAATAAAGAGTGTTCCCGCTGGTATCAGCTAGAAGTTTATAAGTCTAGAAGTAGATCTAACACCTTCAACAATACATAAATATTTTTTACAGGAGTTTGAAGACTATAGAGATGCTGATGATGCTGTTTATGAGTTAAATGGAAAAGAACTGCTTGGAGAAAGGTAAGATACATCTTTTCTCCATTATTGTCATAGAATCTTCTGTTGAACAAGGGTCTCTTCCATGGACTTTTGCAGTAGTCATATCAGACTTTTGTATTGTAGATTGTACAGTTTTTAACTTGTACAAATCTGCAACACCAGTTAGGTTCATAATCTAAAGTACACCAATGAAATTCTCAAAAAAAAAAAAACAATTTAATTCCCAAGCAGTCTGTATCAGGCATTCCAACTGATTTTCATAAAAATGACAATATGTCATTGCATAAGAATATCAATGATAATAGATGCTTTAGGACATTACTGGTTCCATACTATCCAGTTTATATTTAAGTAATAAATTAGTTAACATTGTTAGTTAATAGTACTGTTTTAACCATAACTAAATACTTTTCTTTATTAGCCGGCTCCACATTTTGAAAGTATTGTATGTTAAACTGGAGATTATTTTTATTAACGTGAGTTTTGAAATTTGAATGAAAGTGTGTCAAGTGATTTTGATTGATATTTTATTTTTTTGAACATGTATAATTTCGGTTTTTTTTAAATTATGTTTTTTATTATGATAACGAATGTAAGAATGTAAAATGAATTTGTGGTTTAAATGAAACAAATATGTTGGCCTATATTTCTCTTTTTGTTGGTATAATTATAACTGTTGATGATTTTATTGAACTTATCAATGGGTAACTTTCCTGTACACTATATAATGTACAGTGGATTTATGATAAACCACATAAAAAACCTACGTCATGACGATAAAATTATTTACGCTCTTTAACTCTTTTGGTTCTTGGTATTAATTTTATTCTTATTTTATTGCACTTTAGTTCTTAGTTATTAGCTTTAATTCTTTAAAAGCAAAATGAGAAATAAAAAATTGAGACCCTTTATAAAAGGAATAAATATAAAATCACTGACTGATTTCAATAACAATTAATTGTCATCAGCCTTATGTTACAAACAGTTTTTTTGTTTTTATAGATTTATTGTTTGTGGCCGATCTGATATCAGCCTAAATTATCAGAATTGGGATCGTACTATGCCAGTCTAAACCGCGCAACTGTCGCCTGTCACATGCGTTATAATTGTACCAACACGCGGAATGAGTGGTGGTGGGTGCGGAGTGGCGGAGTGTCAGGGCTAACGCACGGTGTGCTGCAGGGTGGTGGTGGAGCCGGCGAGGGGCATCGACCGCAGCGCGGACCGCCACCGGCGCGACCGCTACTACGAGCGCGACCGCGGCCGGTCGCGATACGAGTGAGTGGTTGTGTTGTAGGGTGTCGGTGGAGCGTGCGCGCGGCATGCCCCGCGGCTCCGACCGCTGGCGCGCCCGCGACCAGCCGCCCCCGCGCCGCCCGCGCACACGTCCTCAAGCGTTTGTATCTGACGCACTGACACTAAACACTACACAGCCGTAGGGCGCCCGTGAAGCGCGCGCGCACGACTTACAGTGTTTGTATGTTTAATATATCGCCATTACTACACACAACACAATCCCTTCACGTCCTCGAGGGGAATCTGGAGCACTTACACTAAACACTACTGTCGCCACTCGACACTGCCCCCCGGAGGGAGTGGTGTTGTTGAGTGTCGTTGGAACGCCATTACATCACTACACAAAACAGTAGGTACACTGTCTTCCACACCCTCGCAGCTCGTGATACGAGTGAGTGGTTGTGCTGTAGGGTGTCAGCGTTTGTAAAATAGGTCGCCATTACACCACACAATCACACACAACACAATTGCTAATACACATACACCGATATTTGTATATTTGTACAAAAGTCTAGTTACGACCTCTACAGTACTAGACAACTCCTACTCCGTTTACTAGACATATCACGAAATTTAACGTTCTTTTCTGGGTACGTATGTATGGTGGTAAACTACACTAATACCCTTAGCTAAAACTACACACTGCCTTTGTCGAAATTTTTACCCAAAACAAAAATGATAAAATGCAAAATATACGAAGTCGAACACTTTATTTCCTCTACTTTAGTCGCATCCTGTTTGCATTTGCATTTTAATATTGTATTGATTACTCATGGAATTTATACATAATAGGGTGACCAACCCAATTGCTAGCACTGCACCAGTTTATTCGCACTTTAGCAAAAAAGATTAAAATATAAGTTTCTGATTGTAGTTTTTAAATTTTCAGATTAAAAAATATTTAGGGGAATTCATATTTTTCACAATCGAAACCTTTCTAATCTGGAAAGTTTTAAAATGACGTCACTATTGTAGTTGAAAGATATTGTTCTGGAGTTCCTGAAGTTTTCGGCCATTTTGACTGATCGACTTACCCGTCAGTACTTACCAGTACTTAATCCCGTATGTGCTAATAATTGGGGACTGGGTCATTTTTCAATTTTATTTCAAATTCTTGTTGATTTAAGAAAAAAATCCTTAAAAAGTTCTTTAATTATATATTTTATTAAACAAGTAACCTTATGAACAGAGTGATTTATAGGATTTTGTTAAATTTATATTTAAAAAACATATTTGAAATTAGGTAAACTTTTAAAGTGCCCATAATTGGGTCTGCCACCCTAATTGGTTCCCTTTAGTCAATGTTAATAAAAATAATTAAAATTCCGAAAATAAATATCTTGATACTTCGGCTGCTCAAATGTCTGTATACCTGTATTCTATCGTTTGGGTCATTACTAATATATTTATTGATACTATTAGCATGAGAGTATCGGTATTTTTATATGTACATATATGTGAATATATGTACATATTTGTCTTGCCTTTCTTACCTTTCAATTATTAGTTGTACCTATTAATATACATTAAAATTCTTATTCTCTCGACTTTGCATAATTCGTAGTAGTATTAGTATTAAACCAGATTATAATGATTTGAAGAACATGTAGAAGATTATTTCCTAGATTTAAAAAAATATGTAACGTCGAGGATTATAATTAGTCCTATTGTTACTTCAGGCTACAAAAATCATACTTTTGTGTAAAAAAAACATAAGCAATTGTGAGTTTTCAATATAACTATTTAACTATTAGCTGGTAATTACATAAGTTCAAAAAAATTATACCCTAAAGTGGCAATAATAAATAATTAATTTAAAATTAATTATCATCTAACAAAGTAGTGAAAACTATATAATTCAGTTCTATGTAAGAACTCACAATAATAACTTGTTTCAAATATTCATACATTGATACAATTGCGAACTTTATTTTCTGTTAGAAAACAGGCCATTATTTTGATTGCCATAGAAAATTATTTTTGCTACTTGTTCAAATATAAGCATGCTTGATGCTATGTTTTGTAATTGTATTAAGTTGATTTGAAACAAGTTATAGCAACTTCTGCTTTCACATTGGCATTCAAGAGTTAAAAATGGTTTAAAAAGGTCATTGTCGGTAAGAATATAGTAAAAGAGAATAAGTAACCATTTTTTACCTTGCCTTTACATCTAATGCGAAGGTTCTCTTTGACAGTGACAACAATTACAGATACGGCCCGCCGACGCGCACGGAGCACCGACTTATCGTCGAAAATCTGTCTAGCCGCATTAGCTGGCAGGTAAGAGCTCTGCCGGACCTGGCTGCCACTCCATCATCCATCACTATCACTCAGGGGTGACGTCACACACGAGGGCCGGGCCTACACCGCCGCGCGTGGCAATGTCGCGTTCACAGCACCAGGCGATACCGCGGACACAAGAACGGAAGAAACATTCGCAGAAGAACCACTTGTGGATTCAGACGACGTCCTTAACCAAAGAGAAATGTCCGAAACGCACAGAACGATTGAGAATGCAAGGATGGCGAACCACCAGATGATGCTTTTGACGAGACAAGGGAAGACCCCACAGTGAAGACCCCAGTCAGACGTACAGTCCAGTGGAGGAGCAGGAACCGTTGGAACGGTCCAATACAAGATGCAACGCCCACGTAATAAAAATCAATAAACAATATACAAAATTAACTTTTCATCAGTAAAAGTAGCTTTCAAACTTGTACTATTTGTAAAAATTAGTTTGCCAGTCTTGTACATACATTAATTTGAATAAAGTAAAACTCTAACACCTATTATACATTACGAGCTTATAGATGGTTTCTTAAATAACGACAGAAGGTGGCGTTTCGTGCCCTGAGCCCTTCCCCGATGTAGCCCGTGTGAGATGTGGTCTGAGGCGATGTTAGGAGGGTATCGTTGCGGCGGCGGACGGACTATGATGTCGCCCAAGTGTGCCCCCATGGCCCCAAGCTGCCGGCCCACGCCCCGCCGGGCCCCGACAAGGTAAAGTCGACAGGGGGCACTACAGGAGCCGATCTCGCTATGTGCAATCCCATTTTATCTCATAATTTCACGTTTCTTTTGAGCTTTCTCCCAATAGAGATCAACCAATGTTGTCGATATTGTGGGATGCATTAGCTTTTTTTTATTGTTTTTTTTTAGTGCCTATACAGAATTTCGTGGTCGGTTCGTTCTTTATGGTATCATAGCTTGCCTAGGAAGTTTGGCTGCATCTGCTTCAAGATACAGTTGAAGTGAGGATATCGAGGTTGGACACAGCAAAGAAGGTTTGAGGAAAGAAATGGGGAAACTGACATTATCCAATAACCCATCAGAGGCATACAGTGAGGAATATTTAATATGAGATTTCCATGACCTTAAAAATCATATTGAACCATCAGAAACGTAATTCATTTCGGACTTGAAGAAAAGGAACTGGAATTGATGCTATCCAAATGAAGGAGTTTCTAAAAGCAAATTGACGTTGAAAATTGGACAATCCATGATTAGAAATCGAAATTCTGGAATGCTGCAGGCATTTAGGGGAGAAAAACTTGCATTGAGAAATTGCCATTTGAACATAAAAGAGGGAATGTGGAACAGGAGAACTTGTCAACTGAAAAATTTCGCAAACAATCTTCTGGTCATTTAAGAAAATCTGGTACACTGAAAACTGGTTGGACTGGGCGCTTTCAGAGATGGATTACTGAGGATTACTGGTGACTGAGAGAGATGGAAATATAGATAATATTTCAGATATGGACTACTTGGTGAGAGATGGACATATGAAAAATAACCCTAAACAGAAGGGGCAAGTTACCAATGGTGAAACTCAATGGATGCCTACAAAAATTGAAGAATTGATATTCTTGGATCGAATCGAAGAAAAGAGATAACCTTAGTTGATGACCTAAAATATTGTGATATCCAAGATTAAATTTATTGGAGAAGTAGTGCGTGATTGTAAAAATTCCTTGGATTGGGCTTATCGAAGATTGAAGGGCGTGAGCGATGATAGCCTATGGCAAACCGTTTACGAAATGTCTGTATAAGCACAAATCATATTTGTTTTAATAGTTAGGTCTCCATCATACGACAGAAAGCACGTATCTACATCAAATAAGCTGATCGCAAATTACATTCGAGTTGTAACAACGACTTTTTCTAAATTCGCTAAAGACAGTCAAAGTGGAATGATATCATCAGTAACTTATATTCCAGTAAAATAAAAGTCGTCTTATGTAAAGCAATAGGTAACGTGCGATCAACTTTATATTATATAAGGTTATCATTTGCGTGAAACTCCTAAAATTTTCATATTCAATCAAAGCTGGCAAGTAAAGTCTAACTTGTCTACATTAACGAAAATTTGCTTATTTTGGGCTCTCAAATTATAAATCTATGTAACTCCAAAATTTTAGTTGGTTAAGAAAAAGATTATAAAAAGTGCGTCAAAATCAAATCTCATGTGAATTTATGCGGTATTTTACAGTTTTTGTTTCTTTAGTTATTTTTATAGATACTGAGTCAAGTTAGTTTTTGTTCGCCAGCTGTTTAAATGTTCATGATGATATCGTATATTTAACCATCTTTCGGGGCTGAAAACCTTGATGATAAGAACCATATCTGATGAAAATTTTAGGAATGACTATACAGTTTGCGGGAAACTGGCATGAGAGTAATGGATTCCGTTGGTTTCCAGGACTTGAAGGATTACATGCGTCAGGCCGGTGAAGTGACGTACGCCGATGCGCACAAGCAACATAGAAATGAAGGGTGAGAACTTTTTTTTTTAATTTTGTCATTAATACATAATATTAAGTATTACCCATGCATCTCAAGTTGGTCTTCGTCGACCGTTACAAAATGACGTCATACCGTACCGTTGACAAGAAAATAATAGTTGTATTTTTTACTGTAACCACAACTATGACGGAAGTTTTCTTCTCTGGCAATGACATCTTGAAAGTATAAAGGCGTAATTTTTAATTTCTTACTTTTTCCCGCTTGAAAAAATCCTTAATTAAAGTAATTAATAGTCTGCGCTATGCAAAACTTTTCCTTTTTTACTCATCTTAGAAGACGATACACTAAATAGTAACCAAACAAAAATAAAAAAACTACCTAAAAAAACAAACAAAACTTTGAAAAAATTTGGTAGTAGCAATTGCGAGCAGTACGTTGCTGTCTGTACTAAGCGGGTCTGACTTGAGGTGCGGTGCGGGAGGCGAGGTAGCGGCAACTTGAGATGGAAGGGTAATATACATGTTGGTTATTTGCAGGGTAGTGGAGTTCTCGAGCCACTCGGACATGCGTGCAGCTATAGAGAAGTTGGACGGCACCGAGCTCAACGGTCGTCGCATCCGCCTTGTGGAGGACCGCCGCTCGTCGCGTCGCCGCACGCGCTCGTCGTCGAGCCGCTCACGTTCCCGATCCCGCGAACGTCGCCGCTCCAGGTCCGTTAACTCTATGGCATCAAGGAATGAGCACACTTGATTAGAAATTGTCGCGTTCGGTTTAGGAAGATCGTCCCCTTATCTCGTTTCCACATTCAGAGATCTTCCATAGAGCCATTGTTCTTCGATCTCCCGAATATCGCTGCTTCAGTAGAACTAACGTGCGCGCCGCAAGAAAATGTTGTCTACTCATTTACTTGTGAAATTACATACAAATTCACGAGTAAATGGGTAAATAAGATTTTAGCCTTACTGAATATGTTAGACCTACTGTGGACCTACTGGTCTGTTATTAACTCTATGGCATCAAGGAATAGGCACTGGATACTGGATTAGAAATTGCCACACTTGATTTGAGGAAGATTGTCTTTTATCTCTTTTCGGTACTACACAGCGCAATGGCGTATTCCTCAGGACACCTAAAAAGAATTGTGATATTTCATGATGATACTATATATTAACCATCTTTCGGGGCTGAACACCTTTGACTGATAAAACCATAACTGATGAAAATTGAACTCTATTGTCAAACGGCTTAGTCTTATTTACGAATAAACATGTAACACATCCCGTTTTTTCTTTTTACAGCCGATCACGATCGAAGTCCCGGCCCAAGAGCAAGAGTCCCGCAGCCAAGTCCCGCTCGCGATCCCGCTCAAAGTGAGTCTTTTACATTACTGTTTTATTGAGCACCTTTTAGTGACTTAGAATTCATACTTGAAACATAGTTATTAGGATTTTTTTAAACAAATTCGACGTCGCGATTGAATAGTAAGTATGTAATTCCAGTGCACATTCAGAAAGTTCGGAAATACATTTAATTTTTTCCTTCTTTTTTTTCTTTTTACCTGACTGCAATAGACAATTTACAATATATCTGAAGATAACTGAATTAGTTTAAAATCGGTATCATAGTTTACTTTTGAAAACTTCGTAATAAAAAATATATTACTAAACTGAAATAATAAAAAGATTAAGTTTATCATATCATACACCTATATTAAAATTCAGAAAACTCAAAAAAGTCTAGTCCCTAGAAGAAAAAAAGTGTTTCTGAATCTTCTGTTAGTAAAATTCTGAAACTCACTTTTTTTTTAGTTCATACTTTACAACATATGTATGACAAAACTGAGATTTAACTTTACTAACAAAAGATTTTTTTCTCGTCTAGAGAACAGAGACCTTTTTTGAGCGTTCTGACTTGATTTAGTTGTGAAAATTATATCAGCCCTTAGTTAGAACTTTAAGTTAGTCTAGAACTAAGTTCTAAGTCACTTTTAGGTGATTGTTTTTTAAATATAAAGTGTACTTTAAACTGCTTGCATGTTTTACAAGTACCCGCAAATATAACTTAAAATAATCGCATAATGCATGAATTTGTATAAAATTAACCTAGCGTTTATTTGGCTAGGTGTGTTATTTCATGCGCTGAGCAAAACTTAAAATCGTAAGTATTTAGTCCATAATGCAATCCTTCTGTATTTAGTTAGATGTATGAAGTAGTAGGTAGCGTATCTTTGGTTACAAATGTAGAGTATATTATGTAACTTTATTTTCTTCCTATTAACTGGTTGTAAAATATTATGATACTCGTATATCATCATTTCATTGTGACTTAAAATTAGGGAGCAATAAATTAATAATGTAAATATAATTTGTTCGCTCGAGCGATTATTTAGATAAAGTTTAAAATTATATCACACTGAAAGTGCTCGTAGCGCCGCTGCCATTCTGGTGTACATTGGCCCTAAATATTCCCTAATGTTTGGTGAAAACGAAATTGTCAGTGTTACCTAACTTAGCTTAGGTAGTCCCTAAAATTTAGGAGTTGGTGAAAACAGACTAAACTACTTAATTATTGGGGTTGCTGGATTAAAATTTACTTCTTTATTTTCATAGTTTTGACAATACTCAAAGTGAAATGATGATAGACCACCCCAGATCGATGTGTAGCCATGTAGTTAAACTAAACCGCCCGTTACCGTCCGTTTGTCGCTCGCGACTCACATAGGGATCGCAGCGGCTCCAGGTCGCCGTCGCGTAAGTCGGAGCGTCGGTCCGCGTCGCGACTGTCGCGTAAGTCGGAGCGCCGGTCCGCGTCGCGACAGTCGCGCGGCCGCTCGCCGCCGCGCAAGTCGCAGGACAAGAACGGCCGCCGGTCGGACTCGCGCTCCAAGTCGCGCTCGCCGAAACACGACTCCAAGTAAGTTACGTGCTTTCAATCCCGTCTGACAGCCGTGTGGATCGTGTGAGGTTATATTTCATACATTCTCTACATTATCTGTGCACCCGGCGTTGATGACGTCATATCGGCGCTCTAAAAAAATATACTAATGGGACGAGTGTGGTAAGGTGAAAGGGGAAGTGGGAGGAGTAAATTCTAAATTCCAAAAGTATGATGATAATAATAATTTAGCGGATTAACTGTGCCGCCATGATCACGAACTACAATTATTTCTATCATTGTAGTAAGCGATTTCTAAAAAGTCAAGACCATTAGGTAACTTTTTTATTCGATAAGCTAGCTACATGTATTGTTATCAAGAAAGATTCTGAGGGATTGAGAACCTCTTTCTTTTTTCAAGAAAATTATATATAGTCCAATGAAAGATTCCCACTTTGATTAACCGGAAATATAACCTCGCATCTAACTTAAAACACCTTTGTCAGATCATAGATAAGGCATTGTTGAATTGGCATTAATTTAAATGAATTTTCCAAAAAATCCTTCATTTTGTAACTAATTGATAGCACAGTATGTTCATTTATTAACTCTTACCATTTTGCTCGCATCGTACGAAGAGCGACTACCGACAAAACTGCCAGGTGAGAATAAATCGATGGTTCTAGAACACTAGTAACGCTCATTTTGTGTTGCTTGTATAGTAGTTTTAGTAGCTAATTATTTCTTTTGCCTACTACTATTTTCCTTCCATTTAACAAAAATTCTATTTTTTTTCATGATGTGGTACAACCACTTGAGAGTCATAGGCAAATATATTCATATGCACAGCAATGCTTTCATAATATTTTCACTATTTTATGCAGAAATACACTCGCGAGTTTGAATGAATACTTATGTTATATATGATTTTCTATGGAATATGTATATGTATGTACTTATGTAATGGAGTAATTTGAAATCTTTCAAATTTCATGCAATTTGATCACGTCGCTTACAATAGGGTAGTTGGGGGTGCGAAAAATAGATTTTGTTGAGAACATCTAACATAAAACTGCCTTGTGAATATTGGAGCTGCAATCACTATTTTTTAATTTTTTTATCTATTTTTTATATTATTCTGAGTATTAGTAGACTTACTAACAAGTGTAAATTTAAAATTTAAAACACCTGTGAAAAAAAAAAATATGTAATTCGCCATTTTGTGGTGGCGGCCATCTTGAATTTGAAATTTATCATAGTGTATTATAGTACTAATCAAGCCCTTTCATTTGATATCCATATTAAGGGAGTTGTGAAAAAATATGTAATCCGCCATTTTGTGGCGGCGGCCATCTTGGACCGATTTTCATCAAACACTCAAATTGCAACAAATGTTGCAAAATTCTAGAATGATTGCTATACTGTGACAATCGCAACCACCTCTGATGCAGCCGATGTTCTTTCAGCGGCCAAACTTTAATTGATTCGTTTTTCCCCACAGGGAGAGATCCCGTTCCCGCAGCAAAGACGCGGGGTCGCCCAAGCGTGAGGCGAGCAAAGAACGCCGCGGAGCGACCAAGTCCCGCTCCCGTTCCCGGTCCCGGTCAGGATCCCGCGACCGCTCCGGCTCCCGGGACCGGTCCCGCTCCGGATCCCCACGACAGAATGGCGACACCCAAGACCGTGGGGGCAGCACCGATCGCTCTCCCCGCAGTGGAGACTAAACTTGTAGAGTTAAGGCTTCAGCAGAAGATGCGTGTATGTTCATATTGGCGATTCGATATTCAAATTCTTCCCCGAATATGGACTTTATCACGTGTTCCCTCAATAAGCTATTAGTCTGTTCAATAAGTCAGTTGACATGGAGGAATAGAACAATAGGTTGTAGCAACATTGTGAAAGAGTTCGATGAATCAGACGGTTTGATAATAAAAAAATAAATCTCATTTTAATTAAAAGTAAACTATGAATGTGTGGAAAGGTGGACTAAATGGAAAAGAGTAACCCATGTATGTCAACTGATTTATTGAACAGACATTATGTATGTGGATTTATGTCAGTATGTTACCTTGCTCTTTTATTTACGACAGATGCCAATAGACTTTTAGGCAAACCATTTTTTATTTATAACAACAATCCTAAATTGAATTGGCTCATATTAAGTCCAGGATACGCTTATTCTTTGGAAATGAACATCACAAGTGACTATTTTGTTACGCTCCGAAAATTTTCAATGGATTAATCGTTTTATTGTTATTATTATTATATTATTGATCACAAAATCTTCATTCGGGGAAATTCGGGGAAGAATATAAAACGTATAGAATAGCTGACGTGACGGTACAATTTATTATAATATAATATTTAATAGTTTTAATTGGCGTAGTGTGTCTGTCTGATCTCCTGAATCGTGACCTAAATTTTTTTACGATTTTCGATATACCCTCATTTCTAAAATAACATTTTTTGATATTAATTCTTAACAATTCAGCTTATATTACTTGGTTAAATTTCGTTTTATCAACTATAATGAACTCGGTCAATAAAATAATTTTATTTTTGTGTAAACGCGTGGTACAATTTCACCACAAGTTTTACGATCTTAAGGTTAGCTGATGCATTTAGATTCAGCGTATACAACAATGTAAAAAAGCTGAAGTCTATTGAATTAAAATGTGCTGTTGTTTGGTAAGAACTGACTGCTGTTATAGTAGTATTGTATAAGCAGCATTGTGGTCTATACAATAAGGGATCTTTTCCTTTACAGTAAAAGCTCCTTATTCGCGCTTCCTTTATTCGCGTTTTCACTATTCGCGGATTAAAAAAATGCGACCCAATTCCTATATTCGCGGCTAGATTTCTCTATTCGCGGATCTAATCGGTACATCGGTAAACATAAAAAGGATTCCAATAGGTATCAAGCCCAATATCGTGTGTAAACGCATCGTCAAATGGACTAATATTTTTAAAATCTCAGTGAAGGTTTAAGAATGGCAAATGAGCTTTGTGATTTTTTATGAAAACTGATCCGTGTATAGAACAAAGTCTTATTTTTAACCGACTTCCAAAAAGGAGGAGGTTATTAAGAGGCAAATTGCTAATGCCACTGCTGAATATCAGTCTGAATTGAAGGAGCTTTTAAAAAGCGTCAAGCAAGAAAAAATTACAAAATTCTTTAAACCATTGCCTAAACCTGAAAATAATAACTAATCAAATATGGTCAAAAACTTAAGTTAATGTTTTTTATTTTGTCACCTAGGAACGTATCCCCTATAATCCCATATAAATTACCATTCCATATTCACGGTTTCTGTATTCGCGGCATATTTGCGGAACGTATCCCCCGCGAATACAGAGCTTTTACTGTACTTTAATACGAGCCACGCATTAGATTCTAAAAGTTACTGTTTACTGTTTTTGTGGGCTAGTGAGTAATAAATATATTAAGATTACACTATTTTGACGTAAGGTTAAATTGCACGTAATAGAATTTACTCGTAAGTGGTGGAAAAAGGAAGTTTTATGTACTTTTCTAATGATATAATAAAAATAGTTACATATTTTTTTGAATTATTATGTGCAATTCTTATAACTTCATTGGATCAACAATTTTAAAAGTGAACTTATGTTAAGGTATTTTGTAAATACTGAATTGTTTATAAGGCACCAAATAAATAGATAAGTTGAAATTTTGTTTTTTTTTTGTGTTACCCTACCTGTACAATTAAGAACTGTAGGCATAAATAACTCCAAAAGCGTCACTGTCGATGAGGATCAAGAAGCACTTAAATTAAAAATTTCTGAAAAGTCGTCAGCGCATTGGTGCCTCTGGTACTACAAGTGTTCATGGGCGGCTGTAATCACTTAACATCAGGTGACTCGCCTGCTCGTTATTCTTATAAAAGAAAAATAAGAATCGTGAGATTGTAATGTGGGATACAGTGTGACGATTGCTATCACCTCTGATGGGCTGCTACCAGTGGCGTAACTGACGTTTGAGGCCCGTGGCAAATTTATCGAATGGGGCCCTCCCTCCCAAAGAATGCTTTCGGCCCTCTGACTGGGGGCTTCTTCCTGCTGGAGGCCCGTACTCTGAATTTAGGCCCTTCGAAGAGGTACGCCATGTACTTGTAGCTTCGCAGTTTACTGCGGAGTGCGCCATACACACATGTACCCTTATGTAATCAATCCGTAACTGTATTGCGGCTTGCTTTTATTACTATTATTTATTTTACTTTGTTTAAACTATTGTCAAGGGCAGAGGCGTAACTATACCGTTTGAGGCCCGTGGCAAATTCATCGGATGGGGCCCTCCCTCGCCCAATATAAAGAAGCTCACCCAATGAGATAGTATTTTTTATTTTTTCATAAATCACTACGTGAAGTAGGTACATACAAACGCAATTACAATTATTTGATTTTCTAATAACCTTTAATTCGGAGCGTATTGTGTTTATGATTACATTAAGGCACTTAGTAGTCCATTCTTAGCACCTACAATAGCAACGTAAAAGCGACATTTTCGCGAGCGAAGCGAGCGCGAAATTTTTTATGATTGCATTACGGCACTTAGTAGTCCATTCTTGATACCTACAATAGCAACATAAAAGTGACATTTTCGCGAGCGAAGCGAGCGCGAAATTTTTTATGGTTGCATTACGATACTTAGGAGTTCATTCTTGGCACCTACAATAGCAACATAAAAGTGACATTTTCGCGAGCGAAGCTAGCGCGAAATTTTTTATGATTGCATTACGGCACTTAGTAGTCCATTCTTGGCACCTACAATAGCAACATAAAAGTGACATTTTCGCGAGCGAAGCGAGCGCGAAATTTTTTATGATTGCATTACGGCACTTAGTAGTTCATTCTTGGCACCTACAATAGCAACATAAAAGTGTCATTTCCGCGAGCGAAGCTAGCGCGAAATTTTTTATGATTGCATTACGGCACTTAGTAGTCCATTCTTGGTACCTACAATAGCAACATAAAAGTGAAATTTTCGCGAGCGAAGCTAGCGTGAAATTTTTTATGATTGCATTACGGCACTTAGTAGTCCATTCTTGGCACCTACAATAGCAACAGAAAAGTGACATTTTCACGAACGAAGTGAGCGCGAAATTTTTTATTCTGCACTGCGCCATATCTAGTCCTGTACTTTTGGCGCTTGAGACCTTGCGTTTGTATGCGCCGGTCGGCCCTACCAACTATTTAGTAATTGTTATTGGGGTTATTTTAAAATGTGTTTGTGGACCTAATGATATTTAGGTATTACAAATATGTATCTTTTTAATTTCTGTAAGACATAAATAAAAATTTTGGCCCCAAATTCGCCGTCCCTAAAATCTGCTGCCCTAGGCTCCAGTCAAATCAGCCATTTGATAAATCTACCCACTGTGCGTAACCTTTCTTCTTGTCCCAAAGAGTTTAGTTTATATCAATTTTAATTTTGAAAATGACCGCTCGGCACTAGCCGTAGTCACAGGAATGGCTATAAATGTTATGATCATCTTGTGCTTCCGGCCCTCTCTGATCGGGGGCCCCTGCCGGCTGGGGGCCCGTGGCATTTTGCCGTCATGCCACCCTATAGTTACGCCTCTGGTCAAGGGGACTAAATGAAATGCGTTTTTTAATCTTTTGTAAACAATTGTTTATTAACATTTTATTTCTCCTTGCATCGCTGCACATAATACACATTCGCACACACTGCCACGCTGGACGCTGACAAATATATCACCGCATCACATTAAACATGACTTTATTTTGTGATAGGATCTATGGAATTATCTTTTACGCTTCCCATCTACTTAGGATTTGCTTTCATTTTTCTTTTGAATTAGAAAAGAAAATGTGAATATACTAAAAGTAAATACAAGGAAAAGACAATAAATTATTATTGTAATATATCTAACTAAAGAAAAATATAGTATATAATTAAAGATAATCACTTGTTTCGCATGCAAAATGAACATAGAAAAATAGATAGGAAAAACAGTATTTTTTATCTTACGACAGTCACTTACTAGAAATGGAATGATTTGAATTCTTTTTTCATCTTTCAGTATACTCACACCTAACTATAAATGCATTAAATTATTCTCATTAAAAAATTATACAAATTACAAATCAAGAAGACAATTTCGCTTCAGTCAATCGTAAACAATGTTCAAAAAAATAGTTAAACAATGATTTTTCAATAAAATTAAAAGTAATTCACAATCATTTTTTTATAATTATTTACTTATATAAATAAATTAAAAATACTGTTATTTTATTAGTTTTGGAACGAAATATTTTATTTAGGCGCATAATATCATATAAAAAAATTAAAATGTTCTCAAAAAGAAAAATGAAAGTAGGTACACAAAACTGATCGATTTAAGTACACTAGATATGATTATGACGCTTTCGTTAATGTTTTCCTATTTTCACATAATTTATTCGTACATTTTGTCATCTTACAAAAATTAAATACAAAGAACATTATTATTGATCATCAGTCTATTCATATAAATTTTACAATTTTGTCGTTTAACCCTCATTAATCTATCGAGCGCAAAAGGCAACATAAGAGGCTAACGCCCTATCACTTACAAAATAATATCTACAGTGTCTCCACCCTCTATTAAGCGGCAATTTAACATAAATTATTTCACACGAAGATTCGTCGACGGCACGTGGCACATTCGTCGGTAAAAGAATCCATGTCAACGAATGAACGAACGAAAAGTGATTCTGTCAAACAAAAGTTTGACGCAGCAATACTTTGTTACATGCGACGTCAGAATATGCGACGAGCCGTGGAGCGAATAGCGAGGAAACAACTCCATGTACTGAACGTATTAAAATAAATAAGTTAAAACAACCTGCAATATCGAGTCCTATGTTGCCTCAAGACACCATTGTATTGTCGCAGTACTCTTACCAAAGTAATGGAGAATATACTTACATAGCTAAAACTTAATAGTTTTTTTTATACACAATGACTTAGGTTTCGACATTTGTTTCTTATAAGTACACAAATTATTTTTACCCTATGGTCTAATTACGTGCGCTGTTAATTATTCCAGATTCGAGAGCGATTTTTGTCCCCTCCACGTTAAGTGAAGGAAACAAAGATGGCGCTCGGATCGAGGAACGTGTTTTTTTGCTAAATTTCTGATATAACAAAAGTTATAAAAGGTACCTATGTGTGCAAAAAAAATCTATGTCGATTTTCAAAAAAACCGTAACAAGATTTTTTTTCTAATGTTTAATTAAAAATCATAATCATAGGAACAATGACAACAATTAGTCAATCACAAAAATATAATCAATGTAAAAAAAAAAAAACAGATAAACGCATCACGATTCGCGTTATTTTTTTTAATTAGTCTAAAAATCTTATTTAACGCACGTTTTGGTTTCTATACTGGTGCGAGTCTAAAAAGGGACAGCGGAGTGTGAATCATAAACCGATACTGACTACCGAAGTTTTCATAATATCACAAAGATTACATAATATTTAATCTTTACATGTAGAAAAAAAAAAATTAAATGTGGGTAGGTACAAACTAAAAAAAAATGTACAGAAAAGTTTAAAAATAGAAGGTAAACATTTTGCAGAAAAGAAAAAATAATAATTGTCTATGGTAAATGTTTGTGATAGTAAATAGTGGTGTGCAGTATCGCGTCTTTGTCGCGGGGCGCGCGGTGGACCGAGACCGCGCGCGCCGCTTCACCGTTACCTACAGAGATCGCAGACAGTGGACCGCGGTCCACTACCCCACAGCAAGCGCGGTCCTCACCCGGCGCCGAACACAGCCCTAACTCACATCACTAGAGTCCATTTTACGAGTGTTCAGCTCACATCAGTGAAATGCATAACCATTACAAAAAGTCGAATGTATTATTCGAATTTCAAAATAATATGGAATATGCAAGGCCCCTATTCTTAACTTACGACATTAAAATCTCACCACTCGCGCGAATGTGTAAACGTACCATTAACTGCGCATAATTCTCAACTTGTGACCTGAACTTGATTGATGTATTCACTGTTCTGGATGGATTTCAATGTCATAGAGAATAAAGGCCCAGTGTAGATGCACTATGCAGTTCGGGCGACGCTTGCCGATAAAGGGTGGAAAAGCGATCCGATTGGCCACTACTATTTACAGGGCGTACGGATCGCGCTCAAATAAATATATCCGAATACTTAACTAGCCGTCTATACAGGGGTCACTTTACACTTTACGCTATATGTACACGCGGCGCACAGCCTGAGTCGCACGAGCGTCCGTTGGGAATAAATAATAAGTTAATGTCCACTGCCGCGTCGCCACTGGCACTGGCACTACACTTGCGTCGCAAACGTCGGCGGCAGGCAGTGGTCGTCCAGCACGTACACCCCTCCGCCCTCCAGCGCCCGCTTCACGAGCGACGTATCGCTGCAACAACAAACACACCGGTTAGCGTCATTTGAACGATTGTGAAGACGTCTTTAGGAGAAAACGCTATGACGAAAATGTCTCACGTTACAATGAGTGTGTGACATTTTTAAAACAGAATCGCTAAAAGTGAATGTAGAAGTGCTATTTGTTTAGATTGTTCAAAAAAAAAATTCAAAACTAAGGCGATGGCCACACAAAGGTAATTCAGCTTGGTTTAGCTCAAATAGCTGCTACATTTCGTTGTAGTTAGACTAATTAGTTAGCTTAATTTCCGGTGAGGCTTTTTCGCTTTTAAACAAGTGTGGTGGTGCAGATTGGAGACAAGCTGAATTATTTTCTTTCTTAGTAAAATTGTTAATTCTTTGCTCTAAAAATAATGATTTTTTGATGAGAACAAAGCTTAAGATAATAAGGTTTTGTCGGTAATGAGAATAGCTACATACCTATTAGCGCAATATGCAGAGTCCGCGGAGAGCCGCGACAGCCGCGGGTCGAGGGCCGCGAGCAGCCGCGCGGCGCTCTCCGTGTTGAGCGTCTTGCGCTTGCACTCCTCGGCCGCCGCGTTGTGCGCGTTCTGGCACTCGGGCACCGGCCCCTCGCACTTGCCCCAGGTGTTCCTGATGACGCGGCCGCCGCTGCCCGCGTTCGCCGCGTTCTGCGCTCGCGCCTCGGCGTCCGCCGCGTTCTGCGCGCGCTTTCTCCTCCTTCGGATGCAGGCGACGGCCACGGCGGCCGCCAGCGCCGCCGCCGGCACCGCCGCCGACAGCGCGGCTATCAGCGCCACGTGACTCCCACTCAAGCTCTCTTCTTCTGACATCTCATCCCCGACCCTTCTCAAGTGACCCCCCGCCGGCTTGGCGGCCTGAAAGTCCGCCAGCGACACGGTACAAGATTTCCCACCCCATCCGGGCGGACAGTTACAATGGTATCCGTCCACGCGATCTCGACAAGTCCCCCCGTTCCGACACGGAGAAGAGGCGCATTCGTCCACGTCGATGCTGCAGTCCTTTCCGGCGAAACCTGGACGACATCTGCACTCGTAATCGTTATCCAGAACGTGGCACTCTCCGCCGTTCGCGCAAGGTTTCGCCAAGCAGAAGTCTACTCGTGTTTCGCATCGCGGCCCCAGGAATCCGGGCGCGCATTGGCATCGCTGTCCGTTCACCAAGTCGACGCAGGTGCCGCCGTGCTCGCACACGACGCCCGCGCAGTCGTCGATGTCGATCTCGCAGCGGTTGCCCCGGTAGCCGGTCTTGCAGGCGCACTGGAAGCCGTCGCCGGCCCGCGTGCAGGTGGCGCCGTGTCGGCACGGGTTGGCGGCGCACGGGTCCGCCTCGAGCGCGCAGTCCGGCCCCGCGTAGCCGGGTGGACACAGGCACACGTAGCCGGACTGCCGAGGCTCGCAGGTGCCGCCGTTTCGACAAGGGCGGTCGGCGCACGTCAGTCTTCGGGTTTCGCAGTGCGCGCCCTCGTAGCCCGACGGACAGGCGCACGACAGCTCGCCGCCCTCGTCGGGCACGCAAGCGCCGCCGTTGAGGCAGGGGCGCACGGAGCACGAGTGGAGAGACTTCTCGCAGTCGGGGCCGGTGTACTCGGCCGAGCACACACAGGTGTAGCTGCCCTGGCCGGTGTTGTGGCACACGCCGCCGTTGCGGCACGGCTTGTGGTTGGTGCAGTAGTTGAGGTCCTGGTTGCAGAACAGGCCGCCCCAGCCCTCCTCGCAGATGCAGTCCCACGGCTTGGAGCAGGTGCCGTGCACGCAGCCCGGGTGCCGCTCGCACTTGTCGCACAGCTCGCCCACCCAGCCCGAGTGACAACTGCGACAAACAAAGACACGAGTCACTAAACTATACGACGTGATAACGAGCGGCTACAGGGTACAGTGTTCCGCCGAGCGCAACAATGAGGAGGATGAATGATTCAAGCGGCGGAGGAACGTGAAGCGATTAGCACAAAGGTGCGAAGTGGACACTCACATGCATTCGTCGGGCTTCAGGCAGTGGCCGTGCTCCGAGTCGCAGCCGGGCAGGCATCTCGCTGCAACAAAAGAAATAGGTTCGTTAGCGCCTCGCAGAGACAAAGCGGAGTACACAATGGCACGCTAGCGGTGATACTCGCAGCAAAAACGGTCGATAATTCCTCACCGGTACGCAGTTTCGCGTATTAGCTATGGAATCTATGAGGCATCGCAAAGGACACGGCAACAAAGAGAGAGGTTCGTTAGCGTCCCGAGTCGGGGGCGAGGTCACGCGCACCGATCGTTTATCTTCCGCTGCGACCGTGGCGAGATCCTATACAGGCTATTTCTTAAATTAATTATTCTTTTATCTGCATACCTACGCGTTTCCAGGACGCGAATTCATGCCTCTGCGTATAGCTGCTCGTTTCGTAATGGCACGATATTTATATTGGACTGTAAAGATTCATATTTTATGCGGACGTGATGTATTGCGAACGTAATATGTGCGCATCGTTAACCGCGTGATTTACGTGTTATAGTCGGCGAACCTTACCCTGTTTAGGTGCTACTATGTGAAGAAAATGCGCCGGCGTAAAGTTGAATCTCCGCGTGCATTGCGGTTCGAGTACAGACCTTTGTATGAACAACAAAAGGTGAAGAAGTAATGGCACGGTGCGCATTGTAAAAAATGGTGTTTTGAAATGTTCTGCGCGGCTCGGCGTCGCGTCGGTCGGGTGCGCATGGGCAAGTTATCGGAGCGAATACGAGGGGGCAGATAGCGCGGGGAGTCTAACCGTCACTCGACCGTTACTAGTCCCCTAACTCGCTAGAAAAATACTAAGACGCCATTTTGTTCACATTAGCTATCCAAATGCACATTCAAAGCTGGCTTTCGCGATCTAAATTGGACGAGGAAACTGTCTCGAGGCGGCTATATCTCTGGATTTCCGAGCCCGAGCGCAGTAATAAAGGAGATTAGTCCGCCCGCCGCTCCCTAGACCGTAATATAGGTTTAAACCCAGCCCGCAGCCGCCCAACAAAGCCCCAAACTTAGTCGGAGTGCTCGCAAAGCCGCTTACGAATCACTCAGCCAAATTGATGGAATTACATTGTACTATACACTGCGGCGATGATATGGAGATTGTAGATAAAATCGAAATATAATCCGCTTTCGCGGAGTTAAGTTTTAATACTTTCGCAGGTGAAATTTTAAATGTTTTAAACAATCGCTTCGGATTCTCATGACCTTTGTGCGGTTGTTAGAGTTAAATAAAAGTTTATAGGATGCATATCATAAGAGCCTTAAAGAATGGAAGGCGCCAAGCTTGGACGGATCAAAGACTTTCATTCGAGTGCCGGCATCATTGCTCGTCGTGTAATCCACTCCATGCACCGCCACTCGAATTGCGTTATCATAACCCCCTTGAACGGTAGGTAAAACGGGAGTCGTAAAAAATTACACTTCAAACTAATATTGGGGTAAGTGGGCACGAGAGGCGTGTTATAGATGTTTACCGTTCCCCAACCTATTAATTATTATCAGAGTATCGATTTCTCATACCGAGTTAAGGACGCCGCTCTACGCCGGACTGTGGTTCGGAGTTTCGGACATTCCTAACACGAGTAAGACTTATATTCTGACCTCAAGATTAGGCAACAAAAAGCGTCCTTCCTCGGGAACGATGCACGTGTTTGGGATCGGCAAATATTTAACTGTTCCGACATCTGTTTCTATTCTAAGCGGAAATTAGGTGCGCGTGGGATTCGCATCGCACAGAAGGTAATATTCGTGAGAACTTCACTCTCGCTAACAATTAGGCGAAATTAAGCGGCCATAAAGGGCTCCTCTCGCGATGTTTACCCTATCATTAGGAAAGAGAGCCGGACGGCGCGGATAATGCTGGCGGGACATGCAAATAAGATTTCGGGATGGTTAGGCTTTCCCAGAAGGCGAGATACCGTTCCGCAGATGCGAGATGTTAGGCAAGTTTCATGACACGGTCAAGTACAAAGTTTATTTCGATTGGTGTTCGGTTCTCGTTTAAAGGTGTTTTTGACCCGGTTCGCGGCGCCTGTGTTGCTTCGGACGGGTCTATGTGTGAGTGCGCGATCGCGTAGCGTTGTTTCCATTTCATTATGGCCGCGTCTCTCGCGTTTATATTTTATAATTTTAATAATCGTCGATGCACCTCCGGGAACAGGGCTGTGCTGCTTCCTCAATTCGCGGCGGAAGATTACGGCGACTTTCTATTTTAGACGTTTCGAGTTTCTCTCACGAATAGGACGGGATATTTCTCGCTCATCAAAAATAGTTGGCATATTTGTCGACCGCAACAGTTTACTTTTTAACCAGAAAATTGTGATTTCGCGGTTATCCCGTCGCGTGGTGGTACTAGGATCGCATGGCTGGTGACGACTGGCGAGCAGCCCTGGCGTGCGAGCGAGAGGGCGCGCTACCGGAGCTCGGCGCGCCGTCTCTCTCCGGCGTGTTTTTTTGCGGCGCCGGAGTGTGGGAACGTGAAGGCAGGTGGGGCTGCCGAGATTGCGACGCGACATCCGCCCGCCACAATGCATCTTGAGACGAACCGCTTTGTTTTACAATACAAGACGCGATGTGTTTAACATACGTCAGAAGCAGGACTTTGTAATGACGTTTGAAACGTTTAGATTTTTTGTTGATTCATTAAAATTGCAAATGCTCAGCGGAGCTGGTAAAAGTAGGTGCAATCTAATCGGTCAGGCTAATCTCGGTAATGACGGCGCTTTCACCGACGAGCATGAATTAAAACACATTGTGCATGTGGACTTCGTTGTAGTCCGTAGTAAAGTAAAAACATTCGGAGAGTATGGAAGTGATAATAAAAAGTGAGGGGTATTAATGAATGTCGCTAATAAGCCGGTCGCGGCGGTTTCTCGCTTGCTTTTGTTTACGAATCCGGCGGTATTCAAGACAAACAGACCACACGGGCCGGCGGCGGTCACACGCTCTTGTGACAGCCGATAACTATGTGACAGCACGACCGACTAATAATAATTTCTAATGATATTAGGCCTTAGTACTACTGATGATCAAGAGTTTTGTAGTTGTGCCCCGCGTTCAATAAATAATTTATGCCGTAGCTCGGTTCATCGCGACAGTCCAATTACTACCTTACCTAATTAAATGAATGCTTTATAGAACTAGAAGAAATGTGGACCTTTGTCTTTAGTGATTGACGCCTGAAGTCCATACCTTTTTCCATTGAGATTCGATGTGAATCAAAAGACGGTTTAAATTTTATTCAAGTACAAGCTTCCATTGCAATATAGCCTGACGAAATTGTTTCGTGAAATATAATTATGTAAATCGAATTGCTATAACTACCACGAATTAATGTCCTTGTAAGTATTCAAATTACAATGGGTAACAATTTAAAATTTTCAATAGTTAGATTTAGGTCGTCAGATAACCGATGTTTAGGACATAATGCAAGAAAATTGCTTGTGCAAAAGATTTGTTAATTGAATTAGAATAGAAGAAATAATGAAATCGATGAAATCAAAGAATTTAAGGAAGAATTACCTGATAAAATAATGAAATCAGAATTCAATATTCAAATTCAGTAGCAATATATGGATTGTAAAATAGAAATCATTTCGTTAAACGTATAAAATAGTCGGAACTATCCAGCGATGAGAGCAGGGCTCTAAAAGAACTGAACGAACATTAATTTTAGTGATTTAGTTTTACACACCGCAATAAACTTTAATGATGGATGAAGATACACATCTAGAGTTAAATATTTGAAGCAACGACCCGAAGATTATCATAAAACGAGCTCGAGCGAATTAATTAAACTATATAAAACAAGATGTGAAAAATTCCATTAAAACAATTACATATAAAAATTATAATCTTAACTCCGACGAGAGAACGAAGTTTTACTTACTTTAAAAACAGGAAGTTACATAATCTGGCTGGAGTTTTAAAACTCGTAAATTTTTGAATACATAATTGAGCTTTTAATTTACCAAAAAATTTGAGCGAATTAAGAAGGTTTTAATCTATATTGTAACCTGTTCTAATGTTGCTAAGAAACATCGCTCCCATTCAGTAAATATTATAAGCAAATCTCGATATTTCCATAATATTGTGCTTTGTCAGTGTTCAATGGCTTAGAGCTCCTATGGTTTATGCGAGGTTGGGAACCTCCCTTGACCTCGATGACTCACCATTATTCAGGCTAGAAAGTACTCCATACACTCACCACGGGAAAGGTCACATGCTCAAATTAGGTTTATGAGAGGATGTTCGACCGAATTTGTCATCGTAACCCATTAATGAGGAAGAGTGAATTGGGGAATGCTATTTTTAATGGACTCAAATGGCCATGCATATTATTTAACACGTACACTTTCATTACATAATATTATCATAGTACGCAAGTGATAAAGGAGATCATTAATTTTATCTGCATATCACACTCGAAATACTGAAGTAACCAGAGGGAGAACAAAAGATCCTGTAGAGTAACATTGCATTTATCATCTATTAGCGTTAGACGATAAATGCAATGTGTATTATTAATGTCTTTTTCTCTTGTACATATGCAATGCTGTCGGGATGAGCAGTGATCTTATACTTTTATCAAGTGTACAGCACTGGGTGGATAATTAATAGAGGAGAGACTTACGTTTCGAGCAGTATTGCGCCGTCCATCCAGGCTTGCAAACGATTTCGCCAGTCGGTGAGCAGGTGTAATGTCCAAAGGCATCATCTCTCGGCCGGCACAGCACCTCGCAGCCAGGCCCGTAGTAGTGCGCCGCACACGTCACCCGATAGGAAAGCTTGAGATGCGCGCCCCCCGCTCCACCCCACCGCTGTTCCTCCTCGATCCAGGGGCCTCCGACGTCAGCTATACTCTGCTTCGTCATCCGTGCAATGAGCGTATCTGAAATAACAACGTCACGATCACAAACAGATTCAAACTTTAAACGGAACGCAGCAAGACATTAAATTGGCTAATGCCCGGAAAAAAGAGATCGAAATCACGTAAGGATAACGACACGGCTTAATTCGATAAAGAAAATGTAATTTGTTTATCAGCGTGGGAAAGGGTATGGCAGCAAATTGACCTGTTACTGTGGGCCGTTTGACGCCCGCATTCAAACGTGAGATTTCATTGTTCCCAGCGTGATTCACTGTTTTGGTTCGTTGGCGCTCGTTTGATTGATTAAGAGTTTTAACCACATTCTTGCAGCGTGGTCCTCGTTACTCTAAACTAGCTGCAATCCGTAGATACGAAGATAAGCTCGGGAGAGGGAGCGCAATGATACTTAGGATTACATAACTGGCCGCAAAAAGTGTACCGTGGAAGTAGCCTGTACTGATTAAAAAAATAAACTGCCAATCCATTCATCAAAGCGATGCGAGGCTGTGAGACGGAGGCGAAGGCGCGCTGGGAAACCTTAGCGTCGACCAGTTCCTTTATTTATTTCTCCTCGTGTATGCCCGCTTTTTTCTCTCTTTGCCACGCTCGACGTTACATTCCTAAGCCGGTAATCCCGACAGCAGATAAAATTAAACCAGACGCGAAACAAAATTAAAAGGTATATAAAAACGATCGATCCCGACTAATTTCGTGGCGTATGGCATTCGATATCGGACGATTGTTCGTCGTTATTGTGTGGGGTGTCAGCGATAAAGGATATCAAGTAATGAGACTGGGCTTATCTTCGATCGGATTCTTTATGCTCTTTTGTTTACAAATTATCTCCATAGAATAATTTAGTAGTCCCTTTCTTTTAATGCCTCGACAGGTATCGACAACGGAATTCATCTTCCGAAGGAGGTATGATTCTGTTTCGAATTGAATACTTACGCAACGTGCAATGATCCGTAATAGCCGATGAATAATCGCAATACGAATCCGGAATAACTCATAGTTTATTCGATTTAACGTAAGCCTACACCGATCGTATCTGTGCAATAAATTCTGAAGATAAAACACGTACCTACACTCGAAGCTCGCCCAACGAAAATATAATAAATATCAATAAATTGAATCCGCGATCGATTCGAATAGAAAGCGTAAATCGTGGTACTGGTAAGATATTCGCGCGTGAACCCGCCAAGCTTTTTATTGGCGCATCATATTATGTTCGTGATCTAGAATCAAAATAAAAGAAACCTAATACCTAATCTGCGGCATTATAAATCTTATATGTGCGGCAATTTTAGATGTAATGGGATACGTTTGCAACAAAGAAGCGTTATTAAAGCGAAGTGCAGAGTTCGGAGAGAATTAGAAAAATGATGTGTGGGAACGGAGTCGGTGCAATGCAATTTAGCTCGAATGTGCGCGGAGAATTATGGCAACCGAGCAGCGGCTCAGGTGTACTAGGGCTGCTGCAACTGTAATATACGATCCTTTCAATACGATGCTTTTTAAACTGGACGCACGAATACATTATGTCGAAGCAAAAATAAAACAATAATATTTCGAAGGCTAGCATAAAAAGGTTTATGGTCTTAAATTGTTGAAGCCCTACATTAATGCGGATAAGTAATTTGTAGGAAAATTATTTGCGGCTCGACGCTTTTTGCCATCTCTACGGAGCTGAAAGACTACATTCGTTGATGCAACTCACAAATTACACTCATCATCCCAAAATTACCGTTGAAAGGATATTAAATGAAGGTGTATCCGATCTTGTCTATTAATGTAGTCCCAATTTACAGATAAATAACATATTTAAAGTGGAACGGGCACCAACACCGTACGTGCCGGCCCGGCGTCTCGTAACCCGCAATTACGGCGCAGAGGTCACACAAATAAAGGAATAAATTCACCGATACAAACAAAAGAAAGCGAAATAACAGATAATTTGGCCGGGCCGCGATATCGGAGGCGGACGATATCGATTTGGAATATTTTAAATGCGATTTTGGGGAAGAAGGGGGATGCGAACACGCAAGCCGGCTTCCGTTGATCATCGATCAATCAATAGGGCCACCGGATGCACGCTCTAGTTCATTATATAGGTTGTGGACTGACGAGTTGTAACTAGGACTCGATCTGGTTCGGCGATGGTGTAATTATTGAGAGCCCGCGGCCGGGTATCAATGAAATCGAAATCGCTACGAGTGTCTTTGTCCTGTTCTGTCCTACTGGCGAATCGGCGATTGATGTCTCGATTTCTCGTTTTAGACACCTGCCTGACCGGCCGGCCGTCGTCGCGGGCTGTGGGAAACGGCATCTCATCAATGGTCTGGGTACATGTACGACGCACTCCTTTTGTTTATAAAACTGTCCACTTCTAATGCCCGACGGTCGACGTGTATTTCAATTTGAGTGGCGCGCTCGGCGTCACGGCTTGCACTAGATAAACAATCCGACGATTTCTCGTAAGCGTATATGAGTTTAAAACTCTTGGTCAATTTGACAGCTAACACTCGAAAACCGTTGTTGCTCAAGATGTTTCGCACATCGACACGCTACAGCGGGTTGAGATTTTAATTTGCTATTGTTTATCGTATAAAGTGGCGTTTTCGTTCCGCGCAGAGATTCAAATGAATGCAAGGGGATTGCGCCACTGCATTTGTGGTTTTCGGCGGCTCAGCCTTTGGGAAAGGCGATTAACATAAGAATCTTAGAACACCCATATGGGTAAAAAAGTGCAAATGAAAAGGGAATTAAGTATCAATTGCGGTTCTGCTGTCAGTTTTGCCATTCTCACTGCTGCATGTGATGGATAATAATCTGAATCAACAACTGTTTTTATAGAATTTACTGATGCCTCATGTCACATAACCGCAGGCTAATGATAAAAATCTTATCTTTTAGTTTTTGAAAATTTTACGAGTCTTCTGTAAGTTTACTTTTCAAGTAATGTAGTTTTCATAGAGCGTGCAATAGATATTTTCTCGGCGTCGCAAATGCCATATCAAATGCAAATACATATGACATGTATTTGTAATAAAATGTTTCCATCTGCCTATTAAGTTAACTTAATCATAACCGCACCTCGTTTGTGGCATTAGGAAGCGGCCCCGCGGCGACGCGCGCCGGCTCAGACGGGTAATTGGTTTACGAATCTGTTATCACTACTCTCTTTTCACACGCCCCTATTCTTGTTTCCAAGTTATGGAGGTGTAAACCGAGACAGTGCAATAATCGTAAACGGAGTGGCGACTCGATAAACAGACCGAGACATTGTTGCACCTATTCTCCGGGAGCATGTGCTCGACATCTGTCAGCGAGGCGTGAGTGGCCCAGCGCCTGTTACATCATAAATCGAGCCTTCCGGGACGTCTTCCGTGATTTTTTACCCACTCAAGCCATACGACGACGAAAGACTGAGTGTAAACTAAAAATCCACTTCCTCGGAGGTAAGTTTTTTAGCACCGAGTAAACAATGCGCCCGGCCCGTTAGTGCGTTCCAGGTGCGAGAAGCCGCCTCGGGCGACGCACAAAAGATTTCGTTGAAGGAACGAGCTCTGCGTCAGAATCGCAAACCAAGCCGGCCATTGTCGCGGCGTTATTTGTTTAGCTGAAGAATCCCTTTATGCGACTCCGTGAGCCATCATTCTTTGTGCACTCGTACTTATCTATGATATATTCGATGCTTTAGACGTGTGTCGCTATTATGCGCGATTCTTAAACGGCTGCGTGAAATCGCTGGATGCAAGGGTCGCTGGCGGTTTACAAGAGAACTTTATCTCGTAGACGCGCGCAGCTGTTTCGAATTAGAAAAACCGAATGTGATTTAATTAAACATTAGCCCATCGGTCGATAGTGAGTGAACAAACGGCGAGCATGTAACCTGTTATTATGGTTGATTAGATTTCTGTTGGTAACATTTCTCGGTAGTGAGCGGGCGCCGCCCATCGCTCCCGCGCCGCATTAAAAATATAGCCGTCCTCTTAAGCTATCCACTTCGGACGCTAATGATTTTCGGTAAACCGGCCGCAGCACTCCTCCTATCTTTGAATCTCTTTTAAGTAAATCACCTAAAGTTTTTGTTAGTCGGTCAGGAGTAGTAATTATGTCGGTCAGAGTGCAGCGGGATGAAAATCTAATTAAGGAATGGGCGGCGTCGGACGGTTTTCGCGTCCTCTGTTTTGTGTTTAAAGTCAAAGTCAAATATTTTTATTCAAAGTACGTAACAAATAACAATGGTACACTTTTTGAAAGTCATCATGTGGTACATCAAACTAATGTAAAATATTGTTCTAAAAATAAATCTCCAATCTTAAACAACTTTTAATAAAGTTAAAAAAATATTATTATTTCATTATAATTTAATACAATTTATAAGTGGTTTTTTTTTGGCTTATTTTTAGCACCGGATCATTATGTTTTGCATAGGTGTAGTTGCGGACACAAAGGGTGACATAGGCTAGGTACTTTTAATGGAATTAATTATCTTCATTTGAGAACCTGAAAATCTGGAATTTCTGACAATCCCTTTGCATTCACTACTGGGCCGGGCCCATAACCTAATGGAATGAATTATGTTGAAATTAAATTATAAAACTTGTTATTAATGATTTTATTTTATATTTTACGGTAATTACAATATCAGAGAACAGTGTAAGTACACAAGTAGCTAAATCGCCTACACAGTTTCCCAGAACAAGTAATGAATGACAGCGATGACAGGTGACAGGTCTAGTACCACAGACATTGTATTTACTATCCAATAACTTTTATACCGCAAGAAAAAAAGATAGTGGGATGGCCAAAATTTTCAAACCACTTTCAAAGGAGTTTGCAGGTTTCCTTTTTTGAGGGCTTGTGGATATATTCGTCGACGTGGAGAGCTCCAACGGACGGATGCATGCAGCGAATGATTACGATGATGTATTTATGTCAGACGGTGCGGTTACAATTCATTGGGAATCGGTTTTTCGGTCACGCCATGTCGCATGCGAGTCGTAAAGTAAACCTGTCGATTCTCTATTGAACGTCGGGAGCTCCGCGTTCCGAAGACCCGAAATATTATGTTGATTCTATCGAGATTATTAAATGATTGATATCTAAATTTGTTTCAGCGTTTCGTGGCAACTGTTATTTGGCTGGTTTTCTGATGGTTATCTATCTCCAAACGACTTGTTAAAAGGACGTGAGTTTCGATTGGATGCGTAGGCATGTTTCTACATATTTACATTGCATTACATGACTTATTGTGTAATACATTTCGTAATTCGTTCCTAAGTTCAAATTATTGATATTGCGCATAATCACGCTATCGCACTAATATTCATTCAATATTATATCTATCATTTAATATTATATAGGTGAAAGTGTGTATGTGTGTATGTGCGCGTGTGTGTTTGTTTACACCAAAAAGAATGCACCAATTTAGCTAAAATTTGGAATGGGTCAGCTCATATCCAAGATTAACACATAGGCTACATTTAATCCCGGAATATTAAAGAGTTGCCAAGGGTCATAATAGTTATCTGTATGCTTTTCAGACCGATCCGCCCAGTGATTTGAGCTGTGCGTTGATATATCAGTCAGTCAGTCAGTCAGTCAGTCAGTCAGTCAGTCAGTCAGTCAGAGTAACCTTTTCCTTTTATACCTATATTCAGACAGAGAAGGTCTGGGTTTTCTGTTCTGCTACGGATCCCTAAAAATAGAAAAATATCACGACGAACAAGCACAACATATTTCTATAAACACACAATATTATACATGTGAATAGTCGGAACTAGTATTTGTCACGTGCGGGACTCGACCCCGCGACCCCGATTCAAACAGGTACTCTCACATCTGTGCCTGCTAGACGGCACGGCTACATTTTTAAATATGCATAAAAAACTCATAATGCGCCTCTATTTTCGAATCTATGATAATTTTTAGTCCATCGGTCATTGACCATTGGTATTTAAAACCAAAAACAAGATGTTACAAGTTACAAAAAATATAACTCCTAAAAGAAAAGCAATGTTGAAAAGCAAACCTATGGAATAATATATGAAACTTAAATTAAATAAAACTCCTAAATTCTAATCTTTAGAACTCAGTTTTTGCAGACTGTACCTACTGCGACTGAATAGTTTTGAGTTAAAAAAAAAAGAAAATGAGTAATGTTAACCATGACTAATACTCACACCCTTTTATGCTCCAACTAAGCGTTAAGCTTGTGCTAGAAAGAACTAATATATACTCTAAGAAAGGGTCTCTTGATTTTCGACCTCTAGCGTTGAGGCTACTAAGCCTATATACTAATAGTGAGTTCGTATCAGTAATTAGATCTGTAGAAGAACCAGATATCTCCATGTACTCGAATATTAGCCCCACAGTTATTAAGTTTCAAGTTATTAGTATAGTTCAACGAAATCCAATAGAAGGGTGGAACGCGGTGGACATCATTACAAGAGATGTCAAGACCATATCTATCTAGCGGTTGGGACGAAGACAAAGTATACCGAAGCTATCGGTCATATATCGGAATACATTAGAGCATTTCTACAAAATTTTCGTCCTACAGAAG
The DNA here is from genome assembly GCA_038048805.1 of Hipparchia sbordonii. Taxonomy (NCBI): domain Eukaryota; kingdom Metazoa; phylum Arthropoda; class Insecta; order Lepidoptera; family Nymphalidae; genus Hipparchia; species Hipparchia sbordonii. The sequence continues at coordinate 3,821,489 of CM076114.1, read as the reverse complement.
GCTGTGTTTATTAGAATAGAAGCGCGCATTGTGAAGCGGATCACGCGCCGCGCCGCGTGTCCTGAACGCCAATCGCACACTCCATGGGAACATTTTTGTCTTCCACGATATGATAATATAAGCATTCAAATATACATACTGTCCGTTAAACGCACGATAAACGCCCAGAATTACAGTGAAATCTGTATGTGAGTCGGTCGTGACGCGCGTGATATGAATTTTACACAATTTTCGACGTTTTCCATGACACTTTTTATCATAATTGCAGCTCAGATTTTTCACGTCTTTAATGTTCAAATCATCTACATATTTCACTTTATCAGAAGTTCTTAAGATATCAATCAAAAAATTCCTAATATTTCCACTAAACCTATCCACGATGTCCACTATTCCACAGACCAGACAGATATTTTACGAAGTTCAGTGAATAGACGCAATGACCAAGTGCGTTTAAGAGGCCTGGGTACCCAGATTTTGATTTTGACGTACCTTGCAACTAGGTTTATGCTTCAGATATTATGATTGTAATAAAAAAAAATTAAATGTTAAGGATCCAACGCTCCTCACGGGAGTAACGAGAATAAAATTTTAATTTTATAAAAAAAAATTATTCAAATCGGAATTCTCGTGAAAGACGTTTACGATTTTTACGCTTTTGAGTGACATTGGGACCCAAGAGTTATCCATCAAAAACTTTTATAGACAAACTATAAAAAATACCGCTAATATAAACACATTCTCTACTCGGGAGTAATGAGGCGAGTTTTTATGTTTCATACAATATAAGTAAATTAAAAATGCATCAAGGTATACACGATTTTTGCAATTTATAAACTTTACAATAGCAGATATTTCTTCAAAGTTCTTTTTAGGACTAAAAAAAATAAGGTGTAATAGTTCAGTATTCACTGAGCTTAAATTAATAAAAAAACAGTTCTATTTATTGAATTTCATAAATTAAATAAATTATCAAAAGTATCCCCAAAACGATTGAAATGGTACAGCGGACTGGTAGGTCCGACATACCGAGCTCAGCGCTCTTCGAGGGTTGACCCCCGGAGGGAGGACGGTGTTGTCATTTTCTGACTCGAATATTGTGATAAAAAATATAATTATAATTAAGAATTACGAAAGTTTTTTTTCGTTCTAGGATTCTCTAAAAATTTGTAGAAAAATTTGTTGAAGGTACTTACTCAGCGGCTGGTAAGTCAATATTAAGATAAAAATCAGTAGAAACGTTAACAAAATTACAAAAGCCCGATACATTTCAAAATAAGTGTTACAAACACTTTTGATTAATTAATTTCACTTTTCCGATATATTAACAAGTGGTCACGCGGACAATGTGAAAGATTTTTTGTGAAAATAGTTTATATTAATTCAGCCAATCTAATCTTAATTTTATCTGGGAAATAATTATAATTTGCCGATAAATTTAATATTTTCTCTTATGCTATCGCATTGCATTTTTCCCAGCGTAGTTTTATTTTGGTCTTTGTTTTCATTGTGTTACGGTTGATTTGAGAATGAATAGCTGTGATATAAATATTTTTATAGCCCTAAAACTGATAGGACTGAGGATAGGATCGAAGTAATAGAAAATCTTTTCCTGCTTAAGGTAATTTAAATAGTGATAAAAATATTTTTCATTTCAATACATAACATTATTCATGATAATAACTGATATCAGACATGTTTAAGACAAAGAAATTATATTGTTAATAGATTATCTCGATCGATTAGTTGGACTTTTTACCAATTATTTATTATCAGGTGTATAGGTCCAGAAATCCCGGAGTAATCGGTGGACACACATAGAAAAAAAAGATCCGGCCGAATTGATAACTTCCTCCTTTTTGGAAGTCGGTTAAATAGAGCGATCATTTAATTTTTATTAGTATTCTCTTTTTGTATCCTCACAGGTGGAAAAGCCGTTTTTTCTACCATTTGAAAAAGTTTTATTTACAGTGCCATAGTTGTTAACTTTAACAATTTACAGTTGTAATGGCCCTTGCCGATCCCAATTATTAGCGTACCGATTAGGATACAAAACAATCGATTGTTACACCATTCGAAAATTGTACAAAGTATCAAACTATCTTTTCCGAGATATATTCGTGTACCGTGCTAGCGTGCGAGAGCTGCTTACAGTCGCATTGTGAGCGACACGCACACATTCACAGTTCGGGCGAAATCCGAGTCGGGCCGCAAAAAGAAGGGGCTCTTAAGCGTGCTTTAGGTGCTACAAATGTTCATGGGCGGCGGTAATCACTTTACAGCAAGTGACCCGCCTGCTCGTTTGCTCGCTAAAAATTAAATTAATAATTGCGGTAGAGTTAGGTCTTAGATAACTTACCATCAGATCTTGAAGTCTCGTTCGTATCGTGCCACGCTTCGACTATTAGAGAGAAGGTGCCCTGGAAAGGAGAAGAAACCATAGTTATTATATTTGATTCCCAATAATAGAAAAGTATCGGAAATAATAGAAATATCAAATCCAATTTTAGTTGTATGTATACTTAACAAAAGTATTAACAAAGTAGAAGGTATGGTTGACGAAACCATAAATAAACAAAGGACAAACAATTTCGTAGACAAATTCTTTGTTCGAAAGTTCAACGCAATAGAGCTCGCGTGGTTCTCTCAATAAGATAAACCCAAGATACTTGTATCCTACCATCTTAAGCTGAGACCAATTGAGACCTTTAGAATGGGCGCGCCGCCCGAGCATTTCAAATATTTCCTTTACTTTACGACGTCTGTACATAGCATCTACAGACATGCCACCTTTCAAGTTTAACTCAGAGGAACAGACAATTTTTTCATATTATCAGTAAGTTGATGTGCTAATCGTCTTTATTAAGCTTTCATTAGTAATTAACCGGTATTATCGGAAACAGCTGTTTGCAAACAACTGTATGTAGTAAAGTTGAAAAAGAAGTCGAAATCAGCCACCGATCACCTTCTAATTTAGTCTTGGTCTTTGAAGAAATTTTGTAAGAGTTAAGATTGGTTGACAGGTCAGTGTGTTTTTTTGTTAATAAGTAGAATAGGTTGGAACGTGTCTACAGAAAACTTGTTGGTACATCTGTAGAAACTATGTGGCGGATGAGTGTAAATTAACCATGATAGACAGGTGAACTGTGGAGCAGATGGTTGAATTGTTTAATAAAAGCTAAAAATATAATACATAAGCCGGTCTTGGAGTACTTAGCGCCTAATATGGAGGACTTGTAATGTTTCCGTGGCATCGGGAGGGAAAAAATTGTTAACGGGTGCGTATCAGATAGGTCTGATAGCGAGCTGTTGACATTTGACGATGTTTACACAAGGAGCCGAAACGGCAGTCGAAAATCGATTATCAGTGATAAGCCACCGAGTCAACAGCTTGTAGGCGCCCGTCAACTTTATCAATGGGTTTTATGACATGTTTTGGACACGTTCATGCAAAAATGTTACCAACAATTCATGAAAATCTCTCACAGACGCAATCAGAACCGGTTCCCTCTAGTGAACGCTCATCGTTCAACACGGAACACAGCATTTTGAGTTTAGGAATAATAACCTTTGAGATATTTCACACAGTTTAAGACAGTAAAAATAAAAAGGTATGTTCATATGTTGCATATAAAAGTCGGCAGTTATCAAATATTTATTGATCTTTATCAACTGCTTCCTGTTTTATTTACAACACAAATAAAATAAAGATAGGTATCCAATTTCTATGAGGAATAATTTTTCTGTTTGCGCCCTGGGCTCAGAGTTTTTGATTACAGAAATGCTTAACTATTAAGGCGCCGACATGTTTTGTTATTAGGCATATTATTTCCCAGGTAAAGTAATTTGTGTGTCCCACTTTCGCCGATAACGAAGTGATTGACACGGATAGACCAAGTAATAGTGGACGTTATTGTAAAGAAACGGGTCACTCGATATCAATAAGGCAATCAAATGTACAGAAATACACTGCAGGGCCCGTGGCCCGTGGCCGAATGTAATTAGACACAAACGTCACAGATGCAGCTGCCGCCGACGGATGTAAAGGGTCACCATTTTAATTCCTTCATAAGATCACCACACGAACTCTTAAGGAGTGATTCAGATCTGACAGATGTCGCCCGTTGTCAATTAGCTTGATGAATGAAAACATAATTTACATCAGCGAGAACTAACAATGAACTATTTGCATAGGAACTGATGAAGGCCTCTCTAGCGAACAATAATCATTGTCGGATGATGGAAATCAATAGTAGAAATCCAGTTTCCCAACGCACATCACACGGCTCGTATACGGTAAAAATGCACGCGTTTTTTCTTAACTCTTCAAACCCAAGACTGCATACGCTCTATCGAAGCTTTCGATACGTAGTTTTGACGAATTTATAATAAGTAAGCCTCGGTTAATGCGTTGACGACACAGGCGGACGTGTTATCGAACATAACTGAATACCAAGCAGGCTACGATACGCGACCGGACGATTTTGAACCTTATCCGTCCTTCATCAATGCGACGACGTCAATTTAACGTAAAGCAATCCCGCTCTGTAAGGAGCGAGGTTGTCGAAATATATTATTATGATTTGTTTGCACGATCAAATATGGTGAGTCGTAGTATACGCTGTATTGATTTGTTAATCGCGTATGGAGAGCGCATTTCGGTCAGCTGTACCGGCCGTAAGTATATGCCGGTTCCCACGACAGTGACTCTCGAGCAGCCCATAAAAAGCGGACGGCGACGTAAGCGTACGTGTGCAGGTAGCCTTTATAAACGTGCCAGTGATACCGTATACTTATGTATGATACTTGAAACTTAGACGAGGAAACTTTGCTTGCGCGGTGTGCACTTCGCTTTATGAAATCTTAATTTGAAATTCGATCGATTCCGAACCGGGCCCGGGCGTTCGCAATGTTCCAATTTTGAATCAACCTGTTAATTGGCCGCCATTACGAATTAGGATTTTCTTCTTTTTTAATCAAATTAAGACTATTAAACACCGTGAGATCCGGGCTGTATCATCGAAATTGTACTATAACACGGAGCAACAAAATGAATCGGGGCTTGAACGTTGAATGTTCGGGATTAGTTATTTGATAATAATCGTTTTATGGGGGTGTCTAAAGAGACTCCCATATCTGGAACTGGTTTGAAGTTATTTCGTTATTAATTAAGAACGAAACGTAAGGCTACGTGGGAAAGAAGTGTTACTTTTGTGTTTGTTTGGTCAGCCATCTGTTTTGGGTTGTTTTACAGGGCCTGAGGACAAAAGGTATAATCAGGTGACGGGCGTTTAGCACATCTTTCGTGCACGTGTTTTAGTTCGCCATTGTTTAGTGTTTATTATCTGTTACTTTTTTTTTTAAATGGGATGAATAGTGAAATGGTACAGATGTTTTGGTTTTGTCATTTTCGAAAACAAAGTGATGGAAAAGAAATGATAATAATCATATTAGCTGGGAATGTTTTACAAAGAAAAGGGGAAGATTTTAGATATTGTAAGCAGTTGGTAAGTAAGGCAAGAAATTGAATACTTGAAATATTTATTTTAAGTACTTGTTTCATATAATATGACCTTATTTCATCATGTTTTATATAGAAATAGTTTGCAATGTTAATGCGAAAATTGCATTAATTGCACATCTATTACAAAATTATTTGAATCGTAATAATGACGGTTTCATTAAAATTCTTAGTAAATCCAGCTAATCTAGATTTAGCACAAGTATTGTTTGTTCAACTATGCTTCTTTGCTTTTCTTTTCATTTATTAATGTAGGTACAGTGAAAGTTAAGCCGTCGAGTGATTTAGCGTTTCGGACATGCAGAAACCTATTAAAGGTGTTTAATTTACACAACCATAACCTTTCCAAATTAGCCCGCTACCACCTTAGACTGCATCGGCACTTACCATCAGGTGAGATAGCGGTCTTGATTATTTGTATTTGTGCGTTTTAAGCAATTACATACCTATCACTTATTTTAATAATGAAAGAAAATCATCGTGAAGAAACTTGCATGCCAGAGTTCTTCAAAATGTTCTCCAACTGTTGAAGGCTGCTAATCACCGATGTATATGGATAGGTCTCTAGAGTAAAAAGAACGCACTCAAAAAGACAACAGAATCTCTTGCCTTAAAAGAAGTTTTAAAAAAAGTAGAACACTTAGAATTTATAAAATAAAATAAATTAAACTACTCCATTAGGGCAACAAAGCCATCGCCAAAAAGCCAAAGCCGACATAGTTCATAATGCTACAGATCTGTGTACGTGGCCCAAACAAAATTACCCATTATCCTTTGAGACAAACAAAAAACCCAAAAATTTAAATAATAAAGTGTACATAAAAACACCACATCCCTCGTTACAAGCCTACACGTTAGAAAATACCTACTTAGTTATTTAGAACACAAACAGCCGACCGTATGGAGTCGTGATTTCATATTTCACACTTGTATGTAACCGTGTGGCAACATCGAGACCTAAGACAGGTTTTTTCATTTACTTATTTTATCCCATAAAGAATTTCGACTCGGGGTTTTTTTAAGTTTGATACTTAACTATCCGTTGCATTGCTTAACTAAGTTTTTTTTCAGTGCCTAAAAGTTTAGGGTTGATGATTTATCCCAGTAGTAGGTACAACTGCTTTTAAATCCTTTCAATGCTTGTTCTTTTAGGGAAAAAGTTTCATTAGTTCTTCGAATGAACTGATCAGTTGTTCTAGTGGGAATGACCCGAATCTTCATCGTTTTTTTAGCCTAACTAAAAGTTAATGACATTGAAATTATATTATAATTTATTTAATAATTATTTTAGACAAAAACAAAAGCAGTTTATAAACAAAAAGCATCATTTTTAGAAAATCGACACACGGGCTTCGAGAACTTGAGACTTTTATTGCGTATTAAACTTGTTTAATCTAACTTATTATTGCTTTTAATTATAAAGCTATTTCTATATTTTGTCTTTCTATTCTTGAATCCTCGAAGAACGTTGACCCGATGATTCATAAGATTCGGTATAAACCTTATTATTGATTAATAAGATTTAATAAGCGTGGACGCGGCATAGAACAATCTTGACTAATACTACTATGTACTAATTACCGTGTGAATATGGAGGGTGACATTTTTAGAGGGGTCAGTTAGACATAATTTTTTTTATTCGATGACAAGTTAGTCCTTGACTGCGATCTCACCTGATGGTAAGAGACGATGCAGGCTAACTTGGAAGGGGTATGGCAGTGTAGATTCAACCCATACCCCTAATGTTAAACTAAGTAGATAATGAAGAAAAGGAATTATAAGGGACCAAGAAGGCAATTTTTTTTAAAGTACCTACCTTAAATGGTGAAGGTATAGTAAAGCGTGCTACAACATGACAACACCTAAGTTACAAGAGCGAAACGACTACTGTAGAAATCTATAGATTTCTAACTTAGTCGTTTCGCTCTATAGACTACACTCCCACTCTACTCAAACTCAAGACAGAGATAAAATGAGACAGATTTATGTCGGAGCATACCTATTTGTCTCGTTTTAACTCTTATCTTGAGTCCAAGCTAAGTCGAAGCAGGCTCTATAGATCTCAGCATAAGAAAATGTCTCCGATTGGGGTATCTAATAGTAAATAGAACATTTTTTTCCCACTCATAAAGAAAATAACCTAGGTATTTTTTTTCTTAATTGATAACTGTTCAATGACAATCTACAATATTAAAAAAATTGGTAATCTTTATCAGCAAGATTTTCTTAATTCCTGATAAATGCTCAAATATTTATCTTTAAAAACGATTGAAGCTTACGGCTCACTGACCGCTCCCAAAATATTACTCTACAGAGATTTCGTGCACAAATATTCTCATACAAAAAATATCCAGGTCGACATTTTATTGGCGACGGTACATGCATTCAGTTAGAATGCTAAGCAGTTTCGTGGTAAACACCAGTAACTATGAGCGGTGTCGGCCCTATGTGTAATACTGATAAATTGTGAACGACATAATGAGACAGCCATGTCGGTACACTCGAGGTACATTGTTCAGCGACCGCGCTATACCTGTTGGTACTGCCATGCAAGCGCGAAGTGCATAAAGACAAAAGAGGTTGTCTAAGCAATTGATCTATGTGAAACTACGATGTTCCAAATTCAAACTGTCAAAGTGTATATATAATGCAGAAGACGTTTTGGTTTGCTTTTGTTTTTAATTCATCCTACATGCAAAGATCTATACAGCCTTGTATAAGATTTTGACCCATATTTTGACCTTAGGTTTAAGGATAAGAATAGATTTGTACTATATGAACGAAGTTTAATTTTTATTAATACACGGAAATGAAAATAAAAGTAGGTACGACTAACTGTTTACGAATGTAACCGTCGCTTGTGTTGAATAGGGTTTTAACTTAAAAATATTTTCGATCCATGTAGATAAGATTATAATTAGGTAACTTGAATTTAAATTACAAGACGAGAATATATATGTATGTATTTACAATGTCAGATTAAAGCTATACATCACGCAAGTCATCGTCCTACCTACGAGAGTCCTACATATCTAAGATATAACATAATTTTGATTAAAAAACAAATAAAAAAGATCTAATGAGTCATGTAGTTAACTGTGGTCATATCATAAACATTAGGAGTAATTATCACAGCTATAAAACGTCTGTGTTGCTACAATTGAGGGATAGGTAAACAGTTGGGGGAAAGAAATTTATCTTTGTTCACAGACTTAAAGAAAAAAATAGACATCCAGCCAAAAATATTAACTCTTGCCTCTATGTGGATGAAAAATAAAACGTCATATTAATTACAAGTAAAGGTAGTTTTACTTTTAATTTATTTTTTTAGTATGTTAATTCTGTAAACGTGTTTGTTTTTCGAGGTCTCCATCTATTTTCTATCTGTAGTCTATGACTTCATTATGGAAGGATTAATTACCTCTCTAGTTTTACTGGGAAACATTAAAATTTGAACGGTGCGTCGTAATTTAAAACGAAATGTTATACTTTTATATTATCTGTGACGATTATTTTTGAGAAAGACTAGGAAACATTAAAAACAGACGTAAAAACTTTTTAGACAGAATAACCGGTCTCGACTTCCGACGTGAACGAACAGGATTGACGATTGATAGTGTTTTAGATTTTCATATCAAAATAGTAGAAACAAAGAAAACACCATTAATACCATAGTCAAAAAAATAAAGTTTGAAAGTTGAAAGAAAAGGGAAAAGAATAAAAATAAGCATAGGAAAGAGAAACGTTGAGAATAAGTTAAGTCCGAAATTTAAATTTTTTCATCAATATTCATCAATTTTTTCGTCAATGATTTTTCATAAGAAAATATCAAACACTTTTGTGGTGAAGTCAATAATGTTAACTGAAATTGAAACAGAAACTATATTGGGATTCAATTTTATTCAGGTAATTCAAAGCGATCTAGATATTCATTAGTTAATCACTGAAATTCACATAGTAGTTACCATAAACAAAAACAGCACTTGGCTTGGAAAACACAGATATTGGCTCTTTTTAAGGCAACTCCAGAAATGCTAAAAGTCATTCATTAGCTTATTAGAATTTAACCTGTAATTAGAAATATATTACACAGGTTACCACAAACAAAGAGATCACATAATAACCCTAGAGATTTACAATTCATCGCCCCCAATTACAATCATCGCGAAAAAAGGGCATTTCTCAGCGGGAATTCGGGACTTCTCAACCTGGCCGTAGTGAAAAAAGGAGGACTAAATTTAATTTCACATGGCATCAGCGGCATTCGGCCTTACTCAGGACCCGTGGAATTCCAAAAATGAAAATGTCGGCCATAAACAACGGAATGATTTGAATGAAGCATAATATAAGAATTAAAAAATTAAAGCGATCCTAACAAATTTTCGGAGACGTCCTTACTGGCGTCCGGTCGTCGATTAATGTTGCCAAGTCTTTTTGATTATTTACAGGATTGTTCTATTTTAAGATCGTTAAGTAAATAGCTGACGAATTTTGATGTTTAAACAGTTTTATGGTTTTTGTTTAGTACTACTTCCATGGTTTTTGTATTGGTCATTTGTCAGAACTCAGAACTTCAAACTCACTAATCTGTTACTTGTGGATGGTGAAATATTTCATGTCCAGTTACGTAAAATTTAAGGTTTTCGTAAATGAAGTAATTAATGTATTATCTAGCTATAAATATTATATTGTGTAAATATATATTTTTTGCGTCTCTTGCTTTCTTGCTCTGTCTTGCAGCCTTACAACTATTTGTAATTGCCTAAAAGATTTAAGAACAGTTTTCGTTAATCGATTAGCATGGTCGTCCATTAAATCAATTAGTCTGCATTTTTTGTTAAGCTATAGCGTCTGTTTTTTCTTTTGTTTTAGTTTAAGCTTTTTCATTAAAAGATTAATACATTTTCAAGGTTTCTGATAGCATTACAAAAATGAATGTCCCGAAATAGATGGTATAATATCTACCTTATTCGGGTTCTACGGCTTGATTGCCCGATAAGCCCTGAGAAGGGTTAAGCGTGGAAACCGAAACCTCGGTAAAAAAACAAGAATCTTCTGATCAGTTCATCCGGATTTCATTCGAAATGACGCGCGGTGTAGTTGCTTACCTAATACAAGTTTAGACACGATTCTCTCGATACGTATCTCAGTTTTTTTTTTCTTCTAATCCACTTTGCATACCCATGTCGGCAGTGATATAAAATTAAACGAATGAGTAATCTAGGTGTATAAATGTATCTCGGGTATTCCAATCACGGCAGACGCTGTGGAAATAAACTAGAAATTGTTTAAATATACAAATCGACACGAACGAAAACTGTAATTTTACGCATCAACTTGCCCAGAAGGATTACACTTCTGATTTCCTTGTCCAATATGAAGCCACATCCTCTTTATAGAAAAAAAAAAAATAAAGAATTTAAATGAGAACTTGTATAATTCCCTGCAGAAATGGAATCACAGAAATATTAGCACAAATTCAAATCTCATTTAATACTTGTATAATATGTAAAAATATTTCACTATAAAATATTGTGATGACCAAGATATAATCGGCTTAAGTTCGAGTATAAGGAACAACAGATACATCAGAGATAGCATCCATTTTTAAAATATTGCCAATGCTAATTTAGAAGGTTCCCAGACTATGGTCGGCCTTTGACACGTCTATAAATTCGCCGAAGTAAGTACAAGGCACGTAAGTACAGCGTCTCTTCACATACTAAATAATGGCAGCGATTTATTCGTAGTTGCGGATACGAGTAGAGCATGTGAGCTTTAGCGAATCAGAATTCCTAGAAGGAGCGCGCGTGTGATGCATAAAGACTGGGACGCGAGGAATTCCATAAGAGCATATTTGAGAGACCTTCTCGCTTTTAGTTTACGTGAGAACTAGTTAAAATATTAAAACGCCAGTCATAGATCTAAAATTAACTTATGGATAGCCTAATTTAAACGAGTGAAAATTTATCATCCGGGTCTAATCATTAAAAAGAGCTTCCATTTGCCATTTGTCAGGTCTAATTATGATAATTCGATTTTATCACCAAAGCAACTTTGTCAACTTTTTGAATTAATAAAATAAAATGATTTACACAAACTACTTACTTAATATAATTTGCACATTTGTCGCCGCAGAAGAATCCCATAACTTTAGGCTACCATTATAAATCGGGTTCTTTGAACAATTTTATTGGCGGCCGTAAATGTTTGAGAGACGCAGTTAAAATGTCAGAATCTGACCGTAAACGAGTGTCCATTTGAAAAAGGACTGTTTTCTTAAAGTCGTCTCTAGACGTGCCGCAATAACAAGACCGGTAAACTTTATTGTCTATTCATCCTCTTGATGAGCTTATTTTCTTTATCTCTCCGGCTATGATGACTAATCACTATTTACGAACTCGGATTTGAGATTCCCATTGAAACGCGTTGTTATTTTAGCAATTTGGTCTGCAATGATTGGGAATTGGGTGTTATTGTACGAATAGTTTGTTTAAGCGAATTAGTGTTAAACTACCTCTAATTGATATGTTGCCGAATAGCTGTGCAGTGGCTTCGAACAATGCAACCAGTGCAGTAATTATACACGCCCCCGTTCTTTAAATTTGAAACTTATGAAATCAAATAGCAACGGCGCGGTAGTCGGTACTCCGTTCCTCGGTCTACTCTCACGAGGAATTTCATTTCGCAATCCTTTTTTTGTTCAACTTTAATTGCTATTCGTCGAAAAGGAGAGATAAAAGACGGTGTAAAAGAGGGAACACGGTCGAATGAGGCATGGAATGCCATGGCTTCGGTAGATTATTAAAAGAAGCGGATGTAGGGGTAAGTATTTTAAGAGGATCCCGACGCGAGCGGATCGAGATAAAGGAAATTATTAAGAGCACTCTTGGACAAAAACGCCGTAGACGGAAGTTTCACTGCCGCTCCATAGAGCTATGTGGCGTCTGCGTACCTACTGTACGACATTATAAAGTAATGAGTCGATGATCCGTGCGAAGGCCTGCGTTTTTGTGTTTTTTCCTGAGCAATCGGAGGACTTATGTAACGCCCGCATCGTGTATCGAATAGTAATGCCGGACGTGTTAACAGATTATAATTCGGTCGTAATTATGGACGATTTGCGGCGCCCCTGGTCGTGTTTGGTGTTCGAATTCATGGAGGCGTGAAGATTTTATGAGACGCCGTGCTGCTTGTTAATTACTTTCTAATGAGGAAGCCAAGCAGGGTTGCCTTTAACCTTAAAGTTACTTTTTCGTAACATTTCCTTAAATGCAGAAGTTCCACGATTGTTTATGCGGGGCATAAAATTATGCAGCTATGCATATTATATCCAATTAGAGTAATAGACCTCGATGATATGATGAGCATATTATGAAATTATGTATTCCTATATAGGTACATTTTAACCATTACGTTCTGCATATTAATCGGCCTGGTACAGTGCTGCCAGTTAACAAAAAAGTTACCACAAAAACTTTAAACTTTAGTATTTGCACGGCTTATCGAAGGAACACTTTGCAACCTTAATAGAAAATAAGGTTTGTATTTCACACGTAGTGCTAAGTCGGTGCACATTGTGTTTTACTGAACTATTGTTATGAGATTCGAATCAAACGTGACGTCAACGCAACGTTAATTTCCAAGAAGCGCACACATTATATACCGTTTTTCGCACATAATCAAGGTATGTCGACATCGCCTTCAGAGATGCTACTTTCATTTAAATTTTTACCAACATTCAGAGCGTGAAACCATTGACGAAACATGCAAAATAACGAACAATCTCTAAGAATTAGTTACGCCGTTGCTTAGTCTACTTGCTCCATAATAAAGACGTGTGTTTCTTCACATTATGACATACATACGTGCATTAATGAGCGGCTTAACTTCGAGGATGACCTTTTTTTACTTTTAAATATATACTGAAATTTTGTAATAAAGTTTCAGTGTAAAAATTCGACAAACGAGACAGTCGCATTGTTTTAGTTATGATAGAGTAATAAAAAGTTACTTTGGCGGATGCTACAGTCAATAAAAAGTCTGTGGCCAGCGAGAAAGACATAAAAATACAAATATGAACATTGAGCTTGGCTCTTTGATTTAATTAACCTTAATTAAGTTAAAGCACGCCACTTCTTGCCAGCGTCTCACGGTAAAAAATGATAAAGCCCGCGGTGTTGCCCTGTTACCTGAAATTGATTCCTTCCGGTGGATGTGATAGTGCCGAGTGTTGCCAGCGAATAAAATGAAACTAATAGTGATGTTGTCGCACTGAGCATTGATAAGCGATTTGAACACTGATGAAAAATTTACCTTTCCTGTCCAAATCTCTGTTTTTAGAGTTCAGAGATTACCAACGGGACCCTATTACCCACTAAGTTTCCGCTGTTCGTCCGTCCTTGCATCTGTCTCTTGAACCGTAATAATAGTAATGTATATTTCTACTGTCGCTATAATAAAAACAAAAATTCTTTTTAAAAAATCGACTTCAAACGCCACTACAAAGTATATCAAGTGTGTCTATAAAAGGAGATGGGTTGATAAGGCAACAAAATCCGCCCCTCATACACTCGAAAAAAAAAGTTCCAGATTCCGACAAATTGTAAATGTATTTATATACTTGAAGATATAAACTTTATTTTAATATAAAGTTTAGGTGATAAAAAAAATAGTAAGTTACAGAAAATATTACCCAAAAAGAGAGTGTTTCTTTTACTTTTCTTACATTTTCATACATTTTAGTCGTTTTTTAAGCTTTGATTTAATATTTTAGAATGAGGCGCTCCATGAACCATGGTAAACGTAACTGATAATGATGCTCCTTTTTATAAGCTTTTATATGAGTATTAATTTATTTTGGTTCATGGAGCGCCTCATTCTAAAATATTAAATCAAAGCTTAAAAAACGACTAAAATGTATGAAAATGTAAGAAAAGTAAAAGAAACACTCTCTTTTTGGGTAATATTTTCCGTAACTTACTATTTTTTTTATCACCTAAACTTTATATTAGAATAAAGTTTATATCTTCAAGTATATAAATACATTTACAATTTGTCGGAATCTGGAACTTTTTTTTTCGAGTGTATGAGGGGCGGATTTTGGGCCTTATCAACCCACCTCCTTTGAAGAGTTCCCTCGATTTCTCTAGAATCCCATCATAGTATCCTGACCTGTTGACTATGGTACCACCCGGGAAGTATATCCTTTCAAACTAAAATAAAAAATTTACGAATCGACCCAGGCGTCTTCGAGCCTAATCGGGAAACATACATAAAAAAAAAATATTAAAAAATTCCCAAGAATTGTAACCTCCTCCTATTTTGAAATAAGTTAAAAGTTAAAGAGATGTCAAGATTGTTTTTGCTTGATCTTATTAATAGTTAGTGTTAAATCTTGTACGATACCCTCCCCATACAGATCCAACTCGCACTTGGCCTTTTTTTTAAACAGATTTCCGAATGTTTATTCTAAAATTAAACGGAATAGATAATTCAGTGTCGCCCGCCTCACTCTCGATCAAAAGTGTAATTGACGTGTTTTTGTAGGTTCTATATACACCGACCGTCCTTAGTAATCTGTGTGGGAACTGGGAAAGTGACTTGCCAAAACGATTGTTAACAGCCCTTTCAAGAATTATTCTCTTGCGCGTTCAGTACAATTCTTCAAGCGAAAATGTGTTCTATCCTTCTGACAGAAAATTGAAATTTGAATTTCAGTTGGTACAAATTGCATGGATTACGGGTTCCTTGCGAACCTTACGCCTATTTAATTTGAATATATATATGTAAGCCCTTCGCGAAAAGACAGCTTTTGATCTAAATTTTAGATCATGTAGGTACTTTGTAAGTAGGTATTAACTTGACAGTTAGTCCTTGACACTCAATGCATTTTCTAGCCCCACCTTGGATTGAATGGGCATTGAACCCGGGACCTCATCATCCGTAGACGAACATGCTAACCACTAAAACAACGAGACAGTTATAGTTAGTTGTGTATAATTAACAAGGTATTGATCGGTTTATCTCAACCACAATGAGATGTAGACGGTCTAAGAGAGATAAAAACATAACAATGGTGTCTATTAGTTACAATCTAGGGCAGCCATTCGTCCCGATGTTCTCGGATTTTTCCTAATTCGATGAGTCAACTTAACATAAACTAAACTGAAGTGACACGTCAAAAATGCTATCCTTTTCGTCAGGGATTATTGCAAAAGGGACAACTTGTGCTGAACTGGCACTAAATAAAGCCAGAAAGTTAAAACAACAACAACAACTAATGTTATAACTGTCACTTTAATTTGGAGATTTATTGCAACCGAATTAGTACAACTTAATAAGCTTGAAATATGACTGTCAACAGCAGAAAATGTTCTTATTATAAATCACAGAAGGAACCATATAAGTCAACTTAGTAGTACAAGGTACACAGACTGAATATTTATTTTCAAAGACTATAGCTATACTTACCTAATGTAATTTTCAAAATTCAGTGTTTTGAGACACTTTGTCCTGATTTTTTGATTTAATTCTTATTCATGGTAACCCTAGTTAGGTACATCATAAAACGCAATACGGATGTTTAATCTATTAAAAAAAGTATAGTTCACGGTCATTTTCAGGTTAAATGAGTTTTGTACCTACCATCCATACTAATGTATGGTTGGAAATATTATGTATCTTCTGTACTACATACCTATTATAAAACTGTATCTTTCTCTTACACAAGGTTTTTGTCTCATCCTCAATTATCGGATTGAGCGCTTATTTCATTCTTTGTCAACATATTATATTATATCATATTTAAAATGATAAAATTAGAAATTCCTAATTCCAAAAAAATATATAATTAATGGCTAATCTATTATGAAAAATAGTACTTATTAATGAGAAAGCCTTGTTAAATACCCAATGTAGTAGAAAAAAATAGTAAATTGCTGTATTTTTATATACTTATATAAGTAAAAAAGAAATAAATATTATGTATTGCATGCCGTACCGGAAGTTATAAAAAACTTATAACAATAATACCATTATGTACCTACTTACCCTCTGCAATAAATTGATTTGATTTTGTTTTGATATATTTATATCAAAACAAAGTAGTGTGCGTGAGAGTGAGAAAGAGGGAGAGAGATAGAGAGGCATGAAAGAGCAGGGCGGGCATGAAAAACAATTAAAAATGTCTACCTCCAATCCAATGCTCCAATACTTAGAACCAAGTTCAAGGAGTCGAGGTTTTCTATTTGGGAAACCTCAAGGTGCTCGTATCAAGTAGTAAGGCTTATGAATGGAATACAGAACTAACAATTTGTCCCGCAAATAAAACCGCAGGCGCAGGCAATAACCTAGTACTTTTCAGACATTGGTATTTCGTGTTATCTTTGTCACAATGTCATGCTGTCTCGTTCTAGCATGTGGGCTAGTACACAATATTAGCAGGTGCTGTAATATAATGTGCAATGGTTATTTTTTTTTTCGCAATAAAAACGTCGCCGTAACGGTTCATTCGCGACCTGCGAATGAATGAACGCGCTCCGAGTTCATTCTAACGTAGGGTTCACAAATTACGACGACCTTTACTTAATAAACTGCACCAGAAAGTAATTTTCCCTTTGAAAACGTGTACAATTCATAATCTGCCATGGCCGCCGACTATAAATCAAAAGTCAGACAAATCAAATAAGGCCTCTGTCCCCAAAAAATAAGCTAAATCTTTTGTTAGTAAAGTTATAAAATTGTTTTAGGTCACATATCACAACATATTCGTGACATAAACTTTAGTTCCATAACTTTATGTATGCAACTCTTCATGCAACTAGATACACTGTTGAAATAGTTTTCTTACACTTTTTTATATACGTAGTATAAATATTTTTTTTTTCTTCGAAAACCCTTGACTGCGTTCTCAACTGATGGTAAGTGACGATGCAGTCTAAGATGGTAGCGTACCGATAATAGGTACCTATTATAATGCCCGTTATCACCAAAGTTTTAAGAGCAACCTAAGCTAAGTTATGTGACGCTTTCTGTCAATTTCGTTTGCACAAACCTTTAGTGTTCCCTAAAAAAGGTGGAAATGACATTGTACGGGATTGTATTTAGGGGCTACCTATGTAAAGAGACTCCTACTTAGGGGATGATTTACTCGCAGGTATGGTTGGTGAAAACGGGCAAAACAAAGGAAAAGGTGACTGACTGACTGATCTATCAACGCACAGCTCAAACCACTGGATGCATCGGGCTGAAAGGCAAACAGATAGCTATTATAACGTAGGCATCCGCTAATAAAGGAATTTTGAAAATTGAACCCCTAAGAGGGTAAAATAGGGATTAAAAAAATCGAATTTAACGTGAGCAAAGCCGCGAGCAAAAGTTAATACTGACATATTATTATGATGCTGTAGATGTTTTTCGTATTATGTGAACTGGCATCGAATCAGTCCAGTCGTTGAAGGTAGCTACAATAACTTTTTGCGTTATACACGCAATATTTATCCCAATCCGGTCCTCAACGTCACGTCCCCAGTTTGTAGCGGGTTTTATTAAACTTCTGAACACACATTAAATTATACATTCTTTATCAACATAGATATTCACATAACTCGGTCTTATGCCGCCCGTATCCAGCGGATAATGGCGGCCTGCGACTCATCTAATATCGTCTAAACGTTCCAAATATTTGGCCTATACGACCTCCCTGGTGCAGTGGTAAGTGCTGTGGTCTTATAACTGGGAGGTCTCGGGTTAGTTGGCCAGCGAACGCGGTCGCGGTGACAACTAAAGAAGGCCTGCGGCATCACTGAACACCTCGTATTCTTTTTCTATCCCACAAGTCTATTCCCTACACCATGTATTCATTAGTGATTAAGCAGAAAATATTAGACAGTGTAACATTGTAGGCAAGCGTTAACTATCTCAATAAAAAGAGATGCCGGGTTCAAATGCAAATGAGATTTCTTTTCCTACCCAACCATCTCTCCAAACTGTTTTATGATAAATAGTTTGTACAGGTCGTTTAACTTGTAAGTTTACTGTTCGATGTTCTCAGTAATATTAATATACCTGTGACCTATTATCGTACGGGTCAGATCTGTACGTGCAGTAAAACCCGATTTATTTCATGGAGATTACAGTTGGTAACTTTACTAACCGTAAGATAACTTTATATCGACATTTCGTTACACAAAAGTGTTGCCACAACAACACCCAATTATGCACGTAATCCAAATAAGAATAAAAATAATAAATTTGGGATCCCACTTGGATAAATTATTATTTACATTACATCAAATATGTATTACATACATATAAGTCGGTTAATGAAATTATAGTGAAATGCGACAGGAAAAATTGCAAAAAGACTGTGACTGTGTGACAAATTCGGTCAATCACGGCAAGTGAAACAGTAGAAATGATTGATGCAGATTTTCCACAATCGACCAGCTGAAAGGACTGTAGACAACTGAGCTTCAGTTTACTGCGGCGTCAAGAGTAACTTCACAAAGTTTGTAACATGATAGTACACCGTTACGGCTCCGCGACGAGTAAAGAGTCAAGTTACAAAATATTGTGATGCTGGCCACTGACCCGCCCCTAACGCTACGATGATGAATACGTGAAATTCGAAAATCGAATGCAATTTTTTTTCTGCAAACACAATAAAAAGAAAATGTCTAATTGGAGTCACTAGTGTGTTTTTTCTGCATTATAAATAATGCATTATAATAATTAAGTTAAAACTTAAACAAAAAAAAAAGGAAGGAAGGAAGCCAGACTCTGGAGCCACTAAAGCCCTTCTGATTTCTGATGAAATCTATCTTTAATCTGAATATATAAGTTACCTAGCAACGTCGGTAGGTTGCTAGGTAACTTAAGTAGGTAGGTACTTAGATAACGCTGTCAAAAAATTCCACTAAATTCTTGAGATATTATTTCGAGATGGATTGATTTATTAGGAACCGACCGTAAGTTGTTGAAAGAAGTTTTTGCGTGATTGAAAATCGAACAAAATTTTTTTCCTTAAATTTTGAAAACACACATACACATATTTGGTAGGTTAGTAATACACTAACGAGTCACAAAGGCAATTTGCTGAATGTTTGCACAAAGCCTATTTTAAGCTGTAAAGTTCGTATTTTTAACCAACTTCCAAAAAGGAGGAGATTATCAATTCGGCTGGTATCTTTTGTTTTGTTGTACTAACTTGTTGTTTAGATGGTTGTTATATTAACTTGTATTTATTCAGCATGGCTCAAGTAATATACGCTTTTCAGATGACCTCATTGCGAAAAAAACAGCTAATAACACTAGGGCCGATTATTATTTCATTTAAATACGGCACACCCAAGTATTAAAACTCTTTGTTTAAAGATCACGATGCTCAACTAAGTATTATATCCTCCATATTGTGGCAGATGGAATACCTAACCATATGAGATAAATGGCATATGGTTAAAATTCGACAGCTCTAAGAGCAGCTTAACCTGTCACTGAAACCCAATAGTTTCGCGTCACTTTCGCTCAATTGATCCCATGTCACAACGTCTGACTATATAACTCTATGTGAAATTAAACAGGAAGTTTCAATTTAGCGCCAATTCGTATGGAATGATACTGTCAGAGGAACCGGACGCGTATCCACGGTCGAAAAAAGTTTTGAGTTTCGTCTATGGTATCCACGGTTGGAATTTTTTTTTCTCGAAAGATGTCCAATAAGTTTTGAGTGGTGTCTATGGTATCGACGAGCGCAAAAAAATCAACCACATGCTATTAATAATATTTATTCATATTACATTTCATTTTTTTTTTTTTGTAGTTACGACCAAAGCTGGCGCAGGCACAAAAAATTCATTAAATTAATCCTACTAATATTATAAATGTGAAAGTGTGGATGTTTGGATGTTTGGATGTTTGGATGTTTGTTACTCAATCAAGCAAAAACGGCTGAACGGATTTGGATGAAATTTGGTATGCATGTAGCCTTTGACATGGAAAAGAACATAGGCTACCTTTTATCCCGATTCCTTAAGTAGTTCCCGAGGGAAAATTGAAAATTGTTTACGAGCTAAGCCGCAGGCAGACAGCTTTGAAATTTGGTATGCATGTAGCCTTTGACATGAAAAAGAACATAGGCTACCTTTTATCCCGATTCCTTAAGTAGTTCCCGAGGGAAAATTGAAAATTGTTTAAGAGGTAAGCCGCGGGCAGACAGCTTTGAAATTTGGTATGCATGTCACCTATGCTATGGAAAAGGACATGTACTTTCTATACCGATCTCAAATAGTTCCCGTGGTAAGATATAAAAATTGTTAACGAGCGAAGCTTTAGACCCAATTCTGAAGTCCACGCAGACAAAGTCGCGGACAGAAGCTATTACTACTACTAATTTTAATCCCGATCTCTCAATTTTTTTCCGTGAGAAAAGCATAAATAATTGCTGCACACCAATAATTTGTTAATAATATAATATTATAAACGCGATTTGTATGTTTGATATTCAGTCACGTCGCAACGTCTGAACCGATTTGGCTTAAATTTGGCACAGAGATAGATTATGGTCTGGAATAGGACATAAGCTACTTTTTATCCCGGGAAATAAGAGTGTTCCCGCGGGAATAAAAAACCTTAATCCACGCGGACGAAGTCGCGGGTATCAGCTAGTAATGTAATAATTCATCATAATATCTAAGATTGTATTGATTTACTCAAGATAGGTAAAACAGATTTCCGATAAAATTAGCATACTTTTAGGTATGTAAAATGCATGTGGCAACACTATGGCTACAAAGCTAAATAAAATGATGAGGGTCTATGGTCACTAGATTATTATTTTTATATCTCTTCGGTCATCAAATATGTCACGTTTCCCTCCAGATGGTAAACTTGTGCAAGCTTGGCAGTTGTGTTTACTCAAACATTACGAGACGGTACGACATTTGAAGCGGACCGCTAAATAAAATACAAATACCACTCGAAGCCTCGAGTGACCATACTCGGGATATGTCTACATCAGAGACAATTCACGCCAAAGATATAACCATAGTCCGTAACTATAAAAGATGCAATTAAAACGGTCTTGGCTATAAATACTGATAAAATTAGTTAGTTAATACAATTAATTAGTCCTTACTAATATTATAAAAGTGACAGTGTGTTAGTTTTTTGGAATGAGAAATCAACGGAGAAACATCTTCGGAAAAACAGAAGGTTCCCGTGTTTTTTTTTTAACGTCACGCGAGTAAATAAATTAGAAGTAGTAAAATGTTGATTGCAGGAAGTACGACACTAAATATTTAATTTAAAGTGGAGTAAGGCGAAAATAAAGTAGTATAGGTCTAAATGTACATGAATCATAAAAAAAAGTGAATATACCTAAAATAAAGCAGCTTAAAAGATGTGTACACGGTAATTAATTAAAAAAATCATCTCTTGAGCAACCCACGTGTCGGCCGCCTCGTAAGCCCATAGACAAGCGTTAACCCATCAAATATTCTTATCGTCATCGCTTCTGTCAAAATCAAATATCGAATCTCGTAATTTCTTTTTTTTTTCATTTACTATTATTTACGGAATAACCTACGACCAGCCTTGGATTGAATAATTGGAATTTGTTGGTAGGATCGAACGCAAATATGATTTATTGATGCAGGGTTGCTACTTAATGCTTCTTTAATGATATACTGACTTTGGTCGTGACTACAGAATGAATAGGTAAATACAGAGTATAGATTTACGGATCCTACGTAGGTAGTTACAAAATATGAGAATATGTCTTCCATCAACGCTAACATATGCCTTTTGATTCGAAACCCCAGATATATATTTTTATGAGAAAATATTTGACGTAATGTTTATATAATACGACAAAATGTAAGTTATAGTCTTCACCCAAGTAACCAAATATTTCACTTAGGCCCATATTACACTATACTATTTCGACCGTAGCAATTAACATAGTCGCATGTGAAAAACCACTACTCCAGGGCACGGCCGCTCAAAGCTTCAAATATGTGAAAAGTGAAAAACAGTCAACATATCCAACCCTTGCACTTGCAAAAACCAAAGATGGTTGATTGATTCCAAAAGTTTCACAATTGGTGGGGGCATTGCTATCCCCATTCTAAGACCCTTAATGCAACAAAACGAAAATCGCCAAAATGTAGATCCGACACTGTTAATTGCTACGGTCGATTTATAGGATCCTATTTCGTACCATAGATTATCCATCCTAGAAATATATATGATGTTCTATATAGAATATGGTACGAAATATTAATAATAATTCTATATAGGATCCCACCTATAAATAGTATAGTGTAATATGGGCCTTAATCGAGTCTTACACATTATTTTTTTTACTTTAATTACTACAGGTAAAAGTACTGTCATATGTAGTACAAGCTGATGCTCGCGACTTCGTTCGCGTGGAATTAGTTTTCAAGATCCCGCGGGAACTATAATTTTTTTCGGGATAAAAAGTAGCCTATGTTTTAATCCAAGGTATAATCTATCTTCATTTTAAATTTCAGCCAAATCAGTCCAGTGGTTTTTGAGTTTATTCATTACAAACATACACACAAAAATACAAATCTTTCCTCTTTATAATAGTAGTGTAGATGTGGTGGAATTTACGACTAGCAGGCGTTTTTCAGATAGATTTATCTATGGTGAAAGGCCATTACGAGTAGTACTTTGATGTTGATAGATAAAACACTTACCGGCCACGTGAAATCGAAGGGAAACACGATGGGGTTGGTAAATCCTTGCACGTTAATGTTGGGCACGTCCAAGGAGTTCCCGCCCAGCACTGGAGTAGTGATGTCGCCGAACGTACACGGCGAAGTGGTGTCGATGTTAGCTTGATAAATTTTTAGGCACACGCGGAATTTAGTCCTGCACGGCGCCAAACACGGCGCATCACTTGAGGAACCATCACAGCACTGCCCACTACTTAACCTACCCAATGAGTTCGTGAAACTTTTTATCCTAAGTTCGAAGGAACCAGACGTCAGCACCTGGAAAGATAGAGAAAACTATGTTAAAAATTGTCTATGGTTACTAGGACATACAGTAGGTACTTAAATTCAATAATCTTGAAAGGATGCGTCAAATAATACAATGTCTTTCCTTCTTTCCAACTTTTAAAAGAAAAAAAGGCGAAATGGATTTCAAAAATTAATTTTGATGTTTAACGAGAACAATCGGGTGTGGGTTCCTTCATCGATTAGAATAAAATATTATTATTTGAAGCTGATTTATCAATTTGATATAGTGACATAATACAATTAGAAAAGCAATACATTAACAACGACGCCCCCAAAGACGTTATCCTAAAAATAAACTATTTGCACAACTGTCCGAGTGATCGATCCCGCTGAGACATTAACGGTTTTACTGGACAGCTATAATATACGCAGTTTAAAAATGGGGTCGGTAATGCTCACGTGGGGCGCAGTGACACCCCTAACCCGGATTCGAATTTCGAACGCGGTTTATGAGTTTCATTCTTTTATTATTCCTAATATTATTTTTGAATATCGAACTGTCAAATTACCAAGCCCCCAGCTTTGTTTTAAGCGATGTTTTTGTGTTGCAAGTCCCAAAAATCGATGCAGCGTTGACAGATACGTAAAGATGTTTAAAAAGAAAAAACTGAATGGCTTGAATTCTTTTTTTGTCTCTACGTGAATAATAATAGCGCACTGGCCTCTAGGGTAGCAACCCTTGCATCAATGAAAGAATGCGCAGTTGGCCGCGACGCATGTGGGATTAACTAGTTTTAAACAAACTTATGCATTGGGGAATAAGTTGATGTAAATAATACCACCTTGTTGTTATACATGTTCGAGCAAATAAAAATATCTTTATCTTTATCTTGCTTATTTTTAATCGATTTTAAAACATACAACATACTCATAGTTACAACTTCTATTCGCCGTTTATTTTACGAAGTTCTTTTGAGTTATTCGTAGGTACGTAAATTTGGTGCGTTCAATTTTGACAAAAAGAAAATCTATCTTGTGTAGGTCTTTTTTTTTTAAGTAAATTTTTTGACACAATAACATGAGTTTTTGCTGGGTCTTTTTACATGTGAAGTCTTAAAATACGAACGTAGGTAACTCGAAAGTGTACGTCCGATGGAAGTAATTATAAGACATCGGAAGGAAGTGGTAAGGATTAAGTTTTTGTTTTACCGATCGCGCGTCTCGAACAAACATTATATTGTAATACTGTTTTATTTACTAGCGTTGATGTATCGGAAAATGTATATTATTTCCTGAACTTTCTAGTTTATTCTAGATTATTGATAGTAGAAACTATTTACATGAACGCTGCA
The DNA here is from genome assembly GCA_038048805.1 of Hipparchia sbordonii. Classification (NCBI taxonomy): domain Eukaryota; kingdom Metazoa; phylum Arthropoda; class Insecta; order Lepidoptera; family Nymphalidae; genus Hipparchia; species Hipparchia sbordonii. The sequence continues at coordinate 3,796,629 of CM076114.1, read as the reverse complement.
GTACTAGCTAAAAACTAGTATGTGCTTACCACATAGGATGTTTGAACATTTAATTTTTAACTATGTAGTAGTTAATAAAAAAGATTGCAATCATTTATGACTTATATTTACACAAACTTATACATACATATTTACGCAATTTTTGCTTAACTTTCAACTTTTATTAAGTTATAAAAGCCTTAATTAAGGATAATATATATATTGTAGTGTACATAATGTTGTCAGATTGGAACAGAATGTTCCCACGTCCGATCAACATTATGCTCTGTGTTTTCATCAAAAATTTACAAAAAAGAAAAAAATACAATGATCCATTCAAACCTCAAGTCTTATCTAGCCATGTTGATGTCTGTAAAATTAAAAAATCCAACCACAGATTAAACAAAGAGCTGTTGTAAAAAAGACACCAGATTTTAACCAACTTCCTGTCAAGTTCATAGGGGTTGTTTCAACGCGCGAATGCTCTAACCCTCTCGTTCTAATCGCGTACAAATAAGCGGGATAGCGAATTCACATCCACGTGGTAAACGCCAGGTAGTAGAAGCGGAACATAAAAAGTGCGGGAAAAAACGTACGGCCACTCTAAACATCCCCTTTTTTACAAAACTCGGTGTATTGTTTATCAAAGCCATAGTAGCTTGAACGAGTAGCTTACCGGTTTGGAATAAATTTAATTACGATTAAAAAGTAGGTTGACGAACGAAAAAAAAAAAAAATTAAATTGATTCGATAATAGGCTGGCAACACTTGTGAATGAAAGAACGAAATAAGAAAGAATGTACCCATTGTGTTGTGTGCGGTCGATCTCGCCCGAGGCGCTCCACAGATTAACAATTAAATAATACTTACAGACTACCGTATAAGCTGTATTTTATTATGTCTTCAGGCGATTTGACCCGATGATTTGACTGACGGCTTTGGAATATTGAATCTAAGTGATCTATGCTTTGTGGAGATTTCTTTTTAATTCCAAGAAAAATTTCCAATAATACTTTCTCGTGGTTAACATTAAACTTTTAAGTACTTTAACTTTAATTTTGCTTAAGGCAACAATATTACTACTATCGATTTTAAAACTTGAGCCTTATCTGTTTTAAAAAACAGTAAAACAAAAAGTTAGTAAGTAGGTGTTACTTAATATTTTTCTAATTGTGTCTTACTCTTACATAAATTACATCCTAGGTACATAAATTAAGTAATGAATGCAGCTAATTTATTTTACATACGACATAACATTTAATGCATTCGACGGCCGAGTCGTGAACATCAAAATTGTTTTTTTTTTTACCCGAATGGAAAGTACTGGCACGTAACATTAATTGCGCCGTCATCTCGCCATCCAAATTGATTTTGAGTACCTAATCGTGAATCTCGTTACACCATCTCTGTTTAATATATCGCTTTACATTTGTTGCCTGCAATCACTTTAATTACAGTGCATTGCTCACGTTGTGAATTTTAAAAAGATCTGAACGGTTCATTATTTTCAGGGCGTTTCACATATTGGTCTAGTTAGGTTAGGATGATTACGCGAGTGTTCCCGTAACCCAGTCGTCAGACGAAGCGCAGGAGCGCCGCTGGGTTTTAGTGGGTATTTTGGAGTGCCAATGCAGGGCCTGATTAACCCTTAGGCTAATTAGACTGCAGCCTAGGGCGCGAGGATTAGGGGGGCGCGCTGAAATCGTATCTTCGCATGCACTAATCTAGCATCATTGCATCTGCCCTACATATTTCAACTAGACCGAGACAAAACACTAAAACTAAATGAGCTTGAGAGTCCCTAATTTTAACAATAAATTTTGAAATTTTATAAAGCGCGCGTAAAAATTAGCCTAGGGCGGTCAGAACTCTTGATCAGTCGCTGTGCCAATGAGTCCCACATACCCTCTCGGAAACATCGTAGTTAAACTGCCTTGTTTCCGAGAGGGATGCCTAAAAGCATTTCCCAGCGATAAAAAAAAAAAAGATTAGGCTGTATGCGCTGTTTATTACCATAAAGGAAAAGAATGTATAAAAAATAACAGTTTGTATTCACAACTAACATCTTTCATCACTGACCTCTATGATTTTATAGGCTTTGTACAGGCTGCTGTCATATTTTTTTTCTATTGTGAGATGATTGTAAGTTTATCAATACTATAATCCTTCCTAATATTATAAATGAGAAAGTGTGTTTGTTTGTTTGTCCTTCAATCACGCCGCAAAAAAGCATCGGATCGACGTAATTTTTTGCATGGGTATAGTTGAGGACCGGGAGAGTGACATCCGCCTTTTAAGCCGGAAAATCAAAGAGCTCCCGCGAGATTTTAAAAACTAAATTCACGTGAGCGAAGCCTAGCCCACAAGATTTAAGGAATAGTTAAATTAACAATCACTAACATAACTCTTATCAAGTTACTTAAACTTAAAAATAGTAGGGACTGTATCATCCCGGTTAAGGAGCAATAAATGTGAACATCATTGTATGTAAGTAAGGCAACGCAGTAAACACAGTCTGCAGGTTGAACGCAGTCTAAAAATAGCGCAAATAAAATGAAACACAGGGGAATGTTTTTCGTCTCAACTGTTATACACACGCAAAATGTGTTAAAATAAACACCCAAACAGTCTTTATATATGAGTATTAATAGCGCGACGATGTGGCCCATGCATCAAATTCGCAATTCAAAATTTATATTTGGAACCGTCTCTGTATGGTTTATTTTGTTTTTGAGATAACTTCTTTTTTTATTTAGCTTAGGTTGTTTCACATGTCGTAAGCATTAGTTTATTAATAAAATTAACGCCTTGATCTTTCTGAATGCTATTTTGGATCATAGACTAAAGATGCCGACCTTCTCTTCGGAGTTTTATGAATTCGAACAGCTGGCGTTATTACGGTATTACTAATTGATGACTTGAAAGTGTCATTGTGCAAGAGGGGTAGGAATTGTACAAAAGGCATACAGTTTCGAAGAACTTAGGCGCAAACAAAATAAAAGGACACCGGAGTCTTGAAGGGAACAAAACATTCAGAAATTCGACATTTGCGCGACAAAAGTTGCCAATCTCTTTGTTGTTGGAGTTAATTCATGGCAGCTGCATCGGAATTACTTTAACCGACTTCAACGAAACTTAATTTGAATGCAACTCGTGCTAACTCGTTTTCAAGTCACTGTTTGGTAAACTTAAAGAGTACTTTTGAAATATATTATAGAGCCGGTTTTTTATACACATCAATCCTCTTCAGGACAGGCAACGGTCGATAACCATTCAGCCTGGTCAAAGTTGTAGATTTTTTTCCCCTTCAGTTTTCTTACATGAAAAAGGTTGAGAGTTAAAAAAAAATAACGTTTATGACCTACTTTAAAATAAGGAGGATGTTCTCAAATTAATTTTCAATGAAATAAGAGATAGGTATACCAAAAGCAATCTATGCTGAATTAGCCGGGGTACCATTGTCCATGAGTATGGTACGGTAATGGGTCCGCAGATTGCTTGGAGGCTGGAGCCTATATGGAAAGCGCGTAATAAGGTATTTTGCGGTTGTTTAAGCTCATCGCCGAGGGAATTGGGATTTCGTGCGTTGAGATGTACACTATGATCGAATACATTGATACAAAAAACCAAAGATAAGTAGTAAATATAATATTGTGTAAATGTAGCTTGGTTTTCTGTCCAACACTTTCGTAAGGAAGCGGTTGTAATATAAAGACAAGTTCTAATTAAAAGATATTTCGTTAATAATATTTAAAAATTATTAGCAATTTGTAAGCAAAGCATAATTCGCGCTGCGCCTTTACATCTAAGCATAGCAAGCAAAAATATAAAGTCCATTAAATAACTTTAAAAAATGATAATTTTTTAGTAGGTAATGAATTACTAAAACTGTAATTTGTTTATTTTCATACGACTAGACTTAGAAAATGTACAAGGAAAAATCGATGCCTATGTAGACGTTAGTTGCAATTTAAATTTCTTTAGTTTATTTATCATGCATCAACGTTACGATGAGAGTGAATTGTCTATGGTTTGGTACAGTATACATATGTATTCGACCATTATCCAGATCTTGGTTTTAAATTGTTATTGAAATGTAGCTACAAATTACAGTTAGATATGAGGAATTTTAACTAAAAGAATTTTAGACTGTATGAAGACCCTCTTTCATTTTTAACTTTTTTTTATATTATAATAAACATAAGTTTATTGTATGAATCATACAACAAACTTATGGCGGTCGGACTCGCACTTAGTCGGTTTTTTTACTTATTCATAAGTCATATTATAATGTCATCTAGTCTTAACATCCCACGGTATGACACCGCGACACCTGAAATTTTTTTTAATTAACGGTCGTGGCTTCAAGGCCTTTGGGCCTATTGACACTTGTAGTGTCTAGCTATTGCAGCGTTGCTTCCATTTGACACATTTGCCCATTCGAGAGCTGATAATTTTTGCGGGACGCTAAACAGTCACTTTACGGTCTTACCTTTTACCTCCTTCGAATAAAATTAGAGAGTAAAATAAAATCGCGCACGTAACTCCTAAATTGTCCCAAAAATATAAAAAAACAATTATAAGTTATAGGTGTGGCGATTTGTCTCACGATATACTTTATCAAATTAAGTTTCAATTGAGTGAATTAATAATAAAATGATCGATTGTAATTCAAAAGCACTTTGTATAAGTTTAATAATTTTTCTATTACATAGCAACTGCAGAGTTCTTTGCCGGCTCTTCTCAGCAGAATCAGCTTTCCGAACTGGTGGTAGATTTGGCAATCATGAAATAAATGATTTTGAATTTGAATTATTCTATGCTATATTCTATTTTCTATTCTATCCTAATTAGTAATGAAGAAAGTTTATGTAGTTAAACCACGACCGTTTAGGTTTAAAATCGTTTGATCTTTGTTTATCTGAGAATACGAACAGAGCTATGCGCGTGTTTATAAATAATGCATAATATTGACTTCCCCAAGCATCCAGTTCGGTGACATTGCGTAATCTGATCAATGATCCTGTCCACTGTTTTTCCCCCCTCTGCGATCGGGAATCAATTAAGCGTCCGGTCGGGGCTTGGGAGGACTGAGAAAAATGAATTGAATTATTTTAAAGGAGGTCGTAATGAAAGAATAGTCGTACCGCAGACAATAGACTATAGAAGCGACGCTGCCGCCTCGGAGGCGTAATGAATTCGTCATTTGTCAATGCAGGGCCTGACAGATGTGGGGATTAAGACGTAAAGGCGTAGGCTCTCTCGTAGACGAAAACAAAAAATAAAATAAGTTGTACGGTCTCCAACCTTCGTCTATCGTTTGAGCTTGGAAAAAATTAAACGTCATCTCTTGATTCCATTTTTAAATTAAATAGGGAAAATAACATTTTTTATTCATGCAATATTTTTAAGCGTAGTAGGGCTGACAGTTCATAGAAAAAACTGTTTTTTTTTTTTTTCATAAGCGCCTTAATTTTAATAGATCTAATGTGAAATTTTATCATATTTCAAAAAGCTGACGGGTTAGGTACCTAATGGGAAAACTACGTATACAATTTACCCAACAATACTAAATTCCGGACAGGTTTTAAAATAATGGATCCCTTACAATTCGGATGACGCATACACAATCGAGTCATTACTGGCTCTCTGTCATACAATGAGACGAAAACTGAAAATTTCACATAGTTAAGACGTTAAAAACCGGCGATTATGCGGATTTCGTACGAGCTCGCTTATAATTGAGGCGGTTCTCATAGAAACAAAACGGTTCGGACAATGGGCTGAAATATAACAGGGTAAAACGCCTTCACATACTTATATTATAAGCTGATTGCGTCTAACATGACATATGACTATTAATTATTATTATAGTAACTACGGGTAGTCACTGTGAAAACGCTAGGTACCGAATTGCTTTGGCCACAGTTAACTTTACATGCAAATGCATGAAAATTATGCTTCTGTAATTGCTGGGAAATGTCTCAAAATGGCTAACGGTCGACCAATGTTTTGAAATTTCAATGTGGGAAAACTTAGACAATTATACTTAACCGGCTACTTCGTAAATTGACTACAACAAAATTGTACATTTTAATATGCAGTTGTGACATCCCTATTTTTTTTAAATAAAAATATACTTAGATGCAATGATCTTATACCTAGACAGTCTCTTCATCATATTTCTCATTGCTGAGGGTCATGCCTCTTTCCATGTGCTGTGGATTCTGTCAGGATAATAGAGTGTACCAACAAACTTGAAAAGAAGGTAAGGGTGTACTTAAGACCTAGATTTAATAAAAATTTTGGTTTATTTTGTCCAAAACTCAAAATTTTAACCTTTTGCGGAATTTCTTCAATTTCTGCAACCACTGACGCCGCAAACTTTATCCGTGTGGATTTAGATTAAAAAATAAAAACTGCTTGATTTTCCGGTACAATTATCCCAATTTCCTTCAGGATGTCAGGTATAGCTTTTGGCCTTTGCCAAACGCGTGAAAAGGTGAAAGAAAGACAAATTATACATTTTCGCGTTTACAATATTAATAACTAATTATGTTAGTTACTTAGTATGGATTTGTCCTCATTCGGGGACATTTCATACACGAACGGCTTTCTTTTTGTGCCTCGTATTTGTGACTAGCCCCAAATAACTGTACTTACGAAGTTACGTTTATTATACCGATTTGGGCAATAAAGATGCCAATTAAACCAGCTATTTGACAAATGTCACAACACGCTCAGGGTTGCCAACTTATGCTCCTCAATAAGAAATTACTTTTAAGTAACTACGAAGTTTAACTAAAAGACATTTTAACAAATTGAGAACTCATACAAATATCTAACTTATATATAAATACTTAGATAGTTACATACTTTCATAACTAAGTATGCGAAAATATCACATTTCGGGTCTCAAGAAACTACGGAAACAGCTATCTATATCTACTTACTTAGAAAGTAAATTTTGTATTACGTAATTTCCGTGGGATTTATTTATTAACGGTCTTAGACACAAAACAGTGCAAAATTAATTCCTAACAAGCGTAAACGTAAAAGTTCTTTTTCCAAAACCGACTTCAAACGCCACTACAAGTATGTAAATTGTGCCATCAGATCATCAGACCCCATCATCAGATCCTGACTTATTGACAATGGGACCACCTGGGAAGTATACCCTTTCAAACAAAAAAATAATTTCCAAATCGGTCCAGGCGTCTTTGAGTAATCGGGGAAGATTCCGACGAATTGAGAATACGTATAAATCAAATTGTTACCTAACGAAAACAATTTTAGTTGAACTTTTTACGTAAATTTTTAGCTTTCAAAGCGTATTTTTTATCAAAAAGTTGACAACCTTAAACGCACCCGTCCCCAAAATGAACTCTACACGTCCGAACGTTCTGTTTGAAATCGTGTTTCGAAAAAAAAGCAGATGTTAGGGTTCTTTAAGAGTAGCTATTAATTTAGCACCTGCTTGCAATGTGGGTCGTCCACATACATACAAGTTAAGAATACCACGTTAAGAAACAAATACTTACCGGCTTGATTATATCACGAATCGTACGCAACTAATAACCAATACCGATTAAACAAGTCAAATAGAAATATCCAACTATTTTATGTGCAAAAACAACTTCTAATATTCCTTTTGATTTTTTTACCCTTCCTTTCTATTCTCAGTCCTTTTTTGAATATCCTAAGGGAAGTCTTTAGAAATGCGAGCTTGATGCACTTTTGGCCCGGGGGCAACCGGGGTTGACTGTTTAACTAGCTGATTATATTTTTTGATGATATTTTTACTTCAAGAAAAATTTAAAAAAATTTAAGAATAGAATAATCAAGTATTTTTAGACACGTAAACTTTTAATTACAGTGTTTTTTCTTATATGATGAGCATAAGTATGAGTAGCTGTATAAGAGTTTATAATGGTTTATTTAATATGTACTATGCGAACTTCTAAATTATCGATAAAAAATTCCTTTAAAAGAACATTGCTTCGGACGCACGCACATGTGTTTAGTGTTTGTTTTATTTGATTGGACAATTCTATAGAATCGGAACGTACAGCCGTTCCATATGAGCTGACACGCTACGCTATGTCCTAGATATTGGACAGGTAGCCGAACAATCTCGATATTAATACAGTAATGTCGCAAACCGATAAAAATACTTACTGTCGCCGACCATTCGTGGAACATAACACGCCTACATAACATTAGTAAAGTTATCAACGTGTTACTTAGTTATTACTTAAGTATGTATATTCTTATTTGCTTAGAGTAGAGGCAACGTGCGAATCAAACTTATGCTAAAAATACTTACACAAAATTTCATTGATTTAACTTTGAATGTTGGACAAAAGTTTTGGACCAAAAGATAAAAATTTCATTACTCCTATTTTACTTAAATATAAGTATGTATTTTGTTTTTTTATACTAGCAACGACATGCCCGACAACAATAAGGATTAAAGAAGCGAAAAAGATTAATATAGGTCATGAATGATTAATTATGTTAAGTGGTTAGTAATATTATAATACATAGTTTTAACTTAATAACACAATTAGGTATTGCCAGTTATTTGGATAATTGGACTTCAACAGGTAGAAATAAGATAACCTTATAATGTTTATAATGTAATTGGGAGAAGTTATAAAAATTTAACTATCATCGTTTCACGTACCTAATTGGGCTTTAAGTTAGCCTTGGGCCTAACTGAATTATTTATAATAAATGGAAATTTGGATTATTCTGCGGTTTTGGGCAGACGTGTTTCCTTTGCCGCTTCCGATCGGTCGGTTCGGTCACGCGATCGGAACACAATAAGTAATGTAAGTATGATCACTTCAAGATGGTCTTGAACCTAGCCTTTTCCTGGCGATCACTTCAAGATATACAGATGGTTCTGAACCTAGCCTTTTCCTGGCACACATACCCTGTTACCCAATTGCTAGACAACACAAAACTTTATTTTTACTCGATGACAAGGCAAGATAGCCCTTTATTGTGATCTGAATAATGAGTGACGTTGCAATTTAGATGGCAGCGGGCTAAATGATGACAGGATCCTGGAGACATCGAGGGAACTCTTCAAATTTTATAGACACAATTGATATAGGTACTTTGTAGTGGCGTTTGAAGTCGGTTTTGTAAAAAGAATTTTTACGTTTATGTTATATTCATGGTTCTTGGTCTTCGAAAAATGCAATCAACGCCAGCCAATATAAAACTGGGTAGACATAAAACAAGGATATCTCATATGACATATTCCAAAATAAATGCTGAAATTGCAAATTACCACTCAATACCCAAGATAGTTGGTAAGAAAGACAAATACGAGGCATGTGTAAGTGATTAAGATAAATGAGCAAGTGGCTATACATGGAGAAGGGTATACGATTTCTGCGGATGCGCAGACTACATAAAGAATCCAGATCGATGGACAATTACATCAATGCAACGCCACACGTAGACCGGCAGGACGAACCAGTTGTCAACCCTTTTTTGTCTCGCCAACAAAACAACCCGATTTCATTCATAATGTATTTTAGCACTACTACATAGTATATGGTCATAACTACCAACTTGCAGTTCTTTAATAATTTGAAAAAATATTTTTACGTATATAATGTACATATGTACCTTGGTTCACATATCGTTTTTATGTCACACCTGTTTTTACGTTAGGATTACTAGAAAATCTCACACTTCTCTTGCACACCTATAAGTGTTGTCGTACGTCTAAAGGTAGACGTTAGGATTATTAAAAAATCGCACAATTCTCTTGCACACCTACCAGTTTTGTCGTACGTCCAAAGGTAAACGTTAGGATTATTAGAAAATCGCACACTTCTCTTGCACACCTACACGTGTTGTCGTTCATCCAAAGGTAGACTGGCAGAAAATGCTTTAGCATATAAATCCGCCTTTTGTACCATTTTGTGCAATAAAGTGAATAAAAAAAATTCGTTACTTTTAGAATTGATATAACAAATTATTTTTACGGACGTTACTAGCTTCATATTATGTCCTTTTTAGTAACACGTATTTCTCTGTTAGGATTATTAGACAATCGTTAGTCGAAGAATCTTGTACACGCATTTTTCAACGTTCTAATGGAATCGAATTGCCTACTTAAATATGAAATTTCTGTATGAGGAAAATTGAAGGTGAATTACGATGAAACTATCTGAAGAATTTTCTCAGTTCCGGTAGTAACTTCCTTTTATCTATTTCTATCTTCGTGATTTATTTTAGACGCAACACCCGTGGAAGAATTTAAAACCAGAAAAAGCGTCGCAAATTGAATTACAAACTCTATACCGACTACAACTAACTTGTATTTGGCTGCAACTAATGATAACTCTTCCAAACTAATATTATAAATGTAAAAGTAATTGTCTATCTGTTTGTTACGCTTTCACGCTTAAACCGCTGAACCAATTTTGATTAATTTTGGTATAGAGATAGATTTTACCTTGGAGAAGGACATAGGCTATCTTTTTATAGAATAATTAAACTTGAAGGGGTTGAAATAGGGGATGTGTTTTGGCGATTTTACTTCATAACATCGCCAAACATGAACCAATTTTAATTATTCTTTCATTATTGGGAAGTGAGTATTATCAGGTAAGTTTTGTCCAATTTTTGTGAAGATCTAACAAATATTGCTAGAGATAGAGGACACAACTCTCACGTACTATTTTACATCGATGCTAAATGAGAATGAACGCAGACGAAGCCGCGAGCATCAGCCAAGTAGGTAGAGGTACCTACTTATAAAAACACAAACTTGAGCGGACAATGTAAGTCCATCTTTGAGGATAAGTTTTGTCTCAGTGTCTTATTATGAGCGCCTTTAAAAACGGATGTCGACGCCTTTTATCGGATAATTATACCTCTTGGAGGACATAAAAATAATGAGAGCTAGGTTGTATCGAAAAGTGCACAAAAATCACACGGTACCTCAGTTCAGTGGCCTGCCGACCATAGACAAGTTTACCTATCTTCTATTAATAAAGTTGTATATTTGTATGTGTGTGTAATAAAACTTTGTTTGGCTGAATATTAATAGATTAATAAATACCTACTTACCTATGTAGTTTTTTGTAAATCGTGCGCGCAGGGGGGTAACTTTTTCTAACATGGGAGAAGCAAGATAAATTGGGGTTTTTTTGGAAACGTTTGTAATGTAACAGGAGCCCTTAAACTCTTGAATGAAATGGGGCTTCTTAATATTTTAAGGATATCTTAAAAAGTTAAAATAGCTTTTTTGCATAGGTAAGTATAGCAAACATCACTAACTTGATATTCAAGGTGCCTTCAAAGCACTTTAATTTAAGACACTTAATTTTAAGGTAGCCTTAAAAAAAGTTTTAGTTATCGTAAACGTTTATCCAAATTATTTTAATTTGTTGATTGATACACAATAAAATCGAATAGACCTTGAAGCACTTCTAACTGTTTTAAAACTGTTAGAAATTCATTACAAAGATAGTAATTAATTTTAATCACTAAAATGGTAATTTACTTTTAAGGATAAGTATTTACTGAGGTTAATTTATTTCAGTAGAATATGTTTTACATATCTCTCTTTTACGATGATCTTTGTTTTCAGATTTTGCAGTTGTTTATTTAAGGATCTTTTAAGAAAATTATTGCATACTTATAAGCGTGAGATGTTAAATAAATTATTCCAAAACAAGTAGTTACGACCCTTATTTTAAGAGGCAGCCTTGACCGTTTATAGGCCATTGACCTCCCGATATTTATTATTTTATTACATGTACCATAATATATGCCATGTTTATAAACATTGTCTTATTTATGATCGAAGGCTAAGAAGACCCAAACAAAGTTTAACGTCGGAAAAATGGATCAATGCATCCGCTCGAAATATCGCGCCTTGGAAGAGACTTAGCCCGTCTAAAGCTATTCCTGTCGATCGCAGAATTAGTCCTTTTGGGAATCGAAATCATCTCGAAGCCGGTATGCATCTAATTTTAAACGAAGAGGCTCGCAACCTGGCTGACCCCGCTGCGGCCGTATTAAAACCTGAACTTTCTTTATGTGTCTATGTAAGTATGTACCGACTATGTTTGCTCGGTAAACGTATCGAACACACACAAGCGAGCCGCTCCGGTCACGACTCGGCCTAACCTACACCCTCGCCCAGCCGCAGCCAGTATCCAGGACGATCTAGGCTCTCGGTGCGCTGAGAACTCGTGGGAAAGTGATTGTCGTGACGCGGCCTCCGCTAATCCGCGCTTCGATTCGCCATCGGCTCGATTACGCAGATTCGGGACGTAAACAAACGGGGTTTCGCGGTCGCCAGTGTCGATGTCCAGTACCTGGGGCAGAAACCCTAGCAGGGCGATGAGCACCGTGGGGGCGCGCATTCTGGCGCGACCACCGGCGCCTGAGCATACACGGGATCCGAAACCCGTCACAGATCGACGGCGGCAGAGTAATCCATCACTCGCACATGTCTGCACTGAGTTTCACTGCAAGTCACACAACACTAGAGGTGTCACTGGTCGCGCTCATCGGCTTCGGGAACCGGTCGCGGAGTATCGTGCACTACGTTCGAATCGCGCGCGTGCGGCCGGCGTGTAGCAGCCGTAGCGACGTGTGATCGCGGCGGTGCGTGACGGCGGACTGAGGGCGGGTGGAAGCCGCGGTGCGGGCAGCGCACACCTGGCGCCCGCCACGCCGCTAGATGGCGCTCCGCGGCGCATCTGCCGCCTGCCGGCCCGCCCCCCGCGCGCCGCGCACTCCCCGCGAGCCATCAACCAGAAAATACACGGAAAACAGCCGCCTGCCTTTTGCTAAACGTCTTGGACACGTGCTCGTAGTAAAGCACAATGTAAAAAATATTCTATAAAAGAATCTCTAGACTTCATAGCAAGTTAATATATTTAGTGCAATTATTTATTATAACAAAAGGTTAAATTAGTTTATTTCAGAAAGTATTCATCTACTTCAAGTCTACTTAGTGAAAATAGTTAAATAGTTAGGTAAATAGTTTCAAAATGTTACTTTACTAATATTGAAAAACTTCGCTCTTAGAAGTTTAACTTTAGCGAAAGCTCAATACCTACTAAATCGATACTCAAATCGAAATCGATAAACAAAGTCGGTACCTACTTACTAAATGAATTTTCATTCAAAACATAATAGGTAAAACTTGTTACAGGATATAAACTTGTATACAGTTAATCAGTAAAGTCGAAAAAAAGTCACATTTCCGTTCTCAATCGCTATAAAACGTATCAAATCGCCATAATTATATTTCGATTCATAATGGCAGAAACACATTAGCAACTTGCCACTCGACGCAGCTAGGGTTGCCAGGTCGCCAAACCTAATAGCCGGACAGACCAGCCAGTTTGGCCGGACATTTGGGTAAAAAAGCCGGACACCCTATATTATTGAGGATTTTGTCTCAGTATTAATAGGTACGACAAAAAAATTGTATGTAAAATCAAGTTTTTTTGATTATTATCATAAATCTTGTTAATTTTTAGTGAAATAATAAATAAAATCGAATGCCAAATCAGTCTTAGATAGGTACTTTATTAATCAGTCAAATAGTCATCAGTCAAAATTAAATTCTAGATACTTAAACATTTATCAACATATTTGAATTTTTCTTAAATACTAATGAAAGGCACAAATAAGACTTTTTTAACTAAAAAAAAAAAAAAAAATCAAAAACTTCTTCTCTTTAAGTTAAATAATGAAACAAAAAAAAAAATTTTCTCTTTGAGTTATACACAAATTGTGTAACACAATAAAAATAATTATTCATATTTTTGGTTTGCCGAAACCTGCTTTAAGAGCTCAGTTTCTTTCAAAATGTAGTTGTAAAAATCCTTACATGTCAAATGTTTTAAATTAAATTCTACAACCAACATTTTGGCAACAGTATCAACCTGTAATCTGTTGCGTTCTTTCGTCCATTGCTGACCTATCAAGGAAAAAGCTCTTTCAACGTTTGCGTTATGTCCTGGGATAGCAAAAAAAGCCTAACAAAAGCCGGACAAGACGGACACCGTTTATTTTGGCCGGACACGCAATCAAAAAGCCTACCTATGTCCGGCTTTATCCGGACGCCTGGCAACGCTAGACGCAGCGCACCATGTCGACCCTCTACGAGCTCTACGGCCCATCATGTAACCCAAGCCATCAAATTGCAAAATGTTAACAGCTATTCAAATGCTAAATAGCACAACTTGACTATTACTGCTAATCACTCACAAGTGTTACTGTTGGTTAACAACGAAGTTATGAATGAGTGAGCATCACGCCAAACTACATACCTTAATGGTCCAGTGTTGGTGAAGTGTAGTTTGTTGTTGTACATTTATAACTAGGTACTCAGAAGTAATATTTAATCTATAAACGGGAAGTGTTTCTATCCTTCTGTTACCTATTAAGTACCAATTGTATAGATCTTAAAGAAAGATACAGCGATTCTCCTCTCCGCTCCAAATAAGTGGAAAATTTGTAGGTAAGTATAAGGAGTGTGTATGACAATAGTACAATGGGTGGGGATCGAACCCGTACCTTTAACCATTGCCATTATAATTCTCATATAATAAATAAATAATAATTAATAGAAAGCAGCAGACCTTTTAACGCAATTTTGCACACCATACATCCAATGGTAAAATGTGAGAAACCTTAACTATGTACGATACCACCTGTGCACTGAACTCACATTTGGCAAATAAAGACATTTCATTCATTCATTAACCGTTGCGCTAGGAGACGTGATTTACAAAGCCTTTTAAAAAAATATGTGTCCACTCGAAAATACTAGGTTTATTAATATGATTCGACTCGTGTGTAGTGAATCGCGAGGTGGCGTAGCGAGTTGTGAATGTGTTTCTAGCATTATTCGGGGTCGCGTGTTGGCCGTACGTTCACGTATGCAAATTGTCGAAATCTTCGCAATAGTTCGCAGCTGGGCGAGTTGGGTAATTGCGATTAAAATAATATAATTTTATTCACGCGGGGTGATTACAGGTTTATTTAATAGTAACCGAGGGCTGAATGAAATTCGGTGGCTGTGTGCTGATTGATTGTGCGTGCAACACTGTAAAGTATGACTACCTGATACCCGCGACTTTGTCCGCGTGGATTGGGGTTTTTTATTCCCGCGGGAATTCTCTTATTTACCGGGATAAAAAGTAGCCTATGTCCTATTCCAGACTATAATCTATCTTTGTGCCAAATTTCAGCCAAATCGGTTCAGTCGTTGCGGCGTGATTGAGTAGCAAACATACAATCTTTCGTATTTATAATATTAAAATAATTAATTAATACCTACTAATAATAGGATTAATAGGATTGTGCATCGGTAAAAAATAATAATTTACGTTATGCACATTATTATTATTTGCTGTGAAATAATGTATGAATTATACATATATTTAATTTAATTAATAAATAATTAATGGATGTGAGGGGCGACATGCCTCTCACTGCGGTCTGCGATCTCATATTCGGAGAGTCGCAGGTTCGATACCGGGCTTCTGATTTTTCGGAGTTATGTGCGTTTAAGCAAATTATATATCACATAATATACCTACTTCAACGGTGAAGGAAACCATCGTAAAGTAACCTGTACAGTGTACACACCTGGGAGTTCTCCATAATGTTCTCAAAGGCAGGTCTGGTGCACTCCGCAGTAAACTGCGGAAAGCTGCGGAGCTACAAGTACATGGCGTACTCAACGTACCAAAAAACATCGATTTATCGAATATAAAATATCATAACACCTATCTAACAGTAATTTTCCTACTTAGTGTAAAAGTTAACTATTACGGATTGGTGCTGCTACAGTTTTATTGGTCGTTTAGGCCACGCCTACACTTTGTAGGTAAAATGACGCGGCAATGGGCGCATACACTCATTCAGTATAAGGAACTACTTGCATAGTAACAATAAGTGTATAAGTTTTTATTGCAGGCAGATAAAACCCATAAAAATAGTTGCAGACACTTTAATAATATTTTTTTTATCGACAAAAGTCTGTAGGTCATCACTAGTTGGTACCTAAGGACTAGCGTTAAAGTTTAACTTGCCCATTAAAAACCAAGCAAAGTATGCTTCGTAAGTCATTAGGTACCCATTTAAAAATTAAAAATTACATAAAGTTGGTCAAAGAATTAGTTTGGCCATCTAAAAGGGTCATCCATGCCAATTAGTATCATATGGCATAGTAGGTATCCAAGATGCCAGCATCTTGAGTAGGTACAATGCCACAAGGCGTTGACTTTTTAGTCTTAATTTCATTTATGTATAAATAATTTAGTTGCCATTAATAAAATTTAGTATCTATAACTTTCATATTTAAAAATATCTAGTAGGTGACGATATAAACATTTATTTTATTACATAAGTATCCCGTTAAAAATAAATTAACACTAATTAAAATAAGGTCGATGCTGTTCTAACACGTACACGTACCTACTATGGGCGTATTTACGGTGCTCATAAAATCTATTACGATTTCACCGAACTCAAGAACTGCGTTTGTAAACTAAAAACTAGTAGTCAATGTCTCATCATTATTCAAAAATGCAAAACCAAAGTGTAACAAACTAACGGGTATGCGAGTGGAGTTATAAATTTTAACAATTATACGCAATTAGCATTCCAAAATAAATGTAGCAATATAAATTCCTACTAATATTGCACGGGTCTTCTCTCGGAATGAAGAGGGTAGGGAACCAAAAAGTATCGATATTACATGCAATCGATATCCAAAATAATATTGTCATAAAAAATCAATGTATGTCCATGTTGTGTTTACTTTTAAGTAATCACTACACTTAGCTAGTATGTAGTCAGTCTTTAGTATGTTCATCGATGTATTAGTGTCTTTGTAAGTAAACCTAATAAAATAAAAATGTATCGCTATAGATAATGGAAAAAATTCTACTTTTTTACGTCTCTGAATTCCAGATGTTTTAGTCAGTAGTAACAACAGTGTTGTATTGGAAATAATATCGTATTTGATATTTTTCATTAAATTGTGAATAATAATTATTATATTTTAATTAATAACTTAACTGTATAATTAATTCACCATTAATTATAAGTAATGGTGAATTAATTATACAGTTAAGTTATTAATTAAAATATCAAACTCATTCAACTTCCCATTCGCATTCCTGGTATTTCGCAGACGGGTGGGCATGAAGATATTGCATAGATTACAACTTTAGATTATCCTTTTCTACCCATAGATAAAATAGCTATGTAAGCTCGTTGATCCTTGACATAGAATAATGAATTCCACGGAGTTACCGTCAGCTTTTATCAATCATTTGCATCTGCATTCCGACGATGCATGAAAGATGTTTCATGAAATTAAAACTACCTAGTACTGGTTCGCCCCCAACAAAGACCTATAATTGAGGAGCGTCGGAACAAAAACCGATAAATCACTTCAGAATTTTTGTTTTGGGAAACTGAAATTTGTCTTAAGTCTATGGCTTTTTAATTTAAAGATGAAAAATAGTTATTAATATATTGGTGTTGGCAGCACTGTTTCGATACCTAAATGTCACAGCAGTGAGTTCTTCTTCTTCTTCTTCCTTTGGTGAATGGCTTTTTCCAGTGCCAAGCCAGCACAATGCACTTCGCCAATGTCAAGTAGTTTGAAAGAGGCACAAAGGAGATTGGCCGGTGAAAAAGCGCCGGTTTTTATTAATCTGTAATAGAAGGGGTTAGAATAATATAATTATTGTTAGTCACAAACACGATAACACACACGAAAAAAAAAAAAAAATTTCCAAGGAATCAAATACATGTAAAAATTATAATTTAAGTTTGTTAATTTTAAAAAACTTACATAAATACTTAACATAGGGAGTAAAAACTAACATTAACACACATGAAACGTTTAAGGGACGGGAAACTTTTAAAGGAAGGACATCATATAATTTATAGGGGAGTTTGGGACAGGAGAATAGTATATGAGAGGCTGATCCTTCGTCCAGACCACACTCACATAGGGAATGATCACGCACTCTTAATTTGAATAAATGAACAGGGGTGCAGGCGTGACCAATTCGAAGACGACTGATAGAAGAGATTATCCAGCGAACCGATTTTTTATGAAAGAAGAACCAAGGTCGTCGAGGTATATCAGGTTGGACAGAAGCATAGTGCTTGCCCTTTACAGAAATCGATTCAGTATAAAATGAGTTCCAAGAGCTCTCCATGTCTGTTTTCGCTAGGGAACGGAGGTCTTGAGGATAATTTATATAGTGGGACAAAGTACCCGATTCAACCGCAAGTTTGGCACAAGCATCGGCAGTCTCATTTCCACTTATACCGGAATGACCAGGGATCCAGGCCAAGACAACGTTTAAACCTTTCTGTCGGCATGAATACAACACCTCCCTGATCCTGAACATAACAGGTATTCTCAACCTACTACGGAATGGGCTATCTTTAAGAGCTTGTACACAGCTCAAAGAGTCAGTTAGTAGCAAAGCATGACTTATATTATGGGCTTCAACAAAAAGAGCAGCTTCTAAGATTCCTATAGACTCTCCTGTGAATACAGATGTTTCTGGGGGGCACTTAAATTGTAAACTAATTTTGTATTTTGGGATCCAGCATGCTACTCCGACGCAACCATTCTGAGATATTTTGGAAGCATCTGTATATATTGTGAGATAATCAGGCCAGTTGTTTTGAATTATCTCATTAAATTTGTGATTGGCTTCAATTGAATCTTTATGAATACCTAGTGAAACAGTCAGGGGATTACATACCAAACTTTTATAGGGAGTAGAAAAAAGGGTAAGCTTGGGAGATGAACTAACCGGGTGAGGGAGGGATGTAAACTTCAAGAAACTTTTTAAAAGACAGGGTTTTTCTTGGTTGGCTCGGATAACAGAAGACAGCTGTCGAAGGCTGTTCAGTATTGGATGTGAGGAGGATTGCAGAACCTTGCAGACAAAGCGGTCACATAAATACTGACATCTTATGTGAATTGGAGGATCAACACATTCCGCCTGTAACGTGTTTGTAGGGGAAGACTTCATAGCTCCAAGAATAATTCTCAGGCTTTTGTACTGAACTTTATTTAGTTTTTCCAAAGCTGTTTTGTTAATGGGGTCAAGAACAAACAATCCATAATCGATGTGACTACGCACTATGGCATTGTACAAAAGTTTTTGTGAGTAGGGATGGGAGCCCCACCACACCCCTGATAGTGCACGGAGGATGTTAATGTTATTCTCACATTTTCGACTCACATGTTGAGCATGAGCTGCACCATTGAGTCTCGAATCAAGAACAACACCCAAAAACTTAGCTCTATTTTCAAGAGAAATGTGTTGATCATTATAAATAATGTTAGGGTCTGGGATGATTCTTTTTCTTGAGAAAATAACAGCCTTGCATTTTTCGATAGACAGGGACAGACCATGATCAGATAACCACTGGCCTAGATAGTGTAAAGCAGAATTTAGACGATTAGAAATAGTCTCCATGGAGTTTGAACTAACATAGAGAGCAATGTCGTCAGCGTATTGGAGGATATTACAAAAGCTTACGACAGACAATTCGAGATCTTGGGTGTAAATGCTATAAAGCAAAGGACTAAGGACAGAGCCCTGAGGGAGACCCTTCCAGATGGTTCTGGGGGGAAGAGAAGAGGAGGGAGTTCTCACCAGAATGCTTCTCTCTGAGAGTAGATTGCAAATGACAAGTGTTAGTCTCGGCGGAATATTCAGCTGATGCAGTTTATGCCTGAGTACCGGGAGAAGAACATTATCATATGCCGACGCTATATCCAGGAAAACACCCACGAGGTACTCACCTTTAGCCAGGGCTGTTCGAATATCTGTCGTAAGGACACCAACGCTGTCCATTGTACCAAGACCCTTTCTGAAGCCAAATTGGGACCTGGCCAATAGATCTCTACTTTCCACTATCCATTCCAGTCGGTTTTTTATCAAATGCTCCATAACTTTGGCCAAAGTAGAAGACAGGGCTATGGGACGATATGACATGGCATCTAGGGGATTTTTGCCAGGTTTCAGTATTGGAATTATAACCTGCGTTTTCCAAGGTTCCGGGATGATTCCTGTTAATAGAAACCTGTTGATCATACCAAGATAGCAGTATTTCGCTTTATCATTCAGGTTCACCAAAAATGAGTATGGAATACCATCATTCCCTGGAGCAGAGTCCTTCAGTCCGGAGAAGACTCCCTGAAGTTCTTCAAAGGAAAACGGGGCATCCATTTCATCAGAAGAGGATATGAGTGATGAAGTAGAGAAGCTACTTTCACAAGGAACGTAGGGAGGGGCAAGTTTATCTGCAAATGCATCCAACCAAGAACTTGAATCATTGGATGAGGGGCTACTAGACAACTGAGAATTTCGGAATCTTTTTATTTTATTCCAGACAGAAGATGAAGGAGAACCAGGATCTAATGTTTCACAGTAAGATATCCAACCTGCCTTTTTCTTTTTAGACATAAGTCTCTTGGTTTTAGCAGCAACACGCTGATATTCCAGAAAATTATTATGAGACATATCCATCGTGTAGGAAACTTCTGCCTCTTTGCGTCGGTTTATCATATCTAAACACTCATCATCCCACCAGGGTGGTGATGAGTAAAAATCTCGTTCAGTTTTCTTGATAGCAAAATGAAGGTCAGCCGATGATTTTAAAATCGTGACAAAATTCTCATAGTAAATTTGACAATCACCATCACCTTCTAAACCAGGGAGAGATCCAATAAACCTGTCAACAGAATCAGCAAAAGCAGGCCATCGTGATTTATTGAGCTTGTACTTAAGTAGAGGGTTATGGGTAACGAGAGGGATAGACCTTCGAGCTAAAGACAGGAGGATGGGAAAATGATCACTACCATGACTACTTGGGAGAGTTTGCCAGGAAACCAGCGAGGCTAAGGTGGGAGAGCAGAGGGATAGATCTATGGCAGATTTAGGGTTTTGATCCGGGTATACTCTCCTCGTTGGGGAACCATTGTTCAGGATGCATACATTAAGCTCATCAAAAAGTTCCAACAAGAGAATAGCAAACCCATCACAAGAATGGGAACCCCAAACCGTATGGTGAGAGTTAAAATCCCCCATCACAACAACTGGGGAAGGGAGAGATGAGATAATGGACCTTAGTTCTTGAATGAGCGATGAATGAGGATGTGGGATATAGACAGAAAGAAAGGAAGTGTCAAGAACTCTCACAGCTACAGCATTAACTTGTTGACTGTGAGGAGGAAGGGGAATAGAAGAGTAGACGAGAGAGCGCCGAATGAGAAGGGCACTTCCCGCATACCCATCATCCCTGTCATCCCTGAGGCACGCAAAGCCTGGAACCCTAAAATGAGAACCCGGCTTGAGCCAAGACTCAGTGATGGCAAGAATAACAGGTTTGTATTCATTTATTAAAAGGACTAATTCATGTTTTCTACTGCGCAGGCTTTTACAGTTCCATTGAACTATTTGGACTAGATCCATTATGGAAGAGTTTAGAAGCGAATTTCATGAAAATTTGTGCTGCGTTGGACGGTAAAGGTTGATTACTAAGTTTATCTAAGATATTAAGTAAAAGAGGAATTAAATTCTCAATGTCATTAGGGATAGAGGAATATGCATGGTCATTATTAATAGCACAGCCATTACCGAGGGAGGAGGAACAGTTACCAGTGATATTTTGATGAGCTTGCCTATCGTATCCCTTTGCTACAGGAGCTCTGGGGCGAGGGCTACGGAAAATAGTTTCTTTGTAGGACCTAGAAGGGGCAGGCTTACGTTGAAAAGACGATTTAGGACTTGGGCTAGGGGAATAAGTAGGAGGAGTAAACATTTCTTTGGCCATTTCTGCATAAGAGGGGCGGCTAGATGGAAAACGGGAGGAGGCTTCAATGTAGGAAATGTTATCTTGGGACATGGCTTGCTTAATTGCTTGCTGACGAGAGTGTTCAGGGCAGCTTTTGTCCGTAGCCAAATGCTTTCCTGAACAAAGCACACAAGTTGCACTGTCTGGGGTGGAGTTGCATGAATCACCTGAGTGATCCTGTGAGCACTTAAAGCACCTGGGTTTAGACCGGCATTGAGCTTTAATATGCCCAAAACGGCAGCAGTTCAAGCATTGTATCGTAGGGAAAAGGTATGTTTCCACTGGAAGAGAAGTATGGTAGGAATAAATTCTCAAAGGAAGTACTTGCCCTCTAAATGTCACTACGACTGACTGGGTCGGGATCCAGGTCACTACACCATCAACTATTTGCTTTCTGTTTAATCTTCTGGCCTTGAGAACTTCCCCACAACCAGAAGGGAGTACAAGGGAGTCCACAAATTCATCAAGATGCCAGTCAACAGGGACACCTCTTACCATACCCATTCGAGTTACGTTAAAAGATGGAATATATGCTTTGAACTCCGCCTCTACTAAGATCTTATTAATCAGAAAGCTATTTGCTGCACCTGCACTAGCAAACTCAACCGACACTTTGTTCCTGCCAACGCTTTTAACTCCATCGTTAACAATATCTTGCACTTTATTTTTGTGGAGAAATTGACCGAATTTGATTGCTCTGATTGAAACGCCTGCCGAAGGATCAGCCACTTCTCTGGATACATATACAATAAAAGGACCGGAGTCTGCATCTAGATACTTCTTGGGGGCATCAGAGAAGGAGGGACTGGTATAAACAGATTGAACGGAGGGGTTAGAACGTTCAGGATCAGACGGTTTCTTTGTGGACGAGGGTGTATTCTCGTCCAAAGGCCGTTTACGACCAGGTTGGGGGGCAGGACGTGACGGCGAGGTTTCCGGAATTTCAACGAATTCCCCAGGATCAGGGGGAACCCGTGGCGGGTCGATCTCCATGATCAAACAGCCTGAGGACTACCTGGACAGACACAAATACAAGCACTTACCAACACCAAACACTTACCAACACCAAACACTTAGCAACACCAACTATTACACCCAAAAAAAAGCACAAAACTACGCCAAAACTCCCACTAACACGTGCGTCAATCAAAGCTACAGGCGAAGTCAGCAGTGAGTTCGGTATCTGTTGAGATAAAAAAAAAACGATAAAAAAGTCAAAATGTGATTTATCGGTTTTTGTTCCGACGCTCCTGAATTGGGATGTTGTTGATTTTTTTAAAGGAAGGACAGGACCATCTTTAGCAGTGGGTAACTGGGTACACTATTGTTGCATCAACCTCCTTACATAAGCTACGCTTATTTGGAAGGGAATAATTTAGTCAATATAAAAAAAACGGGCAGTAGGTCCAAAAAAATTCACAGCTGCTTACTGAGGCCACTGACCTCTGTATTTAATGAGGTGATGTCTGCAAAGGAAGCGGCGGAGCGCGAGAGGGAAAGGTTGGATCCCTCTCGCAGAAGACGGACTAGGCGCCGGAGGGCGCTTGACCTTCAGCCCCCTTGACGTGCCGGCCTGCGAGTGACGGACTAAGGGGCGTTCGGTCAGCCGAAATATAAAGAGATCAGGAGGTGGCGCGCCTCGTCCCGGGCGTGCCTCCGAGGTAGATTCGGCAGCGGTTAGGCTATCGACGGCGATGGGACCCGTCTCTGAGAGTGGCGGGTCAAGACCTTGGGCGGTGGTGTGGTGAATACTCCGCCAAATGTAACCCACGCTACTGCTAGGGGCCGTGAAGGAACACTGACAGGTTTTAGTGGGTGCAAGTCCCACATAACCCCTCCGTTTCCCCTGACAGAGGGGTATGCTAGGCATTTCCTGTCTATAAAAAAAAAAAGAGGTCAGTGGCCTGTATAATAATATACACCAAAAATTATGTCGAAATTAATCCATCCTCTATACTGAAACCTCTACAGGTATTATTTCTATAGTCTATAGTCTATTGCCATAAAGCAGACGGAGCCACTTCGCTATTCACTGTAAGTAGGTAATTGAGTGCACATAAAAGCTCAAATTTTCACCAACTCAATTTTCTTTCGCCAGACAGTTAATTCATTTAACGAGGTCAGGTTTTCGCGTGAACAATGCTGATGAAACAAAGCGCCCCACCCACCACCACGCCCTGCGATGCTAACTGCCCCTGACACACAATACTATATGACCTTCTGTTTACTTTATATTCCAGTCATTTTATTCTGTTAATTGTGCTTTACTTTTCACCTTTTGCTTTCAAAAAGCACCCACTCTATGGTGAACCCATCGACATAGACACAGACGAGAACATCAGAACGCAAAACTTGTACATCGCGCTACGATGTTGTTAACAAATTATTCTTTTTTTTTTATACATGCTTGACCACTATCACATCTGATGGAAAGTGATGAGTGTGGTCTATGAAAAAGTAAAGAAAAAGGTAGAAAAAGATATCTTCTAGGCAAATGCGTTACACCATAGACCACATCATCACTTTCCATCAGATGTGATAGTGGTCAAGCGTGCCTAGAAGATACTTTTTTCTAGGAAAATGCGTTACATTCAAAATTAGCTGATTAAAAAGTTTTTATCGCGTACACAGCGCCCCGTTCGTACCTACGTCACCAATGCCATAATATAATTCTAGTACGTAGTAGGTACATCGATGGGTGAACCAGATTAATATTTTCCTCTCCCCTCCAAATGAATGTAAAGCTTATGTTAGGAGTGGGTACGATAATAGTGCCTGTCGACCTTTCAGTTTTCAGACCGCACTTTTAATCCTTGAGATTTTGAAGCTCAAAAAGCTCTGAAAGTAATACGCAATATCACTACTACCAATAAAATTGTAGTTCATACTAATTTATACTCACATAAATTACGGGTGTGTAACAAGGTCTATGTCAAATCAGAAGTCTAGGTTTCAGGGGCGTAGCTACCGCCGTATTTGCCGTATCAATTATACGGGGCCCCCGGGCCACGGGGGCCCCCAAAGTGTGTAAGGAAAAAGAATAAAAACTTTCTAATTTATTTTATTTTACAAATGACAAAATTCTATAAAGCAATTCCTTTTTTTCCCGCCTTAAGCGTGCGTTCAAAAGTTGGCAACACTACATCGTTATGGCGGGCTGCGGGACTTCCCCGTTTTACTTACTTCATCTTCAACTCAGCGGGGAATCCCCGGGAATCCTTCATCGATATCGCGATGTACGTGTACGTTGTTGTACTTTGCATTGGATGTTAAACCACGGAGTGCAGTGCACTGTTTATTTACGCGCTTTATATAAATGTGCATTACATTGTAATTCAGTACAAACAATATTGTTCTTCTGGTTTAGCAGTATTAGTTACGATTTGTAAAAGAAATGAGTGAAAGGAAAAGAGATTATCCCAGCGGCGCTGAGAAAAGAAAAATTAAACAGAAAAGGGACGAGGTTATAAAAAAAGTGCCCAAAATTTCTTCATTTTTTCAGAGACAAGATACTGTGAGTGATTTAGATTGGAAAGGTAAGTACTACACTACTACCCAACCCATTTATTAGGGGCCCGTAGTGATAAACAAGGAAATCTTTTAATTTCGGTCTGTCCATCTGTCCGTCACAAAAAGTTGTCTCCCCCCTCGATTTTCACAATTATACTGTTTTTAGGGTTCCGTGCCTTGATTAAAAAAAACAAAATTCTAACTTATCTATAGGATCGATTTGTTTTGTTGTTTGTTTATCAGTCCGTATCGTATCGTTAATTGCGTGTTGAAAACTTCAGATGTGCAGACTCGCTTTCGGGTTCTCGTTTTGTATGGCCACTACACTACGCGCTGCGTTTAAATAGCACGCAGGTGTATAGTAATGCACGGACGGGCTGTCCAAAAAAATTTTTATACGGGGCCCCGACAAGGCACGCTACGCCACTGCTAGGTTTGTATATTTACGAGTCAAACAGATAGTATCAAAAGGATTTCCGGTATTAGGTACACTTTAATATCTCAGAAAAACCTAGTACACCTCTACAACAATAACACCAACCAATTATAGCTCTCATTAGTACTAATACCTGTACTAATACTTTGCACTATTCATTGATAATAATCCTGGGATGTTTAAAGCTGATCACAGGTAAGACAGTTGCACTCTCCGAACGCAGCGCATTTTTTAGTACTGTAAATGCGATTTATATCGCAAATATCAAGCTACATTTGAACTGCGCATGACGTCATTGACGTCACTTGCCTTTTCAAAGGGCTTATTCACTGATAGTATTTAATTACTGATATTCAAGATTTCACAGATTTTGTACCGCTTGTGCCCAGCGGCTTCCAGAGACACGCTTAAAATCATTTGTCCATCTATTGGAGGGTTCCCAACGCTCCGTTTTCCTACGTAGAGTCGCCAATTTAGGACCCCGACCTCTATCGAGTTTTCATTTTATTTTTCACTTAATTTATTTAAAGTCTTTACAAAGTGATGGGAGAACAGATTAGAAGATCCCGAAGAAGTATAAACTGTGTTGCGGTGGATTATGTGGGATATGCCCCCGCAAATTACCACTGCAGCTTCTAGTGAAAATTGCAAGCAGATTGGACGTCTGAGAAAATATGTCACAAGGCACGTTGTGGCGTCGTTGTCTTGATTCTGCGGCGCCGCTGCGGGTAGAAAAATTCATAAATATGGAAGTGCACAACTAATAAAATCACTTCGTTGTGTCATATGTAAAATCACTTTATCGTTTGATACGGCCACCTCTGAAAAATGCGTTGCGTCTGGCGCGTACCTCGATAGTGTGCAATCAGTCTTATTCATCTGAAGGTTAGGACTGATTACTAGATACAATTGTATGACTTGTTTTGTTATTAACGATATCAAGATGATGCTGAGCCGTACGTGCTAATGCACAGCTCACGGAATTTATTATTTCCGTCTCAAGGAAACGATCATTACGATATTAAATAAATAAATAATACAAGTAAGTGCAACAGATGCGAACAAAACTGGCATATATATTGGATAGAAGCAGGCGTTACTTTGCGGAATTCCATGATAATACTAAAAGAATATCAAATATTTTACACACTCGATGTACCTACATTTACGTAAGAATTACGTTTTGTCTGGTGAGAGGCTTTGGCCGTGGCTAGTTACCACCGTACCGTCAAAGACGTGCCGATTAGGGGTATGGGCTGAAGTACCCTGCCATACCCGTTCCAAGTTAGCCCGCTAACATCTTAGACTGCTCGTTACTTACCATCAGGTGAGATCGCAGTTGTTACACCGAAATATTAAACTGTTTTTGCTGGCATTTATAAACTACATTTACAATTTCCAGGGAAACCACCAAATTGTTTACATGGATAACAGTGCGCCTTTATTTTAAAGTTAAGTAGGAAATGAGCTGAAGATCTTCATAAATTGTAGCTAAGATCCATCTCGATTCTCGAGGCTTTCAAACAGAAAAACCGCATCAAAATCGGTCCATTTGTTAGGGAGCTACGAGGGAATAGACAGACACACAGATACACAAGTGAAACTTATAACACCTTTTCAGCCGAGGATTAAAAAAAGATAATATAAGCACTGGCATATAATACAGAGTACGAACTGAGTACCTACATAGATCCAACTATTCATATCATTTGACAGCTCTTACACAGGGCGATTGCCATCTCAATTCATAGGGATATGCAAATAATAAAATTTATTTAGTCTAGAAGTTTACTCACCTCTCAAACAGGTTTTTAAGGCAGGCCATGCATGACCCGACTTTAAAAAGTCGCGCTCTTTTGACAGGTCAACGTGTATATTTACATTATCTACTGTTAAATGAATGGATAAACATTCAAAAATACTCAAGCAATGCGCATATAAACATAATCAGCTAAGATATCTATCCGAACACAAGAGGTTTCGGCGTCTAAGAGCACGTGGACGAATTTCACAATGTTTTACACCCTTTTATAAAACTCAAAAAGCTCAAAACTCAAAATTATTTATTTCATGCAGGCCAACTTGTGGCTCTTATGGCAAGTCGAGGATCTACCACCGGTTCGGAATGCTGATTCTGCTGAGAATCAGCAGATAACTGACATAAAATACTGCTTTTGTTAGGTAGGTATATAGTTTAATTTTGCACCTGTATCGAGGCAGAAATTTTGTACAGAGGTATATTATTATATACCTCTAATATACGAGGTAGGTACAGTTAAAGGAAACCTATTCAAAATTATTTAAACGCTATAAAGTTACGTAATGTATCTGAAATCACATTTTTTTACTAAGAACCCGAAATGGTCATTGATTTTTGCGTAATTTTTTTATTTGGTAGATAAGTAATTTCAATTTCCATAACTGTTAACTTTTCTTTGTTAATGAATACGATATGACAAGATTTTTAAAAAAATTGGTATTAAACAAAATCTTTTTTTCTCAAGATTCGCTAAAGCTCAGCTGTAGAACTCTAAAAAATATTGCTACAGCGTGACAATTGTAATCATCTCTGATTAAATGACACTCTAATGGCGAAAATGTATTGTTGCATCAAGCAATAAATATAGTCTTTCCTGTCCTAGACCTATGTCTACTTCTTTTAATATATTATGTTGTCTTGTAAATTCTTATATGTACATAAAAAGTAAAATAAAATAAATAAATTCTAAAAGCTTTTCACCAATTAGCTCCCAGACTATTTCAGATGCATATTGGTTCAAGAATTCCATTACGCAACCGCCTACCGGCTGGAGTTATTTCAATTTATTCAATGTAACCGCCTTATATGAGCAGCATTTGGCTATAAGCATAAAGTAATTATGTGACGTAACATCTTTGCATTTATGCCACTGCAGGTAAATAAAAATAATAAGTATAAATTACACTTTGTGACTTCATCTAAACAGTTATCTCGATTTGATACCTATCTATATTAGACGAAACGTTAATGTTAACGCTGGTTAATGTTAATTAAATCCATACGATGGTTAATTCTAACTAATATCCTCATCAAGACTAATATTATCATAATTGGGAATACTATTTTTCCCTGTCTGTGTGTTTATCAACTTTTTAAATATCGATGTAAGATTTTATCGCTAGAATACGCTCGTATGGTTTGAATTGGGTGAAAATATTTTTTCTGTATTCATTGACACTTACATACTTTACAATTACTTAATTTAATAAATAAATAAATCATTTATTTCAAGTCTTGGAGTATAAAACCAACTTTCAAGTATAAGTTCTTTCATTTCACGAGGGCTCATGGCTCACAGTTGTGTGTGTCATATCTGTATAAGTGTGAGCGAGAGCTTGCTCGCGCTTGTCCGCTCCCACCTAGGCTCCTGACAGGCACGCACACTTGCGCAAAGTGCATGTACACGACGTAACCACAAGTAAAACTCCTGTAACTTCGTGAGATAAACGTACTTATAACTAAGAAGAAATTGGGTGGTGTAAATATACATACATTAACACCACTCAATTTCAAATTATATATCGCTCATCCAATAGAACAAGGACGTAATTGAAAAAACTCGAAATTGACTTTTTGATGTTATTAATACTGAATGTTCTATTCAAGGAAAAAAGCACAATAGTAGATTACACCTACAATTTTGCAAGTCTAATAAACCTACAACTATGCGACAAATTAGGTATACGTGGCCGATTGTAAGAGAAGAAGACAAAAAGTTCAAGATAAATCTGCGAAACTTTAAAACAAACAACGTTTAAACACGACGTGTGAGACAGCAATTTGGGCGATTAGCATCTTAATGTATCTTATTTATCGTACCTAAAGTGTCTATTAAAGAGGCTAGATCAAAATCACCGTGTAAAAAGTAAGAGTAAGTTGTCAAATCGAATTAAAAAGGTACAACTTTATTTGAAGTGAAAACTGAAACTTTCTTTAGGCGTGTTGAGCGATTTGTGGTGTATTTTTATGAGTTCGCATCACTGTATTTTTCTTAATCTCAATCAAATACTTAAGTTATAGCTAACTAGCGGCCCGCTTCGGCTTCGCACGGGTATAAAATATATAGCCTATGTCATTCACTGTTAATGGATGTTATTATACATATAAACCTTCCTCTTCAATCACTTTACCTATTAAAAAAACCGCATCAAAATCCGTTGCGTAGTTTTAAAGATTTAAGCATACATAGGGACAGAGAAAGCGACTTTGTTTTATACTACGTAGTAAAGCTTTAGGTAGGTAGTTCATTTGTTTGTAAATTATTTTATCATTTTACCTTTCAATCGATGATTACACATATCATTCCTTACTTTCCCAACCATCCTTATTATCCTCATTGTCCTTCTTACTATCCTCTTTATCCTTCTGACTTCCTTCTTACTATCCTCCTTATTCTCCTTAAGTCCTACTACTAATATGCATTCTATCCTTTCTAATATTATAAATGCGGAAGTGTATGTGTTTGTTGGGTTGTCCTTTAATCACGCCGCAGCGGAGCAATGAATTGACGTAATTTTTTGCATGGGTAGTTCAGGACCTGGAGAATGACATTTTCTTTTTATCCGGACAATCAAAGAGTTTTAAAACTAAATCCACTCGGGCGAAGTCGCGGGCATCAGATAGTTAAGGTGATAATATAATTTTGGTTTCACATAGTAACTCAAAAGTAGTATAATAAATATTTAAAATAATATTTGTTCATCTTTTGCTACATAATTACGAGATCGTTTTATAGTGATAAAGAGCAATTTATTGTACAATGTAAATTGTTAGTAAAATAATTAGCTTAATTAATTCTTAGCTTATTTTAATTAGTAAAATCTGTGGTGTAGACTAGTAAAATAATGAACACTACGTGCCTGTCTACGTACCAACGAATAGGTCAATAAACTTACAAATCAAGACACCTTTTTTTGCGAAAAATTGAGTTATAAAATTACCTCATTTTCACGGCACACATCTCCGGGTCTTATAGATGATTCATCAGGTTTAATTAAAACTGATGGTTGAACTTGGAAGGGGCATATCCCCTTCCAAGTTAGCCCACTACCATCTTAGACTGCACGCTCATTTAGGTAGTAGGTATTAGTTATTGCAAAAGGAAAAACCGATTTCAAACGCCACTAGAAAGGATATTAAGTGTGCTTATATTTTAAGAGTTTCCTCGATTTCAGTGTTGGCAGACCACCACTAGGTGGACTAATGACATCAAAGTAGCTGGATTCAGGCGACGCATGACCGAGGCTTGTGGAAGTCCATGCAAGAGACCTTTGTCCAGCAGTGGACGACTATCGGTTGACAAAGAAGAAGAATGTGACATTACATCAATTAATAATGTTTAAGCTTTCATTGGAAATGTAAATCGAACTTCGGGTTAATAACTAATTAAATAATAATAATTTTATCTAAGGGCATACGGTAGAGTAGAGTCTAATAAAAAGTCCAATTAAGTAAGTAAGTTTCCAGTTATAGTGATTAGGAATATTTACTACTAAATAATATTTTAGAAATATGTTGCGAAATTATTTTAGTACCTCTTAAAGAACTTCTCAACATTTTCCATATTAATGAATTAACTTAGAGTTACCATGACGAAATTAATAAATCAGGACAAGAACTAAAACATTTTAGGTTCAAGAACTAAAAGAATACTACAGCACCAATTAAATACTTCAGACACCAGAAGCTGCCACTAAAGCCATCGGCTTTTTCGACAGCCTATACAAAACAGGACTTTTCGTATGAATACTCGTAAAAGGATATAAAATCATACTTAGTAACATTTATAATAATATGAAAGGATGAAAATATTTAAATGCAGACGAAAACCTAAGTATAAGTAGTTATAGGTACAGTTATGTATGAATATGCCTTTTTCACATTTTTATAAAATTATTTATAGAATTCAATGAGACATTATTTTTAATTTTTGATTTAAAACTAGGACGCATTCCTAGCAAAAATCGGACGTTCGGTATCCCTACAGTTACTAAATAAGGTTCGCAAATAAGGCCTAAGGTTCATATGGGTAATTTGTTTGAGGTCAGAGTACTAACAAGGTAATATAGGCTCATCTATGTTATGTGATTATATCCGTCATAATATATTCTTGATTCTATCGGATGTATGTTTTTATTACTATCCTATGTTAATTTTATATTTATAGAATTAGAAATGACCAGTTGTGTTACTTTGCAACTTGTTCTCGAGATTCCGAAATGCTATTTTTATATGGATTGCTTAAGTTACCATAGCTCTAGTAATTTGCATTGCATTAGTAAAGCAACGTTGATGTCAGTCCGTTAGTGGATGGGTTAAGAACCAAAAATGTAAACAAGTAACAATTGAAAACTGAAAACACCCCCGACATGTGAAATTAAAATAATTTTCAAACGGCTGAACAGATTTTCATGAAACATGGCTAAGAACACTCGGGATAAAATTATCTATGATACAAAAAAGCTAAACGAAAATGGGTTCATCCGTTTGGGAGCTACGATACCATAGACACGTTAAACTTATAACACCCCTCATTTTTGCGTCGGGGGTTAAATTCATGCAAATAGAGGGATTGAGATTAGAGCAGTAATAACCTAATGGGCAGAACTTTGGTCTCTTATTTGGCGGGTCGCAGGTTCGATTCCGGGCACCACGTGATGGAAAACACCTCGAGGAAACTTGCATGCCTAAGATTCTCTATAATGTTCTCAAAGATGTATGAAATATGCCAATTTTCAATGGGCCTGCCTCTTCGACCATTTAGCCCGGGACGTGGCAAACGCACGCATTCCCCTCTGCCGAAGTACATGTACAAACGTACGGTTCAGCTTGTAAGTGTGACAGCTTTTGAGTTAGTGTGTGTTCATAGAGACATTAAGTATTTGCAAGAGTGTGCGGAAGTGAGTAAATGTGTGCTGTACGATTACCCCACCTCACCGCAGAAAGTGGCAGAATATATTCAGTACTTAATCTGCGTAAAGGCAAGTCCTTTCTGAATCGTTCAAGGCCTGCCTGATTGAATATTGGCTATAAACTCTTGACTGAGCGGAGACCTGAGCCCTGCAGTAAATCGTTAAATGGGTTACTGCTGCTGCTGCTGCTACTGCTGCTACTGCTACTGATGATGATGATGATGATGATGAGAGAGTAGCAGGACCAACGACTTTTCGCGCTCTCCAAGCCACGTACCTGCCAGCTTGCGATCCTACCGTCAAAGACGTGCTGCCAAGTGATTAGCGTTCCGGCACGATGGCGAGTAGAAACCGATTAGCGGTATAGGTTGAATTTACACTGCCATACCCCTTCCAAGTTAGTCCACTACCATCTTAGACTTACATCGTCACTTATCATCAGGTGAGATCGCAAGAACTAACTTGTCATCGAATAAAAAAAAACCATAATCCGTAGCCGAATGAGCTAGACAATAGACCAACGATACACTCACCTATCAGACCTATCCTAACAGTCACTAGAAAACTAGATGCTAGCTCTAGAATATATTGTATAGTAAGTAGATACTTTGTCCACCTATCATCTAATACTTAAGTACACTTAAGCTTACAAAGTTATTGGACGCATACAATAATAATTGAATTGAAGACCGGATTTGCTGTATAAGGCGCGTATAAACGGAAAAGACGATTCTCTCATATGATAGACGCAGAGTAAAGGAAAATATAGACAGATTATAATAGTCTTAAGAAATGCAGCACGTCACAAAAAGTGGTTTTTAAAACGAAGTTTTCGTTTTTATCAATTGGCACATTTTCTCGTAATGATGTGTTCCAAAACAGGGTGTCGATACACATGACACCGATAAAAACAACTGTAAGCCACAGAATATGATACACTGTCACCATATAATAATATCTATAGTATAGCGAATACAATTTTTACGGAATGTACCAGGACCTGATATTATAATATGTGGATACGAGCAAAATATTTTTTTTCTCTCCAATCGTTCACAAAAAGTCATGGAATGTATTTCTTCCTATCAATAAGGCATTCAAACGCAGAAGATGGTTTACAATTTTTATAAGCTCAGAGAACGATTTTTTTTTGCGGTTTTGTGGCTATTAATTTTGTTTTGTATTAAAACAATATTTTTACAGTTATAATAACAATAAATTTTTTGTATCAGTCACTACAACAAGACAATAATTATAATAAATAAGTTAATATGAGTGCAATTTTTTCAAATACAAAATTGTAGCTTCCTCTTATAGACAGGACAAGAAGTCCTTGGCCTACATTTTTCTTCATGGAAGAAAATTGTAGGCCAAGACCTAGAACTAATGGGTTGTAGCGCGCTGGTAGGAAGTAAGAAGTATGACATGCTTAGTTTTAATAAAATGCCTCGGAATCTTGTTTAGCATCTTGTTTGTAGTCGATGGAGAGGCTTTTAGTCTGTGGAGGCTCCGCAATTAATTACTGTACAGTGGTCGGTTGACGCTGGTAGAAAGCTGACCCCGGGGTCGCGCCGGGAGACGATGGAACAACACCAGGCATCGCCTTTCGCGTGCATACAATGCTAGACGCTATCTTCACTTTCCTTTGTGAATTCCTCAGATGGCAGTCAATGTTGTGTCTATATCTAAATACGGCTCAATAGTGTTTTGGTGCTCAAGTTAACGCTTGACTCCGACGTTATCTGATGGAAAGTGATGGAGCCTGTTTCCCTATTACTGAACTATGATGCAAACAATGCGATAATCTATATTCGATTCGACGCTCTTCAATATTAATAACTAGTTGATGCCTGCGGCTTCGGTCGCGTCGATTTTGTCACTCTCCCGGTCTTCAACTATACCCGTGCAAAAATCACGTCGATCCGTTGCTTTGTTGCGGCGTGATTGAACCAAAGAACAAACACACATTTGCATTTATAATATTAGTAAGGATAAGGACTTCAATGCACAAATGTGCGTAAACACTCTCTTTTCTCTTTCTCTTATAGTACGATGAGATGGCAATCTAACTCTACCGGAGAGAGATCAGGTACAGGAGAGATTTTTTTTGTGCTCTTCGAGCCTTGCAGTACCTAACGTATATCTGGGTTTTTTGTCAGAAAAACCCGATCTTTCTCTGGGCCAATCTGGGAACACCTGGATTCGAGACCCAGGTTAGGCCAAAAAAGAGATCCAAAGCCAAAAAGGAGTAGAGAAAGTAAAGACAAACATACATATTATATTCAGTCTATAGCAACATGAATGAAATGAATGATGAGTCCACTTATCTCCCTCAAATGAGAAGGGTTTAGAGTTTACACACTTGAGTTTACTATGGAGAAGGTACTTCTGGTGAGAGGCTTTGGCCGTGGCTAGTTACCACGCTACCATCAAAGACGTGCCGCCAAGCGATTTAGCGTTCCGGCACGATGGCGTGTAGAAACCGATTAGGGGTAAGTATATGGGTTTGATGTACACTGCCGTACCCCTTCCGAGTTAGCCCGCTACCATCTTAGGCAGCATCGTCCCTTACGTCACCTGATGAGGTGAGATCGCAGTCAAGGACTAACTTAACAAACTCTCAGGCATAATCCTCACGATCATATAGTCATGATTGTAATGCGATAATCACTACTTACGTGCTAGCCCTACCGATGTCACAATCTCTCTATAGAGACAACACTTCACTTATATTCTAAAATAAACGTTAATTATACCCACCTTTACAACACACCATTACATCCAACTGATTCAGCTTAGAAATTTCAAATCAAAATACCAAACACCACCTCAAAATGTCGTACAGGCGTAAACCCGACACTAAATGCAAATACGACCAATAAATTGTACTGTGTATATATAATGTCAACTGTTTCTATTGCTGCTCTTACTTTTTAATTAAATCTCTTTTACTTTCACCTGTTTTATCAACCGACTTCCAAAAAAGAAGGAGGTTCTCAATTCGTCGGAATCTTTATTTTTTTATGTGTGTTGCCCTATTACTCGAAGAATTGTGCCTATATGAAGAGTTCCCTCGATTTCTCCAGGATCCCATCATCAGATCCTGACCTGATGAAAATGAGACCACCTGGGAAGTATAGCCTTTCAAACAAAAAAAGAATTTTCCAAATCGGTCCAGACATCTTTGATTAATCGGGGAACATACATAACAATAAAAAAATAAAGATTCTAACGAATGGAGATCCTCCTTTTTTTTTTAAAGAAGGTTAAAAACCCAATACATTTTTTGGCCCAACCCGGGAATCGAACCCGGAACCCGGAATCCGTAGTCGAACTTGCTAACCACTGGACCAACGAGGCAGTTGATGCTTTTATAGGTTACCTATAGCAGGCGACCTAAAGTCAATTCCAATGATACCGAATCAAATCTTTGTAGTTCTCATCGTTATTAGCAAACTAATTTCGCAATTGCATGTCTCAATTCTATTTCAAATCTCAAAATACCTAGGGAATGAGAGCCGAGTTACTTATAGTAATTACCTTAACTGGTACTCCAAATAAACGACTGTCATTTGTTGGATCCAAATGATTCTGTTGAGTTGAAACCAAGCTTCTTATTAAAAATGTTTTATTTTTATACGTTTGCGAGACAGAAAACTAGATCTCTCTGTTTATGATATTACTAGCTGATGACCGCGACTTCGTTCGCGTGGATTGAGGTTTTAATTCCCGCGGGAACTCGTTTTTTCCGGGATAAAAA
Source organism: Hipparchia sbordonii (assembly GCA_038048805.1). Classification (NCBI taxonomy): domain Eukaryota; kingdom Metazoa; phylum Arthropoda; class Insecta; order Lepidoptera; family Nymphalidae; genus Hipparchia; species Hipparchia sbordonii. Next base: position 3,760,087 of record CM076114.1, on the reverse strand, counting down.
AGTATATAATGTAATACTATAAGTTATTCCAGACTATGATATATCTCTGTGCCAAACAGCCAAATCGGTTCAGTCGTTGCGGTGTGATTGAGTAACAAACACCTATACATCCAAACTTTCGCAGTTATAATATTATATAATAGGATTTACATTGTCCCCCATAAAAAAGATCACAATTTTTAACGACCCTCTTGGCGTAGTGGTGAGCGATTTGGTCTTATAATGGGAGGAACGCTAAATCACTTGCCGGCACGTCTTTGACGGTAGGGTGGTAACTAGCCACGGCCAAAGCCTCCCACAAGATCAGACCAGAGACAGTTCAGAAATTATAAATTCCCAAATTTCCCCACCGGAAATCGAACCCGAGACCTCCCAGTAATAAGACCGTAGCGCTTACCACTGCGCCAGACAGGTCGTCAAAGTTAGGTAACGTTGGTGAAAATAGAAGTGAGATTTCTTGAGGAATAAACAAAGAATTTATATCGGAACAAGTTTTAAAATATTTGATCACTCTTTAAGAGTCTTTAGGTTATGGTCGATATTGTTAACAACACTTAACAATCTCTAATTAGTTAATTCACATGCAGATGGGCTTGTGTTTGGTGTCACAAAACGTATTACGGATAAAGTGTTTGTCTGTCCGTTTCATTTTAATTGGTGATAGTTATTGAGTATTGCGCAATTGTGTACAGATTGTTGGGCCGTGAAATGGTATTAACATAATACGATAAAGTTCGGTTGTGGCCGGCTTTATTGCTGTTTAATACGATTAAGTTTATTGGTGGGTTATGGCGGACGCGTGGAATTTCGGTTAAAATTGTGTTGAGATATTTTACTGAATAATAATCACTACACTTTATAATGTGTAAATGAAATGATTAATTAATCATTTGATATTAGAAAAATTATTTGAAAGCACTTTTTAAAAGTTTATTTGAATAAAAAATTATTCTATTGTACCTATTCTACGCGACTTCGTCCGCGTGGAGAAAGTTTACTCGTAAAGTGACTTGACTTTGACGAAGTTATGGAGCAAAATCAACAAACTTTCATCCCCTATCCCGGAAAAATCTTATTGTTTGTCAGGATAAAAAGTATCTTTTATATTGACCCAAAAAATTAGCTACCACTATACTTACCTTTCATTCAAATCCGTTTAGTAGTTTTTGAGTAGAGCCAGCAACAAACTTAACCAGTTGCTCTTTACAAAACTCAGCATTCTGTTTTTAAACTACATACGAATTCACACTTAAATATGGAAGAATGCAGTCTAGTGTTAATTGGTGCTTTTTTCCTTAACTTTTTTCACTCGGTCCTTACAGCGGCGGTACAAAGGATCGAGATCACAACAACGCCGTAAAGTTATGTTAAAGGGATATTAGGACGCTAGTGATGTGACTGCTATTATAAAGAAGCCTCAATAGCCCAACGGTTAAAGGTGCGGACTGAAAACTCAAAGGTCAAAAGGAACCCAGCCCGTTGCACTGTTGTCGTACCTACTCCTAGCACAAGCTTTCCACTTATTACGAGGGGAGAGGAGAATATAAGTTAAGTTCAGCTTGGCTTATATTCTTTTTTTTTTAAATTTACTGTTCAATCGATTTTCGAGATTGTCGAATTTGAACACTCACTAATAATATTTTTAAAATCGTAGTACCAAGTAAAATATTTAGAAAGAAAGGAAGATAGAAAATTACACTGAATTAATATTTTTTTAGCTTCTCGGGTGCTTTGATATTTTGGCAGATTTTCAATACAAAAACTGTTAGAACGCCCAATTTATTCCTCGATTAAACGTCACTTGAGCTTTGAGGAAATGGTACCTATGTCTTTATGGAATTATTAATTAATTCGATGCGACATTGGATTCGACAGCATTTTGTAAAGGCTTTTTTGAATAAAAAACTTTATTTTTTGTTGTAGCGCGCTTGCCTAGAAGATGCCTATTCTGTGTTGAAGGTACTCAAGTTATACGTGATCGGAAACATGAATGCCGGGAGAAGTTCCACACCTTAGCGGTTCGTTTCAGAACATTTTCAGAACGATCAATTAAACCATTAATTGTTAAATATAAGCTAGTTAATCCCTATGTTCCCATTTATTACGAGTAGGTGTCAGTCGCCCATCACTAGAAGTGTTAGAACAAATTGAGATAGCCACGTTTATGGTCTAGTGTAGGTATATTGGATACGTGTATATGAAATAGTTTTTAAGCTTTGTGACGAATCGGCAATATCGTTAGCGATCAACACGGTTTGATGTAAGAAGTGTGACTTGTTGTTTTACACAGGTTGATTCCTTTACCATTTCTCATTGGATTTTTTTAACCTTTTGCATATTTTCTTACCTACTTACCGCGCGAAGTTTCATTTAAACAAATATACCTATATTTATGTATGTAAATATATACATTCAAAGAAACAAAACTGAAATGTAGGTATTTGTTTACAAAATGACTGCTTCGTATTTGAACGATATTTCAAAGAAAACATGTAAGTATTTTTTGACATTTTGTTGCAAGTCAATTTGCTACTCTTATTGTTAATACAAAATCCCTAAACAAAAATGAAATCTTTAAATGATAGCTATGAAATAATATATCTATATCTAAATCCTTTCCATAGGGAAAATTGTGAAGTTGTGAGTGCTTTTCTAAGATTATTTTAGAATTTAGTATCTACTAAGAAAGAGATTTCTTCCAGAAGCCCTCGAATGTGAAAACAATGTTTATTTTGATGGAAAAAATTACGTAAATAACAAAAAAGTAATTTTACAATTGAGTCGAGGACAAGTTTTAATAATAAAACGCCGCGCAATTTAGAAGATCTTTAAGAAAATTTAACGCCTGGTTTTCAGATTACTAATCCACTCAAACTAATTTATAGGACATTCTTAGACAGGTATTAGGGATGTGACAGCCATATTTTATGCAGACTCTACGATTTTTCTTTATTTTGGCTACGCGCCCGTTTTTGCATTCCGACTTTGAGAAAATATTTCGGCTTATGCAGCGCCTAGCCGTGAGAATTTATGTAGGTCTCGAATGCTTATTTTTATGTGTGTAATTATAAAATGTGTCACAATTTTTTTTACGATAAGATAGCCCTTCTCTGCGATTTCACCTGGGGCTGTACCATCAAGGCTTAAACTATGACCTTGTATATGTAAAAAAAGAGGTGGATATGTTACAAGCATGCGGTAAATGAAGCGGTAATAGCAGATATTTGTCGTAATTTGTCATATCATTTGACAATGGAGTAATCTATTATACTCTTCGTCGTTCGGCACAATTTTTTCGCTTGTTTTGTGAGTATATAAATCATCCCTAGTAGAAATCATTGGGCTTAAAGTAGTATTATTTCAATATTGTTTTGACCTTACTAATTAACATAAGGTCGTCATTATATGACATGTCGCTTAAAGCCATACCACCGACGTACCACCACGTACCACCAACGCTTAAAGTAATATGTATTACTTTAAGCGTTGGTGGTATCGTTATTGACGATGCAGTTTACGATGGTATAGTTCTTGCAATTCACGAGGGCTCTTGACTCATGGTTGTGTGCGTGTCGTGTATAAGTGTGAGCGAGAGCTTGCTCGCGCCTAACCGCTCCCACCTAGGCTCTTGACAGGCACGCACACTTACGCAATGTGCATTTAAACGACGCAACCACAAGTAAAGCTTACGTGCCCTCGTGAATTGCAAGAACTATAGAGGGCTAACTGGGAAGAGGGCATAGCGGTGTTTTAAGAAATGTACCTTATGTATATGTACAGTATGCAACTTTCAACATGCGTAAAAACCTCGCTCGTTACAGTTAGCACCGAATGTTAATAAGTGTGGGAAAAACAACACCTTTAGTAAAATATTTAAGTGCTCCTACACAGTAGACGAGTTTTTAAATTTTAAGCAATAAATTATTCTATGTAAGTGCTTATATTATATTATAAT